>CM041776.1:30929225-32277533 GCA_023374045.1 Limonium bicolor
AATACATACATACACATCAATACATGCTCTTCAATGCATACATGGTAACCCATAAGCCATCAAATATATTCTTACCTTTCCGGGATCCGCGTTACACAATACATATACAATACATACGCAATACATACATAATACACCATCCTTGTTAGCTCATGTTGGTCCACCCGGGTTAATCGGGTGGAGATTACTCTTTTACTCGTTCCACAGTACTTACACATACATACTCATACTACTTACTTACTTACTTACTTACTTACTTACTCTTACTCATGTTAAGTCGTCGGGACCTCCGGCCCGGGGACTACTCCATCCCACCACCGGGATTACTTGACTCACCAATCCGGGATGCTACCCATTTAAGGATTTGGGCCGCGGACCAGTTTAAGAGTGAGGAATCGGATCCAACCTCTTGTGTCTCCTCAGCCTCACGCGTAGCCGAAGCTATATCGGACTTCTACTCATTCCAATTTATTCCTTACTTATGTTAGGAGTTTGGTAGTTAGGAATTAGCAGAAGTCATTCATTCAAGCCACATATATAATACATTGTTCATATGCACATCCATACGCAATACAATACAATATACAAGTACACTACGAGATACAAATACACTTCATCATTATTCATATATTTCATGAATTATACAAACTAGTGTTCAAGACAATAAATATCAAGAACAACATAAGTCAAGCACAGGTAAGTGCAATATAGTCCGATTCATGCATTTATCTTATTTAGGTGATCAAATAAGCACACAAATCGGGGTAACCAGATTAGGATACAGGGCATGAAGAAATCATACCGTTCACCGTTTTACTTGTATCCGACGTTCCTCTGGTGTTCACAATTCAAATCCTATGATATACATACAATCGAGTGATTAATCTAACTATCATTAACTTAACTCGATTACTCTCACGTTTCCTAACTCATACTTACTAAGTCTTTGAAGTTCTTATACTTACACATTGTTTACTTTCTTTAAGTTTATTTCCTTACTTAACATTGGTATACTTACATATATGTACATATGTATATGTGGGTATACATATATATATAATTATTATTTAATTTAATTACACACATTTTTTTTATGACTCGACCGACCTTACAAGTCCGGTCCCCAGGTCGTCGAAGTCAGTAGAACAATACGCTGGGAAAATTTCAGGGCCGACCGACCTTGCAAGTCCGGTCCCAAGGTCGGTCCATTCCAGTGTTACACGACGGAGAGTTTTGGCCCGACCAACCTTGCAAGTCCGGTCGCAAGGTCGGTCCATTCCAGTAAGTTTCATGACGGAAAAATTTTGAGTCGACCGACCTTGCAAGTCGGTCGCAAGGTCTTTCCATTCCAGAAGGTTTCCGTCCTTTGTAAATTTGGGCTCGACCGACCTTGCAAGTCCGGTCCCAAGGTCGGTCCGGCCCAGTATTTCAGTTTTAAAATCTATCTTCTGTTCTATACTTTGCCCATTGTTTCTCCAATCTTCCTACATGTAATCCCACATGTTTAAACACTACTTAGGCCCTCCAAATTGCCTTAGTTCATCCACCAAACTCCTTACTAAATCCATCAATCAATTCACACAAATTCCTCACTTCTTTTCCAACAAATGTAACAGTGTTTGTTTTACTCATGCTACAGATTTCTAACCCAACTCCTACCATTCAATACTTACCCTACCAATGTCACTCCTAGCATCCCAAATACATTTCCAAGCAATTACACATCTATACCCAAGTCCAACATTCACTTTACTAAGTCTTGTACTCTAATTCTTCCTAGTTCCTCCAATGAAATCTAATACTTCTTGCTACAGATTTTATACTCTCCTATTCACATACCCCTACCACCATTCCATGGTCATTAAACATCTCTACTATCTCCTAATACACACCTTGGTTCTCCCATTCACCAAGTCATCCATAAATGTACATATTCCTACCAAAATTTTGCCATAGTTTACCTACTTTTCTTACTTCTCCACATACACACTTTTCATCAAATTCATTCCTAATCTAGCCACACCCATACAAGGGTCCTACCAGCACACAAAGCTATATAAATCCATCTCAATACATCAATACTCCATCAAACATCAATACCAATACTCAAACACAATATACTTGGCTCTAAGGCCTACAATTTACTTACTAGTTCCCAAATACTCAAACTTCATAAACTTCAATACTAATACAATAGTTTAGGTTCTTTATTTGTTTACCTATTCCCATTACTCTAACGCAATAGGATTTAACATTAGGAAGGAGCTCTTACCTTGAGCTTATACTTCCTTCTTTCTTCCTCATTTTTCCCCTTCTTCCTTTCTTGCCTCAAAATCGGTTATGTGGGGAATGGAGTTGCCAAACTCCATTCCCATCACCCAATGAACACAAAACAATTACAATTAATTTACCAACCCTTAAATTAATGCTAGTTCAATGAAATGTTTAAAGCAAGATTTCTAGGGTTTACCTTTGGAGTGTTTTAGAAGGGTTTTGGGTTTTAGCCCTTGGTTCAAGAAGGTGAATCCACCACCATTGCAAGGTGATATACCACCATTGCAAGGTTGATATTATGCTCCAAAGAGAGAGAAAAATAGAGCATTACAAATGGGGCAAAAATCGGTTATGAAGGAAGGTGAAGAAAACATGAGTTTTTCATGTAGATTTTTACCTTAATGGAGAGAGGAGACTCCAAGCTACCCATTGGTGCCATTTTCTCTTTGAATGAGGTATACCCACGAAAATGAACTTCCTCATTTTTGGATTTTGAAAAGAGAGAAGTGTAGAGGAGGATGAGGGGAGTTCAAATATGTAGTTATTTTTACCTTTGGAGTTCAAATAAAGGTGGAGCATGGATGGAAAGGTGAGAAGCCATTGAAGCTTCTCTTGGAGCTCCAAAAAAAATCGCCCACACCAGAGGAGAGAGGAGGGAGAAATCGGTGGGGATGAGGAAGGAGAGAGGTGAGAGAGTAGGGAAATGAGTGAGTAAGGAGAGAGAGAGAGAAGGGGTAAAGTAGTTTTTATTTTATTACTTTTTGCTTTTGGCTCTCTTATTTAATTAGCTAGTTACATGTGTGTGTGAGGGAGTTATTTGACTATTAAAAATCGGTCCACTACAGTTATACTAGTTGGAGCGTTTTTCGTCTTTTACAAAACGCTCGTTATTTTACCCGGCTTTGGTACTATTCACTAACCGGGCCCGTTTTCCGGAATTTACTCGTTTAATTATTTTTATTGGTTATTAAGCTTCCATAAATGCTTAATAATTATTAATTAATGATTCATAATTTTTTTACGGGTCTGTTTGACCACTTAAAGTCACATTTTCGGGTTTTCTCGAAAAACGTGCGTTAAAGCTCTATTAGCGTTTTAATACATTATTGGATCCATTTTCTTCGGGAGTTGTTCCCATCTATTATTTAGGTCTTATTAACCCTTTGGGATCCATATAATACGCTAACCGAGGTCTCATACCCCCTATGGTTATTTAACGCTTATTTGGCGTTCTTCACTTTTCAAGCGTTTCTTTATTTCTTTTGAATTTATTTTCCCTTACCAATATTTCTCAATCATTATTAGGCTCTCTAATACCTATTAGGATACTTTAATCGCCATATTTGAGGTCGGCGTATTTCAATGTTCAAGATGGCCTAACGTGCATGCCGAGAGATCATGAGAGTTGTTGGAATAAGAACTCGCTAAAACGCTACCATGCAACATCTCGGAAGGAAATTAATACCTTAATACCATAGTAAACTTGTGGGAACAAGTGTGGGAATGAGACTGTATTAATATGAACAAGAACCTCTACGACCGGAGTGGAAACCCGATTAGGGAATAGAACTGCAACTGACGCGCACCGTACCGGTGGCTCAGTCTGCATGACGCACTTGCCACAGCAAGTGCTATACTAACCACTGTACTAAATTTCAACCTGCCATGCGCACTTGCTACAACAAGTGCTGCAACTGTAAACTATTCCTAAAGGACCGGTAGTCCGGGTGGTTACCAATGAACACTAAACTTCCATGTGAGTCCGTAATGCAATGAAGCAAGGACATGGCCTTTTTAAAGGTAGGGTTACGAAACCCTTCGGCAGGAGGTTGATAAAACCTCGGGAAGACCTAGCTAGTCTGACCATTAAACCTAAAATGAATACACCATTTAGCAGAGTGTGAAGTGGATTTATGATAACAACGGTAGTTAGTGCCTATGAGCCTAACCCCAGTGCCGGTATGGACAATAGACGTCAAGTAATATCGGTGGGGAGTGTCGAGTCTTCAGGACCAACCCAACCATACTTAGGGAGTGCGCGAAACTTGTGGTTAAACCACTACCATTAATATTGCGGGAGAGCAAGGAGTGGGCTATACAAGCCAAGATGTAAATTGTAACCCATCCAACTGAGTGGATGAGGAGTATAGACAAGTGCCGTTATGGCAAACTATTTTTGAGTCACAAGATAAGGATAGTCAAATGCAAACATTCAATAAAGGGGTCGACGATATGCCCGCAAAGCACACACCGGGAGTGTTGTGAATCCAATAGGCTGCTAGACTCCGGTACGGAGGGCAGTGGATATCAACTGAACAAAAATTACATGAGGATGGAAATACCGTGACCTCGAAAAGGTAGGATGAGATACAAACTGTTAAGAGGTAGAATGACACAACGGAGAACGATGGTCAGTAGAACCCAATAAGTTTGTGAGTACCAAATTTAACCCTTTGGAGAGAGTATTAGAACCAACTAGGATTAAACTGAATACGGAGACAAATAATTAATTAGCTATCAGAATAGGCATTGAGCCTAGATACCGTAAGGCATAGGCCTACGGGAGGATGTATTTAATACCACCATAGTGACCCGAATCTAGGAGAGTGAAGGTGATAAATCACAAACACTGATTAATATCAGACTATAAAGAGGGACTACCATACGACGGGGAAAAACACGATGTGTCAACCCTTATCGTGGAGTCCAGATTACACCAGAAGGTGTAACCCAATGAATTGGGTGGAGTTTAAGAGCTGAAAACTCATATCTAAACGGCGTTAATAGCCAAGGAGTGAACGGGACAGATAGTAAACAAATACTAATCCCCACTCATGAATACCAGATAACGAGAATGTGAAACCCAATAACAGGGTGCTATGTCGCAAACACCTATCTTAGAGAAGGCAATGAACATACATATTGAGCAAGGAATGCATGGAACCCAGAGAACCCTCTAGGGCCATTCAAATACTAATGGTTAAGAATTGGCAGTCTTGTAACTCCAACAGAAATTACCGGAACTAAGAGTGAGATAACCACCGGGTACGAACACTACGAGTATACTAAATGAGACATGGGACGACCACACTCCTAGGAGCTTGTGGGCCTGACGAAACTTACTTTAAGTTAGTTAGGTAGGTAGTAGTAATGTATCAGTACGGTACCCCATGTATGTAAACGAGTGGTGTAAGAACCCAGGAGGTGAATAATCGAGTGTATAAGTCAAAGATTGGAATCTTGACTAGGTAAACCATGAATTGACGAGAGAGATCTCAGTCAAACAGCAAGGTTGGGAAAATCAAGGATATCTTGATAGTGACATGACAGAAGGTCATAAATCCACAAAGGAGGAGTTAGAACTCAAGTTTTAAAGATTTTAGTAAACGAGGAAGCCAAAGGCCAATTAATGGTAAAGGCAAGGAGAACCCATGAATGAGAAGATGAATTGTGGTACCTTATTAGGTTAGAAGAGTTTACTCAGGATAGTACAATGTTAATCACCTTGAGAGAAGCCTGTGTAATGATATATATGCCATTCGAGAAGGGGGCGCAAGAGAGTTATATTATGCGCTGAGGGCGTGGCGATGATGTCACATTAAGTAATAATAACCACATGCTCAAGCCATAAAGCGTTAGTACGTTATCACCAATTAGGGTTTAACGGAAAACGTATGCCAAGTTAAAACCCATAGTCGCATTGTATATTTATAATAGGCGAGGGGTAAAGGGCTAGCATTTGAGGAGATACTCTAAGGTGGAGATTAAGTACTCCATGCAAACTGCAATAGCGGATAACCGTCTAATCGACTGGTACATGGTGCGCAATGAGGCGACCATTATAAACGACTATAACCAAATTATGTTGGTGAGAAGCAGAACAGTTAAACCGATGGAATAATTTAAATGTATAAAGTAAATAAATGTGTGAATGCCACACTAGAAAGGATGTAATGGACAGTGAGGCGAAATCCTCAACTGCCAAGAAAGGGCAAGTCCATACTAATACTGAGGGTGTAAGACAGTTCCTACGAACCTTACAAATGGTAAAATGAAACCAGACCCATAAGATGTTATAAATGGATTCCCCTAACTAAGAGTAGGGATGAACCATATGTGTGTGTATTGTATACCAACACACGAGGGATAGGGGTTCACATAATAAAAGATGATCTACAAGGTACCTAATGAACAAACTCATCCCAGAGAGAAATAACTCGGAGTGATGAGGCGCCAGTTAAACGCGCATATTAGACTCGTCTCGAGATTTGAGAAACAACTACTGTAAGCACTAGGTGCTAGAGCATAGCTCGATAACCCTTACACCGAAGGTTAGTTCGGTAGGGTAGGGTAACATGAACTCTTGGGAATATACCATGAGCATGTACAGAATTCAGAGAGGCTGAATAAAGTAGCTAGCCGAAATAATTAGCGTGTGTGATAATGATACCACACATCGATATAATTCTTCCTCCATTCCCATGATTATGGAAGACCGTGTAGAAAACACTGTCACGTAGAGTTGAAATCGGCATGAAACTACTAATTAAAAGGGTGAACTAACCCCAAAGTAGTTGGGTCGTACAGCTTACGGAGCGAGTGGGCCCCATATTGCCTAGGTTTAATATACCTAACAGGTTTCAAAAAATAAATGATGTGTTTACATCTCCCGATCAAACCGTGTATGGATATACACTAGAGCCCGACCCTAGAAAAAGGGAGTAATGTAATGTATAGCGCATTAGTGCTTGGATATTCCTCATGAGTGGAACATCTTGAACTTATTACTTCAAGATGATATATCGTAGACTAAGGGGGGTGAGCGATTTCGCGCACTTCATATATACCGTACGTAGGAGAGTACGTAGCGCATGGTACACATGCTGCAAATGATTATTGTACGTAGATGATAAGTGTGAAGTTGATATAGTTTATAGGTGCTATATTCTTATTTTATGTAACATTTTTATGCGCTTTTTCACACTTATTGTATGTATTTCATGACTCTTACCTTGGGCAAAAACTGATGCAAATTTATATTTTAAAAATAGGAAATGATGGTGAAAATGCATAGTTCTCCTCAAGAGCTTTCCAACGCCGTAAACGGGGAGAAAATCGGAGCTCAAACGAAGAATCTGAACCCTGTCGAAGTTTGCGGAAAAAAGACACAAATATACAAGTGTCCGGCTGACCTGTCCGACCCAGTTTCCTGGACACATTGTAACCTGTCCGGCAAAATGGTCTGGACGCTGAGCCGGAGATGACTAAAATCTCACCAGTCAAAGCTTTAACGTGTCTGACCCTGTGATCCGGACGCGCTCAGAAGGACAAAAATATTTACGACCACGAGTGCAACGTGAAGATTTCGATACATATACGCGTCCACCCTGGGTGCCCAGCTAACTGGTCCTGATGTAAAGCTGGACATCTCACAAACGAGAAAAATCTCGCCTGACACTCTATCTCACATCCGGCTAAGTGACCCGGATAGGTGAGCCGGAGGTGTGTATTTTATGTCAAAAATTTTCTTTTTAAAGGAGCGTGCGCGAGCAAAAGAGGACATTCACGATTGAGAATTCAAATTTTAGAAGAGAGCCGCGACCTACTTACTCTCTTTGTAGCCGTGCTCTCCCTCAACACCAGGATGAGAATTTCTGCTCCGATTTCTTCAGTCTGTTCAACCTGACTCCTTGCAAATCTTTGGATTCGACATAGAGATGATTTCTACTCCTTCTCTAATTGTTTCCTCTTTTGATATGCTCGGCTAAGGGATTAAACTCCGGGGAAGGGTGGTTGTAAATAGTTAGGTTTTGCAAAATTATTATTAGTTGATTTGGGATCTATCATCGGTTTGTTTTAGATTATAAATATTGTTTGCGCTATCAATAAAACTTGCAATTTTATTTTTAGCTGTGCGAAAGTTGTCAATATCTGATCCGTGATTGATAACTAGGACGTTATAATCTGTTAATCTGAGGATAGCTTAATCTGATTGACGAGTTAGCCTTCAGATGCAATTTAAATTCATATGCTTAATCCCTCTGAGTTAGTAGTGATAGGTTTATGATTTAATCTGTCGCATTCTACACAATGGAGTTCTAATTGGCTAGGATTTAGTCTTTTAGAAACTTGTTTTAATTTGCCGAACCCTATTCCCTAATCAACTTGTGATAGAACTGTAAGACTTAACTAGGAAAAACCACCTGAACCTGGAGTTCCGCTTTCATTATATATTTTATCAGTTACTTTTTGCTTGTTCTTAATTTTATTGATCGACAATTTCCCCTCAGTTTACAGCCTTTGTTAGGATTAGATTTGTTCGCTTAATCCCCTGGTTCGATACCCCGGTTGCTCATATTACTTTACTGCTACGACCGAGAATTATTTTGTAACCCGTAGGTTTATTTTATTTATTAATGTCTAGGATTAATTTCGTAGTTTTTAATATATCAAAATAACTGTTTGCAAATTGGCGCCGTTGCTGGGGACTAGATTTTTATCTAGTCCTTACCTTGGTTGTTAGTTTATTTTGTTTATTTTGTTTTTGTTTTATTTTGTACCGTTTATTTTATTCTATCTATTAGCTTAATTTTATTTTTGTTTATTTCGGAATTTTTCATATATTACTTTTCTTTTATTTATTTTATTTCAGCTTTAATCCTTTTTAGTTTGTGTTTGTTTCTTCTTCCCATCTTTTGCAGGTAGTTGATGGTACATACCCGTTCTCGGTTGGATACTTACATTGATTAAAATAAAGTTTTGGACCCAGAGATCGAGCGTACCTTTCTGCCAGCCAGACGCCAACAAATGTTTCAAAGATAGTTAGAAATGGTGGCACCAGCAAATGGTGCTCAGGCGATGAGGCAATTTAATCAACCTGAAGCTATACCGAGAAGAAGTCCGGTAGTCCTTCCTGTGCTCACACCTGCACTTACAGAGGAGTGGAAGGGCCTGAAGCCTTTTCACCAATCCAAGGTTGTTCGGGAGCTACCTGGAGGCACCTTCGATGGCACCAATCCCAATGACACTCTAGATCATGTAAATCGGTTCCTCATTCATATTGATCACATCGGGTGTTCCGAAGGTTTGTTAAAGTTTGTTCGGTTGAGTCTCTTCCCTAATACCCTATCTAATGAGGCTGTTAATTGGTTTTATCGTCTTCCTTCTGGTATTATCACGACATGGGAGCAAATGACTACCAGGTTCTACGATAAATATTATCCTATTTCTAGAACTATAGACTTGGTAGCTGCTTTGCTTGCTTTTAAACAGACAGGATCTGAGACGATATGTAAGGCATGAGACAGATTTAAGGAGAAGCTTCGCCAGTGCCCACACCATGGCCAAGACATGACCTGCATAGCCATGACGTTCTTCCACAGGCTCCACCACATACACAAAGCTGAGGTGAGATCTGCTCTAGGTGGTGACATCCTTAACAGATCTGGCACCGACTTCATGGCAGCCATGGAGACTTATATTGATGAGGTGCGCCAGTGGGGATCAGAAGGTAACAAGTCTATGATAGTTGGGGCAAAGGGTGTGTAGAATCTTGATCCTTGGATGGCACACATGGAGGAGACCCAAGCACAGCAGACTACTCTGGTAAGTTCTCTAGTTAAAAGATTTGATGATTAACCATCAACCAGTGCAGCAGGTGAAGAAGATAGCCACTAGCTCGTCAGACCCTCTTTGTTGTCAATGTGGGGGCACTCATGCTTTTGAGATGTGCCCACAATTGGAGGAGATGAGACAAGCTGAGGAAGCTCATTTTGTGGGGCAGGGGAATTACCAGCCTTGGAATAAGAACCTGCATCCAAATCTCATGTATAGTAATCCCAACAATGCTTTGAATTCTAACCTTTTGCAGGGAAACTAGTAGGGACCACCTAGGTTCTCTCGGCCTTCTTATAATCAAGCCCGCCCACAAGGCCAGTTTCAGCAAGGCCAGAGCTCCTATCAGCCAGTTGTACCTCAACAGCTAACTAAGCCCTCCTCTGATACAAAGATGGACCAACTTCAAGAATTGATTGCATCTATGGCGAGTACTCAGAAGACTCACACTGAGACGCAGAATAATATCAATTAATCCTTAATGGATGGTCAAAAAAGTTTGGAGAATTTAGTTCAGTGTATGCAGCAGCAGATGAATCAGATGAACTAGATACTCCTTAATCAGCAGCAATAGCGACCACCTGGCACATTTCCTTCCCAACCTCAACCAAACCCGAAGGAATCAGATAAGGCGTTGATTGTTTGTGAAGAGGTAATATCTTCAGTGGTTGATCTTGAGGATGATACTGTATCTGCTGCAGTAACTTTGACGAGTGGAGCAAAGAACAAGTGGCTGAAGATCCGACTGGTGAAGAGATCAACCCTTCTTTTGTTGATGTACCATCAGGGTCTTCAGTTCCTCCTGTGGTAAATTCTGAGGAGATCCAGGCTCCTATTCTTCCTACTCCCTCTCCTCTCACATTACTATTGATGTCTCTTCTTCCTCTCCTAAGCATGTTGAACTTCCATTTCCTAATAGGATGAAGAAGAAAGATTTAGACAAACAATTTGTTAAGTTTTGAGCATCTTTAAGAAGCTAACACTTGATATTCCTTTGATTGATGCTTTGCAGGAGATGCCTAACTATGCTAAATTTTTGAAGGATCTTCTGACAAAGAAAAAGAAGAAAGAGGATAAAGAAACAGTCCACATGACAGAGGAGTGCTCTACTGCCCTTTTTCGAGCACTTCCTCCTAAGCAGAAGGATCCAGGTAATCCCATTGTCCATTGTTTCATTGGAGATGTAGACTGCGGCAGTGGTTTGTGTGACTTGGGTGCTAGCATCAAATTATGCCCTACGCCACCTTCTTGAAGGTAAGAGCTGGAGAGTTGCAGCCCGTTCCCATGAAGCTCTAGCTAGCCGACAGATCTGAGATCAAACCAATAGGTATTGTTCGAGATTTAGTAGTTAGGGTGGACCGTTTTATTTTTCCTGCTGATTTTGTTGTGTTAGATATGGATGATGATGTAAAAGTACCTCTTATTTTAGGTTGACCTTTTCTGAGTATTGCTAATGCTATTATTGATGTGCATGATGGTAAGATTACTTTGCGGTATGAGGATGAAAAGATAGAGTTTGACATGAAAAAGATGATGAGGTCAACTTCTAATTCTACTCATTCTCTGATGTCGGTTAGTCTGGTGAATGATGATGGGGAAGATAGTAATTTGTTAGATGATGATGATGACATGTATTCTTTTCCTTCTTTCTTACTTACTGTTTCTGGGCCATTGGAGCAAGTTCTTGTTACTTCTTTGGAAGAAAAGACTGCAAGTATTGAGGTGAATGCAGCGCTTGCTCATATGGAGAGAGGAAGGGCTGGATTTCAAGCTTATCGCCCTCCATTAGAGAGGCTTGATAGAGAGATTCAGAGGCCTATTCCTTCTGTCGAGCAGCCACCTACACTTGAGCTTAAGGAGCTCCCTTCTAACCTTAAGTATTCTTTCTTGCTGATAATAATTGCTTGCCGGTCATTGTTTCTTCTTCTTTGACTTCTGGGCAGGAAGGCAAGTTACTTGAGGTTTTGAAGAGGCACAAGAGAGTGATCGAGTGGTGGACATTAGCTGACATTAAGAGCATTGACCTGACCTTTTACACACATCACATCTCTATGGAGGAGGATTACAAGCCTGTCAGACAGCCCCAACGTCGGCTCAACCCCAACATGCAGGAAGTTGTGAAGAAAGAGGTGTTGAAGGTTCTAGACGGTGGGATCATATACCCCATCTCTGACAGTACATGGGTGAGTCCTGTACAGGTAGTCCCTATGAAAGGTGGGTTTGAGGCTATTCTGAATGATAAAGGTGAGTCAATTCCTCAAAGAAAGATCACTGGTTGGCGTAAGTGTATAAATTATAGGCGTTTGAATTCTACCACCAGGAAAGATCATTTTCCTCTCCATTTTATTGATCAAATGCTTGAAAGGTTGGCTAGGCAAGAGTATTATTGCTTTCTAGATGGTTTTTCTGGGTACTTTCAGATTCCTATTGCGCCAAAGGACCAAGAAAAAACCACTTTCACTTGTCCTTATGGTACCTTTGCGTACAGAAGAATGCCCTTTGGACTGTGCAATGCTCCTGCCACCTTTCAGTGTTGTATGCAGGCGATCTTTGCAGACTTCATCGAGCAGAGCATTGAGGTATTTATTATGGATGATTTTCTGTTTATGGCTCTAGCTTTGATGTTTGTTTGGCACAGCTTGATAAAATCCTTGGCCGATGTGAGGAGACAAATTTGGTTCTCAACTGCGAGAAGTGCCACTTTATGGTCAAGGATGGGATTGTACTCGGGCACAAAGTTTCTGCGAAAGGGATTGAGGTTGATCAAGCAAAGGTGGAGGTAATTGAGAAATTATCAACACCTACTTGTGTGAAAGAGGTAAGAGCTTTCTTAGGGCATGCAGGTTTTTATAGACGGTTTATTAAAGATTTCTCTAAAATTGCAAAACCACTGATTGACCTGCTTCTGAAAGATGCCCCCTTTGTCTTTTCTAATGATTGTTTGTCTACTTTTGAGTTAATTAAGTAAAAACTGGCAGCTGCACCCATTGCTGTTTCACATGACTGGTCATTACCTTTTGAGTTTATGTGTGATGCCAGTGATTATGTAGTGGGGGCAGCTCTGTGCAAGAGGAAAGACAAAATTCTCGGGGTCATTGCTTATGCAAGCAAAACTTTGAATAACGCCCAGGGAAACTACACCACCACTGAAAAAGAGCTTCTGGCTGTGGTATTTTCCCTTGAAAAATTTAGATCATATCTTAGGGGAAGTAAAGTAATTGTTCATACTGACCACACTGCTCTTAGATATTTATTTGCTTAGAAAGAGGCCAAGCCCCGCTTGCCTCGTTGGATTCTCTTGTTACATGAATTTGACATTGAAGTGAGGGATAAGAGTGGCAAATTGAATGTCGTGGCCGACCATCTTTCTAGGCTGGTAGTTCCTGATGATGGTGTACCTATCAATGAATTTTTCCTGATGAAACTGTCTTTGTGTTTGCATAAGGTGCACGAGCCATGGTATGCTGACCTGGCCAATTATCTTGTTTCTGGGATGGTACCTCATGATTTCTCTTATGCTTAAAAGAAGAAATTTTTAGCTAATGCTAAGCATTATATCTGGGAAGACCCTTATCTCTTTCAAGTTTATGCAGATGGTTTAATTCGCAGGTGTCTTACAGATGATGAGGTTGCTAGTGTCATAGAGTTTTGTCATTCCAGAGAGGCTGGAGGTCACCATGGTTCTCACAGGACAGCTGTAAAGATTTTAGAGTCTGGTTTTTATTGGCCCACTCTTCATAAAGATTGCCAAGCTTTTGTAGCCAAGTGTGACAGTTGTCAGAGACTAGGCAACACATCCAAACGGCACGAGATGCCTCAGCACGGTATTTTAGAAGTTGAATTATTTGATTGCTGGGGTATTGACTTTATGTGCCCTTTTCCTTCTTCTCAGGGTTACCAGTATATTCTCGTGGCCGTTGACTATGTGTCAAAGTGGGTAGAGGCTATTCCTTGCCAGCATGCTGATTCCAAGACAGTGGTTAAATTTCTGAAGAAGCACATCTTTACTCGCTTCGGGGTTCCAAGGGCGATCATTAGTGATGGAGGATCACATTTCTGCAATCGTTCCTTCGATGCCCTGATGGCTAAGTATGGAGTGCGCCAAAAAGTTGCTTTGCCCTACCACCCAAAGACGAATGGACAAGTTGAAGTGTCCAATCGAGAGCTCAAGTGGATTCTTCAAAAGACCGTCAGTTCTTCCAGAAAGGATTGGTCTCAGAAGCTCGATGACGCTCTATGGGCCTACAGAACTGCATTCAAGACTCCCATTGGGATGTCTCCTTTCAGGTTAGTATATGGTAAGTCTTGCCATTTGTCTGTGGAGTTGGAGCATAAGGCATACTGGGCACTTAAGACCTTAAACTTCGGTATTCATGCTGCTGGTGAGAGGTGGAAGTTTCAGCTCTCAGAGCTAGAAGAGCTCAGGGATCAAGCTTATGACAGTGCAAAAATTTATAAAGAGCGCACCAAGAAGCTCCATGATCAGATGATTCAGAGAAGTGACTTCAAAGTTGGAGATTGGGTGCTGCTCTACAATTCTAGATTTAAGCTTTTCCCTAGGAAGCTTAAGTCCCGTTAGGCTGGTCCTTTCAAAGTTATTGGTATCACTTCTTACGGGGCCTACGAGCTTGAGAATAAAAAGGGTGGGGCTCGGTGGTGTTGAAATAGTATATTGGTACACTAGTACAAAAAACACCTATTTTGGCGGTTGTAACAACAACCGTTGAAATAGGTGCCCCAAAAATTCTATGTCTTAAAAAAGGCACCTATTTCGGCGGTTCTTAGCTAGGAACCACCGAAATAGGTGCCTTTTTTTGACATAGAATTTTCGAGGCACCTATTTCGGCGGTTCCTAGCTAGGAACCGCCGAAATAGGTGCCGTTTTTTAGACATAAAATTTTTGGAAGCCTGTTTTCCGGTTTTGTTTTCAAAAAATTCGGTCGGTGGGAAAATTTTAGCCTATTTCGGCGGTTCCTAGCTAGGAACCGCCGAAATAGGTGCGTTTTTTTAAACTAAAATTTTTGGAAGCCTATTTTCCTGGGTTTTTTTTCAAAAAATTCGGACTGCGGGAAAATTTCAGCCTATTATGGTGGTCCTAGCTAGGAACCGCCGAAATAGGTGCATTTTTTAGACATAAAATTTTTGGAAGCCTATTTTCCCGGGTTTTTTTTTTCAAAAAATTCAGACCGCGGGAAAATTTCAGTCTATTTCGGTGGGTTCCTAGCTAGCAACCGCTGAAATAGACTTTATTTCATTATATATATCGTAACTGCTCTTCATCTCTCTCCTCTCACGGTAATTTTGCAACTCTAACTGGCGAATATACATGCTTTGCGCTCCTCTCTGCATCTCGCTCACTAGATTGAAAACGGGTTTGAAGTAGTTCATTCTAGAACCGGTAATATACTAGAACTTATCTTTTCTCATTGGAGAACAAGCTACATACATGCTCTACGCTTTTCATTCTCTTTGTTTTGTCTACGCATCTCTTCAGTCTCTTCTTGTGTCTGCGCCTATGTAGTGACAAATCACTGAAACCGCTGCATCTCACTCACCAGATTTAAGACGGGGCGGCTGAAGTAGCTTCATTCTGGAACCAGAGTAAATACTCAAACTTATATTCTTTTTTTTGGAGAAAAGAAGCATACATGCTCTTGCCTCTTTCATTATCATCTTGTGCCTGCACCTCATATGAATCACTAGAATTAGTGCATCTCGTGAGCGAGAGTTGTTGAAGAAGGGGCAATAGTATCGATTTTTTTTTAAAAAAAAACTAGACTATTTCGGCGGTTGTTAGCTAGGAACCCTCCAAAATAGGTGTTTTTTTTTTAAAAAAATCAAAAGACATGACTATTTCGGCGGTTGTTAGCTAGGAACCGCCGAAATAGGTGTGTTTTTCTTATTCTAAAACGCACCTATTTCGGCAGTTCTTAGCTAACAACCGCCGAAATAGGTAGTCTATTTCGGCGGTTTTTCAACCGCCGAGATAGGGTCGCACACCTATCTCGGCACACCCCATTTCGGCGGTTCAGAACCGCTGAAATAGGCCCAAAACAACCGCCAAAATAGGCCGTTATTTGCACTAGTGTATTGCTGATGCTAATCTTGATTTGCATGCAGTGTCTTTTGTGCAGGATCAACCGGCTACCCCAGATGCTTCAACCATCTCGAAGTCGAAAGATAAAAGAAGAATATTCCTTGGAGACTTCGATATGCATTTAGGAATCTTCGAAAGCTTGCTCTAGGAAGTTGTGGTATTCCCAGCCATACTTCCTCTTCTTCTGATCAGTAAGCTTGGGAAGTCTAGCCAGAGACTTTAAATCTGGGCAACTTGGTGGGAGGCAACCCACGGTTTGTGTCTCTTTTCATTTTCTTAGTTAGTTAGTTGTTTGTTTTATTTTGTTTTTCTTTTAGTTTGTGGTGTGTTGACTGGTGCTATGCTCACTACAAGAGCCTTGGCTCTTATTTTTTTCTACTAATGATTTTGTCTGGTTCCACAGTTCTTCTGGATTTGCAGATAATATTATCAGCTTGCTTACTTCATCGCTTAGCTGAACTAAAGTGTGGGGTTAGCCTTGCTACACACCCTGAGCGGTCTCTAGGGAGTATTCTTTACTTTTCTACTCTTTTATGTTTTACACGCTCCCTTATGATCTACTGTGTGCGATTTGTTTCCCCCGTTGGATTGCTTGCGTAATGTTAATTCTTCCTAAGAAATAAGGACATTGCTTCACTCTAAGTGTGGAGTGGGGTAAGCTCCTTCGCCGCTTGTTTTTTGTGCGTCTCTGAGCTTTTTTCTCTTGCAATTGTTAAAGTTTAGCTGTGATTGCTCAACTTGGAAGGAAGTCATAGAGGAAGTATAGTTGGTTAGCTGATCTTGGGGTGTAAAATTTTGAAAATTTTATGGGTTTTAATTGCTGAATTGAAGTCTTTGTTCAAGAAATGCTTAAATAAATGAGAATATTCTCCATCTGAACTTTGTTCTTAGCTTTGAGCCTTGGAATGAACTGGATTGAAATGGTTGAAAAAGAACAAGGCAAGGTACTCCGCTGATCCTGAGCATGCTAATTTTAATTCTGATCCAAAATCATGCCTCGTCCACTTGGTTATTAAGTCCTTTGGGGTGCTTTATCACCTAGCTACCTAAGGTCCTTGTGATCTGGGATAGTTGACCCAAAGCTGCTACATGGGTGGAGAGAAAAGTCTGTGGTGAAAGAAATTGAAAGCGCTTTAATTGAAATATTTATGCAAATATTGTATTGAATATAGATTATTTTCTCTTATGGATCAAGAGTATGTGGCATTGAAAGGTACGATGGAATATGATCTTACTTCATGCCCCTTTTCGTTTCTGTGGTTTGTGATGGAAAAAAGTGGATTGGCTCAAAGTTAAGGGCTAGGCTCTTATGTTTTTGTTTCTCATTTGTTAGCTTCGAATTACTTCATGTTTTCTTAAAACAATGAATTGTTTGAATAATTTGAATTGTCCCCTTGATTGGTAAAGCTAGCAATTCCTTTCTTCTGTGCTCTTCCATTTCTGTTGAGTTCCAATAGCTTGACATTACTTGTGCTTGAGAGTTTTGCTTAGGGACAAGCAAAAAGCGAAGTGTGGGGTGATTTGATAAGTGTGAGTTGATATAGTTTATAGGTGCTAAATTCTTATTTATGTAACATTTTTATGTGCTTTCTCACACATATCGTATGCTTTTCATGACTCTTACTTTGGGCAAAAACTGATGCAATTTTATATTTTAAAAGCAGGATATGATGGTGAAAATGCATAGTTCTCCTCAAGAGCTTTCCAACGCCGCAAACGGGGAGCAAATCGGAGCTCAAACGAAGAATCTGGACCCTGTCGAAGTTTGCAGAAAAAAAGACACGAATATACAAGTGTCCGGCTGACCTGTCCGACCCAGTTTCCCGGACACGTTGTAACCTATCCGGCAAACTGGTCCGGACGCTGAGCCGGACATGACTAAAGTCTCACCAGTCGAAGCTTTAACGGGTCTGGATGACGTGTCCGACCTATGACCCGGACGCGCTCAGAAGGACAAAAATATTTACGACCACGAGTGCAACACAGATTTCGATACATATACGCGTCCACCCGGGGTGTCTGGCTAACTGGTCCGAATGTAAAGCCAGACATCTCACAAATGAGAAAAATCTCGCCTGACACTCTATCTCACGTCTGGCTAAGTGACCCGGACAGGTGAGCCGGACGTGTGTATTTTATGTCCCAAATTTTCTTTTTAAAGGAGCGTGCATGAGCAAAAGAGGACATTCACGATTGAGAATTCAGATTTTTGAAGAGAGCCGCGACCTACTTACTCCCTTTGCAGCCGTGCTCTCCCTCAACATTAGGAAGAGAATTTCTGCTCCAATTTCTTCAGTCTGTTCAACCTGACTCCTTGCAAATCTTTGGATTCGACATAAGAGATGTTTCTACTCCTTCATCTCTAATTGTTTCCTCTTTTGATATGCTCGGCTAAGGGATTAAACTCCGGGGAAGGGTGGTTGTAAATAGTTAGGTTTTGCAAAATTATTATTAGTTGATTTGGGATCTATCAGCGATTTGTTTTAGATTATAAATATGTTTGTGCTATCAATGAAATACCCCGAACTTGAATATAGGGATTAAAATTAATCTAATATGTATTTAAGGGCCTAATGGTACCTAATTAATATCGGTAAGGAAAAATAAACCCAAAAGAAATAAAGAAACGCTTAAAAGGCGAAAAACGCTAAATAAGCGTTAAATAACAATAGGAGGTATGAGACCTCGGTTAGCGTATTATGTGGATTCCAAAGGTTTAATAAGACCTAAATAATATATGGGAACAACTCCCGAAGAAAACGGATCCAAATAATGAATTAAAACGCTAATAGAGCCTTAGAGCACGTTTTTCGAGAAAACCCGAAAACGTGGCTTTAAGTGGTCAAACGGACCCGTAAAAATTATAAATCATTAAATAATAACTATTAAGCATTTATGGGAGCTTAGTAGTCAATAAAAATAAAAGAAACGAGGAAATTCCGGAAAATGGGCCCGGTTAGTGAATAGTACCTAAACCGGGTAAATAATGAGCGTTTTCTGTAAAAGACGAAAAACGCTCCAAACAGTAGTATATGGGGGCCGGTTTTTAATGGGTAAATTAACCCCTCACACATACATGTAACTATCTAATTAAATAAGAGAGCAAAAGCAAGAAGTAATAAAGTAAAAGAATTACTTTATTCACTTTCCTCTCACCTCACTCTCACAACGCACTCACCACTCTCTTTCCTCTCCCCCTCCACCGATTTCTCCCTCCTCTCTCCCTCTGGTTGGGCGATTTTGTAGAGCTTCAAGAAGCTCCCATGGCAACTCCACCTTCTACCTCATGCTCCACCCTCATGTAAGCTCCAAATCGAAAACAAATTACATATTTGAACTCCCCTCATCATCCTCTATCATTCCCTCTTTTCAAAATTCGAAAAGGATGAATTTCATCTCCATGGGTTTTCCCCATTTGAAGAGAAAAGCACACCTTATGGAGCTTGGAGTCTCCTCTTCCAACAAGGTAAAAATCTACATGAAAAACTCATGTTTTCTTCACCTTCCTTCATAACCGATTTTGCTCCATTTGTAATGCTCTATTTTTCTCTCTCTTTGGAGCATAATATCAACCTTGCAATGGTGGTGGATTCACCTTCTTGAACCAAGGGAAAACCCCTTCTAAAACTCTCCAAAGGTAAACCCTAGAAACTTCATTTCAAACACTTCAATGAATTGGCATTAATTTAAGGGTTAGTATATTAATTGTAGTGTTTTGTGTTCATTGGGTGATGGGAATGGAGTTTGGCAACTCCATTCCCCACATGGCCGATTTGGGCAAGAAAGGAAGAAGGAGGAGAAATGAGAAAGAAAGAAGGAATTATAAGCTCAAGGTAAGAGCTCTTTACTAATGTTAAATTTTAGTGCATTAGAGTAATGGGAATGGGTAAACCAATCTAAAGAACCCAAATAATGTATTAGTAATGTAATTGTGGAAGTTTGAGTGATTGTGCAATAGTATGTGAATTGTAGGCCTCGGAGCCAAATGGTTGTGTATGAGTATTAGTATTGATGTTTAATGGAGTATTGGTGTATTGGGATGGATTTATATTTGCTTAATTGCTGGTAGGACCCTTGTATGGGTGTGGCTAGTTTAGGAATGAATTTGGTGAGAAGTGGTATGTGTGGCCAAGTAAGAAAAGTAGATGAACTATTGCCAAATTTGGTAGGAATATGTACATGTATGGATGACTTGGTGAATGGGAAAACCAAGGTGTGTATTGGAGGTAGTAGAGATGTTTAATGACCATGGAATGGTGTCTGAAATATGGGAATAATAGGGTATAAAATCTGTAGCAAGAGGTGTTGGATTTGCCTTGGAGAAACTAGGAAGAACTAGAGTATAAGACTTGGTAAAATGAATGTTGGACTTGGGTATAGATGGTGCAATTGCTTGGAAATGAATTGGCATGGTAAGGTAATGTACTTGGAATGCAAGGAATGGCATTGGTTGAGAGAGTATTGGATGGTAATGTTGAGTTTAAAAATCTGCAGCATGAGTAAAACAAAAACTGTTACAAGTGTTGGAAAAGAAGTTAGGTAATTGTGTAAGTTGATTGATGGATTAAGAAATGGGATTGGGGGATGAGTTAAGGCATTTTAGGAAGCCTAAATGGTGCTAAAACATGTGGGATTACATGTAGGAAGATTGGGGAAGCAATGGGTAAAGTTTAGGACTGAAAACAGAAATAAAAATGCAATTACTGGACTGGACCGAACTTGCAAGGTCGGTCGGGCCCAGATTTACAAAGACAGGAAAGCTTCTGGAATGGACCGAACTTGCGACCGGACTTGCAAGTTCGGTCGGATCAGAAATTTCTCCCGTCTGTAACTGATAAGTGTCCAAATGAGTATGTTTTATAGGTGTATTTCATATATAATATTAGCACTTTTCTTGCTCATTTCTCCTCTTCAGTTATTTTCCTCTAGTTTATGTTTTATTGTTATCTCACAAATTTATTGTTTAAACATGAAGAAAACCAAGCTGGAAGCGAAGTAGACGAAGAGAGAGAACACATAGACGCAAACGGCTCAGAAAACGGAGTCCAAACGAAGAATCTAGAGCCGGTCAAAGTTCGTAGAAGAAAATAAGTCAAAAACTTGTGTCCACTCCTGTGTCCGCATAGAACAAGGCGGACAGGACAATGGACAATGACCGCCTAACCAGGGGTGGACATGACTGCGTGTGTGTTGTCCGCATGGAATTAGGCGGACAGGACAAGGTGACCGACAAGTAGCGGACTCCATTGATGTCCGCATGGATTTAGGCGGACAGATTGGCGGACAACACTTGTGTCCGCATGAACTGAGGCGGACAACAAGGCGGACAAGAGATGGAGAGACCGCGGGCGAGAGTATGAGACGTCCGCGTAATATCAGGCGGACAGACAGGCGGACGTGACTAAATTCAACGCGACAGTTTTCTTCTTCCTTCGCGGCGCAGCAGACTTCTCCATTAATATCAGACGGCGCCTACCTTATTTTCCTCACGCGTCTGTCTCCAGCTCTGTCCCCTGCAATCAATGAGCAATCAATCTGCAATCAATCTCCTTCCACTCCAGATATGCCTCTAACCTTATCCTCCTCATCTATATAAAACACAGCCCTTCAACCTTAAACGGACGTACGGAGAAAACCAGAAAATCATACCATCGCTCACCACAATTACCATTCGCTTCCATTAATTCTCTCCCGTACACCACAACACATCATTCAGTCCCCAGAACTAAAACACTCCAAATCACTCATTCCACATACAATATCCTACGTACTCGCTCCACTCTTCGTTCTCTTCATTTCTCCATTCACCATCCACACCTCCGTATTATTATTACGTCCAACCTCTGTCTGACTTATTACCAGTTAATATGTCAGGCTAAGGAGGATTTACTCCGGGCGAAGGTTCAATTATGGTTTGTTTAGTTGTGTAATCTATATTTCTACCGGTTAAAATAAATTCAGTTTGTTACGATTAAAGTTTTTCTCTCTCCCTTTTTAATAAATTTCATCGATTTATTAAAAAGCCTTACTAAATTTGTTTTTAATCTGATCGGTGACAAACAGATAGGTTAATTAAGCCGTAAAACTGTAGAAACTTATTTTCATCCGATAAGTTAGTACAAGTTGCAAGAAGAAAAATTCCTCATACTCCTCTACCGTTTACACGCATTTTGCTTGAGTTTTCATCGGACCTTGCATTTTCAGGTAAACGAGTTCTTATGAGTTTTCATCGGACCTTAAGATAATAACAGGAATCTTGCCAAATTATTTTATTAAACCGGTAGAGATAGCATAACTAATCATAATAACCTAAACCCGGAGTTCCATTTAATTTATCTTCAATTCACTAAATTAATCTGTTATTTACTTTTCAGAAACAAGTCAATTAACTACCCCCTTTTGTGACAAGCTTAGGTACTACTTATTTCACTATAAGTCCCACGGTTCGATATCCGGTCGCTTACACTTTACTATACTACCACGACCGGGATTTGTTTGCAGCCCGACGTTTATTTTGAGTTTTAATTTCTTTTCTTTTATTTTAATTACACCAGTCCTAACCACTCACGATAACACGTCTGCAGTAACCTACTGGAATGGACCGACCTTGTGACCAGACTTGCAAGGTCGGTCGACTCAAAAAATTTCCCGTCTTGTAAGCTACTGGAATGGACCGACCTTGCGACCGGACTTGCAAGGTCGGTCGGGCTAAAAATTTTCGTCAGGTAACTTACTGGAATGGACCGACCTTGGGACCGGACTTGCAAGATCGGTCGGCCCTATAATTTTCCAGCGTATTACCCTACTGACTTCGACCGACCTTGGGACCGACCCTGGGTAAGGTCGGTCGAGTCAAAACTTACAAAAAAAAACTATAAGATTGTGATAAGTATATATATGTATATATATGTATACCACCTATACATATGTACATATATATGTAAGTAAACCATTGTTAAGTAATTAAAAGTAAGTAAATAAAATGTAAGTATAGGAATGTAAAGACTTAAAAAGTAAGAGTTGAGAAGCGTAAGGTAAGGATAAACGAATTAAATTAATGATAGTTAGATTAATTGTTCGATTGTATGTAAATCATAGGATTTGAATTGTGAATACCGGAGGAACGTTGGGATACAAGTACAACGGTGAAAGGTATGATATTTCTTCATGCCCTGTATCCTAATCTGGTTACCCCGATTTGTGTGCTTATTTGACCATAAATAAGATAAATGCATGAATCGGATTATATTGCACTTACTTGTGCTTGTTTACATTGTTCTCGATATTTGTCTTGAACAATAGTTTGTATAATTCATGAAATATATGAATGATGATGATGTGTAATTGTACCTTGTAGTGTACTTGTATATTGTATTGTATTTGTAAGGATGTGTATGTGAATAATGTATTTGTGTATGTGGTTGGATGTTGACTTCTACTAATTCCTAACTACCTAACTCCTAACTTAAGTGAGTAAACTGGAATGAGTAGAAGTCCGATATAGCTTCGGCCACGCGTGAGGATGCGGAGTCACAAGAGGTTGGCTGCAAATCCTGACTCTTAAGCTGGTCTGCGGCCCAAACCCCTTAAATGGGTAGCATCCTGGATTGGTGAGTCAAGTAAATCCGGTGGTGGGACGGAGTAGTCCCCGGGCCGGAGGTCCCGACGACTTAACATGAGTAAGAGTAAGAGTAAGTAGTAAGTATGTATGAGTATGAGTATGAGTATGTATGCGTATGTAAGAAGTAACGAGTAAAAGAGTAATCTCCACCCGATTAACCCGAGTGGACCAATGAAGCTAACAAGAACTGTACTTTGTGTATGTAATTAGTATGTGTATTCGGAAGGAGGTAAGTGTGTATCAGATGGTTATATCGTATTCCTTGTATGTAATGAATTGTATGTATGTATGCTTGCGTAAGTATTATTGTATTGTGTATAAGAGCATGTATGCATGTATGTTTGAATGAAAATGAACTGCATGTATTCGACCAAGTGGTCGGCATACCCTCACTAGTACGCGGGGTATGCGGTTATCATGCGCAGCGAAAGCTGACCCCCTAGGGGGAACGTTTTTAGTGTGCAGGTACCCGGAGCGGATGTGGTCAAGGTAAGAGACCGGCAGCACACCCTTGTACTTAGAAAGTAAGTAGTGTGAGGAATGGGTGAATGTAGACTCTTAGTGAGTATGTATGAACTTGGGAGAGATATTATAATTGTATAAGGATCCTAGTAGACTCGGTTAAGTACATTGTATTGTGTGGATTGTGGAGGAGTAAGTATTGAATGGAGCATTGTTGTATTTGATTGATGAATGGAGTATGTATTATAGATGTGTAGCACTCGGGATTCCGGTCCATCAGACTGATGCTGTATGTAGAAGTAGTAGCCTTGTTAGTCACGTGGGTGACTAACGACATTGTATCACCCACTGTATGTAAGTATGTATCCGCTGCGTGTATCTGATGTGTAGGGAGATTGGACGGTAATCATTGTATTAATGGTAGGGGTGTTACAAAAAGTGGTATCAGAGTGAAGTGTCGCTCTGATGACTGGAAATACCGAGCTTAGGAATACCGAGTTAGGATTTAGAAACTTAGGGCTATGGGCTGAGTGTTAGCATTAGAGATATGCTAGTTAGGAACTACCGGTGAGTACCGGATACCTACAATACCAGTCCCGCCCTCCACAAACCCCTTGTATAACTTGGGAAAGGACGCCAGCGAGAAGAAAAGCCTTCTCATACTCGGGGAAACCTGATCTGGCAGTTGTGAAACAATCACACGGTAAACAAGAACCGACACGTAGTAGATGCCGAGAACTGGAAGTCCCGGAGATGGATCCCGGTTGAACAACAATACCCGCACTTAATAGCGGTAGGACAAGCACTCCAATCACAAGGAGGCTGCAACTTACAACAGCATGGGGCGACGTGCTCAGCAGTCGCGAAACCTAGCTAACCAACCAACAGCGGGAAGGAAGCACTAACCACACAACGAAATGGAAAAAAAGGAGTAGTAATGGAACCCGCGACACAAGGCTGCGGAGCAGCAGTAGCTAAATAATACCACCAACGGTATACCAACTGACTAAGGACATAGTCAGAAGCGAAGCGATTAACTCCGAAAGTACAACGCCAAAAGGTTACAATACCTGGCCGACATAGCTTATACAGCTACAAGGACATCCACGGGATTTAATCCGGTAGGACTACGAGAGTAGTACCCAAGCAAGCTAAGGCTCAATAACCACAATGGGTGTGTAGGAACGAGCAACAAGGAATAACGCTAGACCAAATCAACGGGAGTCTCCAAGGATTAGAGAAGTACCCAGATCTACGACAGCCATGTCTAGACCACCAAGAAGCTACCTAAAGGATCGAGTATACCAATTGTAGATCAATAAGATCAAAGGAAGAGTCAACAAGACTATTAAATACAAGCAGAAACCATACCAAGATTGGTATAGGATTACCCAAAAACCACCCAAGAAGAGTCAATAGGATTACCCAAAAACCATACCAAGATTGGTGAGGTACCACGCACTTGCCAAGGCAAGTGCAGTAAGGACAGAGATACGTAAAGAAACTCTAAAAACCACAGGTACATAGTAATGTACCGTGACTACAATGAAGCAACTATGGGATCACAAATCCTAAAACTGAAGGAATGGAACCTTGGAAAGGCCTAACGGCCTGACCACCGTATTTAGAGCATGCCAGTCAGCGAGAAGCTGGACTTGGTCAAGATTTCGAACATGGCTATGCCATGAAGAAGACTTCTTTTAACACCGAACCATAATTTTCAAACCAAGTTTTCTTTCAAAACCACAAACCTTCTTTTAAAACCTTGGATTTTAAAAACCGAACCAACATAATTACGGTGAGTATCATAGAATGATACAAGAGGAGTTGGCAACAGAATACTTCACCTAGGCGTGTGACGAACACTACAAGTGTACCCAATACGGGATGTGGGACAACTGCACTCCGAAGGAGCTTGCGGGCCTGACATATAGTTGGGTAAGTGGTAACGTATCAATATGGTACCCCACGTATGTATACATGTAGTGTGCGACACCGGGAAGTAGTCAATTCCGTTCTACGGACCATGAGTGAGTTCAAATCAGAATAGTTGGACACCTCAGACGATCAAGTATAAAGGAACTCAGAGAATCAATCTGAAGATAAGGAATAAGAACTAGAAGTGCAAGGAGCACGAACTAGTAAGTATAGACATTGGATATGTCTCGAAGACGTCAACAAATACGTGATAGCTGGGAAGTATACCCAGCCTAAGCACAGTAAGGCAGTTGCCTAACGTGAACACCACAATGCTCGACAAACGGGACAGAACTCCCAAGAGCAATCACAAGATTACCATAAAGTAAAATCCATCATTGAAGGGGAATAATATACCTAGTCTCAAGCACTATGAACAAGTGTAAAAGTCTACCCAAGGGCGGGAGACGTCATAACCAAAAAGGGACAACTCAAGTACAATACCACAAGACGGTACAGTGGACAACATATCATAAACGTTAGTCGAATGTAACGGCATAATCTAACAACACCCAGGAGCAATCCTTGAGGGTGACTGGATTAACAACAGTCTGACAAAGCGTCAAGACAAGAATACAGGAGCTGGAACGAGCACTCGGTTAAGACACCGAAGGGATTTCACTTGACAGGAAATACCCTAGTCTACAAAAGGCACTGATCAGCACCAGATTGCCTAAGAGTCTCCTATGAACGGAAGCGTGATGCCACGACTTACCATGGAGCCCAATAATATCTCCAACCTATGACGGTATACATGGAGTGGAAACATGTATAAGCAGCTTGCAAGGAGCATAGCTCGTAGCAATACGGCTCAGAAGCCGTAAACCAAATACGTTATGTAAACCTTAGTGGTTGCATAACCCACACCATTTGAGAGCAAGATTTGCAAGAGATATTGTCTCATACGACAAGAAATCAACAACTGGACCATCAGTTCAACCCAACATCCTGAGCGGCTTGGAGTAATGGCCATCTCAGTGTCACTGTCACTAGAGCACCAGCCTAGTATACAATTGACAAGCTTTAATTACCCTTCATGCCTACTGTAGCAATAATAAACACGGAGGCATAAGAATCAGGATAATGCCAATTGGACTAGTCCACATTTGGACACTACGAGAAACCCAAGGGAAGGTACCCCTCGTTAACCGAAGACCACCAATGCGGTGATGATGTGAGCCCTCAGAAAAGGCTTCCATCTATTATAACAGTAAAGCCTACGCTTATAGATATTGCCAAGGGGCGATGGAAAAGGAAATGAGATTTCCAAACCATTACGACTTAAAGGAGTAAGCATACTCCATATACACCCAAACATGTGGTGGACCATTGCGTAAACACCAACATAGCAAACCTTGTTATTAGACCTATGAGTGGAGAAAACCCCTCAACAAGAACTTTCATTTATCAGTAATAGAATACTCTCAATTGGAGAACAGGACCAGAAAACCCTTGAAGTTTCTTGGGATGTCCCGGTGAGGTACATACAAAAGTAGTAGAACTACACAGCGGGAGCCTATAACCGATGCTCGGTGTAGACACCAAAATTCTCACCCCATAAAGCAAATTCCAAAATAATAAATAAAATAAGAAGGGTCGTCGCCTTTCTTTCCAAAACGTATTAACGTGCGTGCCAAAACGAAATCATCATTTTTCTCAAACCAATTTTCAAAGCATCCATCTTCAAATCCGTCCCACTTTTTTACTCACTTCTTTTACCATTTTATTTTCGAAATCATTTCATGTTAGTCGGTTCTGTTTTATTCACTTATTTTATTTCTCCTATTCGTTTTATCTCGGTTCGTGCTACTTCGTTACTTGTTTATTTTATCTCATTTCATCTTGCTGACACTTTTACATGTATACTCTTTATTAGTGCTTGTTTTAATTTTGCCTTTATTATTATTAATTTTATTTTATTGTTATTTTTTAGGATCATTTTATGTACATTTTTACTATTATATTCCATACTAGCATGTTTGGTTTTGTCGCTACTTTGATTAAACTCCCTCTCATCTATAGTTTTTTCGTTATTGCTCTTTTCTATCTTATTTACATGCTACCCGTACATATGTACTTCAACTTCCATTCTTATTGTGTTCGTTTGTATTTAACCACCATTTTGTTAGCACGATTCCATTATTTTATGAACGTATTATTATTATCAGTATGTTTATTACCGTTATTATTATTTTGATTTTCATCCTCACTTCATTATTTCATTACTCTCACGAAGAAAATATTTCAATTTGATAGGTTAAGCTCTTTCGTTCCGCTGTATATCTCCATCCGGAACAATAGCATTTTTAGAAACGTTATCTGACTCAAATTCGAGTTTTAATTTATTTCTTGCATGTAAATATCGTATTTTGGCATAGCTCATCCGGTTAGGGTATTCACTGGGGAATCCGTAGTCTGGTGTTCGAATTCTAGCATGGGCGCTCGCAGTTTTCTTATTTTCTTTCTCTCGTTTCACTTTATAGTACGGTTTTGTTGTTAAATATCGCGTCAATATGTCGAATGTTGCCTCAGTGCAGCCGGTTGCCACTGTCAGGAGGAGGAGGATGCAAACCCGGGTTCGATTCTCAGGGACTTCATAGTCCTGTTTTGTTTTATTTTTGTCCTTCTTTACAACCGATCCAAACACGGACCAACCCGTTTTTGAGATAGACAAATGCAGCCCAAGCAGAGGTAAAACCCTAGATTGACACCTGCCTATCCTCTTATTATAAAAAGACATGAATAAACCCTGCAGTGGTGGATTCGATCGGGCATTCCCATATTATTCTCCCCAGACTACGCTAATCCCGATGACTTCTCATTCTCTTCTTGTCTGGCCTTTCGCTGTTCTTCCAGTTCAAACTTGAGAGACCCCAATCCAGTTCTCCTTTCACCTTCCATCGTTCTTTCTCCCTCCGGTTTTGAATCACTATAAAAGAGAAGCACCGCTCTCTACAATCGACATTACCACCGTCCTTCATCAGGAACTAGCCACATCCATTTTCCTCTTCTTCTCGAACTCGAACTTCTAAGCTGAAATACCCAGAAAAATTCTTCATCACCTTCGAAGTCCTTTTCCGCCTTGGAGTCGCTACAATACACCTTCAAAACGTCAGCCGTTTCCACCGAATTTCACCTTCGAGCCTCCTCTCTCCTTCGGTTTCGTTTCTGATTCAACAACAGCGTAAGTCCCAGTTCCTCCCACGTTCTGTTTTTGAAACGATTTCGAAATCATTATCCCCAGCTTGATTTTCCTCAGTTGATTTCCTTTCATCACTCGTTCCATTTTTTCTTGTTTTGTACCGAATGAACCATTAATCGGCGACGGTGACGACCTAATTTGCAACCTTGCCGGAGTTAATCTCCGATGACCGAGTTGACATTTGTGTTCGTCGTTTTGTTTATATGTACATACAACGATTTCTTCCTCATATGCTCATTACCTACCTCCATCTTTATTTTGGATTTTAAGTAAGCGGCGAATCCTTCTATTTACTTTGAGTGTATCCGATACTCATTTCATAAGTAAATCAGTGAGATTCCTGCTCTCGTATGTGCTGATTTTTCCATCCTCCTGTTACTCGTAGAGGGATCTTCATCCTTCTATGGCTGCATATACTGTATTACCTATTTATAGTTACTACCCTTTCTCAGTGGGATCGCTCGTTGCTTGTTCTCGTTTTTCTTTTCCTTCCCCTTCTTTCCCTTCTTATTTTCTGCTTACGATTCGGAATGTTGATGTTGTATTTAACTTGTGGAACTCTCTGGCTCAAGTGGTGCCCGACCCAGGATGGGCTCGTGGGCCCTCAGAGCTATGTAAAGCGGTTCATGTGTTAAGATCATTCTTCTTCGTTGCTTTTCTGAATCTTCAATAGTTTCGAAGGAAACCAGACCTACAATAGGTCTATGGGTCCACAAAGACAGATGAATCCAAATCTGTCACATATATTGTTTTCGCTGCTTCCCCGTTCTTGCAACCTCGACTTAACTGCGCACATACCAAGAGAACCTGGATCCACTCTGGGTTCGGCTTTCTGTTTACATATGTTTCTGTTTCCCTTTCGCATCATATATGCTTTTGAAAGGATTTATGACTCTCGATAAGGCAATGTACATCCTCTCCCTCTGAGTCTGATTCTGTTTGCCTCAAATGGTGCTCGAATCTGATATGAAGCCTTTGTACATCAACCCAACGTCGGTTTATATTTGGGTATATCTGTTTATCGTGCTATCTTATACACTGAAGTAGAGGCTCATTCTCACCCTGTTTGCCTATTGTTAGATATAGCTTCATCATCATGTTGCTAACAGGTTCATTTCCCCTTGCGTAGAGGGTGTGCAATTGGTATCGATGTTAATCATCACCCTGGTTACTCTTTCTCTGTATCCTCAAGCTTACTTCTGAATATTTACTTGAATATGCTCATGAATCTAATCTGGGACGGTTGTTCTGTATTCTTTTTTTTTTCAGGAGACTGTTATCGTTTTCTCCGGTACATCATTTCTTTGTCGCCAATACTTATCTCTGGTTGCTGCATATCATATGCTTACTGCTTGCTAGTTTATGCTTCAGGAATGCTCATTTGTCCATAGTTGCTCTTCTGTTAAATTAAATTTCATGAGAACCACTGTCATCCTCTGTAATTTGTTTACTTGTTCGAACCTGATAAAAAGTGCTCAGGAATGTGTTCGGTCTAAAAATGAAACTGTGCTGATCGAGCTTGCGGTTTAGCTCCTCCATGCGCACGCTTTTCCATCCCTTTCTTGGTTTGATTTGGTTGATATTACTTCTGATCCTATGATCGGCTAATTAAATAATCTTGGGTAATTTTGTTACGACATTTGATTTTGAATGTATAAACTGACATAAAGGAGGTCATAAAAATCATTAGCATGTTACGTTTTGTTCATCAGTTCGACTCATTTATTCACCATGATGATTTGCTCTCTTGATTTACGTCTGCACTTTACACATGTACATGTTTTACATATAACTTATTGCAAAATTTCAATTCTTCTCTCTTGCATCACCAACTATTTCTAAGCCCTAGTTACGTCCTTAGGTCCAAGCCATTAGGATAGAGGGGTCCCCCTGGCCTGATAGACCATTGGCCTATCTCGTGGTGGTGACATCCTAAACCTTAAAACACACGTTTATTTATAAACAAAGATTGATTCCTTTAGGATAGAGGGTGTCCCCTGGCCTGATAGACCATTGGCCTATCTCGTGGTGGTGACACCCTAAACCCTAAAATGCACACCTAAAATATGTATATATATGTATGTACATAGGTTAATATTCTCAATCAAAATTTCTCTCCAACAAGCCCAAATAACAATTCAGCCCATACCCGCTTTGGTCCAAGCCCAGTTTGACCCAAACCCACTCTTGCCCAAGTCCAACTTTGACCAAATCTAACTTTGACTGATCCAAGTTTGACTGACCCAACTTTGATTGATCCAACTTTGACTGATCCAAGTTTAACCAACCCGAGTTTGACCATGACCCGAGTTTGACCATGACCCAAGTTTGACCATGACCCGAGTTTGACCATGACCCAAGTTTGACCATGACCCAAGTTTGACCAGAAACTTTGACTTGACCCCAACTTTGACCCAAAACTTTGACCAAGCCCAATTCAATTCAAACCATCTCATCTTCAGTTCAATTCAGTCCAATTCAATTCGACCAATTCAATCCAATTCAAACCCAGCTTGTAAATCCCATTCAAAATCCAAAAAAAATTCTTTCTCAAATTTCAAACAATCATTTTATTCAAACTTCATCAAGTTTTCAAAAGAAACCATTGTGTGGAATTTTAAAGGAAAACTCTTCTCACATCATAGAAAACTCTTCTCAAATGCAGAAAGTTCTTCTCACATATACAGAAAGTTTCCTCCTAAAAACATTTCTCAAAATCAGTGTTTCTTATCGAGAATTCCGAACAACTTCAAACATTTTCCAACTCAGTTTTCAAACTTAAAAATAAACCGTTTTCGGGAAGACATGGAATGTCTAACACCTTCAAAAAATGTTTTCTCCTTTGTCAGACATCACTTGTCTTCCTTCCAAATAAAAAAATCTGAGGCGGGACACTGGGCAGTAACATCCCTTGTTGCAGACTGGATTTCTTTAGGCGGGGCGTTAGGGTGACTAACATCCCCTAATCGCAGTCTAGATTTTTACAAGGCGGGGTGCTAGGGATGTAACTGCCTTCCTAGTTGTAGCCGGGACTTCAGAATCATCTAGCTCCCTTCTACTCGATTTCAATATTTTCAGTTTTCAACGTTTTGAAACCCGGGAGTTAGAGACGTTATTAGGGTTTGACCGAGAACATCCCTTTCATGATGTTTCTCTCTAAATCCTACTTTTCGACATAAATACATTGCCCCATCTTTCGAGCCTCGGCACTTACCATTAATTAAGTGTTGTGTTCGAGGGGGTACACAGGGTGATTCCTCGGGATCATCCGCCCATTTCCATATAAAACAAATCACGATTTGAAATAAAAGAGAGACAACTTTGACAATCATTCCTTTAATTTAGCCCCTCATTACTTCACTTCAAAATCAAAATACCCCAAAACCTCAACCCTTGTAGAATCACAAACCCGAAAAACCTGGGATCTCTTCCCAAACTTCGAATTGTCTCACACACTTAAACCATATTTCATACTCAAATCACTTCACGCTCAAATCATCATTCAAATTCTGAATCATTTCAAACTCAAATCATCTCCCAGACTCTACCTTCTCTCAAAATTCTTAAAAGTCTCACAGGCCCGAGCGCCCCACAGACTAGAGCACCCCAATCTCTTCACCATGTTTAAACGCCTCACAGACCCAAGCGTCTCACAGGCTTCATATCTCATTCCTCCTACCAACCTCAAATGTCTCATAGACCCGAGCGTCTCACAGACTAAACCCCCAAACCCGAAACTCCTCTAAATCTCAAACACCTCAAAAAAACCCAAAACCCTGAACTACGTAAGGTCTGATCTCAACAGGGAGTTGAGTACGTAGGCAACCCACATAGGGTGCGACCCCACATCAGTCAAAATGCCATTTTCCACTCAGCCATCTCACCTCCAAACAACCCCGTATTGTCTCACAGACCCGAGTGTCTCACAGACTTTGTTATCCCAATCATTCGAATATCTCACAGACCCGAGTGTCTCACAGACTTTGTTATCCCAATGATTCGAATATCTCACAGACCCGAGTGTCTCACAGATCCGAATGTCTCACAGACTTCGACATCTAAGGTTTCAAACGTCTCATAGACCCGAGCGTCTCACAGATTACAACATCCCACACATCAAACACCTCATTAAGATTCAAACATCTCGTAAGAACTCTCAAATCTCAAACAACATTCAAATATCTCCAAGCTCCACAAACATCAAAACTTCGAATCCCCGAATATGTGAACTACGTAAGGTCTGATCTCAGCAGGGAGTTGAGTACGTAGGCAACCCACACATGGTGCGACCCCACACCAATCAAAATACCCTTTTGTATTCAGCCATCTCACCTTCAAACAATCCCGAGCACTCCCAACCCTCGATTACCCTCACAAAACTCCTAAAATCCCCAAACCGTGAACTACGTAAGGTCTGATCTCAACAGGGAGTTGAGTACGTAGGCAACCCATCTAGGGTGCGACCCCATTCCAAATCAAAAAACCCTTTTCCCACTGTGAGACGGTACTCATACCTCTCCTAGCATTCAAATCTCTTCTGACTCACTTTAAACCCTCAAACTTTTAGACTTCGGGTCTTCTTCATCCACTTAATCAATAAGCTTTCCCTCGATTTTACTATTTACATTCGATCAACTCTCAACCTGTCAACCCTTTCATTTGGTGCTAGTTGGCAGAAAAGCTCGCCTCATCCACTCTCTTTCTCTCTTCCGGTCCTAATCCTATCCTTGGCTTTTAAATGAATCTCTCTAAAAAGGTTTTGAAAGAAAGCGATCCCGACAATTGGAGACCGAGGTTTCCTCGGGCACCAATCCGAAGTCGTGGTCGTTGCCACTTCTAAGGGGTGTAACCCAGTGCGAACCCACATAGAATCTCTGACATGACCAGATAAGTCCTATTCACAATTTCAGAGTCAATTAACGGTTCTTGGAACCCTTCTCCTCCCTCCCTAGTTCATTAGGTCAAACTAGGTGGCGACTCTAGTCAATTTCCGCCATTAGGGCATAAGTCCGCGTGGAGCCCATTGAGAGCGGGTGTAGTGCACACTTGCACCCTCCCTTATGCTTTCTGGGAAAGACGGACGATTTAGTAGGTATTTGAGGGCTGCCAGAATAACGGGTTTTCACCTTCCACAGAATGGCATTTTCTAGGATCTCGACTTTTTAGTCAGACCATATTTGCATAGACCCCCCCTCATACTGAAAAATCACCCTCCACAGAATGGCGACTCTGCTGGGAAAAACTTGAGTAAGTTTTTCTCAAACTCAAGGAAGACTGAACTCCATTCAAGATTGTCAGGATTTCCTAACTTCTTTCAAAACCTTCAAGAGATTCATTCCAAGCCTCTAGGATTATTCTACTCCACACTCAGAGTGTGTATCTGATGAGGACAGATAGGACTGGTAGATCCTCAACAAACATTGCAACAATTGGGTTAATAATTAGCTCGCGATTAGAAAGAGACACTTAGGATTGAATGAAGCTAACTTCCCTTTAGGTTAATAAACAACCAAATTGGAATTATCAACTTCAAGACAAACATTTAGTAAATAGGTTGGTGCTAACTTCCCTACTTTACTTATATGTTGTATGATTGTGGGGTGCATTGGTTGGGTAGCTTAGGACATGCATTCCTCTGTGTCACCCACTATATTCACGAGTCACGGGATGCCGATCGGTCCACGATTGATTCCCCATGAGTCGGGTCATTCATTTGAATGGTTATACCCACGGGGCGAGATGGTCATCGACCTACGCCTTGATACTCATGATCCAAATATATCCTCCATTATCCGAGTCTAAGCCAGCATATAGTGAACCATGAGCCTTCAGTGTCAGTTGCCTGATCTGGTGTCTAGGACGGGTTTTACGGAGAGTCACCCCCTTGTATGCCGCCTGTCTGACCACCCTTCTGCCTTACCCAGAAGATTGCATGGGCTCAGTTCTTCATTGTTCCTCCGCACCACGGGTGTCTCTAAAGCCCAATGTCACGCTACACGTCCATAGAGGATCCCGTATTTACCAGATACCCATACATGGCACAACGTAGTCAGTGAATAATTTGGACTTTAGACACACCTGACCGTACAGATGACGAGAGACCCGTTCCCATGCAGTACTTCCCCGAGTTTCCCGAAAAGTGAGTATGTTGTGATAATCCTCGGCCGTGGCTCGTGTGACTGTATCACTTCGGGTATCCCGACCTTTCGAACTTAAGCACTCCGGTCCTTCTTAATGACGTGCCCCACAAGGCATAACAGAGATAAATCCCGAGAGATGAACAGTGAAGGGACGACGGTTCCCCCGGTGGTATGGAAGCATTGATTGACCTGGAAGGTGATTATCCCAATCATTCACACTCAGCTCCACAAAAATCAGCCACGACTTTTATTTTGCACTTACATCTATGTGTGATCATGTTTCAAATTGGCAAAAAAAAAAAAGTTCAAACACTCCAATGAAATATCTTTAGAGTCGTCCATCTCGAATGATTAAAAAAAATGATCTTCAAAATTGTTATTTCCAAAACAGTTTTCAAAATGGTTTCAATCAAAGTCTTCCCGAAAACAAACCTTATCAAGCAGTTTGCAAAGAACAAATTTCAAAATCTACTGTTTACAAATGATTTTCAAACAATGTTTCCCACAAATGTTTTTTTTTCAAAACTAGTCTCTAAAATAGCTTTCAAAACTCATTTTTTGCAAACGAGTTTCAAATAGCATTTCTCACAGATGTTGTTACGAAATAGCATTTCTCACAAACGTATTTCAAAATAAATGATTTAGTCCCCATGTTGTGACCTGTTATTTTTGAAGTTCAACCCACCTTCAAGAGCAGCGGTCATTACCGTGGAGCGTACTAGTCATTTTGTGTTTTCACAAAAGTGGTGGATTTTCACATAAGATTTAGTGCTCGATCATTAACTTTTCCTTTCTCAAAATATTCCCCATTCCTCTCGTCGGAGCAAGTGAAGCAGCATGAAGATCGACTACGCGGATCAAGCTGAAAATCAGAGGCGCACTAACCCGTGGAGCTAGCCGAGCGACATGAAGACCGACACCAACTGTTTAATTACAAAATCAGAGGCGTACCAACCCGAGTCAAGCGACATGAAGACCAGCGACACCTGTTCGAGTTCAAACTGTTGAAAATCGGAAGATCACCAACCGTTCTGTTTGATCATAATACTGCCCCGTTGCCGGAGCCTGAAAACGAATGAGCAGCCGATCAAGAGTCCAAAGACGAAGAGTAGCCGGTCAAGAGCCAACCAGGAGCCCAAGCGTAAGCAGTCAGTCAGAAGCTCGAAGACGAAGCAGAGAAGATTTTGAGAGAAGTTTTTAAGCTCAAACTCCCTCTTTAATGACTTTTTATGATTGATGATGTATAGGTTTTCCCTATGATTCTTTCCTCTCTTGTCCATTTCTGAATAGATTACATGTATAGGTTTGTACATTCCCTTTGAATTTGTTTAGATCAATGTGTATAGGGTTCCCCACTCCCTATTTTATTTATGAATGACCGAGCATCAAAATCCATATTGAGAAAATCCACCACTGCGAAAGCACGTGTTTTCAAAACTGTTTTCTTCCAAACACTTTATTTCTTCTAGTATGCACGACTTGCCTCTTCCCATTGTCAATCATTTCACATTCATTAATCATGCATGAATCATGCTCATCACAGAAAAATTGCATAATCACATGTTGCATTCCCAACACACCACACACAAGCATTCATCCAAGTTTGCAAGCATGTTCACATTCACCTTTGCTATGATCTTCTTCCTATTATGATGACCGCGTTTGCAAGTGAATAACTGTCCTTGTCCACGAGTGACGACATGATCTTCGAGGTGATAGCAGGAAATACCAATGATGCAAACCTTTTTTCCATTCGGCATACCATGTACATATTGACCAACAACAACAAAAAGCAAAAACCCACAAAAAATCATATATCCCTAAAAATCCCAAAAAATCATACATCCAAAAAAACATCATACATCCGAAAATCCAAAAAAAATACATACACCTGAAAATCCAAAAAAAATCAAACCTTCAAAAAACCCAGAAAATGCAGCCCATGTCATATCAGTGGGTCACCATGCGGGAGTTGTCACTCCCTAAAAGTCTCAAGATCCAGGAGCCAATCACCTACCCGACCTCACTCGAGAATTACTTCTTCGATGACCAATCACCATAACTCGACCACCTTCAGAGCCAATCGTGACGAGATGAGCTTCATGAACCGTGAGCTGAATTCGACCCAAGCGAGACTAGGTGTAGCCTTACCACTCATGCATTACATACACACAAAAAAAGCAACAAAAAAAACATTTGGTCAAAATTCAAAGTCAACCATCTCCATTCATCATTTTCAGCATTTCATGCATCATATGTACATAGTAGTTCCATATTACCACAACACATTGCATGGTAGATGTACTACATACACTCGTATCGAAACGACATCTTTGGGGGAAAACCTTGAGAGATTGATTGAACAGCATGCCCAATCACTAAACTCTCGACCCGTCAATGAACACAAGAGTCTAATCAAAACCAGCACCACAAATCGAATGTGTAGCATGCAAAGAGCGGTATTTCCCCGAAATTTCAATTGAGCTTATTGGACGATCTACTGAGCGATGAGAGAAGGTAGAGAGAGCCAAAAGAGGTAAAACCATGAGCGACATGCGCATTTCTTCAGCACATGGAGAGGCATAATTCCGAGTGAGATCAATGTCGATAGCAAGTCACGAACTGTGAGTCATGCAAGGATCCGAGAATAGTAAGAAAACAATCATTGACTAATGAGGATGACGAGGCACTTAGGATAAAAAATCTCCACAAAACCAAAGAGCTTTAACTGCCCTCTACATAATCCCTTAGTGAGCCCCGCTGAGCCTTTCACAATAAACCTTCTTCTACGAACTCCACAACATTCCAACTCACACACACATACTTACTCACCCTTGCAATAGAGGATCTCGAAGGAGCCAGAGCCATGGTCTCCCCCACCATCTTTCATAAAAACAACAATAAAAATGTTCAAAGAAATCAGCGAGTCAAATGAAACTCCAAAGCCAAACACCAAGAAAGAACACCAAAAATGTTCAAGAAGATCGATGAGTCAATGCAACCAAAGCTGAAAGCCAAAATACAAAGCTGAGAACGCTTGAGAAAGTTGATGAGCCATATTCAATTTCAAAAAACAAAATGAGAAGAAAGTTCAAATCGAACGCCAGAAGAGGCAAGAAGGAGCAAAACCAAATCCAAAGGACCAATGATGTCCAACAGAAACCAAAAGGTTATCGAAACCTGTCTAATCATTCCCCATGGCAAAGGTGAAACATATCCTATATTGCACAAAAGCTCCACAATTCCCAAACAAATCATCCAGTCCTATGTGACATACATCATACCCCTTAGCCCCATTACAACCTAATAAAGACCTCTGACTCATAAGTCGATGAGCGTTAACTGAAAGTATCGGATCTGAAACATGAATCTAAGTTTCGTGCTTGTTATCAACATGTCCCACCTCATAACACAGGGACTATGAGCGAATGAGTGCGATCTTACTACACAAGGTCTTCCGAGTGCGAGCGAATCTTTGATTCAAGCACCAAATCATAAACAGCTTACCCCATTGCAGGTGAGGAATTTGTAAGGATCGGAAAGTCCAGGACCTCAAAAAGAAATTCTTAGGAAAATACTGCTCTAAGCATCAAGAGTATCATCAGGACATTAGCACACACGGCTATACTCACGAGAGGTTGACCCACATCCCTCCATGAGAGGAAAGTGATTCACGCATTCCAGTTCAACAATCACTCAAGATCGAACTGAAGATGTCTTATATTCGTAAACCTCATATTAATAGAGATAGGGCCATACCTTCTCTCCAAAAATTGCATATGCATTTTGCATCGTATCTAGCATTTAATATTTGCATGCATCATAACCAGTTCTTCATCAACATCCGATTGGTAATAATTCTACCTAGTCTCACTGAAAAGTCGACTTCAGTTGCCGCTATCAAAGCGTAACTTCCGATAAAAAAAAAGAAAGTCAAAGCTGGAGCCATCCCACGGTCATATCCAGAACCAAGTTGAGCCATGCAGGAGCCATCCTCAAATATTGAGACCATCTCCAGAGCTACACAGGAGCCATCCCAATAGTTTGAGAACAACACGGGAGCCACTTCAAATCCCTGTCGGAGCCAATTCGTCACCAAGACCTTGCTCACAGAGTATCGAACTACGTATGGTCTGATCTCAATATGGAATTGAGTACGTAGGCAGCCCGCCCAGGGTGTGACCACATCAAAGGCGAAAACTTCCCTTTTCCCCTCGGTGTCATTAAAGTGAACCAACCAAAGCATCGTCATGCTCAATCAGCACAAGGTCATCCCGGAGCCATCCATGGAAATCCTGGAACCATGATGGGAACTCCTAACAAGTCATGCAACTATGCTTCATCGTTCACCCATGAAAAAACCATTCACTCACTACAAAGCCCACAATCAATCCAGTCAAACAACAATAAATCCATCATTGGAGCCATCAAATCACCTTGAAAAAAAATCTCAAGGCAAATCAAAACCCACAAATTGCCACAAAATCACCAACCATGTCAAACCCACCAACCACCCCGAGACCATTGGTCACACCGGAGCCATCAGTGCCTACCAGAGCCATCAGTGCATACTGGAGCCATCAACGCATGCTAGAGCCATCTCAGATCCTTGAAGCCATGCCGGAGCCATCCTGAGGTTTTGATGTTACTATAGAGCCATCTACTCACACAAAAACCTACATCCACAAACAGGGAGTTTAATTCAATTAATACATTGGTTAATCACCACACATCACATATCATCTGCATATACCCATAAAATTGCTCACTATCCGCATCTTCACACCCGCTAGGCAGCTATTGCGCTACTAGTGCGGTCGCTTTCATTTTACACTGCTAGACAGCTATTGCGCTACTAGTACGGTCGCCTCTCATTTTACACCGCTAGACAGCTATTGCGCTACTAGTGCGGTCGAATTTTTCATTTTACACCTGCTAGACAGCTATTGCGCTACTAGTACGATCGCCTTTCATTTTACACCCGCTAGACAGCTATTGCGCTACTAGTGCGGTCGAATTTTTCGTTTAACACCCGCTAGGCAGCTATTGCGCTACTAGTGCGGTTTTCATTTTACACCTGCTAGACAGCTATTGCGCTACTAGTACGGTTCCTTTCATTTACACCCGCTAGACAGCTATTGCGCTACTAGTGCGGTCGAATTTTTCATTTTACACCTGCTAGACAGCTATTGCGCTGCTAGTGCGGTCGCCTTTCGTTTTACACCTGCTAGACAGCTATTGTACTACTAGTACGGCCGCCTTTCATTTTACACCCGCTAGACAGCTATTGCGCTACTAGTGCGGTCGAATTTTTTGTTTTACACCTGCTAGACAGCTATTGCGCTACTAGTACGTTCGCCTTTCATTTTACACCCGCTAGACAGTTATTGCGCTACTAGTGCGGTCGAATTTTTCATTTTACACCTGCTAGACAGCTATTGCGCTACTAGTACGGTCGCCTTTCATTTTACACCCGCTAGACAGTTATTGCGTCTACTAGTGCGGTCAAATTTTCGTTTTACACCTGCTAGACAGCTATTGCGCTACTAGTATGGTACCGAACTTGCATCTAGGCTCGTCTTAAGCCCTAGGGCTGGATATCAAGAGGTCCAGTTGAGGCACTCCTAAGCCCTCGTGCACCCTAAACCAATCGGATTGTTGGTATTATAGGCTCGTCATAAGTCCTATAGCTAGATATCAAGAGGTCTAGTTGAGGCACTCATAAGTCCTCGTACTTTCAATCGCATTTTAGGCCCGTCATAAGCCCTAGGACTGGATGTCAATAGGTCCAGTTGAGGCACTTCTAAGTCCTCGTGCATCCTAAACCAACCCTATTGTTAGTATCCAAGGCTCATCATAATTCCTAGGGTTAGATGTCAAGAGGTCTAACTGAGGCTCATCATAAGTCCTCGTACTTTCAATCACCTTTATACACCCACGGTCACATCCCAATGCACCACTAAACCGTAGTGAGAATTTTTGGCGCCCCGTCAACCTTGATCCAATTCTGCAAGGGCTTGCAGAATTGAATCAAGGGGAGCCATCTATAGACACCAAAAATTCTTACGCCATAAAGCAAATTCCAAAATAATAAATAAAATAAGAAGGGTCGTCGCCTTTCTTTCCAAAACGTATTAACGTGCGTGCCAAAACGAAATCATCATTTTTCTCAAACCAATTTTCAAAGCATCCATCTTCAAATCCGTCCCACTTTTTTTACTCACTTCTTTTACCATTTTCTTTTCGAAATCATTTCATGTTAGTCGGTTCTGTTTTATTCACTTATTTTATTTCTCCTATTCGTTTTATCTCGGTTCGTGCTACTTCGTTACTTGTTATTTATTTTATTCATCTTGCTGACACTTTTACATGTATACTCTTTATTAGTGCTTGTTTTAATTTTGCCTTTTTATTATTATTTATTATTTTTTAGGATCATTTTATGTACATTTTTACTATTATATTCCATACTAGCATGTTTGGTTTTGTCGCTACTTTGATTAAACCCTCTCATCTATAGTTTTTTCATTATTGCTCTTTTCTATCTTATTTACATGCTACCCGTACATATGTACTTCAACTTCCATTCTTATTGTGTTCGTTTGTATTTAACCACCATTTTGTTAGCACGATTCCATTATTTTATGTACGTATTATTATCAGTATGTTTATTACCGTTATTATTATTTGATTTTCATCCTCACTTCATTATTTCATTACTCTCACGAAGAAAATATTTCAATTTGATAGGTTAAGCTCTTTCGTTCCGCTGTATATCTCCATCCGGAACAATAGCATTTTTAGAAACGTTATCTGACTCAAATTCGAGTTTTAATTTATTTCTTGCATGTAAATATCGTATTTTGGCATAGCTCATCCGGTTAGGGTATTCACTGGGGAATCCGTAGTCTGGTGTTCGAATTCTAGCATGGGCGCTAGCTGTTTTTCTTATTTTTTCTCTCGTTTCACTTTATAGTACGGTTTTGTTGTTAAATATCGCGTCAATATGTCGAATGTTGCCTCAGTGCAGCCGGTTGCCACTGTCAGGAAGGAGGATGCAAACCCGGGTTCGATTCTCAGGGACTTCATAGTCCTGTTTTGTTTTTATTTTTGTCCCTCTTTACAACCGATCCAAACACGGACCAACCCCGTTTTTGAGATCAGACAAATGCAGCCCAAGCAGAGGTAAAACCCTAGGTTGACACCTGCATATCCTCTTATTATAAAAAGACATGAATAAACCCTGCAGTGGTGGGACGATCGGGCATTCCCATATTATTCTCCCTAACTACGCTAATCCCGATGACTTCTCATTCTCTTCTTGTCTGGCCTTTCGCTGTTCTTCCAGTTCAAACTTGAGAGACCCCAATCCAGTTCTCCTTTCACCTTCCATCGTTCTTTCTCCCTCCGGTTTTGAATCACTGTAAAAGAGAAGCACCGCTCTCTACAATCGACATTACCACCGTCCTTCATCAGGAACTAGCCACGGTCCATTTTCCTCTTCTTCTCGAACTCGAACTTCTAGCTGAAATACCCAGAAAAATTCTTCATCACCTTCGAAGTCCTTTTCCGCCTTGGAGTCACTACAATACACCTTCAAAACGTCAGCCGTTTCCACCGAATTTCACCTTCGAGCCTCCTCTCTCCTTCGGTTTCGTTTCTGATTCAACAACAGCGTAAGTCCCAGTTCCTCCCTCGTTCTGTTTTTGAAACGATTTCGAAATCATTATCCCCAGCTTGATTTTCCTCAGTTGATTTCCTTTCATCACTCGTTCCATTTTTTCTTGTTTTGTACCGAATGAACCATTAATCGGCGACGGTGACGACCTAATTCGCAACCTTGCCGGAGTTAATCTCCGATGACCGAGTTGACATTTGTGTTCGTCGTTTAGTTTTTTGTATATACAACGATTTCTTCCTCATATGCTCATTACCTACCTCCATCTTTATTTTGGATTTTAAGTAAGCGGTGAATCCTTCTATTTACTTTGAGTGTATCCGATACTCATATCATAAGTAAATCAGTGAGATTCCTGCTCTCGTATGTGCTGATTTTTCCATCATCCTGTTACTCGTAGAGGATCTTCGTCCTTCTATGGCTGCATATACTGTATTACCTATTATAGTTACTACCCTTTCTCAGTGGGATCGCTCGTTGCTTGTTCTCGTTTTTCTTTTCCTTCCCCTTCTTTCCCTTTCTTATTTCTGCTTACGATTCGGAATGTTGATGTTGTATTTAACTTGTGGAACTCTCTGGCTCAAGTGGTGCCCGACCCAGGATGGGCTCGTGGGCCCTAAGAGCTATGTAAAAGCGGTTCATGTGTTAAGATCATTCTTCTTCGTTGCTTTTCTGAATCTTCAATAGTTTCGAAGGAAACCAGACCTACAATAGGTCTGATGGTCACAAAGACAGACGAATCCAAATCTGTCACATATATTGTTTTCGCTGCTTCCCCGTTCTTGCAACCTCGACTTAACTGCGCACATACCAAGAGAACCTGGATCCACTCTGGGTTCGGCTTTCTGTTTACATATGTTTCTGTTCCCTTTCGCATCATATATGCTTTTGAAAGGATTTCTGACTCTCGATAAGGCAATGTACATCCTCTCCCTCTGAGTCTGATTCTGTTTGCCTCAAATGGTGCTCGAATCTGATATGAAGCCTTTGTACATCAACCCAACGTCGGTTTATATTTGAGTATATCTGTTTATCGTGCTATCTTATACACTGAAGTAGAGGCTCATTCTCACCTGTTTGCCTATTGTTAGATATAGCTTCATCATCATGTTGCTAACAGGTTCATTTCCCCTTGCGTAAGGGTGTGCAATTGGTATCGATGTTAATCATCACCCTGGTTACTCTTTCTCTGTATCCTCAAGCTTACTTCTGAATATTTACTTGAATATGCTCATGAATCTAATCTGGGACGGTTGTTCTGTATTCTTTTTTTTTAGGAGACTGTTATCGTTTTCTCCGGTACATCATTTCTTTGTTGCCAATACTTATCTCTGGTTGCTGCTTATCATATGCTTACTGCTTGCTAGTTTATGCTTCAGGAATGCTCATTTGTCCATAGTTGCTCTTCTGTTAAATTAAATTTCATGAGAACCACTGTCATCCTCTGTAATTTGTTTACTTGTTCGAACCTGATAAAAAGTGCTCAGGAATGTGTTCGGTTCTAAAAATGAAACTGTGCTGATCGAGCTTGCGGTTTAGCTCCTCCATGCGCACGCTTTTCCATCCCTTTCTTGGTTTGATTTGGTTGATATTACTCTGAGCCTATTATGATCGGCTAATTAATAATCTTGGTAATTTTGTTACGACATTTTGAATGTATAAACTGACATAAAGGAGGTCATAAAAATCGATTAGCATGTTACGTTTTGTTCATCAGTTCGACTCATTTATTCACCATGATGATTTGCTCTCTTGATTTACGTCTGCACTTTACACATGTACATGTTTTACATATAACTTATTGCAAAATTTCAATTCTTCTCTCTTGCATCACCAACTATTTCTAAGCCCTAGTTACGTCCTTAGGTCCAAGCCATTAGGATAGAGGGGTCCCCCTGGCCTGATAGACCATTGGCCTATCTCGTGGTGGTGACATCCTAAACCTTAAAACACACGTTTATTTATAAACAAAGATTGATTCCTTTAGGATAGAGGGTGTCCCCCTGCCTGATAGACCATTGGCCTATCTCGTGGTGGTGACACCCTAAACCCTAAAATGCACACCTAAAATATGTATATATATGTATGTACATAGGTTAATATTCTCATTCAAAATTTCTCTCCAACAAGCCCAAATAACAATTCAGCCCATACCCGCTTTGGTCCAAGCCCAGTTTGACCCAAACCCACTCTTGCCCAAGTCCAACTTTGACCAAATCTAACTTTGACTGATCCAAGTTTGACTGACCCAACTTTGATTGATCCAACTTTGACTGATCCAAGTTTAACCAACCCGAGTTTGACCATGACCCGATTTTGACCATGACCCAAGTTTGACCAGAAACTTTGACTTGACCCCAACTTTGACCCAAAACTTTGACCAAGCCCAATTCAATTCAAACCATCTCATCTTCAATTCAATTCAGTCCAATTCAATTCGACCAATTCAATCCAATTCAAACCCAGCTTATAAATCCCATTCAAAATCCAAAAAAATTTCTTTCTCAAATTTCAAACAATCATTTTATTCAAACTTCATCAAGTTTTCAAAAGAAACCATTTTGTGGAATTTTAAAGGAAAACTCTTCTCACATCATAGAAAACTCTTCTCAAATGCAGAAAGTTCTTCTCACATATACAGAAAGTTTCCTCCTAAAAACATTTTCAAAATCAGTGTTTCTTATCGAGAATTCCGAACAACTTCAAACATTTTCCAACTCAGTTTTCAAACTTAAAAATAAACCATTTTCGGGAAGACATGGAATGTCTAACACCTTCAAAAAATGTTTTCTCCTTTGTCAGACATCACTTGTCTTCCTTCCAAATAAAAAAATCCGAGGCGGGACACTGGGGCAGTAACATCCCTTGTTGCAGTCTGGATTTCTTTAGGCGGGGTTAGGGTGACTAACATCCCCTAATCGCAGTCTAGATTTTTACAAGGCGGGGTGCTAGGGATGTAACTGCCTTCCTAGTTGTAGCCGGGACTTCAGAATCATCTAGCTCCCTTCTACTCGATTTCAATATTTTCGGTTTTCAACGTTTTGAAACCCGGGAGTTAGAGACGTTATTAGGGTTTGACCGAGAACATCCCTTTCATGATGTTTCTCTCTAAATCCTACTTTTCGACATAAATACATTGCCCCATCTTTCGAGCCTCGGCACTTACCATTAATTAAGTGTTGTGTTCGAGGGGGTACACAGGGTGATTCCTCGGGATCATCCGCCCATTTCCATATAAAACAAATCACGATTTGAAATAAAAGAGAGACAACTTTGACAATCATTCCTTTAATTTAGCCCCTCATTACTTCACTTCAAAATCAAAATACCCCAAAACCTCAACCCTTGTAGAATCACAAACCCGAAAAACCTGGGATCTCTTCCCAAACTTCGAATTGTCTCACACACTTAAACCATCTTTCATACTCAAATCACTTCACGCTCAAATCATCATTCAAATTCTGAATCATTTCAAACTCAAATCATCTCCCAGACTCTACCTTCTCTCAAAATTCTAAAAAGTCTCACAGGCCCGAGCGCCTCACAGACTCGAGCACCCCAATCTCTTCACCATGTTTAAACGCCTCACAGACCCAAGCGTCTCACAGGCTTCATATCTCATTCCTCCAACCAACCTCAAATGTCTCATAGACCCGAGCGTCTCACAGACTAAACCCCCAAACCCGAAACTCCTCTAAATCTCAAACACCTCAAAAAAACCCAAAACCCTGAACTACGTAAGGTCTGATCTCAACAGGGAGTTGAGTACGTAGGCAACCCACATAGGGCGACCCCACATCAGTCAAAATGCCATTTTCCACTCAGCCATCTCACCTCCAAACAACCCCGTATTGTCTCACAGACCCGAGTGTCTCACAGACTTTGTTATCCCAATGATTCGAATATCTCACAGACCCGAGTGTCTCACAGATCCGAATGTCTCACAGACTTCGACATCTCAAGGTTTCAAACATCTCATAGACCCGAGCGTCTCACAGATTACAACATCCCACACATCAAAAACCTCATTAAGATTCAAACATCTCGTAAGAACTCTCAAATCTCAAACAACATTCAAATATCTCCAAGCTCCACAAACATCAAAACTTCCGAATCCCCGAATATGTGAACTACGTAAGGTCTGATCTCAGCAGGGAGTTGAGTACGTAGGCAACCCACACATGGTGCGACCCCACACCAATCAAAATACCCTTTTGTATTCAGCCATCTCACCTTCAAACAATCCCGAGCACTCCCAACCCTCGATTACCCTCACAAAACTCCTAAAATCCCCAAACCGTGAACTACGTAAGGTCTGATCTCAACAGGGAGTTGAGTACGTAGGCAACCCATCTAGGGTGCGACCCCATTCCAAATCAAAAAACCCTTTTCCCACTGTGAGACGGTACTCATACCTCTCTTAGCATTCAAATCTCTTCTAACTCACTTTAAACCCTTAAACTTTTAGACTTCGGGTCTTCTTCATCCACTTAATCAATAAGCTTTCCCTCGATTTTACTATTTACATTCGATCTACTCTCAACCTGTCAACCCTTTCATTTGGTGCTAGTTTGGCAGAAAAGCTCGCCTCATCCACTCTCTTTCTCTCTTCCGGTCCTAATCCTATCCTTGGCTTTTAAATGAATCTCTCTAAAAAGGTTTTGAAAGAAAGCGATCCCGACAATTGGAGACCGAGGTTTCCTCGGGCACCAATCCGAAGTCGTGGTCGTTGCCACTTCTAAGGGGTGTAACCTAGTGCGAACCCACATAGAATCTCTAACATGACCAGATAAGTCATATTCACAATTTCAGAGTCAATTAACGGTTCTTGGAAGCCTTCTCCTCCCTTCCTGGTTCATTAGGTCAAACTAGGTGGCGACTCTAGTCAATTTCCGCCCTTAGGGCATAAGTCCGCGTGGAGCCCATTGAGAGCGGGTGTAGTGCACACTTGCACCCTCCCTTATGCTTTCTGGGAAAGACGGACGATTTAGTAGGTATTTGAGGGCTGCCAGAATAACGGGTTTTCACCCTCCACAGAATGGCATTTTCTAGGATCTTGACTTTTTAGTCAGACCATATTTGCATAGACCCCCCCCCCCCCCCTCATACTGAAAAATCACCCTCCACACTCGGCACTAGGAAGATGATAGCGGTCAAAAGCAATCAATGTGTGTGCACATTGCACACCATGAATGACCAACACTCAAGAGAGCTTGTAACTCGATAAACCACTTCATCCTCGGTCAACCAAGATACTTGGTGAGTTGTATCATAAATGATGATGGAATGTGAGGTAAGCTAACCTACACACGAAACCTAAAATGGAAGAACATCTCCACATTAGGAAGATATTAATATTGTGGTATGCTACGACAACCGTCATACACACGAACATTGGGGACCCCAGGGTATTCATACCATAAGGGAATGGTGCCAATGACAATGGCAATGAGTAAAGAGAAACTATCACAGTAACAGAAACAGTAAAAACAATGTTGTATAATGAGTAAGAATATGGTGCGCAACAAGCGACCGATATGAGGAAGTAGCAGATAATGACACGGAGTATAAATACGAGATGACAGGCAGAAATATTCTTTCCTATCACATAAGTGACTCAGTGTCAAGCGTTTATGCCTCTGCACTCTGTATGACTGAGTGTTTTGGCATTGCACTTGTTCAGCTAAGGATCTAATGAGATGGCTAGGGATATGGAGAATGTAAACCGTAGTAAATCTTTCCCTTCACCACGAACATGGCACTAGCCAATTGAGCAAGCTTAACAACAAACCGTGTGGCCTAAGGCCAAAGAAGCACGAAGAGTGTACAACACACTAACAATCACAAGATGTGAATTCCATTGGAGTAAAAGGTGGAAGGAAACTTATCAAAGTCACTAGGACCGACGCATAGAAATGCAAGGTCATACAAGTAAAGAACACTTGTACTGAACCAGAAGAACTGGTATAATTTAGAAGCTAGTGACAACAGAGGAAGCACTACAGTTAAGTGGTGACTTAACCTCGCCTGACAATAAGTCGGAGGAACTTAACGAATAATCGTAGAAGCACAAATAGCATGTGCAGAAGATTACCAGAGAGCTGGTTATAAATCTTGAACTCGTTGAGTTCAAACACGGTAAAAGAATACCGCATTTGTCTGGTAAGCCTTATTCCCATAATAGACGGATAAGAAGGTGAGGGATAGCACATTAAGGATAACAAGAAGGGTGAATAACCCAAGTATCAGGGTCGCGCAGCAAAAGCTAGTGGGCCCTAGCTAGGAGATAATATACCTAGTGAGTATAGCAAAATGGCTATTAATGCCTTGAAGCCTAATAGGCTAGAACCGAATTAATGATGAGTTAAATAAACTCATATAGAAGTCCTTGGTGCAAAGACTAAACCATTGGTATGGTTAAGATCCCTTTGACCAGAGCATATTGTATAGTATACGGTAGTGAAGCTAAACGCTTCAGTTTGCCCAGACGGATTAAACCAAAGTTTAATAATAATAAAATATGGTAGATTACATGGGTGTAATCCCTTTTAAGGGGGGTAGAGCGAAAACCGCTTAATGTAAGCTTTGTGAATAAAACACATAAACCATAATGTGCATAGCACAAATGAGAACCAAATTGATGATTGATACTATGTTAAATAAATATAAGTACTCATTCATATTGTAATTATGGTAACTAGGCATTAGACATGCAAATACCATAGGAGGAATATACCCATCTTGTAACACCGATGTAAGAGTATTAGTAAAAGAAAAGTAATGAGTAGTGGACGGAGCTCCACAAGTATTGTAGCCTTTGAAGAAGTAGTATGAAATGAATGAGGATGGTAGATGAATGAAGTTTATGAGTAGTGGAATCGTAAGTACAATATTTGAAGCAATTGAAGTCAACTAAATCTTATAAGTATAGTATTCCTTAGTTAGAATATTGGAGATGATGGTGAGTAATGGATGGAAGTAGTGAAGGTTGATGAAATGAGCATTAGGATTGAACCATGGAGTAAAGCATTTGGGAAGTAGAGTGAGGACGATTGATGGACGGATTCCATCCTTTGGAGATGTATGAATTCATAATTACGACTAGAAAGAGTAAAAAGATAGAAAATGAAAACAATTAAATTATTTGTTTGATTGAATCTGATGTGGGAAATCGAACTTGATCCTGATCAGATCAAGGGAAACCAAACATAAATTGGAGTGGAAAGATAGTTCAACATTGGTGCTGATCACATCAGGGTTGAACGATTCTTGAAGCTCCCCTCAAGTGGTCACAAGAATCACGCATAGGATAGAAGTAATGAATGTAACTTGGAACTTGGAGTTGGATGCTTTAGAAAGATTTCTAATTGGCTGTTGGGAAGGATTTTCCTTAGACTGAGAGTAAGGATTTGGCTAGAAGCTTATACCGGAGAAGATAGTAGTGTAGCAGGTTGTATTATACCAAGGGCAGCGGGACATAGAGGAGTCCTGTGTCTAGATGACCTGAGTGCCTGTTGGATTGTATGTATGTATAAATTTTGTAATAAGGAACCGGATGGTTGGTAGTAATGCGGATTGGAGTAATTATAGTACATTGGTATGGTATGGTATGTAGAGACCCTGAGTAATGGATTTGGGAATTGTAAGGAGGAAGAAGGTATGGCTTTGGTATTAGACACGTAAGAATGAGTAAGCATTGTAAACCTAGAACCTCGAACAACTTTGAGGACAAAGTTCTTAAGGGGGGTAGATTGAAATACCCCGAACTTGAATATAGGGATTAAAATTAATCTAATACGTATTTAAGGGCCTAATGGTACCTAATTAATATCGGTAAGGAAAAATAAACCCAAAAGAAATAAAGAAACGCTTAAAAGGCGAAAAACGCTAAATAAGCGTTAAATAACCATAGGAGGTATGAGACCTCGGTTAGCGTATTATGTGGATTACAAAGGTTTAATAAGACCTAAATAATATATGGGAACAACTCCCGAAGAAAACGGATCCAAATAATGAATTAAAACGCTAATAGAGCCTTAGAGCACGTTTTTTGAGAAAACCCGAAAACGTGGCTTTAAGTGGTCAAACGGACCCATAAAAATTATAAATCATTAAATAATAACTATTAAGCATTTATGGGAGCTTAGTAGTCAATAAAAATAAAGAAACGAGGAAATTCCGGAAAACGGGCCCGGTTAGTGAATAGTACCTAAACCAGGTAAAATAATGAGTGTTTTCTATAAAAGACAAAAAACGCTCCAAACAGTAGTAATATGGGGGCCGGTTTTTAATGGGTAAATTAACCCCTCACACATACATGTAACTAGCTAATTAAATAAGAGGGCAAAAGCAAGAAGTAATAAAGTAAAAGAATTACTTTATTCACTTTCCTCTCACCTCACTCTCACAACTCACTCACCACTCTCTTTCCTCTCCCCCTCCACCGATTTCTCCCTCCTCTCTCCCTCTGGTAGGGCGATTTTGTAGAGCTTCAAGAAGCTCCCATGGCAACTCCACCTTCTACCTCATGCTCCACCCTCATGTAAGCTCCAAATCGAAAACAAATTACATATTTGAACTCCCCTCATCATCCTCTATCATTCCCTCTTTTCAAAATTCGAAAAGGATGAATTTAATCTCCATGCGTTTTCCCCATTTGAAGAGAAAAGCACACCCTTATGGAGCTTGGAGTCTCCTCTTTCCAACAAGGTAAAAATCTACATGAAAAACTCATGTTTTCTTCACCTTCCTTCATAACCGATTTTTGCTCCATTTGTAATGCTCTATTTTTCTCTCTCTTTGGAGCATATATCAACCTTCCAATGGTGGTGGATTCACCTTCTTGAACCAAGGGCTAAAACCCCTTCTAAAACTCTCCAAAGGTAAACCCTAGAAACTTCATTTCAAACACTTCAATAAATTGGCATTAATTTAAGGGTTAGTATATTAATTGTAGTGTTCTGTGTTCATTGGGTGATGGGAATGGAGTTTGGCAACTCCATTCCCCACATGGCTGATTTGGGCAAGAAAGGAAGAAGGAGGAGAAATGAGAAAGAAAGAAGGAATTATAAGCTCAAGGTAAGAGCTCTTTACTAATGTTAAATTTTAGTGCATTAGAGTAATGGGAATGGGTAAACCAATCTAAAGAACCCAAATAATGTATTAGTAATGTAATTGTGGAAGTTTGAGTGATTGCAATAGTATGTGAATTGTAGGCCTCGGAGCCAAATGGTTGTGTATGAGTATTAGTATTGATGTTTGATGGAGTATTGGTGTATTGGGATGGATTATATTTGCTTAATTGCTGGTAGGACCCTTGTATGGGTGTGGCTAGTTTAGGAATGAATTTGGTGAGAAGTGGTATGTGTAGCCAAGTAAGAAAGTAGATGAACTATTGCCAAATTTTGGTAGGAATAGTACATGTATGATGACTTGGTGAATGGGAAAACCAAGGTGTGTATTGGAGGTAGTAGAGATGTTTAATGACCATGGAATGGTGTCTGAAATATGGGAATAATAGGGTATAAAATCTGTAGCAAGAGGTGTTGGATTTGCCTTGGAGAAACTAGGAAGAACTAGAGTATAAGACTTGGTAAAATGAATGTTGGACTTGGGTATAGATGGTGCAATTGCTTGGAAATGAATTGGCATGGTAAGGTAATGTACTTGGAATGCAAGGAATGGCATTGGTTGAGAGAGTATTGGATGGTAATGTTGAGTTTAAAAATCTGCAGCATGAGTAAAACAAAAACTGTTACAAGTGTTGGAAAAGAAGTTAGGTAATTGTGTAAGTTGATTGATGGATTAAGAAATGGGAATGGGGGATGAGTTAAGGCATTTTAGGAAGCCTAAATGGTGCTAAAACATACGGGATTACATGTAGGAATATTGGGGAAGCAATGGGTAAACTTTAGGACTGAAAACAGAAATAAAAATGCAATTACTGGACTGGACCGACCTTGGGACCGAACTTGCAAGGTCGGTCGGGCCCAGATTTACAAAGATGGGAAAGCTTCTGGAATGGACCGAACTTGCGACCGGACTTGCAAGTTCGGTCGACCAGAAAATTCTCCCGTCTGTAACCTACTGGAATGGACCGACCTTGCGACCGGACTTGCAAGGTCGGTCGACTCAAAAAATTTCCCGTCTTGTAAGCTACTGGAATGGACCGACCTTGCGACCGGACTTGCAAGGTCGGTCGGGCTAAAAATTTCGTCCGGTAACTTACTGGAATGGACCGACCTTGGGACCGGACTTGCAAGGTCGGTCGGCCCTGTAATTTTCCAGCGTATTACCCTACTGACTTCGACCGACCTTGGGACCGACCCTGGGTAAGGTCGGTCGAGTCAAAACTTACAAAAAAAAACTATAAGATTATGATAAGTATATATATGTATATATATGTATACCACCTATACATATGTACATATATATGTAAGTAAACCATTGTTAAGTAATTAAAAGTAAGTAAATAAAATGTAAGTATAGGAATGTAAAGACTTAAAAAGTAAGAGTTGAGAAGCGTAAGGATAAACGAATTAAATTAATGATAGTTAGATTAATTGTTCAATTGTATGTAAATCATAGGATTTGAATTATGAATACCGGAGGAACGTTGGGATACAAGTACAACGGTGAAAGGTATGATTTCTTCATGCCCTGTATCCTAATCTGGTTATCCCGATTTGTGTGCTTATTTGACCATCTAATAAGATAAATGCATGAATCGGATTATATTGCACTTACTTGTGCTTGTTTACATTGTTCTCGATATTTGTCTTGAACAATAGTTTGTATAATTCATGAAATATATGAATGATGATGATGTGTAATTGTACCTTGTAGTGTACTTGTATATTGTATTGTATTTGTAAGGATGTGTATGTGAATAATGTATTTGTGTATGTGGTTGGATGTTGACTTCTGCTAATTCCTAACTACCTAACTCCTAACTTAAGTGAGTAAACTGGAATGAGTAGAAGTCTGATATAGCTTCGGCCATGCGTGAGGATGCGGAGTCACAAGAGGTTGGCTGCAAATCCTGACTCTTAAGCTGGTCCGCGGCCCAAACCCCTTAAATGGGTAGCATCCCGGATTGGTGAGTCAAGTAAATCCCGGTGGTGGGACGGAGTAGTCCCCGGGCTGGAGGTCCCGATGACTTAACATGAGTAAGAGTAAGAGTAAGTAAGTATGTATGAGTATGAGTATGAGTATGAGTATGATGCGTATGTATGAAGTAACGAGTAAAAGAGTAATCTCCACCCGATTAACCCGGGTGGACCAATGAAGCTAACAAGAACTGTACTTTGTGTATGTAATGAGTATGTGTATTCGAAGGAGGTAAGTATGTATCGGATGGTTATATCGTATTCCTTGTATGTAATGAATTGTATGTATGTATGCTTGCGTAAGTATTATTGTATTGTGTATAAGAGCATGTATGCATGTATGTTTGAATGAAAATGAACTGCATGTATTCGACCAAGTGGTCGGCGTACCCTCACTAGTACGCGGGGTATGCGGTTATCATGCGCAGCGAAAGCTGACCCCCTAGGGGGAACGTTTTTGTGTGCAGGTACCCGGAGCGGATGTGGTCAAGGTAAGAGACCGGCGGCACACCCTTGTACTTAGAAAGTAAGTAGTTGTGAGGAATGGGTGAATGTAGACTCTTAGTGAGTATGTATGAACTTGGGAGAGATATTATAATTGTATAAGGATCCTAGTAGACTCGGTTAAGTACATTGTATTGTGTGGATTGTGGAGGAGTAAGTATTGAATGGAGCATTGTTATATTTGATTGATGAATGGAGTATGTATTATAGATGTGTAGCACTCGGGATTCCGGTCCATCAGACCGATGCTGTATGTAGAAGTAGTAGCCTTGTTAGTCACGTGGGTGACTAACGGCATTGTGTCACCCACTGTATGTAAGTATGTATCCGCTGCGTGTATCTGATGTGTAGGGAGATTGGACGGTAATCATTGTATTAATGGTAGGGGTGTTACAATCAATAAAACTTGCTATTTTATTTTTAGCATTGGTAAAGTTGTCAGGATCTGATCCGTGATTGACAACTAGGTCGTTATAATCTGTTAATCTGTGGATAGCTTGATCTGATTGACGAGTTAGCCTTCAGATGCAATTTAAATTCATATGCTTAATCCCTCTACGTAAGTAGTGATAGGTTTGTGATTTAATCTATGACAGCCCAGCCTAATCAGCCCACATGTGTGATATTGTCCGCTTTGGCACGCAGGCCGCACGGATTTGTTCCTGGGGTTTCCTAGCCCCAAAACGCGTCACACAAGGAAGAGGTATCCATGCACCTGTAAGGCACACTTCGTTCTCCCCCCCAATCGATGTGGGAGGTAAACCTCAAGGGTATTACACTCCACCCCCCTTGGGAGCCCAGCGCCCTCGCGGGCCACACTGGCACCCCGACGTGGGTCTGGCTCTGATACCATCTGTGACAGCCCAGCCTAATCAGCCCACATGTGTGATATTGTCCGCTTTGGCACGCAGGCCGCACGGATTTGTTCCTGGGGTTTCCTTGCCCCAAAACGCGTCACACAAGGAAGAGGTATCCATGCACTTATAAGGCACACTTCGTTCTCCCCTCCAATCGATGTGGGAGGTAAACCTCAAGGGTATTACATAATCTGTCGCGTTCTACACAGTGGCGTTCTAATTGGCTAGGATTTAGTCTTTTAGAAACTTGTTAGAATTTGCCGAACCCTATTCCCTAATCAACTGGTGATAGAACTGCAAGACTTTACTAGGAAAAACCACCTGAACCCAGAGTTCCGCTTTCGTTATATTTTTATCAGTCGCTTTTTGCTTGTTCTTAATTTTATTGATCGACAATTTTCCCTCAGTTTACAACCTTTGTTAGGATTAGATTTGTTCGCTTAGTCCCCTGGTTCGATACCCCGGTTGCTCATATTACTTTACTGCTACGACCGGGAATTATTTTGCAACCCGGGTTTATTTTATTTATTAATTTATAGGATTAATTTCGTAGTTTTTAATATATCAAAATAACCGTTTGCAGTAGAGTACACGTCTTATGATTGTATTATATTACTTGATGTAATATTGTGATGCATTATATGTATGAACATATATATACTTTAGTTCACATTAGTTATGGCGAATAGGAAAGGGAGAACAGATAAAGTGTTCTTACCCTAGTTCCGATTATTTATGCAAACGTTGCGAACATTAGACACATAAACGCCTAGATTGTTAGCTCCGATGTGAGAGTTCAAGTAGGTCTATCTTGTAGCTCCGATGAGAGATTTCAGATAGAAGGAGTAGAAAACTCTGTACTATGTGATTTGTGGCTCGGTATGAAACCGATTATTGTAAATGCGATGAGTGAATCGGCATGAGACCGATGTGTAACCTAGTGGAAGTAAATCCTCTAGGAGTTGTATGAATAATTATAAGTCAAGAGAACTTGGTTCATCGTTAGGATATACGATCCTATATGCCGATGACTAGAATAATTACACTAGTTGACTTTTGTATCTATTGAACACAAGGTGGCAAATATCAAGAGGAAATAATATTAGAAATGGTTAAATAATTAATTGATTGAAATTTACGTGGGAAGTCAAACTTGATCCTGGTCCGATCAAGAGAAACCAAACACAAATTGAGGTGAGAGATAGTTCAACACTGACGCTGACCACGTGGGGGTTGAATGACTCTCGAAACTTCCTATAAGTGGACATAGATGTGAATAGAAATTGAGATTTAGGGCATCACTCAAAGAGCCGTGGACCGTGGAGTCCTTTGTCATTAGACCGGTGTGTCTGCGAGTGACATCACCAAAGGAGCCGTGGACCGCAGAGTCCTTTGTCACTAGACCGGTGTGTCTACGGGTGATTAGGGGAAATTAGGTGATACTATCCAAGGAGCCGTGGACTGCAGTGCCCTTCGTTATTAAACCAGGTGTGTCCACAGGTATTTGACGTTGGCTAACATGGGGTTGGGGATTGTCAAGTCCTGGTCTTTAAGACTGCTTCCCTGTGATTTTCCATCGTTAAATATATGCACACACATACACGCGGAGTGATGTGAAGGTATCCTCGCGTGATACTAGCATATAGATAGGGATGCGTGGAGCATCCCTTGCGAAACACCTTTGAGTACTTCTGGTTGATTGAGCACCTTGTCTAGTGCTGTGCATGATTAAAGTTATAGTAGTGCACCATGTCTAGTGCTATGCATGATTGATTAAGCACCTGTGTTGGTGATATATATATAGTACCATTGAGTACTCCGGATTGGTTTCACACCTCGTTTAGTGCTGTGTATGAATGATATGTGCCATGACATATGGCTATGTGGAATGAGATTAGTATGTGGACAAGGTTTGAACCTAGCGGGGTACTACCCCTAGTAGTGAGATTGTTATCAACCTAGTGGAACTTGATTCCTTAGGTAAATGTGAATATGAGTAAGGACTTCGGGACGAAGCCTTTTTAAGGGGGTAGATTGAAAAGCCCCTAAGGTTTATGAATTAATAAAACAATTAAACATAACCTTAAACACACTTAGGGTTACCAAAAGCATATAAATTATTAGATGGATTAAAAACTTCGTTACAACTCCGTTTTCGATTTTTGTTCCTACACACTCCTCTCTCCATCCTCTATCACATGGAAGAGGAAAAATTCAAGAAAATAGATACTTGGGTAAGTTGGAAAATAGGAAAAACTTTAAGGTAAAACCGTGGCATAAATACGGATTTAACATATCTTAATAAGTTTTGGGTGTCTTGTGATTAATATAATTAATTAAGGAACACAACTATACACTCTAAGGCAAGGAAACCATGTTGGTAAATAACTAACACATGTTATTAGTCAAATATTAAAAATGAGGCAAAAAGGCAAATAGTAACCGTAACTAAAGGTACTGAACTGTAACTAAAAGTGCTGGATTGTAACTAAAAGTGGGCACTAATTCCTTGTGACAGCCACATTTTTGCTTTTAAAAATCAGATAAAGTACACAAGGAAGCTTCCTCATAAAGACTTACATTCACTTTTTGACTTTAAAAGTCTATTCTACCCTCTCTGTCCTCTTCACTCCTCACTTCAGCCATAGATAACCCTCACTCTCCCCCATTAGTGCAACTTGAAGCTCTTGAGCTCTCTTGGTAAAAATTATATTCCAAGAGCATAAGGTAAGCTCTTAAGGAGTATAATAGCTCATTTTCTTCCTCTTTTCAAGGGCTATCCAATGAACTAACTTCCATCTCATTCCCACATATATTCCAGACCGAGTTCATCTTGTACGTAAGGGGAAAAAATCGGTTGGAACAAGTGTGGGGAGCAAACAAGTCAAAAATCATCTTTAAGGTAAAAATGGTGCTCTAAGCTTCTCCTTTCACTTCTACGCTTTCAATGGCTGCGCTCCTTGTGTTATTTCACCCATTTCCTTCCCCTTGATATACTAGAACACCAAATTCTTCAAGTATTCAAAGAGGTGGCCGATTTCAACCTTAAAACACCATTTTAGGTGTTTTCAAAGGGTTAGCCTTCTAGCTTCTGTTTCGCTGAGTTATCTCGCCATTTTGGCATGGTTTATTAACAGAATAACACCCTTCATTCCTCTGAAAAATAGGGCCGTGGAACACTTGGGAACAACTTCAATTTTTAAGGTAAAAATCCATGTTTTAAGACCTTTGATGACTCTTATGGTTAGTTTCTATTTTAAGCCAAGCCATAACATTTCCTCTCTATTTAATGCATGCCAAGAGGTGTAGAAACACACCTTCAAACTGCCGTGACAGTCCATGGAGTGAATGATAGATAAAAGTCATTTTTAAGGTGAAAATCTAGGTGTCCATGGCTTAAAATTACTCTTATTGTTGGTTCAGTTTTTGGAACCTAACTATATCTTATTCTTGCTGTTAGAACATATTTAGAAGCTTTCCAAACAAATCCCCCAAGCTGCCGTGGCCAAACAAGCCTTAAGGAGCTTATAAATCAAGCTAGAACATTCTTAATCATATATTATATGCTTTAAAGCTTATATTATATATATGTGCTGAGAATGGACTGGTTAGAATAATTAATTTTAACCTATGTGTGACCAGAAATGACATAGTTAACATAAGAAAGTCATTTAAATGATTTAATTAAAATAATGGTCAAATTAAGACATTATGTGGAAAATTGGTAAATATGGAGAAGTTGGTGATATGGCTGATTTGAGAGTTTAAAGTGTAATTTATTTTACAAGCTCAAGGTTGTAATAAGGCCATGTCATTAGGCCATTTTACTTAAGTTTAAAAACTTATTTAATTTAAGTTATGCACTTAGCATAATGATTGGGGTCAAACCGGTAATTACTAATAATATGTATAGCCGTGGGCTATTATAAATGGAATTTTGGGTTTTAAATGAATTCAAATAAAAATTATAACATTTTATAAAATTTTTGTCAGCATTGTAAATATAGGAAACTTTGGGGTAAACCTTGTAATTACTGAGAAATAAAGAGTCAAAACTACTTAGAGGTCAAAGGTTGACCATCTATGGGACTTTGACCAAATTTGGTGAAAAATGGAGTTAAATACAACCTTATATTAAACTATATAGTAAATTGTAAATTTACATAACATATGGGGTATATATGAGATTATTGAAAGTTTTGGGTATAAAATGGTATTTTATATACCAATTAGTTATTAGGAATTTTTAGGAATTTATTTGGTAAAATTTGGAATTAAAATGAATTATCTATGTATAATATATAGTTATTATGTTATTGTTACATTTTTGAGTAACAAATGAGGTGGAAACGTGATAACCGAAATTATATGGGTTAGAAATGATATTTATAACCCTTTTGTATAGTTTGGTGATTTTTAGAATGATATAAGAGGTTTTAATAAGAAATGTGTATAATATATAGATTTAATAATATTAGAAACTATATGTTAGGATTAGATTTGTTCGCTTAGTCCCCTGGTTCGATACCCCGGTCGCTCATATTACTTTACTGCTACGACCGGGAATTATTTTGCAACCCGTAGGTTTATTTTATTTATTAATTTATAGGATTAATTTCGTAGTTTTTAATACATAAAAAAACCGTTTGCAGTAGAGTACAAGTCTTATGATTGTATTATATTACTTGATGTATTATTGTGATGCATTATATGTATGAACATATATATATTTTAGTTCACATTAGTTATGGCGAATAGGAAAGGGAGAACAGATAAAGTGTTCTTACCCTAGTTCTGATTATTTACGCAAACGTTGTGAACATTAGACACATAAACGCCTAGATTGTTAGCTCCGATGTGAGAGTTCAAGTAGGTCTATCTTGTAGCTCCGATGAGAGATTTCAGATATAAGGAGTAGAAAACTCCGTACTATGTGATTTGTGGCTCGGTATGAAACCGATTATTGTATATGCGATGAGTTAATCAGCATGAGACCGATGTGTAACCTAGTGGAAGTAAATCCTCTAGGAGTTGTATGAATAATTATAAGTCGAGAGAACTTGGTTCATGGTTAGGATATACGATCCTATATGCCGATGACTAGAATAATTACACTAGTTGACTTTTGTATCTATTGAACACAAGGTGGCAAATATCAAGAGGAAATAATATTAGAAATGGTTAAATAATTAATTGATTGAAATTGTTGTGGGAAGTCGAACTTGATCCTGGTCCGATCAAGGAAAACCGAACACAAATTGAGGTGAGAGATAGTTCAACACTGACGCTGACCACGTCGGGGTTGAATGACTATCGAAACTTCCTATAAGTGGACATAGATGTGAATAGAAATTGAGATTTAGGGCGTCACTCGAAGAGCCGTGGACCGTGGAGTCCTTTGTCATTAGACCGGTGTGTCTGCGAGTGACATCACCAAAGGAGCCGTGGACCGCAGAGTCCTTTGTCACTAGACTGGTGTGTCTGCGGGTGATTAGGGGAAATTAGGTGATACTATCCAAGGAGTCGTGGACCGTTGTGCCCTTCGTTATTAAACTAGGTGTGTCCACAAGTATTTGACGTTGGCTAGCATGGGGTTGGGGATCGTCAAGTCCTGGTCTTTAAGACTACTTCCCCGTGATTTGCCATCGTTAAATATATGCATACACATACACGTGGAGTGATGTGAAGGTATCCTCGCGAGATACTAGCTTATAGATAGGAATGCGAGGAGCATCCCTTGCGAAACACCTTTGAGTACTTCTGGTTGATTGAGCAACTTGTCGAGTGCTATGCATGATTAAAGTTATAGTTGAGCACCATGTCTAGTGCTACGCATGATTGATTAAGCACCTGTGTTGGTGATATATATATATATATATATATATATATATAGTACCATTGGGTACTCCGGATTGGTTTCGCACCTCGTTTAGTGCTATGTATGAATGATATGTGCCATGACTTATGGCTATGTGGAATGAGATTAGTATGTGGACTAGGTTTGAACCTAGCGGGGTACTACCCCTAGTAGTGAGATTGTTATCTACCTAGTGGAACATGATCCCTTAGGTTAATGTGAATATGAGTAAGGACTTCGGGACGAAGCCTTTTTAAGGGGGTTAGATTGAAAAGCCCCTAAGGTTTATGAATTAATAAAACAATTAAACATAACCTTAAACACACTTAGGGTAACCAAAAGTATATGAATTATTAGATGGATTAAAAACTTCGTTACAACTCCGTTTTTGATTCCGTTTGTTCCTACACACTCCTCTCTCCATCGTCTATCACAGGGAGAGGAAAATTCAAGAAAATAGATACTTGGGTCAGTTGGAAAATAGGAAAAACTTTAAGGTAAAACCGTGGCATAAATACGGATTTAACATATCTTAATAAGTTTTGGGTGTCTTGTGATTAATATAATTAATTAAGGAACACAACTATACACTCTAAGGCAAGGAAACCATGTTGGTAAATAACTAACACATGTTATAAGTCACAATATTAAAAATGAGGCAAAAAGGCAAATAGTAACCGTAACTAAAGGTACTGAACTGTAACTAAAAGTGATAGGCTGTAACTAAAAGTGCTGGGCACTAATTCCTTGCGACAGCCATGTTATTGCTTTTAAAAATCAGATAAAGTACATAAGGAAGCTTCCTCACAAAGACTTACATTCACTTTTTGACTTTCAAAGTCTATTCTACACTCTCTTTTCTTTCACTCCTCACTTCAGCCATAGATAACCCTCACTCTCCTCCCCATTACTGCAACTTGAAGCTCTTGAGCTCTCTTGGTAGAAATTTAATTCCTAGAGCATAAGGTAAGCTCTTAAGGAGTATAATAGCTCATTTTCTTCCTCTTTTCAAGGGCTATCCAATGAACTAACTTCCATCTCATTCCCACATATTTTAGGCCGAGTTCATCTTGTAAGTAAGGGGAGAAAATCGGTTGGAACAATTGTGGGGAGCAAACAAGTCAAAAATCATCTTTAAGGTAAAAATGGTGCTCTAAGCTTCTCCTTTCATTTCTACGCTTTCAATGGCTGCGCTCCTTGTGTTATTTCACCCATTTCCTTCCCCTTGATTGAAATACCCCAAACCTAAGTATGCTAAGTAAACATCAAGTTATGATGTAATAAGGCTAAAACATACCTTAGAAACATTAGGAAACAATTTAAACCTAAGGAAACACAAGGAAACACCATAAGAGTAATTTATGCAAAAATGTGCTCTAAGCTAGGAGTTACCTTGGGTAACACCCAAATATCATTCTAAGACATTAGTAACATGCTAATGGACATGTTAAATCAATTACCGAAGAAAACCAAGCTCAAAAACAAGTTAAAACACAAATTGTGCTTTAAGGACTCTTAAAGCACATTTTTGAAAAATTGTCTTAGAAAGGGGTTTTGAGTGGCTAAATGCCCATGATTACTCCTTAATCAACTTGTGTACTACTTAGTATCACATTAGGAAGTATAAATCAATGGGAAATCAAAATTTTCACAATTATGTGCACTAATTTATAAATAGTGCTCAAATTGGACTAGTTTAGCATTAAGTCAATATAAGCTAATTAATTGGTCAACCAAGACCATAAATATCTTGTTTATTAAGGGGGTGGCCGGTTTTGATTTGGGGAGTCACTACGTGACTCAACAATTAAAGAAAAAAGAGAAGAGATAAGGCAAATAGTACTATTTACCTTTTAAACAAAATCTTGCTTTAGCTTCCCTCTCTCCTCCTTTCTTCATTCTTTCTTCTTCTTCACCGATTTCTCTTGCTCATTTTATTATTCATTCACGTAGAAGACAACCCCATGCTAGCTCCACCTTGCTTTGACCATAGCTCACTCATTTTAGCTCCGAAACCAAAACAAAGTACATATTCTTCTTAGTTAGCTCAAGCTCCTTCTTTCTATCTTTCTAAAACTTCAAGAGATTCATTTTGGTGCCAAGGCAAACTGCCATTAGAGGAGGAAAAACAAGCTTGGGGACTCCATTAGCTTCTCCATTCTCTTAAGGTAAGGAAAATGTAAGAAAAAATAGGTTTCCATCACCTTTCTTCATTACCGAAAAATCACACTCATGGGGCTTCATTTTTATGCCTTGTTCTAGCTTGTTTTCTATTCTCCAAGGGCAAGAGGAGGTGCTTCTTGCTTCATATCCAAGCCTATTCTAAGACTCCAAGGTAAAACAGTCATTTTAATACCTTAAAACACATTTTTAACCTAGGGTTTGTTCCTTAGGGTTAGTATATTTTTTAGTACTCATTGGAGTCATTGGATATTGATTAGAACATTGGCAAGGAGAATTTGGTTGGTGACCGAGATTGTTCAAGGAAAAACCTAAGGAGAAAAGTTGTGAAGCTTGTAAAAGAACAAAGTAAATTGCTTACCTTAAGGTGTTTTATTGTTTAAAGGAATGGGATTTAGATATATGACAATTTAGCTTAGAGTTTACATTAGAAAAGGGTTATAAGACCTAGGAGAAAGAACATGATTATATTGAGAACTTGTGGCTAAGGTGTAAATGAGAAAGGAGATAGTTAAACAAATGTCAAGGTGAATTATAAGAGAATTTATATTGCAATGGAAGCCTTGTTGTGTGTATTTGCAGGTTAAAGGCAATTATTATGTGGGAAATTCAGTATTTAAGATTTATGCATTTAAGGGCCTAAGAGCCAAGTCATTTAAGGGCCTAAGTGCCAAACAATTCAAATTTATGCACTATATTGTGATGTAGTGTAGTTTGGGTGTATATTGTGTGCTAAGATGGTGTAATGGGAATTTAAGTGTTCATGGTTGTTTGATGGTGAAAAACTAAGTGTTTAAGTGTAACAATATACTAGAGAACCCATGGCAAAATTTGGTGAAGAACCTAAGTGTTTAAGATGTTCTAAGAAGATTTTATGTCTAAGGAAGTGTAAGGGAATTTTAGGAGTTGTTTTAATGAAAAAGAGTGAGTTTAGGGTGTTCTTGTGAACTAAGGTGACCTAGGTATGCTTAGGAGGAACTGGGGTTATATTGGTGATTTTTAGGCACCAAGACCATGATAGAAGAAACTAGGAAGCTTGTGCAAGTTTGATGGGAATAAGGTGTAGAACTTTGAAATGACTTAGATGAGAATCTAAGTGTAAGCTTGAGGAGAATAGTAGGAGTTTGTGTAAGGCAGGTGCTGTGGAGCAATAATGCTTAGGAGTGGTGATAATGTTTGTGAGATAACATTTTGGTTAGTTTGAGTTGTAGGTATGATATACCACTTAGAAAACTTAAGGAAAATATTACAAGTGTTAAGAGATTATGTGAGAAATTGGGTTATAAGGTTAAAAAGGAATTGGACAAGTTTAAGAGGTTATTTTGGTATTAGAACATGCCTAAGATCATGTGTAAAGTTTGGGTGATTTATGGATGAAGAGAGCAAGTGCAATCACACTTGGGAAGATGCAAATGGTAAAAATCTGTAGCTGGTCCGGGACCTAGGTCCAGGGTAAAGTCCCGGACCAAGCCTAAAATAGAGCCAAGAATGGATTCAGCACCCTGGTTTGGGACTTAAGTCTTGTATGATGTCCCGGACCACCCCTTGAATATCACCCGAGAGTTTTCACTTGTAACGGTCCGGGACTTAAGTCTTGTATGAAGTCCCGGACCACCCCTTGAATATCACCCGAGAGTTTTCAGCTTGTAATGGTCCGGGACTTAGGTCTTGTATGAAGTCCCGGACCACTCCATTAAAACCACCCAAGGATTTCAGCCTAGATGGATCTAGGACTTAAGTCCTGTATGAAGTCCCGGACCACAACATTAAATCAGCCGAGAGATTGAACCAAGTGTTGGTCCGGGACTTAAGGTAAGGACCAAGTCCCGGACCACTCAAAAAAATGGTGTATAAGCTTTGGAAATGTTAGGTGATGATGGGGATTGATAAGTATTGATGTTATAAGGTTATTTAAGACCTGTTTGGATGGGGGTGTAATGGCTACTAAGTGGGTGAAATACACCAAACCTTAGTATGTTGTTTAAATATTAAACTATTGTATAATAAGGCTAAAAAGTGCCTTAGAAACATAAGTGAACAATTTAAACCATAGTAAACACAATTAAATACCTTAAAGTCAATATGGGCGAAAATGTGCTCTAAGCTTGGGATAAGTTTGGTTAAGACCTAATGAGCTTACCAAGACCTTATTTAAATGTTAATGAACATATTAAACCAATTACCAAAGAAAACCAAGCTTGAAAAAAAGTTAAAACATAAAATGTGCTTTAAGGAGTCTTAAAGCACATTTTTGAAAATTTGTCTTGTAAATGAGTTTTGAATGGCTAATTGTCCATCATTACTCTTTAATTAACATGTGTACTACTTAGTATCACATTAGGAAGTATAAATCAATGGGAAATAAAAAATTTCACAATTATGTGCCTTGGTTAGTGAATAGTAACCAAATTGTGCTAGTTTATAACATAAGTCAATGTAAATGATTTAATTGGTCAACAAAGACCAAAACACCCCTAAGTACTTGAAATACCCCAAACCTTGATATGTGGTTTAATTATCAAACTATGGTATGTAAAGGTTAAAAAGTGCCTTAGAAACATCAGTGAACAATTTAAACCATAGTAAAATGCAATAAAGCATTAAGACACAGTTTGAGCAAAAACATGCTCTAAGCTATGAGCGAACTTGGTTAGGACCCAAAGAGCCTACCAAGGCTTAATAATATTCAAGTATGATTTACTAAGGCTAATTAAGTCCTTAGGAAACTTTGGTAGACAATGAAACCAAACAAAACACAAATAAATACCTTAAAGTCAATAAGAGCAAAAATGTGCTCTAAGCTTGGGATAAATTTATATAAGACCTAATGGTCATACCTATACCTTATAAATATGTTAATGAACATATTAAATCAATTACCAAAGAAAACCAAGCTTGAAAACAAGTTAAAACACAAAATGTGCTTTAAGGAGTCTTAAAGCACGTTTTTGAAAAATTGTCTTGTAAATGAGTTTTGAATGGCTAGATGTCCATCATTACTCTTTAATTAACATGTGTACTATATAGTATCACATTTGGGTGGCTATATCAATGGGAAATCAAAAATTTCACTTCTATGTGCCTTGTTTTAGTGAATAGTGATTTTTATAAGCTAGTTTGTAACATATGATGTTATAAGTAATTAAATGAGTCAATAAAGACTATATTACCCCTAGGCTTAAAAGGGGGCCGGTTTTTGTAGTAGTGAGTCACCAAACATGTTACCTTATTAAGTAAATAAAGATGACTCATAAGTTACTATTTGCTTTAAGTCATAAATATCTTCAAAAACAAAACCAAACTCACTTCTCTCATTCCTCCCTTCATTTCACACGGTTCCCTTCTTCTTCTACCTCTCTTCTCTTCTGTTCTCACGGTGAAGCTACAGCACCAGCACCATTTCACCATCTTCCATTGTCAATATCTCATGACTCACTTAACCAAATCAAAAACAAACACCACCATTCTCTTCCTCTCATCAAGCTCTTCATTCCTACCTTCTCAAAATTTGAAGATCACCATTTCGGTGCCATGGAGTTCCACCATTGATGGAGCTTGAGCTTGTCTTTCCACATATTATTGATCTCCTTTGCTCCTAGGTAAGGAATCTCAAAGAAAAATCAAGTTTCCTCCATGTTTTGTGTGTGACCGAAAATATTCATTGATGGAGCTCCTTGTGTTGCTTTGTTCTAGCTCCATTTGAATCTTTCAAGGACTAGGTGGAGTCCTCTCTTCATAGATATTCAAACACCCTTCAAAGATTAAGGTAAAAACAACTACATTAATGTTTTGAAATAATGTAAACCTAGGGTTTACAATGAGATGGAGCTTAAAGCTTGAATACTCATTATGTTGTTTGTATAATGTTTAGTAGTTGGCAAGGAACCAAATGCCTTACCGGTTTTACAAGGAAACAAGAAGAAATTTGTGAGGAAAAGAGGTAAACAAGCTATCTCAATGTAGTTTAAATGCCTTAGGAAAATGAGCTTGATTTGCTTAATAAAATACCTAAGGAGCCAATGGCAAATGAGCTAGTAAAATGCTCTCAAGGAGTTTATTAAGGGCATATGTATTGTTGGGTGTATTTGCAGGTCAAAGGCATTATTTATGTGGGAAATTCAGTGTTTATGGTTTATGCAATTTAAGGGCCTAAGAGCCATGTTATTTAAGGGCCTAAGTGCCAAGCAATTTAAGTTATGCACTATATTGTGATGTAGTGCTAAATGTGTGAAGTTTGTGTATAAAAATGTGTTTGATGGATTTTAGGTGTTTTGAATGAAATAAGGTAAAAACCTAAGTGTTTGGATGTGAGTATATACAAGAGAAGCTATGGCCAAATTTGGGAAAATGTGTGAGAAGTTCTAAGTGTTTTAAATGGTCTTGGTGAACTAGGAAGTGTTAAAGGTGAATAAATGTTTACTTGAGAAGAAAACATGTGTTAAGGTGATTTAGAGTGATGCAAGGATTTAGGTGTTATCTTGGAAGTTCTAGGAATTCAATGTGTGTTTTGAGGATGTATTTAAGTCTTGGAGGAGTTTGTTTAAGGTTGAGGTAATGTTGATATCCAAGGAATAAGTGATGATTAGGTAAGATGTGAAAAAGGAGGTTTAGTTAGTAAGAAAAGAAGTTGAGAGAAGATGTTAAGGTGTAGAGGAAACACCTTGGTGTAGTGGTCATTATTGGTGAACTACCACTTATAAATCACAAGGAGAAAACATCCCAAGTGCTAGGAATTTTGTAAGAAATTTGTGAATGATAAGATGGTTTTGGTGAGTGATTTAAAGAGTTTAGCACATGGCTAAAGGTGTGTTTGATGTGCCAATTGATGTTAGGAAACATTATGAGGCTTTAGGAGAAGTTTGGTGAAATTGGTTAAGTGTTTAAAGACTTGGAAATTGAATGTTTTGCCGTGTCCGAACTTCCGTCCGGACATGGAAGTTCGGACAGGCTCTGTTGGGTAAAGGATTTTCTCACTCTCGAACTGTGTCCGAACTTGGGAAGTCCGGACACAAGTTCGGACGTGACTGTTTCTATCTGGGATTTACTCTCGAACTGTGTCCGAACTTGGGAAGTCCGGACACAAGTTCGGACGTGTGTATGGGTTTCAGTATTAGGTCGCGGCTTGTGTCCAAACTTGGGAAGTCCGGACACAAGTTCGGACAAGGCGCTGTATGGACCAAAAAAAAAACATTGTTTAAGGTATGGAAATGATGTGTAATGATGGGGATTGGGTTAATGATGTTATGAGGTTGTTAAGGACTTGTTAGGCGAGTTGTAATGAATATTAAGTGGGTGAAAAGTTGTAATAAAATGTGAAAGTAAAACAAGTTAAAAAGTGAAGTTATGTAACTAAGTTAACGGGGAAAAGTTATAAGCATTAGACATTAAACAATCATGTTACCCCGAAGTTAATAAAAGTATATGTAATGTTATCAGTTGTTCGAGGATTGCTCGAGGAACATAAGTGGATGTGATAAGTGGACTCCGGTGACAGGTATGGTTTTCTTGCAACCTGTGTCCTACCGGATTACACCGGCTTGTATGCCAATGTGTTTTTCTGTATTTTTGCCACGTTGTAAGATTAAACATGTAATGAGTTTACAGTAATTCATTTATGTGGCGTGTACAACTCCAACACCATTTAACCTCGGAAGTGTTAACCTTAGTTAACTGAGTCTAGGATCACATGAGAGTTCGGTATTCGGAGTAAACGACCCGTACCATGGGACGTACTAACCACGGCTATGCGTGTGTTAATTGTGTGATATGTGTATGTGAATGTAAGGATCTCCCTTGTGTGTTTAACCCAGTTGTAATACTGTATGGTGTGTAGTCATGATAGACTCCATAGTGGGGTTCTAACTAATATCTAAAGTAAGTATGTACTAACAGTGGTGAGGAATCCGGTTTGGCCGGTCGCGCGTTGTTTGGGAGAGGGTATCCTTCCTAGCCTTACCCTTCTCTTTGTTATGGTTGTTTCCCTCACGGGTTATGATCTCCCATTAGCTTACTCCAAAGCTTAGCTATTCTGACTTATGATCGGTTTAGGGGGAACATGTGTTTGTGTGGTGTGTTCGGGCCTCCAAACCCGAACCGCCTTAACTTAAGTTACTCGTCCAACTATTAGGACGGTAATGAGTGTTGTTGTTATTGTATAACGAGCTTATCATGAGACTGGCAACATTCTCTAGGCTCACCAGTGTATTAACAATGTTTGGGTCGGTTCCTAAGAGAACCATTCCCGTTATGTTATGTGTTTTGTTGTGATGCAATACCCATTGCGGTATTATGTTGTGCACGTGGAAACGTGCAAAGTGTTGTTAGGTGTTGTATGTAGTGTATGTTATATGTTGTATAATATGGAGTGTGTGGATCATGGATATGATTCCCAGTTTGTGATAAGAGGCGTTTAAGGATAACCCGATTTAAGGGTAAGTGTCGTCTATTAAGGAAGTAGTAGCTCCATTAGAGGAGGAACACTCTAGGGGTAATGAATACCATGAGTGACTTATTAAGTAAGGATATATTATCCGTTTGTTGAGCCCGTTGAGGCGAAATGATTATGTGTTGTGTGTTTACAGTTGCATGTATGATTTAAAAATAATCAACCGCATGCTAAGACTACAATTAGTTGTGCGTGGCCCGGTAGCATGTGGGTTGTGGGATTACCATACCAGCAAAGGTGCTGAGCCCCTCGGGGGCCACCCTTTCTCTTCTTTTCCTATTTCAGGTACAGAGAGCTGGAAGCCGTTCGAGAGTAGGACGGGGTAGACATTGTACATGGGTGTTCATTTAAGTGTATATATACAGTAGGTGTAGTAAGACCGATATTGTTGTCGGCATCAGTTTATAAATACTCGGTATAATTGATAGGTGTATGTTGTTGTTGTGATTAATGGAAAGGGATAGTAATGTGTAGTCGCTCGGGAATTTAGCCCATCAGACCGGTACAATGTGTATGTATTAGCCTTGTTAGCCACTTGGGTGGCTAACGGCGTGTAACACCAACGAGATAAGTAATGTGATGAGGTTGTTTTTCCGCTGCAGTTTATTGTAAGTGTGTTATTGTTGGATGGGGTGTTACAAAAAGTGGTATCAGAGCGAAGTATCGCTCTGATGACTGAATTACCGAGCTTAGGAAGTACCGAGTTAGGATTTTAGTACTTTGGGTTAAGGGTTGAGTGATAGCGTGAGAGATACGCTAGTTAGGGACTACCAGTGACTACTGGAAACCTACAATATCCATCCCACCCTCCACAATCCATGTTTGATAACTTGGGAAAGAACGCCAGAGAGATGGAAGTCCTCTCTTACTCGGGAATACCCGATCTGGCTGTTATTAAGTACCTCTAAAGGTAAGGAGAACCTGTCACACGGTAGATCCCGAAAACTGGGAATCCCGGAGACGGTCTCCATCTGAACAATGTTAACCACATTTCATAGCAATGAATGAAGGATCTTGTGTATAGAGGAATAGAATTTCCGGCAACCTGGGTCGACATGCTAAGCAGTCGAGAAAAACCAACTTGCAATGCACCAACCGTGCAACAGGCAAGAAGTGGATTAGTGAAACCGAGACAAGTGTCTACGGGACCACAGTTGATAAACAATACACCAACGGTGTACCAACCGATAAAGGAACTGCAACGTAGTGCCCAAACAAGAGACAAGTCTCAGTAACCACGACAATGCGTGGAACGGGCTACGAAGAGAATACAATACTAAGACAAAGGGGTCTCCCAGAATGGGAAACACCCTAGTTGATGATCGTCAGGTGAAGACAGTGAGAAGTCACCTAGAAGAGTTATTACCAAGGCAGTAAGATCAGTGAGGGCCAACAAGGCCACTATTGACAGTATGGGTAAAGACAATACCATAACCAGTATGTGTTAAACCGATAGCCAGTTAGCATGGCGCACTTGCCATAACAAGTGCTGCTATAACAGGGCTGTTCGGGAAATTTATAACCACTACAAGTACTTAGTAAAGTACCACGAAGTTAAGTGTGAACATTATAACCATGGAAGGGCTTAACAGCCTGACCTTTGTAATTGGAAGTACACCAGTCAGCAAGAAGCTAGACTTGGTTAAGGTAAGAAGATGTTGTGAAACCATGAAAATTTTTCTTTAAACCCAGATTTATACAAACCCTTTTCTTTTCAAACCAGATTTTCTTTCAAACCAACACTTCTTTCCAACCTTCTTTTAAACCAAACCAGTAAAACCAAGGACAGTTGACAAGGATACAACAATGGATAAAATTTCCCTCGATTAAGTTCGGGAAGCATGGAATGAATATTGTCACGGGACAATATAAGGGAGTTGACAACAGAATACTTCACCTAGGCGTGTGACGGACACTACGAGTGTACCAACTGAATTGTGGGACGACCGCACTCCGATAGGAGCTTGTGGGCCTGACAGACCTACTTAGGGGTTAGTTGGGTAGGTAGCAATGTATCATTATGGTACCCCACATGTGTATACGAGTGGAGTCCGAAACACGGGAAGTAGTCGACTCCGTCTACGGTCGGCAGTATAAATCAAACAAGAGCTAAAGATTACAAGGAATGGTTGAAGTTAAGGAACTCAGTTAAGTTAACGAGATTAAAAGGATTAGTGAATTCCTTTCAAGGGAATGTTTAAGAGTTAGGAAGTGCAAAGTGCACAAATTGTTATGTAAAGACATCGTATAGATCCTCAGGGATAAACATGATAGCTGGAACGGAGACCCAGCCTATGCATGGCAAGGCAGATGCCTGATATGGACACATTAGCGTGCAATGAACGGGATGAAACTCCCAGAATGAGTACCTACACTACCAGGAAGTGTTGATCTTCACAGAAGAGGATAATAAGTCAGTTAAGAACGCAAACGGCGTGGCTAACTGTATATACCAATAAGTGCGAACCAGATGTAATGGCATGACTTAGTAACACCCAGGAGCAATCCTTAAAGGGTGTTCACATCAACAATTGTTGCTCGAAATAACGTGACAAAAGCACAAGGGTTGAAACTAACACCCAGTTTAGACATAAGTTGTCAGGAGACGGACTGACAAACCTAAGGGGGCATCCCATGAAAGGAAACGGAATGCAACGACCTTGTCATGGAGCTCAATATGATATCCAAACCATGTGATGTTGTACAGAGAAGTACATGTGTGTGGACAGCCTACAATGAGCTCAGCTCAAGGCAAATAAGGCTTATAAGCCATAAGCAAGATATGTTATATAAATTAGATTGATTGCAGAAGTTTATGTAATATAAGTGAATAGAGTGGTGAACGAACCACTGCATTAAGAGTGGGGATACCTCTCGATATTGTGAGACCGCAGGAGCGGTAGTTATGTGAATCAAGTTCAAGAAATATGTTAAGGATGGACGACGTTATTACTGAAAAAGAGCAGTTAGCTTAATAGTATGTGTGTATAAAGTGAAACACCGAGCTGAATAATGCCGGCTTGTGACTCGAATGATCGATGCTCAAGGAGCATTCAGTAGTCATCCAAATGAGGATGAACCATAATACGAATGATATAAGTATATGCGTGGAAGTTAATGTGACAATAAATACCATGTAAGTTAGTGTTATACAATAAACACGGTGCGCAGTAAGCGACCGTTGTATAAGTGTTGTTGAATAATGATGTGGCAGATAAGACCAGTTATGAGTTAAACTCAATGGACATGCAAACAAGTGATGATACACAGACTGGGCAATAAGCCAATGGTCGGTACTATGTCATAAGGAAACTCAGTGTGAATTCCATGGCGAATCGTATAAGGGATTTACTGTCAAGAGTTTACGCCTCTGCACTCTGTATGACTGAGTGTTTTGGTATTGCACTTGCGCAGTAATGATCGAGTGGGATAGCTAGGAATTGGAAACATGTTAATTATGGAGGAATAATGTTATAATGGCCGATGCATAGGAAATGCAAGGCCGCACCTATAGAAAGTACTTGTACAAAACCAAATGTGGAGACATGATTAACAGTAAGTGACTACAGTAGCACTAACTGCCAAATATCGGTATGGAATATACCCCAAATGTTGTAAATAGCTGAGAGAGCACTACATAGGTAGTAGCTCAAACTCAACCGACAGTAAGTCGGAAGGAAACAAGTCAATCATTGTGAAATACATGTTATGGAAGTGGATAGAAAGTGTATAACTCACCGAATTCGCTAACGGTAAGAGATACCACGCGTCGGTTGAGAAACCATTGTTACCAAGATGAAGGTGACAATTGGGGATGTGCAATACAGTAAGAATAACAAAAGGGAGCAATAAGCTCTACAGTTATTAGAGTTTTCGCAGCAGAAACTAGTGAGCCAGTGATTCAAGTGTTGAATGTACATGGTGAACATGAGTGAATGGCTAATTATTAACGCCTAGAAGCCTAACAGGCCAGAATCGAAACCAACTAAGAGTTTAACGAACTCCAATGAGAATTCTTGGTTTAGGAACTAACCGCCAATATGGTTAAGATCCTCTAATCAGAATCCATTGTGTAATAGACCGCGTGGAAGTTAAAACACTTCACGACGGCAGAACATTATAAGCCAATGTTTAGTGATTGATTACGTGGGCGTAATCCCTTTTAAGGGGGGTAGAGCGCAAAACCACTTAGTGTATATTACCGTACAAGTGTACGTAGTGTATGTGACTTATATTGTGCATAGCACAAAATTATATTATTGTTTTGATGATTGGTGGTGTGTTACGTAAACATACACATTCATTCATGGTTTAATTGTGGTAATTGCGCACAGAAGATGCGAATACCATTGTGATAAGTGTGTGTATTTGTTAATAGTTGTGTGTGATAGTACAAGTGTGGGGAGTAGAGAAACTCCCGGGGGAACAAAAGCCCCGACAGTGTATAAAGGTGAAATGGTGTGTTGTATTTTGATAAAATATATATGTATATATATACTATATAGTGATTCAAGAAAGGGCATGATACCGACATAGAACCTAGTGAGAATAAGATTCCCTAGGCAACAGCATCAAAGTGAATGGAGATAACTGATAGATGGAGTTCTATCCCTTGGAGATGTTATGATCATGACTAGAATGATTTAAAAGATAGAAATTGGAAATGAGTGATTTAATTGATGCTTGAAAATGAAGTGGGAGGTGGAACTTTTTGCATGTGATCAAGGGAAGCCGAACACAAATTGGAGTGGAAGGATAGTTCAACACTGATGCTGATCACATCAGGGTTGGATGATTCTTGAAGCTCCCTATAAGTGGTCACAAATAACCACGCTAAGAAAAGAAGCAAAGAGTTAAGTTGGACTTGGAGTTGTGTGTGTTTTCAAAAGGATTTTAAATTGGTATTTAAACGTTGATGGATACTTTACATAATTAAAGTCTTCTTACTTAACCTCACAAGGAAATTTTAAATTTAAGTGATTGTTTTAATCTCCCAAAGGCACGGGGACGGAAGGTGTCCATCGCGACCGGGTTCTGCGGGATCACAGTGTGTATGTAAAAGATATTTTTGATTGTTATACATGCTATGACATGTTGTGTGGTATGTGTAATAAGTGTTATTTTGACATCGAGTTCTAAAAGTGTATGCTATCAAGACCTATGAGTCTAAATGTGTGGTGTTACATAGACCTATGTGTCTAAAGACTGTTATGTTATCGGGACCTATGTGTCTAATGTTGTTATGTTACCCAAGACCAGAGAGTCTAAGGGGTTGTTATGTATGTGTAAGTGTTGTTAAGATACCCGGACCATAGAGTCCGAGGTTATCATGTAGATATGTTATGTTATGTGTGGATGTGAATGTGTTGCCCGGACCATTAAGTCCGAGGTTGTGATGTAAAGTGTGTTTGGTTATGGAAGTTTATTTCCAAGTAATCCCCGTATTCTGATTTAATGATGTGTGGGAAAGTGTGAACTTCGAGGACGAAGTTCTTATAAGGGGGGTAGATTGAAATACCCCAAACCTTGATATGTGGTTTAATTATCAAACTATGGTATGTAAAGGTTAAAAAGTGCCTTAGAAACATCAGTGAACAATTTAAACCATAGTAAAATGCAATAAAGCATTAAGACACAGTTTGAGCAAAAACATGCTCTAAGCTATGAGCGAACTTGGTTAGGACCCAAAGAGCCTACCAAGGCTTAATAATATTCAAGTATGATTTACTAAGGCTAATTAAGTCCTTAGGAAACTTTGGTAGACAATGAAACCAAACAAAACACAAATAAATACCTTAAAGTCAATAAGAGCAAAAATGTGCTCTAAGCTTGGGATAAATTTATATAAGACCTAATGGTCATACCTATACCTTATAAATATGTTAATGAACATATTAAATCAATTACCAAAGAAAACCAAGCTTGAAAACAAGTTAAAACACAAAATGTGCTTTAAGGAGTCTTAAAGCACGTTTTTGAAAAATTGTTTGTAAATGAGTTTTGAATGGCTAGATGTCCATCATTACTCTTTAATTAACATGTGTACTATATGTATCACATTTGGGGGGCTATATCAATGGGAAATCAAAAATGCACTTCTATGTGCCTTGTTTTAGTGAATAGTGATTTTTATAAGCTAGTTTGTAACATATGATGTTATAAGTAATTAAATGAGTCAATAAAGACTATATTACCCCTAGGCTTAAAAGGGGGCCGGTTTTTGTAGTAGTGAGTCACCAAACATGTTACCTTATTAAGTAAATAAAGATGACTCATAAGTTACTATTTGCTTTAAGTCATAAATATCTTCAAAAACAAAACCAAACTCACTTCTCTCATTCCTCCCTTCATTTCACACGGTTCCCTTCTTCTTCTACCTCTCTTCTTCTGTTCTCACGGTGAAGCTACAGCACCAGCACCATTTCACCATCTTCCATTGTCAATATCTCATGACTCACTTAACCAAATCAAAAACAAACACCACCATTCTCTTCCTCTCATCAAGCTCTTCATTCCTACCTTCTCAAAATTTGAAGATCACCATTTCGGTGCCATGGAGTTCCACCATTGATGGAGCTTGAGCTTGTCTTTCCACATATTATTGATCTCCTTTGCTCCTAGGTAAGGAATCTCAAAGAAAAATCAAGTTTCCCATGTTTTGTGTGTGACCGAAAATATTCATTGATGGAGCTCCTTGTGTTGCTTTGTTCTAGCTCCATTTGAATCTTTCAAGGACTAGGTGGAGTCCTCTCTTCATAGATATTCAAACACCCTTCAAAGATTAAGGTAAAACAACTACATTAATGTTTTGAAATAATGTAAACCTAGGGTTTACAATGAGATGGAGCTTAAAGCTTGAATACTCATTATGTTGTTTGTATAATGTTTAGTAGTTGGCAAGGAACCAAATGCCTTACCGGTTTTACAAGGAAACAAGAAAGAAATTTGTGAGGAAAAGAGGTAAACAAGCTATCTCAATGTAGTTTAAATGCCTTAGGAAAATGAGCTTGATTTGCTTAATAAAATACCTAAGGAGCCAATGGCAAATGAGCTAGTAAAATGCTCTCAAGGAGTTTATTAAGGGCATATGTATTGTTGGGTGTATTTGCAGGTCAAAGGCATTATTTATGTGGGAAATTCAGTGTTTATGGTTTATGCAATTTAAGGGCCTAAGAGCCATGTTATTTAAGGGCCTAAGTGCCAAGCAATTTAAGTTATGCACTATATTGTGATGTAGTGCTAAATGTGTGAAGTTTGTGTATAAAAATGTGTTTGATGGATTTTAGGTGTTTTGAATGAAATAAGGTAAAAAACCTAAGTTTTGGATGTGAGTATACAGAGAAGCTATGGCCAAATTTGGGAAAAGTGTGAGAAGTTCTAAGTGTTTTAAATGGTCTTGGTGAACTAGGAAGTGTTAAAGGTGAATAAATGTTTACTTGAGAAGAAACATGTGTTAAGGTGATTTAGAGTGATGCAAGGATTTAGGTGTTATCTTGGAAGTTCTAGGAATTCAATGTGTGTTTGAGGATGTATTTAAGTCTTGGAGGAGTTTGTTTAAGGTTGAGGTAATGTTGATATCCAAGGAATAAGTGATGATTAGGTAAGATGTGAAAAAAGGAGGTTTAGTTAGTAAGAAAAGAAGTTGAGAGAAGATGTTAAGGTGTAGAGGAAACACCTTGGTGTAGTGGTCATTATTGGTGAACTACCACTTAAATCACAAGGAGAAAACATCCCAAGTGCTAGGAATTTTGTAAGAAATTTGTGAATGATAAGATGGTTTTGGTGAGTGATTTAAAGAGTTTAGCACATGGCTAAAGGTGTGTTTGATGTGCCAATTGATGTTAGGAAACATTATGAGGCTTTAGGAGAAGTTTGGTGAAATTGGTTAAGTGTTTAAAGACTTGGAAATTGAATGTTTTGCCGTGTCCGAACTTCCGTCCGGACATGGAAGTTCGGACAGGCTCTGTTGGGTAAAGGATTTTCTCACTCTCGAACTGTGTCCGAACTTGGGAAGTCCGGACACAAGTTCGGACGTGACTGTTTCTATCTGGGATTTACTCTCGAACTGTGTCCGAACTTGGGAAGTCCGGACACAAGTTCGGACGTGTGTATGGGTTTTCAGTATTAGGTCGCGGCTGTGTCCGAACTTGGGAAGTCCGGACACAAGTTCGGACAAGGCGCTGTATGGACCAAAAAAAAACATTGTTTAAGGTATGGAAATGATGTGTAATGATGGGGATTGATGGTTAATGATGTTATGAGGTTGTTAAGGACTTGTTAGGCGAGTTTTAATGACAATTAAGTGGGTGAAAAGTTGTAATAAAATGTGAAAGTAAAACAAGTTAAAAAGTGAAGTTATGTAACTAAGTTAACGGGGAAAAGTTATAAGCATTAGACATTAAACAATCATGTTACCCCGAAGTTAATAAAAGTATATGTAATGTTATCAGTTGTTCGAGGATTGCTCGAGGAACATAAGTGGATGTGATAAGTGGACTCCGGTGACAGGTATGGTTTTCTTGCAACCTGTGTCCTACCGGATTACACCGGCTTGTATGCCAATGTGTTTTTCTGTATTTTTGCCACGTTGTAAGATTAAACATGTAATGAGTTTACAGTAATTCATTTATGTGGCGTGTACAACTCCGATACCATTTAACCTCGGAAGTGTTAACCTTAGTTAACTGAGTCTAGGATCACATGAGAGTTCGGTATTCGGAGTAAACGACCCGTACCATGGGACGTACTAACCACGGCTATGCGTGTGTTAATTGTGTGATATGTGTATGTGAATGTAAGGATCTCCCTTGTGTGTTTAACCCAGTTGTAATACTGTATGGTGTGTAGTCATGATAGACTCCATAGTGAGGTTCTAACTAATATCTAAAGTAAGTATGTACTAACAGTGGTGAGGAATCCGGTTTGGCCGGTCGCGCGTTGTTTGGTAGAGGGTATCCTTCCTAGCCTTACCCTTCTCTTTGTTATGGTTGTTTCCCTCACGGGTTATGATCTCCCATTAGCTTACTCCAAAGCTTAGCTATTCTGACTTATGATCGGTTTAGGGGAACATGTGTTTGTGTGGTGTGTTCGGGCCTCCAAACCCGAACCGCCTTAACTTAAGTTACTCGTCCAACTATTAGGACGGTAATGAGTGTTGTTGTTATTGTATAACGAGCTTATCATGAGACTGGCAACATTCTCTAGGCTCACCAGTGTATAACAATGTTTAGGTCGGTTCCTAAGAGAACCATTCCCGTTATGTTATGTGTTTTGTTGTGATGCAATACCCATTGCGGTATTATGTTGTGCACGTGGAAACGTGCAAAGTGTTGTTAGGGTTGTATGTAGTGTATGTTATATGTTGTATAATATGGAGTGTGTGGATCATGGATATGATTCCCAGTTTGTGATAAGAGGCGTTTAAGGATAACCCGATTTAAGGGTAAGTGTCGTCCATTAAGGAAGTAGCTCCATTAGAGGAGGAACACTCTAGGGGTAATGAATACCATGAGTGACTTATTAAGTAAGGATATATTATCCGTTTGTTGAGCCCGTTGAGGCGAAATGATTATGTGTTGTGGTTTACAGTTGCATGTATGATTTAAAAATAATCAACCGCATGCTAAGACTACAATTAGTTGTGCGTGGCCCGGTAGCATGTGGGCTGCGGGATTACCATACCAGCAAAGGTGTTGAGCCCCTCGGGGGCCACCCTTTCTCTTCTTTTCCTATTTCAGTACAGAGAGCTGGAAGCCGTTCGAGAGTAGGACGGGTAGATTGTACATGGGTGTTCATTTAAGTGTATATATACAGTAGGTGTAGTAAGACCGATATTGTTGTCGGCATCAGTTTATAAATACTCGGTATAATTGATAGGTGTATGTTGTTGTTGTGATTAATGGAAAGGGATAGTAATGTGTAGTCGCTCGGGAATTTAGCCCATCAGACCGGTACAATGTGTATGTATTAGCCTTGTTAGCCACGTGGGTGGCTAACGGCGTGTAACACCAACGAGAAGTAATGTGATGAGGTTGTTTTTCCGCTGCAGTTTATTGTAAGTGTGTTATTGTTGGATGGGGTGTTACAGTACTTAAAGGGGGCCGGTTTTTATAAGGGTGAGTCATCCCCTTTGTTAGTTTAATAAGTAAGTAAAGTAATAAAGTAAGTTACTATTTGCTTTTTACTTAAATATCTAAACTAGCTACTTATCTTCATTCTCCTCTTTCCTTCTTCATTTCCCACGTCTCCAACCTCTCTTCTACCTTCTCCATTCACGGTTTTGCTATAGAAACAACACCAACTCCATCTTCCATTGCCATTTTCTCTTAGCTCCATATACCAAATCAAATTCTAAGACCACCATTCTTCTAGTCTCATCAAGCTCTTCAACCTTGTCTTCTTAATTCTTCAAGACCACCATTTCGGTGCCATGGAGATCCACCATTGAAGGAGCTTGAGCCTATATTTTTATGCCTTGTTGATCACCTTTGCTTCAAGGTAAGGAAAAACCAAAGAAAACTCCATTTCCCTCTTGTTTTAATGTTGAACGAAAATCACCATTGATGGTGTCTTTATCTTGCTTTGTTTTAGCTCCATTTTAATCTTCCAAGGGCTTGGTGGAGTCTTCTCTTGCTACTTATTCAAACTCCCTTCCATTACCAAGGTAAAACAATCATCTTAATGCTTTAAAACAATATGTAAATTAGGGTTATAAATGAGCTTAAGCATGAAGCTTGAATGCTCATTGTCTTGCTTGTATATTGATTAGAAGGTTGACAAGAAATCAAGTCTTGGCCGGTTTTAATCAAAGAGGGAGCAAGGAGAAATAAGTGAGGAAGTTGTAAAGGAAAAGAGGTAGATGTGCTAACCTAATTTAGTTAAATGTCTTAAGAAAAATGAACTTATATTGCTTATTAAAACTACCTAAGGGGCCAATGACAATGAGCTAGAAAATTATTCTCAAGAGAGTTATTAAAGGGCATATATGATGATGGGTGTATTTGCAGGTCAAAGGCAATATATATGTGGAAATTCAATATTTATGGTTTATGCTATTTAAGGGCCTAAGAGCCATGTATTTAAGGGCCTAAGTGCCAAGCAATTTAAATTATGCACTATATTGTAATGTAGTGTGGTATAAGGTTTAGTTTGGTGTAGAGAACATTCTTGTGTGAATAGATGTTTTTGGATGATTAAGGTCGAAAACTATGTGTTTTGGTGTAACAAGATGTTAGTAGAACCCATGTCAAAAATTAGGTAATGTATAGGATGTTCTAAGTGTTTTAAATGAGCTTTGGTAAACTTGAGGAAATAAGATGTTGTAAGGAAGATGTGTAAACTTGTGGAGAAAATTCTAGATGTGGCATAAAGGAGTTTTGGTTAATGAGGAAAGATGCTTGGGAGATGATGTTATTGGTGATGAGGAAACATTTTGGGATAGTTGCTATCATAGGTAAGGAACACCACTTAGAAGTCTAAGGAAAAACATTGTAGTATAAGAGATTTTGTAAGAAAAAGAGTAAGTGTTTAAGGGGTTAGAAAATGTGTTGGTGGTAGTTGTATAAAGGTTTAAGTGTGCCAAATGGTGTTGAAACATATTAGTAGGGTTGGGGAAAAGTTTGGAGAAGATTTGACAAGTTTTAGACATGTTCTGTTGTGGACCGACCCAGGGGACCGGCCCTGTCTGGGTCGGTCGGTCTCTGTTAAACCAGCCGGATGAGTCTTTGGAGTGGACCGACCCAAGGGGTTGGGTCGGTCTGTGGGTCGGTCGGGCTAAAAACGAAGAACAAATAAGTTCTGGAATGGACCGACCCAGAGGGCTATGGGTCAGTCGGAATGATGTTGGGTCGGTCGGGTAGATTTTAAAAGACGGAAAAATTTCTGGAAGGGACCGACCCAGTGGACTTGGGTCAGACGTGGGTCGGTCGAAGTGGAATTTTTGAAACCCGAGAATTACTGGAGTGGACCGACCCAAGGGGTTGGGTCGGTCTGACCAAAACCTATAAAAAAAAAAACAAACTAAATATGGTTTTAGTAGTTAACCTAGGGGGATAATGAAGGTAATCAAGGGTAAGTTTGGGCATTAAAACATGTCATATAATCATGTAAAATACTTAGTAGTTCGGGAGTTAAATAAGTTAATTAACCGACGTTATTAAATGTGTATAGGAGTTGCCTACGGACGAAAACAAAAGCAGCAAGGACCAAGGTATGGTTTTCTTGCAGTCTATTGCCTACCGGTTTACACCGGCTTGTGTGTTGTTTTCTTTTCTGTGTGTATGACTTTATAAGATTAAACCATGAAATGAGTTTACAGTCATTGTGTTGTTGTGGTCTGTGCGTACCGATACCGGTACCTCGAAGTGCGTACTAATTGCTAGCTAACCTGTGTTAGGGTAAGGCACGAGAACGGAATACGGTTAAACGTTTCCAACCTAAAGAATGTTCAAACCACGGCTAGTATGAACTGGATGGTGGTTTGCACTAACGGCTTATATATCATTCCCATTAGTGTCTAACTAGACCTATATTCCTACCGTGAATTGTTGTTGCAAGCCCCGACAATGGGACTTCTAACAAGTGTATTGGGGGGGTGAGGAATCCGGTTGTCCGGTCGCGCGTGTATGTATAAGAGTAGATATCTGCATCAGATTCGACTCTTTTAATGTTATGGTTGTTCTCCTGTTTGGCATTCGATCTCCCGCTAGCTTCATCCAAAGCTTACCTATTCTGACTTATGATCGGTCCCGGGGGAAATATGTGTGGTTGTGGTGTGTTCGGATCACTATATCCGATCCATCTTTGAGTTAAGTTACTCGTTCGACTAACAGAACGGTAACGAGTTTGTGTAACGAGCTTAACATGAGGGTGAAATCATTCTCTAGGCTTATAATGTTGACTAACCGTCTTGGTTGTTTCCTAAGTGAAATGTCCTCACTATGTGTGTGTTGTTGTGCTATGCAATATTCTTGCTATGCCATATATATGTTGTATGTTAAAATAAATGCCATGTTATCATGAAAAATAGATGCGCGTATTCCGGTAGTCGATGGGCAGCGCGTTAACCATACCAGCCAAGGGTTGCTGACCCCCTCGGGGGCTCCATATTTATTTGCAGGATGTTGATCGAAGAAGCGGAGTGGCTATAGATCTTAGGTCATGAAATACTTTTGATTATTTTGGAGGTTGGCCCGGGAAGCGCATGTGCTCCCGTGGCGATATAATTTTTGGTTGCCGTTGTTTTACAGTGATAGATACAGTGGCAGTTACAATGACAGTTTACAGTGATGGAATGTAATTATATACTCAGTATTGTATATTATGTATTTATGGTTTTTGTTTCTATGCTCGGGAGTCTGATCATCAAACCGGTACAAAGTGTATGTATTCTGTCTTGTTAGCCACGTGGGTGGCTAACGACGTGTAACACCAAACCGTTTAGTTATTGTTTTAGTTGTTTATTTCCGCTGCGATTTCGGTTATTGTTAAGTGCGTAGTAAGGGTGTTACAAAAAGTGGTATCAGAGCGAAGTATCGCTCTAATGACTAGAATACCGAGCTTAGGAACATACCGAGTTAGGAAACCTAACCATAGTTACCTAAGTGAGCAGCTGTGGAAGGATTAACCACTAACTAAGTGTGGAGATATCTTATTGTCGGGAAGATGTTACAACTGTTGGACCGATAAGTTTGTAAGCATGATGCTAATGAATGTTCGTGCGAATTCAGATGTCAGGTAGACCATGTGGTAGAGGCCGCGGGCACAGTGTTGGTGATACGGGTGAACAGGGAGACAATACTACGACACAGGTTATGGCTGAGGCAGTAGCAGCCGCCGTAGCCCAGATGGTTCCCCAGTTAGTAGCTGTGATGCATCAGCAGCAAGGCGGTGCGGACCAACAAGGGCCACAACCGCAACCACAGCCGCGCAAGACCAACTGGGTCAAGGCGTTGGCGGATTTGAGACCACCATCGTTTAATGGGGAGACGAACCCTAGTAAGCTGGAGGCGTATATCTCCGAGTTGGAGACCGCCTACGAGACCTTGGATGTGCCTACAGGAGCCAAGGTCCGTCTTGCCGCATACTACCTGAAGGGTTCGACACAGAGTTGGTGGAAGCTTGTGAGAGAGGACAGGATGGCTGATCCTCAGTTTGGTTGGAGGGAGTATACGGCTCTGCTGCGAGCCAAGTACTACCCTGTACATGTGCAAGAGGCCAAGCGCCTAGAGCTGGATAGTCTGAGGCAGGGGGATAAGATGTCGGTTGACGATTACTACACCGCTTTCACCGGCCTTATCCACCTGTTACCGGACCTGGGATACTCGAACCGGGTGTTGGTAAACCGTTTCTACAACGGTCTCAACCACCGTCTTCGCTATGGGATGGGGCCAGCTGAATATACTACCTTGCAGGTAATGAGAATACAGTGTGATGTGAATAAGTGTATACCGTAAGTGAATGTTAATGTGAGTTTGTGAGTTGTTTGCAGGGAATGACTGACATCCTAAATTCAGGAGTGCTATCATGCCGCTGCTAAGGTGGAGATCACCGTCCGTCTGAGGGATGAAGAGAATGCGCACAAGCGCAAGGTCTTGAGCGAGGGCCAAAGCACGCAAGGGTACAGGGGCGGAAAGAAGAAGAAACCTTTTCCCCGCCGAAAGGCCAATAACAGGGTGGCAAAGGCCAAGCCCAGACCACCACCGCCGAGGAGCCGCTGAAGCTCACCTATGCCTATGCGGCTAAGCCCTTACGCTCTTACCCGCCCAAGGGTAACTAATTAATTCCAAATACCGAATTCAAGTGTGTATTGTTATATTGTGAAGTGTACTGAATGTGTAATGTGTTAGCAGCCAGCACGGGCTCTGGACCGGAGCGCCACTACTACTGTAAGTTGTGTAACGGAGACCACCCCGGCAAGGACTGCAAGGGAAACGATGTGCAGTGCCGCTATTGCGAGAAGTGGGGACACCGAGACTATGAGTGCTATCGGAACTCAACAGCAGAAACCATAAACCCAAGGGGCAGTGGAAGGGTAAGACCGCCGTGACCGCTGATGGCCCGAAGACGGCTAATCAGCCACCCACAGATCAGAGAAACACTGATTCCCAGAAGGGGAAGGGGTCGGGATCCAGCAAGGCCGCCCTGAATGTAGTGGACCGGTCTGAGGCACCAAGACCCTCTTCTAGACCAGGTACCACCTAAACTGTTGAGTGAAATAAGTGATTGCATACCGCATTTCATGCATGTGTGTTAGTGAGTCTGAATGTACAACCACATAAGTAATGAGTTAGAGTATAATGTGAAAGTCACCTAAAATAGGTAATTCTAAACTTAGGAACCTTCAATATTTGTTATCCAATCCCACCCACACCAAACCCCGAAGAGACAACCATCAGCATCACCAAATACTCAATGGAGCAATGTCAGGTTATCCAGCCAGGTATGATACTCTTAAGCGGATACCTGACATCCGAGGCATAAATCCACATCAGACGATGCAATGAACTAGGAGCAGCACCTGGAGGTTTCTACACACCTGAATACCCGAACGGATCAAAGATGCAGTTGAAGATGATGTGCATGGGTAAGGACTGGAATCCTTACACCAAGACATATCAAGACGTGCGAGCTGAAGACGGGGCAACTGTACCGAGAATACCTGAGAAGTTCCTTGCGGTCGTTAACCATGCCGTGGGAATTGCTCAGCAAGTTGAAACGGATCCAATTCCGAGTGTTAAAGCAGATTTGTGTATTGTGAACTTCTACTAGAAAGGTGGACGCTTAGGGCTACACCAAGATAAGGACGAGTCACCCGAGTCTCTAGATAAGGGAGTACCCGTGGTGTCTTGATCCATTGGTGATACCGCAGTATTTGTGTACGGCGAGTAGAAGCTTGGTGATCTCGCAAAAAAGTTAATGTTGAAGTCGGGAGATGTGTTAATCATGGGTGGGCAGTCAAGGATGCTATATCATAGTATCAAGAAGATCAAACTTAATACCGCACCTTCGACAGTGATCAATGCCACACATATCAAACCGGGACATTTGAATTTGACCTTCAGACAGTTTTAAGCCTTGTGCAATTATGTAATGTGATAAGACAATGTATGCTAAGGATGTTGTATGTGTTAGTTATGTCAGCAATGTAAACCAACTTATGGTGTAAAGAGTATGATGATAAATAAAGAAGTGGTGTTTTGGAGTATAAAACCGTGTTATTACTATGTACTTACGAAGTTGTGAACTGTATTAGGCTGTGCACTCGGAATGAGAGGTATACTGGGTGTTTGTAATGAGGCAGAAGCCGGCAGAAGCGGCACCATCTGCACACAGGTAATAAGTGATATACTAAAAACTATGAAATTTAAACCTAGAAAATAATAAATCAAATTCCTGTCGGGTTGTAAAATTCCCGGTCACTATAGTATAAAAAATTGAGTAACCAGGTATCGAACCGCGGGACTTGAAGAAATAAGCCTAAGTCCTAAGAAAACTAGAAATTTAGGGGGGTTGTGAATTGTTTTTATAACTGTATTAAGAAAACGCAAATCAAAGTCTAAATGAACGATTAACGAAAGTAAATGCTAAAGTTGGTAAAGTGAACGGAACTCCGGGTTTGGGCTGTTCTTTGCTGGATAAATCTAGTAAACCTACAATTCAATTATGAGAAACGGAAAGGCAAATTCTTAAGCTCTCTTCGATCCTAAATCTTAGTTAAAGGAAGAGCTCACCTATCAGAACATGTCAACTCTAATCTAGAAGTTGGAAAAACACATATAGGCGGATTACGTGCGAAGAATTATAAGCTTTTGCAGGAAAAATTATCTATCCGACTAATCTTTCCCCAAAGCTCCAGGTTAATTCGAACTTCCTATTAATCTCCTTATCTGATCCTAATAGGATTCGCAAAACAACTCTATAAATGCGCAAACTTAATAGAGAAGATGAATGATTAGCATTAACCTAGAAACAATCCATTACAATCCCATAGTCAAACTGCAGAAATCCTAACTAAATTGTATCCATCATGAACTACCCTACCCCAGAGTTAATTTCTACTAGCCAGACATTACAAAGCAGCGAATGAACACAATCAAAAGAGAATTCATCTAAGGGAAGAAAAACCCTGGAATTGAATGATTATCCAGACTCAGGGACTGTCGGCGCAAGGTTTGAAGACGATGGTCTGACTCCCTTCTGTCGATGCTCCTCAGCGATGACAGTGATGTGCTTGATGAATGTGGATGAAAGTGAAGCTGATGCTGATGGTGTGGATGATTGGAAAGAGCGTTGTTTTCCAGCGTGGGAGTGTTGTGATGTAATGATATGTCATAATGCACCTCCTCTCCTCTGATTAGGTCACTTTAAATAGAGTTTCTTCCTCTTTTTCCCTTCAAAACGCCGAACTTCTACTGAAATTTTAGTCGCGTCCGAACATTGGTCCGACCTTCAATGTTCGGACGCATTGCTTTGAGTGCTCCAATTCCAAAAGTCTCGACTTGTGTCCGAACTTGGATGTTCGGACATGCAGCGTAGGTCAGACTTTCGACTTTTCCTCATTGTGATTCCTGAACCATGTCCGAACTTCGAAGTTAGGACTGAAGTTCAGACACTTCATCAGGCACAGCACTCGAACTCTCGACTTGCGTCCGAGCTTGGATGTTCGGACACAAGCTCGGACACACCTTCAAAACCCTCTAAGTTCGTCGTTCCGACTCCAATTCGACCCCCGTTTGTTGCATCATCTCCCTTGTGAGTTAATCTACTGTTTCCTTGGCTTTTCTCTACATTTAACATAGAAAAAGGTATCAAGCCTTAACAAACAACAAACCAAAGGAAAACGTAAGACAAGTGTGGAATATTATCCATGCGCGTATGAAAATTAAGCATTAAAGACCACTAAAACCATTCATATTTCACACTTATCAATCCTTCTCACACTTAACCCTTGCTTGTCCTCAAGCAAAGCAGGAGTAAGATACCTCAAAATGCCTTAGTACCAAACCTTGGGTTCGCACAAAATAAAAGGGAATTAAGCCACAATAACAACCCAAGAATCGATCTGCTCTTAACTGCATGTCTCTTAAACAATGAAGCACGCTTTTAAAACAAAAGATTGTGAAGAAGTCAGATCACGAAGTCAAAACATAGAGTAACTCAGAACCTTTCAACCGTTTCTCTTCTCAAACCCGTGGATGACAAGGGGTGTGAAGTACTGCCATATTCCGCAGAACCTTTCAACACCACGTACTCATGATCTAATTAAAGGATTTGCCATAAACATAAGACTTTAAAGAGCATTCTCTTTTTTTTTCTTTTGCATACATATTAAAATTTTCGTGCAAATAATTCATCCCCCAGACTTTTCTCTCCATCCTTGTAACGGTGTTGGGTCTTTTATCCCAGATCAGACGATCTTAGGTAAATGGGTGATGAAGCACCCCAAGGACTTAATAACCGGATGGAAGAGGCCTGTATTGGTTCAGAAAATAACTCAGATCAGAGGAGTACCTTGCCTTTATCCTTCATTCCAGACATTCTCATCATTCCCAAGGTTCCAGGTTAAACCAGTTCTGACTCCACAACTAACTTGCCCACAGACATTTAACAAAATTCAATCATTTCCAAAATACGAAAACACACAGCTTTGAGCAAACCAACCCTTAAGGTCATCACCGGACTCGACTCCACAACGCAAGATCCACCCAAGTATTCAACACCCAGAAGCACTCTAAGGAACTTACCCCCATATAGCCCAAGACCAATCAAAAATTAGTGCGGATGCAAAATAAATGGCTGACACATTCAGAAAGATCTCCCCCTTCCTCACACTTAATGAGGAGCAATGTCCTCATTGTTCAGAAAATTATTACAAGAAAGAGATCGTACTAAATGTGGCAGACTCACAAGGGTGGAAGTGAAGAATTATAGAGTTATAACACGTTAAAGCACGGGCCGAACATAAACCAAAAGAAAGGAAACTGAAAACTCCCCTGATTTCTTTTGTGATTGATTGAGGAAGTGGTGCCTCCTCACACTTAGTGTCCTGGCAGGAGAATGTTTCCTCACACTCGCTTCCAAGCAAGTGTCCAGCATGGAATCATCACGGTAAAACATACTTGCACAAATTCAACAAACAAAGCAGAGAAGTATGCTAGAAGCATCGCATTAGTGATAACCAGTTCTTGCAGTTCAAGAGAAGAACAAACTAAAAACGAAATAAAGAAAAATACAATGCAAATAAACTAAAAGGAACTAAATCCAAATAACTGAAAATAAAATCACAAAGAAGTCCAGAAATGGCTTCCAAACAAAAGTAGCATAATCCACAACATCATCACTGTGGGGGCGGGTAGTACGCCTGCCACTGCTGAAACTGAGCGAGCAGAGCCTCATAGTCGTCCTGAGAGCGGCGCGCTTGCTGCTGAAGAGTCTCGATCTCCGCCTGATAGCGACGATCCATCTCCATGAAGCGGGACTCTAGCTGATCAAACTCATAGCGAGTGACATACTCGCTCCCAGGGGCTGGCAGTGCAGGAAATTCCTCTCTCCTTCAGCTGCAGTAGGGGCGGGCTCTGACGGACCCTCACCCGCATCTCGCTGGCGCTTCTGTGGTCGTGGGGCAGCCTTCTTCCTCCATTCCCTCCCGTCAAACTCGAACCACATCTTCTTCAGGGCGCCCACATCAATAGGAGACCGCGCAGCATGCAGCCCCGCAGAAGGAATGGTGACCATCTGCCTCCTAAGTATGTGGCAGATCATGACCGGATAGCCTAGCTTATGTCGGTCCTTGTGCTCCATAATATACTACAAATGCAAGAAGATCACCCACGGCAAGTAAGTAACCTCAGCAGCCCCAGCAAACGACGGATTTAGCACTGCCTGGAGAAGAAGGAAATCGGTATGGTTCAGGTCTGAGCTCTGACGTGGGAGAACATTCGCAGCCAGCAGTGCGAAGAGGACTCTCTCTTGAGGGTCCTGAAGCAGATCAGCAGGGACGACCTGCTTTGATGGGTCATCTCCTCTGCGTCGCCGTGGCCCCTGAACCATGAGTGGGGTGTAGTGGTTTATAGCTGCTGCCTTGAAGTCATGCGGGTTGAGGTGCTCAGGATGGTCGGGGGCAGGATAAGGAAGGTCCAAATAGCGAGCAATCTCCATCGTGGAGACTGTCACTCTATCACCGTCAACAATGGATTTGATCTGGCCATCCTGGTAGATAGCATTCGCATAGAACATGTGCACCACTCTTTCAGAGTACGGACCCCCCATATCCAGGATTTTGCCCCAACCAAATGGGGCCAATAATTCCCTCAGCCCCAGCTGACGCTCCAGCTCCGGCACCACACCCGTTCAGCAATAATATCCATATCCTTGGCAAACCACTCTCTGCTGGCTGCGTTGTTTCTAAATTCATCCTGCTGAGCTCGACGACTTGAACTTGCGCCGGTTCTCCCAGCCCTCTTGGCACGGCCTGTAATTCTGCTCAACATCTGCTCATGCAAGGCAACCAATGTCAAATAAAGGAAGGCAAGGAAATAGTTCTAAGTATGCACATAGTTATCCAAAATTCGACAGAGTTTCCCCTTAAAATTCATTATTCTCCACAGCACAGAGCAATCATATTTCTCATTCGCAAAGGTAATCTTCAACAAACAATGACCAGTAGAGACTTAACCAACAGACAATCGCAGTAGTTCAAACATATCCAGTCCTAGTCTCAGTCAACGGGACTAGTTCAGCCATGCAATATCAGACCCCAAATGGATAAATCTACATTATAAACACAGTAACTCTCAGCATAGCAGAACAGAAACCCCATACATGCGAATGAGTTTCAGCAATTTGACCAATACACAACAAAAATTTGACTTGGTTCACCTCAACTTTCGAAATCTGTCAAAAACATAATAACGGAGGTAGAAAAGTGGAGAAAATACCTTGCTTGAGTTGAATGAGTGGTGAGGAGCAAGAAGAACAATGTAATCTGCAAGATTCGAGCTCAAAAACCCCCAAATTCGATAGTTAGGGTTCGAGTTCGAACAGGCTCAAAATCGGAACTATTTGGTGATTTCTTGGTCGATTGCGAGTTGTAGAGTGGTAGAGAATAAAAAAACGAGCAGATTGGTACCAAGAATGTCAGATTTGGTGAAGAAATGAGAGAGTTGTGAGAGATTGAAGGAGAGGGGAGAAAGGGGGCGCTGCTGTTCTACGCGGTGGGGAGTTAGGGATTGAGTTCAGAATGTGTCGCCCGCACTCTTTAATTTCAAAATTATCGTGGCGTCCGAACTTCATAGTTCGGACAGAAGTTCGGACATACATACCTGGGCAGCGCTTCGCATCGTGTCCGAATTTCGATGCTCGGACCGAAGTTCGGACATCTCGTGTTTTCCTTTTGCCAAACTCTCGAATCAGGTCCGAACTTCGATGTCCGGACCGAAGTTCGGACATATCGTTTTGCACAGACTTCAAACTCTCGAACTGAGTCCGAACTTCGATGCACGGACTGAAGTTCGGACAACACCCAAAATGCACCAAATTGTTTCTTTCTGAGCTCAAACCACTGTAAACAAAAGCGTTAACCTAAAACAAAACTATAAACAACATAATAACACAGAATTAAAGTACCGAAAAACACTGGGTTGCCTCCCAGTCAGCTGCTCTTCTTTAATGTCTTTAGCTAGACAATTCCTACTTGATCAATCAGAGGAAGTGTGGTGGGCAGCTGTACAACAGCCTACAACAAATTCCTTTAACCTTCTCAATTCTTTCCGCATTCGCCAAGAGAATTTCTTCTTCACACTCGAACTCGTCTCTTGAGAAATCATCTTTGCTGTAGGACTGGGTTCACTCTCACAAAGAATATTGCCTGCATAGGAAAAAGCTTATGATCAGTACCAAGATAGCCTTTTAAACGAGCACCATTTACCTTGAAGGTTTCACCAGCTTTGTTCTCCAGCTCGTATGCTCCATAGGATGTAACTCCCACTACTCTGAAGGGGCCTGCCCAGTGTGATTTCAGCTTCCCAGGAAGAGACGTAGCCTAGAGTTAAAGAGCAACACCAGATCCCCCACTTTGAAGTCTCTCTTTTGAATCATCCGGTCGTGGATCCTTTTTGTGCTCTTTATAAATCCTTGAGCTGTCGTACGCCTGTTCTCTTAGTTCTTCCAACTCAGAAAGCTGAAATCGCCTCTTCTCTCCAGCATCACGTAAATCAAAGTTGAGAGCTTTTAAAGCCCAATAAGCTCTGTGCTCTAGCTCAACTGGGAGATGACAAGCCTTCCCGTACACCAGCTTAAAAGGAGACATTCCAATGGGAGTCTTGAAGGCAGTTCTATAAGCCCACAGAGCATCGTCAAGCTTGACAGACCAATCCTTCCTGGAGGAGTTGACTGTCTTCTGAAGAATCCATTTTAGCTCTCGGTTACTCACTTCTGCTTGCCCATTAGTTTGGGGATGATAAGGTAAAGCAACCTTATGAGTCACCCCGTACTTAGTCATCAGGGAATCAAAGGCCTTGTTGCAAAAGTGAGAACCACCGTCACTGATGATAGCTCTTGGCACACCAAATCTAGTAAAGATGTTCTTCTTCAAGAATTTCACCACAGTTCTAGCATCAGCAGAAGAGCAGGGGATTGCTTCGACCCATTTGGAAACATAATCTACAGCAACGAGGATGTAGTGGTTTCCGTGAGAAGAAGGGAATGGGCCAGTAAAGTCAATACCCCAGACATCAAACAGTTCAACTTCAAGGATTCCCTTCTGAGGCATCTCATGCCTTCTTGAAGTGTTCCCCATCCTCTGGCAGTTATCACAGTGAGAGCAGAAGCGGTGGACATCCTTGTGTAGAGTGGGCCAGTAGAAACCACACTCCAACACCTTAGCAGCTGTCCTAGTAGGACCATGGTGACCACCTGCCTCTCGAGAATGGCAGAATTCAATCACACTGTTAACCTCTTCATCGGGGAGACACCTTCTAATTAAACCATCAGCACACACTCTGAAGAGATAGGGGTCCTCCCAAACGTAATGACGGGCTTCAGAAAGAAACTTCTTCCTCCGGTTGTAGCTTAGATCATGGGGAATCAAACCAGAGGCAAGATAGTTAGCCAGGTCAGCATACCATGGCTCTTTAACTTTCCCAATTACAAAGACTGTTTCGTCAGGAAAGAATTCATTTATGGGGACCCCGTCATCTGGAGTCTCAAGCCTAGACAAATGATCTGCAACCCCATTCTGCTTCCCTTGCTTATCAACAACTTCCAAGTCGAACTCTTGGAGAAGCAAGATCCATCTCAGTAGTCTGGGCTTAGAATCATTCTTTTGGAATAGGTACTTCAAGGCAGAGTGATCGGTGTGAGCAATTACCTTACTTCCCAGCAAATAAGGCCTGAACTTGTCAAGAGCGAACACCACAGCAAGTAGCTCCTTTTCAGTGGTGGTGTAATTCTTTTGAGCCTCAGACAGAGTCTTACTCGCATAAGTGATAACCCTCAAAATTTTATCCTTCCTTTGACAGAGTGCAGCACCAACAGCAAAATCACTAGCATCTGTCATGACCTCAAAAGGAAGAGACCAGTCAGGGGGAACCACAATAGGGGCGGAGATGAGTTTACTCTTGATAGTTTGGAAGGCCTTCAAACACTCTTCTGAGAACTGAAATTTCACATCTTTCTGCAGAAGATCAGACAAGGGATTAGCAATTTTGGAAAAGTCCTGGATGAACCTTCGATAGAACCCTGCGTGACCTAGAAAGGATCTAACACCCCTGACTGAAGTGGGAGGAGGTAACCCTTCAATGACCTCCACCTTCGCCTTGTCCACCTGTATACCATCTTTGGAGACCCTGTGCCAAGCACTATACCCTCATGTACCATGAAATGGCACTTCTTCCAATTCAAAACCAGGTGGGTCTCCTAGCATCTGCCTAGTATCTGATCAAGACATACATCAAAACTTTGGCCATATACGGAGAAGTCGTCCATGAATACTTCTATGCTTTTCTCAATAAACTCATTAAAAATCGCCATCATACATCGCTGAAATGTGGCTGGAGCATTGCAAAGACCAAATGGCATCCTCCTATATGCAAAAGTACCATAAGGGCAGGTGAAGGTGCTCTTCTCCTGATCCTCCGGCGCAATGGGAATCTGGAAATAACCGCTGTACCCATCAAGGAAGCAGTAAAACTCTTGCCCAGCTAGCCGCTCCAACATTTGATCAATAAACGGTAGCGGGAAGTGGTCCTTCCTTGTGGCTTCGTTCAAACACCGGTAATCGATGCACATCCTCCAGCCAGTGGTCTGTCTTTGGGGCACCAATTCACCCTTCTCATTGGGCACCGCCACTATTCCTCCTTTCTTGGGAACAACTTGCACAGGAGAAACCCAGCGGCTATCAGAGATGGGATAAATGATGCCTGCATCCAAGAGCTTCAAAACTTCAGCTTTCACTACTTCCTTCAAGTTTGGGTTTAATCTCCTCTGGGGCTGCCTCACTGGCTTGACACTATCTTCCATGTAAATTTGATGTGTACAGAACCCTGGACTAATCCCTTTAATATCTGCCACTGACCACCCCAAAGCTCCCTTGTGCCTTCTTAACACTTCCAGAAGTCTGCTTTCCTGCGAAACAGACAAAGATGAAGAAATAATAACAGGCAGGGCGCTACCCTCTGCCAAGAAAGCATATTTAATATTTGAAGGCAGAGTTTTGAGTTCAAGAGTAGGGGGCTTCTCTACTGAAGGAACGAGCCTCTGAGTAGGCCTGTCCAGTGGCTCCACAGGAGGAGCATAAGGGCGAAAGTAGGTTCGTCCCTGCACTGGTGGAAAAAAAGTCTTATAACATAGGGCTTTATACCACGGCTACGACGCAAGCGTGTTATATAATATTATATAACACGGCTATCGTGCTCATATAACACGGCTAATTCTTAGCCGTGTTATAAGATCCACCGTCCACAATCCCGTGAAAAATAAACAATAAAACGTCGTCGTTTTGCTTTGTCTTATAACACGGCTACTGTAAGCCGTGTTATAAAACCCTATTTTATACCACTGCTAGGTATCAGCCGTGTTATAAAACCCTATTTTATACCACGGCTATGCATTAGCTGTGTTATAAGATCAAAAAATTAAATATTTTCGGCGCTGAAAAATCGCGCTTAAAGAAAAAAAACAAAATTTTTTGAGTCTTATAACACGGCTAAGTATTCAGCCGTGTTATAAAGTACATAATTTATGGCGCTGAAAAATCCCGCTTAAAAAATACAAATTTTTATATCTTATAACACGGCTATATAAGGAAGCGTGTTATAAGATCCTTTGAAATGATGTCAAATATCTGCCGTCATAAAGTTCGGGTCTTATAACACGGCTGGATAGAGCCGTATTATATAATCAATCAAGTTTTTCGTTTGACCAATACCGCCATAAATACTAACAGACGACGTTTTTGTTTTATAAGATGAAAAAAGCCATGACATTTTTGGCGCAGTGGAAATTCATAGGAGAGGAGGTTTGGAGAATAGATTTTAATCCATGGACGTCGGATTCTCCTCTTTTATGTTCGAGGTTTTTTAGATTCGGTCCTCTGCCTCTCTAATAATCCTTGAAGTTGTTGCTGTGAAGTCAGAGGGGAAGGCATAGAACGCCGTCCTTCTAGGTTGGTTACGAGAAGGATTTTGTATCCTTGTCGAAAGTTTTACCGGGTGAGCAAAATCGTTTGATTTCTAAATTGGATTTCCGAGCGGGCACGGAGGGGAGGGTTCAGAATCGATCTTCTGCTCGCCTCTGACGTGAGGTTATGATTTGACTAATCTGTTTATCCACTGCTAAATGATCTTGATATTCTTCTTGTTTGGTGCGTAATTTACAGTTCTATTGCTGAATTATCTTGTCGTTGTCGATTTTCCTTGCCTTTTTCTCTTTCATTCCCCTTTAAATTTATATTCCGCTTCTCACGAAGCCGAATTGAATTTTCGGTATTTGATTCCGATGAGGAGAACCAAATCCCATTTTCAGTATTCGTTTGGGTTTGCTTTTGTTCAGCTAGTGCTTTACTTTCTTCCAGTGGTCAATTATGATTCTTAGTGTTTTATTTGGTTGTAGTGGTTGAAGATTTTTCGTGGTAATGGCAGCGATGTTCAGTATGTTAAGTTGGTCTTTTGTCTGTGAAATTGTGAATTGGGTGCTCGAAGAGGTGGATTGAGGTTGCTCTCTGTGTGTCTTTTTCCTAACTCCACGATTGATAGTAGCGCAGTCAAGTTTGAAGCTTTCAGTCAATTTTTTCCGTGTCGAGTCTTTGAGGCAGTGGTCCTGGTATTGGGGCAGACCTGAAATCCACGAATCTATAGTATTACTCCTATTGCTATTCTCTTTTTCTGTTATTGAAGTTTTTTTGTGTGGAGTATATATTCTTTCTCCGGTACCTATCTATCCTTCTCGTTTGCGGCCATTTTGCAACCAAGCTGGCGAACTGAAACCACATGCTCCCACCTCAATCTCTTCATTATCCTCACGGTAATTCATAACCAAACTGGCAAACCGGGAACATAGAGCCACCACCTCTCTTCATCCTATTCTCGCTGCTGGCAAGTGAAGAGTGTACACGCTCCCCCGTCTCTTCATTCTCCTCAAGTCGGTGCTGGCAAGACAAAGAGCGCACCTTAACCTTTCTTCATCCTCTTACTCACGGTAATTTACAATTTACCCGGCAATCAAGGAGTAGGTATGCTCTGTGCTCTCCTCTTTTCTACTTGTTGGCGATTACTGCCATCGACTCTAAACAATAAATTTTGTTCATGTACAGAAAGATCCTGCCATCGTTTTTACCAGATTGTAAGAACAATGGGAGCCCCTGATATCATGGGTGAACGCCACTCTGGTCAGGATGTGCGAACTCAAAATGGTATGCATGCTATTCTTCACGAGCGAATATCTGTATATTTTGCGTCTCTATGGTAAACATTTTGCAATTGGGTTGACAGTGGTTGCGTGTCAAGCTGTGGAAAATATTGTGAAGTCGTCTCTGGGCCCTGTTGGTCTTGACAAGGTGTGATCTCTGTTTCCTAAACTCGGCAGAAGCTGGCTTCAATAACCGTCCGCTATTTTAGCCTCTTGATTTTCTTGGTGTTTTTCATTGTCTATCGATTTTCTTGGTCAGGTTAGAATTTGCCAAAAGAATGCATTTATTTGATTGTGTAGCACAACTTGTTAGTAGGTTCAGAGGCGTTTTGGATTATGAATCTTCTCTTTTCATAGTGTCAACCTTTAAATGTATCTAGTACATCATTTTTGTTTGGCTAAATATGCTTGTCGTGGCACCATATTCTTGTTATGCATCATATTTTTTCCCTCCTTTACTTGGTTCTAACCTGTCCGGGACATGCAATTTTAATATTAAAATTTGGTATGGGCTGTTGTTGCTCTGTTTGCGCAATTGTTGGTTCCTTATATGTTGCAGTAAAGCAGTATGCTGTTTGTGGATTGTACGACCGCTTCTTCAAGTGCCTCATCTCCAAAATAACCTGTTTCTTCTGAGGTTTCCTTTCTGCAGTCTCCAGTTTATATCTGTGACGGTTTTTTTTAGGTGTAAATTGACTGTGACTAATATATTTGATTATATTTGTTCTGGTATGGTTCATCAACAATTATGACCATAAATGGTGGGAGTGAATCAGTGGTTTCTTGTTCAATTATTGATATTGTACGTGGCTGTCAATTGGGATGGGATACCTACGGTGAAATTGCTGACTGCTGTGAAACTGATAACATGATATACGTGAAAGGAGAAAAGCAAATTTGATGAATGTAATACTTCATTGTACCAGGGGAACTTGGGTGTGGGAGAGCAGAGATAACTCGATTCACCTGTGGACAATCTGTAAGAAGTTCTGAAAGGAGCTTCATGTAAGCTGGCCACGCATGTTCCGGAATCAGAAAATCACTCCTGAAGAAAAATTGAAGGAGCCTGTTACCTTGTATGGCCAGTATTAAGTTTTACTTCCTGTTGCATAATTCTTCGGATGACTTCATGTTGTTTATAGCTATTCAGGGTGTCTTGTGAGAAAGAACTATGAATCATTCCTTCCTATCAATAAAAATTTGCATAATTTAAACTGGTGAGGTTATAACCATTAGAGTGATAGTTTGATTTAAATTTGAAAGGCTGAACATTATGTGCCCATTTTCTTGTTTCTGTATTAGTTATTTTTAGCACTTAACAGTGGATCTCTTGTGGAGGTATAATGGACTTCATGAATAATTTTATGAGTAGGTTTTTCATATGCAGAATGCATTTCACGTTATTATTTGTTTATTATTCTATCAAATGGATCACTGAGCAGGTTGTTCCATCTCTTTTTTCTTATTTGGATGTTTTATTTTCAGGTTCTTATATATTTTATTATACATGGAGCTGCACATTGGCATTGACAGTGTGTACTGATGCATCTTCTTTCTTCAAGTTTGTATTGTTGCCTCGTATATCTGCTTGTTAGCTAATTGTTTCTTAGTTTCAGTCATGCTTCTTTTTTTTTTTTTTTTTCGTTTAACACTGCTTCTGAATATGCATCATGCTCCTTTTTTCTTTTTATTGCTATTTTCGCTCTTTTTACCAGCAACAGATATCTATTTGCAAATTCTTTGGATTCCTTGAGATAGGAATATGGATGTATATGCTGCCTCTTTTAAATCTTCATCTACTGATGAGTGAAATAAAATGACCAATCTGAATTTGCTGCTCAGTATTACGCAAGCTTAATGAGTTTTACTGCACATTTTAATCGTTCTATTGGTTCAGCCTTGACATGTAACTGACATAAAACTATCTGGTGGTGAAAATGGATCATCCTGTTTTGTCTGAGAATGAAGTACATACAATTGTGATCTATGGTGGAAAATGGATCATCGCTGTTTCATCATAAGTTGTTTTGCTCTGCTCCAATTCGTTGCTTCTTTTCTAAACAATATATTTTACCCTTGTTTAGGAAGATTAAATATTTTATAGAAAAGTGGAGAAAAGAATGATTAATTATAGGAAAAATTACATTGCCCACCCATGACGTTTGGCGAAATTATACAGTCCACCCACGAGGTTTTAAAAATTACTTTGCCCACCCATGTTGTTTCCACAATTTTACATCCAACAATTTAAAGATAGTTAAATGATATCCAAATTTGATGAAACTTTACATGGACGATAGTAAAGTGTTATATTTTGGTAAAACATGAAATCCAACATTTTTTAAGCTCATATATGATCTGTGGGACCCGATGAACGTGTCTCTTGTTTCATTGGGTCCCACAGGTCATATATGACCTTAAAAAACTTTGGATTTGGCATTGAACAAAAATATAACACCTTAGCATCGTTCATGTAAAGTTTCATCAATTTTGAACAACATTTAACCATCTTTTAAGTTGATCAAATATTAAAAAAGTTGCTGAATGTAAAATTATGGAAACCACATGAGTGGGCAAAGTAATTTTTGAAACCTCGTGGGTGGGGTATGTAATTTCGCCAAACGTCATGGGTGGGTGATGTAATTTTCCCTTAATTATATTCCCACACACAGGTGGTCGCAGGAGGTGGAGCTGTCGAGGCTGCATTATCTGTCTACTTGGAGTATCTTGCTACGACTTTGGGTTCAAGGGAGCAACTTGCGATTGCAGAATTTGCTGAATCTTTGTTGATTATTCCCAAGGTCGGTTGGTCGGTCATTATTTGTTTTTTTTTCTCTTCTATTGTTTAATTAGCAATAAAAAAAGAGGGGGGTCATGTTGGCTTGTGAATGTGTTGTGACCAATTACTAATCATTTTTAAATTCACTGCAGGTGCTTGCAGTTAATGCTGCAAAGGATGCAACTGAGTTGGTAGCTAAGCTTCGAGCTTATCATCATCAAACACGTGTAATGGTTGGTGCACTTCTTGCTGAAGAACCGAAGTTGAGAATACTACTTGAATGTCCGAGCTTGAACATGGAATGAAGATGGTAAAAGCACTTAGCTATTTGGGTTTTTGACAACAAACCACGTACTTACATGAAGAAACAACTAGATTTTGTAAGAGAAGACTTGACATTACTTTTACTCTAGCACTTGTAGGAATTTTATTTCTCTAAAAGAGTAGTGACATGCAGTTTCTTGAGACTTGTAGTTTCTTATGATATGTGTATGAGTGTAGATAGTGAGTTGAAATGGGTTTTTGATTAAACTTTTATAAATACATGTATATGTGTATTGTTGTTTGAAAATTATAAGGCATTTGACTTTGTGGCACATTTAGTTGTTGTGATATGACATTTGGATGTCATAAGTGTATATTATAGAGGCGTTGATTTGTATGGGTATAAAATAGGGAAAATAGCAAAAACAAGAAAATTTATATAAAAAAAACTACAGCTTTATAACACGGCTATGCATTAGGCGTGTTATAAAGTGTTGTCAAGGGGCTTTATAACACGGCTGATTTTGTAGCCGTGTTATAAAATGAGCTTTTATAACACGGCTAAGAGAGTAGCTGTGGTATAAAACCCATGTTTTTGGCGGGTTCAAGCAACTTTATAACACGGCTATGTTCAAAGGCGTGTTATAAAACGAGGTTTTATAACACGGCTACGAACTCAGCCGTGTTATAAAACCTTATTTTGGCGGGATTTAGAGACCTTATAACACGGCTACGATCACAGCCGTGGTATATAGCGTGCTTTATAACACGACTTTTAGCCGTGTTATAAAGTACAAATTATATATGTCGGCCGCATATAACACGCCCTTCAGCCGTGTTATAAAGCCCTTTTTTAGCCGTGTTATAAAATATTTTTTCCACTAGTGCTGATTAAGCTGCTGGACAACATTGGCTACCTCAGTGCTCTCCTTGTCATCCTCAATCGAGTGGCATAGCACCTGCTCTAGCAAATCAGAATTCTCAAGCAAGAAAGAAGAGTCATCAGTATTTTTAGCGACAAACGCATCATAATGATCAGAACAATCAACATCCACTGAAAGCACAGCATGAGAAGAAGCATTTGTTCTCATCATCTTAGTGATATCAAAACTAAGCTCCTCATTATTAAACTTAAGGGTGATCTTTCCTTTGTCAACATCAATGACAGTTTTAGCAGTTCGTAGGAACGGTCGACCCAAAATTAATGGCACTTCAACATCCTCATCCATATCAAGAATGACAAAATCAGCATGAAAGAAGAAGTTACCAACACCTAGCACCACATTCTCAACCATACCACGAGGTTTGATTGAGGAACGATCAGCTAATTGCAAATTAAAATTGATTGGGACAAGCTCACCAGCATGAAGCTTCCTAAACATTGAATAAGGCATCAAATTTATACTCGCTCCAAGGTCGCAGAGTCCAAACCCACAGTCCATGTCTCCAATGGTGCAAGGGATGATGGGCTGCCCTCGATCTCCGCACTTTGGAGGAAGCTTCTGCTAGATGGCTGCAGAGCACGTCTCTGTCAGCTGAACAATCTCACTTTCCTTGAATTTTCGCTTGTTAGAAATCAAATCCTTCACAAAGCGAGCATAATTAGGCATCTGCTTGATAGCATCAATCAAGGGGATATTAATAGTAAGCTTCGAAAACACACTCAAAAATTTCCCATATTGATCATCAAGTTCTTTTTCTTTCAATCTATTAGGGAAAGGAAGTTCCTTAGGAACCACCTTACCCCTGGAGTTTTTAGCAATCAAAGTATGAGAAGGGGAAGAAATAGGAGCCTGGGTCTCCTCAACAACTACCTCAGGAGGGGCTGGGGGCCCTGACGATGCACCAGTGCTAGAAGAAGGAAGACCGGTCTCTTCGTTAGCTTGATCCTCAGCCACTTGATCTCTACTCATCAGCTGCTTCCCACTTCTCAAGGTAACTGCTGCCACCTCTTTAGAATCTGAACAGTCCTCAACTACCACGGCTTATGAGACCGACACTGCCTTCAACTGTGCTTTAGGATTGGGGTCTGGTTGGGAAGGCAGTGATCCAGAAGGTCTCTGATGTAGGAGGAACTGAGTCAATTGACTCATCGTTCCCTGCATCTCCACTATGGCGTTCTTGAGTTTTTGCTGACCAGCTGCCAGATTCTGATTTATTACTGTTTGTTGCTATTGAGAAGCCATCAGTTTATCCACCATCTCCTTTAGATTAGCATTGTTTGAGCTCAGTGATGGTTGCTGAGCTTGAGACTACTGTGGTCTAAACTGATTATATGGGGGCCTAGCAAAGCCGGGTGGTCCTCCCTGACTCGCCCTCTGAGGCTGCATCTGATGTGAGTTGAGGGCGTTATTCAGGTTTCCGTACCTCAGGTTCGGATGCTGATTCTGCATCCAAGGCTTCCTGTTGTACTGACCAATTGCATGCGCCTCCTCAGTCTGCCTCATCTCAGCAACCATCGGGCAGTCCTCATATTCATGGCTCTCTCCGCACTGAGAACAGCAGACCTCATTTGGACCAGTAGACACCTTCTTGACAGCTTGCACAGTTGTCTGTCCCATAGTGAGCTGCTCGAGCATCTTCGCCATGTTACCCACTGTAGTACTTAAATGGGCCTGCTCAGCAGCAATTTGCTCCATCATAGGATCTGGAGTCCGAGAGGAAGTCTGACCAACTGTGAAGACTCTTCCACCACTGTTGCTCCACTGGAGGAGCTCCTCGCAGTAGGACTCCATAGCCGACATAAACTCTTCACCGCTTTTAGCAAGCAAATTTCCACCCAGTGCAGCCCTAACCTCTCCTCTATGCTCATCTCTCAGCCCTGGAAGAACCCCTGGGCCAAAGATGTCGTGGTCTGACCGTGATGAGGGCACTGGCGGAGCAGCTCCTTGAATCTATCCTAAGCTTCGCAGACTGTCTCACTGTCGGACTGTCTGAAGGCGGTCAGGTCAGCGATCATCTGTCTGGTCCTGGAGATGGGGATGTACTTCTCGTAAAACCTTTCCGTCATCAGCTCCCAGGTGGTGATGATACATGGTGGTAGACGATGGAACCACTTTGATGCTTCCCCTGATAGACTGTGCTGGAATAAGCACAGCCGAGCATACTCCTCTAGCCCCTGAGACATTCCCAACGAATCCAGATGAACTAGGAAACGATGGACATGGTCAAGCGCATCAGCCGGGTCTGCACCTGAAAAGGTCCCTGCTGGGTGATTCCTGACAGCATTTGTTTGATGGCTTGGTTTTAGTTTTTGTCATTCTGCTGTTAACTCTGGTGTGAGATTTGGTAGAGTTACAGGTCCTCTTCTGGGAGCAGCTGGCGGGCGATTAATTCTTCCCAATGTGGCTTGCTCATTATTTACTGGTCCGTTAGCAGCTATGGTGAAGGTAAGTGCTCTTCTTGCCCTACGAGTTGTACGGTTTATCTCTGGGTCTAGATTAAATCTTGGTGGGCCTCGAGATCGGGTACCATGCATTCACCAAACACCTGCACGGTTACACAGATAAAACATGAAATTTTTAAGTTAGTACTGGTATGAATAGAACCAAACAAAACAAATTAAAATGCGTATAAACAACTACGATTATGCTGAATGTAAAATAAAACACAATTGTTCAAACGAAATAAATTCAAAACTATTTTGAAAATCAAAACAAAACTCGCAAATGCAGAATTAAGACTAAAATCAAATTAAAACAAAAAGGAATTAAATAGCGCAAATAAAATAAAGTAAAAACAGTTGACAACCAGGGCAAAGGACTTGACAAAGTCAAGTCCCCGGCAACGGTGCCATTTTGCAAACAGGTAAAAAGTGATATACTAAAAACTATGAAATTTAAACCTAGAAAATAATAAATCAAATTCCTGTTGGGTTGCAAAAATCCTGGTCACTATAGTATAGAAAATTGAGTAACCAGGTATCGAACCGCGGGACTTGAATAAATAAGCCTAAGTCCTAAGAAAACTGGAAATTTAGGGGGGTTGTGAATTGTTTTTATAACTGAATTAAGAAAACGCAAATCAAAGTCTAAATGAACGATTAACGAATGTAAATGCTAAAGTTGGTAAAGTGAACGGAACTCCGGGTTCGGGCTGTTCTTTGCTGGATAAATCTAGTAAACCTACAATTCAATTATGAGAAACGGAAAGGCCAATTCTTAAGCTCTCTTCGTTCCTAAATCTTAGTTAAAGGAAGAGCTCACCTATCAGAACATGTCAACTCTAATCTAGAAGTTGGAAAAACACATATAGGCGGATTACGTGCGAAGAATTGTAAGCTTTTGCAGGAAAAATTATCTATCCGACTAATCTTTCCCCAAATCTCCAGGTTAATTCGAACTTCCTATTAATCTCCTTATCTGATCCTAATAGGATTCGCAAAACAACTTTATAAATGCGCAAACTTAATAGAGAAGATGAATGATTAGCATTAACCTAGAAACAATCCATTACAATCCCATAGTCAAACTGCAGAAATCCTAACTAAATTGTATCCATCATGAACAACCCTACCCCAAAGTTAATCCCTACTAGCCAGACATTACAAAGCAGCGAATGAATACAATCAAAAGAGAATTCATCTAAGGGAAGAAAAACCCTCGAATTGAATGATTATCCAGACTCAGGGACTGCCGACGCAAGGTTTGAAGACGATGGTCTGACTCCCTTCTATCGATGCTCCTCAACGATGACAGTGATGTGCTTGATGAATGTGGATGAAAGTGAAGCTGATGCTGATGGTGTGGATGATTGGAAAGAGCGTTGTTTTCCAGCGTGGGAGTGTCGTGATGTAATGATATGTCATAATGCTCCTCCTCTCCTCTGATTAGGTCACTTTAATTAGAGTTTCTTCCTCTTTTTCCCTTCAAAACGCCGAACTTCTGCTGAAATTTTAGTCGCGTCCGAACATTGGTCCGACCTTCAATGTTCGTACGCATTGCTTTGAGCGCTCCAATTCCAAAAGTCTCGACTTGTGTCCGAACTTGGATGTTCGGACATAAGTTCGGACATGTAGCGTAGGTCAGACTTTTGACTTTTCCTCATTGTGATTCTCGAACCATGTCCGAACTTTGAAGTTAGGATTGAAGTTCGGACACTTCATCAGGCACACACTCGAACTCTCGACTTGCGTCCGAGCTTGGATGTTCGGACACAAGCTCGGACACACCTTCCAAACCCTCTAAGTTCGTCGTTCTGACTCCAATTCGACCCCCGTTTGTTGCATCATCTCCCTTGTGAGTTAATCTACTATTTCCTTGGCTTTTCTCTGCATTTAACATAGAAAAAGGTATCAAGCCTTAACAAACAACAAACCAAAGGAAAACGTAAGATAAGTGTGGAATATTATCCATGCGCGTATGAAAATTAAGCATTAAAGATCACTAAAACCATTCATATTTCACACTTATCACTATCCTCACCAGTACCTTTCCAGTAAATGGTGTGGACGCATCGATCTTGTTCGACTCTGGAGCCTCACATACATTTGTCTCGCTATCTTTTGCGAAGAGGCTGGGGTTAGATGGTAAAGAGATGCCTGACTTCCTAGTCACTCTTCCTTCGAAAGAACGGATCAAGTGTACCCGCTACCACCGAGATGCTGTTGTACGAATTAAAGATGAAGCATTTCCGATCGACATGATAGAGTTCGAGGGACTTGGATTTGATGTGATTGTCGGGATGAACTGGTTGGAGCGGTACAAGGGCAGAATCCTATGTGCCGAGCACTGTCTGCTTCTTCGGAGTCCGTCTGGGGTTACTATATCATACCGCCAGAGGCCCAGGGAGCCTTCGACTCAGATCATCACCGCCATGGCCATGTATCGTGAACTACGACGAGGGAATGATGTATACCTCTGCTATGTCCGGGACATAGAGAGGACCCAGAGTTTAGCCCAGATGTGCCGGAAGTGTCGGAGTTTCCTGATGTTTTTCCTAAGGAACTGTCGGGCATGCCGCCAGCACGAGAAGTAGAATTTGAGATTGATTTGGTTCCGGGTACCGGACCAATTGTGAAGGCACCCTACCGTATGGCTCTAGCTGAAATGATAGAGCTCAAGGAGCAGCTGAGAGACCTACTCGACAAGGGATTTATACGCCCGAGCATTTCACCATGGGGAGCGCCGGTCCTCTTCGTGAAGAAGAAGGACGGTAGTCTCCGCCTCTGCATCGACTACGAGAGCTGAATGCAGTTACGGTGAAGAACCGTTATCCCTTACCATGCATCGACGATTTATTTGATCAGTTGAGAGGAGCATCAGTATTCTCCAAGATCGATTTACGATCCGGATACCATCAAATAGCTATCCGAGAGGGTGACATTGAGAAGACCGCTTTCAGAACCAGATACGGTCATTATGAGTTTACGGTTATGCCGTTTGGTTTATCCAATGCACCAGCCAAGTTCATGGACTTAATGAACCACTTGTTCCAAGACCAGTTGGACAAGTCAGTGGTAGTCTTCATCGACGATATTCTTGTGTACTCAAAATTGAAGGGTGAGCACGAAAGCCACCTGAGAAGTGTGTTGCAAACATTGAGAGAGAATCAGTTGTTTGCTAAATTTTCTAAGTGTGAGTTTTGGTTGAACCAAATATCCTTCCTTGGTCATGTGATTTCTGAGGCCGGGATCGCTGTCGATCCGGCGAAGATAGATGCAGTACGCCCTGGCCTAGGCCGAAGACAGTTACCGACATTCGGAGCTTCCTCGGTCTGGCAGGATATTACAGGAGGTTTGTGAAGGACTTCTCCAGTGTCTCGAAGCCGATGACTTCCTTAATGAAGAAGGATGCACCATTCGAGTGGACAGTCGACTGTGAGAGTTCCTTCCAGAGTCTCAAGGATGCTCTAACATCTGCACCAGTCCTGATGATACCAGACGGTCCAGATGGTTTTGAGGTCTACTGTGATGCATCAGGCAGAGGTATGGGTTGTGTGTTGATGCAACACGGGAAGGTCGTGGCATACGCCTCCCGACAGCTAAAGAAGCACGAAGAGAACTACCCTACCCACGATTTGGAACTGGGTGCCATTGTCTTCGCTTTGAAGATATGGCGACATCATTTGTATGGGGTAAGCGTGACAATTTATTCTGATCACAAAAGTTTGAAGTACTTGTTCACTCAGAAAGAGTTGAACATGAGACAAAGAAGGTGAGTCGAGTTTCTGAATGACTATGACATCAACCTGCAGTACAAAGAGGGTAAGGCAAATGTGGTAGCTGACGCACTGAGCCGCCGATCACACTCTCTCCATTCGCTAGTCTCTCATTCTAGCTTAGTTGAAGAGGTACAGAGTGCTCAGATGTCTGATCAGTATATGTTGGAGATCAGGCAGAAACTTATCGATGGCACATTCGAGGGTCAGAAGTACGACTTCCGACTCCATGATGATGACCTGATTAGGCTTAATGGCCGACTGTGTATTCCGAGAAGTAGCGCTGAGCTAAAGGAGCGCATACTGAGTGAATCCCATTGTTCTACTACTTCGATTCACCCCGGAGCTTCAAAGATGTATAAGGGTATGAAAAGATATTTTTGGTGGACTGGAATGAAGAAAGATGTGAATGATTATGTGTTGAGGTGTCTCACTTGCCAGAAAGTCAAGTTTGAGCACCGACAGCCTGGTGGTATGGTACAGCCAATGCCAGTGCCTGAGTGGAAGTTCCATGATATTTCTATGGACTTCGTAGTAGGGCTTGCGTCTACAAAGGGAGGTCTGAATATGATTTGGGTTATTGTTGACCGACTGACCAAGGTGGCCCGGTTCATTGCGATGAAGGACACTTGGAAAGTGGCAAAGCTAGCAGAGCTCTTCGACCGAGAGATTGTAAGACATCATGGGGTACTGAAAATGATTGTGTCTGACAGGGATACCAGATTCCTCTCGAGGTACTGGAAATTCACACATGAAGCGCTAGGTACCGAGCTGAAGCTAAGTACGGCGTTCCACCCGCAGACTGATGGTCAGAGTGAGCGCACCATTCAGACGCTAGAGGATATGTTACGTGCATGTGCACTTGACTTTCAGACCAGATGGATTGATAAGTTGCATCTGATCGAGTTTAGCAACAACAACAGTTACCATGCTTCGATCAAGATGTCTCCCTTCCAGGCTTTGTACGGTAGACCATGTCGCACGCCATTATGCTGGGATGAGTCGAGTGAGACGGTCATTATAGGACCAGAGTATCTGGAGCAAGTACAAGCAGAAGTAGGCCAGATCCGGGCTAACATGAAAGCAGCTCAGGATAGGCCGAAATCATACGCCGATGTGCGCAGACGTGACCTGGAGTTCGCCGTAGGCGACCAGGTATTTCTTAGAGTATCCCCCATGAAGGGAGTGTTTCGTTTTGGCCAGAAAGGCAAGTTGAGCCCGAAATATGTGGGGCCTTATGTTGTGACGGAGCGGATAGGCCCGGTAGCTTACAGGCTTGATTTACCTGCTGAGCTGGGCTAGGTACATGATGTATTTCATGTGTCCCAGTTGAAGAAATATATGCCTCATCCGTCTCATGTACTTCAGCCAGAAAGGCTAACCTTAGAGCCGACCATGCGATCAGTGGAGACTCCCGTACGGATTCTGGACACCAAGACTCAAGACACTCGCCATAAGTCTGTGAGACTGGTGAAGGTCCTCTGGTCTAACCAGGACGTCGAGGAGGCCACCTAGGAGTTGGAAGATAAGCCGAAGGCGAAGTACCCGTCATTGTTTACTTCTTAATGTTTGTATATATAGGGTACGGGGCGTACCCCTATTTTAAGGGGGGTAGAGCCGTTTCGGTTACGTGTGTACGACATGTATTTAAATACATTGTCTATGTGATGTTGTTATGTTGTTATGCTATAGACCTTTGTGTCTGAATGATGTTATGTTGTTTGGACCTTGTGTTCGATGTTATGTAAGTATGTTGTTGTGGAAGTATTGTTTTATAAGTGTTCCCCGTGTTCTAAGATTAAAGATATGTGGGAAGTGTGAACTTTGGGGACAAAGTTCTTTTAAGGGGGGTAGATTGAAATACCCCAAACCTTAGTATGTTGTTTAAATATTACACTATGGTATAATAAGGCTAAAAAGTACCTTAGAAACATTAGTGAACAATTTTAATCATAGTAAACACAATTAAATACCCTAAAGTCAATATGGGCAAAAATGTGCTCTAAGCTTGGGATAAGTTTGGTTAAGACCTAATGAGCTTACCAAGACCTTATTTATATGTTAATGAACATATTAAACCAATTACCAAAGAAAACCAAGCTTGAAAACAAGTTAAAACACAAAATGTGCTTTAGGGAGTCTTAAAGCACATTTTTGAAAAATTGTCTTGTAAATGAGTGTTGAATGGCTAAATGTCCATCATTACTCTTTAATTAACATGTGTACTACTTAGTATCACATTAGGAAGTCTAAATCAATGGGAAATAAAAAATTTCACAATTATGTGCCTTGGTTAGTGAATAGTAACCAAATTGTGCTAGTTTATAACATAAGTCAATGTAAATGATTTAATTGGTCAACTGATAAGTGTCCAAATGAGCATGTTTTATAGGTGTATTTCATATATATTATTAGCACTTTTCTTGCTCATTTCTCCACTTATCTTGTTTCTCTAGTTTATGTGTTATTGGTTGTCTTACAGATTTATCGGTCAAACATGAGAAAAAGTCAAGCTAGAAGCAAAGAACATGAAGAGACGAACGCATAGCCGCAGACGGTTCGGAAAACGGAGTCCAAACGAATAATCTAGAGCCAGTCAAAGTTGGCATACCCTCGAGACTTCAACACCAGCTTGATCCGGGACTTATGCCCTTGCCTAAGTCCCGGACCACACGTAATTTTAAAACCGAGAGATTTGCCAGCTTGGTCCGGGACTTATGTCCTTGCCCAAGTCCCGGACCACATGTAATTTCAAAACCGAGAGATTTGCCTGCATTATGGTCCGGGACCTAACTCCTGCAAGAAGTCCCGGACCAAATTCAGTGATGTACGCATGCGGACTCCAGGCGGACAAGAGACGCGCCTGTCTTCTTCTTCGCGACGTTCTGCAAATTGATTGCGCTATCCATCTACTCCGCTGCTCCGCCTACCTTAAATTGCTCACGCGTTTCGGCTCTGTCCCCTGCAATAAGTGAAGCAATCAATGCTTCAATCAATGAAACACTGAAGGAAGCAATCAACTGCAAATATCTACGGAAGACTACCTCTTCCTTTCTTCTATAAATAACCATCCACTGCAACCTTATACGAGTGCACGGAGAAAACCTGAAAATCACTCACACTCACCTCATCTCATTCTATTCCAGTAAATCACTCCCGTATACCATTTCACTCCATTAATTCTCTAATTCACCCACTTCACTTATAATAGCCTACGTACATGTTTCACTCTTCGACCTCTCCATTTCTCCATTCACTAATCACGTCTCCGTGCTATTACTACGTCCTACCTCTGTCAGATTTCTTACCTGTTAATATGTCTGGCTAAGGAGGATTTGCTCCGGGCAAGGTTTTTAATTATGGTTTGTTTAATTATGTAATCAATATTTCTACCGGTTAAAATAAATACAGTTTGTTACGCTTAAAGGTTTCTCTCACCATTTTAATAAATTACATGAATTTATTAAAATGCTTTCCTAAGTCTATTTTGATCAGACCAGGTGATAAATAGACAGGTTATTTAAGCCGTAAATCTGGAGGAAAAACTTATTATGATTTAATAAGTTAGTATTTACAGATGCAATTATAATTCCTTGAATTTAACGTCCGTTTACATAGTATTGCTCGAACCTTGATTAGACCGAGCATTTTCTGGTAAACGAGTTCTTAAGGGTCTATGACTTAGTCCTTAGGATAATAACAGGAATTTTGCCAAACTAATATATTATACCGGTAGAGATAGCATAATTAATCAGATTATATAAAACCTGAACCCGGAGTTCCATTTAATTCATCTGCACTCAGTTTTCTAATCTGCTTAATATTTTCTCAAAAACAAGTCAATTAACTTCCCCCCTTTTGTGACAAGCTTAGGAACTATTTTAGCTCGCTATAAGTCCCACGGTTTGACCCCGGCCGCTTCTGTCTTCTATACTACTGCGACCGGGTTATAATTTGCAGCCCGACGGATATTTTGAGTATTAATTTCTTTCTTTAAATAACCACACCTCTTCTAACCACTCACGATAAATCCACTCTGCATCAACAAAGACCAAAACACCCCTAAGTACTTAAAGGGGGCCGGTTTTTATAAGGTTGAGTCATCCCCTTTGTTAGTTTAATAAGTAAGTAAAGTAATAAAGTAAGTTACTATTTGCTTTTTACTTAAATATCTAAACTAGCTACTTATCTTCATTCTCCTCTTTCCTTCTTCATTTCCCACGTCTCCAACCTCTCTTCTACCTTCTCCATTCACGGTTTTGCTACATAAACAACACCAAATCCATCTTCCATTGCCATTTTCTCTTAGCTCCATATACCAAATCAAATTCTAAGACCACCATTCTTCTAGTCTCATCAAGCTCTTCAACCTTGTCTTCTTAATTCTTCAAGACCACCATTTCGGTGCCATGGAGATCCACCATTGAAGGAGCTTGAGCCTATATTTGTATGCCTTGTTGATCATCTTTGCTTCAAGGTAAGGAAAAACCAAAGAAAACTCCATTTCCCTCTTGTTTTAATGTTGAACAAAAATCACCATTGATGGTGTCTTTATCTTGCTTTGTTTTAGCTCCATTTTAATCTTCCAAGGGCTTGGTGGAGTCTTCCCTTGCTACTTATTCAAACTCTCTTCCATTACCAAGGTAAAACAATCATCTTAATGCTTTAAGACAATATGTAAATTAGGGTTTATAAATGAGCTTAAGCATGAAGCTTGAATGCTCATTGTCTTGCTTGTATATTGATTAGAAGGTTGACAAGAAATAAAGTCTTGGCCGGTTTTAATCAAAGAGGGAGCAAGGAGAAATAAGTGAGGAAGTTGTAAAGGAAAAGAGGTAAATGTGCTAACCTAATGTAGTTAAATGTCATAAGAAAAATGAACTTATATTGCTTATTAAAACTACCTAAGGAGCCAATGACAATGGGCTAGAAAATTATTCTCAAGAGAGTTATTAAAGGGCATATATGATGATTGGTGTATTTGCAGGTCAAAGGCAATATATATGTGAAAATTAAGTGTTTATGGTTTATGCAATTTAAGGGCCTAAGAGCCATGTCATTTAAGGGCCTAAGTGCCAAGAAATTTAAATTATGCACTATATTGTAATGTAGTGTAGTTTAAGGTTTAGTTTGGTGTAGAGAAAATTCTTGTGTGAATAGATGTTCTTGGATGATTAATGGTGAAAACTATGTGTTTTGGTACCGGCACATGTGTATTGGGGGAGGTCGGTATCCTTATCAGATACCGACTTCCAAACGTGACTTGTCTTCGGACTCGTCGCCTAGAGTCGACATATAGACTCGACCTCCTCGGACTTCTTGTTTTAGCAGGGAGGCATACTAAGATGGTGTGGGGGGATCTAGCCTACATCCCCAACAATTTAAGAATGTTGTTTATTGCCGGTAAGTAAGGGTTAACCAGTTCTACAAAAATAAACAACGAACTAAGGGTTAACCAGTTCTAATAAGAGAACGGTTGGCATATATGAGATAAGGTTTGAGATAAGATACAACCATTTCTATTTAAAGAATGGTTTGTATTCTAAGATTGAGATAAAGATTAAGATTGAGGTAAGGTAAGGTTGGACTGAGATTAAGAGGAAACATAACTTAAGGAGTTAAATAATTGACTCACTAATAAAGGGAACACATTTAAGTCGTTCATTGTGTTTGAACTTTGATTATTCATATTTGGCTTGTTGTTTATTGCACTTTCTATTATGTCGTGCATCTAATCAACCTCCATGCTATCGACAATTAGTCGTCGTAGCCACGTTAGCTTGGGGGCCATGAGAGGATCGTACCAGCAATTTTGCTGACCCCCTTTGGGGGCTGTTTTTATTATGCAGGTGAATGACAGAAGGCGACAGTCCTGAGAGTAAGATGAGGTAGATGTATTACAGGTTTAAGTGTGACCTACGAGTTGTGCATGTACTCTCATATGGTAATTTGAGTTAGTAAGTTGTATAGGATGTGAGGAGATTGTAAGATTGATATGTATTTGGTTAAGGCTTGTAAGTACTAATGTTCGGTATATTCTGTTAGTCAGACCGTGGCAAGGTCCTGGAGTGTATTAAAATCCGCTGTGACATTTATATATTTGTTGTTAAGCTTGCAGTAACCACGATTGGATTGAGTTGGGGTGTTACATTGATATACTAGAACACCAACTTCTTCAAGTATTCAAAGAGGTGGCCGATTTCAACCTTAAAACACCATTTTAGGTGTTTTAAAAGGGTTAGCCTTCTAGCTTCTGTTTGGCTGAGTTAATTCACCATTTTGGCATGGTTTATTAACGGAATAACACCCTTCATTCCTTTGAAAAATAGGGTTGTGGAACACTTGGGAACAACTTCAATTTTTAAGGTAAAAATCCATGTTTTAAGACCTTTAATGACTCTTATGGTTAGTTTCTATTTTAAGCCGAGCCATAACATTTCCTCTCTGTTTAATGCATGTAAAGAGGTGTAGAAACACACCTCCAAACTGCTGTGACAGTCCATGGAGTGAATGATAGATAAAAGTCATTTTTAAGGTGAAAATCTAGGTTTCCATGGCTTAAAATTACTCTTATAGTTGGTTCAGTTTTTGGAACCTAACTATATCTTATTCTTGCTGTTAGAACATAATTAGAAGCTGTCCAAACAAATCGCCCAAGCTGCCGTGGCCAAACAAGCCTTAAGGAGCTTATAAATCAAGCTATAACATTCTTAATCATATATTATATGCTTTAAAGCTTATATTATAGATATGTGCCGAGAATGGACTGGTTAGAATAGTTAATTTTAACCTAAGTGTGACCAGAAATGACTTAGTTAACATAAGCAATTCATTTAAATGATTTAATTAAAATAATGGTCAAATTAAGACATTATGTGGAAAATTGGTAAATATGGAGAAGTTGGTGGTAGGGCCGAGAGTTTAAAGTGTAATTTATTTTACAAGCTCAAGGTTGTAATAAGGCCATGTCATTAGGCCATTTTACTTAAGTTTAAAAACTTATTTAATTTAATTTATGCACTTAGCATAAAGATTAGGGTCAAACCGGTAATTACTAATAATATGTATAGCTGTGGGCTATTATAAATGGAATTTTGGGTTTTAAATGAATTAAAATAAAAATTATAACATTTTATAAAATTTTTGTCAGCATTGTAAATATAGGAAACTTTAGGGTAAACCTTGTAACTACCGAGAAATAAAGAGTCAAAACTACTTAGAGGTCAAAGGTTGACCATCTAAGGGACTTTGACCAAATTTGGTGAAAAATGGAGTTAAATACAACCTTATATTAAACTATATAGTAAATTGTAAATTTACATAACATATGGGGTATATATGAGATTACTGAAAGTTTTGGGTAAAAATGGTATTTTATATACCTATTAGTTATTAAGAATTTTTAGGAATTTATTTGGTAAAATTTGGAGTTAAAATGAATTATATATGTATAATATATAGTTATTATGTTATTGTTACATTTTTGGGTAACAAATGAGGTGGAAACGTGATAACTGAAATTATATGGGTTAGAAACGATATTTATAACCCTTTTGTATAGTTTGGTGATTTTTAGAATGATATAAGAGGTTTTGATAAGAAATGTGTATAATATATAGATTTAATAATATTAGAAACTATATGTTATAAAAGGAGGTCATTTGGTAAATTTAGAAAGATTAAGGGCTGCAAGTAAATTTAGAACAGATTATGGGTTTGTTTGGTTATTTGGAAATTTATAACTATATGTTATAATTATAATAAGGTTTAAATTGTTATAATATATGATATAAGTTATAAGTATAACAAAGAAATAATATTTGGGGTTGTTTTTGTAATTTTTGGAAGTTGGTCAAATTAAAAACCGACAGAATTAGGTGTTGTTTGGTATTTTATGACATATTATAACTATATGTTATAAATGGTTTAATGATATAAATGTCATAATATATGTTATATAACTATAATGTAACATTATAAAAATAATGTGGTGGTTTTGTAATGATGGAAATAAAGAGTGGCTGTTACAGAAATAAGAGTATTTTGAAATGAAAAGTTATAATATGGTTCATAATGTTATAAGAGTTGTAACATTTATATTATGAAAATATTCATTAAAGAAGAATGAATATATTATAAAGATATACCATATACTAAATGGTTCCATAAATCATATACATAAATAAATATATGCTATGGAGTGAGAAATATAATATGGTTCAATAACCATATAATATCCTAGATAAAATGATATGAGATGAGGAGAAAAGGAAATATAAACATTAGTTAAGGAAATTCTAATGTCATGGGTGTACAAGAAATAATAAGGAGATATATGGTTCAAAGCATTTTAAATATGAATCATACAACATTTTTCACTTGGATAGACTAACCTTAGAGAAATAAATACTAAGGTAAGATGTATAATATATGATAAAGATTATACATGCAATATAGTTTCAAAACTATATATTATACAAATGTATTATAATATGCATGTGATAATGTACGTATAAGTTTAAGTATATTGATATACTCTGACGTAACCATGCATGTACTATAACGTATACATAAAACTAATCTCGAATTAAACCAAAAACCCGAGAGACGTTTTTAGCTAATAATGGGGAATGAACTGGGAGGGATTAGAGACAGTACGGGGTACTGCAAAGTATAGTTTTACATGAGATGTTAATATGTAGTGTGGTATGTATTACTAGATTGTTAGAGGCGTCTCGAGGATCACCGGAGGATTTAGCTGATTCATACTCCACAGTCCTATAATCCCGGTGCACGGTATGTTATTATGTGGCTTGATTGTCTTTGAGGATTTCCTCAGTTCAGACATTGTGTGAAAATCTGTGAAAAGATTGAATGTCTGCTTGTGTGAATTAATATGCATGACTTGTGTATTGACGCTGCTTATTATTATTACTGTTGTGCGATAACAGTACAATTCGTATATATGAACATATTTATAAAACGAACTAGCGGCTATGATGCTATCTTATACGTGTAATATAAGGAACGTAAGAACAACATTGTAGCATTAGGATAATGAGATATATATATTACCCGAGACATATATACGGAGCATTGGCCTTTTTAACGCCGCTCTCATATCTAACACTGGATCTCGAGTCGACATACTCAGGATTGGACTAACGACCTTAGTCTGCTGTGTTAGGAAAATGGTAATGCGATGCGATGGTATAGATGAGTTAATCAAGAGGATGTGGCTCTTGGTGTGAATTGTGATCAATTAACGATACTAGGATGCCGTGTGGGTATTTGTAAGTATCAAGATAAATTCCAAAGGATTACAGATGGTTCGTCAGTCGGAGACTTTACCGTTGGAGTGGCTACTATCGTGGGTGACCCTCCATGAGGTATGGGTAACTTAGAGACACGTCGTTTTAAAGAGACGTTGTCATTAGATATGACTGAACAATTACGAACAACTATATTAGCTCGTACATTAGGCGAACATTATTTGGGCTTGTATGCCAAAGACGGGAATCTATACTTGTTCATAATCCTCATTGTTTCGCCTTGTTGTTCATTGGTTATGCTATGTGGTTATGTGTGGTATGTGAATTATTGTGGTTTGGATAAATTGAGTCGCTGTACTTGTATACTAATTGTTATGGATTGGTTGAATTGAGTCGATGTACTCGTATATAAGTTGTTGTGGATTGGTTTACTTGAGTCACTGTACTCGTATGTGAATTATTATGTGTTTGGTTAAGTGGAGTCCTTGTACTCATATATGCGTTGTGACGCATTTCGGTTGGTTTGTTGTTGGTATGATATGTGAAGCCGGGGGCTTGTTTGCTAATTGAGTTTACTGCAATATTATTATTGCTTTACAGTTTTATATTAAAACGGCATGCATGAAAATGAACTGCATGGTCTCGACTAATTAACTGAGGGTCTGAGGGGACATGATAGTCATGTAGTAGCATACTCAACAGGGGCTGATTCCATACCACAAACAACATTTTTCAGGTATGCAGCTTCCGGTGTCGACAGAGAGCGGGACGTGCTGGGTAGTTTAGTCATAGTTATTTAAATATGCACTGTTGTATTTCGATACGAACATAGAAACGTGTATAGGACTGGAATACTTAGAATGCTCACTATGGTTGTAATTACTTTGGAATGGAAAGTTAAGTCTATCTCTTGTTGTCACTGTGGGAAATTGTTTTGTATTATGAATATTTCATTAAGTGCGTTATTACTCGTATGGGCGAGTGAGAACGGTGACACCAGTAGTTCAATTGTTATAGATTACCGTTGCGATTATTATGTTAAGTACGACGATTAGACCCGAATTGTGTAGGGGTGTTACAAAAGTGGCATCAGAGCGGAGCACCGCTCTGATGACAAGAGATAGTAGGATTGAAATACCCCGAACTTAAGTGTAGTGATTCAAATTATTCTAATACAATATTTAAGGACCTAATAGTGCCTAAGGAATATTGGTGAAAAAAAATAAAACCAAAAGAAAAGAGAAAACACTTTTAAAGCATAAAAATGTAAAAATGAGCGTTACTAACCATAGGAGGTATTTTACCTTGACTAGGATCCTAGGTGGGTTTCTAAGGCTTAAGTAGGCCTAAATATTATGTGGAAATAATTTCCGAAGAAAATAGATCCATAAAATGGATTAAAAACACAAATGAACCTTAAAACGCGTTTTTCGAGGAAACCGGAAAAATGCGACTTTAAGCGGGTTAGATAGACCCGTAATAATTTTAGTCAATCAAATGTCTATAAATAAACATTAATGTAGATCTATAACCAATAAAATTAATTAAACGAGAAAATTCGGAAAACGGGTTCCGGTGAGTGAATAGTGTAAAAACTAGAAACTTGTGGGGTGTAAATTGTAATAAGAGCAAAATAACCTCTCCATGGGTAATTAAAAATCAGAAACCCATATGTGTTGGGAGTGGGACGATTTCCTTCAGTATACTCCCCCTCTCTTATGCACTAAAAGACAAAATTTGAAGCCCTCCTCACAAGCTTCATTCTCCTCCATTGTTGGAAGCCCTAACCAAGTCCAAATCCAATAAAAATTACACCTTTGAACTCCTCTCACTTTGTGATACCCAGAGTAGGGGTCACCTCCCACATCGATCGGGAGAGAGCACGAACCATGCCTTATAGGTGTGGGGATACTCTCCCCTTGTGAGACGCGTTTTGGGGATGGTACCCCGAGAACAAATCCGTGCGGGCTGCGGCCCAAAGCGGACAATATCTCACATGTGGGTTAAGACTGGGGATGTTACAGTTGGTATCAGAGCCAGGCCCAGGTCGGTGTGCCAGCGGGGACGCTGGGCTCCCAAGGGGGGTAGAGTGTGATACCCAGAGTAGGGGTCACCTCCCACATCGATCGGGAGAGAGCACGAACCATGCCTTATAGGTGTGGGGATACTCTCCCCTTGTGAGACGCGTTTTGGGGATGGTACCCCGAGAACAAATCCGTGCGGGCTGCGGCCCAAAGCGGACAATATCTCACATGTGGGTTAAGACTGGGGATGTTACAGAGGATTAATACAGAGACATGTGACAACAGAGGGTGGAGCAGGATCTTCTACAAGAGTTTCTTCTTCCCTTTTATCTAATATGTCATTGTGTTATTCCTTTGTTGTTTTTGTTATTTTTAGAGTCATGTTTTAGTAGTTAGAGTAGCTCCCCGGATTGGGGTAGTAAACCGAATCTTTATATTTATTTTGTATTCTCTTTACTAATCATTAATGCAGTAGTTTAATTCCATTTTTTCATGCGCTTTAATTCTCTGATCAATTATTAAAGCTATATTTGTAGTTTTCTAATCAACACGCGAGAGCTGAGATAGATAACAAGACATAGGAATTAAACCTGATTAACAACTAGAAGCGTGATCCGGCCTATAGGTTAATCGGTCTCAAATAGAAACTGTTCTTTATGCGATTAGTTGTGTCCGGATTAGAGCATTAGTCTGCTGCTAGTTCTAGCAACTGGTTAGGATTCGTTAGACTTAGCCGTTGACGAATTAATTGTAGTTTCTGAGTTTATTGCAAAATTAGGGAAGAGTTTATTAATAGATTAGAAAGTGAAGGTTTGCAGAACAATCCGGGTGCTTGCTTTTATTTGAGTTTTACTCTTTATTTATTTGTTTAGTTTATTTTACTGTTTTATTATTTTATGTTAGTTTGTTGAGTCTTTCTTTTTATTAAATTAAGTAAAATCTGAAAAAGTGACGTTTCCTGTTTTCTTAGTTTAGTTTCTCAGTTAGTAAATAAATTGTCAATTAATTGAACGAGGTCCCTGAGATCGACAACCCCCACTCAATTCACTATTCCGCAAAACGATAGGTACACTGCCTAGGTAGAAGTATAGTAACACATATTTCTGCTAACAAGTTTTTGACAATTTATTTACTAACTGAGAAACTAAACTAAGAAAACAGGAAACGTCACTTTTTCAGATTTTACTTAATTTAATAAAAAGAAAGACTCAACAAACTAACATAAAATAATAAAACAGTAAAATAAACTAAACAAATAAATAAAGAGTAAAACTCAAATAAAAGCAAGCACCCCGGATTGTTCTGCAAACCTTCACTTTCTAATCTATTAATAAACTCTTCCCTAATTTTGCAATAAACTCAGAAACTACAATTGATTCGTCAACGGCTAAGTCTAATGAATCCTAACCAGTTGCTAGAACTAGCAGCAGACTAATGCTCTAATCCGGACACAACTAATCACATAAAGAACAGTTTCTATTTGAGACCGATTAACCTATAGGCGGGATCACACTTCTAGTTGTTAATCAGGTTTAATTCCTATGTCTTGTTATCTATCTCAGCTCTCGCGTGTTGATTAGAAAACTACAAATATAGCTTTAATAATTGATCAGAGAATTAAAGCGCATGAAAAACTGGAATTAAACTACTGCATTAATGATTAGTAAAGAGAATACAAAATAAATATAAAGATTCGGTTTACTACCCCAATCCGGGGAGCTACTCTAACTAAAACATGACTCTAAAAAACAAAAACAACAAAGGAATAACACAATGACATATTAGATAAAAGGGAAGAAGAAACTCTTGTAGAAGATCCTGCTCCACCCTCTGTTGTCACATGTCTCTGTATTAATCCTCTGTCAGAAAGTGTGGTGTATCAACAATGGTAGAGTTGTGTGTGTGGAAGACAGGAGAGGGAGAGGGCGAAGCCTCTCTGTTTTGAGCGCGGCGCAGGCGTGAATGAAGTGAACCAACCCTAATCTCCACATTATATAACAGCTGCCTCTATCAATTACATAATATCTTCTTTTTATCTCTAGCACAGCCTTTAATTCATCGTCAATGTGCAGCGTCAATGATATTCATGATTTTATTAATAAATCATGATATCCCTCTTAATAATGCAACGGTTGTATTTGATGATGGTCAAAGATTGAATATTGATTCAATCGTAATATATATGAGCCGAGTGATGTATTCCGTGAGTGCAGCAGTATATGATTCTCATTGTCATCAACGATGTGCTATCAAATAAATCTTGAATGAAGCAGCGTGAGTGTATCATGTACAACAGCCTTGGGATGACGTATATATATATATAACTGTTTGTTGTGTTGTCAATCCTTATGAGGCCAATTATATAATTATCAAAGTTTTTCCTGCATTTGACACATAAAATGTATCAGTTCATATTAAAACAAAAAAAACTAAGAAAAAACATATGATAAGTGGGAAATATGACATGAATTGTTATAAAAATAAGAATAATTAAAGCCCTCAAAATAGATGTATTTCCCACTTATCATAGCGCCTGTTTCTCTGCTGCGCTCCATTAAAAACTTCCAAGTTCTCCGTAACTGTTGTGCAACAAGATGTTTCTCGTATTGCTTACTGTTAACTAACTGCCAGATCGGGTTTTCCCGAGTAAGAGAAGGCTTTCTTCTCTCTGGTGTTTGTTCCACATATTCAGGGTTAGGGATGTGGAGGGTGGGTCTAGGTACTATGGATATCCGGTAAACACCGGGAAGTCCTGACTAACGCACCTCTCACTCTATCTCTCAACCCTTAACCCGTAACTTAATCTCAACCTCAATATTCTCCTAAGTTCGGTATTTCTTGTCTTCAGAGCGTAACTACGCTCTGATACCACTTTTTGTAACACCCCAACTCAATCCAAACGTGGTCTCGCAACTTAACAGCATATATATATACACGTCACAGCGGAATTCTTTACACACCAGGACCTTGCCACGGTCTGACTACAGAATATACCGAACATTAGTACAACAACCTTAACCAAATACATATCCTTCTTGCAATCCCCTCACATCCTATACATCTTACTAACTCAATTGCCATACGAGTGTACATGCACAACTCGTAGGCCACACTTAACTTGCAGCACTTGTACCCCTTCCTACTCTCTCGACGGCCGCCTCCTGATGTTCACCTGTGTAGTAAAAACAGCCCCCAAAGGGGGTCAGCACGAATGCTGGTATGATCCTCTCATGGCCCCCAAGCTAACGTGGCTACGACGACTAATTGTCGATAGCATGGAGGTTGATTAGATGCACAACATAATAGTAAGTGCAGTAAACAACAAACCAAATATGAACAATCAATGTTCACACACAATGAACGACTTAGATGCATTCCCTTAATTAGAGAGTTAGTATTTAACTCCTCAAATTGTATTTCCTCTTAGTCTCAGTCCATCCTTATCTCACCTCAATCTTAGTCTTATCTTAATCTTAGTAACAACCACCCTTTAAAAAGGAGTGGAAGTAGCTTATCTTAGTCTTAAAAATACAAACCATCCTTTAAAAAGGAATGGTTGTAACTTATCTTAACCTTACCTTAATCTTAATCTTAACTTATTCTCAGTATACAAACCGTTCCTGGAGCGGAATGGTTGTATCCTAAGTCCAAACCTGGGATTTAGGTGATCCCACCGCACCATCTTAATGCCACCTACCCTGGACGGGAGTCCAGCGTAGCTGAGCCGGCAACCGGCCCTAGGCTACAAGTCCGAAGACAAGTCCTTAAGTGGAAGACGGATCTGCTATAGATACCGACCCCCTTTTCTTAGCATGCATGACCGGAGTCAGTCCCGGGCTTCCTCACTCAAGTTCCAGTTAGTAGTAGTCTCAAGACCATGTTTGTTGGTTAACCTCTTTCGGTTTATATCAACCCATATTAGGGAGTGTTCCTTAGTCTCACTCAATTCCTTACTAAACGTTGGTTAGTAAGTTCTCACGGTATGTTGTGTTAGTTTTCATACATCACACAACAATACAATAAACATAATATTCCGGTTGCATGCTTTATCTTGTTTAGTGAGCACACAGAAACAAATAGCACACAAGCCGAAGGACACCTCGTTAGCAAGCAGGTCACAAGAAGAACTGTACCGTTCACCGTTGGTCGTTCGGTTGCTTACTCTCTTCCGGAGTCCAAATTCCCAAGCCCTAAAACATTCATTCAGTTTTAGGTTGTTAATCACTTAACTTAATTCAACTCATTTAACTTGCTTAACCCATAATGATTCCCACCTAACACCTCTTAAGTTTTACAACTTAATCTCACAACTTAACCTTAAACTTTTAAGTTTATACTTATCTTGATCTCTTAGGTCTTTACACCTTTAATCATCAATGCCCTCTTAATGGGGTACCATTAATACCACTAAACTTCCTTAGGGTTTCTTTCTTTTTTTTTTCATTTTTAGGGTCGACCGACCTTACCGACCGACCTTACCCAAGGTCGGTCCATTCCAGAACTCATTACCGTTTGAAAATTTCACCCCGACCGACCTTGCAAGTCCGGTCCCCAAGGTCGGTCCATTCCCGAGAGCTTCCCCGTGGGATATTTAAGCCCGACCGAACTTGCCAAGTTCGGTCCCAAGTTCGGTCGATTCCAGAGACTCAATTCGTACACAAAATACAAGCCCGACTGAACTTGCAAGTCCGGTCCCCAAGTTCGGTCGATTCCAGAAACTCTTTCCGGTAGTGTAAACTGAGCTCGACCGACCTTGCAGGTCCGGTCCCTAAGGTCGGTCGGCTCCAGAACCATGTTTCTAACTTCCCATTTGACTCCAAACTTTTCCACATGTTCCCCCATGTGTCTTAATACCATTTAGGCACTTAAACTCACCTTAGAACTTCCACCAAACTCTCCAAAACAACTTCCAAAGATCTTCTTAAACATTTGCTAAATTCTTGCAAACACTCCTAACACTTATCATATAATTCCTTACATCACCAATTTGTAACCTTACCAAAACTTCTACCAACCCAAGTGTTCTCTCCTTAACAGTTTGAGCACTTCATAAACATCATTTTCCATCCCCAGTTCGCTTACTAAAACTTCCTCAAGTCACCTTGCATATCCATACGCAAATTCCTCTCCTTTCCTTTGGTTACTCATCACTCTTAAACTCTTAAGCTTGCTTATACATTTCTTTCCATTACCTTAATACCTTGACATTGTTCTCCATTTACCTTGACCATGTAACACCCTCCTTAGACATTTCCACCTCTTTTATGCATCTTATTCACCACCCTCATGATCATACGCTCTTTTACATTCCTAGTCATTTTCCTTGACATTTGACAACACGCTCCCACACCTTTCTCTTCCATCACCTAAGTCCACTCATTAACATCTAAACTAAACCTCATTAGTCCACTACTAGCATCATCACACTTACACAAGCTATCCAAACTCCTCATTGTTTATTCCCTAGTTCATATCTAAATCACCTTAAAGCATTACACACCTTTCCATCCAAATCTTTGCTCAAGTCTTAGCATTCCTCATCACATGATTTTGGTGTGTTTAATACACTCACCAATCCTAATTCCTCCTAGACATCTCTAGGTCATTCTAAACCTCAAGAACTCCTTAGTTAACTCATTTCCACTCAAAATTCCTCTTAATGATCCCTAATAAATCCTAGGGCATATTAGCTCACCACTACCACTTAAACACTTTGTTTTCTACTCAAATTTCGCCATAGCTTCTCTAGTATATTATCATGCCCAAATGCATTGTTTTCCTCACTCAACCATCTCACACCCATCAAGTTCTTTCTCATCATATTTTAGCACTCAAACCAACTCATTCACAACAACTCAATATATTGAAATAATCTTAAATTGCATAGCACTAAGGCTCTTAAATCACATGGCTCTTAGGCCCTTAAATAACTTAAACTTAAACACTAAATTTCCCACATATAAAAGCTTTTAACCTGCAAATACACCCATCAATCTCATAGTAGTTTTAATGCTCTTAAAATCCCTCTTAAACTTATATTTCTAACTCATTCCCATTGGCTCCTTAGTCACAAGTTCATAAGCTTGTTTAAATTCTTTTTCTTAGGTTACATAACCCATTACCTAATGTAAGCCTTAGGCTACATTGGTACTCATCTAAAACTCATTCCTTAAACCTTAAACCACCATTAGGTAAGTAATTTACCTTGTTTTCTCAAGCTTATCTTATCTTCCTCCTTAGACCTTCTTCTTGAATGAATATCGGCCACCACTTAAACTTCCTTTGCCAATGTTCTAACCAACATTCAATGACTCACATGAGTACTAAACAATACACTAACCTCTAGGAATGAAAACCTAGGTTAGAAATGTGTTCTAAGGCATAAAAGTGGATGATTACCTTTGAAGTCTCAAAGTAGACTTGGGCATTGAATGAAATAGGACCTCCACTAGTCCTTGGTGAATAAATCAAGCTAGAACAAGGCATAAAAACAAGGCCCCATAAGTAGTTATTTTCGGCCATGTGGAAGGAATGATGGAAACATGGTTTTTCTTACATTTTCTTTACCTTAAGAGAATGGAGAAGCTAATGAGCTCTTCAAACTTGATTTTCCTCCATCAATGGAGTTTTCTCATGGCACCAAACTTGAGCTTTGAAAGATTTGAAAAGATAGAAAGATAGGTCTTGGCCTAACTAAGAGAAATCTATACTTAGTGTTTGATTTGGAGCAAAGATGAACACTTGGTGAGCAATTGAAGGTGGAGCACCCATGGATGGAGCTCTCTCGGTTTTGGAGCAAGAGAAGAGAAGAAGAAATCGTGGAAGGAAGGAAATGAAGAGAGAGAAGAGGAAAGGTAACTTAAATGAAGATATTTTGCTTTTTAAAGTAAATAGTAACTTCTTACTTTATCCTCTTCTTTATAACATTATTTGACTACTCATGGTGACTCATCCTCCCTTAGAAAAATGGCCCCCTATTAATTAAGGCAAGTCATGGTCTTGTTTGACCAACTAATTAGACTTAAGTGATTAAAGACTAAACTAGTCACTATTTGGCACTATTCACTAATTAGTGCACATATTCGTGAAATTTTTGATTTCCCATTGATTTAGACTTCCTAATGTGATACTAATTAGTACACATGTTGATTAAGATGTAATCATGGGCATTTAGCCACTCAAAACTCAATTCTAAGACAATTTCTCAAAAAGGTGCTTTAAGACTTCTTAAAGCACATTTTGTGTTTAAGCTTGTTTTTGAGCTTGATTTTCTTTGCTAATTGATTTAAAATGTCCATTAGCATATTACTAAAGTCTTATAAAGGTATTTGGGTGCTAATTAAAGTCACTCCAAGCTTAGAGCACGTTTTCGCCCAAATTACCCTTAAGGCACTTTCTTGTGTTTTCCTTGGTTTAGATTGTCTACCAATCTTTCTAAGGCATATTCTAGCCTTACTACATCATAATTTATGTTTACTTAGCATACTTAGGTTTGAGGTATTTCACTGACAATTCAAAATGAGTTTCATCACCACACTCTATCATCAGGGACAATACAGCGGGCTGGATTCAGATGATGCTCCACACCGTATATCTGCATTTCTTGATTTCTGTAACACTTTTAATAAAACAGGAAATCTAAACGAGCGCATCTGTCTGCAATTGTTCCCCTATTCAATAATAGATGGCACCTCCAGGTGGCTGAGAAGTTTACAACCCAGCAGCATCCACAGCTGGGCCGAATTAGCAAACAAATTTCTGGCAAAATACTATCCCCCGTCCAAGACAATAGAAAAAATTGCTGAGATCACAAACTTCTGTCAAGAACCAGGTGAGTCTCTTTATGATTCATGGGATAGATTCAAAGAATTACAGATATTATGCCCACACCATGGTATGAGTAGCCAGGAACTTGTGTTATCATTATTTAGAGGTTTAAATGATTCTAATAAATTGTTGCTAAGTTCCTCGTCTGGAGGAAATTTTATGAAATTGACCGGAGAAGAAGCAGTTGAACTACTGGATACCATGACTGCCAGCATCAGACAATGGTGTAAAAACAAGGGAAGAGGTGAAGCAAAGAAAGAAACCAGAATGTATAATATCCCCCACAGGATCATGTATCTGCTCAACTAGCTGCACTCACCAAAGTTATGGAGAAACTAACGCTAAATCAACCACAACAAAAAGCTGTGAAGGTGGTGGCCACTTCCCCATATCTGACTCCCTGTTGCGAAAACTGTGGAGGAGCTCATGAAACCCCAGACTGCGATGGTTCAGGATTCAGCAGGACCCTTGAGGAGGTAAGTTTAATTAACAACAGACCAGGGAATCGTTATCCAAACTCATACAACCAAAACAATTGGAGGAGCAATCAACAACCATGGAGGAATTAGGAGCTAGAGACGAGCAACCAAGGATTCAACCAAGCCGACAACCTCAATACAACCGACAACAGGAGCAGCCAACCAGCTCACAAGGAGATATGGGCGAACTGAAAAGCATGATGACGGAGCTTCTAAAACAAGGTCAGGCAACAAATTCAAAATTTGCTGAAATAGAAGCCAAAGTTGCTGATCAGGCTACCATAACCACGAATTTAGAAAGACAGATAAGTCAGATTTCATAACAACTGGCTCAAAGACCAACAGGGTCACTCCCTAGCCAGACTGATCCGAATCCAAGCGAGCATGCAAAAGCAGTAACCCTAAGAAGCGGAAAAGAGCTGATATCTAATGCCCTTGAAGCTGAGAAGGAATCTGACGAACAAAGAGATCCTCAAACTGAAAAAGAAGAATTAACAATTCCTAAGGAGAAGGAGTCTCCTGCATCCCTTACTATTAAACCGTCTCAGGTTTCATATGATACTCTAATTCCATTTCTTGATAGATTAAAGAAAAAGAATTTGGATGACCAATTTGGAAAATTTCTTAACATTTTTAAGAAATTAACTATTAATATTCCTTTTCTGATGCCTTAACACAAATGCCTATCTATGCAAAATTCATGAAAGATATTTTATCTAACAGGCAATCTTTATAGGAAAATGACACGGTGAAATTAACCGAAAGAGTGTCTGCAGTACTCTTAAAGAAGCTACCACTGAAATTGGGAGATCCAGGTCTTCCTATCATTCCCTACGCGATAGAAAACATAAATTGTGGTAACGGGTTGTGCGATTTAGGAACCAGTATTAACTTAATGCCTTTATCTATCTTTAAAAAATTAGGTGTAGGTCAATGCTCTCCTACTTCTGTGCAGCTACAACTAGCTGATCGTTCCATAATCAATCCTAGAGGAAAAGTTGAAGATTTAGAAGGTTTCTGTCGGCAAATTTATTTTCCCTGCTGATTTCATTGTTATTGACATTGAGGAAGTTAAAGATGTTTCACTAAGCCTAGGTAGACCTTTTATGAGAATTGTCTGTACTTTAATTGATGTTGAAGGAGGTAAAATAATTTTGAGACTTCATGATGAACAGGTAGTTTTTGACATGACCCGGAACATGAAACGTCCTTCTGATACACGATTCTGTTTTTCCATAGATACTGTTGACTCTTTAGTACAGGAGACGTTCCTCAGCAAAGATGAAGAAACGATTTTGGAAAGATGTCTCATGGCATCTTGTGAAACTGATGATGAAAATCCTGATATTGCCCTCATGGCTGAAGAGTTGGACAAGAGGCAACCATATTTCCGTACCTACAAGCAAAAATTTGAACCAGTGGAAAGGAATGCAGACAGACCAAAGCCTTCCATTGAGAAAGCACCTACAGTAGAAATGAAACCTCTTCCCCCTCATTTAAAATACGCTTTTCTAAAAGAACCATCTGATTTAGCAGTTATTATATCATCTAAATTGACAGATGTGCAGGAGAGGCAACTTTTAGAGGTGATACGCAATCATACGACCGCTATCGGTTGGTCGATAGCAGATATCAAAGGTATAAGCCCATATTTGTGCTCTCACCGAATTTATATGGAAGATGATTTCAGGGCATTGGCACAACCACAGAGGCGTCTCAACCCCGTTCTAAAAGAGGTGGTCAAAAAGGAGGTAATAAAACTACTTGACGCTGGAATTATTTATCCCATTTCAGACAGCAAGTGGGTGAGCCCAGTACAGGTGGTACCAAAAAAAGGAGGAATAACTGTGGTTCCTAACGAAAAAGGTGAGTTGATTCCTCAACGCACTACTACTGGTTGGCGAGTTTGCATTGACTACAGGAAATTGAATACTGCCACACGTAAGGATCATTTTCCCCTGCCCTTTATTGACCAAATGCTGGAAAGGTTAGCAGGTCAGGATTACTATTGTTTTCTAGATGGCTATTCAGGGTATTTCCAGATCCCAATTGCTCCAGAAGATCAGGATAAAACTACTTTTACCTGTCCTTATGGAACATATGCTTATAAACGAATGTCGTTCGGATTATGTAATGCCCCAGCTACATTTCAACGGTGTATGATGGCTATTTTTTCTGATTACATTGAAAAATGTATAGAGGTCTTTATGGATGACTTCTCTGTCTTTGGATCAACATTTGAAACTTGCTTGGAGAATCTCGATCTTATTTTGGCCAGGTGTGAAGACACAAATCTAGTACTAAACTGAGAAAAATGTCACTTCATGGTTCGAGAAGGGATTGTGCTCGGACATAACGTGTCTTCAAAAGGTATTGAGGTGGATCGCGCTAAAATTGAGGTAATAGAATAACTCCCACCTCCTACTACTGTCAGAGGTATCCGAAGTTTTCTTGGACATGCGGGTTTTTATAGAAGATTCATTAAAAACTTTTCCACGATTTCTAAACCTCTCTGTACTTTACTGACAAAAGATGCTAAATTTCATTTTTCTGATGAATGTCTAGCAGCTTTCAATTTGTTAAAAGAGAAACTTGTTTCTGCTCCTATCGTGGTATCACCCGACTACTCCTAACCTTTTGAAATCATGTGCGATGCTAGTGATTATGCGGTGGGTGTTGTTTTGTGCCAAAAACTGGATAAAGTTCTGAGAGTCATTTATTATGCTAGTCGTACTTTAAACGACGCTCAGAAAAATTACGCCACCACGGAAAAAGAATTGCTAGCAGTCGTCTTTGTTTTAGATAAGTTTCGTCCATATTTATTGGGTAGTAAGGTTATTATTCATTCTGATCATTCTGCCCTCAAGTATTTATTTGCCAAAGCAGATGCTAAACCCAGGTTGATAAGATGGATACTTCTCTTACAAGAATTCGACATAGAAATAAGAGATAAGAAAGGTATATAAAATGTCGTGGCTGATCACTTGTCACGGATGGAGGCACCAGAAGATGAAAGACCCATCAATGAGTCTTTCCCTGACGAGGCAGTATTCGCAATCCAAACGGCTGAAGGCCCTTGGTTTGCCGATATTGCTAACTATCTTGCCAGGAAAATCATCCCAGCTGATATGACATATCAGCAGCGAAAAAGGTTTTTTTCAATTGTCAAAATTTATTTATGGGATGATCCATATCTCTTCAAAATCTATGCAGATGAAATTATAAGGAGATGTGTTCCACAGACAGAAATCCGAAATATCCTTCTCCATTGCCATTCTAGAGAAACCGGCGGACATCACGGTGCTACCCGTATAGCTGCTAAGGTACTTGAATCCGGTTTCTATTGGAACACCCTTCACAAAGATTGTCATGCTTTTGTGTCTACTTGTGATCGGTGTCAACGGCAAGGTAACATTTCTCGCCGCCAAGAACTACCCTTGAACAATATGCTAGAAATTGAATTATTTGATGTTTGGGGAATTGATTTTATGTGACCCTTCCCAAATTCTTTTGGAAATTTGTACATCTTAGTAGCAGTCGATTATGTCTCTAAATGGGCGGAAGCCCTTGCTTGCTCTACTAACGATGGTAAAGTTGTGATGAAATTCATAAAGAAAAATATTTTCACTTGATTCGGTGTTCCTAGAGCAATAATCAGCGATGGTGGATCTCACTTTTGCAATCGCCAGTTTGATGCTCTCCTGAAGAAATATGGAGTCCGGCATAAGGTTGCTCTACCATACCATCCTCAAACAAATGTTCAGTCTAAGATAACAAACAGAGAACTGAAATGGATTCTGTAGAAGACGGTGAACACTTCTCGAAAAGATTGGTCCCTTAAATTGGATGATGCACTCTGGGCATACCGCACCGCCTTCAAAACACCTATTAGCATGTCTCCCTACAAATTAGTTTTTGGGAAGGCATGCCACTTACCTGTGGAATTAGAGCACAAATCGTATTGGGCTCTAAAGGCGTTGAACTTTGATCTACAGCAAGCCGGTGAAAAGCGGAAATTCCAGTTGACAGAGCTAGAAGAACTTAGAAACGACTCATATGAGAATGCAGTGATCTATAAAGAAAAGACTAAGCGTTGGCACGATAAGATGATTGCCAAACGAGAATTCAAAGCAGGAGATCAAGTGCTTCTTTAAAATTCTAGACTTAAGTTCTTCCCAGGTAAGTTAAAATCCTTCTGGTCTGAACCATTTACAATAATATCCACCTTTCCATATGGAGCTGTGATTGGACTGTAAAAAAGAAGGATCGTTTAAATTGAATGGCGCTCGAATAAAATTATTTCTGGGAAACACGTTTGATCACGAAGAGGCTTATGCGCTTCTTCTCAAAGACCCAGTCACACCTTAAATCACTCAGGTATGGTCTAGCCAAAGACCATAAAGATGGGCAGCTTGGTAGGAGGCACCCTATTATTTATCTTTTTATTTTATCTTGTGCTTATATTTTGTATCTTATTTTATATTAAAAAATATAGTAAAATTAAAAAGAGAGGAGAGAGAACAAGGAGAATTAACTTGAGTTCTTCTGGCTGTCTAGAATATTCATTACAGGAACATCTTGCACATTCCTACAGCTGAACTCAAGTGTGGGGGAGCTACTCTACATACTTTGCAAAACTCTGGGGAGTACACTCTCTATGCCCTGCTCTTTAAATCTACAATTTTTCCTATTGTTTTGCTTTATGATCATTACCCAGGTAGTTTGCATGCCCTGTTATTTTAATTCTTTCTATGCAATGAGGGCATTGCTTTGGTTCAAGTGTGGGGGAGAGAATACTCGTATCCTCATAAGCTTGCTCTTAAGTTTTTCTTTTTTGACATTGTGTTTAAATTTGTTAAGTAATTAATAATCAAAAAACGAGCCATAGAGGGAGTAATACCGGTATTAACAGGACACAAAAAAATATCAAGTGTTTTTATCACTCTGCTCCTTACTCAATGCTAAAAAGTTTGAGAAAATTATCATTTGAATTTTGTTTTTAACTTTGAGCCTGGATTTGAATTGGAATGAAACGGTGGAAAAAAAACAAGGAAAGGTACTCCTCTGATCCAGACAGACATATTCTGATCCTAAACAGGCCTCGTCCACTCGGTTATTAAGTTCTTAGGGGGTGCTTCATCACCTGGCTACCTAAGGTACTCTGTGTCTGGGATAGTAGACCCAAAACCGCTACAAGGGTGGAGAGAAAAGTCTGAGGTAAAGGAAAAATGAACTTCAACATTAAAGTATCTTTGTATTCTGTACCAAAATGATAAAAACTTCTTCATTATGGATCATGAGTATGTGGCATTGAAAGGTATAATGGAATAAGATTTACTTCATGCCCCTTGTCGTTGAAGGAAATGTGAAAGAAAATTGTGGATTGGCTCAAGGTTAAAAGCAGAATTCTCATGGTTCCGCTTCTCTTTCTTTTGTAGGACTTCAGGGTTATTCTTAAAAATAGAGAGGAAAAAATTAAGAAATGTGATGTTCTTAGTACCCTTTAAAATCTGAAAAGATTGGCAATTATCTTTTTTGTGTTCTCCCTACTTGATTATTGTCAGTTTAACTTGTTTAAACATTATGTCAAAAATATTTGCTTGAGGACAAGCAAAAGATAAGTATGAGGGAGTTGATAAGTGAGAAATACATAGACATTTAAGGGTTCAATTTACCTTATATTTACTTACTTTCAGGATAATATTACTCACTTATCGTATGTTTTTCCTAAGATTTATGTTTTGATATGAAATGATACATTTTATGTATCAAATGCAGTAACAAAAGTCTTGGAATCACATAGTTTACTTCACAAGCTTTCCAACGCAACAAACGGCGAGTGAAACAGAGCTAAAACGAAGAATCTAAGCCCAGTTGAAAATTGCAGAAAATTGAGGAAAAATACACACGTCCGCGTAGGCATACCCGGACGCAAATCCGGACAGCTCTAAAGTAGAGTGTGTCCGTACTACGGACGCATATACGGACGCAAATTAAAGAACGTCCTTATCACAAACAGAAACTTGGACACGTACAAATTCTCGCCAGGACATTTGTGTCCTTATCACGGACACAAACTCGGACGTTACACGTTCGGATAAGGCCCCACACGGACACAAACTCGGACACGTGTAAAGTGCGGCGTCGAATTCCAGATTTCACGTGTTGTAACTTTCGGTGCCGTCTTCTCCATTTTCCTCTTCTCTTATCTACGGCGCCTACATTTTATCCATCTACTACCACCACCTACATTCTATCTCATCCACCCTTGTCTTCTTCCTTTCCTCTACTCTATAAAACCCTGCTTCTTCTACGTTAAACACACAGGAGATTGAAGAGATACAAAGAGAACACACACTCCAAATCACTCAAGTTCACCTCCATATCATACTTTATCCACCCAAATTTGATTTTCCCTCCATACATCCACATCTCCACTTCATTTCCATCCTTCCCCATCACCAAATTAGCCTTACGCTGTTATTTTCCAGAAAACCAACGAAGAACGACGTTCTGCACAAACCCAGGAGTTTTCCGCGTTTGTGTCCGCGCAGCCCCCACTCGGACAGGAGTTGTCCGCATTTGTGTCCGCGCAGCCCCCACTCGGACAGGAGTTGTCCGCGTCTGTGTCCGCGCAGCCCCCACTCGGACAGGAGTTGTCCGCGTTTGTGTCCGCGTAGCCCCTACCTGGACAGGACCAACTTGTGCCTCCTTGTTCGTTATTCTTCGTTTTACCTGTTTATCATCATTTTGAGGTCGGCATAATCATGGAGACAAACCCGGAAGCGGAACAACTCTCCCCAAATAGAGTTTTTTCTTTCCTTAACTTTACTCTATTTTAATGGCTATCTTATTTATGATGTTGTTTTTATAAATATGTGTGAGTAATAAACCTAGCCTCCCGGGTTGGGAAGTGAGCCTATTTTATATAATTGAGTTATGTAGACTTCCCACTATAATTTATTTAAGCAATATTTTGATTCTTGTCCTTAATGCGCTTTAATCTTCAGGTCAATTATTAAAGTGATATTTGTAGTTATCTTGTTAAAATGCGGTGCTAAACAAGGTTCTAGACATAGGAAGTCTAAACGGGTTGACGACTAGAAGCGAGTTTTGCCTATAGGTTAATCTGTCTCCAATAGGAATTGTTAATAATGCTATTGGTTGAATTGACTTGGGCATAATTTGCGGCTTGTTATTTTTGCTAGTTAGGGTTTATTGTACAGGGAACGGTCAATAAGCTAATTAAGATTCCTGAGTTTATTGCTAAAGTGGTGGAAGTTTATATTAATATAATTGGATGAAATAGGTGAGCAGAACAACCTAGGGTGCTTCCTTAAAAACAAAGAGTTTTACAACCGTTATTATTTCTGTTTTTTTTAAATTGTTATTATTACTATTTTTTTATGTTAAGATGTAACCACAATTTCCCTAAAAAAAGTGATAAGTTCTTGTCAGTAGTTTAATTAATGTCCTTAGTTAATTTACTACACTATAGTAACTACAGCAAGGTCCCCAAGGGTTCGACAACCCCACAAATCCACTATTCCGCAAAACGATAGGTACACTGCCTAAGTTGTAGAAGTAGTAACATATTTCTCCAACAGTTCTGAGGTCCTCAGAAGGGCGCACCGCAAAGGCAGCCGGCCTTGCATATTATTGATTGTGACGGGACCGGTACTAAGTCCGGCCTAGGTACTAATTGTTACCCTTAATCCTTGAAAAGCATGTCTAAAGTATCGAATTACCTGTTTGAGTGAATGCATGAGTAAGTAGAATTGAAGTATGTATTTGAGCATGAAATGAACTAGCTGAAACTAGAACTCACGTTAGGTGAAATTTGCAACCATAGGGAGATTTAATATCTGCTACCCAATACCTTCAAACCCAAACCAAGAAGAGGCCGACATCACCACTCACCCCTTCACCGACGAATAGTGTCAGGTCATCCGACCAGGTATGATATTATTAAAAGGATACCTGACACCCGAGGAAAAAATTTCCATCATCCGACGATGCAATGAACTAGGAGCGGGTCCAGGAGGATTTTACACACCCGAATTCCCCGGTGAAGCGAAGATGAAGCTGAAGATGATGTCCTTGGGAAAGGATTGGAATCCTTATACCAAGACATACCAAAGGACACGAACGCAAGACGGAGCGACACCACCAACAATACCCACTGAATTTCAGACGCTTGTTACACAAGCTGAATTACACAACAATGTGAAGATGATCGAGTCCCTGCGCTTGAAGCAGACTTATGTATAATCAACTTCTATGAGAAAGAAGAACGACTTGGCTTACACCAAGATAAGGACGAGATGACGGAATCTCTAGAACAAGGAGTACCTGTAGTCTCTTGGTCCATTGGTGATGAAGCGGTATTTTTGTATAGCGAGCAGAAGCGTGTGGACCTCGCAGAGAAAATGGTATTCAGATCAGGAGATGTCTTGATCATGGGTGGAAAATCAAGGTTGTTGTATCACGGTATCACAAAGATCAAGTTGAATACGGCACCACCGGCAATAATTAATGCCACACACATATAACCAGGATGCCTGAACCTTACCGTTAGAAAGTGTTAATCTTGTAGTAGCATGTAACGCATTAGTAACGTGTATTAGAGACACAGTATGTATGATGGTTGGTTTATTAATAAAGAGCAGTGTTGGTTGTTAAATTCCACTTGTGTCCTACCATCATTACTTACAAAACTTGTGAATCATTAGGTTGTGGACTCGGTACCGAAGGTAACCTGAGTATCCTCACCGAAGCACAAGCCGATAGGAGCGGCACCATTCTAACGGGAACCTTCCCGGTAAACGGCATTGATGCCTCCGTACTATTCGACTCCGGCGCCTCTCATACCTTCGTTTCGCCATCATTTGCGAAGAAGTTGGGGCTAGATGCAGATGAGCTACCAGACTTCCTGGTTACGCTCCCGTCAAAGGAGCGAGTAAGATGTACCAAATATTACCAAGCTGCCACGATCCGAATCAAGGGCGAAGAGTTTCTCATCTCCTTCATCAAATTCAATGGGTTGGGATTCGACTTGATAGTCGGGATGAACTGGTTGGAGAGGCACAAGGGGCGAATCCTCTGCACCGAGCATAGACTGCTGCTCAAGAGTCCATTTGGGGTTACTGTTTCATACCGTCAGAGGCCGAGAGAGCCTTCGACTACAGTCATCTTGGCTATGGCTATGTACCGAGAGCTCAAAAAGGGGCACGATGTGTATTTATGCTATGTGCAAGATCTAGAGAGAGATCCAGAATTCAGCACCGAGGTGCCAGTTGTATCCGAATTTCCTGATGTGTTCCCAAAAGAACTACCTGGTATGCCACCCCCGAGAGCAGTAGAGTTCGAGATTGATCTTGTACCTGGTACTGGTCCTATTGCTAGGGCACCATACCGTATGGCACCGGCCGAAATGACAGAACTCAAAGAGCAATTACGTGATTTACTCGACAAAGGGTTTATACGCCTGAGCGTATCACCCTAGGGAGCACCGGTCCTCTTCGTGAAGAAGAAGGACGGTAGTCTCCACCTCTGCATAGACTACCGCGAATTGAATGCGGTCACTGTAAAGACCAAGTATCCATTGCCACGCATCGAGGACCTGTTCGATCAGTTGAAGGGAGCTTCGGTCTTTTCCAAGATCGACCTCCGATCCGGGTATCATCAGATAGCCATCCGAGAGCAAGATATTGAGAAAACAGCATTACATATGAGATATGGCCACTACAAATTCACGGTGATGCCATTCGGTTTGTCTAACGCGCTAGCCAAATTCATGGATCTGATGAATCGTCTGTTCAGTGATCAGTTGGATACTTCGGTAGTAGTCTTCATTGATTACATCCTTTCGTATTCGAAATCAGCAGAAGAACATGAAAACCACCTGAGAAAAGTACTTGAGACACTGCGCGAGAACCAGCTGTATGCGAAGTTCTCCAAATGCAAGTTTCGGCTAGATCAGGTATCCTTCCTTGGTCATGTCATCTCGAGCGCAGGTATCTCAGTTGATCCAGATAAAATTGAAGCAGTACAATCATGGCCTAGATCTAAGACTGTTACCGACATTCGGAGCTTTCTTGGTCTAGCCGGTTATTACCAGAGTTTTGTGAATGACTTTTCTAAAGTTGCAAAGCCCATGACTACATTGATAAAGAAGGATGCACCCTTTATATGGACCGATGACTGCGAGAAATCCTTTCAGAGCTTGAAAGACTCGTTGACCTCAGCGCCCATTCTCACTCTTCCAGAGGGCACAGAGGGATTCGATGTATATTGTGATACGTCTGGTAAGGGCATGGGATGTGTACTCATGCAGCATGGCAAGGTAGTAGCTTTTGCCTCCCCCTAACTGAAAAAGCATGAGGAGAATTACCCGACTCATGACTTAGAGCTTGGAGCCATTGTCTTCGCATTGAAGATATGGCGACACTATCTATACGGGGTAAGCATCACCATCTATTCTGATCATAAGAGACTCCAATATGTCTTCACACAGAAAGAACTAAATCTAAGACAAAGAAGGTGGATGGAATTCCAATCTGATTACGACATCGACCTTCAGTATAAGGAAGGGAAGGCAAACGTTGTAGCCGATGCCCAGAGCTGTCGAGCACACTCACTCCATTCGCTACTTGCTTCTTCTAGCTTGGTTGATGAGGGGAGAGACGCTCAGCTGAGCGACCCTTACATGACAGAGATCAGACAGAAAATCATGGAGGGCACATTCGAGAAACGGAAGTATGACTTCAAATTGCATGAAGATGGTCTGATCCGACTGAATCGCAGATTATGCGTTCCCTGAAGCAATGCTGAGCTGAGGGATCGCATTCTGCGAGAGTCACACTGTTCTACATTATCCGTCCATCCGGGAGCCTCTAAGATGTACAAAGACATGAAGAGGTACTTCTGGCGGTCAGGAATGAAATCCGATGTGACTGATTATGTTCTGAGGTGTATCATGTGCCAGAAAGTAAAATTTGAACACCGAAGACCGGGCGGAATGGTGCAATCTATGCCAATTTTGGAGTGGAAATTCCGTGATATCTCCATGGATTTTGTTGTTGGACTCCCACCTACCAGGGAGGACTCAACATGATCTGGGTAGTAGTTGATCGCCTCACCAAGGTTGCCCGTTTCATACCAATCAAGGACACCTGGAAGGTGGCGAAGCTCGCTGAGCTATTCGACAAGGAGATCATTTGACACCACGGAGTCCCAAAAACCATTGTATTGACCGCGATACCAGATTTCTTTCGAGATACTGGAGAGCGACACGGGAAGCGTTGGGTACTGAGTTGAAGCTTAGCACCGCCTTCCATCCATAGACCAACGGTCAGACAGAAAGGACCATCCAGACACTCGAGGACATGCTTAGGGCGGGTGCCTTAGACTTTCAGGGGAGCTGGATTGATAAGCTTCATCTAATCGAGTTTTCGTACAACAACAGCTATCATGCTTCGATTAAGATGTCGTCATTCCAAGCTTTGTATGGTAGACCCTGCCGTACCCCGTTGTGTTGGGATGAGTCGAGCGAAGCGGTCATAATTGGACCGGAGTACCTTGAACAAGTACAAGCTGAAGTCCAACAAATCCAAGCAAACATGAAAGCAACCTAAGATAGACAGAAATCCTATACGGATGTACGACGACGCGACCTTGTGTTCTTGCGTGTTTCACCTATGAAGGGCATATTCCAATTTGGCCAGAAGGGCAAGCTAAGCCCAAAATTTGTAGGGCCATACACAATCACTTAGAGGATTGGAGTTGTGGCTTTTCGACTAGCGTTACCTGAGGAGTTGGGACGTGTACACGATGTGTTTCATGTTTCACAACTCAAGAAATACATAGCCGATCCTTCCCATGTATTAGAACCCGAATAGCTATCCCTAGAGCCGACGATGAGATATGTCGAGACTCCATTGCGAATCCTTGATACGAAGACTAGAGACACTCATCACAAATCGGTACGAATGGTCAAAGTTTTGAGGTCTAACCACGATGTCGAGGAAGCAACTTGGGAATTAAAGGATGCCATGAGGGCGAAGTACCCAGATTTATTTGTAGACTAGCTGTCTAGTATCCATAGAGTATGGAGGGTACGGGGCGTACCCCTATTAAGGGGGTAGAGCCATATTGTTTTGCATTGTTTCAGGATAGCATTGCATAGTATGTTTCTATTGTAGTACACTTTGTTGGCACAGTGTAATGCTAGTAGTACTCATTATGTGTGTACAATGAGTAACATATTTGTGTTGTACGGTATATGACACAAATGGTAATGTGGAAGGTATTGTGAACGGTATTATGAAACGGTATTGTGGAATGTGTGAATTGTATTGTGTATTGTATTTGGATTGTGTGTGCTTGCAGTGTATGAACTGTGAACACCTTGTAAGGTGGTAGTAATGTGTGATTGTGGCAATTGAGTTGCCAAATCTGTACGGATAGTAACCCATTAAGCTTGAGCAACTGTGAGGGCAAAGTTTCTTAAGGGGGGTAGATTGAAATACCCCGAAATTAAAAAAAGTGATTAATTAGGCTAATTATTATTTTAGAGGCTTAATTACATCTAAATAAACATGAGGGAACGATTCCCGAAGAAAGCGGATCCTTAAAATGGATTAAAAACATAAACGAACCTTAAAGCGTGTTTTTCGAGGAAACCGGGAAAACGTGACTCTAAGCGGGTTAAATAGACCCGTAATAATTCTAGTCAATCAAATAGTCATTATTAAACTTTAATGAAGGTCTAGAACCAATAAAATTAATTAAACGTGAAAATTCCGGAAAACGGGTTCTAGTAGTGAATAATGTAAAAACTAGAACTTGTGGGGTGATAAATGTAATAAAGCTAAACTAGCCTTCCCCATTTGTAAATAAAAAAAAATGTGTGTGTGTGTGTGTGAGATAGAGAGAGTGTGGCCGGTTCCCTCCCCCTCTCTCACTTTCTTTATTTCTTCCTTATATGCTAAAAGATAAATAAGTAAAGAAAACAAGTACAAAAGCAAAAGTAATTCTCTCTCCTCTCTACCAGCCCTCTCTCACCGTATTTCCCTCCTTCCTTCTGAATTTTCTTCTTCCCCAAGCCTGTTAATGGCGATTTCACATGCCCTCACCAACACTCTCCTTCTCTTCCATTTCTGAAGGACCAAACCAACTCCAAATCACATAAAAATTACACCATTGCATTCCTCTTCTCTTGGGCTTCATTGTCCACCTTTTAAAAGTTGAAAAGCTCACACTTCTTTACCATGGTTGTAGCTCATTTTGGAGCTTGAAGACCACCATTGGAAGCACCTTCACCTCTTTATTGTTTTGAGGTAAAAAGAGCCTTAAAAATCTATCTTTTTCTAGCTCTTTCTTGCAAAACGAAAATTCAAGTTGAGCTCTTGCTTTCTCCTCCATTCCAGCCGGTTTTGGTGTATATTTTGGGTGCTAGAATCTTGCTCTCTTGCTAGCCAAGAACTCCACTCAGTGATTGAAAGTTAATACCCTTTTAAGCTTTAAACCCTCTTGTAGTTTAGAGCTGAAATTGTGTGTGGGCAATGTTAAACTTTTAGGGGAACCTCTGTCAAATGTTGTCTAGGAATTTGAAGGCTTAAGTGTGTGAGGAAGAGGAAAGAACCTAGGAAATAACTAGGATGTCTTGGTGTTTGAAGGGAGTAATTAACTACCTTGGAAGCTAACTTGGGATAGCTAGGTAAGGGAGTAGAGTGTGGGAGAAGATAATGCAATTTAAATTCTAGTAATGGCATTAGTTGAGCAAACAATGGGTGATATATGTTAGAGCTAAAATCTGTAGCATAAGAGGAATGCAAGTGCTGAAATGAAAGTTAGAAAAATTGTGTGAATTAGTATGGAGATAGGTAATGAAGTAGAATGTGAAGTGAAAACAATGTCATGAACATTAGTAATACATTATCTAAGGAACCATTAAGTTGGTGAAGGGAAAGGAAACAAAAATTTGTAGCAAGAACTTAAGAGATAAGTTAAGAATGGAGGAATTGTGTAACTTAGCCAAAACATGAGTGATTGAGTTAATGGATGGCTTAGGGAGGTTAAGGAGTGTAAAATTGGTATTTAAACATGTAGAAAACATGTGGAAATGATTAGGAAAAGATTGGGTGAGAATTGAGGTGAATTTGGGGTTCAAAGTCAGCGATTAAAATAAGTACTTGGCTGGACCGACCCTAGGACTGACCCTGGTAGGGTCGGTCGACCTGAAATCTGCAACTTCGGAGGCTTCTGCATTCGACCGACCCTGGCTGGGTCGGTCGAGTTGGAATTTTTAGTCAGGATGCCTTCTGCATCCGACCGACCCTGGCTGGGTCGGTCGGACTAGGATTTTTGGAAACCGATGTCTCTGCACCCGACCGACCCAGGGGACCGACCCAGGGTGGGTTGGTATGGTCAAACAAAAAAAAATATAATAATAATAATAATAGTAATCATATATATATATATATATATATATATATATATGTATGTATGTATATGGTTGTAGTATGCCATTGATGGAGTAATGATGGTAAGAAATATGCACATGAGTAAGAAAACAAACCTAAGGAATGAAATGATTTTCATGACTAAGTCTGGGTAGTAAGAATTAGTAATGGTAATTGGGAATATTAGTAAAGGAACGGTATAGGTTAATGATAGGTAATTGACCGTAAAATCCTGTATATGTGATAGGATTCGAATAGTCGAACACCGAAGGAGAGTCGGTGAGTCCAAGGACAACGGTAAACGGTATGAATTTCTCATGTCCTGTATGCTACCTTGGCTACTCTGATTTGTGTGTTTGTGTGCTATGTTATCACCTAAATAAGATAAAATGCAGGAATCGGGTTTAATGCACCTTCTTGTGCTTGCATTATATTGTTCCTTGTTGGATGCGTATTTAAACTCTTAGTTTGTATAATTCATGAAATGTATGAATGAGAATGAAGAGTGTGTTGCCTTGATGTGTATTGTACTGACCAAGTAATAAGGAAAGAAGGGCTTCTAACTAATTCCTAACCAGCTAACATTTCTAACATTGAGAAATTGGTAAATTGGAATAAGTAAAAGTCCGATATAGCTTCGGCCACGCGTGAGGATGAGGAGACACAAGAGGATGGATCCGATTCCTGGCCTTAATCTTTTCCATGGTCCAAACCCCTTAAATGGGTAGCAACCTGGATTAGTGAGCCACCCAAAGCCCGGTGGTGGGACGGTGTAGTCCCTGCCCGGAGGTCACACCAACTTAACATGAGTATAATGTAAGTATTTGTATGAGTAAGACCAAGGTTGGTGTAAGTCGTATGGTCCCGAGTAAAAGAGTAAAGAACCTCCGATTAAACCGGATGGGTAACTGGCTAACAAAGAAGGAAGTACGGATACGTGAAGTATATTACTGTGTTGATTGACTTGCGAATTGGATCCGCTGTATGTATGACCCTTGTATGTATGTACCCTGTATGATTGTAATGTTGTATGTAATAGCATGTATGCATGTATAAAATGAACTCCATGTATTCGACCAAGTAGTCAGCGTACCCTCATTAGCACGCGGGGTATGCGAAATTTATGCGCAGCTTTTGCTGAGCCCCTTGGGGCACTGTTTTAATTTTACAGGTGCTCGTGAAGGATGACGGTCGTGTTGAGACCAAGATGATCACTTTTTGTGTAGTTAGTAGATTGGGAAAGGTGTACCGAGTTGTACACGGCTTGATGCCTTTTTTAGTAGCCGGTGTACCATGTGGTACACCCCTTTTGATATAATGAGAATTGTTCACTTGGTAGAGATGAGTAGGTTGGTAAACTCATGGCTTTTGTAAACTTGTAAAAAGGGGTGTAATTGATTATGATTGTAACACCCCAACTCTAAATCCCGTAATTAACTTCTAATGACCTCCAACATAATCAACAAACCGCAGCGGAAATAACTTAAACAGATTTGGTGTTACCGCCGCCAGCCACCCACGTGACTGACCAGGCCTTTCCTCCCAACATGTTACGGTCCGAATGACTGGAAATACATTACAATCTCCTTAAATTACATACTGAGCCGCTAAGTCTTAATTAATACAACACACTTCTAAATACATCTTTTAACAAAATCAAAATGAATCCAAAGTCCTAAGTGTACCCCGCCTACTCTCGGTCGGGTCTGATCTCCTTCGCGTACCTGTGAATGATTGGCCATGAAATGGCTCAGCAAAACGAATTGCTGGTATGGAATCGTGTTGCCCACGTGCGACCGGGCTACACTCAACTAATTGGTCGGATGAACATGCGGTTAATTTATTAACAGACATGCATATATAATAAAACACTGTAAACACTCAGCATGCCAATCACATAGTCAACAAACAATCAACAAGTGATCCTACTCAACGGGATCAAATCGTCACAACAGGGTTAGCCTTATTTCATCTCAATTAGTGCAATGCTCTCATTGGTATTATTTATGTTCAAATATTTTCCCTTACAATCCAGACAACGGAATTATGCGTATACATTTAAAGTTCTCAAGACAGACTGAATTTTTTAGACTACTTACAGTTTTAACTTAGGGCAGGTGGCCCGTGCCAAGTGAATACTACGCATCACAAATCAATAATCTGTGCCGATAGTGGCATATATACATATTTATTTATACATATAACTCACCCCTGCCAATGGTCATGTGCCAAAGATGGGGAGCCAATCGCTTGGCTCCGGGGCAGCGCAGTCCGTAGACGCACTCCAACGAGGTTGGTTCTACTATAGATACCATCCTCTCAATCCAATAAACACGCGTGCCAGGTCTACCCGGATCCTCTCGTTCCCCCCAATAGTTAGTGTTAGTCAAATTCTTATAATCTCTTCCTTAGTTACTTCAAGACATCACTATGATGTCGTTTACGATTTATAAGGATGTCATAAATTTATATCACACTCATATACATCCATCCTCTCAATCTCCTTGAATTCTCCATTCATGATCCAATTCATTTCCTCGTGTGTTAGGCCACTCTACTGTATAGTTAGCAGCGCGACAAATATATCAAATCGGATTAATCACCACACAATCACAAGCAACAACAATAGACCGGTTTACATGCTTTAATCTTGAGGGTCGTTTTTCACACAATAACTAGCACACAAGCCGAGTATAACTCGGTAGCAAGCAGGCTACAAGAAACCATACCTTAGCCTTAGTCGAAGTCCACCCACTATCGGCTGACGTCTCGACTATCCCGACCCTATAATCCAATCGATTAAGTGAGTAACTTTCTTATTTATGCTAGTATATGACTTTTTTTTTTCTTATAGCACTTCTCTTAATTTTTGTTACCAACTATATACATATATATTAGTATATATATATATATATTCGGTTTAGTGCAATTACATGTGTATAAGTATAATTTAACATTAACCGAAATTTGGCACATTTGTCATTTATCAAGCAAGGGAACTTGCATATACATACTTTCTTCGACTGTAACATTACGATGACATGAATAAGCGGACAATTGAGTTTGTTGGTAAAACTACATATATATACATATTATTTATCCTTGTATATAAAATTTTATATCCGATTAATCCTAACATTAATACCTTTACAAATTAATACCGGCTTTTCTACAACGAAATCCTTAATCATTTTAATCCATCACATAATCAATTTACTAAAAAGTTATCAATCTCATTTACAACTTACCAATTTACCCGATATTTCTTAATTGCTAAAATCCGCTAAATCAACTTATTAACTTAGTTCAGTACTGTTAACACCACAACTCATCCACTTATTAACCCTCTATTCACCACTCTTATCTGTTTAATATTGATTACCCAAAATAGATAGTTATAATCCCCTAATAAATTTAAACCAACCGATTTAGATTTGAGCTAGATTTACGTGATAAACCAACCTACTTATTTTCCAAAATCTCTTTATACCCAACCGATTTCAGTTTCCACAAACTCTCGCATTAACATCAAAACCTTAGAATTTACAAGTTAATTGCTAAGCTAATTCATTCACTGCTGATAAAATAGAAAGTAAATTAGGATTTATTTGCTGATTAATCTCTTAATCTCACCTTTGTCCAAAACTCAGAACCGCTAATATATACTTAATTAATCAAAATGATATTAAATCCCTCTAGTCACTCAATATTTATAAGTATGACATTTTTTAATACCGAAGTTTCCTTGTTACTAGCAATTATCTCGTACCAACATTTATCACCAATAACCAAAAGGTAGTAAATTTGTTTACCCATTTTGACTCCCAACAACTATAGCAAAATAAAAAGATCAAGATCTTCTAACCCACAGCTTTACTAGTGGAAACAAAACAAAAAAAATGTAATGGTTAGCTTCACGCTTATGACAAAAGGATAGCTTAATTTCCTAATTCTGAATTGCCACTTGATATTAGTAGAGCCTAATAAAACCCATATACATAAGAATATATGCATCAATAGAATCTTTTTTTATTATTATTATTCTACCAACGTATGAAAAAAAAAAGAAATCCAGACCAAACCTGTTAAACAGCCGCTTAAGATTTCTTAATAATCCGTATACCCATAATTTCAGCAATCATTAAATTAATAACCACCTCCTCTACACATAAATTCAATCCTGTTAATCAAACCTCATCAATCAAAAAATAACCACCGTTTTTTTTTTTTGGGGTTTTGGCAAATAGTACTTTAGTTAACTATCCAACCCATTATACCTCTTTTCCTTACACTTAATTTATTTAACTTTCCAATTTATCAATTAATCTAATAAAACATTATTTATGTGTTTAGTATTGATTATGTAAAACAATATCCAAGATCCACTAATCACTTATTCACCCATCAGAGGTCCTAAAATCCATATTAATCTCATTTTATCCTCACCCTAAATTAAGTTTTAGTTAAACTCACCAGATCCACAACAATACAGACACAGGTCTGTTTCCATTTATTTCCTTAATTACCAAATCCACTAATTACCCAAGTTTCTTCCCTAAATAACGTTACGGTAGTTACTAGCAAACAAAATATATATCGTTGCCATTAGTTTTACCTCCACCATTTGTATTGCTACGCAAACAATGACCAACTTAGTTTCAGCATAGCAATCACCAAAATCATTCTTTGTTTGAACCAAATGATGCATTTTACCTGCTGTGCAATAGCATCTAGGGCAGCAGCAAAGGCAGGGGAAAATTTAGCATTTATTCAAAAGATTAGACTGTTTATACTCAAGTCTGTCTTTAAATATTTTTTTTTATTCTGCAATAGCAAGGTGCTGCCGCTATGCTTAACTTTTGATTCACAAGACGTGATAGAATAAGCAACCACTTATGTTGCCATAATCACCAGATAAAGCAAGATAGGTTTGGGTATATTACCAGTTCTGGTATAGAACGTCTCCTGCCCCTGCTTCAATCTGGCGTGCAAGTGCAGCAGCTTGCTGTTCCAGCAATTCATCACACCAGAGGAAACTCAAGAAGAAAATCGAAGAGAGTGCATGCAGGTGTGTAATCTGTTGCGCGAGATGCAGTCATCCAGTGATTTATTTTTTTTCTGCGTACGTGCACAAAAGGGAATGGAAACAGGCACACTTATGTTCCTTGTCCACCAGCTGATTTTGTTGTTCAGGAGAGGAGTGAATGAAGCAGGTAATACATATGTTCCTTGTTCACCAGTGGACACCGACACTAGAAGAGAATGGTGGGGTGGGAAATATGCGAGCGTTTCCATTCTGATTGCACGACAAGAAAAGGGTGATGTTGAAGCATGTATGTTCCTTGTTGCTGTTTTGGGTTGCAAACTTAGCGGTGGTGCAAGGATGGATACAGAATGAAGAAGTCATCAGCAAAATTGTGAAAGAAGAGAATGAAATCACAACCGATTCCGGTGATTTCCCTCTTTACATGTGCAAACACGAGAAGGAAAATGAAGACTAGTACAGCTTGCTAGTTAGGTTTTCAATTCTCTGAGAGTGGAGAGAATGAGCAAGTAAAGTGAGGAGAATGAAAATGGGGCGGCAGGGCATGTATTAAGTGAGGCGGTGGCTTTTTTTTATTATTATTATTGATATTAAGTTGCTAATTTAGTAATCAAGGAGGATATTAGGATTTTGGTAAGAAAATTTGGTGGGCTGCTGCTCTTATTGATAATAATCTTAGCTAAGTTGTTAGGAGTTTAGAATCTAATATATGGATTGACTACATAATATGATGAGTTTAATTAGCCCATACTTTACTCTTTTAGATTCTAACCTCATGTGTTACATGTTACATCCATTTAATAATATCCTTGTTATTATTTTATTTACCTCCTTGTACATTATACATTATGTACCTTATAATACCATGGTTGCTATTTAATTTTTCTCTTTCCACATCCATAATGATTTCCTTATATTTAAAGTTTAATAAACCTTTTTAAACCTTCCTAGTTTTTATTACTGCACGGGATTAGGGACGGTCTTTCCTATTTTAGAACATCAATATCGTATTGTTCCTTTTAATTCTTAAAGGATATTTAACCCTTTCATTAAATAGTTTCATTTAATTAATTTATTATTAATAGGATAATAAATATTTCAAATATTTCAAGTTCTTCTTAGAATTATTTCCACTTAGTCCAATATTTTGTGTAAGGTTTAATAACCTTTTGGACTATATATAAATAAATATATTTAGGGGTTATATCATTCCTTGATGACTTAGGGCTCATTAGCCTCTATATATATATATATATTTACTTAACCCTTCAATTAATTATATAATGTATAAGGGTATTTCAGATTTTAAACATATTTGGACTTTATATATTTATCCAAGTATATATATTAAGAGGTTATATATTTCCTTAACGAATTTAAGGTTTATTAGTCTTTATGATTTAATGACTAACCTTTGATTTAACCCCTCTATTTAATTAATTCCTGGTTAATTAATGTAATTAAGGTTTGGGATATTTCAATGATTTTGGATACTCGGTAATCGAATGTTGTAAGTAAATGATATAGACGTATTAGGAAGTAATTATGGAAGCTCGGTATATTCTGATTATCGGACTGTTACTGTATGTAGAGTAAGCCTTGCTAGCCGTATGGGCAGTTAGCGGCATTGTATCACCCGTCGTAGTATTTGTGATTCCGCTGCGAGTAGTAAGATAACCGAGATGATTAGACAGTAATTAATGGATTAACGGTAGGGGTGTTACAACATAATTGTTAAATTAAGACATTATGTGGAAGATTGATGATTATTGGAAAATCCAGAGTAAGGCCGAGAGTTATAGAATTTTTGGAGATATTTAAGTGTAGTTTTATGTTACAAATTCAAGCTTGTAATAAGGCTATGTTATTAGGCCATTTTATAAAGTTATTTAATGTTTATTTTACATTTAAGTTAATTATTTAAGTTACTATAAACCTTGGGGCCAAAACATACGTAAAACAAAAATATATAGGTTGTAGATAAATATAGCCGAAAACTAGGGATTTAAATGTGTTTAAATAAAAATTATAACATTTTATTAAGTTTTGGGGTAAAATTGTAATTATAAGAGAGATTGGGGTAATTCTTGTAATTACCGAGAATTGGGATCAAAACTATACTTCAGGGTCAAACATTGACCATATAGGAGACTTTGACCAGATTTGGTGATTTATTAAATTAAATATCAACTTATAATAAGTTATGTATTAAATTGTAAAAGTTCATCAATATTTGGGGTGTAATTGAAATTACTGAAAGTCTTGGGTAGGATGTGGAGTTTTAAACACCCCTGGTCTGTTGGGAATTTTTAGAAATTTATTGGGTTGATTTTGGAGTTAAAATGAATTAGGTGTATAATATATACTTTATTATGTCATTATTATACTATGAGTAATAAAAGGGGGTCAAATTGTAATTTAAGAAAGTTTGTGGGTTTGGAAATAATTCTGGACAGAGAGGGTGGTCTGTTCGGAATTGCAAATATATTATAACCATAGGTTATATAAATATAAGGGTATTGAAATACCCCAAACTTAGAGATGGTGTTTAAATGATAAACTACTACCTCCGTCCCGTCATAAATGTCCCATTTGCTTTTTGGCACGTTTTTCCACTTCAATATTAAATATATAAGATAAAATAATTTAAAAAAAATAATTTTTACAATATATAGTTTTTCACATAAGGATTCCATTATAAAAAAAATTTATAAAAATATATTATCTTACATGTTAAATATTGAAGTCAAACGACAAGCTCAAATAGTGAAGTGGACAATGGGAGTGGGACGGAGGGAGTAAGTTATAAGGAGGCTAAATAATGCCTTAGAAACATTAACAGACATTTCTAATCAAAGAAAACATAAGGAAACATCAAAAGAGCAGTTTAAGCAAAAACGTGCTCTAAGCTTGGAGAGACTTGGGAGAGTACCCAAATATTGTTCTAAGACCTTAGTAATATTCTAATGGTCATTTTAAATCAATTACCAAAGAAAACCAAGCTTGAAAACAAGTTAAAACACAAAATGTGCTTTAAGGAGTCTTAAAGCACATTTTTGAAAAATTGTCTTGTAAATGAGTTTTGAATGGCTAAATGTCCATCATTACTCGTTAATTAACATGTGTACTATATAGTATCACATTTGGAAGTCTATATCAATGGGAAATTAAAATTTCACAACAATGTGCCTTGTTTTGTGAATAGTGATTTAATTAAGCTAGTTTATAACATAAGTCAATTTAGTTTATCTAGTTGGTCAAACAAGACCATGACTAGCCTAATTAAAAGGGGGTGGCCGGTTTTTAAGGTGATGAATCACCACATGAGCAAATAAGAAAGGAAATTAAAGGATAAAGTAGAAACTACTATTTACTTTATACTTAAATATCTCATTTTACCCACCTCTCTCCTCACCTCTTCATTCTCTCTTGTTCCCACGATTTTGAGCTGCTCTCTCCCTTCTCCATTAACGTGAAGCACAACCCCATGCTAGCTCCATCTTCCTTTGCACACTACTTACTCATTTTAGCTCCAAAATCAAAACAAATTACATATTCCTCTTAGTTAGCTCAAGCTCTCTCTTTCTATCTTTTCAAAACTCCAAGAGCTTTGATTTGGTGCCAAGTCAAACCACCATTAGAGGAGGAAATTCAAGTTTGGAGACTCCATTGGCTTCTCCATTCTCTTAAGGTAAAGAAAGTGTAAGAAAATCTAGGTTTCCATCACTTTTCTTCTTGACCGAAAATGTATGCTCATGAGGCTTCATTTTAATGCCTTGTTCTAGCTTGTTTTCTACTCTTCAAAGGATTGAGGAGGTCCTTCTTGCTTCATATCCAAGCTTGTCTTGAGAAACCAAGGTAAAACAATCACCTTAATACCTTAAAGCACATTTTTAACCTAGGGTTTGTTCCTTAGGGTTAATGTATTATCTAGTACTCATTGGAGTCATTGGATATTGGTTAGAACATTGGCAAGGAGATATATATTGGTGACCGAGATTGAGCAAGGAAAAACCTAAGGAAGAAAGTTTTTAAAGCTTGTAAAAGAACAAGGTAAATTACTTACCTTAAGGTGTTTTATTGTTTAAGGGAATGGGATTTAGATATGTGGTGAGTTTAGTGTAGAGTTTACATTAGAAAAGGGGTTATATATGACCTAGGAGAAACAATGATCATGATTGTGAACTTGTGACTAAGGAGCAAATGAGGAAAAAGAGATAGTTTAAGAATATCAAGGTGAATTACAAGAAGCATTTTATTTCAATGGGAGCCTTGTTGTGTGTATTCGCAGGTTGAAGGCAAATATATGTGGAAATTCAGTGGTTAAGATTATTGTCATTTAAGGGCCTAAGTGCCAAGCATTTTAGTTTATGCACTATAAGATGATGTGGTGTAGTTTTGGTGTAAATTGTGTGTTAAGGTGTTGTGATGAGAATTTGAGTGATATTGGTTGTTCGATGGAGAAAAACCAAGTGTTAGGATGTACTATATACTAGAGAACCCATGGCAAAATTTAAAGGAGAACTTAGGTGTTTAAGATATTCTAAGGAGATTTAATGACTAAGGAAGTACTAGGAAGTTTTAGAGGTTGTCTTGATGAAAAAGGGGTGAGGTAAAGTGTTTTAATGAGCTATAATGACTTAGGCATCACTATGAAGGATTTAGGAATCAAGAGAATGTATTTGAGTATCTAGGACTTAGGCAAATGTTGGTAAACAACTAGGAAGGAAATAATGTGTTGATGGATGGAAGCATAAGCTTGTGAAGGAACTTTAAGTAAATGCATAAAAGAGTTTTAGATGGTGAAAGATGCTTGGGAGATGATGTTATAGTGGTGGGGAAACATTTGGCATAGTGGTTACATTAGGTATGAACCACCACCTAGAAACCTAGTGGAAAATGTTACAAGTGTTGGCATGGTTACAAGGAAAAATGCATAATGATTAAAGTGGATGTTGGTGAGTGATTTAAAGTGTTTAGTGGTTGGCTTAAGGTGTATTTGAGATGCCCAAATGAGGTTATAACATATTAGGATATATGAGGAGAAGTTTGGGGTTAAAAGAGAATTTAGAAACAAGGTTCTAGAGCCGACCGACCTTAGGGACCGGACCTGCAAGGTCGGTCGAGCTCAGTTTACACTGCCGGAGAAAGTTTCTGGAATCGACCGAACATAGGACCGGACATACAAGTTCGGTCGGGCTTGTATTTTGTGAAGGAATTAAGTCTCTGGAACGGACCGACCTTGGGACCGGACTTGCAAGGTCGGTCATGCCTAGAATTTTGTACGGTAATAAGTCTCTGGAATCGACCGAACATGGGACCGGACTTGGCAAGTTCGGTCGAGCTTGAATTTCCCACGGGGGAACCTCTCGGGAATGGACCGACCTTGGGGACCGGACTTGCAAGGTCGGTCGGGGTAGAATTTTCAAACGGTAATGTGTTCTGGAATGGACCGACCTTGGGTAAGGTCGGTCGAGCCTAAAAAAATAAAAAAAAGAAGAAATTTTGAATTCTAAGGATGGTAATAGGTAATAAGGTATACCTTTGGTAGGGTGGTAATGATTAGGACCCTAAGAACTTAAGGGATTTAGTTAAGTTAAGTATAAATTTTAATGTTTAAAGTTAAGTTTGTAAGTTAAGTGGCAAAGACTTGAGAGGGTATTGAATGGGAATCTTTAGGGACTAAGTGAGTTAAGTAAGGTGCAAATAACTAATGACCTAAAAATGAATGAATGTTTTAGGTTTGTGAATTGGGACCCCGAAGAAGGTTAAACAAACAACAGTCGACGGTGAACGGTACAATCTTTCTTGTGACCTGCTTGCTAACGAGGTGTCCCTCGGCTTGTGTGCTATCTGTTTGATTGCTACGACTAAAACAAGATAAAGCATGCAACCGGTTATATTTGTTCTCGTTGCGTATGTGTTATCTTTGCACTAACCCGCGAGACTTGAGATTGTTACTAACCAAGTTTAGTACTTACTGAGTTAAGAATAAGAGTTAAGTTTTGGTGGTTGTTGGTTAACGCCCGTTAAGGCTTAGCTAGCACATGGTGATTAAGATTTCTACTAACTGGAACTTGAGTGAGGAAACCCGGGACCGAACTCCGGTCATGCATGCTAAGGAAAGGGGGACGGTATCTAAATCAGATCCGCCCTCCGCTTAAGGACTTGTCTTCGGACTTGTAGCCTAGGGCCGGTCGCCAGCTCAGCTACGCTGGACTCCTGTCCAGAGTAGGTGGCATTAAGATGGTGCGGTGGGATCACCTAAATCCCAGGTTCGAATTAAGCTACAACCATTCCCTTCCAGGAACGGTTTGTATACTGAGATTAAGATTAAGGTAAGGTAAGGAACTGAGATTAAGGAAATGAGGACTAAGGAGGGGGTTACTAACCCACTTGATAAGGGAACACTTGAGTCGTTCATTGTTTGTGAACTATGCATGTTCATCTGTGGATTATTGTTATTGCACTTCATATCATGCTTGTGTATGTAATCAATTTCCATGCTATCGACAATTAGTCGTCGTAGCCCCGTTAGCTTGGGGCCATGAGAGGGTGTACCAGCATTCGTGCTGACCCCCTTTGGGGGCTGTTTTTACACTTGCAGGTAAGAGACCCATGAGGACGCACTACGAGAGTACGAGCGGTTAGACTTAGGATGGGCTGTTTATTTTGAGTATGGGTTGCGCTTGTGCTCCCGTCTGTTTAATTTTAACTGATGTAAGGTTGTGATCATGACTTAGTTACTTGTACTCGGTTGGTGTGGTATTATGGATGATTCTGTGTTGGTTGGTTATGTATTTTGGATAAGTGTTGCAATTGTTAAGGCCGGTATACTCTAATGATCAGACTGTGGCAAGGTCCAGGTGTTGTTATTTCCGCTGCGACGAATTCGATTAAGTGTTCAGTTTTGCGATAACCACGATTGGCTTTGGATGGGGTGTTACAGGTATAATATCATAATATAAGATATAAGGTATAGTTGTAACAATATAATAACATTTGGGGTTATTTAGTAATTTCCAAAAGTATAAGTTAAAGAAATAAATATGGACAGAATGTGGGCTTGTTCGGAATATTCGTAACTATATTATAACCATAGGTTATACATGTAACACCCCTAATACGCACTTAACAATACTTGTAATCTCAGCGGAATTTAACAACTAAACAATAACTAAACGATTCGGTGCTACAACGCCGTTAACCACCCACGTGGTTAACAAGGCAGAATAAATACAAGCGTATCGGTCTGATGATCAGACTCCCGAGCATAGAACTAATAACTTTTAATACATTAACAAAATACCGAGTTTGTTGCTACATCCATAACTGTAAACTGTACACCAACAACCATCACTGTATACAATGGTACCAAAATATATTGCCACGGGAGCACAGGCGCATCCCGGGCTTAATATCCAAAAGTAATCAAAAGTAATCCTGCATCCTAGAATCTAAAGCCATTCTGCTTCTTTGATCCTCATCCTGCAGTAAAAGAAATATGGAGCCCCCGAGGGGGTCAGCAACCCTTGGCTGGTATGGTTAACGCGCAGCCCATCGGCTACCGGGATACGCGCAACTAATTGTCATGATGACATGGCATTCATTTTAAAACACACATATACATATAACACAACTTGAGTATTGTACACAACATCACACATAACATACAAGAACAATTCCTTTTAGGAAGTGAACCAATACAATTAGTTCCCATGGAGAGCCTAGAGAATGTTGCCATACTCATGCTAAGCTCATTACATAACTCGTTACCGTCCTATTAGATTGAACGAATAACTTAACACAAGGTGCCTCGGATATAGTGACCCAAGCACACCGAACAACACATAGTATGCCCCTGTGGCCCGACGTGAGTCAGTAAAATAGCCTTGGTTAAGCTAAAGGGAAGGTTGGATACTAAATTGGAAAACAACCATAATATACAAAGAGAATCGAACCGGTTATGACATCGACTCCCATACTCACACGCGTGGCCGGAACAGACCGGACTCCTCACTTCCCCCGTTAGCACTTGTTAGTAGTTCAACATTGAACACAATAAACATTTCACAAACAATTGGTTAAGTCTTGTTAGACACACACAAGGGAAGAGAGAGTCATACGTAACAATACAATAATATTTAACAACTGTAAACTCGTTACATGATTTAAGTCTTACAAGGTCATTAACACACAGAAAAACAAACAACACACAAGCCGGTGTAAACCGTAGGCAACAGACTGCAAGAAAACCATACCTTGGTCCTTGCTTCGATTTGTTTCCACCGTAGGTCACTCCTATACATGATTAATAACGTCGGATAATTAATTTACTTAACTTCAAATTTACTAAATGTTTAACATGATTATATGACATGTTTTAATGCCCCAACTTATCCTTGATTACCTACATTATACCCCCTAGGGTTAACTACATTTGCCACATTCTTTACTGTTTTTTTTATAAGTTTTGGTCTGTCCGACCCACCGTCCGACCCACCAACTGGGTCGGACCCTTCCAGTGATTTTCGGGTTTGAAAAACACTACTTGTCCGACCCATGTCCGACTCAACCATATGGGTCGGACCATTCCAGAACATTTACCGTCCTTTAAACACACACGTCCGACCCATGTCCGACCCAAGCCCTCTGGGTCGGACCGTTCTAGAACTCTTTACTGGCATCTAACAGAGGCTGTCCGACCCAAACTTGGTTCGGACCCCTGGGTCGGACGCCACCAGAACATGTCCAAAAATTGTTAAATTTTCACCAAACTTCTCCTAAAGCCTCCTAATGTGTTCTAACATCATTTGGTACACTTACACCCTCATACAACATCCATGAAACTCCTTTTCTATCTCCTTAAACACTCACTCATTTCTTACCAAAGTTCCTAACACTTATAATGTTTTCTCCTTAGTTTTCCAAGTGGTGTTTCATACCTATGATAACCATTATGCCAACAATGTTTCCACACCACTACTACATCATCTCCCAAGCATCTTTACTTCCAAACCAATTCCTTGAATATCTCTACAAGCTTATAGATCCTCCATACAACAAACTACTTCTTCCTTCTACATCAACATTGCACAAGTCCTAAACACAATCTCACCATGATCTTGAAATGTCCCAAAACATTTTTTTGCATTCTAAATCCTCTAGAACATTTCCTAAGCCCTTTTTACATCTTAGGATACTTTAATGCATGTTCCTTCCACTAGTAAAGCACTTAACCATTCTAAACATTTCCTAACTTACCAAACTCATTTTAAACCCTTAGAACTTCTTGTTTATTACCTAAATTTTGACATGAACTCTCCTAGAACATTACTAAACCAAAACACAATGTTTTCACCATTAAACAACCAAGAACACTAAAATCCATCAAGCACATTCTTATACACAAAACTTCACACACTTAGCACTACATCACAATATAGTGCTTAATTTAAATTGCATGGCACTTAGGCCCTTAAATAGCATGGCTCTTAGGCCCTTAAGATACATAAATCATAAACACTGAATTTCCACAATACATTTGCCTTTGACCTGCAAATACACCCAACAATACATATGCCTTTTACTAAGCCCTTGAGAGCATTTTTCTAAGTCATTCACCATTGGCTCCTTAGATCATTTTTAACAAGCAATATAAGCTCATTTCTCCTAAGACTTTAAACCACATTAGGTTAGCATATTTACCTCTTTTCCTCACAAACTTCTTTCTTGTTTCCTTGACTAAATTGGCAAGGCTTTTAGTTGCTTGTCAACTTCTAAACATTATACAAATGATATAATGAGTATACAAGCTTTATGCTTCATCTCATTGTAAACCCTAGTTACATATATTATTTTAAAGCATTAAGATGATTGTTTTACCTTGGAATGGAAAGAGAGTTTGGATATGTAGCAAGAGAGGACTCCACCAAGCCCTTGGAAGATTCAAATGAAGCTAAAACAAGCAAGGTAAGGACACCATCAATGGTGATTTTCGGACAACACACAAACATGAAGGAAATGTTATTTTTCTTTGAGTTTCCTTACCTAGAAGCAAAGGAGAACAACAATATGTGAAAAGATGAGCTCAAGCTCCTCCCATGGTGATTCCTCTTGGAACCAAAATGGAGCTCTTGGGATTTTGAGAAGATAGGAATGAAGAGCTTGATGAGACTAAGAGAATGGTGGTCTTTGTTTTTGATTTGGCAAAGTGAGCTAGGAGTTACAAGAGGTTGAAGATGAAGAATGGTGGTGGTACTATTGCAAAACCGTGAATGGAGAATGAAGAAGAGATAGAAGAGAGATTGGAACCGTGGGAAATGAGGAGGGAAATGAGAGAATGAGATAAGTTTGCTTTTTAAGAGATATTAAGTAGTAAAGCAAATAGTAACTTGCTTTATCTCTTGTTATTTATTTTGTTAACTTACAAGGTGGTGACTCACCTCATAAAAACCGGCCCCCTTAATGTTACTAAGGGTATTTTAGACTTTGTTGGCCAATTTAATTACTTATACAAACACATGTTACAAACTAGCTTATTTTAGTTACTATTCACTAAAACAAGGCACATAGATGTGAAATTTTTGATTTCCCATTGATATAGACTTCCAAATGTGATACTATATAGTACACATGTTAATTAAAGAGTAATGATGGACATTTAGCCATTCAAAACTAATTTACAAGATAATTTTTCAAAAATGTGCTTTAAGACTCCTTAAAGCACATTTTGTGTTTTAACTTGTTTTCAAGCTTGGTTATCTTTGCTAATTGGTTTAATATGTTCATTAGTATATAAATAAGGTCTTGGTAAGTTCATTAGGTCTTAACCAAGCTTAGAGCACATTTTGGCTTTTATTGACCTTAAAGCACATTTTGTGTTTTCTATGGTTTAAATTGCTTACTAATGTTTCTAAGACTCTTTTTAGTCTTACCACACCTTATTTTAGTGTTTAAACAACATAACTAGGTTTGGGGTATTTCAATCTACCCCCCTTAAAAGAACTTTGTCCCTAAAGTTCATACTTCCACATGTCCTAAATATTAGAACACGGGAACACATATCAACAATACTTCCATAACAACATTAACAACATCTTTACATAACATCGGACACAAGGTCCAAATAACAAAACATCCCAACATCATTCAGAATCAGCGGTTTGTAACATAACAGGGTAACAACATGACAACACAACACAGACAATGTATCCAAGTACATGTCGTACACACATAACCGAAACGGCTCTACCCCCCTTAAATAGGGGTACGCCCCGTACCCTATACATACAAACGCTAAGAAGTAAACAATGACGGGTACTTCGCCTTCATCTTATCTTCCAGCTCCCAAGTGGCCTCCTCAACATCCTGGTTAGACCAGAGAACCTTCACCAGTCTCACAGACTTATGGCGAGTGTCTCGAGTCTTAGTATCCAGAATCCATACCGGAGTCTCCACTGATCGCATGGTCGGCTCTAAAGTTAGCCTTTCAGGCTGAAGCACATGAGACGGATGAGACATATATTTCTTCAACTGGGACACATGAAATACATCATGTACCTTGCCCAGCTCGGCGGGTAAATCAAGTCTGTAAGCTACCGGGCCGATCCGCTCCGTCATAGCATATGGTCCCACATATTTCGGGCTCAACTTGCCTTTCTGGCCAAAACGAAATACTTCCTTCATGGGGGATACTCTCAAAAATACCTGATCGCCCACGGCGAACTCCAGGTCACGTCTGCGCACATCCGCGTACGATTTCTGTCTATCCTGAGCTGCCTTCATGTTAGCCCGGATCTGGCGAACTTCTGCCTGAACTTGTTCCAGATACTCTGGTCCTATAATGACCGTCTCACTCGACTCATCCCAGCATAATGGCGTGCGACATGGTCTACCGTACAAAGCCTGGAAAGGAGACATCTTGATCGAAGCGTGGTAACTGTTGTTGTAGCTAAACTCGATCAGATGTAACTTGTAAATCCAGCTGGTCTGAAAGTCAAGTGCACATGCACGTAACATATCCTCAAGTGTCTGGATGGTGCGCTCACTCTGACCATCTGTTTGTGGGTGAAACGCTGTACTTAGCTTTAGCTCGGTACCAAGCGCTTCCCATGTGGATTTCCAGTACCTGGAGAGAAATCTGGTATCCCTGTCAGACACGATAGTCTTCGGTACCCCATGGTGCCGAACAATCTCTCTATCAAAGAGCTCTGCAAGTTTTGCCACTTTCCAGGTGTCCTTCATCGGTATGAATCGAGCCACCTTGGTCAGTCGGTCAACAACAACCCAAATCATATTCAGACCTCCCCTTGTAGGTGGAAGCCCTACTACGAAGTCCATAGAAATATCATGGAACTTCCACTCAGGCACTGGCATTGGTTGTACCATACCACCAGGCCGTCGGTGCTCAAACTTGACCTTCTAACAAGTGAGACACCTCAACACATAATCATTCACATCCTTTTTCATGCCAGTCCACCAAAAGTAGCGTTTCATACCCTTATACATTTTTGAAGCTCCGGGGTGAATCGAAGTAGTAGAACAATGGGATTCACTCAATATGCGCTCCTTCAACTCAGCGCTACTCCTCGGTATACACAGTCGGCCATTAAGCCTAATCAGGTCATCATCGTGGAGTCTGAAGTCGTACTTCTGACCCTCGAATGTGCCATCAATAAGCTTCTATCTAATCTCCATCATATACTGATCCGTCATCTGAGCACTCCGCACCTCATCAACCAAGCTAGAATGAGAGACTAGCGAATGGAGAGAGTGTGCTCGGCGACTCAATGCGTCAGGTACCACATTTGCCTTACCCTCTTTATACTGTAGATTAATGTCGTAGTTGTAGAGCAGAAATATATGTTACTATACTTCTACCTAGGAAGTGTACCTATCGTTTTGCGGAATAGTGAATTGAGTGGGGATTGTCGATCTCAGGGACCTCGTTCAATTAATTGACAATTTATTTACTAACCGATAAACTAAATTAAGAAAACAGGAAATGTCACTTTTTCAGGTTTTACTTAATTTAATAAAAAGGACTAAACAACCTAACATAAAATAATGAAACAGTAAAAAGATAAAAATAAACCAAATAAAGAAATAAAGATTGAATCTAAAGAAGCACCCCGCATTGTTCTGCAAACCTTCACTTTATTAATCCATCAATAAACTCTTCCCTAATTCTGCAATAAACTCAAGAATTATAAATAGTTCGTTGACCGGTCCCTGTACAACGAACCCTAACTAACTGAAATAACAAGCCGCAAACCATGCCCAAGTCAATTCTAACCAATCGCTTTGTTGCCAATTCCTATTGGAGACAGATTAACCTATAGGCAAACCATGCTTCTAGTCGTTAATCCGGTTTAACTTCCTATGTCTTGTTAACTAATCTCAGCACCGCATTTTGATTAGAAAACTACAAATATACTTTAATAATTGATCAGAGAATTAAAGCACATAAAGAACTGGAATTAAACTATTGCATTAATGAAAAAGAGAAAAGATTACAAAAATAAATATAAAGATCCGGTTTGCTACCCCAATCCTGGGAGCTAAACTAACTACTCAAACATAACTATAAAAATAACAAAGGAAGAACACATTGACAGATTAGACAAAAAGGGAAGAAGAAACTCTGTTAGGAAATTCTCCGCTCCGTCTTCCGTTGTCGTATGTCTCTGCATTAATCCTTTGTCAGAAGCGTGGTGTGGTAACAATGGTGGACTTATGTGGTGATAAGTTGGTGAGTGGTGATGGATCTGATGGTGGTGCGGTGATAGATGATGGAGAATAGTGGCGTGGTGGTGGATCAATGTAGGCGAGAGGCGCAGGCCTCAACTCTGGAGGCGTACCATCTCCCCGTCTCAAACCCTAACTCTTCTATTTATATGTTGTAGCTGTCTCCTTCATTATATGTCATGAGTCACGTGGGTATGTGGTGAGTAATATGTGCAGCGGCGATGATGAATTAATTCATCGGTCGTGAGTGAACCGAGAATTTTAATAAAAATCAAACCCACATGTACTGCCATACTAATTGATCAGCCAATCATGATGCTTGAGTAATCTCTGTATAATGGGGCCGCTAATGACAAACATATGCCATGAGTGATTTGATGAAATTCACGTGAGTAATCTGATTGGATGTGATGATGATCCCATGATATGTGGTGATGATTATTAATCATCGTAAGTAAAAGTGATCTCCCTCTTCAGTATAATAGCAACCGTATGATGATGATAATGATTGATTCATTACAGTGAGTATATTGTTGCAACCGTATATATATATATATCTGCATTTTAATAAAATGCATCAGCTCTCATCTAAACATAAATCTTAGTAAAAGCATATGATAAGTGAGAAATATAGCATAAATTGTTATAGAAATAGGAAGAATTAAAGCCCTAAAAGTATATATATTTCGCACTTATCAGTAGTCGTTTAGAAATTCAACCCACCTTCTTTGTCTCATGTTCAACTCCTTCTGAGTGAACATGTACTTTAAACTCTTGTGGTCAGAATAAATTGTCACACTTACCCCATACAAATGATGTCGCCATATCTTCAGTGCGAAGACAATGGCACCCAATTCCAAATCGTGGGTAGGGTAGTTTTCTTCATGCTTCTTCAGCTGTCGGGAGGCGTATGCTACGACCTTCCCGTGTTGCATCAACACACAACCCATACCTCTGCCTGATGCGTCACAATAGACCTCAAAACCATCTGGACCGTCTGGTAAAGTCAGGACTGATGCAGATGTCAGAGCATCCTTGAGACTCTGGAAAGAACTCTCACAGTCGACTGTCCACTCGAATGGAGCATCCTTCTTCATTAAGGAAGTCATCGGCTTCGAGACACTGGAGAAGTCCTTCACAAACCTCCTATAATAACCTGCCAGACCGAGGAAGCTCCTGATATCGGTAACTGTCTTCGGCCTAGGCCAGGTGCGCACTGCATCTATCTTTGCCGGATCAACAGCGATCCCGGCCTCAGAAATCACATGACCAAGAAAGGAAACTTGGTTCAACCAAAACTCACACTTTGAAAATTTTGCATACAACTGATTCTTTCTCAATGTTTGAAACACACTTCTCAGGTGGCTTTCGTGCTCACCTCTCGATTTCGAGTACACAAGTATATCGTCGATGAAGACTACCACTGACTTGTCCAATTGATCTTGGAACAAGCGGTTCATTAAGTCCATGAACTTGGCTGGTGCATTGGATAGACCAAACGGCATAACCGTAAACTCATAATGTCCATATCTAGTTCTGAATGCTGTCTTCTCAATGTCACTGTCACGGATGGCAATCTGATGGTATCCGGATCGTAGATCTATCTTGGAGAATACTGATACCCCTTTCAACTGATCAAATAAGTCGTCAATGCGTGGTAAAGGGTAACGGTTCTTCACCGTAACTACATTCAGCTCTCGGTAGTCAATACACAGGCGGAGGCTACCGTCCTTCTTCTTCACGAAGAGGACCGGCGCTCCCCATGGTGAAACGCTAGGGCGAATAAATCCCTTGTCGAGTAGGTCTCTCAGCTGCTCCTTGAGCTCTGTCACTCTGTGCTGAGCCATACGGTAGGGTGCCTTCGCAATTGGTCCGGTGCCCGGAACCAAATCATTTCAAACTCTACCTCCCATGCTGGCGGCATGCCCGGCAGTTCCTTAGGAAATACATCAGGAAACTCCGACACTACCGGCACATCAGGACTAAACTCTGGGTCTCTCTCTATGTCCTGGACATAGCAGATGTATACATCATTCTCTCGTCGTAGTTCACAATACATAGCCATGGCGGTGATGATCTGAGTCGAAGGCTCCCTGGGCCTCTGGCGGTAAGATATGGTAACCCCAGATGGACTCCGAAGAAGTAGACAATGCTCGGCACACAGGATTCTGCCCTTGTACCGCTCCAACCAGTTCATCCCGACAATCACATCAAAGCCAAGTCCGTCGAATTCTATCAAGTCGATCGGAAACTCTTCACCTCTGATTCGTACAACAACACCTCGGTGGTAGCGGGTACACCTGATCCGCTCTTTCAACGGGAGAGTGACTAGGAAGTCTAGCATCTCATCACCGTCTAACCCCAGCCTCGTCGCAAAAGATAGCGAAATAAATGTATGTGAGGCTCCGGAGTCGAACAAGATCGAAGCGTCCACGCCATTGACTGGAAAGGTACCGGTGAGGATCGTGCCGCTCTTTCCGGCTTCTGCCTCATTGCAGACACTCAGTTTACCTCCCGTTCCGAGTGCACAGCCTAATTCATTGGCAAACTAATAAGTATTTGGTAACAACACGGTTGACATGCTTCAAACAACTCCACTTTATTCATTAACACACTCTTTTTACAACACTCGTTGGCTTATACTGTCGCCATAATTAACACTTACAACATCCTTAACATACACTGGTTTAACACATCACATACTTATACAAGGCTTAAAACTGTCTGAAGGTCAAATTCAAACGTCCGGGTTTCATGTGTGTGGCATTGATCACTGCCGACGGTGCGGTATTCAGCTTGATCTTCTTGATGCCATGGTATAGCATCCTTGACTGCCCACCCATGATTAACACATCTCCTGATTTCAACACTAGCTTCTTTGCGAGATCAGCACGCTTCTGCTCGCCATACACAAACACTGCGGTATCACCAATGGACCAAGACACCACGGGTACTCCCTTACTTAGAGACTCGGGTGACTCGTCCTTATCTTGGTGTAACCCTAACCGTCCACCTTTCTGGTAGAAGTTCACAATACATAAATCCGCTTTAACGCTTGGAATTGAATCCACTTCAACTTGTTGAGCAATTCCCACGGCGTGGCTAACAACCGCAAGGAACTCCTCGGGTATACTTGGTACAATTGTTCCATCTTCAGCTCGCACTTCTTGATATGTCTTGGTGTAAGGGTTCCAGTCCTTACCCATGCACATCATCTTCAATTTCATTCTTGATCCGCTCAGGTATTCAGGCGTGTAGAAACCTCCAGGTTTCGCTCCAAGTTCATTGCATCGTCTGATGATTTAGATTTGTGCTTCCGGTGCCAGGTATCCATTTAAGAGTACCATACCTGGTTGGATGACCTGACATTGCTTCATTGGAAAGTCGGTGATGTTGATGGTGGTTTCTTCAGGGTTCGATGTAGGTGGGATTGGATAACATATATTGAAGGTTCCTAAGTTTTCAAATTACCTAATTAGGTGTTCTCACATTATACTTTAATTCTTTACTCACATGGTAGTACATTTGGACTCACTAACACACACATGCATGAAATGCGGTATGCAATCACTTATTTCACTCAACAGTTTAGGCGGTACCTGGTCTAGAAGAGGGCCCTGGCGCCTCAGACTGGTCCACCACATGCAGGGTGGCCTTGCTAGGTCCGACCCCTTCCCCTTCTGGGAATCTGTGTACCTCTGATCCGGGGGTGGCTGATTCGCCGTCGTCGCCTCGGCGGTGCGGTGGCCTTACCCTTCCATTGCCCCTTAGGCCTGTAGTTTCTACTGTTCGGGTTTGCCAGCACTCATAGTCGCGGTGCCCCATCTTTTGCAGTATCGGCACTGCACATCATTACCCTTGCAGTCCTTGCCGGGGTTGTCTCCGTTACACCACTTACAATAGTAGTGGCGCTCCGGTCCAGAGCCCATGCTAGCTGCTAACACATCACACACTCAGTACATACTTCACAAGTTAATAACACACACTAGATTTCGGTATTGAAATTTATTAATTACCCTTGGGTGGGTAAGAGCGTAAAGGCTTGGCCGCATATGCGTAGGTGAGCTGCAGAGGCTCCTCAGCAGTGGTGGTCTGGGTCTGGCCCTTGCCACTCTGTTGCTGTCCTTTCTGGGACTGGGGGTATGGCTTCTTCTTCTTTCCTCCCCCTTGCCCTTGCGTGCCTTGGCCCTCGCTCATGGCCTTGCGCTTGAGCGCACTCTCCTCGTCCCTCAGACGGACGGTGATCTCAACAATTGCAGCGGCATGGTAGCACTCCTATATTTAGGGTGTTAGTTATGCCCCGCTAAATAAACTCACATCACATTAACATACTATACATACTCATTCACTTATACTGTAGTTCATTACCTGCAAGGTAGTATACCCGCTCGGCCCCATGCCGTAGCGTAAACGGTAACTCAACCCGTTGTAAAAATGGTTCACTAAAATCCGGTATGAGTAGCCCAGATCCGGCAGCAGATGGATGAGTCCGATAAAAGCGGTGTAGTACTCATCAACTGTCATCTTGTCTCCCTGTCTCAAACTGTCAAGCTCTAGGCGCTTGGCCTCCTGAACGTGAATCAGGTAGTACTTGGCTCGCAGCAGGGCCGTGTACTCCCTCCACTGGAAGGTAGGATCACCAACTCTTCCCTCCCTTACCAGCTTCCACCAAGTATGAGCCGATCCCTTCAGATAGTAAGCGGCTAGTCGAACCTTGGCACCAGCAGGAACGTCCAAGGTCTCGAAAGCGGTCTCCATCTCGGAGATGTACGCCTCCAGCTTACTAGGGTCGGTCTCCCCACTAAATGACGGGGGTCTCAAATCCGCCAACGCCTTGACCCAGTTGGTCTCGCGCGGATGTGGTTGTGGTTGTGGCCCTTGTTGACCCTCACCGCCTTGCTGCTGCTACTGCTGCATCGCAGCTAATAACTGTGGGACCATCTGGGCTACGGCGGCCGCAACAGCATCGGCCATGACCTGTGCCGTAGGGTTCTCCCCCTGGTTCCCAGTATCTCCAATGCCGCGCCCACGGCCTCGACCTCGTGGTCTACCTGACATCTGAATTCACATGAACATTTATTAGCACTGTGCTTGCACACTTATCAGTCCAACGGTTGTAACATCTTCCCGACAAATAGGTATCTCCACACTTAGTTAGTGCTTAACCTTTCCACAACTGTTCACTTAGGTAACTATGGTTAGATTTCCTAACACGGTATATTCCTAAGCTCGGTATTCTTTCCATCAGAGCGATACTTCGCTCTGATACCACTTTTTGTAACACCCCTAATACGCACTTAACAATACTTGTAATCGCAGCGGAATTTAACAACTAAACGATTCGGTGCTACAACGCCGTTAACCACCCACGTGGTTAACAAGGCAGAATAAATACAAGCGTATCGGTCTGATGATCAGACTCCCGAGCATAGAACTAATAACTTTTAATACATTAACAAAATACCGAGTTTGTTGCTACATCCATAACTGTAAACTGTACACCAACAACCGTCACTGTATACAATGGTACCAAAATATATTGCCACGGGAGCACAGGCGCATCCCGGGCTTAACATCCAAAAGTAATCAAAAGTAATCCTGCATCCTAGAATCTAAAGCCATTCTGCTTTCTTCGATCCTCATCCTGCAGTAAAAGAAATATGGAGCCCCCGAGGGGTCAGCAACCCTTGGCTGGTATGGTTAACGCAGCCCATCGGACTACCGGGATACGCGCAACTAATTCGTGTCATGATGACATGGCATTCATTTTAAAACACACAACTATACATATAACACAACTTGAGTATTGTACACAAACATCACACATAACATCAAGAACAATTCTTTTAGGAAGTGAACCAATACAATTAATTCCCATGGAGAGCCTAGAGAAGTTGCCATACTCATGCTAAGCGTTTACATAACTCGTTACCGTCCTGTTAGATTGAACGAATAACTTAACACAAGGTGCCTCGGATATAGGACCCAAGCACACGAACAACACTATATGCCCCTGGGCCCGACATTGAGTCAGTAAAATAGCCTTGGTTAAGCTAAAGGGAAGGTTGGAAACAAATTGGAAAACAACCATAACATACAAAGAGAATCGAACCGGTTATGACATCGACTCCCATACTCACACGCGTGGTCGGAACAGACCGGACTCACTTCCCCCGTTGCACTTGTTAGTAGTTCAACATTGAACACAATAAACATTTCACAAACAATTGGTTAAGTCTTGTAGACACACACAAGGGAAGAGAGAGTCATACGTAACAATACAATAATATTTAACAACTGTAAACTCGTTACATGATTTAAGTCTTACAAGGTCATTAACACACAGAAAACAAACAACACACAGCCGGTGTAAACCGGTAGGCAACAGACTGCAAGAAAACCATACCTTGGTCCTTGCTTCGATTTGTTTCCACCGTAGGTCACTCCTATACATGATTATAACGTCGGATATTAATTTACTTAACTTCAAATTTACTAATGTTTAAATGATCTATATGACATGTTTTAATGCCCCAACTTATCCTTGATTACCTACATTATACCCCCTAGGGTTAACTACATTGCCACATTCTACTGTTTTTTTATAAGTTTGGTCTGTCCGACCCACCGTCCGCCCAACCAACTGGGTCGGACCCTTCCAGTGATTTTCGGGTTTGAAAAACTCTACTTGTCCGACCATGTCCGACTCAACATGGGTCGGACCATTCCAGAACATTTACCATCCTTTAAACACACACGTCCGACCCATGCCGACCCAAGCATCCTGGTCGGACCGTCCAGAACTCTTTACTGGCGTCTAACAGAGGCTGTCCGACCCAAACTTGGTTCGGACCCCTGGGTCGGACGCACCAGAACATGTCCAAAAATTGTTAATTTTCACCAAACTTCTCCTAAAGCCTCCTAATGTGTTATAACATCATTTGGTACACTTAAACCCTCATACAAACATCCATGAAACTCCTTTTCTATCTCCTTAAACACTCACTCATATTCTTACCACAAGTTCCTAAAATTATAATGTTTTCTCCTTAGTTTTCCAGTGGTGTTTCATACCTATGATAACCCACTATGCCAACAATGTTTCCTCACCACTACTACATCATCTCCCAAGCATCTTTAGTTCCTAACCAATTCCTTGAATATCTCTACAGCTTATAGATCCTCCATACAACAAACTACTTCTTCCTTCTACATCAACATTGCAAGTCCTAAACATAATCTCACCATGATCTTGAAATGTCCCAAAACATTCTTTTGCATTCTAAATCCTCTAGAACATTGCCTAAGCCTTTTACATCTTAGGATACTTTATGCATGTTCCTTCCACTAGTAAAGCACTTAACCATTCTAACATTCCTAACTTACCAAATCATTTTAAAACCTTTAAAATCTTGTTTATACCTAAATTGACATGAACCTCTCCTAGAACATTACTAAACCAAAACACAATGTTTTCACCATTAAACAACCCAAGAACACTAAAATCCATCAAGCACATCTTATACACAAAACTTCATACACTTAGCACTACAATCACAATATAGTGCTTAATTTAAATGCATGGCACTTAGGCCCTTAAATAGCATGGACTTAGGCCCTTAAGATACATAAATCATACACAAGCATTTCCACAATACATTTGCCTTTGACCTGCAAATACACCTAACAGATATCATATGCCTTTTACAAGCCCTTGAGAGCATTTTTCTAAGTCATCACCATTGGATCCTTAGATCATTTTTAACAAGCACGATAAGCTCATTTCTCCTACGACTTTAAACACATTAGGTTAGCATATTTACCTTTTTTCCTCAAAACTTTTCTTGTTTCCTTGACTAAATTGGCAAGGCTTTTAGTTGCTTGTCAACTTCTAAACATTATACAAATGATATAATGAGTATACAAGCTTTATGCTTCATCTCATTGTAAACCCTAGTTACATTATTATTTTAAAGCATTAAGATGATTGTTTTACCTTGGAATGGAAAGAGAGTTTGGATATGTAGCAAGAGAGGACTCCACCAAGCCCTTGGAAGATTCAAATGAAGCTAAAAGAAGCAAGGTAAGGACACCATCAATGGTGATTTTCGGACAACACACAAACATGAAGGAAATGTTATTTTTCTTTGAGTTTCCTTACCTAGAAGCAAAGGAGAACAACAATATGTGAAAAGATGAGCTCAAGCTCCTCCCATGGTGATTCCTCTTGGCACCAAAATGGAGCTCTTGGGATTTTTAGAAGATAGGAATGAAGAGCTTGATGAGACTAAGAGAATGGTGGTCTTTGTTTTTGATTTGGCAAATTGAGCTAGGAGTTACAAGAGGTTGAAGATGAAGAATGGTGGTGGTACTATTGCAAAACCGTGAATGGAGAATGAAGAAGAGATAGAAGAGAGCTTGGAACCGTGGGAAATGAGGAGGGAAATGAGAGAATGAGATAAGTTTGCTTTTTAAGAGATATTAAGTAGTAAAGCAAATAGTAACTTGCTTTATATCTTGTTATTTATTTTGTTAACTTACAAGGTGGTGACTCACCTCATAAAAACCGGCCCCCTTAATGTTACTAAGGGTATTTTAGACTTTGTTGGCCAATTTAATTACTTATACAAACATATGTTACAAACTAGCTTATTTTAGTTACTATTCACTAAAACAAGGCACATAGATGTGAAATTTTTGATTTCTCATTGATATAGACTTCCAAATGTGATACTATATAGTACACATGTTAATTAAAGAGTAATGATGGACATTTAGTCATTCAAAACTAATTTACAAGACAATTTTTCAAAAATGTGCTTTAAGACTCCTTAAAGCACATTTTGTGTTTTAACTTGTTTTCAAGCTTGGTTTTCTTTGCTAATTGGTTTAATATGTTCATTAGTATATAAATAAGGTCTTGGTAAGTTCATTAGGTCTTAACCAAGCTTAGAGCACATTTTGGCTTTTATTGACCTTAAAGCACATTTTGTGTTTTCTATGGTTTAAATTGCTTACTAATGTTTCTAAGACTCTTTTTAGTTCTACCACACCTTATTTTAGTGTTTAAACAACATAACTAGGTTTGGGGTATTTCAATACATCTATAGGGTATACATATCATAATATAAGATATATGATATAATTGTAACAATGTAATAACATTTAGGATTATTATGTAATTTTTAAAAGTATAGGTGAAAAGAATAAAAAACAAAAGACTTAGGGTATGTTTGGTAATTTATGACATGTTATAACTATAGTTTATAAATGGTATAATGATATAATTGTTATAATTTATGTTATATGACTATAATGTAACATGATGTAATAAATGTGGAAGTTTTGTAAATAAAAGAATTATAAGGGCTGTTACAAAATTAAGGGTATTTAGAAATGAAGATTATAATGTGGTTTATAATGTTATAAAGGTTGTTACAATTATAAGATAATATTATTCAATATGGAAGAATGAATACATTATAAGGAAATACCATATTAATAAATGGTCCCATAATTCATATATATGTTTAAATATATGATATGGAGTAAATTATATAATACGGTTGACTAACCATGTAATATCATTAGTGAGGTAATATAAGATGAGAAGATGTGATTATAAAACATTAGGTAAATGATTCTAATGTTAAGAAATAAACTACGTAACAATTGTTTATTGCTTATGCTATATTGTTATGTGTTGTATGAAACACATGTAAATGGTTGTTTTATTGTATGACTATTACTGTTAATTACTTTACAGTTTAAATGTTAAACCGGTATTGTATGTAAATGAATCTCATGCTCTCGACCAATTAACTGGGGGTCCGAGGGGGCATGATAGGCATGTGATAACATACTCAGTTCGGGGTAATTCCATACTACAAACCATGTTACTTTTCAGGAGAGTAGCTGACTGTCGACGCGGGGCGTGACCTTTTTGTCTTGTGGTATATTTTGGAGACTTTTGTAAACTATACTTTGGACTCGGGTTTTGTAAACCGAGGTGCATACTGTAAATGCTCACGTGTACGGACTTATGTACGGGATTAACTTATGTTGTATTACTTTGGATATTAAACTGCTATCTATCTCTTGTAGTCACTGCGGGAATACGTTTTGTATCATGATTATCTTGTAACACGTTATTACTTGTATGGGCGAGTGAGAACGGTAACACCAGTAGTTCGACAGTCTTTTAATTACCGTTGCGATTTAATTGTTTAAGTACGACGATTAGACGGAAAGTTAGGAGCCGTATTAGTAGGGGTGTTACAAAAGTGGTATCAGAGAGGAGTACCACTCCGATTACAAGAGATAGTAGTTAAAGTACCGTGAGCCTAGGAATACCTAATTACAAGAAATCGTTGAGGAGGATGTGACTAAGGAAATTTGATAAATTATTAAAGCAAGTTGTTTAATGCCTTGAGGGCCATATGACGTGATGAATGGTTGAAGTACGGTATTTACCAAGTGTTGACTAAATTAAATATGTTTCAGATGTCTAGTCGAGATTGACGAGCAGCTAGAGGTAGAGGTGGTCGGACTGGAGGGACTGCTTCTGAGGTCCCGACTCATCCGATTTCGGGCGTTGCAGAGGCGGTAGCCGCCGTCTTTGCGCAGCTGGCCCAGGTGGGTGGTGTGCACTTTGGAGCACCGCCACCACCACCACCTCTTGTAGTCCCACCCCCACCCACACCAAGAGAGCTTAACTGGCTGAAGAGCATTGCTGATACACGGGTTCCTACATACGACGGAGTGGCTGACCCCACAGTTCTTGAGAGGGTTCCTGCTCATAGTATTTTGGACTTCTGTCGTGGTTTCCAATGGGCACCAAACAAAAATTTGAATGGGCATCTCCCAAAAACTAGCTGCTTGCAATTGACAGCGGTCATGACTCAGCGGATGAAGGCTTTAGAAGAGTAACCTTCGTCATCCCTAACACTTCTTAATTCCAAATCTAATTCTAAGAGCTCTCTTCTTTCTCTTAGTTCTTCACTTCCAACATAGAAGTAATTCTTTAATGTCTTTACTCTATGCAATTTACTTTTATGCAAATTACTTTATGAGCGCTTAAATTCCCTCTCTTGGGATGATGTCATCCTAAGCTTGTAGCTTCAATGTTTATGCATTAATAAAAGTGGTTCCCTTATCTTTACAGAATGATGCTTTCGAGGATTGATGACACACGATGATATTAGGTTTTGGGAGCTACATACCATCGTTGATGCTCCTGGGTCCCGACCATATTAGATATCGAAGATAAGACTAATGACATTGATAAATACTTTAATCTTATCACATTATTAAAAGAGATATATCTTTCTTTCGATTTTCCAATCCCGCTTTGACTTGAAGATATTCTAATTATAGTAATGAGGGAATCGAATCCAAGGTCGACGCCATCATAATGCCGCGGTGATCCTAGCACCAAAAGTACCACTTTTTCTTACAAAACACCTAAAAGCTACTAGCCAAAATAGTCCCCACCCTAAGGCCTTCAAAAACCAAAACTATAAAAACAAAGACAACCAGCGGAGCTCATTCAATTTGATACCCTTTTAGGGAAACTTGCCTTTATTCTCTGCATGATAGGTAGACATTCCTACACACTTTATTAGCTCAACTATTTAAACAAACAAAACCCAACTGTTTAATGTACATTTTCATCTTCTTTTTGCCAACAGGAAAATTGTTGGGGTAAGGATGTACAAAAGAATAAAATAATAAAAGAAATTAAAGATAAACCTACAACTCTACTACGGGTAGCAAATAATTCCCGGTCGGAGTACAGCGTGAGCAAATTACGACCGAGAGTATCAAACCCAAGGGACTTATAGAAAACTAGTCCTAATCCCAGTGATTACCTATTTTTTAATAAAAGGGGGGGAATGTAAAACATTTCCTAAAACTAACTAATAATCCTAACTAAGTAATAATTTGTCCTAGATTTGGGATTACATCAACCAAGAAACAATATGATCACGCAATGAACTTCAAAACTTGAACTTAACCAACCAACATGAATGAGCCGGACATCATGCCGGAGACCAGATGCATGGCACATTCAAAGACGTTGAATGTGCCGGACACAGGAGACCCGGCAGTACACCCGGTACGTTCAAATTGTAAAAACCGCTCTCTTGCTTCGAAATTGATAACAAGAAACTCATCACCTATTAACGAATCGAGCATATGTCATGCCACTAAATGAACAAGGTAATAGGGGAAGATAGGTTAATTCGTAATCTCTTATGCTAACTCCTAAATCATAGAAGAAAACACTAAAGACCATTAAATCTTCTCAACTAATCTACTCTTAGGATTTTCTTCCTTGAGTAGACTTTGAAAGAAGAGGACAAAGTGGCCAACACCATTCTCTTGCGAGAAGAACAAAGACTTAATGAATGCTTGAATTATTATTGAAATAATCATATTATTACAAGGAAGAGTTCATCCTAACCAAGAACTACAAGGGAATTCTACTTCACCATCCACTCAAATAAAGAAGAAATACATAAGGGAGAAGGAGATTGATCATAGCCTTAACCCGAAAAGGAAATCTTCTCTTCTTCTTCGTGGATGGATCCATAGAAATGCCTTGGACACCAACAATGGAATGTGGGCGGAAATGGCATGTGAATGGAGTGTATAGGTATATTGGAATGTATCAAAGTACAGCCCTTCTCATCCTATTTATAGGCCTCAATCCTGCCTTTGTCGGGCGTCGTGCCGGATCATAAGTAGCTGACACATATGAAAAACGTGTCAACTGCTCAACGGTCAAAACCGCCAAATCTGCGTGAAACGATGCATATGCTGGACAAGAGATGTCCGGCATCATACCCAACACCATCCAAATTACCAACGGTCAATAACTGTTATCGTTTAGTCAACCGTGGCGACTCTTCACCTATGCTGGATGGAATGTACCCGGCATCGTGTCCGGCAAAGCCTCTTTTCTGCTCTATGCTTGTGCCGTGCAGGAGTTACCCGGCCTTATGTTCGGCATCTTGGTCAGAAATTATTTCCTTGTACGAAAAACATGTAAAAACATAAATCTGAACAAATAATAGACTTTATATAAAATACAACATAAATACTTACTTGAAATACCCCGAACTTAAATATAAGGATTAAAATTAATCTGATACGTATTTAAGGGCCTAATGACGCCTAAGAAATATTGGTAAGCAAAAATAAATCCAAAAGAAATAAAGAAACGCTTAAAAGCAAAAAACACTAAATAACCGTTAAATAACCATAGGAGGTATGAGACCTCGGTTAGCATATTGTATGGATTCCTAAGACTTAATAAGGCCAAAATAATAAAAGGGAACAACTCCCGAAGAAAACGGATCCAAATAGTGTATTAAAACGCTAATAGAGCTTTAATGCACGTTTTTCGAGAAAACCCGAAAACATGACTTTAAGTGGTCAAACGGACCCGTAAAAATTATAAATCATTAAATAACAATAATTAAGCATTAATGGAAGCTTAATAACCAATAAAACTAAAGAAACGAGAAAATTCCGGAAAACGGGCCCGGTTAGTGAATAGTACCAAAACCGGGTAAAATAACGAGCGTTTTCCATAAAAGATTGATAAGTGTCCAAATGAGCATGATTTATAGGTGTATTTCATATATTATATTAGCACTTTTTCTTGCTCATTTCTCCACTTCGGTTAGTTTTTCCTCTAGTTTATGTTTTATTGTTATCTCATAAATTTATTATTTAAACATGAGGAAAACCAAGCTGGGAGTAAAGTAGACGAAGAGACGAACGCATGGACGCAAACGGCTCAGAAAATGGAGTCCTAACGAAGAATCTAGAGCTGGTCAAAGTTTGTAGAAGAAAATAAGTCAAAACCACCCTTGTGTCCGCATGGGGATAGGCGGACAGCTAGGCGGACACCACACGCCTGATAGGTGGACAAGACTGGAGGAGAATCCGCCCCTGCGTCCTCGTGAAATAAGGCGGACAAGAGAGGAACATGTCCGCATAATATAAGCTAGAGGTGTCCGCATGGAATAAAGCGGACAACAAAGCGGACAACAGAGAGGACCGCGTGAGACGACCGCATAATTAGAGGCGGTCATCTACGCGCGGAGGTGTGTTGTAATTGTCAGATAATTAAACGTGAGCTGTTTATTTCTTCTTCGCGGCGCCTGCAACTTGATTCTGCCGACAGTATTCACGCGTTCAGCACCCAATCCATTCCTTAATTCACTCACGCGTTCTGCAAACTTATCCATCTACTCCATCAACTGGCACCTCCCTTATCTTGTTCACCCACTAGCACGCGTGATCCAGCCTGTCTCTTCCTTCTCCTTCCTTCCTCTCCTTCTCCTATAAAAACCCACGAGCCTTCTGCTTTCATATATACATCCACCACCCACATCATCGATCCACTACAACTCATCTACATCGTCCATCTCATTCTCTTCTCCCGTCTTCTCCATTTTATTTACTTTTCATTCCACCATATCCACCTCTAGTCCGACGTATACAAAATAGCAGAACGAATGCAAGGAGTGACTACAGATGATTTCTATTACTCTTGTTTCTGTTTATCTATTTAATGTTAGGCTAGAATATTTATACTCCTGGGAATGGTTATTATGTGTTTGTATTAATTATGCAATATTTTTACTGGTTTTAATTTAAATACAGTTTGTTACGATTAAAGGTTATCTCGCACCTTTTTAATAAATGTCATGAGTTTATTAAATTGCTTTACTAAATCTATTTCTAATCTGATCGGTGACAAATAGATAGGTTAATTAAGCCGTAAAACTGAGGAAACTTATTTTCATCGTTTAAGTTAGTACTCAGTTGCAAGAATAAAATTCCTCATACTCCTCTACCGTTTACACGTATTTTGCTTGAGTTTTCATCGGACCTTGCATTTTCAGGTAAACGAGTTCTTATGAGTTTTCATCGGACCTTAAGATAATAACAGGAATCTTGCCAAATTATTATTAAACCAGTAAGATAGCATAGTTAAGCAGATTATATTAACCTGACCCAGAGTCCCGTTTAATTTATCTATTTACTTAGTTTATTTTATCTTTCCCTTTTATTTATAATACAAGTCAATTAATCCCCCCTTTTTGTGACACGCTTAGGTACTATAATATGCACATTAGTCCCACGGTTCGATATCCGGTCGCTTACATTTCACTATACTACCACGACCGGGATTTGTTTGCAGCCCGACGTTTATTTTGAGTTTTAATTTCTTTTCTTTTATGTTAATTACACCAGTTCTAACCACTCAGATATACACGTCTGCAAAATGGTGCCGTTGCCGGGGACTAGATTTATTCTAGTCCCTAAGCCCCGGATTATTCACTTGTTATATTAGAATATTTTGTCTATTTTATTTTGTTTGTTGTTTATATTAATTAACTTTTATATTTTGTTTATATTATTATTATTTTTGTTTCTAATCATTTTATTTTCTAATCTGTTTCAGTAGTTTCATTTTATATATGAAAACACAAAAAAAAAATTTGTACGCGGCAAATGGAGGAGGAGCTCGAACAAGAGTTTTGCTATTCACAGTATTTATACTGCTCCGTATGTGGGGGAGCTCATGATTATGAGGATTGTCTCATATTACAAGAACAACTCTGGTTAGAGGATCAACCAGACTACCTGAAGAAAATCGCTCAACGAGAACAACAACCAAAGAGCGAAACAGTTCATGAGGTAGAACACCCCACTACGGATGTAAGTTACTCTCTTCCCTCTACGGTCACCTACCGCCAGTTTCCATCCTTCTCTATGCTCTATCCAGAAGATGAGGATGCTTACATCCTCGAAAATGAAGAGAAGGAATTGCCATCACCTCCCGCCAAGATATCCAAACAAAACGCCACTATCACCTTCGAAGAATCAACTTTCTCTGAAGATGATATCGATCAGCGTTCTTTCTATGAGCCTCACCTACAAAAGGAGGATGTTTACATCCTCCAATTTGAGGAAGAAAAGTCATCTCCACCGGGTCTTCTGTTAGAACTACGTTACCGGCAGTACCTCCTCAAACACCAGATTTTGTGGAGTATTCATTTTCCTATTATATTTACCGAAGTAACGTTTTGTTTTGATCCAGGTGGTTTGATTTTAATTACTGCTAACTTCGTTATCCTGGCAAAGCTGTTGTCTACTTTTATTTTTGATCCAGGATAACGAAGCGGGCGTCTAGCCAAAGACGTTAAAGAAGGGCAGCTTCCCGGGAGGCAACCCGGATGAACTTTTATTTTATTTGCTTTTATGCTCTTTTAATTTTCAGGTTATCTTTAAATTTTATTTTTGCTAACTTTTAACTTCGTTTGTAGTATGGTTGCTTCTAGTGTCTTATGCAGGTGCAAATTCATGTCTACACTGCAACCAAGCTACGCTACTTGAGGCTGAAGCTCAAGTGTGGGGGAACTCCTTTAACAAAAAGCAAAAATAATCTCAGGGGAGTACCGGTTTCTTTAATTATGCTTTTATTTAAATAAAAACTGCAGAGGAGCGTTTATGTGCTTAAATGTTTATTTGTGACCTTTGTGTTATCTCTATTTTATCTACTTACTGAAAAGGTCTTCTGAAACCTTCCCTTGTTTTTCTGGTGAACAATGAGGACATTGTTCAAATTAAGTGTGGGGGAGTGTGCCCTTTCGGTGGAATTTTGTGCTTAAATGTTTAATCTCTCTCCTTATCTTGCGTTTGTCCAATTCAATATCGTGGACCCTTTATATGTGGGTTGTTCTCTTTAAGAATAAATATTGTTATGAATTGTGGGATATATGGTACAAAATTTTAAAATTTTGATTACTTTAGAGGAGCATTTTATATGCGGTGTGACCAAATAATCTGCAAATGGTTGGATTTTATTGCTCAGGGTTTCTTTCTGTCTTCTCTCTTAGGGATTGCTAAGGGGTGCTTCACTGTTAAAAAAAGAAAGAAGAATACAAAAAATAAGGGACTTGCGAGACACCATTGGTAACCAACAAAGAGAGTTGAGTGTTCTTGAATACAAAGGCGTGATGCTTACATTTTCTCATCCCTTATGCAAAAGTGAAACAAATGCATGAATCTATTTTTCCTTTTGTTTTCTCCTCAATGCCCATTCTTGAGAGAAGTTGGCCATGGTAAAAGTTCTCAGAGTCACCTAAACAAAATAAACATTGAAGTACCTTAGATCATACCCCGAAACTCTATATTTTGTTTTTACCCTGAGCACACCTATGCCACCAGCAGTTAATTTTTCACACTCCTCAATAAGTTAAAAAGATCATGAACTGTTCACCTCTTTATCCTACCCTTCATAATATTATTTGTTAGTATTGAGCATTTCCTACTTACTTGGGTCCGTGGTTTTGCTTGAGGACAAGCAAAAAGATAAGTGTGGGGGTGTGATAAGTGTCCAAATGAGCATGATTTATAGGTGTATTTCATATATTATATTAGCACTTTTTCTTGCTCATTTCTCCACTTCGGTGTTTTTCCTCTAGTTTATGTTTTATTGTTATCTCACAAATTTATTGTTTAAACATCAGGAAAACCAAGCTGGGAGTAGTAGACGAAGAGACGAACGCATAGACACAAACGGCTCTGAAAACGAAGTCCTAACGAAGAATCTAGAGCTGGTCAAAGTTCGTAGAAGAAAATAAGTCAAAACCACCCTTGTGTCCGCATGGGGATAGGCGGACAGCTAGGCGGACACCACACGCTGACCTCCCCTGTGTCCGCATGGGGATAGGCGGACAAGACTGGAGGAGAATCCGCCCCTGCGTCCTCGTGAAATAAGGCGGACAAGAGGGAACATGTCCGCATAATATAAGCTAGAGGTGTCCGCATGGAATAAAGCGGACAATAGAGAGGACCGCGTGAGACGACCGCATAATTAAGGCGGACATCTACGCGGACGCGTGTAAATGTCCAGATAATTAACGCAGCTGTTATATCTTCTTCGCGGTGCCTGCAACTTGATTCTGCCGACAGTATTCACGCGTTCAGCCACCCAATCCATTCCTTAATTCACTCACGCGTTCTGCAACTTATCCATCTACTCCATCAACTGGCACCTCTATCCTTATCTTTCACCCCACGAGCACGCGTGATCCACCTGTCGCTCTTCTCCTTCCTTCCTCTCCTTCTCCTATAAAAACCCACGAGCCTTCTGCTTTCATATATACATCCACCACCCAACATCATCGATCCACTACAGACTACCATCGTCCATCTCATTTCTCTTCTCCCGTCTTCTCCATTTTATTTACTTTTCATTCCACCATATCCACCTCTAGTCCGGCGTATACAAAATAGCAGAACGAATGCAGGAGTGACTACAGATGATTTCTATTACTCTTGTTTCTGTTTATCTATTTAATATGTTAGGCTAGAATATTTATACTCTGGGAATGGTTATTATGTGTTTGTATTAATTATGCAATATTTTTACTGGTTTTAATTTAAATACAGTTTGTTACGATTAAAGGTTATCTCGCACCTTTTTAATAAATATCATGAGTTAATTAAATTGCTTTACTAAATCTATTTCTAATCTGATCGGTGACAAATAGATAGGTTAATTAAGCCGTAAAACTGGAGGAAACTTATTTTCATCGTTTAAGTTAGTACTCAGTTGCAAGAATAAAATTCCTCATACTCCTCTGCCGTTTACACGTATTTTGCTTGAGTTTTCATCGGACCTTGCATTTTCAGGTAAACGAGTTCTTATGAGTTTTCATCGGACCTTAAGATAATAACAGGAATCTTGCCAAATTATTATATTAAACCAGTAGAGATAGCATAGTTAAGCAGATTATATTAACCTGACCCAGAGTCCCGTTTAATTTATCTATTTACTTAGTTTATTTTATCTTTCCCTTTTATTTATAATACAAGTCAATTAATCCCCCCTTTTGTGACACGCTTAGGTACTATAATATGCACATTAGTCCCACGGTTCGATATCCGGTCGCTTACATTTCACTATACTACCACGACCGGGATTTGTTTGCAGCCCGACGTTTATTTTGAGTTTTAATTTCTTTTCTTTTATGTTAATTACACCAGTTCTAACCACTCAGATATACACGTCTGCAAAGATGAAAAACGCTCCAACTGGTACAAAAGTAGGGGGCCGATTTTTAATGGGTTAAATACCCCCCTCTCTCACACACTAGACTAGTTTACTAATTAACAAGTCAAAAAGTAAGAAGAAGAAAAAGTAAAAAGTAACTTACACCCCCTCTCTCCTCTTATTTCTCTTTCCCTCATTTCTCTTTCTTCCTCACCCCTCCTCTCAGCCGATTTCTGCCCTCTCTCTCTCTGGTTGGGCGATTTTGGGAAGCTCCCCACAACAACAATGGCTACTCCATCTTCTTCTCCATGCTCTACCTCCATGTGAGCTCCAAATGTAAAAATAATTACATATTCTTAATCTCCTCATCATCCTCTACACATCTCTCTTTTCAAAATCCAAAAATGAGGAAGTTCATCTCCATGGGTTTTCCCAATTCAAAGAGAAAATAGCATCAATGGGTAGCTTGGAGTCTCCTCTCTCCATTAAGGTAAAAATTTACATGAAAAGCTCTTGTTTTCTCTACCTTCTTTGGTAGCCGATTTTTTCCCATTGTAATTCCTCATTTTTCTCTCTCTTTTGAGCATCAATTCAACCTTGCAATGGTGGTGGAATCACCTTCTTGAACCAAGGGCTAAAACCCCTCTTAAAAGCTTAAAAAGGTAAACCCTAGAAACTTTGTTTTAAGCATTTCAATGAGCTAGCATTATTCTAAGGGTTAGTATGTTAATTGCACTTGTTTTGTGTGCTTTGGGTGATGGGAATGGAGCTTGGCAACTCCATTCCCCATATGGCTGGTTTGTGCAAGAAAGAGAGAAGGAGAAGAATTGGAAAAGGAAGAAAGAAATAAGAGCTCAAGGTAAGAGCTCCTTCTTAATGCTAAATTTTAATGCATTAGAGTAATGGGAATGGGTAAACAAATAAAAGAACCTAAACCATTGTATTAGTATTGTAGTTGTAGAAGTTTAAGTATTTGTGAGCAAGTGTGTGAATTGTAGGCCTTGGAGCCAAATCAATTGTATATGTGTATTAGTATTGTGGATTGAGGAAGTATTGATGAATTTGTATTGCTTTGAGTGCTGGTAGGACCCTTGTATGGGTGTGGCTAGAATAGGAATGAATTGGGTGAGAAAGCATATGTATGGATAAGTTAGAATTGTAGATGAACTATGGCAAAATTCTGGTAGGAATTGTGCATTTATGGATGACTTGGTGAATGGGAGAACCAAGGTGTGTATTGGGATGAGTAAGGATGTTTAGTAACAATGGAGTAGTAGTTAGAGTGTAAGAATGAAAGGGGATAAAATCTGTAGCAAGAGGTGTTGGATTGTATTGGAGAAACTAGGAAAAATTAGAGTACAAGATTTAGCGAAATGAATGTGGACATGGGTATAGATATTGTATTTGCTTGGAAATATATTTGGGATGCTAGGAGTGGCATTGGTAGAGGAAGTGTTGGATGGTGGAAGTTGGTTTAAAAATCTATAGCATAAGTGAAACAAAAACTGTTGCATTTGTTGAAAAAGAAGTGAGGAAATTGTGTAAGTTGATTGATGAATTTAGTAATGGAATTGGTGGATGAATTAAGGTATTTTAGGAAGCCTAAATGGTACTAAAACATGTGGGATTACATGTAGGAATATTGGGGAAGAAATGGGTAAGAAAAGAGGTGAAAAACAGATTCTGTAGGCAGGTTCTGCAACCGACCGACCCAGAGGTTGGGTCGGTCGGTGGGTCGGTCGGAGCTTAGACGATGGAACGTAAACCTTCTGGAATGGACCGACCCAGAGGTGTATGGGTCGGTTGGAATAGTACTGGGTCGGTCGGGACAATTTCAGAGAACGGAAAACTTACTGGAATGGACCGACCAAAGGGATTGGGTCGGTCGGTGGGTCGGTCGGCCCTAACTTACAAAAAAAAATGTAATAATCATATGTATGTATATATATATAGGTAGGTACATATATATATGGGACTTTAGTAATACACCATTAATGTAACACTAATGGTAAGAAAGTAAGTATATAAGTGGGAAACAAGTATGAGGATTAATTAAGAAAGTTGTAAGTTTAAGAACATTAAGTTAAACGGGATAACGGGGTAAGTATAGGAGTAGTAATTATGTAAGTATCGTAACGCTTAGTATTAATGGAATCCTTTGACATGTAGTCATTGGTTCAAGAATAAGGATCGAGGAGCAAGAGTGAGTAAAAGGAACAACGGAACACCCGATAAAGTAAATCAACGGTGAAAGGTATGATTTTTTCATGCCCCGTATCCTAACCTGGTTACCCCGATTTGTGTGCTTATTTGATCACCTAAATAAGATAAAAGCATGAATCGGACTATATTGCACTTACTTGTGCTTGTTTAAGTTGTTCTTGATATATATTGCCTTGAACATTAGTTTGTATAATTCATGAAATAAATGAACGATGATGAAGCGTATTTGTATCTTGTATTGTACTTGTGTATGGTATTGTATCGTGTATGGATGTGTATATGAGTATTGTACTATTGTGTGGCTTGGATGTGAATGACTTCTACTAATTCCTAACTACCTAACTTCTAACGTAAGTATTGAGTAAATTGGAATGAGTAGAAGTCCGATATAGTTTCGGCCACGCGTGAGGATAGGGAGACACAAGAGGTTGGATCCGATTCCTGGTTCTTAAACTGCTCCACGGCCCAAACCCCTTAAATGGGCAGCATCCTGGATTAGTGAACCAAGTAAAGCCTGGTGGTGGGACAGAGTAGTCCCTGCCCAGAGGTCATACCGACTTAACATGAGTAATAGTAAGTAAGTAAGTAAAGTATGTATAAGTAATGGTCTTGGCTGGTGTAAGTCATTGACCCTAAGTAAAAGAGTAAAAGAGCACCCATTTCTAACCTGGGTGCATAATGAAGCTAACTAGTATTGTGTATTTGTATTTGTATGTATTGTGTATGTATTGTATAAGTATTGTGTATGCGTATGTTGGTGAAGGTAAGTATGTATTGGTTGGCTTGTATTGTCTTCCGTGTATGTATTGAACTGTATGTATGTATACTTTGTAAAGTATTGTATTGGTATGAATAAGAGCATGTATGCATGTATGTATGAATAAAACGAACTACATGTATTCTACCAAGTGGTCGGCGTACCATCGCTAGTACGCGGGGTATGCGGTTATCATATTCAGCGTAAGTTGAGCCCCAAGGGGCACCATTTTTAGTGTGCAGGTACCCGAAGCGGATATGATCACAGTAAGAGATCGGCAGCTAGGAATGAAATGTAGGAAGTAGTAAACGGTATAAGGCTTGTAGCCTTCGATGTAGAAGTGTACTAAGTGTACACCCCTTAGTACTTAGAAGGTAAGTAGCTTGTGAGGAATGGGTAGATGGTAGACTCTTAGTGAGTGAGTATGAACTTGAAGGAATTATTGTAATTGTATTTGGATCTTAGTAAACTCGGTGTATTGTAATGTCACTAGTACAAAATAGACCTATCGTAGCGGTTGTTTTGGGTCTATTGCAGCGGTTCTAGAACCGCTGCGATGAGGTGCGCTGCGATAGGGTCTTGACCTATCTCAGCGGTTTTTGAACCGCTGTAGTAGGTTACCTATGGAAGCGGTTCCTAGCTAACAACCGCTGTCATAGGTGGGCTTCTGGGAAAAAAAACAAGCCTATGGCAGCGGTTCCTAGCTAACAACCGCTGCCATAGGTGGGCTTCTGAAAAAAAAACAAGCCTATTGCAGCGGTTGTTAGCTAGGAACCGCTGCCGTAGGCTTGAAAAAAAAAAAATTCTGCTTCATCTTCTAAAATTTACGCGATAATTTCTGGATCTGCACGTCCTTGTTTGTGTCCGACCATATTTGGACGGACGTCTCAGTGTTGTCCGGCCTTTTATCCACGGACGCGGCTATTCTCGTCCGGCCAAACTTGAGCGGACGTCTCAGTGTTGTCCGGCCTTTTATCCATGGACGCGGCTATTCTCGTCCGGCCACAACATGTTCCTTCTCCAAACCTGTTGCAAAATTACTGTGAGATGAGAATACAGGGGCGCAACCCTTGTTCCTCGTCCACCAACCAGATTTGCAAAATTACAGTAAAAGAGGTGTAGATATGAGAAGAGAAAGAGGCACATAGCATATATGTTCTTGTTCGCCAGTTAGGGTTGCAAAATTACCGCGTGAGAATATTAATGGAGGCGCAGAGCATCTTGTTCTCAGTTAGTGTTACAAAATTACCGAAGTAAAGATAAGTTCGAGCATATTACCATGAGGGAAGAGAAGAAGAATAAATGAGTGAAAGAAGTAGAGAGCGCAGAGCATGCGTACCTTGTTTGCCATCGACCGTGAGTGAAAAGAAGAAGTGAGCGCAGAGTTGTTCGTTGTTCGCCGCGGCCAGAAGAAGGAGAGCGCAGAGCACTATTAACGTCAGTTAACAGAGGAGAAACTTTTATATTAAAACAAAAAGTCTATTGCAGCGGTTCCTAGTAACAACCGCTGCAATAGGCTAAAAAAAACTGGGAAAGTGAAATTTTTGAAAAAAAAAGCGGGAATTTTTTTTTTTTGAAAAATCGACCTACCTATTGCAGCGGTTCCTAGTAACAACCGCTGCAATAGGCTAAAAAAAACTGGGAAGTGAAATTTTGAAAAAAATAACGGGAATTTTTTTTTGAAAAACCGACCTACCTATTACAACGGTTCCTAGCTAACAACCGCTGCAATAGGCTTAAAAAAAGCCACGTCCTTGTTTGTGTCCGACCATTTATGGTCGGACGTCTCACAAGCAACCCCCGCATTGTTGTCCGCCCTTTTCTCCACGGATGCACCATGGACACGCCTCAGTCTTTGATCTTGTCCGGCCAAATTTCCACGGACGTCCCACGGTCTTCTTTGTGTCCGTGTTTGTGTCCGCCCTTAAAAGGCCGGACGTCTCTATCCTGTCCGCGGTTCCGTCCGCCCAAATATGGCCGGACGTGACTAAGTTATAAGCGGGATTTTTTTAAAAAATAATCGACCTACCTACTGCAGCGGTTCCTAGTTAACAACCGCTGCAATAGACTTTTAAAAACGCAGGATAGTGAAATTTTTAAAAGAATAAGCGGGATTTTTTTTGAAAAAATCGACCTACCTACCGCGGCGCCCCTATTGCAGCGGTTGTAAGAGGAACCGCTGCAATAGGACGTTTTAAAATTTTCGCGTCACCTACCGCAGCGATTGTTAGCTAGGAACCGTTGCGGTAGGTGACGCGAAAATTTTAAAACGTCCAATTGCAGCGGTTCCTCTTACAACCGCTGTAATAGGGGCGCTGCGGTAGGCCTGTTTTGTACTAGTGTGTATCATATTATGGAGTATTGTATTGAATGGAGCATTGTAGTACTCAGCAAGTAATGGGAGTATGTATTGTATTTGTGTAGTACTTGGATATTCCGGTCCATCAGACCGATGTTGTATGTAGTAGTAGTAGTCTTGTTAGTCACGTGGGTGGCTAACGGCATTGTTTCACCCACCGTCGTGTAAGTAAGTATCCGCTGCGAGGTATGTATGTACGAGGAGTCTGGACGGTAATGACGGTATTAGCAGTAGGGGTGTTACAAAAAGTGGTATCAGAGCGAAGTATCGCTCTGATGACTGGAGATACCGAGTTTAGGAAATACCGAGTTAGGAATTAGAAGCTTAGGGCTAAGGACTGAGTGTTAGCATTAGAGATATGCTAGTTAGGAACTCCCGGTGAGTATCGGATACCTACAATACCAGACCCGCCCTTCGCAAACCCACTGTATAATTTGGGAAAGGACGCCAGAGAGAAGGAAAGTCCTCTCATACTCGGGAAAACCCGATCTGGCAGTTGTGAAATGATCATACAGTAAACAAGAACTTGACAAGCAGTAGATTCCAAGAAATGGAAGTCCCGGAGATGGATTCCGGTTGAACAACAATACCCGCACTTGATAGCGGTAGGATGAGCACTCCAACCATAAGGAGGCTACAACATACAACAGCATGGGGTGACATGCTTAGCAGTCGCAAAACCTGGCTAGTCAACCAGCAGCAGGAAAAGTAGCACTAAGCGTACAATGGAGCGGAAAAAGGAGCAATAATAAAACCCGAGACTCAAGTCTACGCGACAGTAATAGCTGATCAACACCACCAGCGGTATACTAGCTGACTAAGGACATAGTCAGGAATGATTAATTCTGAAAATACAACGCCAAAGAGGTTACAAGACCTGGCTGACATAACTTACACAGCTACAAGAACATCCACAGGATATAATCTGACAGGACTACAGGAGTAGTGCCTAAACAAGTTCAGGCTCAATAACCACATAAATCATGTGTGAGCAAGCAACAAAGAGAAACACAAGGCAGATCAATGAGGATCTCCAAGGATTTGAGAAGTACCCTGATCAATGACAGCCATGTCAAACTTACTGAGAAGTTACTCTAGAAGATTAATTAACCTAAGTAAATGATCAATAAGATTAAAGGAAGAGTCAACAAGACTACCCAAATATGAGTGGAGACCATACCTTGACCGGTATAGGTTTACCGGAAAACCACCAGTACCACGCACTTGCCACGGCAAGTGTAGTAAGGACAGGAACATGTAGAGGAACCCTAACACACCACAAGTACATAGTAATGTATTGTGACTGCAAAGGAGCAACTACAGGATCACACATCCTAAAAATTAGAAGTATGGAACCTTGGAAAGGCCTAACAGCCCGACCATTGTATTAAGAATATTCCAGTCAGCGAAAGTTGGACTTGGTCAAGAACACAAACATGCCTATGCCATGAAGAACTTCATTTAACACCGAACCATTGTTTCAAAACCATGTTTTTCTTTGAAAACCACAACCCTTCTTTTAAACCTTAGATTTCTTAAAACCACACCAACAGAATTACGGTGAGTATCATAACATGATACAAGAGGAGTTGACAATAGAATACCTCACCTAGGCGTGTGACGACCACTACGAGTGTACCCAAATATGGGATGTGGGACAACCGCACTCCGAAGGAGCTTGCGGGCCTGACAAATAGTTGGGTAAGTGGTAACGTATCAATAAGGTACCCCACGTATGTATACATGTAGTGTACGAAACACGGGAAGTAGTCAACTCCGTTCTACGGACCATGAGTAAATTTAAACCAGAACAACTGGACACCTCAGACAATCAAGGAGAAGGAACTCAGCTAAGTAATAAGTATAAAGGAACTCAGAGAACCCATCTGAAGATAAGGAATGAGGATTAGGAAGTGCAAAGAGCACAGACTAGTAAGCAAAGACATTGGATATGTCTCAAAGTCTTCAAACAAATACACGACAGCTGGAAGGGACACCCAGCCTAAACACAGTAAGGCAAATGCCTAACGTGATCAACGATGCTTAACCAACAGGACGGAGTTCCCAAAGGCGATCACAAGATTACCACGAAGTATAATCCATCATTGGAGATGATTTTGAACCTAGTCTTAAGCACTAGGAGCAAGTATAAATAGTCTACCCAAGAATGGGAGACGTTCTAACCCAAAAAGAGATAACTCTTTTACAATACCACAAGGCGGCATGGTAATAACACATCATAAACATTAGCCGGATGTAACGGCATAACCCAACAACACCCAGGAGCAATCCTTGAAGGGTGTCTGAGATAGCAACAGTTGAACAAAACGTTATGGTAATAGCATGGGAGCTAGAACGAACATTCTATTAGGACACCGAAGGGATTTCACTTAACAGGAAATACCCTCAGCAACCTAAGGGCACTGATTAACATCAGAATGCTTAAAGGGGCCTCCTACGAACGGAAGCGTGATGTCATGACTTGCCATGGAGCCCAATAATACCTCCAACCTATAATGGTATACAAGGAGTGAAAATTGGAATAAGCGGCTTGCAAAGGGCATAGCTTGCAGCAATAAGGCTTAAGAGCCATGGACCAACTACATTATGTAAACCTAAACGGTTGCAAAACCCACACCATTTAATAACAAGACTCACAAGATTTCTGCTTCATAACACAGCATAATGAGCGACTTAGAGTAAAGGGCTACCTCAATGTCACTGTCACTAGAGCATCAGTCTAGTATACAGTTGACAGGCCTTTAATTACCCTTCATGATAACACAGAGGCATAGGAATCGTTATAATGCCGACAATGGCCTGGTCCACACTTGGACACTACGAGAACCCAAAGGAAGGTACCCCTCGTTAACCGGAGACCACCAATGTGGTGAAGATGTGAACCCATAGGAAAGGCTTCCATCTACTACAACAATTAATCCTACGCATATAGATATTGCCAAGAGGCGATAAAACAAGGAAAAGACATTCCAAACCATCACGACTTAAAGGAGTAAGTATACTCCATATGCAGTACATAAGCAGGTACTAACATAGTAACCTTGCCATGAGATTTATGAGTGGCGACAAACCCCTCAACAAGAACTTTCACCTATCAGTGATAAAATACTCTTCAATTAGAGAACAGGACCAGAAAACCCTTGAAGTTTCTGGGGATGTCCCGGTGATATACATACAAAGTGAAACTACATAGCTAGAGCCTATAACCAATGCTCAGCACTGGGAAATAGTAATCGTCAAAAACAGTCAATGTGAATGTACATTGGACACCACAAATGACCGACGCTCAAAAGAGCTTATAACCCGGTAAATTACTTCATCCATTGTTAACCAAGATACTTGGTAAATTGTACCATAAATGGTGAAGTAATGTGAGGTAAGTTAACCTACACATGAAACCTGAATTGAATTAAAACATCTTCACATTGGGAAGATAATAATATTACGGTATGCTACGGCAACCGTCATACACATGAACATGGGAAACCCTTGATGTATTCACACCATAAGGAAATGGCGCCAACGACAATGGCAACGAGTGAAGATAAACTACCACAGTAACACAATCAGTAAGGATGATGTTGTATAATGAGTAAGAATACGGTGCGCAACAAGCGACCGTTATGAGGAAGTAGTTAGATAATGACACGGAGTATAAGTATGAGAAGACAGACAGAAATATTCATTCCTATCACATAAGTGACTTACTGCCAAGTGTTTACGCCTCTGCACTCTGTATGACTGAGTGTTTTGGTATTGCACTTGTGCAGTGATGATCTAGTGGGATAGCGAGGAATATGGAAAATGTAAATTGTAGTAAATCCTTCTTTTCACCAACGATCATGGCATAAGCCAGTTAAGCAAGCTTAGTAACAAACCGTGCGGCCTAAGGCCAAAGGAGCACGAAGAGTGTAAAACACACACTAACAATCACACGATGTGAATTCCATTGGAATAAAAGGTGAAAAAAGATTGAAGGAAGTCACAAGGACCGACGCATAGAAAATGCAAAGTCATACAAGTAAAGACACTTGTACTGAACTAGGGAAACTGATAGAATTTAGAAGCTAGTGACAATAGAGGAAGCACTACAACTAAGTAGTGACTCAACCTCGCCCGACACTAAATCGGAGGAGCTTATCAAATAATCGTGGAAGCACGAATAGTATACATAATAGATCACCAGAGAGCTGGTTATAATCTATACTCATTGAATTCAAATGCGGTAAAAGAATACCACATTTGTGTCAATAACCTTATTCCCACAATAGAGGGATAAAAAGGTGATGTGTAGCACATTAAGGATAACATGAAGGGTGAGTAACCCAAGTTATCAGGGTCGTGCAGCAGAAGCTAGTGGGCCATTGCTAGGAGATAATATACCTAGTAAGTATAATAGAATGGCTTTTAATGCCTTGAAGCCTATTAGGCTAGAACCCAATTAATTATGGGTTAAATAAACTCATATAGGAATTCTTGGTGCAAAGACTAAACCATTGGTATGGTTAAGACCCTTTGACCAGAGTATATTATATAATAAACCGTAATGAAGCTAAAATGCTTCAGTTTGCCCGAATCGAATAGACCAATGTTCAATAATAACATATGGTAGATTATGTGGGCGTAATCCCTTTTAAGGGGGTAGAGCAAAAACCGCGTAATGTAAGTTTCATGAATAAAACACATAAACTATAATGTGCATAGCACAAATGAGAATCAAATTGATGATTGCATAGCACAAATGAGAATCAAATTGATAATTGGTACTATATTAAATAAACATATGTATTCATTCACTTAGTAGTTGTGGTAATTAGGCACGAGAGATGCAAATACCATAGGATGAATATACCCATCTTGTAACCCCAGTGTAAGAGTATTGGTAAAGAAGAGTAACGAGTAGCGGACGGAGCTCCACAAGTATTGTATTCTGTAAAGAAATTGTATGAGATGATCGACAGTAGCAGGTGTATGGAGCCCATGAGTAGTGTATTCCTAGGTAAATTATTGGAAGTAGATTGAGGATGACTGAATTTCATAAGTATAGTATCCCTTAGTTAGAATATTGGAGATGATGGAGAGTAATGGATGAAAGTAGCGAAGGTGGATGAAATGAGCACTTAGGTATTGAATCTTAATGTAGAGTATTTGGGAAGAAGATTGAGAATGATTGATGGACTGAATTCCATCCTTTGGAGTTGTATGAAATTGTAATCATGACTAGGAAGTGTAAGAAGATACAAATGGAAATAATTAAATTATTTGATTGTTTGAAACTGATGTGGGAAGTCAAACTTGATCCTGATCAGATCAAGGGAAACCAAACACAAATTGGGGTGGAAAGATAGTTCAACACTGATGCTGATCACATCAGGGTCGAATGATTCTTGAAGCTCCCCCCAAGTGGTCACAAGAATCACACATAGGATAGAAGTAATAAGGGTAAATTCAAGAGATACCCCTGTTTTCTTTCATAATTCACAATATACCCCTGTGATTTTAGTAATTTAACTTTAAACATGCTTAAATGTTGTCCAAAATTGATGAAACATTACATGGACGATGCTAAAGTGTTATATTTTGGTCCAATATCAATTTTGAAGCTTTTTAAGCTCACATGTGACCTGTGGGACCCAATGAATATGTGACTGTTCATTGGGTCCCACAGGTCACATGTGAGCTTAAAAAACTTCAAATTTGATATTGGACGAAAATATAACACTTTAGCATCGTCCATGTTAAGTTTCATCAATTTTGGACAACATTTAAGCATGTTTAAAGTTAAATTACAAAAATCACAGGGGTATATTGTGAATTACGAAAGAAAACAGGGGTATCTCGTGAATTTTCCCAAGTAATAAATATAAATTGGAATTTGGATTTGTATGTTTTAGAAAAAAAATTCCAATTAGTAGTGGTGAAAGAATTCCCCTTAGACTGAAGAATGAGGATTGTTAGAAGTTTGTACCGGAAAAGATAGTAGTATATCATATTGTATTATTCCAAGGGCAGCGGGACATAGAGGAGTCTTGTGTCTAGAAGACCTGAGTGCCTGCAGGATTGTAATGTGTATTGTATTGCTTTGGGGATAGCTTTGCACTGTATGTATGAACCTTGTAATGTGGAACCAGATGGTGGATAGTAACGCGGATTGGAGTAATTATTGTACGTTGGTATGGCATGGTATGTAGAAACCTTGAGTAATGGATTTGGGAATTAGTAAGGAGGAATAATGTATGACTTTTGGTATTAGACGTGTAAGAATGAGTAAGTGTAGTAATCCCATAACCTTGAACAACTTTGAGCACAAAGTTCTTAAGGGGGGTAGATTGAAATACCCCGAACTTAAATATAGGGATTAAAATTAATCTAATACGTATTTAAGGGCCTAATGAAGCCTAAGAAATATTGGTAAGGAAAAATAAATCCAAAAGAAATAAAGAAACGCTTAAAAGTGAAAAACGCTAAATAAGCGTTAAATAACCATAGGACGTATGAGACCTCGGTTAGCATATTGTATGGATTCCTAAGACTTAATAAGGCCAAAATAATATAAGGGAACAAGTCTCAAAGAAAACGGATCCAAATAATGTATTAAAACGCTAATAGGGCTTTAACGCACGTTTTTTAAGAAAACCTGAAAACGTGACTTTAAGTGGTCAAACGACCCGTAAAAATTATAAATCATTAAATAAAAATAATTAAGCATTAATGGAAGCTTAATAACCAATAAAACTAAAGAAATGAGAAAATTTCGGAAACAGGCCCGGTTATTGAATAGTACCGAAACCGGGTAAAATAACGAGCGTTTTCCGTAAAAGACGAAAAACGCTCCAACTAGTACAACAGTAGGGGGGCCAATTTTTAATGGGTTAAATACCCCCCTCTCTCACACACTAGACTTGTTTACTAATTAACAAGTCAAAAAGTAAGAAGAAGAAAAAGTAAAAAGTAGCTTACACCCCCTCTCTTCTCTCATTTCTCTTTCCCTCATTTCTCTTTCTTCCTCACCCCTCCTCTCAGCCGATTTCTGCCCTCTCTCTCTGGTTGGGCGATTTGGGGAAGCTCCCCACAACAACAATGGCTACTCCATCTTCTTCTCCAAGCTCTACCTCCATGTGAGCTCCAAATGTAAAAATAATTACATATTCTTACTCTCCTCATCATCCTCTACACTTCTCTCTGTTCAAAATCCAAAAATGAGGAAGTTCATCTCCATGGGTTTTCCCCATTCAAAGAGAAAATAGCATCATTGGGTAGCTTGGAGTCTCCTCTCTCCATTAAGGTAAAAATTTACATGAAAAGCTCTTGTTTTCTCCACCTTCTTTGGTAACCAATTTTTGCCCATTGTAATGCCCCATTTTTCTCTCTCTTTTGAGCATCAATTCAACCTTGCAATGGTGGTGGAATCACCTTCTTGAACCAAGGGCTAAAACCCCTCTTAAAAGCTTAAAAAGGTAAACCCTAGAAACTTTGTTTTAAGCATTTCAATGACCTAGCATTATTCTAAGGGTTAGTATGTTAATTGCACTTGTTTTGTGTGCTTTGGGTGATGGGAATGGAGCTTGGCAACTCCATTCCCCATATGGCCAGTTTGTGCAAGACAGAGAGAAGGAGAAGAATTGGAAAAGGAAGGAAGAAATAAGAGCTCAAGGTAAGAGCTCCTTCTTAATGCTAAATTTTAAAGCATTAGAGTAATAGGAATGGTAAACAAATAAAAGAACCTAAACCATTGTATTAGTATTGTAGTTGTAGAAGTTTAAGTATTTGTGAGCAAGTATGTGAATTGTAGGCCTTGGAGCCAAATCAATTGTATATGTGTATTAGTATTGTGGATTGAGGAAGTATTAATGAATTTGTATTGCTTTGAGTGCTGGTAGGACCCTTGTATGGGTGTGGCTAGAATAGGAATGAATTGGGTGAGAAAGTATGTGTATGGATAAGTTAGAATTGTAGATGAACTATGGCAAAATCTTGGTAGGAATTGTGCATTTATGGATGACTTGGTGAATGGGAGAACCAAGGTGTGTATTGGGATGAGTAAGGATGTTTAGTAACAATGGAGTAGTAGTTAGAGTGTAAGAATGAAAGGGGATAAAATCTGTAGCAAGAGGTGTTGGATTGTATTGGAGAAACGAGGAAAAATTAGAGTACACGATTTAGTGAAATGAATGTGGACTTGGGTATAGATATTATATTTGCTTGGAAATATATATGGGATGCTAGGAGTGGCATTGGTAGAGGAAATGTTGGATGGTGGAAGTTGGTTTAAAAATCTGTAGCATAAGTGAAACAAAAACTGTTGCATTTGTTGAAAAAGAAGTGAGGAAATTGTGTAAGTTGATTGATGAATTTAGTAATCGAATTGGTGGATGAATTAAGGTATTTTAGGAAACCTAAATGGTACTAAAACATGTGGGATTACATGTAGGAAGATTGGGGAAGAAATGGGTAAAAAAAGAGGTGAAAAACAGATTCTGTAGGCAGGTTCTACAACCGACCGACCCAGAGGTTGGGCCGGTCGGTGGGTCGGTCAGAGCATAGACGATGGAACGTAAACCTTGTGGAATGGACCGACCCAGAAGTGTATAGGTCGGTCGGAACAGTACTGGGTCGGTCGGGACAATTTCAGAGAAGGAAAACTTACTGGAATGGACCGACCCAAGGGATTGGGTCGGTCGGTGGGTCAGTCGGCCCTAACTTACAAAAAAAATGTAATAATCATAAGTATGTATATATAGGTAGGTACATATATATGGGACTTTAGTAATACACCATTAATGTAACACTAATGGTAAGAAAGTAAGTATATAAGTGGGAAACAAGTATGAGAATTAATTAAGAAAGTTGTAAGTTTAAGAACATTAAGTTAAACCGAACAACGGGATAACGGGTTAAGTATAGGAGTAGTAATTATGTAAGTATCGTAACGCTTAGTATTAATGGAATCCTTTGACATGTAGTCATTGGTTCGAGAATAAGGATCGAGGAGCAAGAGTGAGTAAAAGGAACAACGGAACACCCGATAAAGTAAATCAACGGTGAAAGGTATGATTTCTTTATGCCCTGTATCCTAACCTGGTTACCCCGATTTGGGTGCTTATTTGATCATCTAAATAAGATAAAAGCATGAATCGGACTATATTGCACTTACTTGTGCTTGTTTAAGTTGTTCTTGATATATATTGCCTTGAACATTAGTTTGTGTGGCTTGGATGTGAATGACTTCTACTAGTTCCTAACTACCTAACTTCTAACATAAGTAGTGAGTAAATTGGAATGAGTAGAAGTCCGATGTAGTTTCGGTCACGCGTGAGGATAAGGAGACACAAGAGGTTGGATCCGATTCCTGGTTCTTAAACTGGTCCACGGCCCAAACCCCTTAAATGGGTAGCATTTTGGATTAGTGAACCAAGTAAAGCCTAGTGGTGGGACAGAGTAGTCCCTGCCCAGAGGTCATACCGACTTAACATGAGTAATAGTAAGTAAGTAAAGTATGTATGAGTAATGGTCTTGGCTGGTGTAAGTCATTGACCCTGAGTAAAAGAGTAAAAGAGCACCCATTTCTAACCTGGGTGCATAATGAAGCTAATAAGTATTGTGTATTTGTAAGTATTGCGTATGTATTGTATAAGTATTGTGTATGCATATGTTGGTGAAGGTAAGTATGTATTGGTTGGCTTGTATTGTCTTCCATGTATGTATTGAACTGTATGTATGTATCCTTTGTAAAGTATTGTATTGGTATGAATAAGAGCATGTATGCATGTATGTATGAATAAAACGAACTGCATGTATTCGACCAAGTGATCGGCGTACCCTCGCTAGTACGCGGGGTATGCGGTTATCATATACAGCGTAAGCTGAGCCCCAAGGGGCACCATTTTTAGTGTGCAGGTACCCGAAGCGGATATGATCACAGTAAGAGATCGGCAGCTGGGAATGAAATGTAGGAAGTAGTAAACGGTATAAGGCTTGTAGCCTTTGATGTAGAAGTGTACTAAGTGTACACCCCTTAGTACTTAGAAGGTAAGTAGCTTGTGAGGAATGGGTAAATGGTAGACTCTTAGTGAGTGAGTATGAACTTGAAGGAATTATTGTAATTGTATTTGGATCTTAGTAAACTCGGTTGTAATGTATCATATTATGGAGTATTGTATTGAATGGAGCATTGTAGTACTCAGCAAATAATGGGAGTATGTATTGTATTTGTGTAGTACTCGGATATTCCGGTCCATCAGACCGATGCTGTATGTAGTAGTAGTAGCCTTGTTAGTCACGTGGGTGGCTAACGGCATTGTTTCACCCACCGTCGTGTAAGTAAGTATCCGCTGCGAGGTATGTATGTACGAGGAGTCTGGACGGTAATGACGGTATTAGCGGTAGGGGTGTTACATAACTATTTAACCTTATTTACACTACTATATTCCTAAATCTAATACATAAAATATGATAAGTCTGCGGCTTATCACTTTTGCACATATTCTAAAACCTCAAGATCATAACATCAACTACTTCTTAAAAATTTGATAACAAGATTTTGGTGCCATTTTCAGGGAACTCACCCAGAGCTGTCTTTCGTTTAGTATATATATTTGATTTTCGTACATACTAATGTAAGCACAAAATACTCTCACCCCACAAAACAAAATTTGGAAAAATAAATAAAATAAGAGGGGTTATTACCTTTTTTATCTCAAAATGTGTTAATGTCGTGTGCATAATGAAGCCATCACCTTATCACAAAATTTTCGTATCAATTTTCAAACATTTGAGGTAAACTCTATTATTAGGAATAAATTTCAACAATAAACTTACAAAAAATACAAGTTTCACATTATCTTATCTCTGTAGCTTTTGATCAAATTTTGGTGTTTCTCGTTTGGCCCATCTTTAGCTATCATTTTATATCAAGATTATTTATTTCATATCTGTCAAATTAGTATATTTATTATTCGCCGCACCTGATATACATGAACAAGATGTTTTGTGTTATTTCTGAACCAGCGTGGAACACTCTTCTTTTTCCCCGGGCTGCGGCCTTTCCATTTCCTTCTCCCAAACATAAGGCTCTTATCGGTCGGCCTCAATCACTCCTTATCCAGATTGACTCTAGCCCACTAACCCGAAACCCTGCTTAATAGCCCACTCACCTACGTCATCTGGTTCAAGAAACTATACGGTTGCAAGCATGTAATATTGACGGTACACTCTTAGCCCTAACATCCTTAATGGATGCATGACGTGACAAACAATTAGTGCTAGATATGACCGTTAAATTAATATATGGGTCCTCTTTAGTCACATAGACTATAATTTAACCCGACTAATAACACCTACAAACCCCCGGTGGATCGACTATTGTAGAACTTTATACATTGCTTTTGGGACTCCCAGTAAAGAGTCAACCCTTCACCTGTCAAATTGCCATCTGAAAATTCTTTTTATAGCATGTGTAAATTAGGGATGACAATTTTAAACGGATATGTATTAATCTGATCCACCTGATTTAAATAAACGGATCAAAACTCGAAATAAATGGATGACGGATCGAGTGACAGATGATCAGGTGACGGGTCGGGTCGGGTGACGGATGACATTTTTTTAATAAGTCACCCAATTGGTCATCCTTTTATCACCCGACTTGTCATCCAGTTAAGGTTGCATCTTCTTTTATTGCAAGTAATCAAACAAACCTTTAAGAATTAAACAAAAATCTAAAAACAAGTTGTAGAGTTATAATTTATGGTTTATTATTATTTTCTCTCTCATACAACACAAAACACCATACATGTTTATTTTCTTAATGAGGTAGAATGTTTTTATTATATTCTTGTGAATTTTCATAAAATATAGGGAAATTTTACCTTTAGCAGTACAAAAAAATTATATTCATTACCATAGTAAAAAAAATTATTGTTTATAATATAGAAAAAAATTCATCCGATTATCACTCGATCCACTCGAGTCACCAGCCCCCTTATGACAAATGGATGGATGATGGATGGAAAATAAACGGGTGACGGATGGACGGATGATTGGTAATATATTCAGGTGACGGGATGTGGATGATGCTTCATACGACCCGGACCTGATCCACTGACATCCCTAATCTAAATGCATAATGTTTTCACTAATTACAGACTACTTTAATGAAGCGATTTTTTGGATAATTTCAAATTTCATTCATTAATAAGAAAAGATTAAAGGATAGAAAAGTATTCTCGAAACCTGTGAAAGTAGTTTGACATAAGGGAGCACCCTCCCCTTTTTAACATCAACAAAATCGATCTTATGGTGGTTTTTTATTATTGTATATTGACTTCTCGAGATTGTTTAATCTTTTTTTTTCATTTGTTACTTACACATTATTTATCCTTTTCCACTATTTGAAAATTTACGTCTTCCATGTAGATAAAAGACATAAAATAATCCCATTCTTTACTTTTGATAAAATAATAAAACAATTTTAGCACAACGGATAGGTGGATCATGTTAACCTCAACCCAATCCAACTTATTTAGAAATGTGTCAACTATAACTCAATTTATTTAAATATAGGTTCAAATTTTCAACTTTAATTCAACTAATAAACCCATAGATTAACTCATAGATTTTTTATCAGTGGGCTACAAATGTAGCGATAAGTAACCAGATATCTGGTTTTTCAGCAAGGATTACACCTTGCTGGGTACTAAACATCGTACATACCCAACTGCAAACGATAATTTTGACCTATTAAATACCAAGAAATAATCTTAGAAAATAATAAATCAGAAAACCGTCAGGTTGCAAAAATCCCGGTTATTGTAGTAGAGTTTATGGGAACCAGGTATCGAACCGTGGGACTATGTGATAATTATCTAGACTTAGCAAAGGTTATAAATTGAGGGGGAATTTTGTTTGTTCTAAACTGTAATTTAAATAACAACTAAAAATTAAAATACAAAATTTAAAAGTGGTTTGTGAAAATGGAAGAACGGACTCTGGGTTCAGGTTTTACTCGTTTGATTAATTATGCTATTCTAACCGGTTTAATTAAGAATAATTTGGCAAAATTCCTTTTATAGTCTTCAGATTTAAATCCTAAATTCTAATGACCTCGTTTACCAGAACATGCAAGGTTTGATCTAAACTTAGGCAAAACACATGTAAACGGCTAGTTAAAAGGAATATAATTTTGCATCTGAAATACTAGATTTATTCAATCAGAATAAATTTTTCCACAGGCATAACAATTAATGTGACCTATCTATTTATCACGGATCTGATCAAAATAGATTTCGTAAAGCAAATTAATAAACTCATGTAATTTATTAAAACGCGAGATAATAACATTAATCGTATCAAATTATAATTAATTTAAACCGGTAAAATAAAGTGCACAATTAAAACAAACTACTAATAACCATCTCCCAGAGTATAAATAATCTAGCCGGACATGTTAAATAACTGAGCAGAGATAAGAGTAAAAGAAATCATCTGTTTTGCTGACTCCTGAAGCTGCTCCGTTATTCTGACAGACCGGAATAGAATTGAGGCAGGTGATAATATATGGAGAATGGTGGGGCGTGAGTTTTGTGGTGGTGGTCGAGTGATTTGTGAATTGTAAATGGATGCGTACGTAAGTGAATTTGGAGAATGAATTTGTGAGTGTGTGAGTAGTACGTGTGGTGATGTTTACGGGAGAAATAAAATAAAATGGTGGTGGTGTCGAGTGAATTATGGAGAAGATGGATGAATGGATTTTTGATGAAGTGAATGGAGTGAATGGATCGATTGATAGGTGCGTGAATGACTGGATCCTTTTTAGCAAGCAGAATGTGGGTTTATATAGGCGGAGGATTTCAGAAGCAGACAACGGAGAAGTGACAGGGACAGTGAGCTAGCGAGTAGATGGCGGTGGAATTGGTGCAGATCGGTGAAGATTTGAGTTAGAGATTTCATTGGGCAGAGCAATTGATTGCAGAGCTAGTCACGCGTGCACAAATTAAGGTGGGCGCCGTCAGCAATTAATGAAGTAGCAGTTCGAATGCGGCGCCTGCGAACGGAGAAGAAAACTGTTCGGTGTCGAAATCCTGTTCTGGCGTGCGCATGTATGCATGTCCGCCAGGCGGTCCACCTGTCTCTCGTCCGCATCATAACAGGCGGTAGTCTCTATTGCTTCCGCCTCCTTGACCGCCCAACAACAGGCGGACGCCTCTACCTTGTCCGCAACTTATCACGCGGACGCGCTGCTGTGTCTAGTCCGTAACTTATCAGGCGGACACGCCTGTTGTGTCTGCGCCTCTCTTGTCCGTACAAATGTATTATATATATACACGAGTGTACTCCAATCTTGAATCGGCTCCAGATTCTTCGTTATAAGTCCGTTTTACTCGCCGTTTGTTGCGTTGGAGAGCTCGTGAGGAGAACTATGCATTCTTGTCATCATTTCCTGATTTTATCATATAAATTGGAATTAGTTCCTACCCAAAGTAAGAGTTACAAAAAGCATAGAATAAGTGTGAGAAGGTGCGTAAAAAGTTACATAAAATAATGATCTAGCACCTATAAAACTATGTAAATTTCACACTTATCACCAACTTAAAAACAACCAAAAACATAGAAATAAACTTCAATGATATCCTTCATTTCAAAACTTTAGTATTTCCTTCAGAATCCTTGAGTGCAATCATAGCTTATGTGGCCCAGTTGATTTACGTCTTCCTTATCCATTCGGTAGCCGATCTCTTCAATCATTTAGACTGCTGCACCACAGGTCCTCAGTCAGCTCATGTGGGAATGTATATGTCCTACGCCGCGGGTTACAAAGTGTCCATGACACGGCGCTGAAAGGATGGGTTAGTGGGCGATACTTCAATAAAGTATTAAGTGTTAAGACTAATTTTTGTTCCCGTTTTTACTCAGGATTTTGTTAATGTTTGCTAGTGATCTCCTTGGGTATGGATAATGAATCCATAACCTCTGCCCATATTTGAAAAACTCTCGTGCTTTGGTGGATATTTTCACATGAGATTGCTTAAATTTCTTCCTCCGAACGGGACGCTTACTACTCTATTTGTTGATGTTCTCCGGGGAGAGGTCCACATGTAAATTTATTCCAGGTAGCGTTTTTCCATCAACCGGAGTGGGCCGCGCCTTGGTTTGGGCAATTTACTAAACTGATCCTAAGGATTATTGGGTCATCTTCCTCTTGGCTTAAAGAATAATTGTCTGAAGCTGGTGGGGAAACGAGAAATTCATTATCACACACGTGGACACTGTTGTCGACAGGGGTTTGTTGGAGACTGGGAATGTGGGGATTATTCTCGCCAGAGAGAAGAATAGCGTGAGGGGAGGGGGAGTAGAAGCCGCCGTTTCATTTAATTGGTGTTCCCTGCTTGAGTCTGAAAAGGAGGATGGGTATCCAAGCAGGGGCGCCGTTAATTGCGACCCAATTCTTCGTAACTGCTCAACAAGAAAATTGATTGAGGAATATTGAGTGTCTGGCAGTAACCCAGAATCAAGAAAAGGGGTGAGCTGAAACGGAAAATTATCAAGAATGCAGAAGGAGTTTTCATTCATTGCAAGTAATCTTCCACTTCCACATGAGCCGTTACCAAGGTAAGTGGCGTCATCTAGGGAACAGGACTGGGGGCTTGTGCTGTTGTTGAGTACAGGAACTTGGAACGCATTGTCTAAGCTGGCATTTGGGTGACGCGTGCCTTCTCGTATACACCATCCTGCGACAACGATTGACATTTACCGGTACTGCCATTTTTTGGAGGTGTTGGAGGGTTGTAATCCGGTTGGGGTTCCGGCGGGCTTGGTGAATCTTAGCCATTATCGAAGTTGTGCTGAGACAGTTCCTTGGATCAATATTCTATAATTCCCACATTATATATGCATCCTTTGACTTCCACCTTGACATCTTCATTGATGATAGACATCCTCGTTGTTTCAAATGTTGCATGTGCCTCTACAAACTTAGGCAGCAGATGCATGTCACTAGAGATTTGTGAGATACTACCGAGACGTATAATGACTAAACGAATTGCTGTTTCTGACCAAGCATGTAGTGGCAGTCCCTGAACTACTTTACTTGTGGATCAACTTGTGAGTTGGTCTTCACTATGCCAGACTCTTTTTCCCCATCTCAGGTCTTCCCCCAGGTTAGAGTGCAAGAATTCTTCAGCTTCTTCGTGGGATATAAAAATCAGAATGTATTTAGATGGGGAGAGGAAAATGATCGACTCTGTATTCAGCCCCCACGATTGTGTCATTTGTTTCATCCTTCTCAAGCTTGTTCGGACGGGTAAGGAAACACCAATACTGCGAGCCAGCTTCCCTATCATAAGGAGCGATGGTTCCAAGCTAATGAAACCTTGAAAGCGTATGTTTTATCTGGGGTGAGCTACTACGTTGGAGAAGGTGTACTCTGATGACATGAATCTACTAGCGTATCTTGAGTTTTCGGTACCCAACTTGGAGGTGGAGTTCCCAGGATAAACCTCCGGCCAATCGCTGTTTGAGTTTGCAGCTTGGTTCCGTCCACCATCATACCATTGGTTTTAAGTATCGCCTGATCCACATCCGCTTTTACCATGTATTCGACGAACCCGTATCTTATTTTTTTGCGTATTCTCGATACCTTGGGTAAGCGAATGCCGACAATCTACCCAAACTTATCAAAGAGTTTCCATATAGTACTAGGCCTGTGGCTGGGTTTATATTATCTATAAAAACAGTCGCTTCTGGGTTGGTTTCCGAGCTGGGTCGATGTTTTCGATTGAAATACCCCAAATCTAAATAATATTATTAAATCATTATTTATTGGAATATAATCCAAACATAAATCAGTTCACGTACGCATGCAAACCCATGCATGAAAACGTTACGTAAAAATAGTCGTTTCACCATAAACGCTAAAACGCCTTAGAAACATGTGATCAAGCATGACCTTGTATGACCTTCTAAAACTCAAACCAAATGGTCATACACTAATTATATGAATATATAAATATATTCCCTAAGCTATATTCAGTCAAATACGCAAAACGCTCGGGAGTGCTCACGCGCGCCCCTTAAAGCAAAAAAGCTCGGAGGAGTGCCGAGGTGGCACGAACTCCTATAAAATTAATTCCTAGAGTTCCTAATAACATTATTTACCATTCTAAAGATAACCCACGAAGTGGTTCATCAAAATTCAACAAAAACCATAGGAGGATTTCTTAACGCTCCTTTTTGCCCGGGTGTGTCCCGATGGCCCGTAAATTTTGTCATGGGTTGATGTAACCCCACATCACTCAATGTAACATCTTATTATGTTTATTTACTATAATAAGTGTTTACAAACACTTGGAACTCATAATAACAATTGGTTTCCCAAACTTTCCTTAGAGCACAAAACACACCTTCGGGTGTCACGAAAATGCGTTTTACGCAATTACCTTGTAGTTTTTGACATGCCACGAATTGGTAATCTTAAAAAGGGTTAAAATGACCTTCTAAATCAGTTGGTGTGACTAGTCAACAAGGTGCTCTATAGGGGCCGATTAAAGGGCAAAAACTAGTATAAAATTTGCCTTAAAAGTTTATAAAAGGCTTTAAAACATAATGACTCATCATCCCATGTGCTATAATACTTAATGGCAAAGAAATGTGTGACTCATTTGACCAGAGAGCTGTCGAAATTATGCTAGAGAACATGGCCAAGTTGGCTAGACAAAAACAAATGCTAAAAGCAAAAAGTAGATTCCTTTTCTTTTGCCTTTTGATTTCTTAAGCAAGTAACCTTCCTTGCTTGTTTCTTAGCTCTTCTCCACCGGTTTTTGAGCTCCATTCAAGCCTCCAATTCGTGCACCTACATGAAGAAGAAGACAAGTCAATTAACATTGAAAAATGAAAGGAATAAACTCACCTTTTCTCACCTTGTCTTCTAGCCAAAATAATTGCCTTGCCAACTCTTGCTTAGTCACTCCACATGGCCGGTTTTTAGGCTGGAAAAGAGATCATTTATTGAGCCAATCAACCATGAATTAAACTAAGGAAAAGAATTGTCAAATAACATTAAAAATTTGACAAAACAAAATCAATTTCCAAATGCCTTCTTTCATTTACGTGAGTGAGCTTCACTTTCTTCCTTGCCCTCTTCTTGCACGGTTTGGTAAGCTCCCTCCTCTCTCTTCTAGCTTCATCTTCTTCCTTTGAAGCTCTTAAGTCCATTAATGGAGTTTTAACTTCTATCTTCATCTTAAGGTAATTTCCTAGCATTTCTTGTCAAGCCTTGAAGCAAAACTCTTCCTAGCTTAACAACAAGTGTTCGACATCAATTAGTTCTCCAAGGAGGTTGTCCAAACCAACATTAAACCAAGGAGCATCTCAAGGTTATCTTAAGGTAGTTTTAATGCTTGTAAATCCTTAAAGCACATTTTTATGTGTAACCAAGTTCTACTTCTTCTAAGACTCTTTTCTTCTTCATTTTCATGGAGGAAAGGTTGTTCTTCATCTACCTTTGGTGAGACGAAAATATAAGGAGAAAAAGCTTAAGGTAAATTCTTGTAAAACTACTTACAAATCTACTTAAGATCTTTGTTGAAGATCTAACTCCTAAAACTCCTTCACCACTTGCATATAACCGAAGTGGAGCATCTATATTACCTTGGAGAAAGCTTGGAGATTCAAAGAAGAGCTCAAGCACTTAACCACCTTTGTTAAGAAGTCAGTTTACTAAGTAAACCTTTATGTTATAAGCTTTGTTAAGCTTCTAAAAAATTATACAAAAATTATGTACATCTCCTAGGTTATATAAAACCGAAACTATATGGTATTATATGCCAAAAATATAATCTATAACATATATAGAAAATATTTACCTTAAGACACATTTTTGTGTCACAAAATTTACTTATGTTACAAATAAATTAAGGCCGAATTATCAAGGGCAAAAATGCTTTATTTTAAGCTAAGAATCAATATAAGACATTACAATAATTTTTACATAAGTTATATGACTCATATGAATTTATGTATAATTATTATGACATATAAATCCACTTTTATATACTATATGGTCACTAAATATTTATGGCCGAATGCTCTAATTGATAAATGGGTTTTAATGACCTACTTAGGTATATAAACTTATACTATAAAGTTTGGAGAGTTAAAAATATTTTATTAGTGCTTAAATGGCTAATTAATTAAGTTATGTGGTTTAAATGTAATTTTTACAAAGTTTAGTGGGTTTATTGTGAAAGCCGAGAGTTAAAGGGGTACTTGGTGTAATTATAATATAATATAAGGTTAGGAATTAAGTTTAAGAATTTTAGATAATTTAAACAAGCTTAAAATAACTTTTTATTAAGTTTTGGGCTATTATGTAATTTATAAAAGTTGTTATGAAAGTTTAGCATTTATTAGTGGGTGCAGACTGTTATTTCTGAGTGGTTAAACTGGTGTAAAATTAAAAGAAAGGAAATTAAAAACTCAAATTATAAACGTCGGGCTGCAAACAAATCCCGGTCGTAGTTAGTAAAACAAGTGTCGTATCCACAGGGAGATTGTTCAATTTATCCTAGTCTTGGTAGTTACTTAAAAACTGTAAAAAGGGGTTTAGCCGGAGGCAAGCTTGATTTGTTGTTTGATCAGTGCAAATATAATAAAAACAGTAAAAAGGTGAATTAACTGATGTGAATGGAAAAATGTATCCTAGGATAGCGGGGGAATTTCCTAAATTACTTAAACATATTTATAACCTTGTTTCAATTATTTATTGCCTATTAGAGTTAATAATTGTCAGTTACGAACTCTTAATAAAAGCCTTAATATTTTCCTGCTCAGTCCGGAGTGTAAATACTAAGATTAATTCCTTTGTGGTACCTAGACTATCTCAAAATCATATGTTGATAATTACCAAATAAATGCAGTCGTTTGTCGCGCAAAGCATTTAGCAATATTAGTTGAAAGGAATTAAAACAAGTTAAATGAGAAAACAGGTGATAAATATTAATTACGTAATATTAGAAATCAAACCCCCATCCTAGGATACAAAAGAAAATTACTCAGACATTAACGGAGATAAGAAGATTACACAGATAGATTTTGACATTAATTCAGAGGAAGAACTGGTCTGTTCTCGCTCTCACTGCTGCTCTTCTATTTCTTTTGTTACTGCGTGAGTGTGGAATGATGTGGTGTACGGGAGGAAATATAAGTGGAAGCGAATGGGTGAGTGTGGTGAATGGTTTCTTCAGACTCCCGTCGTGCGTGGTTGTTTATGCAGTTAAGGTGGTGGGTTTATATAGAGGTTTGGATCCGTACGAATTTGATTGCAGATGAAGAAGAGCATTGATTGCTTCATTTTGCTTCCTTCATTGATTGCAGGGGACAGAGCGTGTGCAGAGTAGATGGATAAGTTGCGGGCGAGTCGGGCGAGTTGCAGACGACGACGGCGCGAAGAAGATACTGGTCGCGACTGATAATTAGTCACGGTTATTGGTGTCCGCCTGCTGGTACCGCCCAATAAGTGGCGGTAACCTCTGTGTTGTCCGCGAGGCGGTAGCCTCAGTGTTGTCCGCGAGTTAAGAGGCGGTAGCCTGTTGCTGCTCTCACGTCCGCCTCCTTAACCGCCCGTTAAGAGGCGGTTGCCTCAGCCCTGTCCGCCTGGCGGTTGTCCGTGTGACGTCCGCCACTTAGGGGGCGGTTGCACAGTCCACCGCGTGACTCTCGCGTGACTCTGTTTGACCGGCTCTACATTCTTCGTTATAAGTCCGTTTTCTGAGCCGTTTGCGTCTATGCGTTTGTCTCTTTATCTACTTACTCCCAGCTTGGTTTTCCTCATGTTAAACCAATAAATTTGTGAGATAAACAATAAAACATAAACTAGAGGAAAACTAACCGAAGTGGAGAAATGAGCAAGAAAAGTGCTAATATTATATGAAATACACCTATAAATCATGCTCATTTGGACACTTATCACACCCCCACACTTATCTTTTTGCTTGTCCTCAAGCAAAACTACGTACCCAAGTAGGGAATGCTCAATATTAACAAATATTATTATGAAGGGTAGGATAAAGAAGTCAATAGTACATGATCTTAAACTTTTTAGAGGAGTGTGATCCATCACCTACTGGTGGCATAGGTGTACTCAGGGCAAAAATAAAAGAGTTTCGGGGTATGATCCGGAGTACTTCAATGCTTCTTGATTTAAGGTGACTTTGAGAACTTTTACCATGGCCAACTTCTCTCAAGAATGGGCATTGAGGAGAAAACAAAAGGAAAAATAGATTTATGCATTTGTTTCACTTTTGCATAAGAGATGAGAAGATAATATGTAGGCATCAAGCCTTTGTTCTTAAGAACACTCAACTCTCTTTGTTGGTTACCAATGGTGTCTCGAAAGTCCCTTATTTATTTTATTTTTTCCTTTTTGACAGAGAAGCACCCCTTAGCAATCCCTAAGAAAGAAGACAGAAAGAACCCCTGAGTAATAAAAATCCAACCATTTCAGATCATTTGGTCACACCGCATAAAAATGCTCCTCAAAAGTAATCAAAATTTTAAAATTTTTGTACATTTTTGTACCATTTATCCCACAATTCATAACAATATTTATTCCTAAAGAGAACAACCCACATAAAAAGGGTCCGCGATATTGAATTTGAACAAACGCAAGATAAGCAGAGAGATTAAGCATTTAAGCATAAAATGTCACCGAAAAGGGCACACTCCCCCACACTTAATTGAACAATGTCCTCATTGTTCACCAGAAAAACAAGGGAAATTCAGAAGGCCTTTTCGGTAAGTAGATAAAATAGAGAGAACACGAAGCTCACAATATTCATTTAAGCATATAAATCTCCTCTGCATATTTATTTAAATAAAAGCATTTAAAGAAACTGGTACTCCCCTGATTTTATTTTTGCTAGCGTGTTTTGGACTTCCCCCACACTTGAGCTTCAGCCTCAAGTAGCGTAGCTTGGTTGCGGTGTAGACATGAAATTGCACCTGCATAAACACTAGAAGCAACCATACTATAAACGGGGTTAAAAGTTAGCAAAAATAAAATTGAAGGGAACTGAAAATTAAAACAGCATAAAAGCATATAAAAGATAAGTTCGTCCGGGTTGCCTCCCGGAAAGCTGCCCTTCTTTAACGTCTTTAGCTAGACGCTTTTTCGTTAGATCGATCATGGGGGGTGGTTATGAGGAGGAGATCCAAAGCATGACTCGATGGTTTTTTTGAGAGTCCACCTGGATGCATGTTTTCTTTTCTTATCCCGCTCTTCGTCCGGGATTGGTGGTGGTATCTCTGTGATAGACATGCCGTCTGGAAGGGTAATAAACAGAAGTGGGGATGATGATGATTGAGTATCCCTCACAAACTTGAGATCTTTGGATTTGCTATCTGGAGATCTTCCTGATGCAAACTCCAGCTTTTCGTTGTAAGCTTGAAGGGTGATTTTCCCCTGGGCTACCCAAATGTGCACATCGGCTGTGGCAAGGAATGGTCGTCCAAGGATGAGAGGTGTAGTGGAGTTCTCTTCGATGTCTAGAATGACAAAATCGCATGGGAAGTATAAGTGCTCCACTTTAATGATAACATCCTCCACCACTCCGCTTGGGTATGTTACCGAACCATCTGCCAGTTGCAGGGTCATCTTAGTCTTTTTCATCTCTCCAATTCCCAGCTTTTTGAAAGTGGAGAGGGGCATCAAATTAATGGAGGCACCCAGATCGCATAGGGAGTATGGAAATGAGGTGCTACCAATTGTGACTGGAATAGTGAAGCTGCCCGGATCATTGCATTTTGATGGTAGTGGTTTTTGTAGAGTAGCTGAGCAAGCTACATTGAGAGGTACCGTACCGACTTCGGCCAATTTAGTTTTGTTGGATATGAGGTGTTTGAGGAATTTGGCATAGTTTGGCATTTTGGCAATGAGGTCTACAAACTGTATGTTGACGTTTAGTTGCTTCAGCATTGCCAGAAACTTACCATATTCATTATCCAATTTCTGCTTCTGGAGTCGGCGAGGAAATGGTATAGGCGGTTCTTGTGAAGGAGGTTCTGAAGCTGGTGGAATAGTGAGGACGCTTGGAGATGTCTTTTCTGTGGAACCTCAGCTTTTCTTCACTATCCTCTTTGGATTCTTCTGATTGTTGCGGGATGTGAATCTCGTCGGTTTTCTTACCGCTTCTCAAGGTTATCGCCTTAACCTCTTCTTCTCTTCTTCAAATCGAGCTTTTCGTTTTCATAACCAGCCACCAAGTGCTCAAGGTAGGTATTCTCAGATTGAATACGATTTTTATAGACTTTGGCGGTGCTTTCAAGTTCAGCTACATTCCTTTTGGAAGTCTCAATTGCTACAACCCACTCTTGGAGGGAAGGGTGTAGTTCTGGAACTTTAGCTGTTTTAGCCACCTCCGTCTTTTCTTCATCGTGCTCCTTCACATAGATGCACTTGGCTTGCTCTCTTGGATTTGGTTCATTTTGGCTGGGGAGAGCCCCTGGCGGTCTTCGAGCAAGATGTTCTGCAAGTTGATTGAATTTTCCTTCGATTTTCTGGTTGAAGGCTTCTTGTGCAGAGAGCTGGTTCTGAGTTATGGACATGAATCCCTTCATCATCTCTTTGAGTTCTGCGTTTGGATCAGAAGAGGATGATGATGGTTGTTGTTGTTGTTGTTGTTGTTGTTGTTGTTGGAAACCTGGAGGGGCACCTTGTGCTCTATAACCCATATTAGAGTTTGGTTGGGGTCGGTTCCCCTGATAGGTGTTGGAATTGTTGTTCTGCCCTCCTTGGTTGATCATTATTTTTCCATGAGAAATTCGGGTGATTTCTCCATGGATAGTTGTTGTTGAAGTTGTTGTTGTATAGGATTACCGGGACGGTTTCCTATGAATTTCATCCTCGTACTGGCCTTTCCTTCGCACTGATGAGTTTCATGAGGACCGGCGCATATGACACATCCTTCTGTAGGTGGAGCTGGTGGTGAACTTGTAGGTGGGGAAGCTATTGTTTTTACAATTTCGTTCTGTGATGTTGTTAGCTTTTCCACCATCTTTGCAAGGGACGAGATCTGAGCCGATAAATGATCTGTAGGCTCAACATGGAGTAGGCCTGCTGCTCGTGGCGTTCTTCCTTTGGATCTCGTCCACTGTCTGTATTGCTCGTCATGGTTTCGAGAAGATCCATTCCTTCTTTAGGAGATTTCATCATGAAACTTCCTCCTGCAGAGGAATTGACGAGTAGTCGGTTCCCATCATCCAGACCGTTGAAGAATGACAGGCAGAGGGATTGATCGTCAAGACCATGGTGGGAACATTTCATTAGCATATCTTTGAATCTGTCCCATGCGTCGTACAACGTTTCTCCCGGCTCCTGACAGAAAGTGTTGATTTCACCGATCAATTGCCTCTTCTACTGGTTGGGTAGTATTTGGCAAGGAATTTTTGGGCCATTTGAAGCCATGTGGTGATTGATCGGGAGGGAAGGCTTCGGTACCACCGGTTTGCTGAATCCGATAATGAGTGAGGAAAAGTTGGAGTCGAATTCTTTCTTTGACGTTGCCGGTTTGACCAAAGGAATTGCAAAGTCTAGGAAGAGACTCAGATGATTTGGGGCTTCATCTGGGTTCGCTCCACTAAACTTGCCTAGATCCCGGACGGCGGTGATGTAGTGGGTTTTGAAAACCCATCGTCCGGCTTCTTCTGGTGTTAGTTCGGGGAACTATGGCTGATGCTCTTCCTTCGGTGTTAGGTTGGTGATAATCAGATAGGGCACGGTGTTCTGGTTGAATTGCATGGTCCATTTCATTTATAACTTCGTTATTGGCCATGGCTTGGTTTCTCAGGTTTCTTTGTGCTTGTAATAAAGTACGCTCGGGTTCGGGGCTCGGACTGATTGGTGGAGAGCCTCGGGTTCGAGTATTTGGCATGCACAGAAGATAACTTGTGGTTTGTCAGAAGCTGCAAAATTAGTTAGTAAATAAAATAAGAAAGACAGAAATATTGGTTAGGCTGATAAACGTTAGGAGTTAGTATACTGGAAATTATAAGTTAGTAGTTAGAGACAATGGAAAGAAATGACAGAAAATTGAAATGACAATGGAAAGAAATGTTAAGGACAATGGAAAAAATGTTAAGGACAATGGAAAGAAAGGACAATGGAAGAAATGACAGGAAATTTAAAGTTAGTAGTTAGAGACAATGGAAAGAAAGGACAATGGAACGAAATGACAATGGAACGAAATGACAATAATATTAAGATGTTAGGAGTTAGATGTCCAAAGTCCGAAGTCAAATGTCCAAGTCAGGTCAGAAGTCCGATGTCCAAGTCAGATTATAAGTCCGATGTCCAAGGTTAGATTATTAACAAGATAATATTGACAGTTTATTATAATAAAACAGGTGAACTACCGGAAACTAGGGAAATTGATGGAATCAATCTCCCCGGCAACGGCGCCAATTTGCAGACTGTTATTTCTGAGTGGTTAAATGGTGTAAAATTAAAAGAAAGGAAATTAAAAACTCAAATTATAAACGTCGGGCTGCAAACAATCCCGGTCGTTAGTAAACAAGTGTCGTATCCACAGGGAGATTGTTCAATTTATCCTAGTCTTGGTAGTTACTTAAAAACTGTAAAAAGGGGTTTAGCCGGAGGCAAGCTTGATTTGTTGTTAATTCAAAATAATAAAAACAGTAAAAAGGTGAATTAAGTGATGTGAATGGAAAAATGTATCCTAGGATAGCGGGGGAATTTCCTAAATTACTTAAACATATTTATAACCATGTCTCAATTATTTATTGCCTATTAGAGTTAATAATTGTCAGTTACGAACTCTTAATAAAAGCCTTAATATTTTCCTGCTCAGTCCGGAGTGTAAATACTAAGATTAATTCCTTTGTGGTACCTAGACTATCTCAAAATCATATGTTGATAATTACCAAATAAATGCAGTCGTTTGTCGCGCAAAGCATTTAGCAATATTAGTTGAAAGGAATTAAAACAAGTTAAATGAGAGAAACAGGTGATAAATATTAATTACGTAATATTAGAAATCAAACCCCCATCCTAGGATACAAAGAAAATTACTCAGACATTAACGGAGATAAGAAGATTACACAGATAGATTTTGACATTAATTCAGAGGAAGAACTGGTCTGTTCTCGCTCTCACTGCTGCTCTTCTATTTCTTTTGTTACTGCGTGAGTGTGGATGATGTGGTGATACGGGAGGAAATATAAGTGGAAGCGAATGGGTGAGTGTGGTGAATGGTTTCTTCAGACTCCCGTCGTGCGTGGTTGTTTATGCAGTTAAGGTGGTGGGTTTATATAGAGGTTTGGATCCGTACGAATTTGATTGCAGATGAAGAAGAGCATTGATTGCTTCATTGATTGCTTCATTGATTGCAGGGGACAGACAGAGCGTGTGCAGAGTAGATGGATAAGTTGCGGGCGAGTCGGGCGAGTTGCAGACGACGACGGCGCGAAGAAGATACTGGTCGCGACTGATAATTAGTCACGGTTATATGGTGTCCGCCTGCTGGTACCGCCCAATAAGTGGCGGTAACCTCTGTGTTGTCCGCGAGGCGGTAGCCTCAGTGTTGTCCGCGAGTGTTAAGAGGCAGTAGCCTGTTGCTGCTCTCACGTCCGCCTCCTTAACCGCCGTTAAGAGGCGGTTGCCTCAGCCCTGTCCGCCTGGCGGTTGTCCGTGTGACGTCCGCCACTTAGGGGGCGGTTGCACCAGTCCACCGCGTGACTCTCGCGTGACTCTGTTTGACCGGCTCTACATTCTTCGTTATAAGTCCGTTTTCTGAGCCGTTTGCGTCTATGCGTTCGTCTCTTTATCTACTTTACTCCCAGCTTGGTTTTCCTCATGTTTGAACAATAAATTAGTGAGATAAACAATAAAACATAAACTAGAGGAAAACTAACCGAAGTGGAGAAATGAGCAAGAAAAGTGTAATATTATATATGAAATACACCTATAAATCATGCTCATTTGGACACTTATCAGTGGGCGAATTCATAATTAAAAGATTTATTAGGCTCACTTTCGAAATTTTGAGGAATTAAATATTTAGACTTTAGTTTATAAGTTATTAAGAAACTATTATAAAGATTTGGGATGAAAGTGTAATTAAGGAAGAATAAATGACAAAGCCGAATTACTTTGGGGTTAGTTGGTAATTTAAGAATTTATATATAAATTCGGCATTTATGGAGAATTAAAATTAAAACTATAGTTTATAAGACATTATGTAAAGATTATAAGATTTTGTGGCTAAATTGCAATTATAGAAAGTATATAAATTTATGCCGAGATTTTGAGGGGCTAAGATGTAATTTTCGAAAGTTATAATATTTATAAGTTATGTCCAAAAATATTAGTGGTAGTTTTGTAATTTAATTAAATAAGGAATTAAAACCATGTTATATAAAGAGATTAGAATTTAAATGTAAAGTTTATGAATTAGTATGGTGTTTTGTAAATAACTGAAATATAAGTCTAAGAATTTAGATTTAAATAAATATAGGTCCTATATGGATATTTGGAGGATTTAGAAGAAAGATTTTGATTAAAGGAATTATGGAGTTAAAACTATGGCTTACAAGGTTATAAGGAATTAAAAGATAAACTATAAATATTATTTATGGGTAAAAGGAGAATAATAAAACTATAAGAATTTTATGTCTATGTATGACATATAAATATAGTTAAGGAATTATAAGTTGTTATGTCACCTAGACAAATAAAATAAACAACAAATGCAATAAACACATATATGTGCATTAAAGGATTTATAAATAAATCAAAAGGAATAACAAATAAGTTATACATAAAATCATGAGGTGATTAAAAGAAATAAACCTCACATGAAATAACAATATGAGATTTGTTAAAAGATCCAATAGAATTATTATATAAGGGTAACATAAATTAACCCTCTCAGTTAATCCTATTCTAGGACTTTGTTTGACCAGACGTTGACCGGGAATTTACAAGTAACAGTCTACGGTGAACGGTATGGGATTCTTGCAACCTGTTTTCTAACGGATTACACCGGCTTGTGTGCTATCTGTTGTTTGAAATAACGACCCAGATAATTAATGTAAAATGTTGTTTTACTCTTGTGCACTGTTGTATTATTTTATGTGCGTGATTATTGCTGACTACAACGTGTATGTCCCACGCATACAAACACTACTATACCAGTGGATTAAATACCTGCGTTTCAGTATACCGAGGACTTGTACTCAAGTCTCTCACTAACTTCACTTTATAACATACGTCATTATCCTAAACGTGATAATTGACAATACACATTGTGTTCTTGTTTAACGTCTTTATATGACACTTAACAATTATATACTTCGAGATTGAGGAGCCCAGTTGGATCTGGCCATGCATGCTACGGGAGTTGTACCTGTCTCAGGTCGTCTCCTACTACGTCGCGACGGAACATTCAGTTGGGAGGAAGACTTTATTCCTTCCGGGATTCAAATGCCCTTCAGTTCGAGGAAGACTTTATTCCTCTAGTGGGTTCTTATTTCCCACGCCATTCAGTTCAGGGTTTAACTACGTTATCTCCTGGGGTTTTTTATACCCAACCTTTCTTTATAACGAGGTCACTATACCTCCACTATTTCAGATATTCAGTTATAACGGTCAGTCCCATTGTGTGGACCGACTATCAGTAAAGAATTTCAGTTCAGCTAACTCGACCTTCTGTGTCTTGTTCTATGTGACATTATTGTCCTTGTATGGATACTTGTTATTATCAGACTATGCTTGTTTACAGCTTTATAAAATGAACTGCATGTGTTCGACAAAGTAGTTGGTGTGGCCCGGTAGACGATGGGCTGCACGTTTTCCATACCAGCATTGTTTGCTGAGCCCCTTTGGGGGCACCCCCATTTTTCAGGTACCTGAAGTTGAGGAGATCACCACACTGAGTGTAGGTGGGGTAGACCAAGCTTTGGGAGTCTACTATTAGTTAATTGTTGTATTTCAGTATTGTACTTTTGAGTTTGATTCCTAGTATCTCGGGTTGTATCTGTATTCCAGACCGTGACATTTGAGGACTGTATTTGGACTTAGCCTTGTTGGTCACAAGGGTGGCCAACGGCATTGTAATACCGCCCGGTTGTTGTATTTATTTCCGCTGCAGTTGTATTTTATTTGGGAGTGATCGCCGTTCAGTTTATTGGATTTCGGGTTGGGGTATTACATCGATGGTCATAGATGTTGATGGTGAGTGACGGGGAAGGAGAGGCGAAGGGAGTGGTGAAGAGGCATAAAATGTTGGTGAGAGCTTTGCCGTGGGGGAGGGTGGCTGAGTTGGTGTTAGAGGGTGGTTGGGCTAGTGTATGTGGTGGCGACATGGTGGCAGGTTGAGGTGCTCGGGGGGAGGGACAAGGGGCATAGGGGAGAGCAAAGAGCGGAAGCCATATGGATGAGTTCCAATTAGACTATCTTTGGATATGCAACATAAATTAACTCATAGATAACCAAAATGAATAACAACATGTGTTAATGGTATCTTAAATAATTAAATTTTACTACCTAGACTAAAAATTCTCACATAAAGTTTAATATACATAATAACATTAAATTAAAACTTAGTTGGTAATTAAAAATTCATGATAATTTATTATATGTATTATCTATATAATAGTGAAAAGCGAGTGAAATATTTGTTTGATAATTATTATTGTACATGGTATGTTTATAATTTTGAAGTTTACTGAATTTATGCAACATTTTATAGATATTCTTTTTCTAAAAAAAGAATATGATCCCAACACAAACTATTTATTAAATAGACGGAAAAGTCAACTTAATGGTTTTGAGTCCGATTGAGCACTGAATCAATTTTAACAGTCAACTAAAAACTATATTACCTCTATCCTATTTTGATTTTTTATTTGTTTTTGTCCTTTTATTTAGCTTCAATATTTAATATATAAGATAAATTAATGCTTTTAATGTTTTTAATTTTTAAATATTTTTAAATACTTTTATTGTATTTTGATATTTTTATGAAGGTTGACTCATCATGTTCAGACCTTGAAGGGATTGGGACAACTTGCTTATATGCTGATGTGTCGTGCAAACTCTGGGAGAGTGTCCGCATGATGATAAGGTCAGGTGTGTGGTGTTAGATGTCAAGTTGGTTTGAACAAGCGTGGGTTTGAAACTTGTCGCAAGTTCCGAAGAGAAGTGCATATGACCCAGCGAGTAGGGATGCTAGTTTCTTGCAACATGTTGATCGTGTGTGCCTTCACACTTAGGTACAACCCTTATGGGCTTACCTTGAGTTCTACTTTCTTGCTTCACTTGAAGCTGCAATGAAAGAAGTTTGATCTCATGTTGCTGTAAATGAGCTTGCTGGAGTTGACCCGAATTAGGTGCTGGCTGCAAACCCAGTCTCACGAAATGGCTTGTGGCTATCAGACCTAAGGCCTAAGCTGAGCCTTATCCTCTTATAGGTCAACAACTTAGATCTTGGGCTTAGTCCAACGGTGTCAGATCGGATGACTATTTGTTGGCTGCTGGGTGAGACCCGTGCTGCCGCAGGAGCATCACTCCGTTGTTGGTACGATAGCACGATCCGATGTCCAAACATCTTCGTCACTTGATCAAAGATGAGTGTCTTGAGGGCAACCAGGTCCTAAGGAACATTGTTGAACGTTGCTAGAGTGCCTGATGAACCTTTAGACATGTTGGTCAATCTTAGCCTTCCGGTTCATTTATTGAGGTGAATTGTGTGAGGGGTCTAGATGGTCAACGAATGTTTGGCTTAATGGTTGCAACCAAGGATTAACCCAGCAAAGTGTTTGTCGTAGGTTCTTGCCCCTAACGTGGCCGGCAAAAGTCAAAACTGTAGGCGATTTCGACGCTTCCGGTGAGTTCTCGAACTCCAAGTATAATCCTGTGTTCAGTAGGTTCAACCATCTTTGGGTGGTTGATGGAAGACTTTGTGTTGACCGATTGGTAGTGCACGTCGAACAACTTGGTTATTGCAGTCCGGACCCACCATTGAGATGTGGTAATCCGTGTTGAGCTAAAGGTTCATGCGGTGATGTGTAAAATGATAGACCGATAGGTTAGGCCAAGATGTAAGATACGCTAAATTCTAGTTTAAGCTTCAAGGACCGAATCTAAGGGTGAATGTGCCTTAAGAGGAGAGAATCGGTCCCCTTGATTGATCATGGAAATTTGAGGTTGTTGGGTTCCTTGAGGGTTGGCTTGTCCAACTAAGTGTCCTTGTGGGGGTCAAAGGCTGATAAGCCAAAGACTTGTTCATTTCCATACCTCCATCGATGTTGTCACTTCACCAAGCGAGCCTTTGTGTAGGCAAGCTGCCGGATTGTGTTGATGGATTTTACTTGTACTATGAAATTTAATTCGCTTAGTCTCGTGGTTTTGTGTGTAAGATTCACTAACTACGGTGACCTAGAGCAGAATTAGTGATGATATAAGCCCAAACTACCTTTGGCTCAAGGTGGGACTTGAGACCCAATGTGGCTTCACACTACCAAGTGTTAGGTGCACTTGAAAGTTGCCTTGCGGTGCCATGATAGCTACTATATCGTGTAGTTTAGCAGGAAGTGGTGTGGTCCCCTTAGGGGGGCCCAAGCCTGTAGAAGGTCCCAAAATTCTAGTGGAAGTGTGGCTTTGGCCTAGGGCTCCACCAAGGTGGAACCTAGGGAATTTTCAAACGTTACTTGGATTTAGATGGAGACGCACTTGCGTCCCAGGACCGGTGGGAAGTTTCTTCTTATGGCTTCGAGGTTGCCCTCCGTCTCGTGGTTAGGTGAACACTGAAACTAATTGTTCCTTTGGGGTGGTTGTTTCCCGGGCATAGCCTAAGGGGAAACAGCCCATCTGGCGTGCAGACGTTGACCTGTCAAGGTCTTTGTTACTTGTACAAATTCTACGTGGGAGTAGGCACGGTCAGTCAAGACTCATCTTGTCAGCACTGATGTCGTAGGTGATGAGTAGTGCAATGAGTGTTGATGCTATTTGAAGGACTAAGGACATTGACATCAAAGAGACATGGGGGAACCCATTACTGCACCACCTCACCGAAATGTTGCCGCACCACGAATGGAAGGACTCAGGATGTCGCAGCAGCATGCACTACAAGAAAAAACACATTTAGCTACCAATGATTTGCTACCGCACATATATTGGTAGCTACTTTAAGAAATTGCTACTGATTTTTAATGGTACTAACATAGTGGTGTCTATTTTGCTACAACAAAGACAATGGTAGCTAAATTTTTTAAATAGTAGCCAAATCGCTATCGCCTGATAAGACTGCTACCATTAGTAGTAGCTATTTTTGATTTCATCTTGGTTCTTTTTGTAGGAACAATTTAGCTACCAATGTTGGTAGCTAAATTATGGAATGGCTACTACTGGATGTGGCTAATTCAATCATGGTAGCTATTGCGCTACTATTAAAGCAGCAGTAGCGAAAAATATTATAACTATTAGCTAAATTGCTACAAAAAGTTGCTACTACCAAATAGATAAGCTAAGTTAATGAAATTGCTACTGACACTCTTCACAGTTGCCGCTCTGCTACTGTTTAGGCGTCAGTAGCGAATACTATTAGCAAGCATAAAATTTGTTACTATCTTTAATTATGAAATTGCTACCGACTAATGATGTTAATGAGATTATGGTTAATATTGTGCTACATTATAAGAAATGATAGCTAATATTTTTAAGCGATAGCAAAATTACAATTCCTCTTATAATTTAAATATGTGATATGTATATAATTCAAAATACAACTATTTATAATTATGAGAAAGATATATTTTTATAAAATTACCCCAAATTAATGTATATAAAGATAAGTATGAGGAAGTATGTAACACCCCAACTGCGAATCTCATCATTACCACTTAAACTGTTACAATTTACCATTAATCTCGCAGCGGAACTTTAACTACAACAGAGGGTGATACAATGCCGTTAGCCACCCTCGTGGCTAACCAGGCCTAACTCACATACAGTAACGGTCTGATGGACTGGAACAACCGAGTACTTCATACAAATTCAATACTCAATTCATTTCTTTACTATACCGAGGCTACATTATACGGATGCTGATAACATATTCAGTCTTACACCTCATTCAATAAATAAGTAATTAAATCTACTACCCATGCTATCCACCGACCCCGTCCTACTCTCGCACAGTGGCGACTTCGGTGTACCTGCGAATAAAAACGATGCCCCTAAGGGCTCAGCTTAAAGCTGCATATGAAATTCGCATACCCCGAGCGCTAACCGGGGTACGCCGACTACTTTTGTCGAGAGCATGAGATTCATTTTCATTCAATCAACATGCAACATAGTAATACATTATATATGTACACTACACAAGGATTCAATAATCAATCATGGGATACAATCCCTAACTAACATAACAAGGTTGTTAGTTAGATCATTTTACTCTTAGGCCTAGGGGGTTATACCTCACTATGCCTTGGATACTCATACAATAACTCACCCGCTCTCTCGGATTACTTATTCTTATATGCACCCATTCGCTTGGGCTGCTCATTCTATACTCACCCTTCTCTCGGGTTACTTATACTCATTATCTCACCCACACTCTTGGGTTATTTATACTCAAGCTCTTGTAGATTCTCGAGACACTACAGGTCTCCTACGTCACGCTTGTTACTCTTAATACATACTTAGGCCAAAACTCATGTCTCTCGAGCATAGACTTACTTCCCCGGTTTCGACCCTACTCTGGGTCTAGCATGGTGGGAAGGTTCAACTAGCTCACGGAACTCTCTCTTAGTTCCTAACTCTTTCACATAGGTCCGACTACTCTCGGATTACTCACATTCCCATACACTCCTCTCTCAGAGTTATAATAATATTATGTAAATTAGTCTAGAAGCATCACTCTCGATGTTTCTAATGACTTTGGGAACATTACTCAAGTTCGGTTAATCTTAGGTTTCAAGAGTTACCCATACATTTCATTTACTCATACTTTCGGTTATTTTCTTATACCGGGTAAAGTCCTTATATAGGAGGTCGACCATGTCTCAAGGGAGTTGCTGATCCCTTAGGTCTCTTTTACTTATTTAACTAGTTCACATCTTTGAACTTTCTACAATCCTCTAGATGGAGGTTCATTTATCTTTCCATAATTATATATTTCGTGGTTAGTTTCGATAAGGTTTTCTAACCGTTGTCGGGTGTTTACTCAACCCGTACATCTCCTCACATTCTAGTGGGTTCATATGTTTACGTCATCGTTACACTTTAATCGATAGTTTGTGTGTTTGCACGTTTTCGTTATCATACGCATCGACCTGATCTATGGGTCTCTAGGCAAACGTTACTCACTATGTGTCGGTCTTTACACTATGTTAGACCACACCGGCATACAAGTATGTTAGCTCATTCAACATACAACAAGGCATACATAATCAAACAATGGATTATTTTCATGCTTTAGTCTTGATTAAGCCGGCACACAACACACAAATCAACGTAACTCAGTTAGTACGCGGAGTATGAGAAAATCATACCTTCCACCGGGGTTTTTACTTTTACCGTGACGTCTCACCATGCTCGGGTCACGCACGATTCTCTGATAATGTTTCAAACATTATTATTAATACTAAGCTCATACGGAACATAATTAAATGCTACTCCCGTACTTACCCCGTTATCCCGTTATCTCGGTTTTACTCTTGTTAATTTGAGTTCTCACTTCTCAATTACTTCCAACACTTCCTTACACTTCCTAGGGCCTTTACATGTCACCAAACAAGGCCTTAACATCATCTAACATCGTTAACATTCAAACCCCCATCATTTGCAACCTTTAAAACACTCACGAGGCATTTCTGGGGGTGGTCCGGGACTTGGTCTGGACCCTAAGTCCCGGACCAATACTTCTGCGTACTCTCGGCCCATTTTTCTACCTGGTCCTGGACTTGGTCCTGGACTTAAGTCCCGGACCAATTCTTGCATTCACTCTCGGGCCTTTTTTGATGCGGTCCGGGACCTTATACAAGGGCTAGGTCCCGGACCCTGCTAAAAACTGCTATTAAGGTGATTTTTCACCCCGAAATCAACCCTTAATCCACCCTCAATCATTCCATAAACTTTCCACAAGTTTCCTACATAATTAAACATCTCAAACATGATCTAAAACTCTTCAAATCATGGGTTCAACCCTTACTCAAATTCTTGCTCAAAATCACAATTTCCATTCTCATTTCTACACTTGCACACTAAGCATTTCTAGCTCCTCCTATGTGACAGATTTGAGCTCCCTCTTTTTACCATTCAAACTCCACTCAATAATGTCATTTCTAGCATTCAAATGGCATTATTTCTACTCCTAATACACTCTTCTCCATAGTTTGGTTTCTAAACCATTACTACTCACTTAAACCTCTTGAACACACCTAGTTTCTTCCTTTAAATGAAACACTCATGTCCATACTCTCCTAGGCAATTTTTGACAGCACTTGCCTACTTCCTAAGCATTTTCACCACAATTAAATCAGCTCATAAACACTTCTTCACCCCTGTTTGGTTTAGGCATCAATAACCACATCAAACTCCCCTTTGTTCATACATATAAACTAGCTTATCTCCCAGGTTATTTTGCACACTTAAACCCATTCAACATTCTCATTCAACAAACAACTTTGTAGTATCATCACTACACAAGTTCAAGGTTACTTAATTCAACACTACCATCTATTTGCAAGTCAAATAAAATCAACACAAGGTGAGCTTTTTTACCTTGTTTATTTTCGGTTTTTCCTTCTCTTCTCCCTCTTTCTCTTGTTCCCTCTTTCTCTTCTTGTTTCCACACCACACAAAGGAATATGGATTTCCAGCTACAACCATACTCCAATACACACATAACAAATCAATTTAGTTCATCCTTCCTCACAAGCTAGTATTTTAAGGAGCTAGTTTTTAAGGCTCAAACTTAGATATTACCTTAGAATGACCAAATGGATAGCTTGGCAATCAATTGAAGAAATTCCAACACTCTACAAGGGCAAAGGGAAATCGGCTGTAATGGAGGAAATTTTCAACGTTGGGAAAATTTTCCAAATTACAAGAACAAGCTAGAAATGGGTAAAACTCTTGCTTATTTTTACCTTAAGGCATCAAGGAGGTGAAGGAGAGTCAAAAGCACCCCTTCAAGCTTCAAAAGGCCCAACAACAATGGAAGTGAAGATGGAGATATCAAGCTTTTTTTGGGTGGAAAACGAAGCCCTTACTGTGAGGAATCTAGCGGTACAATTTTTGTGTGATTTGGTGGAGAAATGAGCAAGATAAGAGAGATTGAAGGTGGGCTACTTGCTCACTCATGAAATCTCCATTTATAGAGGATGAAGAAGAAACTCAGTTGGAGGGGGGAAAAATAATCGTGAGTGAGAAGAATAAGAGGAGGTGAGAGAGTGACTTAAGTCCTTTATACTATTCCCTTTCTTACTTTTACTTTTCTTTTCTTTCTTTATTTTCTAACTAATAAGCAAGAGAGGTGGAGGCTGCTACTATAATAAAACCGGCCCCCACTAGCTAATTAAGCTCGAGCGTTTTTTTGGTTTCTGACAGAAAACACTCGTTATTTTACCAGGTTTGGCACTATTCACTAACCGGGCCTGTTTTTCAGATTTTTGTCGTTTCTTTATTTTTAATGGTTATTAAGCTTCCATTAATACTTAATTATAGTTATTTAAAACTATAATTTTTACAGGTCCATTTGACCACTTAAAGTCATGTTTTCAGGTTTTCTCAAAAAACATGCTTTAAAACTCCGTTAGCGTTTTAATCCATTATTTGGATCCGTTTTCTTCGGGAATCATTCCCGTACACTAATTAGGCCTAACTAAGCCTTAGGAATCCATCTCAGACCCTATCGAGATCATATATCTCTTATACTCATTTAATGCGTGTTTTGGCGTTTTTCGCGTTTTACGTATTTTCTCTTTTCTTTTGGTTTATTCTTTTTGCCAATACTCTCTAGGCACCATTAGGCCCTTAATAATCATATTAGAGTAATTTAATCACCAATTTTGGATCCGGGGTATTAAAATCTACCCCCCTTAAGGAACTTTGCCCTCAAAATTGGTGAATCGATATCATTACTCTCATGGGCACGCTATGCCAAGGTTATAATGCATGTATAACCTTACAGACTCCACAAGTCAGTCTCATTTCACACTACACATACCACACATAAATCACAGCATGTATAGCAATCAAAAACACTCTTTATACTCTCTTCATGGAATCGGTCCGAAGACAAGAAGGCACTATAGTCCTCGAATCCATATCGAGTAATATACTACTGATCCCTCAGGTACCGGTCACGTTGGACACTTACGCTCTCTGGTCCACGGCCGTTTCATGACAAATGGGCACTTACTCTCTCTGGCCCACGGTCCCTTCGGTTCTGATCAAAACGTTACATATATACATATCCTCAGGCACTCTGGTTAACTCACTCAACACAGGATCGTCTCAGGGTACTCTCCCCGTCCCGCTGCCTTTGGAAAAATCACACACTGTCACCGCCCCAACAGGTCACTTAGGACCGCCGCACGTACGGTGCAATGGTTTCAAAACTAATACACGCCCACCGTTCTACCGGTCATCAAGACTTAAGGCCACAGCCATCGGCGGGTGATAGCGGTTTCAAAACTAGTTTTCATTTCCATCTTCATACTTGAAGAAAATTCTTTTGTAAATTCCATTTGAAAGTTCTTTTTAAAACATCAGACAACTCCAAGTTCGGTTTATGGTAGTTGCATCTTTTCTTAGTGTGATTACTTGTGACCACTTATAGGGAGCTTCAAGAATCATCCAACCTTGATGTGATCAGCATCAGGTTGAACTATACTTCCACCCCAATTTGTGTTCGGTTTCCCTTGATCGCTAGCAGATCAAGTTCCACCTCCCACGTCAGTTTCAAACAAGTAGATAGTCAAACATTTTCGTTTTCTATCTTTTACTCTTTCTAGTCATATTCATAAACACAATCCATTTTAACTTATCTCAAATTCCTAGAACTTAGGTCATCCGTCATTATCAATTTCTTCCTTACTTTACCTAAGCAACTCATGACCTCATTTTCTCAAATTGTTACTCAATTTAAAACACACAACATACAACTCCAAAGGATGGAACTCACTCCATCAATCATTCTCAAATAAAATTACCTAGGGAAACTCACTTCCAACTAGGTTACACACCGGTTTCGTACCGATTCATACTCATAATATCTCATGTCTAATATCAATAGACATATACTATAGGGATTCTCACTCCCTAGGAGTTTCTCTACCCTTCTTTTCATAAATATTACATACACATTACTTGCATCTCTCATGCATAATAATCATAATTACACAATCAATGGATACATATGTTTATGTAACATAAGTTCCAATAATCAAAACAATCCCTTTCGTGCTATGCACATAGGAGTTTACGCACCTATACGTAAAACATACTCTAACCGGTTTCTCGCCCTACCCCCTTAAAAGGGGTTACGCCCGCGTAATCGACCATATGTTATCACTGAACATTGGTTCACTAATTCGGTATCATGAAGTGTTTAACTTCAATACAGTTAATTGACACATAACCGGGTTCGGTTCTAGCCTCTAAGGCTTCAAGGCGTTTATGATTAGTTAATACTCACATTTGCCAGGTATACTTAACCTTTAAATTACGGCCCAGTAGCTTCTGCTGCGTGACCTGATATCTAGAGCTTAATTCTCCCTTTGGTATTCTCAATGTATTAATCCACTCCCTTTTATCCCTTTGTGTCTTGGAAATAAAGGTTCTCAATCGTCGCTAGGTACCTCTTGCCGTATGCGAATTCGATGAGTTATAGATTTTCTCTCCTGTTTTCTGGAAATCTATTTCGTATAACTCTGTATACCTTCATGGTTATTCACTTACTTTTCCCGACTTATTGTCGGTTGAGGTCAAGCTACTACTTAGTATGTAGTGCTTCCTCGTTTAATAGTTGCTTCTGAATTATGTTTGTTTACTTGTTTCAGTACAAGAATTCTCCATTCATACTATGCTGCACTTACCATGCATCGGTCCTGGGACCTGTGGGTTATGTCCCACATTCTTCGCGCATCTTTGGCCAGCGGCCGCACGGTCATTTCTCTAGATTCTCACTAAACAGGCTTCATTGGCATTTCTCAATTTCTAGCTCTCCCACTCGATCATTACCGCACAAGTGCAATACCAAAACACTCAGTCATGTAGAGTGCAGAAGCGTAAACCCATGGCAGTAAATCTCTCATGAGATAGGAATGAACATGTCTCTGTTACTATCTTTTCTCATCAGCTTCATATCACTTTCTGATTACACTCTTCCAGATCATACTGGAAGTTCCTGTCTAGCGCATCTCTCACGCTAACACTCAACCCTTAGCCCTAAGCCTCTAATTCCTAACTCGGTATTTCCTAAGCTCGGTATTTCTAGTCATCAGATACCATTTTTGTAACACCCGAACTGCAAATCTCATCATTACCACTTAAACTATTACAATTTACCATTAATCTCGCAGCGGAACTTTAACTACAACAGAGGGTGATACAATGTCGTTAGCCACCCTCGTGGCTAACCAGGCCTAGCTCACATACAGTAACGGTTTGATGGACTGGAACAACCGAGTACTTCATCCAAATTCAATACTCAATTCATTTCTTTACTATACCGAGGCTACATTATACGGATGCCAATAACATATTCGGTCTTACACCTCATTCAATACATAAGTAATTAAATCTACTACCCATGCTATCCACCGACCCCATCCTACTCTCGCACAGTGGCGACTTCGGTGTACCTACGAATAAAAACGATGCCCCTAGGGCTCAGCTTAAAGCTGCATATGAAATTCGTATACCCCGAGCGCTAACCGGGGTACGCCGACTACTTTTGTCGAGAGCATGAGATTCATTTTCATTCAATCAACATGCAACATAGTAATACATTATATATGTACACTACACAAGGATTCAATAATCAATCATGGGATACAATCCCTAACTAACATAACAAGGTTGTTAGTTAGATCATTTTACTCTTAGGCCTAGGGGGTTATACCTCACTATGCCTTGGATACTCATACAATAACTCACCCGCTCTCTCGGATTACTTATTCTTATACACACCCATTCGCTTGGGCTGCTCATTCTATACTCACCCTTCTCTCGGGTTACTTATACTCATTATCTCACCCACACTCTTGGGTTATTCATACTCGTTATCTCACCCACACTCTTGGGTTATTTATACTCAAGCTCTTGTAGATTCTAGAGACACTACAGGTCTCCTACGTCACGCTTGTTACTCTTAATACATACTTAGGCCAAAACTCATGGCTCTCGAGCATAGTCTTACTTCCCCGGTTTCGACCCTACTCTAGGTCTAGCATGGTGGGAAGGTTCAACTAGCTCACGGAACTCTCTCTTAGTTCCTAACTCTTTCACATAGGTCCGACTACTCTCGGATTACTCACATTCCCATACAATCCTCTCTCGGAGTTATAATAATATTATGTAAATTAGTCTAGAAGCATCACTCTCGATGTTTCTAATGACTTTGGGAACATTACTCAAGCTCGGTTAATCTTAGGTTTCAAGAGTTACCCATACATTTCATTTACTCATACTTTCGGTTATTTTCTTATACCGGGTAAAGTCCTTATATAGGAGGTCGACCATGTCTCAAGGGAGTTACTGATCCCTTAGGTCTCTTTTACTTATTTAACTAGTTCACATCTTTGAACTTTCTACAATCCTCTAGATGGAGGTTCATTTATCTTTCCACATTTATATATTTCGTGGTTTGTTTCGATAAGGTTTTCTAACCGTTGTCGGGTGTTTACTCAACCCGTACATCTCCTCACATTCTAGTGGGTTCATATGTTTACGTCATTGTTACACTTTAATCAATAGTTTGTGTGTTTGCAGGTTTTCGTTATCGTACGCATTGACCCGATCTATGGGTCTCTAGCCAAACATTACTCACTATGTGTCGGTCTTTACACTATGTTAGACCACACCGGCATACAAGTATGTTAGCTCATTCAACATACAACAAGGCATACATAATCAAACAATGGATTATTTTCATGCTTTAGTCTTGATTAAGCCGGCACACAACACACAAATCAACGCAACTCGGTTAGTACGCGGAGTATGAGAAAATCATACCTTTCACCGGGGTTTTTACTTTTACCGTGTCGTCTCACCATGCTCGGGTCACGCACGATTCTCTGATAATGTTTCAAACATTATTATTAATACTAAGCGCATACGGAACATAATTAAATGCTACTCCCGTACTTACCTCGTTATCCCGTTATCTCTTTTACTCTTGTTAATTTGAGTTCTCACTTCTCCATTACTTCCAACACTTCCTTACACTTCCTAGGGCCTTTACATGTCACCAAACAAGGCCTTAACATCATCTAACATCATTAACATTCAAACCCCCATCATTTGCAACCTTTAAAACACTCACGGGGCATTTCTGGGGGTGGTCCGGGACTTGGTCCGGACCCTAAGTCCCGGACCAATACTTCTGTGTACTCTCAGCCCATTTTTCTACCTAGTCCTGGACTTAATTCCCGGACCAATTCCTGCATTCACTCTCGGGCCTTTTTTTGATGTGGTCCGGGACCTTATACAAGGGCTAGGTCCTGGACCCTGCTAAAAACTGCTATTAAGGTGATTTTTCACCCCGAAATCAACCCTTAATCCACCCCCAATCATTCCATAAACTTTCCACAAGTTTCCTACATAATTAAACATCTCAAAACATGATCTAAAACTCTTCAAATCATGGGTTCAACCCTTACTCAAATTCTTGCTCAAAATCACAATTTCCATTCTCATTTCTACAATTGCACACTAAGCATTTCTAGCTCCTCCTATGTGACAGATTTGAGCTCCCTCTTTTTACCATTCAAACTCCACTCAATAATGTCATTTCTAGCATTCAAATGGCATTATTTCTACTCCTAATACACTCTTCTCCATAGTTTGGTTTATAAACCATTACTACTCACTTAAACCTCTTGAACACACCTAGTTTCTTCCTTTAAATGAAACACTCATGTCCATACTCTCCTAGGCAATTTTTGACAGCACTTGCCTACTTCCTAAGCATTTTCACCACAATTAAATCAGCTCATAAACACTTCTTCACCCCTGTTTGGTTTGGCATCAATAACCACATCAAACTCCCATTTGTTCATACATATAAACTAGCTTATCTCCCAGGTTATTTTGCACACTTAAACCCATTCAACATTCTTATTCAACAAACAACTTTGTAGTATCATCACTACACAAGTTCAAGGTTACTTAATTCAACAATACCATCTATTTGCAAGTCAAATAAAATCAACACAAGGTGAGCTTTTTACCTTGTTTATTTTCGGTTTTTCCTTTTCTTCTTCCTCTTTCTCTTGTTCCCTCTTTCTCTTCTTGTTTCCGCACCACACAAAGGAATATGGATTGCCAGCTACAACCATACTCCATTACACACATAACAAATCAATTTAGTTCATCCTTCCTCACAAGCTAGTATTTTAAGGAGCTAGTTTTTAAGGCTCAAACTTAGATATTACCTTAGAATGACCAAATGGATAGCTTGGCAATCAATTGAGGAAATTCCAACACTATACAAGGGCAAAGGGAAATTGGCTGTAATGGAGGAAATTTTCAACGTTGGGAAAATTTTCCAAATTACAAGAACAAGCTAGAAATGGGTAAAACTCTTGCTTATTTTTACCTTAAGGCATCAAGGAGGTGAAGGAGAGTCAAAAGCACCCCTTCAAGCTTCAAAAGGCCCAACAACCATGGAAGTGAAGATGGAGATATCAAGCTTTTGTTGGGTGGAAAACGAAGCCCTTACCGAGAGGAATCTAGCGATACAATTTTTGTGTGATTTGGTGAAGAAATGAGCAAGATAAGAGAGATTGAAGATGGGCTACTTGCTCACTCATGAAATCGCCATTTACAGAGTATGAAGAAGAAACTCAGTTGGAGGGGGGAAAATAATCGTGAGTGAGGAGAATAAGAGGAGGTGAGAGAGTGACTTAAGTCCCTTATACTATTCCCTTTCTTACTTTTACTTTTCTTTTCTTTCTTTTTTGGTCGAAATCAGGGCTTATAGCCTTCTCATTGACTGATTAGAAGAACTTATGTCTCCTTCCAAATACATGCCGATACAATCTGGGGCAGCAGAAAAGAACTGCAGACCATTCTCCCTACCCAAACCATACTTTGCAAGAGCATCAACCACCTTATTACAAGCTCTAGGCACATACGTGACAACAAAGTCCACACCTGAAGCTTTTATAGCTTTACACTCATCAAAATAAGGCTTATACATATGATTTACCGGACAACACCGAAACAGATCAACTACCAAAGCTGAATCAGAACAGATCTCGACCCGTCCCAGCCCCATTCGCTGTATGATTCGAACAGCCTGCAGAAGCGCTACCACCTCCGAATGCAGCATGTCCAGTCTTCCTTGAACTGCAACAAAACCAGCAACCCAATCTCCCCTGTGGTTACGGCACGCACCAGCAGACGCTGCAAGATCTGACAACGGATTAACAGAGCCATCAATTTTAAACTTTAAACAACCAACGTCAGGAGGGATCCAAGAGTTCACTTCCCTGTAATCTGAGCAACACCGAGCAGTCTTGTGCTGCTGTTCCATTACAGACTTCATCTTCCAGGCACTACTATTTTGCCGCATAGTAATGATAATGGACCTGAAATTCAAAAACAATCTATTCTCCTCCCCAAAGACCTTAGAGTTTCTCCAGGTCCATAACATATAACAGACAATAGGAAACAGGGTAATTAATTTATCCTGCAGCAAGAATAGTCCCTTTCTCCCAACATGATCTGACAACCAAGCCTCCAAACTCATACTAAAAAACAGGGCTCTACGATTAGACGGAACAATCCTATTCCATAATACCTTGGCAACTTTACAGTCACGCAACACATGTAAAATAGATTCCTCTTTACTGCAATAGTGACAATATTTATCAGATGTAAAACCAAATGAAAACCGTCTCGAATTCGTCATTAACTTACCATGCCAAACCTTCCAAATAAACAATTTAATCCTTTCCTGCACTTTCAAAGACCAGATTTGATTAAACACATCAGAACAGTTCCCATTATCATTGTGACCAGAGATCAATCTGTAAGCCGTCTTGACACTATATAATCCACAAGGATCCAAGTGCCAAGTCAAAAAATCAGGTCCTCCTAAAGGAAAAACCACAAAACTGCTTAAAATCAAACAAAAATTTGGAGGTAGAAATTCAGATAAACAATCCCACATCCAACCTTCTCCTTGTTTCCAGAACTGAGCGACCTTCTCATGTAAAAGAATATCAGGAACAGCCTTTTTAGCAATACTCAGTAAATTTGGGTAAACCGCCCAATAATCAAGCCAAAAGTTCACCGTTTGACCATTACCTATAGTCCAGCGAGCACCTTTTTCAATGACACCCGAACATTTCCGAACATTCCTCCAATTACTAGAGCATCTGCTCGAATTCAAGTTTGAGTATTTTAGCAAAAGGGCTCGCTGACACAAACTCGTTGGTTTACTGATGAGATTCCAAACAATTTTCCCAAAACAGGCCAAGTTCATATCTCTTGTCTTTTGTAACCCTAAACCCCCCCTTTTTTTTGGACTACAAATTTTATCCCAACTGATATCATGAAACTTTCGCTCCCCCGATTCGTGACCCCAGATAAAGTCACGACATAATTTATCCACTTTTTCACAGACACTAATTGGAATAAGCTGACACTGCATAGAGTGCACTGGAACAGAAGAAATAACGCTCTTAACCAGGCAAACCCGCCCCACCATAGACAAAGATTTCCTTTTCCAGCCCGCTAGCCTATTTCTGACCTTTGAGAGGATGAGCTCATTATTCTGATTTGAATCCCTTCCTTGCTTAATGTAAATCCCAAGATATTTCCCAAACCTTCTAGTAGTAGGCATCCCAGCTTCCAACCCAACAACTCTTTCCCTTTCAGGACTAACATTCCTAGACAAGAGCACTACTGATTTCTCAAAACTCACTACTTGCCCAGAAGCACTACAAAACATGTCCAGACAATCACGCATAATCCTAACCTGCCTAGGGCTAGCAACACCAAAAAGAACAAGATCATCAGCAAAAAAACAATGGGACACCACATTATCCCTCCTACCCAAACAGAGGGGTTTCCAAACTTTTCTTGTTACTTGGGACTGAATGATCTGAGACAAACGTTCCATACACAACACAAAGATGAAAGGGGACAAAGGTTCTCCCTGACGAAGGCCCCTTTTAGCCTTAAAGGAATCAGTAAGTCTACCATTCCAACTAATATGAAAAGAAACCGAAGAAATACAATTCATGATAAGGGTTTTAAGGCCAGCTGGGATCCCAAGGCAATTAAGAGTGTCACTGACAAACTCCCAAGACATAAAATCATAAGCTTTCGCAAGATCTATCTTCATAGCTAGATAGCCTTCCCTAGCCTTAGTATTTTCCATGCAATACACAGCCTCCTGAACTAAGACTATGTTATCAAAAATACTACGACCAGGAACAAAACTAGCTTGGCTATCTGAAACCCACGTAGCCATGAAAGGTTTGAGTCTGTTAGCTATAACTTTGGCTAGGACTTTATACTGGACCTTGCATAATGATATAGGATGAAAGTGCTTAACTTCTGTAGGTTGCTCAATTTTAGGAATAATAGTAATTATAGTCTCATTCAAGCTAGAATCAAACGAATGACAAGTGAAAGCATTTGAAACAAAGTTACACAGACTAGGAGCAATCAGATTCCAAAAACGTTGGTAGAAACCTGCAGGAAAGCCATCTTTGCCTGGGGCTTTGAAACTTTTCATACTCCTAAGAGCAACCCAAACCTCCTTAGGCAATATCTGGCTGTCCAAGGCATTGAAATCATCCGAGTTAAGAGCCACAAAATCATGACCCTCAAGGTTGCACCTAACTGTACTGTTAATACTGAATTGTTTCACAAAAAAAGTTCTGAGTAATTTCTCCAGTTCAACATCATCTGAAACCCATGACCCATCAGGACCAAGCAACTTGTGAATTTTATTTCTACTTCTCCTAATAGAAGTTTTAGTATGAAAATAAGCCGAGTTTTATCACCCAAAGAAATCCAATTATCCCGAGATTTTTGAAGCCATAACGATTCCTCCCTAAGCTGCCACAGTTCCAACTCTCTAAGAAGTTTTCTTTCCAGACCCCGCAGGTGGTTACCCTGCCCCAAATCAACCCTTCTTTGAATACCCCTAAGTCTATTCAGGACACGCTTCTTATTAAGAAAAATATGGCCGAAGACATACCTATTCCAATAAGTGAGATGGGATCTAAGAGATTCAGTGGCTTGAGCTAAGGCCATATCCTTATCCCAAACCCGGTTAACAGATTGAGCAAAATCCGGGTGGGTAAACCACGCAGCAAGGAACCTGAACGGTTTCTGCCCTAAACTAGAAGAAGTGGAAGGTTTCAGTGTAACACTGATAGGACTATGATCAGAGGCCACTCTAGGGAGGACTTCAACAACAGCATTATCAAAAAGGTTTCGCCAAGTAATATTAGAGATAATCCCATCTAACTTTGCACTATGAACACCATTAGTCCAAGTAAAACTGTTACCTAACATGTGGATGTCAATCAATTCTTGCTCATCAAACCAGTTAGAGAAATCTCTGTCAATCCCACACTGCCTACCCGAAGATCTATTCCTATCCCTAGGAAACAAAGTGGCATTAAAATCCCCTCCTAAAACCAGCACTCATTCTGCAGCCTATGAGCCTGACACAAATCACTAAGCTGATTCCAAAGAGCACGCCTAAGACTACCACAAGGTCTGGCATAAACCGCAGCAAAATAAAATTTCTTATCAGTATCAAGGACTTCACAGTGAACAAATTGCGAATCATGGCAAATAATAGTGAGATTAATATGCTTATGCCAAAGAACCCATATGCCCCCACTGAAACCATCAGAATCCACAAGAAAAAAGTTATCAAAACCCATTCTAGAACAGACATTATCAGCAACAGATCCACTAATCCTAGGCTCAATAATAATCACCACATCAGGTCTCTCAACCCGATTGAGATCCCTAAATGTACAATGAAAACTGGGCTTCAGCGCGCCCCTCACGTTCCAAAACAAAAATTTGTTAGTCATAAGAGAGATAACTTACAGAGTAGAGATTGATCATAAGTCTCATCACCCTGGCTGATCCTTCCTCGACAAATCCTCCATGTCCTCAAGAATGGCGAACTGATTTGCGGAGGCATCAGCCTCTCTGGGCTGTCTTACCTGAACACGAGCTTCAACTTGATTCTTGATTTGGCCCCGAGTTCCATCATCGCGAACAAGAGCATCCCCAGTAAGGCTGTTATTTGAGTGATTTTGTGGGCGTCGACTCGCCAAGTCCGCCTCCACCCCCACATCAGAATCGGGAGCCCTAGTAACGATCTGGGTTTGCACCGAGATCCCGTCTCCCCTCGATTTTGTAAACCGCGGTTTGGAGCTCATTTGCGGTTTATTAGGGTTCTTCGAATTACCCACTGAATTTCTTGGTACTTTAGAAAGATTTTTCCTCTTCGGAATCATCCACTCCCCGTAATCGTCCTTGACGTGTTCCAGAATCGCCGATCCGCTTTCCGGGATTAACTTGACTCCCGACTCCTGTTGAACTTCGCCTGCCACTTCACGAAAGGGACACGCCGTATCTTTGTGGCCATAGCAACCACATTGAATGCAAACAAGGTGTAAACCTTCATACTCGATCTTCATAATCCTTCACCGGAACCGGTACTTAGCCAACAAGGGTTTCATCAAATCTACTTCAACCGCAACTCTGGCAAGTCTTGATTTGCCAAAACAAGAAGGAGAAAGGTCGACCTTTTTTACCTTTCCCACCTTTGAACCCAGGATCGTAAGGAAATCCTCATTGTAGTATTCACTGGGCAGGTCCAGGAAACGCACCAAGACCTCCAACTTGATAGCGCCTCTGAATTGGGATTGAAGTTCGGTCTCCATCTCCGAATAGTCAAGTAGTGGTCCATGATAGGCCACGGACCTTCCATTAGGACGAATTGCAAGTCCTCCAGATTGGAGAAAATAATCTTGAAAAAACCATTGCTCAAATCATCAATTTGGAAATCACCTCTCAAATTCCACCGGTTCCGTAGTCTATCAACCAGCATTTTTATAGGAATATTCTTACCCAGCAGCTTCACGATGATCGCATTCTGCCAGGGTTTCCTGTATTTCAACTTCTGCTCCTTCGATAAGAGAATCGTTGGGCACTTTGGGTCATCATCGACCATCTCCTCCTCCTCGTCGTCAGAAATTTCATCGAGATTGTCCGTTTCGTCAAGAACGAAGTCTTGGGGTACATTACCAGCAACCACCGCCTTGAAGGATCATGAGCCATTTGATTATCCCATGAATCTATCGTCGGGGCAAAACCCCCAGAATTTCTGGGTTTCTTTGCGGCTCCTCCGCTTAGTTCTTGATCCTCCATTACCAACACTCGGGTGTAAAAAAACCACTACGGGAATTCGAAAGTAGAAGAAGAGAAAAAAATAGACACAGAAGGGGCGAAAGCACAAAAAAAAAACAGGGAGTACTCAGGCTGCGAGATGCAGCCTCAGCAGACAGAAGATCGAAGGAACACGAAAGGGAAAGTAGACTTCGAAAGGGAGAAGGCGACTCTCATCTTCGAAAGGGAGAAGGCAAATTTCCAACTAGATTTTTAACTCACATCCCCCCTTTTCATTTCTTTCTTTATTTTCTAACTAATAAGCAAGAGAGGGGGAGGCTGCTACTATAATAAAACCGTCCCCCACTAGCTAATTAAGCTGGAGCGTTTTTTTGGTTTCTGACAGAAAACGCTCGTTATTTTACCAGGTTTGGCACTATTCACTAACCGGGCCTGTTTTTTGGATTTTTCTCGTTTCTTTATTTTTAATGGTTATTAAGCTTCCATTAATACTTAATTATAGTTATTTAATCAACTATAATTTTTACAGGTCCATTTGACCACTTAAAGTCACGTTTTCGGGTTTTCTCGAAAAACGTGCTTTAAAACTCCGTTAGCGTTTTAATCCATTATTTGGATCCGTTTTCTTCGGGAATCATTCTCGTACACTAATTAGGCCTAACTAAGCCTTAGGAATCCATCTCAGACCCTATCGAGATCATATATCTCTTATACTCATTTAATGCGTGTTTTAGCGTTTTTCGCGTTTTACGCATTTTCTCTTTTCTTTTGGTTTATTCTTTTTGCCAATACTCTCTAGGCACCATTAGGCCCTTAATAATCATATTAGATTAATTTAATCACCAATTTTTGGATCCGGGGTATTAAAAAGTATATTATTATTTTACAAAAATTCACCATAACTTTGAAACTATGGATTTCATAAATGGTTAACTACCCGGTTTACAATTTTAATTACATCATTATTATCCCGATAATAGTTTATCATCCAGACCTAAAACCTAAACACACACATATCCCATCATGTTAAAGTGTTGTCTTAAAGCAAAAACAAAAATTGAATTAGAGTTGAGCATTATGGGCAGCTAGTCAAGTACATTAAATCGGGTCATTATTAAAAAAAATCTAGTACTTTTGTGTAATCTAAAAAAATAATTGAATTAAAATCAGGCTTTTAAGATATGAAATCGAGTAAACTCAGAAGAAAAGACATCTCAAATTCGAAGAAAATTTGTTAAAAAATCCAAAGTAAAAAGGGGACGATGAATTGCTATTACACATATTGGTATCTAAATTGAAAAATTGCTACTAATTTCTAGTGTTATTAACAAAGAAGTAGTTGTTGTGCTACAGGAACAACAATGGTAGCTAAGTTATGCTACTTGTTACCTCCAATAGTAGCTATTTTTCTTGAATCTTGAATCTTTCAATAAAACTAATTTTACTACCAATATCGGTAGCTAAATTAAGAAATTGTTGCTGCTGGTGGATGCTAATTAAAAAATGGTAGCTATTGTGCAACTATTTCAACAACAATAGCAAAAATATTATAACAAGTAGCTAACTTGCTACTATCATAAAGTTTCTACGGCCGAGTAGATAAGCGAAATTATGAATTGCTACTGGCACTTGATTATAGTTGTTATTATGCTACTATTTAGCAAATGTTTTAAACAAGTAGCTGAATTGCTACTATATTTAATTTCGTAATTGCTACCGACTAATAATGCTAATACAACTTTAGTTGATATTATGCTAGAATACAACAAATGAATGCGGTATCAAAATTATTATTGTCTTATAACTTAATCGTGTGATTACTACATAATTCGAAATACTAACCTATACTTCTACTGCCATAATGGACATATTATATTTTCATAGAAATATTTTATTTTTTAAAATTTTTTCAATACAGTATATGTGTTAGCTTTTAGCTATCAAAATTTTCAAAAAGAACAATAAGTAAAAAAAAATTGTCTAATTCAAAAATACCCCAAACTTAATTAGGGTGATTAAATTACTCTAATATGATATTGAAGACCTATTAGTGCCTAAAGAATTTTGGTAAAGAAAATAAATCCAAAAGAAAAGAGAAAAACGCCTAAAAAGTAAAAAAAACGCTAAATTGAGCGTGATGTGACCGTAGGAGGAATACAACCTCGACAAGGGTCTAAGATGGATTTCCAAGGCTTAATAATTCCTAAATAATATACGGGAACAATTCCCAAAGAAAACAGATCCATAAAATGAATTAAAAACGCTAATAAAGCTTTAACGCACGTTTTTCGAAAAAACCCGAAAACGCGACTTTGAGTGGTCAAATGGACCCGTAAAAATTATAGTCAACCAAATAACTATAATTGAAAATTAATGGAAGCTTAAGAACCATTAAAATTAATTAAACGAGAAAATTTCGGAAAACCGGTTCCGGTGAGTGAAGTGTAAAAACTAGAACTTGTGGAGGTGTGAGGGTAATAAAACCAAAATGAATTCCCCCATTTGCAAATAAAAATATTAATTAGGTGAGTGTGGATGGGGGGCACGTTTTCCAGCCTTCCAACTCCCTCTCACTCACCAAAAAGTACAAAAAAAAACAAAAAGGTAATCCCTCTCCTCTCATTTCACTTTTCCCTCTTCTCTCTCTCTCTTTCTTTTTCCTTTCCCCACCGTGAGCTCTCTTCTTCCTCCCCCCTCTACTGGTGATTTTTGGAGTTCTTCAACAGCCTCCAATGGCTTCCTCCCTTCTTCCTCATATACAAGCTACATTAAAGCTCCAAATGAAAAACTAATCACATATTCTTCATCCTCTCATCAAGCTCCATCTTTCTCTCTTTTCAAAATTCCAAAAGGGTGAACTTCATCTCCAAGGGTTTAGCCCATTTGAGGAGAAGATGGCATATTCTTGAAGTTGTAATCTCACCATTCTTCTAAGGTAAAAAGATTCATCAAAAACCTCATTTTTCTCCACCCTCTTGTGCTGGCCGATTTTGCCTCTCCTTGATACCTTGTTTTCTTCTTGTTTTGTAGCATTGGTTCAACTCTCCAATGGTGGTGGAACCCCCTTCTTGATTCAAGGGTTAAAACCCCTCCAAAAACTTCAAAGGTAAAACCCTAGCTTTTTGTGCTTTAAGCCTTTCATTGAATTGGAATTTTCCTAAGGGTTTAGAAGTTTGATTATATTCATTTTGTGTTCCTTGGATGTTGGGATGGAGTTTGGCAACTCCATTGCCCACTTGACCGAATTTGAGAAGAGGATGAGGAAGAGGAGAATTGAAAAGAAACTTGGAAGATTAAGGTAAAAAGCTTACCTTAATACTTGTTTAATTGTTTTAGAATTTGGGATGGGTAAATAAATTAATGAACCCAAATTATGAATTGAAATATATGTTGGAAAATGTGTTTAGTTGGTATTAGAGAGAATTATGAAATATTTTGATTTAAGGGCCTAAGTGCCATTGCATTTGAGATTTGGAGCTATATTGTTGTTGATGGGATTTTGAGGAAATATTATGTTCTGGTAGGATTCTTATGGGTGTGGCTAGTTTAGGATCAATTTAAGTGAAAAGTTGGTGAGAATTGATGGATTAGGATATGTTAGGTTTGTGGGGAAACCATGGAAAATTTTGGTAGAAAAATAAGTGTTTTAGGTGACTTTGTAAATGGGAGAACCTAGGTGTTCATTTGGGTTGAGTAGAGTTGATTAATAACCTTGAGATGATATTTGGAGAACTAGAAAGCGAAGGGTAAAAATCTGTAGCAAAGTGACTATGAGGACCTTGGAAATTCTAGAAATGAGTTAGTGTGCAAGACTTAGATGTAACCACCCATCCAACACCAACACATGGGTTTTAGAAGTGCATTATCTAGGAATGAATTGGAATGGTCATTAAGTGATTTGGTAAGGTTGGTGGGAGGTAGAAACTATCAAAAGGATGTAGAATTGCACAAGTATGCAAAATGCAAAAATGAAAGGATTGATATTTGTGAATTTGAACAAGAATTGGGTAGTGAATGTGACCAACGATTTGAGGTGGTTTAAGGAGTGTTTAAGTGTGTTTAAACATGTAGTAAACATGTGGAAAGGTTAGGGAAGGATCGGGTGAGAATTGGGGTGAATTTGGAAGTCAAAATGAGGAGTTAAACACTTTGAAAAATTGGTTCCGTCTTGGACCGCCCCAGTGGGGAGGTCCAATAGAAATTTCCAGACGGGATGGCTTCTGTCTCGGACCGCCCCAGGGGACCGCCCCACTGGGGAGGTCCGGTAAAAAAATATGGGCTTAAGCAGTAGACTATGGGGAGAATAATGATGGTAAGAAAAAAATAAAATAAAATAATATGCACATTAGAACCTACGATTAACAGGGTTAAATTACGGGAGTATTAATAGTTACATACCGTAGTACTTGTTATTAATAGAAACACTTGATATGTCATCGGTGACCAAGAGTAAACTGGGGAACATAAGGCGACCCGGTAAAGTTAAACCAAGGTGTAAGGTATGATTTTCTCATGCCCCGTATGCTACCTTGGCTACTTTGATTTCTGTGCTTGTTTGATTGTGTGATCACCTTAACAAGATAAATGCATGAATCGGATTGTTTGCACTTTCTTGTACTTGGGATGTATTGCCTCTCGTTGGACTGTTTATTGAATTGCAGTTTGTATAATTCATGAAATGTGTGAATGTGAATGGGGTGCTTGAAAGTTGAATGCGTGCTATAGTTCAACTCATAGTTGAGTCTTGTTTGATTAGAGACTCGAAGAAAGAGTCAAGTTGCGAATTAATGAAACGTGGAAACACACTACAACTATCGAACCAAGAAACGATAACACAAACCTATAAACTCACTAGAACGTGAGAGAATTGTACGGGAATTAGTAAACTCCCGATAACGGTTAGAGAACCGACTTGATTTAATCCACAAAACAATTAATAGTGGAAGTATATAAGGAACCTCTATTAGAGGATTTAATGAATGCTCAAGACATGAACCTTGAGAGGAGTAAAGGATGGTAAGGGATCACCAAACCCCTTATAAAGATAGTTGTACCACAAGGAGAGGATCCGACTAATATAAACAATGTCCCGAACATGAGAGTATTCGATAAGTTGAGAAAAACCTTAAATCTGAGAATACTAGACATTGAGAATTCCCTAAGCTAATGGTGGATATCGAGAGATTTACTTCTAGGCTAATCTATGAGATTGTGAAATGACTCCGAGAGAGGAGTTTTGGGAATTTGAGTAGTCCGGTAGAGAACCAGACATTTGAGAACTTGATTGAGCACTTGTTTGAGAATTTGAGGAGCTAATTGTATAGCTCTATTTGTATTTGTAAGCCCGGTGGTGAGTCTTGTGTATGACTCTGCCCGGAGGTTGTGGGCAATGACTTAAAAGATGCCTTTGAGTACTTGAGAATTTGAGTATCTTGAGAATTGATTTGTGAATTTGAGTATTGAGTTGAGACTTGAGAGTTTGAGAGTTGAAGATTAAGTTGAGTATTGGAGGACTTGAATTGATATTGAGTAAATGAGGGCTTGAGTAAGTGTAACCCAAGAGAGTGGGTGAGACAATGAAGAATGGATTAAGGCATAGTGAGGTAGAACCCTTAAAGTCTAAGTATAGGATATATTAAACTAACCCCTTGATGTGTGTGTTAGTGTTTGTGTTCGATGTTAAACCTTGATTGTGCCAAGATACATATATAATGTATTATTACCTTACATACTGTTTGAATTAAAATGAACCGCATGTTCTCGACCAAATTAGTCGGCGTACCCCTGTTAGTACGCGGGGTATGCGAATTTCATATGCAGCAATTTGCTGAGCCCCTAGGGGCACCGTTTTTATTTTCCAGGTACATGGAAGCTCATCACCGTTTGATAGTAGGACGGGGTTGTTATTAAGCATGGGTAGTTGTTTAAGGATTGTATTTGTTGTATCGTGGAATTGTAAGATCGATATGATATTGACAAGTTTAGGAATTTGTAGTAAACTCGGTATAGAATCGAATTGTAGTTGTATTTGTATTGTATTTGGATTGATTAAGAAATGGAAGGCATTTGTAGTTGTTAAGTACTCGGTATAATATCCCATCAGACCGATATTGTATTTGTATTGATTATTTGGATTGGATTTGGCCTTGTTAGTCAAGTGGGTGACTAACGGCGTTGTATCACCCACCGTTGGAGTATGAATTTTCGCTGCTTTGATGTTGGTAATTGAGACGGGTTAGGAGTTAATGATTGGATTAGCTGTAGGGGTGTTACAAAAAGTGGTATCAAAGTGAAGTATCGCTCTGATGGTCTAAATACTAAGTTTAGGAAAATACCAAGTTAGGAATTTGAGACCTAGGGCTAAGGGTTGAGTGTTAGCGTGTGAGGTACGCTAGTTAGGAACTTCCAATGTGATTTGGATACCTACATGACCATACCCGCCCTCCATTTCCCCCGTTGTAAAGTTGGGGAGAGAACGCCAGATGGAAAGACCTCTCACACTCTGGTGAAACCCGATCTAGCAGTAGTAAAATAAACCTTGTAAGAAGAAAAACCTATCATACGGTAGATTCCGACAACCGGAAATCCCGAAGACGGTTCCCATATTAATGACAATAACCGCACTTAATGGCAGAAGGTTGAAGATCCTAAATGTAGGATAGTTAAGGTTACGACACCATGGGGCGACGTGCTTCGCTGTCGCGAGAACCATGAGTGGCCAGCAAGACGGGAAGCACAACCGCGCAATGAAGCGAAGAAGATAGAGTAACAAACCCGAGATAAAAGAGTCTGCAGACTATAATGCTTGATAATACCAACAACGGTATACAAACCGACTAAGGAATTAGTCAAGGTTGGATTAACTCCAAACCTACAATGCCAAAAGGCAGTAATAACCGAATGATATAGCTCAGACAACCACGGGAGCAATCGTGAAACTTACACCAATAAGACTAGGACGTAGCTCCTACGGATTAGTCAAGCCCTGGTAACCACCGTAAGGGCGTGGGAATGACCAATGAAGCAAGGTACGCGGGGAACCCCAAAGATCGGGAAGGCACCCAGGTTAATGACAGACATGTCAAGAACGCTGAGAGGCTACTCAGGAAATTGATCACTAAGATCAAACTATCAAAGGAAGAGCTAAGTACGGATGGAAACAACACCGTAACCGGTGAATGTTAACCTAAAAACTGACTTACCCGCGCACTTGCCAAGGCAAGTGCAGCAACTACAAGGCAAATTGGAAGACGTTTGACGACTAACAAGTACTTACTAAAGTACCACCAGGAGGATTGAAGCAAACATAGGATCACCAATCCTAAGGACTTGAAGAAGGAATCCTTGGAAAGGCTTAACGGCCCGACCATCATATTAAGAACATACCGGTCAGCGAGAAGCTTAACTTGGTCAAGACCTCAGACATGGCAACGCCATGAAGATTTTCTTTCAAAACCCAAGATTTTATTCCAAACACAAAACTTTTCTTTCAAAACCCAAACATTTCTTTTAAACCTCAGATTTTTTTCAAAACCAACCAGAAGAATCACGGTGAGTATCATAGAATGATACAAGAGGAGTTGACAATAGACTACTTCACCTAGGCGTGTGACGAGCACTACGAGTGTACCCAAATACGGGATGTGGGACGACCGCACTCCGAAGGAGCTTGTAGGCCTGACAGACCCTTGTGTGAGTTAGTCGGGTAAGTGGTAACGTACCAACAAGGTACCTCACGTATGTACACAAGTGGTGTACGAAACACGGGAAGTAGTCGACTCCGTTCTACGGACCATAAGGTAAATTCAAACTGAAACAGTTGGATACCTTGAACGATCGAAGAACCTAGACAATTTTACAAGCTAAAGGAGTCAAGAACTCACTTCAGGAGGACAATTAAGAGTTAAGTGCGAAAAGCACCAAAAAATGAGAATAGACATTGGATATGTCTCAAGAGTCCAGAAGCAAATGCATGAAATAGTTGGAATGAATACCCGGTCTAAACCCAGTGAGGCAAATACCTAACATAAACACGACAATGCTCGATGGACAAGGTGAAATACCCAGAGTGATCACATAAGGTACCGGAGAATGCCCGTCAACACTGAAGAGGATATCAAACTGGTCCAAAACATAAGAGGAGTACCCATTGTAACACCCCATCCAACATTAACACATTTAACAATAAACTGCAGCGGAAACTTCCTTCATCACATTACTTAACTCGTTGGTGTTACACGCCGTTAACCACCCACGTGGCTAACAAGGCTATTACATATACATTGTACCGGTCTGATGGACTAGATTCCCGAGCAACTGTACATTACTGACCCTTCCATTAACAATAGGAACAACATACACCTTCCAACTGTACCGAGTATTCACAAACTAATGCCGATAACAATTTCGGTCTTACTACACCTACTGTATATATACATCTTAAATAATTACCCATGTACAACGACTACCCCGTCCTACTCTCGAACGGCTTCCAGCTCTTGTACCTGAAATAGGAAAAGAAGAGAAAGGGTGGCCCCCAAGGGGCTCAGCACCTTTGCTGGTATGGTAATCCCGCAGCCCACATGCTACCGGGCCACGCACAACTAATTATCGTCTTAGCATGCGGTTGATTATATTTAAATAATGCATGTAACTTAAAGCACACAACACGAGTCATTCCGCCTCAATGGGCTCAACAAACAGATAATATATCCAAACTTGATAGGTCACTCATGGTATTCATTACCCCTAGAGTGTTTCTCCTCTAATAGAGCTACTTCCTTAATAGACGACACTTACCCATTAGTCGGGTTATCCTTAAACGCTTCTTATCACAAACTGGGATTCATATCCATGATCCACATATTCAACATTTTACAACATATAACATACATCACATAACAACACATAACAACACTTTCCACGTTTCAACGTGCACATAACAACATCGCAATAGAGATTGCATTACATCAACAACACATAACATAACGGGAGCGGTTCTCTTAGGAACCGACCCAAACATTGTTAATTCACTGGTGAGCCTAGAGGATGATGTCACCCTCATGGTAAGCTCGTTATACAACACTCATTACCGTCCTAATAGTCGGACGAGTAACTTAAGTTAAGATGGTTCGGGTTTGGTGACCCGGACACACCACACAAACACATGTTCCCCCTAAACCGATCATAAGTCAGAATAGCTAAGCTTTGGAGTAAGCTAATGGGAGATCATAACCCGTGAGGGAAACAACCATAACAGAGAGAAGGGTAAGGCTAAGAAGGATACCCACTCCCAAACAACGCGCGACCGGCCAAACCGGATTCCTCACCACTGTTAGTACATACTTACTTTTAGATATTAGTTAGAACCCCACTATGGAGTCTATCACATCTACACACCATACAGTATTACAACTGGGTTAAACACACAAGGGAGATCCCTACATTCACATACACATATCACACAATTAACACACGCATAGCCGTGGTTAGAACGTCCCATGGTTCGGGTCGTTTAATCCGAATATCGAACTCTCATGTGATCCTAGACTCAGTTAACTAAGGTTAACACTTCCGAGGTTAAATGGTATCGGAGTTGAACACGCCACATAAATGAATTACTGTAAACTCATTACATGTTTTATCTTACAACGTGGCAAACATACAGAAAAACACATTGGCATACAAGCCAGTGTAATCCGGTAGGACACAGGTTGCAAGAAAACCATACCTGTCACCGGAGTCCACTTTATCATGTCCACTTATGTTCCTCGAGCAATTCTCGAACAACTGATAACATTACATTTACTTTTATTAACATCGGGGTAACATGGTTGTTTAAAGTCTAATGCTCATAACATATCCCCGTTAACTTAGTTAAATAACTTCACATTTTAACTTGTTTTACTTTTACATTTTAATACAACTTTTCCCCCACTATATTGTCATTATAACTCACTTAACATGTCCTCAACAATCTTATAACATCATTACTTAATAATCCCCATCATCCTATAACCTTAAACAATGTTTTTGGTCCGACCGACCTTACACAAGGTCGGTCCATTCCAGAAACAATTCTCGTACAAAAGTTTAGACACGACCGACCTTGTAAGTCCGGTCCCAAGGTCGGTCTATTCCAGAGACTTAATCCGTACTAAAAATACAAGCCCGACCGACCTTGCAAGTCCGGTCCCCAAGGTCGGTCCGTTCCAGAAACTCTTCCCGGTAGTGTAAACTGAGCTCGACCGACCTTGCAGGTCCGGTCCCTAAGGTCGGTCGGCTCCAGAACTTTGTTTCTAAAATCCCATTTGACTCCAAACTTCACCTCATAGTGCCCTAGTATGTTCTAACCACATTTGGCACTTCAAACACATCTTTAGCCATGTACTAAACTCCTTAAATCACACACCAAAACCATCTTACCATTTTCATACCTTAAACAACATTTTTAGAGTGGTCCGGGACTTGGTCCATACCTTAAGTCCCGGACCAATACTTACAGAGACTCTCGGCTGTTTTTAATAGGGTGGTCCGGGACCTTGTACTCACCCCAAGTCCCGGACCAAGACAGTCTTCCAACTCTCGGCCTGTTTTTCATGTATGGTCCGGGACATCTTACGATACCTAAGTCCCGGACCTCTGTAACAGAATCCCAAATTTGACAATTTCAAGTCTTGTTTCATCTATTTTCCTCATCCATTGATTACCCAAACTTCATACATGAACTTAGGCATATTCTAATACCAAAATATCACTTTGATTTACCTTTAAACATTGTCCAATTTGTCACTCATTTTCCTTATAAATCTCTTAACACTTCCTAGTTCACCAAAACTCATTTAAAACACTTAGAACTCCTTATACATTTTCCAAATTTTGCCATAGCTTCTCTTGTATATTCCCACATCCAAACACTTAGGTTTTTACCTTATTTCACTCAAGAACACCTAAGATCCATTAAGGACTTCCTCACACACATAACTTCACCAAATTTACACTACATCACAATATAGTGCATAAACTTAATTGCTTGGCACTTAGGCCCTTAAATAACATGGCTCTTAGGCCCTTAAATAACATAAACCTTAAACACTGAATTTCCACATGTATATATTGCCTTTGACCTGCAAATACACCCAACAATACATATGCCCTTTAATAATCTCCTTAAGAACATTTTACTAGGTCATTCACCTTTGGCTCCTTAGGTATTTTATTAAGCAAATCAAGCTCATTTTCCTAAGGCATTTAAACTACATTGAGATAGTTTGTTTACCTCTTTTCCCTCACAAACTTCTTTCTTGTTTCCTTGTAAAACCGGTAAGGATGTTTGGTTGTTTGTCAACTTCTAAACAATGTACAAATAATAGAATGAGTATTCAAGCATTAAGCTTCATCTCATTGTAAACCCTAGGTTATATATATTGTTTTAACACATTAAGGTAATTGTTTTACCTTGGAATTGGAAGAGAGCTTGAATAAGTATCAAGAGAGGAATCCACCAAGCCCTTGAATGATTGGAATGTAGCTAGAAAAAAGCAAGGTAAATACACCATTAATGGTGATTTTCGGTCCACATAAAAACATGGAGGAAACATGGATTTTCTTTGAGTTTCCTTACCTTGAAGCAAAGGAGAACAACAAGGTGTGAAAATATGAGCTCAAACTCCTTCAATGGTGAATCTCCATGGCACAAAAATTGAGTTCTTGAAGATTTGAAAAGAGGGAAATGAGGAGCTTGGTCTAACTAAGACAAAGGTAGTCTTGAACTTGATTTTGGAGCATGGAATCATAAGTTACAAGTGAAAGAAGATGAAGAATGAGATGGTGCTGTAGCAAACCGAGAATGGAGCTTGGGAGAGATGAAGAAACCGTGTGAAATGAAGAAGAATAAGAGAATGAGAAGGTAAGTAGCTAGCTTTAGACATTTAAGTAAAGTAACTATTTACTTTTGCTATTTTTTTCCTATCTTATCAATTAACAAGGGGATGAGTCATCCCATAAAAGAAAACGGCCCCCTTTATTACATAAGGGGTATTTTAGTCTTTATTTGCCCATTTAATTACTTATAACAACATATGTTACAAACTAGCTTATTAAAGTTACTATTCACTAAAACAAGGCATATAGATGTGAAATTTTTGATTTCCCATTGATATAGACTTCCAAATGTGATGCTATATAGTACACATGTTAATTAAAGAGTAATGATGGACATTTAGCCACTCAAAACTCATTTACAAGACAATTTTTCAAAAACGTGCTTTAAGGCTCCTTAAAGCACATTTTGTGTTTTAACTTGTTTTCAAGCTTGGTTTTCTTTGGTAATTGATTTAATATGTTCATTAACATATTTATAAGGTATAGGTGTGACCATTAGGTCTTGTACAAATTTATCCCAAGCTTAGAGCACATTTTTGCTCTTATCGACTTTAAGGTATTTTCTTGTGGTTTGTTTGGTTTAACTGTCTACCAAGGTTTACTAAGGACTTAATTAGCCTTATTAAATCATAATTGAATATTATTAAGTCTTGGTAGGCTCTTTGGGTCCTAACCAAGTTCACTCCAAATTTAGAGCATGTTTTTGCTCAAACTGTATTTATGGTACTTTATTGTTCTCACCATGGTTTAAATTGTACACTAATGTTTCTAAGGCATTTTTTAGCCTTTACATACCATAGTTTAATATTTAAACCACATATCAAGGTTTGGGGTATTTCACCCATGGTCTACCCTAAGAACGGGAGACGTGATAACCCTTAACGGAACAATTCAAAATCTAGATCCGCAAGGCGGAATAATAAATTGAACATTCTCATAAATGTTAGCCAAATGAATGGCGTAACTTAGCAACATCTAGGAGCAATCCTTGAAGGGTGTAGAACTACATGTCGTGACAAAAACACAAGAACTATAACAAACACTCTGTTAGAACACTGAAGGGATCCCACTTGCCAGGGGATACCCTAAATTAATAAATGGTACTGATCAATACCAAGATGCCTAAAGGGGCATCCAACGGGCGGAAACGTGATGCGATGATCCTATCATGGAGCCTAGTAATACCTCCAAGCCATTTTATGGTCTAGGGAGAAACAATGTTTGCGAATGGCCTGAGATGAGCAGAGCTCTAGGCAACGCGGCTAGTAAGCCATGAACCGCTACAATACGTAGATACAACGGTTGTAAAACCCATTATGAACCATATAGAGAGTTGCCAAGAACGGCACCAGTGAAGATGGTTATTAACTAACGAGCAGGGATACCCCTCGTTAATGTGAAACCGCGAGAGCGGTGAACACATCGACTCCAAAGAAGAGGATGTCAGTAGTGAATGCCTGAAGATACATCTCTTTCAGAACTACTAATGTAGTGAAGCTTGAGTATACAATTATTGCCAAGCAATGTGGAAATAAGTTGTTATAGCAATTGTTGAAAACCGAAGAGTAACCGGTTAAGAAGAGACATTGTATATGTATAGCGTGAAGTGTAAAGCAAATAACGCTCAAGGAGCTCAGGAACATAAAGAATAACATATTCTGTAATCAGCCAAGAAAATGGTGAACCATTGTCTAAATGGTAGAAAAACATGAGCAGAAGCTAAGTGATAACGGATGCCATGGAAGCCAAAGTTGGAAATAAACACCAACATGGTGCGCAGCGAGCGACCAGTCTATGTTAATAACCACACAATGACATGGAGTTGTTAAATACGAGATGGCAGACAGAAATGATCATTCCTATTGCAATCGCATGAGAGATTTACTGCCAAGGTTTACGCCTCTGCACTCTGTAGGACTGAGTGTTTTGGTATTGCACTTGTGCAGTTAATGATCTAGTGGGATAGCTAGGAATTTGGGAAAAAGGTCAATTGTGGTAAATTCTTCCTTTCACCAACGTACATGGCACAAGCCAGTTAAGTGGAAGCTTTGAAATAAACCGGGCGGCCTATGGCCAAAGAAGCACGAAGGGTGTGGAACACACCAACAATCACAAGATGTGAATTCCATCGGAATAAGAAGAGAAAGGAGGCTTATGAAAGTCATAAGGACCGACGCATAGCTAATGCAAGGTCGTATAAGTAAAGAACACTTGTACAAAACTAGTTAGTGGGCATAGTTCAGAAACCACTGACAACAGAGGAAGCACTACATGCTAAGTAGTGGCTCAACCTCAACCGACAACGGGTCGGAGGAATCAAGTGAATAATCATTATAATACACAATAGTATGTATATAGATTTTCAAAGAACTGGATAGAAAATCCGAAGCTCATTGAATTCGCGTACGGTAAGAAATACCACGCATGATTAATAAACCTTCATCCCAAGATGAAAGGGATAAAAAGGTAATGTGTAACACATTAAGAATAACGAAAGGGGCGAACTAACCCTAAGTTATCAGGGTCGCGCAGTAGAAGCTAGTGGGCCCAGAAATTTATGATTTAATATACCTAGTGGATCAATGGCTAATTATCAATGCCTTGAAGCCTCTAAGGCTAGAACCGTACCCGGCTAAGAGTTGAACAACTCCGATGAAAATTCTTGACGCAGGGACTAACCGGTAATACGGCTAAGACCCATTGATCAAGAAACATTGTATAATAGACCGCATGGGAGTTGAACCACTCCATGATGACTGAACGGCTTAGACCAATGTCCAAGTTTGGCACATGGTAGATTACGTGGGTGTAATCCCTTTTTAAGGGGGGTAGAGCGAAAACCACGAAGTGTATGTTTTACGTGATAAGCGCGTAAACTACAATGCGCATAGCGCAAAAGAATTTGTTTGGATGATTGGTACTCATGTTACATAAACATATGTACCCATTCATAGTGTAAATATGGTTAATTGTGAGATTTGAAGTGGAAAGGAGTAGAGAAACTCCAGGGGAATGAGAACCCCGATTGGTAACAGTTTGAGATACGAGTATGTTTGAGGAGATTTGATGAGTATAAATCGGTATGAAATTGATGTTGAACCTAGTGGGAATTGAGTCTCCTAGGTGACTTGAGTTGATTTGATTTTCTTGTAAACAATTGGAGGATAGAGATTGAATTTACTTGTGAATGTTGGAGGATAGATGACTAATAGGAGTTATAATATATATTGGATTTCTTAGCTAAGTAATTGGAGATAATTAAGTAATAACTGATGAGATGATTAGTAAGTGAGTAAAAGAATCCTAGAATTGGAAATGTATTGCCTTGGTGATTATGACTACCAAGATTAAAAAGATAGAAAATGAAATAATGTTTGACTATTTGATTGTGTGAATTGAGATGGGAGGTGGAACTTGATTTGCTAGCGATCAAGGGAAACCGAACACAAATTGGGGTGGATGGATAGTTCAACACCGATGCTGATCACATTGAGGTTGAATGAATCTTGAAGCTCCCTATAAATGGTCACGAGTAATAACGCTAGTAATAGGTGTAATTATCATAAATTGGAATTTGGAGTTGTATTGAGCTTTCAAAATGAATTTTCCAAACCGATTTTGACACAAATGATTTTCTTCAAACTTGAGAATGAGGAACGGTTTTGAAACCGCTTCCACGGGTGCTAGTTGGATCTTTGCGTGGTTAGGCACCGGTATCGGGTCAAACCCGGGGAGTAAGGCTAGTTGTGAGCCGGTGGTAGTGATGATTAGTTTTAAAACCATTACAACGGATGAGCAACGGTACTAAGTGACCGATAGGACGTTTGTAGTGTGTGTTTTCTATTTTTTCCAAGGACGGCCGGATATGAGTAGTCCGGTCAGGGAAGATTACCCACTTTGGAGCCTGAGGATCTCTAGATGTCAAGTGAATTTGATCAGAACCAAAGGACCGTAGGGCCAGAGAGCGTAAGTGCCCAAAGTCATGACGGCCGTGAACCAGAAAGCGTAAGTGTTCAAACGTGACCAGTACCTGAGGGATCACTCGATATGGGAGAGGACTGTTGTGCCTTCTTTATCTGCGGATGGACCCCATGGAAAGTTTGGAAACGGATATTTTTTATTTCTATACATGCTGTGACATGTTGTTTGGACGTATGGTATACATCGAGTTAGGCTTTTGGGAGTCTGAAAGGTTATAGAGAGATTATAACCTTAGCATTGAGCACTTAGGTGACTAACGATCTTAGATTCACCAACTTTGAGGGCAAAGTTCTTTAAGGGGGGTAGATTGAAATACCCCAAACTTAATTAGGGTGATTAAATTACTCTAATATGATATTGAAGGCCTATTAGTGCCTAAAGAATTTTGGTAAAGAAAATAAATCCAAAAGAAAAGAGAAAACCGCCTAAAAAGCGAAAAACGCTAAATTGAGCGTTATGTGTCCACAGGAGGAATACGACCTCGAAAACGGTCTTAGATGGATTTACAAGGCTTAATAATGCCTAAATAATATACGGGAACAATTCCTGAAGAAAACGGATCCATAAAATGAATTAAAAACGCTAATAAAGCTTTAGCGCACGTTTTTCAAGAAAACCCGAAAACGTGACTTTGAGTGGTAAAATGGACCCGTAAAAATTATAGTCAACCAAATAACTATAATTTAACATTAATTGAAGCTTAAGAACCATTAAAATTAATTAAACGGGAAAATTTCGGAAAATGGGTTCCGGTGAGTGAATACTATAAAAACTAGAACTTGTGGGGGTGTGAAGGTAATAAAACCAAAATGAATTCCCCTATTTGCAAATAAAAATCTGAATTAGGTGAGTGTGGATGGGGGGCACGTTTTCCAGCCTTCCAACTCCCTCTCACACACCAAAAAGTACAAAAAAAAACAAAAAGGTAATCTCTCTCCACTCATTTCACTTTTCCCTCTTCTATCTCTATTTCTTTTTCCTTTCCCCACCGTGAGCTCTCTTCTTCCTCCCCCCTCTACTGGTGACTTTTGGAGTTCTTCAACAGCCTCCAATGGCTTCCTCCCTTCCTCCTCATATACAAGCTACATTAAAGCTCCAAATGAAAAACTAATCACATATTCTTCTTCCTCTCATCAAGCTCCATTTTTCTCTCTTTTCAAAATTCCAAAAGGATGAACTTCATCTCCATGGGTTTAGCCCATTTGAAGAGAAGATGGCATATTCTTGAAGCTTGGAGTCTCACCATTCTTCTAAGGTAAAAAGATTCATTAAAAACCTCATTTTTCTCCACCCTCTTGTGCTGGCCGATTTTGCCTCTCCTTGATACCTTGTTTTCTTCTTGTTTTGGAGCATTGGTTCAACTCTCCAATGGTGGTAGAACCCCCTTCTTGATTCAAGGGTTAAAACCCTACCAAAAACTTCAAAGGTAAAACCCTAGCTTTTTGTGCTTTAAGCCTTTCATTGAATTGGAATTTTCCTAAGGGTTTAGAAGTTTGATTATATTCATTTTGTGTTCCTTGGATGTTGAATTGGAGTTGGGCAACTCCATTGCCCACTTGACCGAATTTGAGAAGAGGAAGAGGAAGAGGAGAATTGAAAAGAAACATGGAAGATTAAGGTAAAAAGCTTACCTTAATACTTGTTCTAATTGTTTTAGAATTTGGGATGGGTAAATAAATTAATGAACCCAAATTACGAATTGAAATCTATGTTGGAAAATGTGTTTAGTTGGTATTAGAGAGAATTGTGAACTATTTTGATTTAAGGGCCTAAGTGCCATTGCATTTGAGATTTGGAGCTATATTGTTGTTGATGGGATTTTGAAGAAATATTATGTTCTGGTAGAACCCTTATGGGTGTGGCTAGTTTAGGATCGATTTAAGTGAAAAATTGGTTAGAATTGATGGGTTGGGATATGTTAGGTTTGTGGGGAAACCATGACAAAATTTTGTTAGAAAAATAAGTGTTTTAGGTGACTTTGTAAATGGGAGAACCTAGGTGTTCATTTGGGTTGAGTAAAGTTGATTAATAACCTTGAGATGATATTTGGAGAACTAGAAAGCGAAGGGTAAAAGTCTGTAGCAAAGTGACTATGAGGACCTAGGAAATTCTAGAAATGAGTTAGTGTGCAAGACTTAAGAAGATGAGAGTTGGACTTGGGTTTTAGAAGTGCATTATCTAGGAATGAATTGGAATGGTCATTAAGTGATTTGGTAAGGTTGGTGGGAGGTAGAAACTATCAAAAGGAAGTAGAATTGCACAAGTGTGCAAAATGCAAAAATGTGAGGATTGATATTTGTGAATTTGAACAAGAATTGGGTAGTGAATTTGACCAATGATTTAAGGTGGTTTAAGAAGTGTTTAAGTGTGTTTAAACATGTAGTAAACATGTGGAAAGGTTAGGGAAGGATTGGGTGAGAATTGGGGTGAATTTGAAAGTCGAAATGAGGAGTTAAACACTTTGAAAAATTGGTTCTGTCTCGGACCGCCCCAGTGGGGAGGTCCAATTGAAATTTCCAGACGGGATGGCTTCTGTCTCGGACCACCCTAGGGGACCGCCCCGCTGGGGAGGTCCAGTAAAAAAAACAAATATGGGCTTAAGCAGTAGACCATGGGGAGAATAATGATGGTAAGAAAAAATAAAATAAAATAAAATGCACATAAGAACCTACGATTAACGGGGTTAAATTATGGGAGTATTAATTGTTACATACCGTAGTACTTGTTATTAATAGAAACACTTGAAATGTCATCAGTGACCAAGAGTAAACCGAGGAACATAAGGCGACCCGGTAAAGTTAAACCAAGGTGTAAGGTATGATTTTCTCATGCCCCGTATGCTACCTTGGCTACTCTGATTTATGTGCTTGTTTGATTGTGTGATCACCTTAACAAGATAAATGCACAAATCGGATTGTTTGCACTTTCTTGTGCTTGGGATGTATTGCCTCTCGTTGGACTGTTTATTGAATTGCAGTTTGTATAATTCATGAAATGTGTGAATGTGAATGAGGTGCTTGAAAGTTGAATGTGTGATATAGTTCGACTCATAGTTGAGTCTTGATTGATTAGAGACTTGAAGAAAGAGTCAAGTTGCGAATTAATGAAACGTGGAAACACACTAAAACTATCGAACCAAGAAACGATAACGCATACCTATAAACTCACTAGAACGTGAGAGAATTGTACAGGAATTAGTAAACTCCCGATAACGGTTAGAGAATCGACTTGATTTATTCCACAAAACAATTAATAGTGGAAGTATATAAGGAACCTCTATTATAGGATTTAATGAATGCTCAAGACATGAACCTTGAGAGGAGTAAAGGATGGTAAGGGATCACCAAACCCCTTATAAAGATAGTCAAACCACATGAGAGGATCCGACTAATATAAACAATGTCCCGAACATGAGAGTATTCGATCAGTTGGGTAAAACCTTAAATCTGAGAATACTAGACATTGAGAATTCCCTAAGCTAATGGAGGATATCGAGAGAGATACTTCTAGGCTAATCTATGAGATTGTGAAATGACTCCGAGAGAGGAGTTTTGGGAATTTGAGTATTCCGGTAGAGAACCGGACATTTGAGAACTTGATTGAGCACTTGTTTGAGAATTTGTGGAGCTAATTGTATAGCTTCGTTTGTATTTGTAAGCCCGGTGGTGAGTCTTGTGTATGACTCTGTGAAATACCCGTGAATTCTGGCTTAGGATTAAATTAGTATATAGTCGGGAATGTTATTGGTAAGAGTAATAAAGGCCCAGAGAAGCAATATATATATATTACGTTCATTTCAGATAACTTTATTATGTTCAAGAATACAAATTTGATTTTTTCTTCTCTCTAAAATAATTTCCTCTTCCTAATTTATTCAGCTGCTATGTATTTATTCTTTTATCTGATGATGATGAGAAATTCTTCTCATTCTTCCCCAGCGATAAATCAGCCTTCTTCTATTCTATAACTAAATAATATTTAATTATCTCTTTAATCTCGAATCTAGATCCTTCCAAGATTTTGACGTTATTCAATGGCTTTTAAATTGGGTACTTATTTGAAACTCATTTCAAGTTATTTTACAACATTTACTTATAAATTTTCCTCTCACTAATCTAAATACATTTATTAGTTAAAGACTAATCCTTTAATTATTTCCATATTGTTTCTATTTAATACCACGATCGCTATCACGATCGCTTCCATCTTCAACCTACTGCCTCCACTCTTCTCTCTTTCTTCAAGCTCTCAAACTCTTTTGAATTCACGCTCTTATTCTCCATCGTCGTTAGGCCGCTTCTCTGGTGCCGGTTCGTGTAGAAGGGTAAGGGGAATCCATTGGTAAGGTTAGGTTAATTCTTTGGTTTGGGTAGATCCTGATTGTATTTCTGTTTGCGATTCTAGACACCGAGTTCCCTGACGAACGCTACTGCTGACCTTGCTGAGTAATTCGGTGGCTGTGAGCGTATCCAGGTAAATGTTGTGCTCAACATCCTTACCTCTGTGTTTTGTGAATATCGATGATTTGGATTCACTGTGGTTTTGAGATTGTGGAAGTTTGGGATCTATTTCCCCCGTGTGTTTCTGGTGTGGTGTTTTGCGAAAGGGTTGATTAACGTTTTGGGAGACTTTCTTTGAATTGGTTATTGGATTGATTGGTACCTTCTGGTGCTCCGTGTAAATTATTGGTGCCTTGTGGCGTCCGTGTAACTATTGGTACTGTGTACCCCGTGGATATTCTTATTACTTTTGCCTGCAGACATAACTTGCAGTTAAGCTCTAATGATCTACTCCTTTGGGTCATAAGTTACCTTCTGGGGGGTGTGCACACTTAAGGACGTAGAGTGAGGGGGATTCTTATTAATGCGACCCGGATTGGGGTCGTCCGTGTAAACCATTGATTTGATTCTTGGAAAGTTCTCCCCGAAACATTTTTCTAATGGTGATTTGGTGTTGGTAAAGCTGGTTAATATTATGGTGTGAGTTAATGTTTTACAAATGTAAATTGGGTTTCAAAATGTATTTTACAGGTTGAGACAATGTTTACTCAGTTTCACTGATTTGCGCGATCCCTTCGCGTTTTCCATTGTTGTTTTATGATCGCAGGTACTCATGGCTGAATTGGGGATTGGGGACACGCTGCCACATAGCTTAGGATGACTGAATAATTGCTACGTTTGGAACAAGTTTTGGAATTGTTATGTTTTACAAGTTTTGGAAACGTTTTGGTTTTGGTTAGTGGTTTAAGCCTGAACACTCTTTGTTAGAGTGTGGCGGTAACGCCCTTAAGGATTTTACTATTCCGCTGCTATCTAGTTGATGTGTTTTACTCGAATAATTCTTTAAGAAGTCTTGGATTTGATGAAGAGATACTTATTGTGTATGAGATCTTGCGATGGTATATTTTGCTATCATTTGAGGTACTAAGTTATTGGAATGATTCTCCTTTGATTACTGAGTTTTATGGTTGATTTTGATGTTAATCTGGTTCTGTTTGCGCTGGAAAGGATGCCCATCAGGACTTGTCCGAACGTCCGTCCGGACATCCATGTTCGGACAGGTCCCGAATGTTTAAGAGGCTCTCTGTTTTGGTGTGTCCGAACTTCGGTCCGAACGTCGATGTTCGGACACGCCACGTTAAATTTCTCGGACTTTTCAAACTTACTTGTGTCCGAACTTCCAAGTCCGGACACAAGTTCGGACGCCTTTGGTTTTCAGACCTTTTAACTTTCGACTTGTGTCCGAACATCATGTCCGGACACAAGTTCGGACAAATGGATTTCTGTGGTTTAACTTTCTCGACTTGTGTCCGAACTTCCCATGTCCGGACACAAGTTCGGACCAAGCTTGTTTTGCACCTTTAGGGCTCGTTTGGAGTCCGTTTTCGAAGCCGTTTTCACCGTTAGCTTTGTTATTTTATTTCCTATGATTTAAGGCAAAATCTAGGGTGTTACACTCTGCCCAGAGGTCATGGGCAATGACTTAAAAGATGCCTTTGAGTACTTGAGAATTTGAATTGAGAACTTGAGTTGAGATTTGAGAATTTGAGTATCTTGAGAATTGATTTGTGAATTTGAGTATTGAGTTGAAACTTGAGAGTTTGAGAGTTGAGGATTAAGTTGAGTATTGAAGGACTTGAATTGATATTGAGTAAATGACGGCTTGAGTAAGTGTAACCCAAGAGAGTGGGTGAGACAATGAAGAATGGATTAAGGCATAGTGAGGTAGAACCCTCAAAGCCTAATTATAGGATATATTAAACTTACCCCTTGTTGTGTGTGTTAGTGTTTGTGCTCGATGTTGAACCTTGATTGTGCCAAGATATATATAATGTATTATTGCCTTGCATGCTGTTTGAATTAAAATGAACCGCATGTTCTCGACCAAAGTAGTCGGCGTAAACCTGTTCGCACGCAGGGTATGCGAATTTCATATGCAGCAATTTGCTGAGCCCCTAGGGGCACCGTTTTTATTTTCCAGGTACATGGAAGCTGATCACCGTTCGAGAGTAGGACGGGATTGTCATTAAGCATGGGTAGTATTATTTTCCAGGTACATGTTTAAGGATTGTATTTGTTGTATCGTGGAATTGTAAGATCGATATGATATTGACAAGTTTGGTGATTTATAGTAAACTCGGTATAGAATCGAATTGTAGTTGTATTTGTATTGTATTTGGATTGATTAAGAAATGGAAGACATTTGTAGTTGTTGAGTACTTGGTATAATAACCCATCAGACCGATATTGTATTTGTATTGATTATTTGGATTGGATTTGGCCTTGTTAGTCACGTGGGTGACTTACAGCGTTGTATCACCCACCGTTGGAGTATGAATTTCCGCTGCTTTGATATTGGTAATTGAGACGGGTTAGGAGTTAATGATTGGATTAGCGGTAGGGGTGTTACAAATTTGTGAAAAATAATTAAACTATATACCACTACTAGAATTTATTTTATCATATAAGATATACCTAACATAAATATTTTGATTATTAATATTTTTAAGTCTCAAAGTATCACACATATTAATACATTACAAATTAGAGTAAAAGTATTAATTATTTAAATTAGTACATATGTTGGTAAAAATTTACAAAATTAATATAAAAATACTAGTAATAATAGTTTAAATTAGTTAAGTGTATATATATGTGTGTTTACATATATTAATTTAATACATTCAATTAATGAAAAAAAAGCAGCACCCACAATTTTTTACATATTTACAACGTTATGCTTTTATTTACAAAAGCCACATAAACTAATAAAACATAAAAAAAAACTAAAACTAATAACAATTTAAATTAGTTAACGTGTAGGTTAAAATTTACAAAGTAAGTAGAATATTATATATATAGATATATATATATATGTGTGTGTGTGTGTGGTGTGTGTGTGTGTGTGTGTGTGGTGTGTGTGTGTGTGTGTGTGTGTGTGTGTGTGTGTGGGTGTGTGTGTGTTGTGTGTGTGTGTGTGTGGTGTGGTGGTTGTGTGTGTGTGTGTGGTGTGTTGTGTGTGGTGTGGTGGTTTGTGTGTATAAATTTATAAAATGTTAAAAGTATACAAAATTATAATAAAACGTACATAAATATACTATATATTAATTTTTAATTTACAAAAAACACACATATTAATAGGATTTTGAAAAATAGTAAAGTTATAACAATTTAAATTAGTCAAGATTATAAAATATTATACATCTATTAAAATTTATAAAAATATTATTATACAAATTTACAAAAACAAAATATATATTAGAAGTTTTAATTTTTATATAATGATGTATATTATATTAGTTGTAACACTATATAATAAGACTTAATTAAATAAGCTACTTTACATAATATATTATCTTTTGTATAATTTCTGACATTTCAAAGATTTTTAAAAGATATTTATCTATATTTTTAAATTTTTTATAATTTTAAGCCAACAATATACTTAAATTTTTATTAGCATTACTATTTTGGTCGCATTAAATTAATTTGTTATATTATATAAATTAAATTATCATGTAACATGATCGACCGTATATCTATTTTATTAATTTTAATATATCCCTGGTTTGATCATGTCTCAGCAAAAACTTCAATTTATATTTATAGCATCAAACATTCAATATATACACGTAGTTTCTATATATGATGTGAATAACAATAATGGTGCAATGGTTAAGACATTCTATATGCATCCTAAACTTTGGGGGATCAATTATTGCTCTATGCATATTTTTAACACACTAGTTTGAATTAAATATGTCATTGGTATGGAGGTCTATTTATACTCATACGTTGTAAGGTTCGATCCTAGATATGTACACATAACATAGTCTTCAACTTAAAGAATAGTCAAGTTACTCGGGCACATGGCCATTTTGCTACCAATAGTTTAGTATCGATTTTGTTATTGCTATACTAGTAGCTTTTTTGCTACTACTATATAATAGTGTCGATTTCGCTACTATTGAAGTAGTAGCGATTTTGTTACTGCTACACTAGTATCGATTTTGTTACTAATGTACTAGTAACGATTTTACAACTGTTATAATCGAAGCGATTTTGCTACTGTTACACTAGTAGCCATTTGGCTACTGCATTCTAAAACGGTAGCAATATCTAGCTATCTAAAAAGTAGTAGCGAGGCCAAAGCGAAATAGCTACCGCATTCCAAAACGGTAGCTATTTTTAATTTAGCCACTAGGACCTTTGCTACCACTGTATATCAGTAGCTAAATCATAAAATGTGGTAGCCCATTGTGTTTAGCTACCAAAATTGATGATTTAGCTACTGATATACAGTGGTCGCTAAATCTGATTTTTCTTGTAGTGATGTTCGCTGTCCACTTGGTGTTGTTGTGACGTAATGGAAGGACTCAGGACATCACAACAGTTTGAGCATCAGGGCACTTAGTGGTAATGTGTCACAAAGAAAATGACACCAGAGGCCACCAATACTATGGTGCTCTATAGACCGACAACCCATTCAAGTAGAACATGGTAGAAGTCAATAATATTTGAGCTTCGAGAAATACACCGGTTAACGGCTTAAGGCAGTTGTCTGTGCGTGTTGGTCAAAGACAATGTCTGTGGGTTGTTATACCTTCAAAGTAGGGAAACTGTCGAAGTATGATAAAATTCTTAGTTGAACTATGACTCATCGTTGTATCTTATCGGGGAAGGCAAGAAATTCGGTGGGGGAGGTTTGTCATGCCCTTTTGGCGAGCTGCTTGATGGCAAGTAGTTCCACGCCAGTTTGCCATTTGGTTGGTGCCCACTAAGACTTGTGTAGGGATTGCTTGTCAATCCCATACTTGATTGTCGCTTTGACCTAGTCCCTTAAGTTCCACGGTCCTTGAGACCCCCGAGGACGAAGGTCCGAGGGATGGGCATCAGTTGAAGAACACGATGCGTTAGACTTTGGCCGAGCTAAGTTACACCAACTTGTGACTCAAGCGAGGGTCGAGTTAGCGGGTCTTGTGAAGGACATCCGTCCGGGCCTAATACGGACCGGCATGCACACTGCCAGGATGGCTTGGTAGTGACACCAATAGCATGAGCGCATAGTGCTTAGTGCCGACCCTTAAGTTACGAGTACTTGTGTGACCACTGGCACGAAGCAACTAGGGGTTGTCCCGATAGTTTGACTCTTGCCACGAAAGGTGCAAGGGACATTGCACATCAGAGCTGTCTTACGGTTCGGTAAGTGTTGAGTCCTGGACAAGGGCAGAGACAAGGTGCAACGTGGCCCGCGTTGGCACACCTTACTGACTCGTACTAGTTGTGGTCTTTAGCGGGCTGATGGTTCTGAGGATGAGTGTGCCCGCTAAGGGACGCACAAGTACTCGGGCTGCAGTGAAAAGGACGAAGTTGACTCAGTCTGAGCTGTGGGCTGGCATTTGTCCAGGCGTTTGGGCCACGGAATGTGAATCAGACAAAACATTGTCGTTGGGAGGATTAAGTCTACTCTTGACTCTTGCTTGTGGATGACTAGTCTTTTGACAGTGAGTAGTAGGCTGGTTGGGTCTTTGACCCGACGCCGGTGATGCCTAATTGGTCTCATGACCTAATCCGTAGGAGCCCGTTTGGGTCTCACTTCCGTGCAAAAAATTTCTGATTAAGGTTGGGCATTACAATTGTGGTTGTAGGGGCGTATTGTGAACTTTAAAAGTACTTTGTTAACTTGTAGGGGTATTTTGTCTTTTTTCCATCTGGTCAATAATATAGTGGCATTTCATGGAGTTTTACAAAAATATAGTGGCATTTTGGACTTTCTTTTTATAGTAGCATTTTAAGAATTAGCCAAAAGTATGGTGGCATTTCATGATGTTTCCTTACGTTAAATATTGAAATCAAACAGCATGCTCAAATATTAAACAAGACGATCAAGAAGAAATGGAGGGAGTAGGGGTGTGCAAATGGTTAAAATGGATATCCGTTAACCGAAGTTTAAAATAAAGTACGGAGTTCGGTTATTTCGGTTATAACCGAATTAACTAATACTAATATCCGTTTTAACAGATAACCGTTTTAATCGATAACCATTTTTTATGTTACACTAATAACTGTTAACCACCCGATAACCGAAGTTCCTAAAGTAACCTAAATAAATGAACTTCCTAAAATAACCGAAATAACCGAACTTTCTGAAATAACCGAAAGATCAACATTTCTGAATTAACCGAAATAATCAAAATCTAAACCTAATTGAGTGAGTAGTAAAATATTGGATAAAATTATTGGGCTAGGAAAAAATGAATTTTATAACAATATTTTTATAAAACTTCAGTTATTACAGTCATTTGAATTTCAATATCCGTTAATCGAACCATATTTATCATTGATAACCGTTTTAACTGAAATAACCAAACTTTTATAAAATGGTTTTAAAATACGGTGATGAAATCCAAAACAAAAAGAGCAGTTATTTTGAATAACCAACCTCTACTCTCACGAACCAAAGCCACTAATCACATCCAAGCCAATACTCACATCCAAAATAGCCTCACGTCAAAGCCAATACTCACAAACCAAAATAGCTCCACGTCAAAAATCCACGTACCAAGTTATCCCCCTTACGACAATGAGGAGTGAGTACCAGCTGAAAAGGAGGAGCAGTAGAAACTCAAAATATAAAATTAATCTCAATCCAGGAAGAGGGACCAGATGGAAGGAACGATACAGAGGTGAGGAGAAAATCGAAGACAGAAGATGGAAAGACCGTTATCGCTCAACTAGGGGGGCAAGCAGGAGTTCAAGCAGGTTACGTGGATGGAAGGATAGTTTTCACAAAGAACAGTTTGGTCAGGTACGCGATGATAGTGCGAGGTCGGAGCGATCTGGCCGGCATCCAACATGATAGACCGGGGATAAAGGTAATAAATCTAAATGGAAGGAGAGCAAGGTTAAGCCCGCAAGCGCCCATCATTATCGGTCCCCAAAGACATGGTGTAGAGGTAATCCTGTTTTCCAAATTCAGCCAACGACAGTTTTCATAGATAATGTCGACAGAAATGTCTTTGAGTTCCACTTGGGCAAGATTGTAAGAAAATTTGTCAGTTGGACGAGGCTTTACATTAGCAGGAAAGTTAGAAGGTCCAACCGTAACGCATGTGCCTTCGTGGATGTGGCACATGTGTACGATGCAAAAAGATTGATTGAAGGGATACGAGGTTGGAATATTAATGGTAGTCAACTATGGGCAAGAATGGAGTTTCAAGGTAGCCAAGAGAGAAGTCAAGGTAGCCAAGAGAGAAGGACCAAACTGCAAACGAATGACTTGATTTATCGCCGAAGCGAAGGGGCGAGTAGCCAAGCTAATAAGGAGGTAGGGGATCACAAAGAGAGAACCCATGCCATGACAAGATTATCCATCAGTGTCAAACCAGATAAAGTAATGAAAGCCGGTTTGAATAGATGTGTGGTTATCTCCCTCCAAGAAGAGATATCACCATCTGAAGCTATGGATTGTCTACGTAGTCGATGGCCGAACTTGGGAGGGCTTCTCGCCTTGTCTCGTAGAAAATATCTATTGGTCTTCAACACCACAAAGGAGGTAGAAGTCGTGTTGGATCAAGCCCGGAAAAAGGGCAAAGAACAAGAAGGAGTAGAAATCCGTCAGTGGAACACGTTAGATCAGGTTGAGAGGAGACGTACTTGGGTAGTCATCTGCGGGATTCTGTTGCATGCGTGGAACAAGAATAATGTACGAAAGATAGCCCAAACTGTAGGTGAGGTCGTCAAGATTGAGGAAGAAGAAAGTCAATTCGTGGAGAATGCGGAGATTCGAGTCCAAATTGATACCTCAACGCTTCATTTCGTCAATTGGAAAATTATGGTTAAAGTTGATAACCAGAATTTCCCGGTCAGTATTGTCGAAGCCTACGAACAAATGTCACAGTCAAAATCGATTGACCGCTCTGAGAGTATCATCCAAATGATAGACGTGCACAACACGAAGACGTTAGGTCAACAGAGTTCAAATGTTGACCAATTTCAAAATGTGCTGGAAGGGGAAGATGAAACAAACGGACTAGAGAAAGGAGGAGACAAAGGAGTAAATGGCGCGGTGAATTCAGGCGATGCACATGTGCATGAACCGGCGCGCTATTCCCGATGTAACTCTTTCGCTTCTGAGAGGGGGGCAAATGTTGTGATCGGTTTGGTTGGCCAACATCATTATGATGTTAATGATGTGAATGTGCAGACCGCGGTGATCATTAATGAAGGCGGTGACGATCTGATAAGAATTGTGCCTCAACAGGTTCGACTCGGGATTCAAGCCGTGGCAGCATCTCAGCAGGCGGGCGGCGATTTCGAGGAGGGGGATGAGACGAGATTCTCGGACAGAGACAGGGAAAATAAAGGCGTTGTTTCTGTTCCCCAAGCGTGCAAGCCAGAAGAATTATATGAGTCAGACGATTTATTAATCCCTGATAATTTCTTTCTAGAGGCACCTACACCATTGGCAGACTGTGTAAGGCCTGAGGAATGCGTAACGGTATGAGCACATAAATGCATGGAACTCGAGCACGAGGGAAACCAAGTAGCAGTAAGTGGGGAGATACATAATAAGGATGTCCCAGCAAGGGATGAGAGAGGAAAAATTATTAACCCTGATAGAGAAGCGGATGAATGTGTTGATTTGTTATTAAAACTGGGATGTAAAGTTCCTAATCCAAGCCTAACAAAGGCAAACATTCTTGCTCAAATCCAAGAGATGCAGGAGGCCCAACTGAAGTAACGGGCCATGAAATATCCGCAAAAAAAAAAAAGGGGATGGAAGCTTATGAAATGAAGTAGCTATATTTGTTCTGCGCATGGAGTAATGTCTAGGGTGGCCAGTCTTGGGTTTTGATGGTCTGTAACCTTGGAAGATGTGGAGTTTTGGTTTGTCCGTGTTTGGGGTGGTAGGAGGTCAGGGGAGAGTCTATTAATTTAATAGAGAAAGGCTTGTTTCTTCGGTGATGATTGTAATATGTTATTTTCGTCTGGGGAGGGTCATGTTTAAATATTTTTCAGGTCGGTGTGTGCGTCCGGGATATTAAAGTTAGACTACTCTGTTTGATATAAGTTGTACTTGGATGCGGTGGGTACCTTTTTTCATTTCTAAGCCTTTTCCCATTGACTTTTGGTTAGAAAAGTTTTAATGAGACCCGTGCGTAACTCAACCTTATTCATATTTAAATAATATGACTATATGCCCAAATTATAAAAAAAAATATTTGAATAACCAAAATAACCCTGTTTACCCACCCTAATAGGTAGTATTACGGTGGTTTGATGTTGACCTTAGAATAATGTACAGCCCCCCGTAAAAGAGCGCCTAAAATGTAACTTTGGTCGACGCGCACTAATAAATATTCTCCAATCTATCTCGGTAGGCGACTCCAAAGGAGTAATAACGACAGCACCAAATCACAACGAAGCACAGCCAAGAGAAAGCTAGAGATGAATCCGTCCCGTCCGTCCACTTATCCGTACCTACACTATTCCATTATGAATATGATAGGCGACGACGCCATGTCTCTCAACACCGCATGATTCTATAGTATTTTTTATTTTTTTGAAAAGACATGATTCTATATTAGTATTGAATAGTGACGACTAGTGGAATTCTTTTTTGAAGATGTAGACCTCTCTACTAACTTTATCTGCGGCTAACAAGCAGGTTTGGTTGTGAGTTTAGGCCCCACCACCCACCCTCTCTTCACTGTTCACTCGTCTTTCCAAGTTGCCACGAATTGTACCAGCTCATGCTCATCTTCACTTTTTTGAATAACAATTTGTATGGCGACCTGGCGATGATTTTTCAAAAAAGAAATGAAAATATCCCTTAGACCGGAATATCCTTTTTGGATGTTTAACTGAACCGGCGTACCTCCATATGCGCGCGCAATCCACGTGCATCACAAATTGAAGATTTAATTCCTCACAAATGTTCTAGATATGCTGTGAGTAACAAACCCATATATTCAAACCTAAAAGTAGGGGTGGCAAAACGGATTCGCGGGTCGTGTTAGGCTAAACCCGAACCCGACTAGTTTATTAAACGGGTTGACCTGATCCAACTCGTTTAATTAATCGTGTCAAAATATGAAACCTAAACCCGATCCGTTTATTAAACGGGTTGACCGGGTTATCAAACGGGTTGACCCGACCCAATTAACTAATTATGTCCAAATTTAAAACTCAAATCCACATATATTTAACTCAAACCTAACATGTTTAGTTATATAAAAGAAAATAATTTGATTAATTACTCCCTCCGTCCTGAATTGACCGTCCTGTTTACTATTTGGACATGTCGTTTGACTTCAATTTTTAACATATAAGATAAATTAATTTTAAAATTTAAATTTTGCATATGATTCCTTACATGATAAACTATAAGTTACAAAAGCTAGTTTTATAAAATTATTTTATCTTATATGCTTAATATTGAAGTGGAAAAACGTGTCATAAAGCAAACAGGACGGTCAATTCAGGACGGAGGGAGTATAGATTTGTCATTCTATGATATTATTAACTTTAATTTAGTTAAATACTTAATTTTAATATTTCTATATCTTATTTATATTAAAATTTGATAATAAAAAAGAATAATCTATAATTTATAATATATATTTATTTAATATAAATTACTTAAACGGGTTAGTGGGTAACATACCTTAAACCCAAACCCGACACGGTTATTAAACGAGTTGTGTTCGGGTTGTCCCGTTTATTTAATCATGTCAAATTTTAAAACCCAAATCCGCTAATTTCATGTCAGGTTCGTGTTGGTCAAATGGGTCATGTTGAAATTGCCACCCCTACCTAAAAGTTCTTTTGGTGATGATGGTCATCATTTCATAACAGTATCAAGGCGATATCTTGCGGACACGTAGGGAATAGTTCTTAATTCTCCGGTTGTAGGCTGTTTTGTTAAGTTCAAGATTTGATCAGCTAGTTTATTGTCTCTGTATGTCACATACATCAATTATCATATCAACTATTTTTCTCCTCTACTTTTTCTAACTTTCAACTGACAACTGACATCAGCTAGATTATCAGCCATGCAAAAGAATGGGGCCTAAATAACTTATGTGTTAATGTGAGCCCTTGGTCATCCTACTTATGCAAAGGCCCATGAGGAACAATTTGGGTTCAAGACATGGTATGCTATCAGGATAATTACGTTGACTAGTCTCAAGTTGGGCTGTGGTCTAGCTGGAATCTATGTACTTGTATTATGCAAACAATTCAACGTATACATATATTTTCTACTTTCAAAGAAAAAAAACAAACCCATGCATTCAAACTTGAAAAAGTTATCCAAATATGGTCTACCCATAATTGGACAAAGTTACAACCACTTAAATTACTTAAATAGTAATACCTAAACTAGCCGTTGGGAGAATGGGAAACAACAAAATGACCATAAAATATAGTTGTTGAAGAATTTTGACCGTTGAGTGTGGTATCCCGTGAATTTTACAAATTTTATGTTGTAATATATTATAAACTTAAACACTACAGTGTGGTATCATATGTACCATAAAATTATGCTCGTTAAAATACTTTAGGTAAAAACATCTTTTTACACCCCAGTTACTGACGGCTTAAACGTCTGTCAACCATTTGTGGTATGCAATGAATTTTAAAAAACTTTTTTGATATAATAAAACCTTTTAAAGAGACGTGATATTTTATAAATTCTTTAGTGGTATTCGGTGAATTTTCACAAATAAAAAATATGTTATATTTATTCAATTAACTTAATGTTTAGCAATCAATTTATAACAAAACTAAATATTTAGTCATTAATTTATGACTAAATATTATGTTTACTAATTAATTAATTAATGTGTAGATGTTATATTTGTTTATTCATTGTAACACCCTGGATTTTTACCTCAAAACATAGCTTATGAAAATACAAATCTGACGGCGCAAACGACATTAAAAATGGACTTCAAACGAGTCCCAAAAGGGCAAAACAGAGTTGGTCCGAACTTATGTCCGGACATGGTAAGTTCGGACACAAGCCGAAGCGAAATAGACTGCGGAAAACCAAACGTCCGAACTTGTGTCCGGACTTCGAAATTCGGACACAAGTCGAGTTTCAAAACTTCGGAAAAATTCATACGTGGTCCGAACATTGGTCCGAACTTGCAAGTTCGGACATAGGTCGAGACTTGCAAGCTAAACCCGTCCTCGCATGCTGTCCGAACATAGAAGTTTGGACAGATGTCCGGACACAGCCAAACGATGAAAAACCTTGAAACTTTTGGGGCCTGTCCAAACATTGATGTCCGGACGGACGTTCGGACAGGTCCTTAAGTGCAGTTTTTAAAACGTAAACAGAAACCAAAAACCATTAGAAACTCTCATATAAAACACAATAACAACATGAGGAACTCTTGAACAGAAAGGGTCATTATTAAATACTCAATACAAAGCTCAAACTCAAATAAAACTAATTCATAAATGCCAAAAAGTTCATTTAACCAAAACTCAAATGAACATAACCTTTAACACAGCAGCGGATCTCAAAACGTCCAGGGCATTACCGCCACACCCAACTCCCATGGGTGCTCAGGCTAATGAACTAATTAACACTAAAACAAAAGTTAACTTCAAGTTATGCGGAAGCAAAAATAAATACTCAATGTATAAAACTTTGAGAGCATCACAGCATCTCTTTATCACTGAAACTCAAAACATCGCCTTAATTATTCGCAGTCCTTAACTATATGATTCGCTATCCCGATCCCCACAATTAGTCATCCATACCTGCGATCATAAAACATAGACAAAACACAGAAAGGATCGCACAAATCAGAAAAACTGAGTAAATTCCACCTCAACCTGTAAAATACATTTTAGAACTCATTTGCCTTTAATAAACAGATGAGAAGGTTTTACTGAACAGTTGATGAATTTCCAGAAAACATAACAATACCGAAACCACAGTAGGGAGCTTTCAACAGGAGGTAACCACAATTCCAAACACGGGGTCACCTATGGGACCCCAAACAACAATTCCAGGACAGTCACCTATGGGACCGTCAAACAACCACCTCACCCTAAGTCCTTAAGTGTGCACACCCCCTATGAAACAGCAGTAACATAGAGTAGATCATAGAGCTTAACTGCAACAATGTGTGCAGCGCAAATAATAACAATAATGGGGAGCACCTATGGGCTCCCAAACAACATAATACAACCTGTGAAAGACTCCCAAAAACCATAACTGAAATACCACAATCTCAATCCAATTCCTCAATTCCAAAACGTGGGAAACAATCCCAAATCCTCAAACCACAATCGAGAACTCATAAAACACAGCGGAACCTTTTCCAATCCTTTTACAAAACATCAGTCAAACAATCATTGAGCATAGAATTTACCTGGAACAACCTAATCCCTCAAGAGCCCAACCGCTCCGGACTATTGATAGCACTCGTCGATGTAATCGGCGTCTAGGTAACCAAAATTAACAATCAGAATTCATCGAACAACGAGTAGATAACTAAACAACTATACATTACCCGACAATCTACCAATTGGACACCAGGGAATTAATCGGACTTCGATGAAACTAGCGAGAATTCACCAAGGGTTTGAAGAGAGAGAGCGTGAAAATAAAAGGGCAGAGTGTAAACGCAAGAATGGCGTATTGAGGATGGAGAATAGTGAAGAGAAATCAACCCTTAAATAGAATTATTTGTATAATAAAAAGAAAATAACTAATTAAGGATTTATGCTAAAAGGAAATACAAATAAAATAATTAAGAAAGAGTTCTAACTCTTGGAATTTAAAATATCTCCAAAGGATTGATCTCGTTAAGTTAGGGAAATCAGTAAAAGAGGATTGATGAAGTAATTCAGGAAAGAATAAATCAGAAACGAGAAACAATATCAAGAGGTCAATTAATAAACATTTATTTGGAAGGAGATAATTTAGAAAAGGGTAGATATGTTGTAAATAATTTAAAGGTTTAACAAAGGAAAAGAACAACTCGTTAAAAGATAAATGACGACACCAGTAATATAATTACTGAGAGAAGAATAAGGAGAGTTAACAGAATAATATTTTGAGTAGTCAAATAGAATTCAAACTGTGAATACTTAAAATAAGTTGGAAAGAATATTCTGGAATAGTACTTCGGAGTTTAAATAACTTAGGGAAATTAGGAGAAGGAAATAATACTATATCATATAGCATTCGAATATAGTTAAATCCATTAATGCAAAACGTTACCAATATTCAGAAACACTGTAAGGAGAAAGATTAATTCCCTGGGCCACCTTAACTAACCTCGGACATGTCACTCATACCATATACCATATTATTCCTAGCTTGGAATTTCCTGGGTATTTCATCTCATCCCCCTTAAAAGAAAGCTTCGCCCTCGAAACTAAAACTTATCCATAAGGCGAAAAACTGCTAAACGAAGTACTAACTTGAGTGGTTACCTGATCGAAGAGCTGTGGGTACCTCTTTCTCATTTCCTCCTTTACCTCCCATGTAGCCTCTTCAGTACCATGATTAGACCATAAGACTTTGACCATACGGATGGACTTCGATCGTGTCTCCCGGGTCTTAGTGTCCATTACTCTGATGGGATATTCCTCATAGGATAGATTCTGCTCTAGCTCCAAGACCTCTGGCTGCAACACATGCGAAGGGTCGGGAACATACCGCTTCAGCTGGGACACATGGAAGACGTTGTGAACTTTCTCAAGCTCACAAGGAAGCGCTAGTCGGTATGCCACCTCTCAAACCCTCTCTAAGATCTCATAGGGTCCAACAAATTTGGGACTGAGCTTCCCTTTCTCCCCGAACCTGGTTACTCCTCTCACAGAAGATACTTTCAGGAAAACTCTATCCCCCACCTCGAACTCAACTGGTCTGCGCTTGAGATCGGCATAGGACTTCTGCCTGTCCTGGGCTGCCTTCATGTTCTCTGGATCATTCGGACTTGCTCCATAGTCTCTTCAATCAACTGAGGCCCCAAAACAATAGTCTCACTAATGTCGCTCCAACATAACGGTGTCCTACACTTCCTCCCATACAAAGCCTCATCAGGAGCCATCTTGATGCTGGTGTGGTAACTGTTGTTATAAGAAAACTCTATCAGATGTAGCATATCAGCCCATGAACCCTGGAAGTCCATCACACATGCCCGAAGCATGTCCTCCAAGGTCTGGATGGTTCTCTCTGTCTGACCATCAGTGGCTGGATGAAACGCAGTGCTCAACTTCAACTTGGTGCCCATCGCCTTCTGAAATTGCTGCCAGAAATGGGCTAAGAACCTCGAGTCTCTGTCTGAAATGATGGTCTCAGGTACACCATGATATCTCACCACATTCCTGATGTAAGCATCCACTAACTGGCTCATGGACCACGTCTTCTTCATGGGTATGAACCGTGCAGACTTAGTGAGTCGGTCCACTATCACCCAAATCTGATTGACTCCTCCCTTCGCCGGTGGTAAACCCATCACGAAGTCCATGGAAATGGAGTCCCACTTCCACTTTGGGACCTCCAACGGCTGCAATAAACCTCCCATCCTCTTGTGCTCGAATTTGACCTTCTGACAGGTAAGGCACTTCGACACAAACTCTACAACCTCCCTCTTCATCTTGGGCCACCAAAACATCTTCTTTAGGTCCTTATACAACTTATCACCGCCAGGATGAACTGAATAGGGAGTATTATGAGCCTCCCTCATCAGTCTCTCCTTTACCTCCTCGCACCCCTGAGGTACACACCATCGGCCTCTAACCTCAGGCTGCCGTCACTGTGGGTCTCGAACCCACTCAGTTTTCCTTCCTTCATTTTCCCTGATGCGCTCCAGCTTCGCATCACTAGGCTGTCCTTTGAGTATCTCCCCATAGATGTCGAAAGAGACACTCATGTGGTACAACCTCACCTCGCGCTCTACTCCTCCCGCCTCCATCACCTCCAAATTCAGCTTCTCGAAGTCACGAACTAACTCGTCTGGGAGAACCCACATCGAATTCACAGAATGGCTTTTCTTCCTACTCAGAGCATCGACCACTAGGTTAGACTTCCCCTCATGATATAAAATCTTCAGATCATAATCCTTGATCAGCTCCAACCATCTCCTCTGCCTCATATTTAGTTCCTTCTGAGTGAAGATGTACTTGAGGCTTTTGTGGTCGGTGTAGATCTTGCAGGAAACACCGTACAAGTAGTGCCTCCAAATCTTCAGGGTGAAGACTACTGCTGCAAGCTCTAGGTCGTGCGTCGGGTATCTGGTCTCGTACTCCTTCAGCTGTCTCGATGTGTAGGCTATGACTTTCCCATGCTGCATCAAGACATATCCCAAGCCATACTTGGAAGCATCGCTGAAAACCTCAAATCCGTCTGTCCCCGAAGGCAAGGTCAACACTAGGGCTGTGGTCAACCTTTCCTTCAATGTCTGAAACGCCTTCTCACAATCATCATCCCACTGGAACTTGGTCACCTTCTTCATGAGGTTTGTGAGGGGTCTAGCTATCTTGAGAAATCCTTCACAAATCTTCTGTAGTACCCCCGCTAGACCCAAGAAACTGCGAACCTCCATAGATTGCTCGGTCTTAGCCACTCTTTCACTGCTTGGATCTTGGCCGGATCCACTGAGATTCCTTCCTTGGTGACGATGTGGCCTAGGAATGCCACTCGATCCAACCAAAAGTCACACTTAGTTAGCTTGGTGTAAAGTTGCTGCTCTCTCAAATCTGCAAGACTGATCTCAGGTGCTCCTCGTGCTCTTCCTCATCCCTGGAGTAGATGAGGATATCGTCTATGAATACCACCACAAACCGGTCTAAATAGGGATTAAAGATCCAATTCATGAGGTCCATGAAGACTGCCGGCGCATTCGTCAATCCAAAGGGCATCACCAGAAAATCAAAATGCCCATATCTGGTCCTGAAAGCAGTCTTCAGAATATCCTTCTCTGCAACACGTAGCTGGTGGTATCCCGACCTCAGGTCTATCTTGGAGAAGACTCCTGCACCCTGGAGCTGGTCGAAGAGGTCGTCGATTCTGGGCAAGGGATACCGGTTCTTTACAGTGATCTGGTTCAGCTCCCGGTAGTCTATGCACAGCCTCATGCTCCCATCCTTCTTCTTTACAAACAAGACAGGAGCTCCCCATGGCGATACACTCGGGCGAATGTATCCCTTCTCCAGTAACTCCTCCAATTGGACTTTCAGTTCCTTCAACTCTGATGGCGCCATACGGTATGGGGCCTTGGAGATATAGGCTGCTCCTGGCACAAGGTCGACGCTGAACTCCACCTCCCTGTCTGGCGGCATACCAGGAATCTCATCTGGAAAGACGTCAGGGAACTCATTCACCACCCGAATCTCTTCTAATGGGCTCGGCGCTAGGCTCAGATCCTGGACATGGCAAAGGTATGCCTGCTGTCCCTTCTTCACTTGGGAGAGAATTGACATAGCTGAAACATCTTTACTCCCGGTTTCTTCTCACGCTACTGTAGGAGACTCTTCGGCCCGCTGGTCCTCTCAGGATGATCTTTGCTCTCCACAATCGATCTTCCCCTTATACTTGCTTAGCCAGTCCATCCCCAAAATGATATCGAAGTCGGAGAGGACGAACTGGATCAGGTCAGTTACAAAAGTTTCCCCCTTTATGTCTACCCCCACATCCTTCAATACATGATTACAAGAGATAACCCGCCCCGAGGGTATAGATACTGCTATGGTAGGAGTCTTACAAGTTTCTAGACCCAGTTTCTTAACAAATTTCTCAGAAATGAAGGAATATGAAGCTCCAGTATCGAACAAAACACGGGCAGAAGTACCATGAACAAAAAGGTACCTGCTAACACCTCTGCTTCGGCCTCCGCCTCGGCCCGGCTCATAACATTGATCCTCCCAGGAGCTCTACTGTTGTCTCGGTTCTCCCCTGGACCTCGGTTACCTCCGTTTCCACCCCCGCCATTGCCACGCTGGGGAGCATCCCTCGCTGATTCTAGCCCTGGTGCTGATCTCTGCCTCGAGACTGGGGGTCTGCTGGTCTGTAGGTCCGGTCTCCGCCATTTCCCTTCTGCTGAATGCCTCCTGGGGATCCTGGAAGCACTCAAAAGCTCTGTGGCCCTTCTTGCCACACCGGAAGCACGCCACCAGATTTCCTTCACAGTCGTTCCCCGGGTGATCCTTGTGGCATCTCCTACAGTGGAAGTGCCTGCTACGCCCGTACTCTGCTCTCTGAGCCTGCCCCTGGGGCCTATCATTCCGCCTCTGATCTTTCTCTGGTTCACATCGAACCTCCTTCCATCACCTGAGTTAGGCCTCCACCTCTTGTCCTGATGGGGCCTCTGATGTCGGTCGTCTCGACTCCGGGATTCTTCCCCGTCCTCCATCTTCCTCTTCTGGCCTGCCTGTACCTCCCTCCTCTTCTGCTGCACCCTATACAGGTTAGCAGCCTTTCCATAAGCGTCCTAGAGGGTAGGTATCGCCAGCACGCTCAAAGCCTCCTGGAGACTCCAGTTGAGTCCCCCCATAAATCTCTGCACCTTCGACGCCTCGTCCAGGACCATCGTCGGCGCGAATCTCGCCAGCTCTAGGAACTTGGAGTGATACTCCTTCACACTCCGGGCCTACTGTTTGAGCTCATAGAACTCCAGGTATTTCTGCATCCGGACATGTTCAGGGTAGAATCGCCTTCGCATGGCCTCCTTCAGTGCCTCCCATCCAAAGTTAGGTCCCGCCAGAAGGTATCCTTGTTGGCAGACCACCAGATGTCAGCCTCGCTCTTGAAGTAATACACAGCGGCGTTGACTCTCCTATCAGCAGGGCAGTTGACCGCCTCAAAGATCTTGTCAAACTCTCGCAGCCAATCCTCCAGCAAGTACCGGGTCCTCTCCCCCTTGAATGCAGTCGGCTTCAAGTGGGCAATCCTCTTCGTGTAGACTTCTGGCACAGTGTCGCTGGCCTTGGCGTTGCACAATCTGGCCCAGGTTTAAAGCAAGCTCCTGAAGCTGTCTCATTGGGTCATTGGCTGCCATGGTAGTCCTCCCGCTTCGACTTCTGGTGTTGTAGGGGAAATTCAGTCGGTCTGCCAGTTTACCCTACTCAAGGTGGACTTCTGATTATGAGTCAAAATTTCAAAGGCTCTTAAATTCCCCATAACAATCCCCTTCTAGTTATACTACAATCTCACTACCCCAATCCACGGGTAGATAATTCAGATATAACAATGATATATATATAAGTATGATACAATTCAACAATGGATAGTAAACAACAATCCCTGTATAATCTTCAAACACCACACCAAGATGTCCATATATAACTCAACAACTCACAAAATAACACATAATCCATCATAACTTCCCCAAACGACTTATCCCCAAATTTTTAATCGGTTTACTCAGGTTTTATCTTATTTCAAAAACAAAAGCTCTGATACCTCCTTGTAACACCCTGTATTTTACCTCAAAACATAGCTTATGAAAATACAAATCTAACGGCGCAAATGGCATTAAAAACAGACTTCAAACAGTCCCAAAAGGGGCAAAAAGAGTTGGTCCGAACTAGTGTCCGCACATGGTAAGTTCGGACACAAGCCGAAGCGAAATAGACTGCGGAAAACCAAACGTCCGAACTTGTGTCCGGACTTCGAAGTTCGGACACAATTCGAGTTTCAAAACTTCAGAAAAATGCTTATGTGGTCTGAACATTGGTCCGAACTTGCAAGTTCAGACATAGTCGAGACTTGCAAGCTAAACCCGTCCTCGCACGCTGTCCGGACATAGAAGTTCAGACAGATGTCCGGACACAGCCAAATGATGAAAAACCTTGAAACTTTCGGGGCCTGTCCGAACATTGATGTCCGGACGGACGTTCGGACAGGTCCTTAAGTGCAGTTTTTAAAACGTAAATAGAAACCAAAACCATTAGAAACTCTCATATAAAACACAATAACAACATGAGGAACTCTTGAACAGAAAGGGTCATTATTAAATACTCAATACAAAGCTCAAACTCAAATAAAACTAATTCATAAATGCCAAAAGTTCATTTAACCAAAACTCAAATGAACATAACCTTTAACACACAGCGGATCTCAAAACGTCCAGGGCATTACCGCCACACCCAACTCCCATGGGTGCTCAGGCTAATGAACTAATTAACACTAAAACAAAAGTTAACTTCAAGTTATGCGGAAGCAAAAATAAATACTCAATGTATAAAACTTTGAGAGCATCACAGCATCTCTTTATCACTGAAACTCAAAACATCGCCTTAATTATTCGCAGTCCCTAACTATGTGATTCGCTATCCCGATCCCCACAATTATTCATCCATACCTGCGATCATAAAACATAGACAAAACACAGAAAGGATCGCACAAATCAGAAAAACTGAGTAAATTCCACCTCAACCTGTAAAATACATTTTAGAACTCATTTGCCTTTAATAAATAGATGAGAAGGTTTTACTGAACAGTTGATGAATTTCCAGAAAACATAACAATACCGAAACCACAGTAGGGAGCTTTCAATAAGAGGTAACCACAATTCCAAACACGGGGTCACCTATGGGACCCCAAACAACAATTCCAGGACAGTCACCTATGGGACCGTCAAACAACCACCTCACCCTAAGTCCTTAAGTGTGCACACCCCCTATGAAACAGCAGTAACATAGAGTAGATCATAGAGCTTAACTGCAACAATGTGTGCAACGCAAATAATAACAATATGGGGAGCACCTATGGGCTCCCAAACAATAGAATACAACCTGTGAAAGACTCCCAAAACCATAACCGAAATACCACAATCTCAATCCAATTCCTCAATTCCAGAACGTGGGAAACAATCCCAAATCCTCAAACCACAATCGAGAACTCATAAAACACAGCGGAACCTTTTCCAATCTTTTACAAAACATCAGTCAAACAATCATTGAGCATAGAATTTACCTGGAACAACCAAATCCCTCAAGAGCCCAACCGCTCCGGACTATTGATAGCACTCGTCGATGTAATCGGCGTCTAGGTAACCAAAATTAACAATCAGAATTCATCGAACAACGAGTAGATAACTAAACAACTATACATTACCCGACAATCTACCAACTGGACACCAGGGAATTAATCGGACTTCGACGAACTAGCGAGAATTCACCAAGGGTTTGAAGAGAGAGCGTGAAAATAAAAGGGCAGAGTGTAAACGCAAGAACGGCGTATTGAGGATGGAGAATAGTGAAGAGAAATCAACCCTTAAATAGAATTATTTGTATAATAAAAAAATAACTAATTAAGGATTTATGCTAAAAGGAAATACAAATAAATAATTGAAGAGTTCTAACTCTTGGAATTTAAAATATCTCCAAAGGATAGATCTCGTTAAGTTAGGGAAATCAGTAAAAGAGGATTGATGAAGTAATTCAGGAAAGAATAAATCAGAAACGAGAAACAATATCAAGAGGTCAATTAATAAACATTTATTTGGAAGGAGATAATTTAGAAAAGGGTAGATATGTTGTAAATAATTTAAAGGTTTAACAAAGGAAAAGAACAACTCGTTAAAAGATAAATGAAGACACCAGTAATATAATTACTGAGAGAAGAATAAGGAGAGTTAACAGAATAATATTTTGAGTAGTCAAATAGAATTCGAACTCTGAATACTTAAAATAAGTTGGAAAGAATATTCTGGAATAGTACTTCGGAGTTTAAATAACTTAGGGAAATTAGGAGAAGGAAATAATACTATATCATATAGCATTCGAAATATTGTTAATTCCATTAATGCAAAACGTTACCAATATTCAGAAACACTGTAAGGAGAAAGATTAATTCCCTGGGCCACCTTAACTAACCTCGGACATGTAACTCATACCATATACCATATTATTCCTAGCTTGGAATTTCCTAGGTATTTCATCTCATCCCCCATAAAAGAAAGCTTCGCCCTCGAAGCTAGAACTTATCCATAAGGCGAAAACTGCTAAACGAAGTACTAACTTGAGCGGTTACCTGATCGAAGAGCTGTGGGTACCTCTTCCTCATTTCCTCCTCTACCTCCCATGTAGCCTCTTCGGTACCATGATTAGACCATAAGACTTTGACCATACGGATGAACTTCGATCGTGTCTCCCGGGTCTTAGTGTCCATTACTCTGATGGGATATTCCTCATAGGATAGATTCTGCTCTAGCTCCAAGACCTCTGGCTGCAACACATGCGAAGGGTCGGGAACATACCGCTTCAGCTGGGACACATGGAAGACGTTGTGAACTTTCTCCAGCTCACAAGGAAGCGCTAGTCGGTATGCCACCTCTCAAACCCTCTCTAAGATCTCATAGGGTCCAACGAATTTGGGACTGAGCTTCCCTTTCTCCCGAACCTGGTTACTCCTCTCACAGGAGATACTTTCAGGAAAACTCTGTCCCCCACCTCGAACTCAACTGGTCTGCGCTTGAGATCGGCATAGGACTTCTGCCTGTCCTGGGCTGCCTTCATTGTCTCTGGATCATTCGGACTTGCTCCATAGTCTCTTCAATCAACTGAGGCCCCAAAACAATAGTCTCACTAATGTCGCTCCAACATAACGGTGTCCTACACTTCCTCCCATACAAAGCCTCATAAGGAGCCATCTTGATGCTGGTGTGGTAACTGTTGTTATAAGAAAACTCTATCAGATGTAGCATATCAGCTCATGAACCCTGGAAGTCCATCACACATGCCCGAAGCATGTCCTCCAAGGTCTGGATGGTTCTCTCTGTCTGACCATCAGTGGCTGGATGAAACGCAGTGCTCAACTTCAACTTGGTGCCCATCGCCTTCTGAAATTGCTGCCAGAAATGGGCTAAGAACCTCGAGTCTCTGTCTGAAATGATGGTCTCAGGTACACCATGATATCTCACCACATTCCTGATGTAAGCATCCACAACTGGCTCATGGACCTCTTCTTCATGGGTATGAACCGTGCAGACTTAGTGAGTCGGTCCACTATCACCCAAATCTGATTGACTCCTCCCTTCGCCGGTGGTAAACCCATCACGAAGTCCATGGAAATGGAGTCCCACTTCCACTTTGGGACCTCCAACGGCTGCAATAAACCTCCCATCCTCTTGTGCTCGAATTTGACCTTCTGACAGGTAAGGCACTTCGACACAAACTCTACAACCTCCCTCTTCATCTTGGGCCACCAAAACATCTTCTTTAGGTCCTTATACAACTTATCACCGCCAGGATGAACTGAATAGGGAGTATTATGAGCCTCCCTCATCAGTCTCTCCTTTACCTCCTCGCACCCCTGAGGTACACACCATCGGCCTCTAAACCTCAGGCTGCCGTCACTGTGGGTCTCGAACCACTCAGCTTTCCCTTCCTTCATCTTTTCCCTGATGCGCTCCAGCTTCGCATCACCAGGCTGTCCTTTGAGTATCTCCCCATAGATGTCGAAAGAGACACTCATGTGGTACAACCTCACCTCGCGCTCTACTCCTCCCGCCTCCATCACCTCCAAATTCAGCTTCTCGAAGTCACGAACTAACTCGTCTGGGAGAACCCACATCGAATTCACAGAATGGCTTTTCTTCCTACTCAGAGCATCGGCCACTAGGTTAGACTTCCCCTCATGACATAAAATCTTCAGATCATAATCCTTGATCAGCTCCAACCATCTCCTCTGCCTCATATTTAGTTCCTTCTGAGTGAAGATGTACTTGAGGCTTTTGTGGTCGGTGTAGATCTTGCAGGAAACACCGTACAAGTAGTGCCTCCAAATCTTCAGGGCGAAGACTACTGCTGCAAGCTCTAGGTCGTGCGTCGGGTATCTGGTCTCGTACTCCTTCAGCTGTCTCGATGCGTAGGCTATGACTTTCCCATGCTGCATCAAGACACATCCCAAGCCATACTTGGAAGCATCGCTGAAAACCTCAAATCCGTCTGTCCCCAAAGGCAAGGTCAACACTGGGGCTGTGGTCAACCTTTCCTTCAATGTCTGAAACGCCTTCTCACAATCATCATCCCACTGGAACTTGGTCACCTACTTCATGAGGTTTGTGAGGGGTCTAGCTATCTTTGAGAAATCCTTCACAAATCTTCTGTAGTACCCCGCTAGACCCAAGAAACTGCGAACCTCCGTTAGATTACTCGGTCTTAGCCACTCTTTCACTGCTTGGATCTTGGCCGGATCCACTGAGATTCCTTCCTTGGTGACGATGTGGCCTAGGAATGCCACTCGATCCAACCAAAAGTCACACTTAGTTAGCTTGGCGTAAAGTTTGCTACCTCAAAATCTGTAAGACTGATCTCAGGTGGTCATCATGCTCTTCCTCATCCCTGGAGTAGATGAGGATATCGTCTATGAATACCACCACCAACCGGTCTAAATAGGGATTAAAGATCCAGTTCATGTGGTCCATGAAGACTGCCGGCGCATTCGTCAATCCAAAGGGCATCACCAGAAAATCAAAATGCCCATATCTGGTCTTGAAAGTAGTCTTCAGAATATCCTTCTCTGCAACACGTAGCTGGTGGTATCCCGACCTCAGGTCTATCTTGGAGAAGACTCTTGCACCCTGGAGCTGGTCGAAGAGGTCGTCGATTCTGGGCAAGGGATACCGGTTCTTTACAGTGATCTGGTTCAGCTCCCGGTAGTCTATGCACAGCCTCATGCTCCCATCCTTCTTCTTTACGAACAAGACAGGAGCTCCCCATGGCGATACACTCGGGCGAATGTATCCCTTCTCCAGTAACTCCTCCAATTGGACTTTCAGTTCCTTCAACTCTGATGGCGCCATACGGTATGGGGCCTTGGAGATAGGCGCTGCTCCTGGCACAAGGTCGACGCTGAACTCCACCTCCCTGTCTGGCGGCATACCAGGAATCTCATCTGGAAAGACGTCAGGGAACTCATTCACCACCCGAATCTCTTCTAATGGGCTCGGCGCTCGGCTCAGATCCTGGACATGGCAAAGGTATGCCTGCTGTCCCTTCTTCACTTGGGAGAGAATTGACATAGCTGAAACTATCTTTACTCCCGGTTTCTTCTCCACGCTACTGTAGGAGACTCTTCGGCCCGCTGGTCCTCTAAGATGATCTTCTGCTCTCCACAATCGATCTTCCCCTTATACTTACTTAGCCAGTCCATCCCCAAAATGATATCAAAGTCGGAGAGGATGAACTGGATCAGGTCAGTTACAAAAGTTTCCCCCTTTATGTCTACCCCCACATCCTTCAATACATGATTACAAGAGATAACCCGCCCCGAGGGTATAGATACTGCTATGGTAGGAGTCTTACAAGTTTCTAGACCCAGTTTCTTAACAAATTTCTCAGAAATGAAGGAATATGAAGCTCCAGTATCGAACAAAACAAAGGGCAAAAGTACCATGAACATAAAAGGTACCTGCTAACACCTCTGCTTCGGCCTCCGCCTCGGCCTGGCTCATAACATTGATCCTCCCAGGAGCTCTACTGTTGTCTCGGTTCTCCCCTGGACCTCGGTTACCTTCGTTTCCACCTCGGACATGTCACTCATACCATATACCATATTATTCCTAGCTTGGAATTTCCTGGGTATTTCATCTCACCCCCCTTAAAAGAAAGCTTCGCCCTCGAAGCTAAAACTTATCCATAAGGCGAAAAACTGCTAAATGAAGTACTAACTTGAGCGGTTACCTGATCGAAGAGCTGTTGGTACCTCTTCCTCATTTCCTCCTCTACCTCCCATGTAGCCTCTTCGGTACCATGATTAGACCATAAGAGTTTGACCATACGGATGGACTTCGATCGTGTCTCCCGGGTCTTAGTGTCCATTACTCTGATGGGATATTCCTCATAGGATAGATTCTGCTCTAGCTCCAAGACCTCTGGCTGCAACACACGCGAAGGGTCGGGAACATACCGCTTCAGCTGGGACACATGGAAGACGTTGTGAACTTTCTCCAGCTCACAAGGAAGCGCTAGTCGGTATGCCACCTCTCCAACCCTCTCTAAGATCTCATAGGGTCCAACGAATTTGGGACTGAGCTTCCCTTTCTCCCCGAACCTGGTTCCTCCTCTCACAGGAGATACTTTCAGGAAAACTCTGTTCTTTACCTCGAACTCAACTGGTCTGCGCTTGAGATCGGCATAGGACTTCTGCCTGTCCTGGGCTGCCTTCATGTGTCTCTGGATCATTCGGACTTGCTCCATAGTCTCTTCAATCAACTGAGGCCCCAAAACAATAGTCTCACTAATGTCGCTCCAACATAACGGTGTCCTACACTTCGCTCCAACATAACGGTGTCCAAGGTTAGTACTTCGAGGGCGAAGCTTTCTTTTAAGGAGCATCCCCTCGCTGATTCTGGCCCTGGTGCTGATCTCTGCCTCGAGACTGGGGGTCTGCTGGTCTGTAGGTCCGGTCTCCGCCATTTCCCTTCTACTGAATGCCTCCCTGGGGATCCTGAAAGCACTCAAAAGCTCTGTGGCCCTTCTTGCCACACCGGAAGCACGCCACCAGATTTCCTTCACAGTCCTTCCCCGGGTGATCCTTGTGGCATCTCCTACAGTGGAAGTGCCTGCTACGCCCGTACTCTGCTCTCTGAGCCTGCCCCTGGGGCCTATCATTCCGCCTCTGATCATTCCTCTGGTTCACATCGAACCTCCTTCCATCACCTGAGTTAGGCCTCCACCTCTTGTCCTGATGGGGCCTCTGATGTCGGTCGTCTCGACTCCGGGATTCTTCCCCGTCCTCCATCTTCCTCTTCTGGCCTGCTTGTACCTCCCTCCTCTTCTGCTGCACCCTATACAGGTTAGCAGCCTTTCCATAAGCGTCCTGAAGGGTAGGTATCGCCAGCACGCTCAAAGCCTCCTGGAGACTTCAGTTGAGTCCCCCCACAAATCTTTGCACCTTCGACGCCTCGTCCGGGACCATCGTCGGCGTGAATCTCGCCAGCTCTAGGAACTTGGAGTGATACTCCTTCACACTCCGGGCCTGCTGTTTGAGCTCAGAGAACTCCAGGTATTTCTGCATCCGGACATGTTCAGGGTAGAATCGCCTTCGCATGGCCTCCTTCAGTGCCTCCCATCCAAAGTTAGGTCCCGCCAGAAGAGTATCCTTGTTGGCAGACCACCAGATGTCAGCCTCGCTCTTGAAGTAATACACAGCGGCGTTGACTCTCCTATCAGCAGGGCAGTTGACCGCCTCAAAGATCTTGTCAAACTCTCGCAGCCAATCCTCCAGCAGTACCGGGTCCTCCTCCCCCTTGAATGCAGTCGGCTTCAAGTGGGCAATCCTCTTCGTGTAGTCTTTTGGCACATTGTCTCGCTGGGCTTGGCGTTGCACAATCTGGCCCAGGTTTAAAGCAAGCTCCTGAAGCTGTCTCATTGGGTCATTGGCTGCCATGGTAGTCCTCCCGCTTCGACTTCTGGTGTTGTAGGGGAAATTCAGTCGGTCTGCCAGTTTACCCTACTCAAGGTGGATTCCTGATTATGAGTCAAAATTTCAAAGGCTCTTAAATTCCCCATAACAATCCCCTTCTAGTTACACTACGATCTCACTACCCCAATCCATGGGTAGATAATTCAGATATAACAATGATATATATAATAAGTATGATACAATTCAACAATTGGATAGTAAACAACAATCCCTGTATAATCTTCAAACACCACACCAAGATGTCCAATATAACTCAACAGCTCACAAAATAACACATAATCCATCATAACTTCCCCAAACGGCTTATCCCCAAATTTTTAATCCGGTTTACTCAGGTTTTATCTTATTTCGAAAACAAAGCTCTGATACCACCTTGTAACACCCTGTATTTTTACCTCAAAATATAGCTTATGAAAATACAAATCTAACGGCGCAAACGGCATTAAAAACAGACTTCAAACAAGTCCAAAAAGGGCAAAACAGAGTTGGTACAAACTTGTGTCCGGACATGGTAAGTTCGGACACAAGCCGAAGCGAAATAGACTGCGGAAAACCAAACGTCCGAACTTGTGTCCGGACTTCAAAGTTCGGACACAAGTCGAGTTTCAAAACTTCGGAAAAATTCTTATGTGGTCCGAACATTGGTCCGAACTTGCAAGTTCGGACATAGGTCGAGACTTGCAAGCTAAACCCGTCCTCGCATGCTGTCCGAACATAGAAGTTCGGACAGATGTCTGGACACAGCCAAACGATGAAAAACCTTGAAACTTTCGGGGCCTGTCCGAACATTGATGTTCGGACGGACGTTTGGACAGGTCCTTAAGTGCAGTTTTTAAAACGCAAACAGAAACCATAAACCATTAGAATCTCTCATATAAAACACAATAACAACATGAGGAACTCTTGAACAGAAAGGGTCATTATTAAATACTCAATACAAAGCTCAAACTCAAATAAAACTAATTCATAAATGCCAAAAGTTCATTTAACCAAAACCAAACTCAAATGAACATAACCTTTAACACAGCAGTGGATCTCAAAACGTCCAGGGCATTACCGTCACACCCAACTCCCATCGGTGCTCAGGCTAATGAACTAATTAACACTAAAACGAAAGTTAACTTCAAGTTATGCGGAAGCAAAAATAAATACTCAATGATTAAAACTTAGAGAGCATCACAGCATCTCTTTATCACTGAAACTCAAAACATCGCCTTAATTATTCGCAGTCCCTAACTATGTGATTCGCTATCCCGATCCCCACAATTAGTCATCCATACCTGCGATCATAAAACATAGACAAAACACAGAAAGGATCGCACAAATCAAAAAAACTGAGTAAATTCCACCTCAACCTGTAAAATACATTTTAGAACTCATTTGCCTTTAATAAACAGATGAGAAGGTTTTACTGAACAGTTGATGAATTTCCAGAAAACATAACAATACCGAAACCACAGTAGGGAGCTTTCAACAGGAGGTAACCACAATTCCAAACACGGGGTCACCTATGGGACCCCAAACAACATTCCAGGACAGTCACCTATGGGACCGTCAAACAACCACCTCACCCTAAGTCCTTAAGTGTGCACCCCCTATGAAACAGCAGTAACTAGAGTAGATCATAGAGCTTAACTGCAACAATGTGTCAGCGCAAATAATAACAATAATGGGGAGCACCTATGGGCTCCCAAACAACAGAATACAACCTGTGAAAGACTCCCAAAACCATAACTGAAATACCACAATCTCATCCAATTCCTCATTCCAAAACGTGGGAAACAATCCCAAATCCTCAAACCACAATCGAGAACTCATAAAACACAGGCGGAACCTTTTCAATCCTTTTACAAAACATCAGTCAAACAATCATTGAGCATAAAATTTACCTGGAACAACCAAATCTCTCAAGAGCCCAACCGCTCTGGACTATTGATAGCACTCATCGATGTAATCGGCGTCTAGGTAACCAAAATTAACAATCAGAATTCATCAAACAACGAGTAGATAACTAAACAACTATGTAGAATACATTACCCGCACCATCTACAACTGGACACCAGGGAATTAATCGGACTTCGACGAAACTAGAGAGAATTCACAAGGTTTGAAGAGGTGAGCAATGAAATAAAGGGCAGAGTGTATGTATAATAAAAGAATTACTAATTAGGATTTATGCTAAAAGGAAATACAAATAATAATTAAGAAAGAGTTCCTAACTCTTGGAATTTAAAATATCTCCAAAGGATAGATCTCGTTAAGTTAGGGAATTGTAAAATAGGATTGATGAAGTAATTCATGAAAGAATAAATCAGAAACGAGAAACAATATCAAGGGTCAATTAATAAACATTTTTTTGGGAAGGAGATAATTTAGAAAATAGGGTAGATATGTTGTAATATTTAAATGTTTAAAAGGAATAGAACAACTCGTTAAAAGATAAATGAAGACACCGGTAATATAATTACTGAGAGAAGAATAAGGAGAGTTAACAGAATAATATTTTGAGTAGTCAAATAGAATTCGAACTCTGAATACTTAAAATAAGTTGGAAAGAATATTCTGGAATAGTACTTCAGAGTTTAAATAACTTAGGGAAATTAGGAGAAGGAAATAATACTATATCATATAGCATCCGAAATATAGTTAAATCCATTAATGCAAAACGTTACCAATATTCAGAAACACTGTAAGGAGAAAGATTAATTCCCTGGGCCACCTTAACTAACCTCGGACATGTCACTCATACCATATACCATATTATTCCTAGCTTAGAATTTCCTGGGTATTTCATTCATTGTATAACTCAATAAGAAAAGTACTATAAAATTTTAAAAAATATGTTGGGTTTGGGTCAACCTGCTTCAGATTGAGGTTGAAGAAACACAACGGAATGAGCTCAAATCAGGTTTGTATTGACTTACAATATTTTCGGGTCAGTTTCATATTGAACTCAAGCTAACCTAAAACCCGATTTTAACCCCTAAATTTATCAGTAAAAGATTATAAATAAAACTGGGGAGATATACAATAATTATTTCCCTGAAATAACTAAAAAAACAACATTTTCAAATGATAGCTAAAACTTTTGTATTTCATATATAATATAATTCTCAAACATTGTAACCACATACAGCGGGGAAAAAATATGATCGATGGAAGTTATATTTTCTGTTAACACACAAAAAGAGTTAGGTATCTCGGATTTATTAAGAGATGAAAATAACTTTCACGATTATGTTTCTTGAAAAATATTAATATGCTGTATATAACCTATCTTTTATACTTACTAAGATTTGTAATTTTTTGTAACCGTGAAAGTAAAGAAGTATATTTTATACTTAATAATATTACTTTTGCGTTCGGTGAGATTACAAATGTGGTATTTTTGGCATAAATGTTGAAGTTGGTATTTTTGTCTTTTCATTGTTCGGTGTGAATATTTTTTTGTTTGGAATAAATGTGGCATAAATGCGACAATTTTTTCCATTGGCATAAATGTGCTATTTTTGCCTTTGGCGTAAATGTTGAAGTTGACATTTTTGGATACTCGTGGACTGCTGTTCTATCTGAAATTTAATTGGTTCAATTGTTGTTGTTTACCTGTTTTGGGCATTCTTTGTTCGATTGCTAGGTCACTTTTGATTTGGGATATTTTTTTGTTATTAAGGACTGATGTTTGATCTAGAATTGAACTGGATTAGTGTATGACACCCTACTATTTGTGTTAGTTAAAGTTACTCGAACATGTAACAACCACCTTCACTATAGTATTACTTTATTAATCTTGGCTCGATTATAAATTTTAATATAAGAACAAAAAATGCAAAAAGGGTAATCTATTGAGGTAGTAGCAGTAGTTACGGTTTGAGTTGAATAATAATTTCATAGGTGGTTGTTGTGAGTCTACGCTAATCCACTTAACGGTGATTAATTACTCTGAGCTGAATAGTCCCAAAAAACTCCGCACAACGATGACAAGGGCTAAATTACTTTAAACTGAATAGTCCCAAAAAATATATCTGTTTGACGTTGTTGCAGTGGCGATTGGATGAGAACGAACGACATTAGTGGGCCTATGGTGATCAGATGAGAATGAACAACAATAGAGTACCTGTGGCAATCGAACAAGAACAAGCATTATGTAGTACATTAATAGGATTAGTAGACATTAATAGGATCAGTATGAAGACCCTGGAGCTAGCTCCATGGTGGTAGCAGGTGGCTCCATGCCACATGTACAACAACTATTGGCCCTCTTACTCTATTCAATTTCTTTTTAGTCTTTTTTGCAGAAAATATGTAATTTTGTATAAAGTGTCTGGTACTGGTGGGAATACGTGGGAATAAGTGTGTATGAGAAGAGAGACATGAGAGAGAAAACATAAATTAAAAGGAAAAGTATATTAAATTTCAAAATGTTACAACTTAGAAAATATAAGTGCAAAAAAAAAATATCATTGTTCATCATAATTCTTGCTTTTCAAGACAAGATGTATCATAGATATGTTTTGGTAAGCTTAAAATTTTATATTTTTAGAACGAGTATATATTACGTATTTTCAAAGTGAATCTTAATTATTGATAAAATGAATCTTCGTTAATAATAAAATGAAACTTATTCATTAACAAAATGAATCTTCATTAAGATTTACTTTTTTAAAATTAAAATTCACTTTTAGAAAAGCAAAGGATTCACATCATTTAAAATGAAAGGTTCACTTTTCTTAAATATAAGATTCATTTTTTCCTTAAACATTTGATTAACTTTACTTCAACGAAATAGTCACTTTTAAATAAATGAAAGATTCATATTGTTCTTGCATAAGTTTGTGTTAAGATTCATTATTCTTAAATATTTGATTCACTCATTTTTAATAAAAGATTCACTTTTCGTAAACGAATGATTCATCTTGTTCTTGCGTAAGTTTGTGGTAAGATTCAATTTTCTTAAACATAAGATTCACTTTTATTATATATACGATTCACTTAACTTAAACATGTGATTAACTTTTCTTAAACAAAACATTCACTTTTCAATAAATGAAAGGTTCATATTGTTTGCGCATAAGCTTGAGGTAAGATTCAGTCTTCTTAAACCAAGGGTTCATATTGTTCTCGCATAAGATTCACTTTTAAAAACTATTGGAGTATGAAGGTGTTGCTGAGATAGTCAACCAGATCAAATGAGTCAATCACACTTCTCTAAACAAGACAAAGTCAGTCAGCCTCGAAAGAGCGAGAGAGTCCATCCATGTGAATTCATCAATAAGTTACAAAAGTCAAGGAGCAACGTTCACTAAACCATAACCGTCATCAACTATCATCCTTGGCCGAAATTCATGCAAAAAGTGAGCAAAATCCAAAGCCTTGACTTTCTGATAATTCGAGAGAGTCTGTCGGCCAGTTGCGAAAATTAAGGAGCAAGTACAGCAACTACATTGACTTACAACGGTCATCAACGTTCAGACTTGGACCAAAATTATCTCAACGTGGCACTAATCTGAAGACTTGACTCCAACTTCTGAAATTTAGCTCCAGCTTCCGAAATTCAAGGAAAGAGTCATTGGTTCCTGAAATTTCGGAGCTGACAGAGTCAGTCTGCTACATCAGACGTGAGAGTCATAATTGAACGTTGCCAAGTCATCCAATGGATTGGTAATTGTCCGAAACTTAAGGGCCAAGGCTGAGCAACGTTCACAAAGAAGTTAGGACCGGATTTTAAGCAACTACAACGTTTAGATGGCAGAAATTTCGGAAGCAGACTCCCTCAACGGCTCCACTATATAAGAGAATTGTCATTTCGTTTCTCATTGCAGCTTTCCAGAGAGAATCATTTAGAGCATTTGTTTAGAGAAAGCTTTGCCTATTTTAGAGAGAGAGAGAGAGAAAAAGAGAGAGAGAAGTACTAGATTCGTTTGTGCACATCGACAAAGTCGTTCTAGGTAGGACCTAGTTTTCACTACACTTATCATTGAGCTGATCAGAGATTGTTGAAATACCCCAAATCTAAATAATATTATTAAATCATTATTTATTGGAATATAATCCAAATATAAATCATTTCACGTACGCATGCAAACCCATGCATGAAAACGTTACATAAAAATAGGCGTTTTTCCATAAACGCTAAAACGCCTTAGAAACATGTGATCAAGCATGACCTTGTATGACCTTCTAAAACTCAAACCAAATGGTCATACACTCATTATATGAATATATAAATATATTCCCTAAGCTATATTCAGTCAAAAACGCAAAACGCTCGGGAGTGCTCACGCACGCCCCTTAAAGCACGAAAAGTCCGGAGGAGTGCCGAGGTGGCACGAACTCCTATAAAATTATTTCCTTGAGTTCCTAACATCATTATTAACCATTATAAAGAGAACCCACGAAGTGGTTTCTCAAAATTCAGCAAAAACAACAGGAGGATTTCTTAGCGCTCCTTTTTGCCCGGGTGTGTCTCGATGGCCCGTAAATTATGTCACGGGTGGATGTAACCCCATATAACCCAATGTAACATCTTAGTATATGTTTATTTACTATAATAAGTGGTTACAAACACTTGGAACTCATAAAAACAAATTGTTTCCCAAAATTTCCTTAGAGCACAAAAACACACCTTCGGGTGTCACGAAAACGCGATTTACGCAATTGCCTTGTAGTTTTTGACATGCCACGAATTGGTAATCTTAAATAGGGTTAAAATGACCTTCTAAATAAGTTGGTGTGACTAGTCAACAAGACTCTCTATATGGGCCGATTTTGAGAGCAAAAACTAGTATAAAAATTGCATTAAAAGTTTGTAAAAGGCATAGAACATGGTGACTCACCTTCCCATGTGTTATATTACTTAATGCCAAAGTATGTAGGTCTCATTTGACCAGAGAGCTGTCGAAATTAGGTCATGGAATAAGGCCATGTGAGCTAGATACAAAACAAATACTAAAAGCAAAAAGTAGATTCCTTTTCTTTTTGCCTTTTGATTTCTTAAGCATGTGACCTTCCTTAGCTCTTCCTTGGCTCTTCATGACCGGTGGAGACCTCCCAATTGAGCTTGAATTCGTCCAGCTACGAGGAGAAAAGAAAGCAAAACTTAGAAAAATCAAAAGAAGATACCTTACCTTTTCTTACCTTGTCTTCTAGCCAACATTATTTTCTTTCCAACTCTTGCTTAGTCACACCACATGGCCAGTTTTATGCAGTAAAGAAGGGCTTTTATTGAGCCAATAATCTATGTAATAAACTAAGGAAAAGAATAGTCAAATGACATTAAAAATTGACAAAACAAAAATCAAGTTCCAAAGGCATTCTTACCTTATACGTAAGTTTAATCTCATTTCCCTCCTTGCACTCTTCATTCAAAAATTGGTAAGGTTCTAAGCTCTCTCTTCTTGCTTCATCTCCTTCCTTTGAAGCTCTTAAGTCCATTAATGGAGTTTTAACTTCTATCTTCATCTTTAAGGTAATTTCCTAGCATTTCTTGGCAAGTCTTGAAGCAAAACTCTTCCTAGCTTAACAAGGTGTGTTCGGCATCAATTAGTTCTTCAAGGAGATTGTCCAAACCAACATTAAACCAAGGAGCATCTCAAGGTTATCTTAAGGTAGGTTTTAAGCTTGAAAATCCTTAAAGCACATTTTTATGTGTAACCAAGTTCTACTTCTTCTAAGTCTCTTTTCTTCTTCATTTTGATGAAGGAAAACTTGTTCTTCATCTACCTTAGGAGTGCCGAATTTATAAGGAGAAAAGTCTAAGGTAAAGTCTTGTAAAACTACTTACAAATCTACTTAAGGTCTTTGTTGAAGATCTAACTCCTAAACACCTTCACCTCTTGCATAAAACCGAAGAGGAGCATCAAGTTTACCTAGGAGAAGGCTTGGAGATTCAAGAAGAAGTTCAAGCACTTAACCACCTTTGTTAAGAAGTAAGTTTACTAAGTAAATCTTTATGTTATAAGCTTTGTTAAGCTTCTAAAAATTATACAAAAATTATGTACATCTCCTAGGTATATTAAGACCGAAACTATATGGTATTATATGCCAAAAATACAATCTATAACTTATATAGAAAATATTTACCTTAAGACACATTTTTGTGTCACAAAATTTATTTATGTTACAAATAAATTAGGGCCGAAACTTCAAGGGCAAAAATGCTTATTTTTGAGCTAAGAATTTAATAAGACATTACAATAATTTTACATGAGTTATATAACTCCTATGAATTTATGTATAATTATTATGACATATAAATCCACTCTTATAAACTATATGGTCACCAAATAAATATGGCCGAATGTACTAGTTGATAAATAGGTATTAATGACCTACTTAGGTATATAAACTTATATCATAAAGTTTGATGAATTAAAAATATCTTATTAGAGCTTAAATGGCTAATTAATTAAGTTATGTGGTTTAAATGTAATTATTACAAAGTTTAGTGAATTTTTGTGAAAGCCGAGAGTAAAAGGTGTGTTTGGTGTAATTATGATATAATATAAGGTTAGGAAATAAGTTTAAGAATTTTAGATAATTTAAACAAGCTTTAAAATAACTTTTTATAAAGTTTTGGGCTATTATGTAATTTATAAAAGTTATTATGAAAGTTTAGAACATAAAAGGGGCGAATTCATAATTAAGAGATTTATTAGGCTCACCTTTGAAATTTTGAGGAATTATATATTTAGACTTTAGTTTATAAGTTATTAAAGTTATTATAAAGTTTTGGGGTGAAAATGTAATTAATGGAGAGTTCAAGACCAAAGCCGAATTACTTGGGGTTAGTTTGGTAATTTAAGAATTTATATATTATATATTCGGCATTTATGGAGAATTAAAATTAAACTATAGTTTATAAGGCATTATGTAAAGTTTATAAGATTTTATGGTTAAATTGTAATTATAGGAAATAAATTATTATTGCCGAGAAATTAAGGGGCTAAGTTGCTATTTTTGAAAGTTATAATATTTAAGAGCTATATACCAAAATATTAGTGTGACTAGGTAATTTAGCTAAATAAGAAATTAAAACTCTATAATATAAAGAGATTAGAATTTAAATGTAAAGTTTATGAATTAATATGGTTGATTTGTAAATAACCGAAATATAAGGGTAATAATTTAGATTCAAATAAATATAGGTCCTACATGGATATTTGGAGGAATTAGAAGAAAGAATTTTAATTAAAGGAATTATGGAATTAGAACTATGGCTGATATAGTATAAGGAAGTTAAAGGAAAACAATAAATATTATTCGTGACAAAAAGGAGAATAATGAGATTATAAGAATATCATGTCATTGTAAGACATTTAAATATAGTTAAGAAAATTATAAGTTGTTATGTCACTTAGACAATTAAAATAAACAACAAATATAGTACATGAATATATGAATACATATATGTACATTAAAGGATTTATAAAATATCAAAAAGGAATAACAAATAAGTTATACATTAAATCATGAGGTAATTAAAAGAAATAAACCTCACATGAAATAACAAATACGAGATTTGTTGAAAGATCCAATAGAATTATATATAAGGGTAACATAAATTAACCCTCTCAGTTAATCCTATTCTAGGACTTTGTTTGACCAGACGTTGACCGGGAATTTAAACAAGTACAGTCTACGGTGAACGGTATGGGATTCTTGCAACCTGTTTTCTACCGGATTACACCGGCTTGTGTGCTATCTGTTGTTTGAATTAACGACCAAGATAATTAATGTAAAATGTTGTTTACTCTTGTGCGCTGTTGTATTATTTTATGTGCGTGAATGATGCTGACTACAACGTGTATGTCCCACGCATACAAACACTACTATACCAGTGGATTAAATACCTGCGTTTCAGTATACCGAGGACTTGTACTCAAGTCTCTCACTAACTTCACTTTATAACAAACGTCATTATCCTAATCGTGATAATTGACAATACACATTGTGTTCTTGTTTAATGTCTTTATATGACATTAACAATTCTATACTACGAGAACGAGGAGCACAGTTGGATCTGGCCATGCATGCTACAGGAGCTGTACCTGTCTCAGGTCGTCTCCTATCTACGTCACGACGGAACTTTCAGTTGGGAGGAAGACTCTATTCCTCCCGGGTTTCTAATGCCCTTCAGTTTGAGGAAGACTTCATTCCTCTAGTGGGATTCTATTTCCCACTCTCAGTTCAGGGTTTAACTACGTTATCTCCTGGGGTTTTATACCCAACCTTTCAATCTTAACGAGGTCACTATACCTCCACTATTTAAGATATTCAGTTATACCTGTCAGTCCCATTGTGTGGACCCGACTATCACTAAGAGATTTCAGTTCAGCTAACTTGACCTTCTACAGTCTTGTTCTATGTGACATTATTGTCCTTGTATGGATACTTGTTATTATCAGACTATGCTTGTTTACAACTTTATAAAAATGAACTGCATGTGTTCGACAAAGTAGTTGGTGTGGCCCGGTAGACGATGGGCTGCACGTTTTCCATACCAGCATTGTTTGCTGAGCCCCTTTGGGGGCACCCCCATTTTTCAGGTACCTGAAGTTAAGAAGATTACCACACCGAGTGTAGGTGGGGTAGATTCAAGCTATGGGAGTCTTCCTTTAGACATTTGTTTTACTTAAGTATTTTACATTTGAGTTTGATTCCTAGTATCTCGGATTGTATTCGTATTCAGACCGTGACTTTTGGAGATTGTATTTGGACTTAGCCTTGTTGGTCCAAGGGTGCCAACGGCATTGTAATACCGCCCGGTTGTTGTATTTATTTCCGCTGCAGATGTATTTTATTTGGGAGTGATCGCCGTTCAGTTTATTGGATTTCGGGTTGGGGTGTTACAAAAAGTGGTATCAGAGCGTAGTTACGCTCTGGATACAAGGATACACCGAGATTAGGATATCTAAGACTTAGGTTAAGGGTTGAGAGATAGTATTGAAAAGAGTTTAAGTTAGTTTTACTTAGACTACTATCCAAGACCAAGATTTGACCACAGTGCCTAATATACCTCAACATCCTGCAGATGTCGGGAAGAGGAGGACGACGTGGACAGGCTGATGAGGAGCCAAACATCAGGCTGGCAGACATTGCACCTTAATCGCTCAGGCATTTGCACAGACGGGGGTTGCACAGCAGCAGCAGCTACCTCCACCACCACCACCCAGGGAGAGAGACTGGGTGAAGAGTTTGGCTGATTTGAGGCCAACTGCATTCAAGGGGCAGACTGACCCTGCTCACTTAGAGACATACATCATGGAGATGGAGACAGCGTTCGAGACGCTTGTAGTCCCAGCTAGGGAAAAAGTAAGACTTGCAGCCTTTTATCTGAAGGATGCAGCTAGAGATTGGTGGAACATGGTGAAAGCCGACCACCTGGATGACCCAGCCTTTACTTGGGAACACTACACTGCACTACTTAGGGGCAAATACTACCCGGCCCACACCAGAATGGTGAAGACTAGGGAGTTTGACGCCTTGGAGCAGACGGGGAAAATGACCGTGGATGAGTATTATGCAAAGTTTACTTCACTACTCCGGCTACTACCCGGTATAGGATACTCAGACCAAGTGTTGGTCGACCGGTTCTACGGGGGACTGAGCCCTCGACTTCAGTTTGGGATGGGACCAAACATCCCTACCAGTTTGCAGGTAAAATAGGAGAAACACAAACAGTTGAAAATTTTATTACATAGTATACCCCGTCATGGAGATTTGGAGATTGATACCTTGAGATTTCAGGAATGCTATCATGCTGCCTCCGTAGTGGAGATCACTTGTAAGAGAAGGGATGCTTTGAGCTCCCAAAAGAGGAAGGACGGACCGGTGGCGAAGATGCCAAGCAGGGGAACTCCAACAAAAGGAACAAACCCTATCAGAAAGGACAGGGGTCCTATCAAGGGAAGGGGAACCAAACTACTGGGAACCCCAGTCAGGACCCACGGAGCAGCAACTTCACAGAAAACCTACCCACTAAGGGTAGGCACTCTAATCAGACAGTTAGATTTGAACTTTTGTGATTACTTCAGTACCGTTGGAATGTATAATTAATCTTGATTGTATTAGGTTCTGGACATGGTTCAAACACGGGCCAGAAGTATGTCCGCCTTTTCAACTGTAGACAGTGGGGAAAGGATCACCCCGGCGTAGACTGCCAAGGGGAGAAAGTCCAGTGCCGCTACTGCCAGATACTCGGACATCGTGCTTTCGAGTGTATCCGAAACCCGGAGAGCAGGAACTACCGCCCGGGAGCAAAGACAAACACAGGCCAAAAGAATGGAGCTAGCGATACTCGCCCTCCACCAACAAACCAGGCTCAGGGGTATAAGGGCAAAGGCCCAGCATCGGGACCCGCCCTACATGTCATGGACCGCTCAGATGAGGCTGGTCCTTCTACCAACCCAGGTATTTCTAAACCATGTGAACCTGTTATTGAGCAATGGATGATGTGAATGAGTGCTTGCATGCCTTGATTGCCTAATTGAGTAGGAAAGAATTAGTAAAACTCACTAGTAAAATTTAAACCACGTAGGAAGCTATAAGATATGCTTTCCTATCCCCTCACCGCCCTCCCTGGGAGAAAACATTATCAAAGTACAAGAACCAGGGAACGAACAATGTAAGGTTATCCAACCAGGTTTGATACTACTCAAAGGATACCTAACACCGGAGACACAAATTGCAATCATTAGAAAATGTCACGAATTGGGAGCAGGACCAGGAGGGTTCTACACTCCAGAATTTCCAGGAGGATCAAAGATGAAACTGAAAATGATGTGCTTAGGAAAGGATTGGAATCCTTACTCAAAGACCTACCAGGATACAAGAAATGGAGATGGAGCACAAGTGCCAAAAATCCCAGAAGAATTTTTACAAATTGTGGAACAAGCCGTTAATACAGCTCAGCAACTAGAAGAAGATCCAGTTCCCAACTTAAGGGCTGATCTATGTATCATCAACTTCTATGAAGAAGGAGGCCGTTTAGGACTACACCAGGACAATGATGAAACAAAAGGGTCCCTTGAACAGGGGATACCAGTATTATTATCTTTGTCAATTGGAGATGACGCAGAGTTCCTTTATGGCGAGCAGAAGCGTGTGGACCTTGCAAAGAAAATCATATTGAGTTCAGGAGATGTTTTAGTAATGGGTGGAAAGTCAAGGTTGCTATACCATGGAATTAAGAGGATTAAACTAAACACAGCACCTTCGACAGTGATAAACACCACTCACATGAAACCAGGAAGATTAAGTTTGACTTTTAGAAAGTACTAGTATTGTAATTGTTTGGACATCTGAAAGGAGATCATCTCATCAATGAAGCATTATTGTTATGAAAGTGAATGTCTTTAGCCCCATCATATATCAAAGTACTTACTCAGATTCTGTTATTAGGTTGTACTAAGGAGACGGAAGGTGCCTTAAGTATTCTTACTGAGGAGGAGGCCAGCAAGGGTGGCGCGATCCTCACTGGTACCTTTCCTGTTAATGGAGTGGATGCACTAGTACTGTTTGACTCCGGAGCCTCACATACTTTCGTTTCGCCTTCGCTTGCGGGGAAGTTGGGGCTAGACGCTGTAGAGTTACCTGATTTTAAGGTGGCACTCCCGTCTAAGGAGAAGATCAGTTGCACTCGTCTTTATAGAGGAGCCACTATCAGCATTAAGGAGGAGGAGTTTCCTATTGACCTTATTGAGTTCAGAGGTCTAGGATTCGATGTTATAGCCGGGATGGACTGGCTGGGGCGGCACAGAGGCCGCATTCTTTGTGCAGAGCGCAGGCTGTTACTTAAGAGCCCATCAGGAGTGACAGTATCTTACCGTCAGAGCCCTAGAGCACCGTCTATAAAAGTTATATCTGCTATGTCCATGTACAAGCACGTCAGGAAGCAGGAGGAAGTATACCTATGCTATGTTCAGAATGTAGAGCACGACCCTGACTTTGATCCAGCTATGCCAGTGGTGTCGGAATTTCCAGATATTTTTCCAAAGGAACTTCCAGGCTTACCGCCATCCAGAGAGGTAGAGTTCTCCATCGAATTACTACCAGGTACCGGTCCCATAGCTAAGGCACCGTACCGTATGGCACCAGCAGAGATGGCTGAGCTGAAGGAGCAGCTGAAAGATTTATTGGACAAGGGATACATACGACCTAGCGTATCTCCTTGGGGAGCACCAGTCCTTTGTGAAGAAGAAGGATGGAAGCCTTCGTTTATGTATTGATTACAGAGAGCTTAATGCAGTATCGGTGAAGAACAAATATCCACTACCACGGATTGACGATTTGTTTGATCAGCTAAGAGGAGCAAAAGTGTTTCAAAGATCGATTTGAGATCAGGCTACCATCAGATACCCATCAGGGAGCAAGACATAGAAAAGACAGCATTCAGAACACGGTATGGCCACTATGAGTTTACAGTTATGCCTTTTGGCTTGTCAAATGCACCTGCAGTCTTCATGGATTTGATGAACAGATTATTCAGAGAGCAGTTGGATAAGACCGTGGTTGTATTCATCGATGACATCCTCATCTACTCGAAGTCTAAGAAAGAGCATGAGAGTCACCTCCGACGTGTACTTGAGATCTTAAGGGAGAACCAGCTTTATGCGAAGTTCTCCAAATGTGAGTTTTGGTTGGACAGAGTTTCCTTTTAGGACATGTTATCTCTGATGCTGGGATCGCAGTGGATCCAGCAAAGATAGAAGCAGTTCGCATTGGCCTAGGCCAAAGACAGTTACGGACATCAGGAGTTTCCTTGGTTTAGCAAGATACTACAGAAGGTTTGTCAGAGACTTCTCCAAAATAGCCAAACCTATGACCAGCTTAATGAAGAAGGATGCACCTTTCACATGGACTACTGAATGTGAGACCTCATTCGAGCTTTTGAAGAATGCTTTGACATCAGCACCAGTTTTGACATACCTGAAGGCACAGAGGGTTATGAAGTTTACTGTGATGCATCAGGCAGGGATTAGGGTGTGTACTCATGCAGAATGGGAAGGTAGTCGCCTACGCTTCCCGACAGTTGAAGAAACATGAGGAAAACTATCCCACACATGACTTGAGCTTGGAGCTATTGTTTTTGCAAAGATCTGGCGCCACTACCTGTATGGTGTCCAGATGACCGTATATTCGGATCACAAGAGTTTGAAGTATGTATTCACCCAGAAGGAGTTAAACATGAGACAAAGAAGATGGGTTGAATTTCTTAAGGACTATGACATTGATTTGCAGTACAAAGAAGGGAAAGCTAATGTTGTAGCAGACGCACTGAGTCGACGAGCACATTCTCTAAATGCCATTGTGGCTAGCTCGAGTCTTATGGACGACATACGCAGAGCACAGCAGAGTGATCAGCGAATGATGGAGATCAGTCAGAAGTTGTCTGACGGTACATTTGAGGGTGGAAATATGAGTTTCAGTACATGATGATGGACTATCAGATTGAAGGGAAGATTGTGTATTCCCAGAGACAGCACAGATATAAAGGAGCATATTCTTCGAGAGTCCCACACTTCTTCCACATCTGTCCATCCAGGAGCTTCTAAGATGTACAAAGATCTAAGAGGTATTTCTGGTGGAGTGGTATGAAGGGCGACGTGACAGAATATGTGATTCGATGTCTCACTTGTCAGAAAGTGAAATTCGAACATAGACGACCAGGAGGTATGGTACAGTCTATGCCAGTTCCAGAGTGGAAGTTTTATGATATCTCCATGGACTTCGTGGTGGGACTACCACCTACGAGAGGAGGCCTTAATATGATTTGGGTTGTTGTTGATCGACTGACTAAGGTTGCTAGGTTTATTCCGATGAAAGACACTTGGAAAGTGCCAAAGTTGCAGAACTATTTGAGCAGGAGATTATCAGACATCATGGAGTACCTAAGACTATTGTTTCAGATCGAGACACTAGATTTCTCTCACGATACTGGCGAGCTACTCGCGAGGCACTTGGCACTGAGTTGAAGCTTAGCACAGCATTTCATCCTCAGACAGATGGTCAGTCAGAGAGGACTATTCAGACCTTAGAGGACATGCTACGAGCATGTGCCTTGGATTTCCAGGGCAGCTGGATAGATAGATTACATCTCATCGAGTTTGCATACAATAACAGCTATCACGCCTCTATACAGATGTCACCTTTCCAAGCCTTATATGGCAGACCATGTCGCACACCATTGTGCTGGGACGAGTCTAGTGAGACCGTCATCATTGGGCCTGAGTACTTAGAGCAAGTCCAGGCAGAAGTACAACAAATCAGAACATGAAAGCAGCACAAGACAGACAGAAATCATATGCTGATGAGAGGCGACGAGACCTTGAGTTCGCAGTTGGCGACCAGGTATTTCTACGAGTATCACCCATGAAGGGTGTATTCAGATTTGGGCAAAAGGGCAAGCTAAGCCCGAAATTTGTAGGACCCTACGCTATCATAGAGCGGGTGGGCCTTGTGGCATATCGACTTGATTTGCCAGCTGAGTTGGGCAAAGTACACAATGTTTTTCATGTGTCTCAGCTTAAGAAATACATGCCTCATCCTTCTCATGTTCTACAACCAGAGACACTCTCATTAGAACCAACAATGCGGTATGTGGAAACACCGCAACGAATCTTAGACAGAAAGACACGAGATACTCGAAACAATCTGTGAGCCTCGTAAAGTTCTTTGGTCAACCACGATGTGGAAGAGGCCACATGGGAATAGAAGCAGATATGCGAGCGAAATTTCCCTCATTATTTACCGACTAGACACTTTAGTCTAGGGTACGGGGGCGTACCCCTCTTTTTTTGGGGGGTAGAGCCTTTTTCGTTTGTGAATTTAGTATGCATTTTGTTGCACTTTGTGCATTTCAGTGACACTTTGTCTTTATGTGTTCTTGTGTAACACTGTTCAGTATATTTCAGTGACACTTTGTCTGTATGTGTTCTTGTGTAACACTGTTCAGTATATTCAGTGACACTTTGTCTTGTATGTGTTCTTGTGTAACACTGTTCAGTACTCTCAGCGACACTTTGTCTTGTATGTGTTCTTGCGTAACCTGTATTTGAATGTACTTTGTGCACTATTAGATATGAAAAGTGACTGTGTTATTACATCACACTATATTGTTCCAAAGTATTCCTGTTGTGTTTGATGTACACTGTGAACTTAGGAATATAGAGACTTGGGACTTGATCCCTAAAAATAGATTGAGTTGTGGATACTTAGTGGAACTTGATTCCCCACAACCTTATAATTTAGATATGAGACTTCGGGGCGAAGTCCTTTTTTAAGGGGGGTAGATTGAAATACCCCAAATCTAAATAATATATTAAATCATTATTTATTGGAATATAATCCAAATAAATCATTTCACGTACGCATGCAAACCCATGCATGAAAACGTTACGTAAAAATAGTCGTTTTCCATAAACGCTAAAACGCCTTAGAAGCATGTGATCAAACATGACCTTGTATGACCTCTAAATCAAACCAAATGGTCATACACTCATTATATGAATATAAATATATTCCCTAAGCTATATTCAGTCAAAAACGCAAAACGCTCGGGAGTGCTCACGCCCCCCTTAAAGCACGAAAAGTCCGGAGGAGTGCCGAGGTGGCACGAACTCCTATAAAATTAATTCCTTGAGTTCCTAACATCATTATTAACCATTATAAAGAGAACCCACGAAGTGGTTTCTCAAAATTCAGCAAAAACCACAGGAGGATTTCTTAGCGCTCCTTTTTGCCCGGGTGTGTCCCGATGGCCCGTAAATTATGTCACGGGTTGATATAACCCCATATAACCCAATGTAACATCTTAGTATATGTTTATTTACTATAATAAGTGTTTACAAACACTTGGAACTCATAAAAACAATTGTTTCCCAAAATTTCCTTAGAGCACAAAAACACACCTTCGGGTGTCACGAAAACGCGTTTTACGCAATTGCCTTGTAGTTTTTGACATGCCACGAATTGGTAATCTTAAATAGGGTTAAAATGACCTTCTAAATCAGTTGGTGTGACTAGTCAACAAGTCTCTATAGGGGCCGATTTTGAGAGCAAAAACTAGTATAAAATTGCATTAAAAGTTTAAAAGGCATAAAATGGTGACTCACCTTCCCATGTGTTATATTACTTAATGCAAAGTATGTAGGTCTCATTTGACCAGAGAGCTGTCGAAATTAGGTCATGGAATAAGGCCATGTGAGCTAGATACAAAACAAATACTAAAAGCAAAAAGTAGATTCCTTTTCTTTTTGCCTTTTGATTTCTTAAGCATGACCTTCCTTAGCTCTTCCTTGGCTCTTCATGACCGGTGGAGACCCCCATTGAGCTTGAATTCGTCCAGCTACAAGAGGAGAAGAAGACAAGCAAAACTTAGAAAAATCAAAAGAAGATACCTTACCTTTTCTTACCTTGTCTTCTAGCCAACATTATTTTCTTTCCAACTCTTGCTTAGTCACACCACATGGCCGGTTTTATGCAGTAAAGAAGGGCTTTTATTGAGCCAATAATCTATGTAATAAACTAAGGAAAAGAATAGTCAAATGACATTAAAAATTGACAAAACAAAAATCAATTTCCAAAGGCATTCTTACCTTATACGTAAGTTTAGTCTCATTTCCCTCCTTGCACTCTTCATTCACAATTGGTAAGGTTCTAAGCTCTCTCTTCTTTCTTCATCTCCTTCCTTTGAAGCTCTTAAGTCCATTAATGGAGTTTTAACTTCTATCTTCATCTTTAAGGTAATTTCCTAGCATTTCTTGGCAAGTCTTGAAGCAAAACTCTTCCTAGCTTAACAAGGTGTGTTCGGCATCAATTAGTTCTTCAAGGAGATTTTCCAAACCAACATTAAACCAAGGAGCATCTCAAGGTTATCTTAAGGTAGGTTTTAAAGCTTGAAAATCCTTAAAGCACATTTTTATGTGTAACCAAGTTCTACTTCTTCTAAGTCTCTTTTCTTCTTCATTTTGATGAAGGAAAACTTGTTCTTCATCTACCTTAGGAGTGCCGAATTTATAAGGAGAAAAGTCTAAGGTAAAGTCTTGTAAAACTACTTACAAATCTACTTAAGGTCTTTGTTGAAGATCTAACTCCTAAACACCTTCACCTCTTGCATAAAACCGAAGAGGAGCATCAAGTTTACCTAGGAGAAGGCTTGGAGATTCAAGAAGATTCAAGCACTTAACCACCTTGTTAAGAAGTAAGTTTACTAAGTAAATCTTTATGTTATAAGCTTTGTTAAGCTTCTAAAAATTATACAAAAATTATGTACATCTCCTAGGTATATTAAGACCGAAACTATATGGTATTATATGCCAAAAATACAATCTATAACTTATATAGAAAATATTTACCTTAAGACACATTTTTGTGTCACAAAATTTATTTATGTTACAAATAATTAGGGCCGAAACTTCAAGGGCAAAAATGCTTATTTTTGAGCTAAGAATTTATATAAGACATTACAATTTTACATGAGTTATATAACTCCTATGAATTTATGTATAATTATTATGACATATAAATCCACTCTTATATACTATATGGTCACCAAATAAATATGGCCGAATGTACTAGTTGATAAATAGGTGTTAATGACCTACTTAGGTATATAAACTTATATCATAAAGTTTGATGATTAAAAATATCTTATTAGAGCTTAAATGGCAAATTAATTAAGTTATGTGGTTTAAATGTATTATTACAAAGTTTAGTGAATTTATTGTGAAAGCCGAGAGTAAAAGGTATGTTTGGTGTAATTATGATATATAATATAAGGTTAGGAAATAAGTTTAAGAATTTTAGATAATTTAAACAAGCTTTAAATAACTTTTTATAAAGTTTTGGGCTATTATGTAATTTATAAAAGTTATTATGAAAGTTTAGAACATAAAAGGGGCGAATTCATAATTAAGAGATTTATTAGGCTCACCTTTGAAATTTTGAGGAATTATATATTTAGACTTTAGTTTATAAGTTATTAAGAAGTTATTATAAAGTTTTGGGGTGAAAATGTAATTAATGGAGAGTTCAAGACCAAAGCCGAATTACTTGGGGTTAGTTTGGTAATTTAAGAATTTATATATATATATATTCGGCATTTATGGAGAATTAAAATTAAAACTATAGTTTATAAGGCATTATGTAAAGTTTATAAGATTTTATGGTTAAATTGTAATTATAGGAAATAATTATTATTGCCGAGAATTAAGGGGCTAAGTTGCTATTTTTGAAAGTTATAATATTTAAGAGCTATATACCAAAATATTAGTGTGACTAGGTAATTTAGCTAAATAAGAAATTAAAACTCTATAATATAAAGAGATTAGAATTTAAATGTAAAGTTTATGAATTAATATGGTTGATTTGTAAATAACCGAAATATAAGGGTAATAATTTAGATTCAAATAAATATAGGTCCTACATGGATATTTGGAGGAATTAGAAGAAAGAATTTTAATTAAAGGAATTATGGAATTAGAACTATGGCTGATATAGTTAAGGAAGTTAAAGGAAAACAATAATATTATTCGTGACAAAAAGGAGAATAATGAGATTATAAGAATATCATGTCATTGTAAGACATTTAAATATAGTTAAGAAAATTATAAGTTGTTATGTCACTTAGACAATTAAAATAAACAACAAATATAGTACATGAATATATGAATACATATATGTACATTAAAGGATTTATAAATAAATCAAAAAGGAATAACAAATAAGTTATACATTAAATCATGAGGTAATTAAAGAAATAAACCTCACATGAAATAACAAATACGAGATTTGTTGAAAGATCCAATAGAATTATTATATAAGGGTAACATAAATTAACCCTCTCAGTTAATCCTATTCTAGGACTTTGTTTGACCAGACGTTGACCGGGAATTCAAACAAGTACAGTCTACGGTGAACGGTATGGGATTCTTGCAACCTGTTTTCTACCGGATTACACCGGCTTGTGTGCTATCTGTTGTTTGAATTAACGACCAAGATAATTAATGTAAAATGTTGTTTACTCTTGTGCGCTGTTGTATTATTTTATGTGCGTGAATGATGCTGACTACAACGTGTATGTCCCACGCATACAAACACTACTATACCAGTGGATTAAATACCTGCGTTTCAGTATACCGAGGACTTGTACTCAAGTCTCTCACTAACTTCACTTTATAACAAACGTCATTATCCTAATCGTGATAATTGACAATACACATTGTGTTCTTGTTTAACGTCTTTATATGACATTAACAATTCTATACTACGAGAACGAGGAGCCCAGTTGGATCTGGCCATGCATGCTACAGGAGCTGTACCTGTCTCAGGTCGTCTCCTATCTACGTCGCGACGGAACTTTCAGTTGGGAGGAAGACTCTATTCCTCCCGGTTTCTAATGCCCTTCAGTTTGAGGAAGACTTCATTCCTCTAGTGGGATTCTATTTCCCACGCCTCTCAGTTCAGGGTTTAACTACGTTATCTCCTGGGGTTTTTATACCCAACCTTTCAATCTTAACGAGGTCACTATACCTCCACTATTTAAGATATTCAGTTATACCTGTCAGTCCCATTGTGTGGACCCGACTATCACTAAGAGATTTTAGTTCAGCTAACTTGACCTTCTGCAGTCTTGTTCTATGTGACATTATTGTCCTTGTATGGATACTTGTTATTATCAGACTATGCTTGTTTACAGCTTTATAAAAATGAACTGCATGTGTTCGACAAAGTAGTTGGTGTGGCCCGGTAGACGATGGGCTGCACGTTTTCCATACCAGCATTGTTTTTGAGCCCCTTTGGGGGCACCCCCATTTTTCAGGTACCTGAAGTTAAGAAGATTACCACACCGAGTGTAGGTGGGGTAGATTCAAGCTATGGGAGTCTTCCTTTAGACATTTGTTTTACTTAAGTATTTTACATTTGAGTTTGATTCCTAGTATCTCGGATTGTATTCGTATTCAGACCGTGACTTTGGAGATTGTATTTGGACTTAGCCTTGTTGGTCACAAGGGTGGCCAACGGCATTGTAATACCGCCCGGTTGTTGTATTTATTTCCGCTGCAGATGTATTTTATTTGGGAGTGATCGCCGTTCAGTTTATTGGATTTCGGGTTGGGGTGTTACAATTGTATTGGGTGAGTGAGTGAAAACCACGAAGTAGATCTCATCTACTGAGTGGGCATTATAAGTTGTTTTGTTTTGACCAGGAAATAAAATAACTTATATTGTGTATCCTGCTGAGTTTGACAGAGTCCTTCTAACTTTCTAGCATCGTTTTGTTTCAATTACCTTATAGTCTTCCGCGCCCTTAGTTTAATCATTTCGATTGAATGCCTCTACATCACGGAGTGTTTCTCACTTACAAAGACTGATTGAGTCAAACCATCTCACAGACTCACACCTTGAGTTGGTTTGAGTTAGCCAGCCGATTCTACACGTGGTATCAGAGCCTTGCTTAGGCTACGATCAATCAACGGAGCAATGGCAGACCTCTTCGCCAATCAAAACAACAAAATGCACTTCGAACACCCCAGACTCACCTCCACCAACTACGACCATTGGAAAAACGAGATCGAGCAACTCATTGAGTCAGTCAACTCTGAGCTTTGGGAGATAGTCACTGGAGGAGATCTCGCAGTCAATCCAGATCGATCCACATGGACTGCTGCAGATCACAAAAGGTACGAGCTGAATCGACAAGCATCACGTGCAATATACACTTGCCTGTCCATCCAAGAACAAAGGAGAGTCGACCACTATAAGTCCGCAAATGAGATATGGACACTCCTTCAAGCTACCCACGAAGGAGTCACTAAACTCAAGAAATGCAAAGCTCAAGAACTTTGAATGGACTATGAAAATTTTCTGCAAAAACTCGGTGAGTCACTGGAAGAAGTGCTTGATCGTTTCTATTTACTAACTACTACTATGCAGGAAGTTAACATCTTACCGGACAGAGAGAGTGTCTTGCACAAGCTGCTAGACAGTCTCAGAGAAGAATGGGCAGAGACGGTAATCTCCACCAAAGCATGCAAGGATTTATCCAAATGGAGCTGTCAAGACCTAGGTTCGCATCTACAATCCGTTGATAAATACAAGAAGAATGTTCGAAAGAAGTGTGGTAACACTTCTTCTCCTTCTTCAAGTAAGACTACCACCTTGAATGACCAAGCCTTGCAGGTTAATTCGACACAGTACACTCAAGAAGGAGCCTATGTCGCTGATACTCAAATCAGACAAGCTAAGGCTGAGCTGGTGGATATTATTGTTGAAGAAAGTGAGGCTGAGACTATGGAAGACTTTGTCTTCATAGTCAAGAACTTCCGGAAATTCATGCATAACCAACCAAATCGACAGAGTTGGTCATTCTCAAACACCTCCAAACAAGTCTTCAACTTTGTTACTTGTTTCAACTGCAATAAACCCGGTCACTTCAAGAAGGAATGTCCCTTACTCAAGAATCAGTATGGAAAATCTCAAGGGAGATCGCTGATGGCAGCTGTTGGTTGGGGTGATTCAGACTCCGACAATCCAGACACAGAGTCCAGCGGCTTGGTATCTCATGGCACATGATACGACGGAGTCCATGATCCCCGACAATGAGGTAACTCGTTCCCATCTTGAAACAGACCTTTATCGTATAACTCCTATGGGTTTTATGACTTTAATTGCTAAAATGGCTTCTGAAACTAACTCTCTTAAAGCTGATCTTAACAGAAAAATCTCCGAGTTAAGTGAGGAACTTGAGATCTCAAAAAAGTCTTATGTATGCTTTGAGAGATGAAGCTGAGGAACATAAGACTATTTCCTGCTCAATTAGATTGGATTTGCGAGACTCTCGGCGTCGTGTTGACTCCCTTAAAAAGGAGCTCGACAAAACCAAGAGTCTTACTGAATCCAACCAAAGGGAACAGGAAGAGTCACTCACTCAGATTGACTCTCTCAAACATGACCTCACTGTTTTCGCTGACAAGTGTTGTTCTTTGCAGAATGAGCTAAATAGTTCAGAATCTCAAGTTATCTCTCTAACCTCTTCTGTTGAGCAACTCTCTCAAAATTGAAAGAAAAGGAACATGCACTCTCTCTCAAACCAGTCAATTTTATCAAACAGGTCACTCTATCAGAATTGCCCGAGTAGGCCAACTCCAAGATCAAGGAAGTTAGTCAAGATCGTGATAATCTTCAAAAGGAAGTTGAAAAACTCTCCCAAGAGATAGTCAATATACGATCTGGAGTTGGATCCACTCAATCGAAGCCCAAGTGGCATAAAGGTAAATTTGATATCCCTAAAAATATGTCCAAATCCAACAACAAACCCAAGCGCCAACAACAAAAAGAAAATTTTGATTCTTGGTTTAAAGGACAGCAAAAATACGTCAATCTTCCTCCCACTAAGATTTGTGGTTATTGCGGGAGTCTTGGACATAGAGATAGTGCCTGTGAAAAGCTTCACAAGGATGTGTCATTTAATATCAAGGGACTCAATCTTATCCTTGAGGCACGAGAAAAGCTGAAAAAATCTGGTTCAAAAAGGGGACCCAAGTATATTTGGGTTCCCAAAACTACCAAGTGATTTTTTTGCAGGTAGAAGCGAGCGTGGAGATGGACTATGTGTACTTGGACAGAGGGTGCTCCAGAACTTGAAATCCCGAAAAATTCAACTCGCTTTCATCCTACAAGGAGGTAAGGTCACCTTTGGAAACAACAACCAAGGTGAAATCGTTGGAGTTGGCACCATAGGTAACCCCTCCAAGTTTAAGGTAAATGGAGTCCATCTGGTCACTGGACTTCAACCTAGTCTGTTAAGTATTTTTCAAATTTGTGAAAGATTCAATTTAGTACTTCTCTCATATGTCGTTTGCAAAGTTTTTGATGAACGTACAGAATCTCTAGAACCATGGGACGTAAAGAAGGAAATATGTACAAGAAGTGTCTAAATGCCAACAATTCTGACGATCAAGTCTGTCTATGTGCTCGCTTTCAAGCAGCACCCAAACAGTCCCATCTTAAGGCAGTCAATCAAATCTTTCAATACTTAAAAGGAACCAGTCAACTTCATCTATGGTACCTTCGTTCCCTTATATTGTTTTATCTGGTTTTAGTGATTCTAACTCGACAGATTCCCACCATGATCGAAAGAGTACATCTAGCAATGCACAATTCCATGGTCTATGCTTAGTCTCTTGGTCCTCTACAAAGCAAAATTTTGATGATATCAAATTGGTATTTAAATCTCTGGAACCCAGTCCAACATTGGAGAACCAAACACATTGCAATACGTTTCCATTTCATAAAGGACTATGTTGAGAAAAAGACTAATTCAACTTGACTTTGTTCCAAGAGGATCAGCTGACAGATATCTTTACCAAGCCTCTTCCTACCACCAGATTCGAGGCACTTCGTTCAGCACTCAGAATGACTCAATCAACGGAAGATGGTAATCTCTCTTCTCCCTTGGTTGTAATAATTAGTAGGTGTTGTTTGCATACTGTTTGAGTCAATCCGTGTTCTCATATCGATAGACTGTGTCTGTTCTTTGTATCCCTTAGCGATTTTCATTTTAAAAAAAGAAGAAGGGAGAGGACAAAGGCAAGGTACTCCGCTAACTTGTTTCTCCTGAACCAAAACGGACCTCGTCCACTCGGTTATTAAGCCTTTAAGGGTGCTTCATCACCTAACTTCCTAAGGCTGCGAAACCTGGGAAAGTTGGCCCAAAGCTGTTACATGGGTGGAGAGAAAAGTCTAGGGATGGAGACAGTCCTTGTGTGCTTAACTTGTTAAATATCTATGAATTGCAAATATAGAGCTATAAAGTCTTCAAAAATACAATGCAATGCAACATGGATCATTACAAGTTATGAGTATGTGGCAATGAAAGGTATTGTGGAATATGACAATACTTCTTGCCCCTTGTCGTCCATGAGTATATTTGTGTTATGGATATAGTCTATTTATTTTTTAATGTACGGATTGACTTAGACTCTGTTGCAAACTTCTCTTACTGATGACAGCAAAAAGGGGGAAGTAGTGAATCCCGTCTCTCTACGAACGGGTCACTCTGGATATGTTATGGATTGACTCTGTCTCTGTGCGACTAGATCTTAGGTGAAGTTTGGATATTCTATTTCATTTTTACTCTGTTGGTACTAGATCATGTTGGTTGCAGTTTTCTTAACTTAGTCTTATATTCCCTTTTTCCAATCTCTCTTAGTAGGTTGTGGTTTTCCAAAATTGTGCTCATCGATTCAGGGGGAACTCTAACAAGAGTTACTCAATCTATGCTGTGATTAAGGGGGAACCTGGACAGGGTCGGTTCCCCAAAATTCTTTTTGCTCTTGTCTTGTTTTGTAGATTGACTCATTCGGGATTCACAAAAAGAGTTTTGCTATCATCAGCAACAAGGGGGAAACTGTTGAAGTATGAAGGTGTTGCTGAGATAGTCAACCAGATCAAACGAGTCAATCACACTTCTCAAAACAAGACAGAGTTAGTCAACATCGAAAGAGCGAGAGAGTCCATCGTGTGAATTCATCAATCAGTTACAAAAGTCAAGGCCAACATTCACTAAACCATAACCGTCATCAACTATTATCCTTGGCCAAAATTCATGCAAAAGTGAGCAAAATCCAAAGCCTTGACTTTCTGATAATTCGGGAGAGTCTGTCGGGCAGTTGCGAAAATTAAGGAGCAAGTACAACAACTACATTGACTTACAACGGTCATCAACGTTCAGACTTGGACCAAAATTATCTCAACGTGGCACTAATCTGAAGACTTGGCTCCAGCTTCCAAATTTAGCTCCAGCTTCCGAAATTCAAGGAAAGAGTCATTGGTTCCTGAAATTTCGGAACTGACAGAGTCAGTCTGCTACATTAGACGTGAGAGTCATAATTGAACGTTGCCAAGTCATCCAATGGATTGGTAATTGTCCGAAACTTAAGGGACAAGGCTGAGATATTCACAAAGAAGTTAGGACCGGATTTTAAGCAACTACAAGTAACTACAACGTTTAGATGGCAGAAATTTCGGAAGCAGACTCCCTCAACGGCTCCACTATATAAGAGAATTGTCATTTCATTCTCATTGCAGCTTTCCAGAGAGAATCATTTAGAGCATTTGTTTAGAGAAAGCTTTGCCTATTTTAGAGAGAGAGAGAGAAAAGAGAGAGAAGTACTAGATTCGTTTGTGCACATCGACAGAGTCTTTCTAGGTAGGACCTAGTTTTCACTACACTTATCATTGAGCTGATCAGAGATTGTATTGGGTGAGTGAGTGAAAACCACGAAGTAGATCTCATCTACTGAGTGGGCATTATAAGTTGTTTTGTTTTGACCAGGAAATAAAATAACTTATATTGTGTATCCTGCTGAGTTCGACAGAGTCCTTCTAACTTTCTAGCATAGCATCGTTTCGTTTCAATTACCTTATAGTCTTCCGCGCCCTTAGTTTAATCATTTCGATTGAGTGCCTCTACATCACGGAGTGTTTCTCACTTACAAAGACTGATTGAGTCAAACCAACTCTTAGACTCACACCTTTGGTTGGTTTGAGTTAGCCACCCGATCCTACAAAAACCAAAAGATTCACATTGTTCAATGGGAAAGGTTCATTTTTCGTAAACATGAGATTCACTTTTCTTAAACGATAGATTTTTGAAAAGTAAAGCTTTCTTATTGTTCTAGTATAAGTTTGTAGTAAGATTCACTTTTCAATAAATGATGTATTCTTTTTTTTTTATCAAATAAATGAAGCGTGCTTATTGTTATCATATAAGTTTGTAGTAAGATTCACTTTTATTAAATATAAGATTCACTTTTAAATAAATGAACAACAAAAAGATACCCTAAACCCAAACATACCCTAGGACAGTTAAACCGTTTAATAATGTTAATGTGGTTCGGTTATTAACCACCACTAAAAAAACCTACCCACCTCCCCATATACAACCCTAGGACGGTAACATTGCCAAGAACCTAACACCGTTGAAAAAACTAACACTAACCAAGAAGCTAACAACTGTTGAAGAAGCTAAGAACAATCGCAGTAGCTAATACCATTGAAGTAGGCTATTGTGGTTCGGTTATTAACCACCATGCAATAAAAGAAGATAACCTTGCCCCCTATACAACCTTAGGTTGGCCAACACTATGAAAAAGTCAACACTATCAAACTACATAAAAATCAAAATATATAAAAATTAAGTATTTTTATTTATTTTTAAGTGAATCTTAAAACATATATACATACAAAAATATAAATTTATCAAAATATATTCATTGTTGGATCTTATTTCGAAGAGCTCAAATTACGATGAACAACGGTATAAAATTTATGTAATTTGGACTTATATTTTATAAACTACAACACTTTAAAAATTTACAAAAAGACAAATATAGAAAAAGACATAAATGGTGCCAACTTACTAGGTGGCACCTTAACCAGCTTCTAATTCACGAATAGGATTATAGTTGATAATAGTGAAGTTATTTGTATAGACCTTAATGTAATGTTAACAGATAATGAGTGTAATAAAACTTTGTTGTTTTATAATCGTTGTACTGAGTTTATCAAGATTTGGTAACAAATTACTTGTCTTATAAAATTTGTTAATTAGTATTTATTTTATTTATTTCTAAAAAAATATCATTTTAAACTATAAATTAAATTTTAAAATTGTAGTATAAAATACGGTAAACACACAACATGTAACTAACTTTTACTGCAAAAATGGCACACATCCAAACAACAGTTTTCAAAACAACTACACATATGTCATCCACAGAACAACCATCGGTTTATGCTAAAAAATAGCCAAACTAATTTTTTACATGTTCTAGTTATTTATCATGTTTGAACACCACTGTTGGCAACATAAACTTAGAAGGATCTAACGGTTGCACTATTAGAGTATGATCATGTTTATAGGTTGATCAACTCTAATCAGAAAGTGACCATGAAATAAAGTGAAGTAATGACAAGAGTTTTATGTGGTTTAGTTCCTAAACCTAGTCTATGGAGGTGGGAAAATGTTTTTTTACTATACCGCAAACAAAATAAAATAAATCTTTGAATGTCAAAATCGTCTCTTTATTGTTTTTTTTCTTTCTTTCTTGTTTTTATAGCATGCCCGCTCTGAGTTGTTTTCTTCTAAGCTAGTGCATGACTGGCTAACTAATTGTTGGTTTTTCTTCGGGTGCCACCTACATAAACATCCAGAATCAACAAATGCACTACTCAAAATGTAGTTGTCTGAATCCTAACCGTTGTCAACCTCTAAATTATCATCCCTTATCCGCTTCTTCAATCCGTGCGACTAATTAAAATTTATCGGATGAACATCCCTTACCGATGTAGCAAGGTGAACAGTAGTATTTTCCAATTTAACCACATTGCCAAGGAAAGCGAAGGTCAGCCGTGAAAACACTTTCACGGGTTACTATTTTGACCTACACCTGTCAACTGCTAATTGATATGTGGTTCAAGTGTCGTTATTTTGAGCCTTACACTCTTCCATTTGTGATGTTCATTAAGCACTTAAACCACTTAGGGGTGTTTTTTTGCGTGGAGGAAACATAATAGAATTAGGAAAGGGAATAAAAATGAATTTCCTTTGATTTTTTTACCAGTTTGGTTGTGCAGGGGAATTGGAGATGAATAATCGGCCAACAGTCACTAGTCAATGGTCAACGGACATCGGCTATCAGTCAATGGTCAACAATTGTTGGTCAACATCCACCTGGTCTTTGGTCAATGGTTGTTGGTCATCAATCAATGACCATAAGTCACCGGTCAAAGAATACTAGGGAAAGGAGAATATCCTTCCTTAGTAGAGGTCGGGAATCAAGTTAAAGGGATTTGGGGTAATCCTATTCCCTTTGTGTTTCATAAAAATAAGAAAAGTGGCTAAACAAATAGCAAAAAACGGATCATTCTGATTCTCTTTCTTGATTACCCCAAAACAAACGTCCCTTATTATATTCGTATGCTTAAAGATTATCCTGGTCTTGTGCCTAATTGAAATACCCCGAACCTAATTAGGGCGATTAAATTACTCTGATGTGATATTTAAGGGCCTATTAGTGCCTAAAGAATTTGGTAAAAGAATAAATCCAAAAGAAAGAGAAAACACTAAAAGGTGAAAAACGCTAATTGAGCGTAGGTGACCCTAGGAGAAATACAACCTTAAATAGGGTATTAAATTAATTTAAAAAGGCTTAATAATGCTTAAATAATATATGGGAACAATTCCCGAAGGAAACGAATCCACAAAATAAATTAAAACGCTAATAAACTTTAGCGCTGTTTTTTCAGAAACCCAAAAACGTGACTTTAAGTGGTCAAACCAACCCATAAAAATTATAGTTCATTGAATAAATATGTAACACCCCATCCAACATTAACACACTTACAATAAACTGCAGCGGAAAAACAACCTCATCACATTACTTAACTCGTTGGTGTTACACGCCGTTAGCCACCCACGTGGCTAGCAAGGCTAATACACATACATTGTACCGGTCTGATGGGCTAAATTCCCGAGCGACTACACATTACTATCCCTTTCCATTAACAACAACAACGTACACCTTCCAACTATACCGAGTATTAATAAACTGATGCCGACAACAATTTCGGTCTTACTACACCTACTGTATATATACAACATAAACGATTACCCATGTACAATGTCTACCCCGTCTTACTCTCGGACGGCTTCCAGCTCTCTGTACCTGAAATAGGAAAAGAAGAGAAAGGGTGGCCCCCAAGGGGCTCAGCACCTTTGCTGGTATGGTAATCCCGCAGCCCACATGCTACCGGGCCACGCACAACTAATTTTCGTCTTAGCATGCGGTTGATTATATTTAAATCATGCATGTAACAGTAAACACACAACACTTAACATTTCGCCTCAAAGGGCTCAACAATCGGATAATACATCCTACTTAATAAGTCACTCATGGTATTCATCATCCCTAGAGTGTTCCTCCTCTAATGGAGCTACTTCCTTAATAGACGACACATACCCTTAAATCGGGTTATCCTTAAACGCCTCTTATCACAAACCGGGAATCATATCCATGATCCACACACTCCACATTTTACAACATATAACATACACTACATAACAACACTTAACAACACTTTGCACGTTTCCACGTGCACCACATAACACCGCAATAGGTATTGCATCACAACAAAGACACATAACATAACGGGAATGGTTCGCTTAGGAACCGACCCTAACATTGTTTACACACTGGTGAGCCTAAGAATGTTGCCAGTCTCATGATAAGCTCGTTACATAACTCGTTACCGTCTCGTTAAATGAACGGTTAACTTAACACAAGGTGTCTCGGATATAGTGACCCAAGCACACCGAAACAAACATAAACAATAGTATGCCCCTGTGGCCCGACGTGAGTCAGTAATAGCCTTGGTTAAGCTAAAGGGAAGGTTGGGAACCAAATTGGAAAACAACCATAACATACGGAGAGGATCGAACCTGCTATGACAACGACCCCCATACTCACACGCGTGGCCGGAACAGACCGGACTCCTCACTCCCCCCGTTAGCACTTGTTAGAAGTTCAACTTTGAACTTTATTAAACAATCACAAACATTGGGTTAAGTCTTGTTAGACATACACAAGGGAGAGAGTCATACATTCACATACAAACATCACACACAAACATCACATAACCAACTCACGCTAGCCGTGGTTAGAACGTTCCTTAAGTCGGAAACGTTGTTACCGGATACCGTTCTCCTACGTTTACCATAATGGTTGACTAGCCCTTCAAGCGTATTTGAGGTTACCGGTATCGGCACGTAAACATACAACAACAATAACGACTGTAAACTCGTTTCATGATTTATCTCATAACGTGGCAAACATACAGAAAAACACATTGGCATACAAGCCGGTGTAATCCGGTAGGACACAGGTTGCAAGAAAACCATACCTGTCACCGAGTCCACTTTACCACGTCCACTTATGTTCCTCGAGCGATTCTCGAACAACTGTTAACATCACATGTGTTTTTATTAACATTGGGGTTTGCTTGATTATTTAATGTCTAATGCTTAACTTTCCCCGTTAACTTAGTTACATAACTTTATATTTTAACTTGTCTTACTTTTACATTTTGATACAACTTTTCACCCACTTAATTACCATTAAAACTCACTTATCATGTCCTTAACAACCTTTAAATCATTACCTATCAATCCCCATCATTACACATCACTTCTATACCTTAAAACAACAATTTTGGTCCATACAGTGGCCTGTCCGAACTTGTGTCCGAACTTCCAAGTTCGGACGCAAGCCGCGACCTAATACTGAAAACTATACACACGTCCGAACTTGTGTCCGGACTTCCCAAGTTCGGACACAGTTCGAGAGTAATCCCAGATAGAAACAGTCACGTCCGAACTTGTGTCCGGACTTCCCAAGTTCGGACACAGTTCGAGAATGAGAAAATCCTTTACCCAACAGAGCCTGTCCGAACTTCCATGTCCGGACGGAAGTTCGGACACGGCAAAACATTCAATTTCCAAGTCTTTAAAACACTCAACCAATTTCACCAAACTTCTCCTAAAGCCTCATAATGTTTCCTAACATCATTTGGCACATCAAACACACCTTTAGCCGTGTGCTAAACTCTTTAAATCACTCACCAAAACCATCTTATCATTCACAAATTTCTTACAAAATTCCTAACACTTGGGATGTTTTCTCCTTAAGATTTCTAAGTGGTAGTTCACCAATAATGACCACTACACCAAGGTGTTTCCTCTACACCTTAACATCATCTCTCAAACTTCTTTTCTTACTAACTAAATCTCCTTTTTCACATCTTACTTAATCAACACTTATTCCTTGGATATCAACATTACCTAAACCTTAAACAAACTCATCCAAGACTTAAATACATCCTCAAAACACACATTGAATTCCTAGAACTTCCAAGATAACACCTAAATTCTTGCATCACTCTAAATCACCTTAACACATGTTTTTCTCAAGTAAACATTTATTCACCTTTAACACTTCCTAGTTCACCAAGACCATTTAAAACACTTAGAACTTCTCACACATCTTCCCAAATTTGGCCATAGCTTCTCTTGTATATACTCACATCCAAACACTTAGGTTTTTACCTTATTCCATTCAAAACACCTAAAATCCATCAAACACATTTTTATTCACAAACTTCACACATTTAGCACTACATCACATATAGTGCATAACTTAAATTGCTTGGCACTTAGGCCCTTAAATAACATGGCTCTTAGGCCCTTAAATTGCATAAGCCATAAACACTGAATTTCCCACATAAATAATGCCTTTGACCTGCAAATACATCACCATCACATATGTTCTTTTACTAGCCTCCTTGAGAACACTTTACTAGGTCATTCACCATTTGCTCTTTAGGTAGTTTTAACAAGCATTATAAGCTTATTTCTCCTAAGGCATTAAATCTCATTAAGATAGCATATTTACCTCTTTTCCTCACAAACTTCTTTCTTGTTTCCTTACAAAACCGGTAAGGCATTTGGTTCCTTTTCAACTATTAAACATTATACAAACAACATAATGAGTATTCAAGCTTTAAGCTCCATCTCATTGTAACCCTAGGTTTACATTATTTCAAAAACATTAATGTAGTTGTTTTACCTTGATCTTTGAAGGGAATTTGAATATCTATGAAGAGGACTCCACCTAGTCCTTGAAAGATTCAAATGGAGCTAGAACAAAGCAACACAAGGAGCTCCATCAATGAATATTTTCGGTCACACACAAAACATGGAGGAAACTTGATTTTTCTTTGAGATTCCTTACCTAGAAGCAAAGGAGAGTAATAATGTGTAGAAACACAAGCTCAAGCTCCATCAATGGTGATTCTCCATGGTACCAAAATTGAGCTCTTGAAGATTTGAAAAGGTAGAAGTGTAGAGCTTGACCTAACTAAGACAAATATGGTCTTAGAATTTGATTTGGAGCATGGAGTTGGATTTGGCAAGGAAATGAAGATGGAGAAGAGAGGGCTGTTGCAAATCGTAAATGGAGGAAAGGAGAAGGTGAAGAAACCGTGTGAAATGAAAGAAGAGAAGGAAATGAGAAGATGAGTTTGCTTTTGGAGATATTTATGTTATAAAGCAAAATAGTGCTTTACTTTAAGTTTTACTTTACTTATTTGATTTCTTTTACATATTGGTGACTCACACCATGAAAAACCGGCCCCCATATGCCTAGGAGGGTATAATAGTCTTTGTTGACCAATTTAATTACTTATAACATTATATGTTACAAACTAGCTTATAAAAGTTACTATTCACAAACTAAGGCACATAGAAGTGAAATTTTTGATTTCCCATTAATATAGCCACCCAAATGTGATACTATATAGTACACATGTTAATTAAAGAGTAATGATGGACATTTAGCCATTCAAAACTCATTTACAAGACAATTTTTCAAAAAACGTGCTTTAAGACTCCTTAAAGCACATTTTGTGTTTTAACTTGTTTTCAAGCTTGGTTTTTCTTTGGTAATTGATTTAATATGTTCCTTAACATATTTATAAGGTATAGGTATGACCATTAGGTCTTTTACAAATTTATCCCAAGCTTAGAGCACATTTTTGCTCTTATTGACTTTAAGGTATTTATTTGTGTTTTGTTTGGTTTCATTGTCTAACAAAGTTTCCTAAGGACTTAATTAGCCTTATAAAATCATAATTAAATGTTATTAAGTCTTGGTAGGCTCTTTGGGTCCTAACCAAGTTCACTCATAGCTTAGAGCATGTTTTGCTCATACTGTGTCTTAGTGCTTTATTGCACTTTACTATATTTTAAATTGTCCACTGATGTTTCTAAGGCACTTTTTAGCCTTTATAACATAGTTTGATGTTTAAACCACATATCAAGGTTTGGGTATTTCAATCTACCCCCCTTAAAAGAACTTCGTCCTCGAAGTTCACACTTTCCCACATATCACTAAATCAAAATACGGGGATTACTTGGAAATAAACTTCCATAACCAAACACACTTTACATTACAACCTCGGACTTAATGGTCCGGGCAACACATTCACATCCACACATAACATAACATATCCACATGATAACCTCGGACTCTATGGTCCGGGTATCTTAACAACACTTACACATACATAACAACCCCTTGGACTCACTGGTCTCGGGTAACATCACAACATTTGGACACATAGGTCCCCTAACATAACAGTCTTCAGACACTTAGGTCTATGTAACACAACACATTTAGACTCATAGGTCTCAATAGCATACACTTTTAGGAGATCAAAGTCAAAATAACATTTATTACACATACCACACAACATGTCATAGCATGTATAACAATCAAAAATATCTTATATACACTGTGATCCCGCAGAACCCGGTCGCGATGGACACCTTCCGTCCCCGTGCCTTTGGGAGGTCAAAACAATCACTTAAATTTAAAATTTCCTTGTGAGGTTAAGTAAGAGAACTTTAATTATATAGAGTATCTATCAACGTTTTATAAATACCAATTGAAAATCCTTTTGAAAACACCACAACTCCAAGTCCAACTTAAGCTCTTTGCTTCTTTTCTAGCGTGGTTATTTGTGACCACTTAAAGGGGCTTCAAGAATCATTCAACCCTAATGTGATCAGCATCAGTGTCGAACTATCCTTCCACCCCAATTTGTGTTCGGCTTCCCTTGATCACATGCAAATCAAGTTCCACCTCCCACTTCATTTTCAAGCATCAATTAAATCACTCATTTCCAATTTTCTATCTTTTTAAATCATTCTAATCATGATCATAACATCTCCAAAGGATAGAACCCTGTCTATCAGTTACCTCCATTCCCTTTAATCATGTTGCCTAGGGAATCTTATTCTCACTAGGTTCTATGTCGGTATCTTGCCCTTTTTTTTGAATCACTATATAGTATGTATATACATATATATTTTATCAAAATACAACACACAACTTCACATTTATACACTGTCGGGGCTTTTGTTCCCCCGGGAGCTTCTCTACTCCCCACTTGTACTATCACACACAACTGTTAACAAATACACACACTTATCACAATGGTATTCGCATCTTCTGTGCGCAATTACCACAATTAAACCATAAATGGATGTGTATGTTTTACATAACACACACACCAATCACCAAAACAATAATTTTGTGCTATGCACAATATAAGTCACATACACCACGTACTCTTGTACGGTAATATACACTAAGTGGTTTTGCGCTCTACCCCCCTTTAAAAGGGATTACGCCCACGTAATCAATCACTAAACATTGGCTTAAATGTTCTGCCGTCGTGAAGTGTTTTAACTTCCACGCGGTCTATTACATAATGGATCTGATTAGAGGATCTTAACCATATTGGCGGTTTAGTTCCTAAACCAAGAATTCTCATTGGAGTTGTTTAAACTCTTAGTTGTTTCGATTCTGGCCTGTTAGGCTTCTAGGCGTTAATAATTAGCCATTCACTCATGTTCACCATGTACATTCAACACTTGAATCACTGGCTCACTAGTTTCTGCTGCGAAACTCTAATAACTGTAGAGCTTAATTGCTCCATTTGTTATTCTTACTGTATTGAACGTCCCCAATTGTCACCTTCATCTTGGTAACAATGGTTTCTCAACCGACGCACGGTATCTTTTACCCTAAGCGGATCGGTGAGTTTCACAATTTTCCATTCACTTCTCCAATAGCTTACAGCGTAAACTACTATGTAATTCACAATGATTGACTTGCTTCTACCGACTTACTGTCGGTTGAGATTGAGCTACTACTTAGTGTGTAGTGCTCTCTCATCTATTTACAACATCTGGGGTATATTCCATACCGGTATTTGGCAGTTAGTGCTGCTGTAGTCACTTACTGTTAATCATGTCTCCACATTTGGTTTTGTATAAGTACTCTTTATTGGTGTGGTCTTGCATTTCCTATGCATCGGCCATTATAACATTATTCCTCCATAATTAACATGTTTCCAATTCCTAGCTATCCCACTCGTTCATTACTGCGCAAGTGCAATACCAAACACTCAGTCATACAGAGTGCAGAGCGTAAACTCTCGACAGTAAATCCCTTATGTGATTCGCCATGGAATTCACACTGTGTTTCACTGAAATTCTGATCCCGTAATACTGGCTACTGGCTTATTGCCCAGTCTGTTTAACATCGCTTATCTTGCATCTCTACTAAGTTTAACTCATAACTGGTCTTATCTGTTACATTATCGTTTAACAACACTTATCAATAGTCGCTTGTTGCGCACCGTGCTCCTACTCCCTGTAAACATCAGCTTATATCGTGTTTACCGTCACATTAACTTCCACACATATACTTACATTATTCACATTACGGTTCATCCCTCCTTTGGATGACTACTAAATGCTCCTTGAGCATCGATCATTCGAGTCACAAGCCGGCATTATTCAGCTCGGTGTTTCACTTTATACACACATACTATTAAGCTAACTGCTCCTTTTCAGTAATAACATCGTCCATCCTTAACATATTTCTTGAACTTGATTCACATAACTACCGCTCCTGCGGTCTCACAATATCGAGAGGTATCCCCACTCTTAATGCAGTGGTTCGTTCTCCACTCTATTCACTTATATAACATAAACTTTTGCAGTCAATCTAATTTTCATAACACATTTTATTTGTGGCTTATAAGCCTTATTTGCCTTGAGCTGCGCTCATTGTAGGCTGTCCACACACATGTACTTCTCTGTACAATATTACAAGGTCGTTGCATCACGTTTCCTTTCACGGGATGCCCCTTAGGTTTGTCAGTCCGTCTCCTGACAACTTATGTCTAGACTGGGTGTTAATTTCAACCCTTGTGTTTCTGTCACGTTATCTTATTCAATTATCGTTGATGCAAACACCCCTCAAGGATTGCTCCTGGGTGTTGCTACGTTATGCCTTACATTTGTTTCACACTTATTGGTACATTCCATTAGCCACGCCGTTTGCATTCTTAAATGGCTTATTATCTTCTTTGTGAAGATCAACATTCTGGGAGTTTCATCGCGTTCATTGCACATTAATGTGTCCACATTAGGCATCTGCTTGCCATGTACAGGCTGGTCACCGTTCCAGCTATCATATTTATTCCTCGGAATTCTTAAGACATGTGTGATGTCTTTATATAACAGTTAGTGCACTTCGCACCTCTTGACTCTTAAACATATCCTTGAAATGAATTCACTAATTCCTTAGTCTCGTTAATTTAACTGAGTTCCTTAACTTCAACTATTCCTTGTAATCCTTAGTTCTTGTTTGATTCATGCTGCTGACCGTAGACGGAGTCGACTACTTCCCGTGTTTCGGACTCCACTCGTATACATATATGGGGTATCATACTGATACATTGCTACTTACCCAACTAACCCATAAGTAGGTCTGTCAGGCCCACAAGCCCCTATCGGAGTGCAGTCGTCCCACACACAGTTGGTACACTTGTAGTGTCCGTCACACGCCTAGGTGAAGTATTTTGTTATCAACTCCCTTATATTGTCCCGTGACAATATTCATTCCTTACTTCCCGAACTTAATCGAGGGAAAGTTTACCCATTGTTGTATCCTTGTCAACTGTCCTTGGTTTTACTGGTTTGGTTTAAAAGAAGGTTGGAAAGAAGTGTTGGTTTGAAAGAAATTTGGTTTTGAAAAGAAAAGGGTTCGTATAAATCTGGGTTTGAAAGAAAAATTTTCATGGTTTCACAACATCTTCTTACCTTAACCAAGTCTAGCTTCTTGCTGACTGGTGTACTTACAATCACAGAGGTTAGGCTATTAAGCCCTTCCACGGTTACAATGATCTCATTTAACTTTCTAGTACTTTACTAAGTACTTTGTAGTGGTTATAAATTTCCCGAACAGCCCTGTTATAGCTGCACTTGCTATTGGCAAGTGCGCCATGCTAATTGGCTATCGGTTTAACACATACTGGTTGTGGTATTGTTTTTACCCGCACTATCATCAGTGGCCTTGTTGGCCCTTACTTGTTCTTACGGTCTTGATAAATACTCTCTAGGTAACTTCTCACTGTTTTCACATGATAATCAGTAACTAGGGTGTTTCCCATTCTGGGAGACCCCTTTTTCATAGTATTGTATTCACTTGTAGCCCGTTCCACGCATCGTCGTGGTTACTGAGACTGTCTCTTGTTTGGGCACTACGTTGTAGTCCCCTTGTCGGTTGATATACCGTGGTGTATTATTTATCAACTGTGGTCCCGTAGACACTCGTCTCGGGTTTTTTAATCCATTTCTTGCCTGTTGCACGGTTGGTGCGTTGCAAGCTGGTTGTTCTCGACTGCTCGGCATGTCGACCCAGGTTGCCGGAAATTCTATTCTTCTATACACAAGATTCTTCATTCTTCGCTATTAAATGCGGTTAACATTGTTCAGATGGAGACCGTCTCCGGGATTCCCAATTTTCGGGATCTACCGTATGACAGGTTCTCCGTACCCTAAAGGTATATAATAACAGCCAGATCGGGTATTCCCGAGTATGAGAGTGGACTTCCATCTCTCTGGCGTTCTTCCCCAAGTTATATAACAGGGACTGTGGAGGGTGGGATGGATATTGTAGGTTTCCAGTAGTCACTGGTAGTTCCTATCTAGCGTATCTCTCACGCTATCACTCAACCCTTAACCCAAAGTACTTAAATCCTAACTCGGTACTTCCTAAGCTCGGTAATTCAGTCATCAGAGCGATACTTCGCTCTGATACCACTTTTTGTAACACCCCATCCAACATTAACACACTTACAATAAACTGCAGCGGAAAACAACCTCATCACATTACTTAACTCGTTGGTGTTACACGCCGTTAGCCACCCACGTGGCTAGCAAGGCTAATACACATACATTGTACCGGTCTGATGGGCTAAATTCCCGAGCGACTACACATTACTATCCCTTTCCATTAACAACAACAAACGTACACCTTCCAACTATACCGAGTATTAATAAACTGATGCCGACAACAATTTCGGTCTTACTACACCTACTGTATATATACAACATAAACGATTACCCATGTACAATGTCTACCCCGTCTTACTCTCGGACGGCTTCCAGCTCTCTGTACCTGAAATAGGAAAAGAAGAGAAAGGGTGGCCCCCAAGGGGCTCAGCACCTTTGCTGGTATGGTAATCCCGCAGCCCACATGCTACCGGGCCACGCACAACTAATTTTCGTCTTAGCATGCGGTTGATTATATTTAAATCATGCATGTAACAGTAAACACACAACACTTAACATTTCGCCTCAAAGGGCTCAACAATCGGATAATACATCCTACTTAATAAGTCACTCATGGTATTCATCATCCCTAGAGTGTTCCTCCTCTAATGGAGCTACTTCCTTAATAGACGACACATACCCTTAAATCGGGTTATCCTTAAACGCCTCTTATCACAAACCGGGAATCATATCCATGATCCACACACTCCACATTTTACAACATATAACATACACTACATAACAACACTTAACAACACTTTGCACGTTTCCACGTGCACCACATAACACCGCAATAGGTATTGCATCACAACAAAGACACATAACATAACGGGAATGGTTCGCTTAGGAACCGACCCTAACATTGTTTACACACTGGTGAGCCTAGAGAATGTTGCCAGTCTCATGATAAGCTCGTTACATAACTCGTTACCGTCTGTTAAATGAACGGTTAACTTAACACAAGGTGTCTCGGATATAGTGACCCAAGCACACCGAAACAAACATAACAATAGTATGCCCCTGTGGCCCGACGTGAGTCAGTAGTAATAGCCTTGGTTAAGCTAAAGGGAAGGTTGGGAACCAAATTGGAAAACAACCATAACATACGGAGAGGATCGAACTGCTATGACAACGACCCCCATACTCACACGCGTGGCCGGAACAGACCGGACTCCTCACTCCCCCCGTTAGCACTTGTTAGAAGTTCAACTTTGAACTTTATTAAACAATCACAAACATTGGGTTAAGTCTTGTTAGACATACACAAGGGAAGAGAGAGTCATACATTCACATACAAACATCACACACAAACATCACATAACCAACTCACGCATAGCCGTGGTTAGAACGTTCCTTAAGTCGGAAACGTTGTTACCGGATACCGTTCTCCTACGTTTACCTAATAATGGTTGACTAGCCCTTCAAGCGTATTTGAGGTTACCGGTATCGGCACGTAAACATACAACACAATAACGACTGTAAACTCGTTTCATGATTTATCTCATAACGTGGCAAACATACAGAAAAACACATTGGCATACAAGCCGGTGTAATCCGGTAGGACACAGGTTGCAAGAAAAACCATACCTGTCACCGGGAGTCCACTTTACCACGTCCACTTATGTTCCTCGAGCGATTCTCGAACAACTGTTAACATCACATGTGTTTTATTAACATTGGGGTTTGCTTGATTATTTAATGTCTAATGCTTAACTTTCCCGTTAACTTAGTTACATAACTTTATATTTTAACTTGTCTTACTTTTACATTTTGATACAACTTTTCACCCACTTAATTACCATTAAAACTCAATCATGTCCTTAACAACCTTATAACATCATTACCTATCAATCCCATCATTACACATCACTTCTATACCTTAAAACAACAATTTTGGTCCATACAGTGGCCTGTCCGAACTTGTGTCCGAACTTCCAAGTTCGGACGCAAGCCGCGACCTAATACTGAAAACTATACACACGTCCGAACTTGTGTCCGGACTTCCCAAGTTCGGACACAGTTCGAGAGTAATCCCAGATAGAAACAGTCACGTCGAACTTGTGTCCGGACTTCCCAAGTTCGGACACAGTTCGAGAATGAGAAAATCCTTTACCCAACAGAGCCTGTCCGAACTTCCATGTCCGGACGGAAGTTCGGACACGGCAAAACATTCAATTTCCAAGTCTTTAAACACTCAACCAATTTCACCAAACTTCTCCTAAAGCCTCATAATGTTTCCTAACATCATTTGGCACATCAAACACACCTTTAGCCGTGTGCTAAACTCTTTAAATCACTCACCAAAACCATCTTATCATTCACAAATTTCTTAAAAATTCCTAACACTTGGGATGTTTTCTCCTTAAGATTTCTAAGTGGTAGTTCACCAATAATGACCACTACACCAAGGTGTTTCCTCTACACCTTAACATCATCTCTCAAACTTCTTTTCTTACTAACTAAATCTCCTTTTTCACATCTTACTTAATCAACACTTATTCCTTGGATATCAACATTACCTAAACCTTAAACAAACTCATCCAAGACTTAAATACATCCTCAAAACACACATTGAATTCCTAGAACTTCCAAGATAACACCTAAATTCTTGCATCACTCTAAATCACCTTAACACATGTTTTCTTCTCAAGTAAACATTTATTCACCTTTAACACTTCCTAGTTCACCAAGACCATTTAAAACACTTAGAACTTCTCACACATCTTCCCAAATTTGGCCATAGCTTCTCTTGTATATACTCACATCCAACACTTAGGTTTTTACCTTATTCCATTCAAACACCTAAAATCCATCAAACACATTTTTATTCACAAACTTCACACATTAGCACTACATCACAATATAGTGCATAACTTAAATTGCTTGGCACTTAGGCCCTTAAATAACATGGCTCTTAGGCCCTTAAATTGCATAAGCCATAAACACTGAATTTCCCACATAAATAATGCCTTTGACCTGCAAATACATACACCATCACATATGTTCTTTTACTAGCCTCCTTGAGAACACTTTACTAGGTCATTCACCATTTGCTCTTTAGGTAGTTTTAACAAGCATATAAGCTTATTTCTCCTAAGGCATTAAATCTCATTAAGATAGCATATTTACTCTTTCCTCACAAACTTCTTTCTTGTTTCCTTACAAAACCGGTAAGGCATTTGGTTCCTTTTCAACTATTAAACATTATACAAACAACATAATGAGTATTCAAGCTTTAAGCTCCATCTCATTGTAAACCCTAGGTTTACATTATTTCAAAAACATTAATGTAGTTGTTTTACCTTGATCTTTGAAGGGAATTTGAATATCTATGAAGAGAGGACTCCACCTAGTCCTTGAAAGATTCAAATGGAGCTAGAACAAAGCAACACAAGGAGCTCCATCAATGAATATTTTCGGTCACACACAAAACATGGAGGAAAAAACTTTTTTCTTTGAGATTCCTACCTAGAAGCAAAGGAGAGTAATAATGTGTAGAAACACAAGCTCAAGCTCCATCAATGGTGATTCTCCATGGTACCAAAATTGAGCTCTTGAAGATTTGAAAAGTAGTAGAAGTGTAGAGCTTGACCTAACTAAGACAAATATGGTCTTAGAATTTGATTTGGAGCATGGAGTTGGATTTGGCAAGGAAATGAAGATGGAGAAGAGAGGGCTGTTGCAAATCGTAAATGGAGGAAAGGAGAAGGTGAAGAAACCGTGTGAAATGAAAGAAGAAGAGAAGGAAATAGAAGATGAGTTTGCTTTGGAGATATTTATGTTATAAAGCAAAATAGTGCTTTACTTTAAGTTTTACTTTACTTATTTGATTTCTTTTACATATTGGTGACTCACACCATGAAAAACCGGCCCCCATATGCCTAGGAGGGTATAATAGTCTTTGTTGACCAATTTAATTTTATAATTATATGTTACAAACTAGCTTATAAAGTTACTATTCACAAACTAAGGCACATAGAAGTGAAATTTTTGATTTCCCATTAATATAGCCACCCAAATGTGATACTATATAGTACATGTTAATTAAAGAGTAATGATGGACATTAGCCATTCAAAACTCATTTACAAGACAATTTTTCAAAAAACGTGCTTTAAGACTCCTTAAAGCACATTTGTGTTTTAACTTGTTTTCAAGCTTGGTTTTCTTTGGTAATTGATTTAATATGTTCCTTAACATATTTATAAGGTATAGGTATGACCATTAGGTCTTTTACAAATTTATCCCAAGCTTAGAGCACATTTTTGCTCTTATTGACTTTAAGGTATTTATTTGTGTTTTGTTTGGTTTCATGTCTAACAAAGTTTCCTAAGGACTTAATTAGCCTTATAAAATCATAATTAAATGTTATTAAGTCTTGGTAGGCTCTTTGGGTCCTAACCAAGTTCACTCATAGCTTAGAGCATGTTTTTGCTCATACTGTGTCTTAGTGCTTTATTGCACTTTACTATATTTTAAATGTCCACTGATGTTTCTAAGGCACTTTTTAGCCTTTATATAACATAGTTTGATGTTTAAACCACATATCAAGGTTTGGGGGTATTTCAATCTACCCCTTAAAAGAACTTCGTCCTCGAAGTTCACACTTTCCCACATATCACTAAATCAAAATACGGGGATTACTTGGAAAAAACTTCCATAACCAAACACACTTTACATTACAACCTCGGACTTAATGGTCCGGGCACACACACTTCACATCCACACATAACATAACATATCCACATGATAACCTCGGACTCTATGGTCCGGGTATCTTAAAACACTTACACATACATAACAACCCCTTGGACTCACTGGTCTCGGGTAACATCACAACATTTGGACACATAGGTCCCCATAACATAACAGTCTTCAGACACTTAGGTCTATGTAACACAACACATTTAGACTCATAGGTTCCAATAGCATACACTTTTAGGAGATCAAAGTCAAAATAACATTTATTACACATACCACACAACATGTCATAGCATGTATAACAATCAAAAATATCCTTTATATACACTGTGATCCGCAGAACCCGGTCGCGATGGACACCTTCCGTCCCCGTGCCTTTGGGAGGTCAAAACAATCACTTAAATTTAAAATTTCCTTGTGAGGTTAAGTAAGAGAACTTTAATTATATAGAGTATCTATCAACGTTTTATAAATACCAATTGAAAATCCTTTTGAAAAACACACAACTCCAAGTCCAACTTAAGCTCTTTGCTTCTTTTCTAGCGTGGTTATTTGTGACCACTTAAAGGGGAGCTTCAAGAATCATTCAACCCTAATGTGATCAGCATCAGTGTCGAACTATCCTTCCACCCCAATTTGTGTTCGGCTTCCCTTGATCACATGCAAATCAAGTCCACCTCCCACTTCATTTTCAAGCATCAATTAAATCACTCATTTCCAATTTTCTATCTTTTTAAATCATTCTAATCATGATCATAACATCTCCAAAGGATAGAACCCTGTCTATCAGTTACCTCCATTCCCTTTAATCATGTTGCCTAGGGAATCTTATTCTCACTAGGTTCTATGTCGGTATCTTGCCCTTTTTTTGAATCACTATATAGTATGTATATACATATATTTTATCAAAATACAACACAACTTCACATTTATACACTGTCGGGGCTTTTGTTCCCCGGGAGCTTCTCTACTCCCCACACTTGTACTATCACACACAATGTTAACAAATACACACACTTATCACAATGGTATTCGCATCTTCTGTGCGCAATTACCACAATTAAACCATAAATGGATGTGTATGTTTTACATAACACACACACCAATCACACAAAACAATAATTTTGTGCTATGCACAATATAAGTCACATACACCACGTACTCTTGTACGGTAATATACACTAAGTGGTTTTGCTCTACCCCCCTTTAAAAGGGATTACGCCACGTAATCAATCACTAAACATTGGCTTAAATGTTCTGCCGTCGTGAAGTGTTTTAACTTCCACGCGGGTCTATTACATAATGGATTCTGATTAGAGGATCTTAACCATATTGGCGGTTTAGTTCCTAAACCAAGAATTCTCATTGGAGTTGTTTTAAACTCTTAGTTGGTTTCGATTCTGGCCTGTTAGGCTTCTAGGCGTTAATAATTAGCCATTCACTCATGTTCACCATGTACATTCAACACTTGAATCACTGGCTCACTAGTTTCTGCTGCGAAACTCTAATAACTGTAGAGCTTAATTGCTCCATTTGTTATTCTTACTGTATTGAACGTCCCCAATTGTCACCTTCATCTTGGTAACAATGGTTTCTCAACCGACGCACGGTATCTTTTACCCTAAGCGGATTCGGTGAGTTTCACAATTTCCATTCACTTCTCCAATAGCTTACAGCGTAAAACTACTATGTAATTCACAATGATTGACTTGCTTCTACCGACTTACTGTCGGTTGAGATTGAGCTACTACTTAGTGTGTAGTGCTCTCTCATCTATTTACAACATCTGGGGTATATTCCATACCGGTATTTGGCAGTTAGTGCTGCTATAGTCACTTACTGTTAATCATGTCTCCACATTTGGTTTTGTATAAGTACTCTTTTATTGGTGTGGTCTTGCATTTCCTATGCATCGGCCATATAACATTATTCCTCCATAATTAACATGTTTCCAATTCCTAGCTATCCCACTCGTTCATTACTGCGCAAGTGCAATACCAAAACACTCAGTCATACAGAGTGCAGAGGCGTAAACTCTCGACAGTAAATCCCTTATGTGATTCGCCATGGAATTCACACTGTGTTTCACTGAAATTCTGATCCCGTAATACTGGCTACTGGCTTATTGCCCAGTCTGTTTAACATCGCTTATCTTGCATCTCTACAAGTTTAACTCATAAGGTCTTATCTGTTACATTATCGTTTAACAACACTTATACAATAGTCGCTTGTTGCGCACCGTGCTCCTACCCTGTATAACATCAGCTTATATCGTGTTTACCGTCACATTAACTCCACAATATACTTACATTATTCACATTACGGTTCATCCTCCTTTGGATGACTCTAAATGCTCCTTGAGCATCGATCATTCGAGTCACAAGCCGGCATTATTCAGCTCGGTGTTTCACTTTATACACACATACTATTAAGCTAACTGCTCCTTTTCAGTAATAACATCGTCCATCCTTAACATATTTCTGAACTTGATTCACATAACTACCGCTCCTGCGGTCTCACAATATCGAGAGGTATCCCCACTCTTAATGCAGTGGTTCGTTCTCCACTCTATTCACTTATATAACATAAACTTTTGCAGTCAATCTAATTTTCATAACACATTTATTTGTGGCTTATAAGCCTTATTTGCCTGAGCTGCGCTCATTGTAGGCTGTCCACACACATGTACTTCTCTGTACAAATTACAAGGTCGTTGCATCACGTTTCCTTTCACGGGATGCCCTTTAGGTTTGTCAGTCCGTCTCCTGACAACTTATGTCTAGACTGGGTGTTAATTTCAACCCTTGTGTTTCTGTCACGTTATCTTATTCAATTATCGTTGATGCAAACACCCCTCAAGGATTGCTCCTGGGTGTTGCTACGTTATGCCTTACATTTGTTTCACACTTATTGGTACATTCCATTAGCCACGCCGTTTGCATTCTTAAATGGCTTATTATCTTCTTTTGTGAAGATCAACATTCTGGGAGTTTCATCGCGTTCATTGCACATTAATGTGTCCACATTAGGCATCTGCTTGCCATGTACAGGCTGGGTCACCGTTCCAGCTATCATATTTATTCCTCGGATTCTTAAGACATGTGTGATGTCTTATATAACAGTTAGTGCACTTCGCACCTCTTGACTCTTAAACATATCCTTGAAATGAATTCACTAATTCCTTTAGTCTCGTTAATTTAACTGAGTTACTTAACTTCAACTATTCCTTGTAATCCTTAGTTCTTGTTTGATTCATGCTGCTGACCGTAGACGGAGTCGACTACTTCCCGTGTTTCGGACTCCACTCGTATACATATATGGGGTATCATACTGATACATTGCTACTTACCCAACTAACCCATAAGTAGGTCTGTCAGGCCCACAAGCCCCTATCGGAGTGCGGTCGTCCCACAACACAGTTGGTACACTTGTAGTGTCCGTCACACGCCTAGGTGAAGTATTTGTTATCAACTCCCTTATATTGTCCCGTGACAATATTCATTCCTTACTTCCCGAACTTAATCGAGGGAAAGTTTACCATTGTTGTATCCTTGTCAACTGTCCTTGGTTTACTGGTTTGGTTTAAAAGAAGGTTGGAAAGAAGTGTTGGTTTGAAAGAAAATTTGGTTTTGAAAAGAAAAGGGTTCGTATAAATCTGGGTTTGAAAGAAAAATTTTCATGGTTTCACAACATCTTCTTACCTTAACCAAGTCTAGCTTCTTGCTGACTGTGTATCTACTTACAATCACAGAGGTTAGGCTATTAAGCCCTTCCACGGTTACAATGATCTCATTTAACTTTCTAGTACTTTACTAAGTACTTGTAGTGGTTATAAATTTCTAACAGCCCTGTTATAGCTGCACTTGCTATTGGCAAGTGCGCCATGTAATTGGCTATCGGTTTAACACATACTGGTTGTGGTATTGTTTTACCCGCACTATCATCAGTGGCCTTGTTGGCCCTTACTTGTTCTTACGGTCTTGATAAATACTCCTCTAGGTAACTCTCACTGTTTCACATGATAATCAGTAAACTAGGGTGTTCCCATTCGGAGACCCCTTTTTCATAGTATTGTATTCACTTTGTAGCCCGTTCCACGCATCGTCGTGGTTACTGAGACTTGTCTCTTGTTTGGGCACTACGTTGTAGTCCCTTGTCGGTTGATATACGTTGGTGTATTATTTATCAACTGTGGTCCGTAGACATCGTCTCGGGTTTTATTAATCCATTTCTTGCTGTTGCACGGTTGGTGCGTTGCAAGCTGGTTGTTCGACTGCTCGCATGTCGACCCAGGTTGCCGGAAATTCTATTCTTCTATACACAAGATTCTTCATTCTTCGCTATTAAATGCGGTTAACATTGTTCAGATGGAGACCGTCTCCGGGATTCCCAATTTTCGGGATCTACCGTATGACAGGTTCTCCGTACCCTAAAGGATATAATAACAGCCAGATCGGGTTCCCGAGTATGAGAGTGGACTTCCATCTCTGGCGTTCTTCCCCAAGTTATATAACAGGGACTGTGGAGGGTGGGATGGATATTGTAGGTTTCCAGTAGTCACTGGTAGTTCCTATCTAGCGTATCTCTCACGCTATCACTCAACCTTAACCCAAAGTACTTAAATCCTAACTCGGTACTTCCTAAGCTCGGTAATTCAGTCATCAGAGCGATACTTCGCTCTGATACCACTTTTGTAACACCCATCCAACATTAACACACTTACAATAAACTGCAGCGAAAAAACAACCTCATCACATTACTTAAACTCGTTGGTGTTACACGCCGTTAGCCACCCACGTGGCTAGCAGGCTAATACACATACATTGTACCGGTCTGATGGGCTAAATTCCCGAGCGACTACACATTACTATCCCTTTCCATTAACAACAACAACAACGTACACCTTCCAACTATACGAGTATTAATAAACTGATGCCGACAACAATTTCGGTCTTACTACACCTACTTTATATACAACATAAACGATTACCCATGTACAATGTCTAACCACGTTTACTCTCGGACGGCTTCCAGCTCTCTGTACCTGAAATAGGAAAAGAAGAAGAAGAGAGGGTGGCCCCCAGGGGCTCAGCACCTTTGCTGGGTATGGTAATCCCGCAGCCCACATGCTACCGGGCCACGCACAACTAATTTTCGTCTTAGCATGCGGTTGATTATATTTAATATGCATGTAACAGTAAACACACAACACTTAACATTTCGCCTCAAAGGGCTCAACAATCGGATAATACATCCTACTTAATAAGTCACTCATGGTATTCATCATCCCTAGAGTGTTCCTCCTCTAATGGAGCTACTTCCTTAATAGACGACACATACCCTTAAATCGGGTTATCCTTAAACGCCTCTTATCACAAAACCGGAATCATATCCATGATCCACACACTCCACATTTTACAACATAACATACACTACATAACAACACTTAACAACACTTTGCACGTTTCCACGTGCACCACATAACACCGCAATAGGTATTGCATCACAACAAAGACACATAACATAACGGGAATGGTTCGCTTAGGAACCGACCCTAACATTGTTACACACTGGTGAGCCTAGAGAATGTTGCAGTCTCATGATAAGCTCGTTACAAATCGTTACGTCTGTTAAATGAACGGTTAACTTAACACAAGGTCTCGGTAGTGACCCAAGCACACCGAAACAAACATAACAATAGTATGCCCCTGTGGCCCGACGTGAGTCAGTAATAGCCTTGGTTAAGCTAAAGGGAAGGTTGGGAACCAAATTGGAAAACAACCATAACATACGGAGAGGATCGAACCTGCTATGACAACGACCCCCATACTCACACGCGTGGCCGGAACAGACCGGATCCTCACTCCCCCCGTTAGCACTTGTAGAAGTTCAACTTTGAACTTTAAAACAATCACAAACATTGGGTTAAGTCTTGTTAGACATACACAAGGGAAGAGAGAGTCAAACATCACATACACCAATCACAAACACAAAACATCACATAACCAACTCACGCATAGCCGTGGTTAGAACGTTCTTAAGTCGGAAACGTGTTACGGATACCGTTCTCCTACGTTTACCTAATAATGGTTGACTAGCCCTTCAAGCGTATTTGAGGTTACCGGTATCAGCCACGTAAACATACAACAACACAATAACGACTGTAAACTCGTTTCATGATTTATCTCATAACGTGGCAAAACATACAGAAAAACACATTGGCATACAAGCCGGTTGTAATCCGGTAGGACACAGGTTGCAAGAAACCATACCGTCACCGGAGTCCACTTTTACCCACGTCCACTTAGTTCCTCGAGCGATTCTCGAAACAACTGTTAACATCACATGTGTTTTTATTAACATTGGGTTTGCTTGATTATTTAATGTCTAATGCTTAACTTCCCCGTTAACTTAGTTACATAACTTTATATTTTAACTTGTCTTACTTTTACATTTTGATACAATTTTCAACCCACTTAATTACCATTAAAACTCATTATCATGTCCTTAACAACCTTTTATAACATCATTACCTATCAATCCCCATCATTACACATCACTTCTATACCTTAAAACAACAATTTTGGTCCATATACAGTGGCCTGTCCGAACTTGTGTCCGAACTTCCAAGTTCGGACGCAGCCGCGCCTCTACCTAATACTGAAAACTATACACACGTCCGACACTTGTGTCCGGACTTCCCAAGTTCGGACACAGTTCGAGAGTAATCCCAGATAGAAACAGTCACGTCCAGACTTGTGTCCGGACTTCCCAAGTTCGACACAGTTCGAGAATGAGAAAATCCTTTACCCAACAGAGCTGTCCGAACTTCCATGTCGGACTGAAGTTCGGACACGGCAAAACATTCAATTTCCAAGTCTTTAAACACTCAACCAATTTCACCAAACTTCTCCTAAAGCCTCATAATGTTTCCTAACATCATTTGGCACACAAACACACCTTTAGAGCCGTGTGCTAAACTCTTTAAATCACTCACCAAAACATCTTATCATTCACAAAACGTTCTTACAAAATTCCTAACACTTGGGATGTTTTCTCTTAAGATTTCTAAGTGGTAGTTCACCAATAATGACCACTACACCAAGGTGTTTCCTCTACACCTTAACATCATCTCTCAAACTTCTTTTCTTACTACTAAATCTTCTTTTCACATCTTACTTAATCAACATATTACTTGGATATCAACATTACTAACCTTAACACAAACTCATCCAAAGACTTAAATACATCCTCAAAAACACTTGAATTCTAGAACTTCCAAGATAACACCTAAATTCTGCATCACTCTAAATCACCTTAACAATGTTTCTTCTCAAGTAAACATTTATTCACCTTTAACACTTCCTAGTTCACCAAGACCATTTAAAACACTTAGAACTTCTCACACATCTTCCCAAATTTGGCCATAGCTTCTCTTGTATATACTCACATCCAAACACTTAGGTTTTTACCTTATTCCATTCAAAACACCTAAAATCCATCAAACACATTTTTATTCACAAACTTCACACATTTAGCACTACATCACAATATAGTGCATAACTTAAATTGCTTGGCACTTAGGCCCTTAAATAACATGGCTCTTAGGCCCTTAAATTGCATAAGCCATAAACACTGAATTTCCCACATAAATAATGCCTTTGACCTGCAAATACACACCATCACATATGTTCTTTTACTAGCCTCCTTGAGAACACTTTACTAGGTCATTCACCATTTGCTCTTTAGGTAGTTTTAACAAGCATTATAAGCTTATTTCTCCTAAGGCATTAAATCTCGTTAAGATAGCATATTTACCTCTTTTCCTCCTCACAAACTTCTTTCTTGTTTCCTTACAAAACCGGTAAGGCATTTGGTTCCTTTTCAACTATTAAGCATTATACAAACAACATAATGAGTATTCAAGCTTTAAGCTCCATCTCATTGTAAACCCTAGGTTTACATTATTTCAAAAACATTAATGTAGTTGTTTTAACCTTGATCTTTGAAGGGAATTTGAATATCTATGAAGAGAGGACTCCACCTAGTCCTTGAAAGATTCAAATGGAGCTAGAACAAAGCAACACAAGGAGCTCCATCAATGAATATTTTCGGTCACACACAAACATGGAGGAAACTTGATTTTCTTTGAGATTCCTTACCTAGAAGCAAAGGAGAGTAATAATGTGTAGAAACACAAGCTCAAGCTCCATCAATGGTGATTCTCCATGGTACCAAAATTGAGCTCTTGAAGATTTGAAAAGGTAGAAGTGTCTTGACCTAACTAAGACAAATATGGTCTTAGAATTTGATTTGGAGCATGGAGTTGGATTTGGCAAGGAAATGAAGATGGAGAAGAGAGGGCTGTTGCAAATCGTAAATGGAGAAAAGAGAAGGTGAAGAAACCGTGTGAAATGAAAGAAGAGAAGGAAATGAGAAGATGAGTTTGCTTTGGAGATATTTATGTTATAAAGCAAAAAGTGCTTTACTTTAAGTTTTACTTTACTTATTTGATTTCTTTTACATATTGGTGACTCACACCATGAAAAACCGGCCCCCATATGCCTAGGAGGGTATAATAGTCTTTGTTGACCAATTTAATTACTTATAACATATATATGTTACAAACTAGCTTATAAAAGTTACTATTCACAAACTAAGGCACATAGAAGTGAAATTTTTGATTTCCCATTAATATAGACACCCAAATGTGATACTATATAGTACACATGTTAATTAAAGAGTAATGATGGACATTTAGCCATTCAAAACTCATTTACAAGACAATTTTTCAAAAAACATGCTTTAAACTCCTTAAAGCACATTTTGTGTTTTAACTTGTTTTCAAGCTTGGTTTTCTTTGGTAATTGATTTAATATGTTCCTTAACATATTTATAAGGTATAGGTAGACCATTAGGTCTTTTACAAATTTATCCCAAGCTTAGAGCACATTTTGCTCTTATTGACTTTAAGGTATTTATTTGTGTTTTGTTTGGTTTCATTGTCTAACAAAGTTTCCTAAGGACTTAATTAGCCTTATAAAATCATAATTAAATGTTATTAAGTCTTGGTAGGCTCTTTGGTCCTAACCAAGTTCACTCATAGCTTAGAGCATGTTTTTGCTCATACTGTGTCTTAGTGCTTTATTGCACTTTACTATATTTTAAATTGTCCACTGATGTTTCTAAGGCACTTTTTAGCCTTTATATAACATAGTTTGATGTTTAAACCACATATCAAGGTTTGGGGTATTTCAATCTACCCCCCTTAAAAGAACTTCGTCCTCGAAGTTCACACTTTCCCACATATCACTAAATCAAAATACGGGGATTACTTGGAAATAAACTTCCATAACCAAACACACTTTACATTACAACCTCGGACTTAATGGTCCGGGCAACACATTCACATCCACACATAACATAACATATCCACATGATAACCTCGGACTCTATGGTCCGGGTATCTTAACAACACTTACACATACATAACAACCCCTTGGACTCACTGGTCTCGGGTAACATCACAACATTTGGACACATAGGTCCCATAACATAACAGTCTTCAGACACTTAGGTCTATGTAACACAACACATTTAGACTCATAGGTCTCAATAGCATACACTTTTAGGAGATCAAAGTCAAAATAACATTTATTACACATACCACACAACATGTCATAGCATGTAAACAATCAAAATATCCTTTTATATACACTGTGATCCCGCAGAACCCGGTCGCGATGGACACCTTCCGTCCCCGTGCCTTTGGGAGGTCAAAACAATCACTTAAATTTAAAATTTCCTTGTGAGGTTAAGTAAGAGAACTTTAATTATATAGAGTATCTATCAACGTTTTATAAATACCAATTGAAAATCCTTTTGAAAACACACAACTCCAAGTCCAACTTAAGCTCTTTGCTTCTTTTCTAGCGTGGTTATTTGTGACCACTTAAAGGGGAGCTTCAAGAATCATTCAACCCTAATGTGATCAGCATCAGTGTCGAACTATCCTTCCACCCCAATTTGTGTTCGGCTTCCCTTGATCACATGCAAATCAAGTTCCACCTCCCACTTCATTTTCAAGCATCAATTAAATCACTCATTTCCAATTTTCTATCTTTTTAAATCATTCTAATCATGATCATAACATCTCCAAAGGATAGAACCCTGTCTATCAGTTACCCCATTCCCTTTAATCATGTTGCCTAGGGAATCTTATTCTCACTAGGTTCTATGTCGGTATCTTGCCCTTTTTTTTGAATCACTATATAGTATGTATATACATATATATTTTATCAAAATACAACACACAACTTCACATTTATACACTGTCGGGGCTTTGTTCCCCCGGGAGCTTCTCTACTCCCCACACTTGTACACACACACTGTTAACAAATACACACACTTATCACAATGGTATTCGCATCTTCTGTGCGCAATTACCACAATTAAACCATAAATGGATGTGTATGTTTTACATAACACACACACCAATCACCAAAACAATAATTTTGTGCTATGCACAATATAAGTCACACACCACGTACTCTTGTACGGTAATATACACTAAGTGGTTTTGCGCTCTACCCCCCTTTAAAAGGGATTACGCCCACGTAATCAATCACTAAACATTGGCTTAAATGTTCTGCCGTCGTGAAGTGTTTTAACTTCCACGCGGTCTATTACATAATGGATTCTGATTAGAGGATCTTAACCATATTGGCGGTTTAGTTCCTAAACCAAGAATTCTCATTGGAGTTGTTTAAACTCTTAGTTGGTTTCGATTCTGGCCTGTTAGGCTTCTAGGCGTTAATAATTAGCCATTCACTCATGTTCACCATGTACATTCAACACTTGAATCACTGGCTCACTAGTTTCTGCTGCGAAACTCTAATAACTGTAGAGCTTAATTGCTCCATTTGTTATTCTTACTGTATTGAACGTCCCCAATTGTCACCTTCATCTTGGTAACAATGGTTTCTCAACCGACGCACGGTATCTTTTACCCTAAGCGGATTCGGTGAGTTTCACAATTTTCCATTCACTTCTCCAATAGCTTACAGCGTAAACTACTATGTAATTCACAATGATTGACTTGCTTCTACCGACTTACTGTCGGTTGAGATTGAGCTACTACTTAGTGTGTAGTGCTCTCTCATCTATTTACAACATCTGGGGTATATTCCATACCGGTATTTGGCAGTTAGTGCTGCTATAGTCACTTACTGTTAATCATGTCTCCACATTTGGTTTTGTATAAGTACTCTTTTATTGGTGTGGTCTTGCATTTCCTATGCATCGGCCATTATAACATTATTCCTCCATAATTAACATGTTTCCAATTCCTAGCTATCCCACTCGTTCATTACTGCGCAAGTGCAATACCAAAACACTCAGTCATACAGAGTGCAGAGGCGTAAACTCTCGACAGTAAATCCCTTATGTGATTCGCCATGGAATTCACACTGTGTTTCACTGAAATTCTGATCCCGTAATACTGGCTACTGGCTTATTGCCCAGTCTGTTTAACATCGCTTATCTTGCATCTCTACAAGTTTAACTCATAACTGGTCTTATCTGTTACATTATCGTTTAACAACACTTATACAACAGTCGCTTGTTGCGCACCGTGCTCCTACTCCCTGTATAACATCAGCTTATATCGTGTTTACCGTCACATTAACTTCCACACATATACTTACATTATTCACATTACGGTTCATCCCTCCTTTGGATGACTACTAAATGCTCCTTGAGCATCGATCATTCGAGTCACAAGCCGGCATTATTCAGCTCGGTGTTTCACTTTATACACACATACTATTAAGCTAACTGCTCCTTTTCAGTAATAACATCGTCCATCCTTAACATATTTCTTGAACTTAATTCACATAACTACCGCTCCTGCGGTCTCACAATATCGAGAGGTATCCCCACTCTTAATGCAGTGGTTCGTTCTCCACTCTATTCACTTATATAACATAAACTTTTGCAGTCAATCTAATTTTCATAACACATTTTATTTGTGGCTTATAAGCCTTATTTGCCTTGAGCTGCGCTCATTGTAGGCTGTCCACACACATGTACTTCTCTGTACAATATTACAAGGTCGTTGCATCACGTTTCCTTTCACGGGATGCCCTTTAGGTTTGTCAGTCCGTCTCCTGACAACTTATGTCTAGACTGGGTGTTAATTTCAACCCTTGTGTTTCTGTCACGTTATCTTATTCAATATCGTTGATGCAAACACCCCTCAAGGATTGCTCCTGGGTGTTGCTACGTTATGCCTTACATTTGTTTCACACTTATTGGTACATTCCATTAGCCACGCCGTTTGCATTCTTAAATGGCTTATTATCTTCTTTTGTGAAGATCAACATTCTGGGAGTTTCATCGCGTTCATTGCACATTAATGTGTCCACATTAGGCATCTGCTTGCCATGTACAGGCTGGGTCACCGTTCCAGCTATCATATTTATTCCTCGGAATTCTTAAGACATGTGATGTCTTTATATAACAGTTAGTGCACTTCGCACCTCTTGACTCTTAAACATATCCTTGAAATGAATTCACTAATTCCTTTAGTCTCGTTAATTTAACTGAGTTACTTAACTTCAACTATTCCTTGTAATCCTTAGTTCTTGTTTGATTCATGCTGCTGACCGTAGACGGAGTCGACTACTTCCCGTGTTTCGGACTCCACTCGTATACATATATGGGGTATCATACTGATACATTGCTACTTACCCAACTAACCCATAAGTAGGTCTGTCAGGCCCACAAGCCCCTATCGGAGTGCGGTCGTCCCACAACACAGTTGGTACACTTGTAGTGTCCGTCACACGCCTAGGTGAAGTATTTTGTTATCAACTCCCTTATATTGTCCCGTGACAATATTCATTCCTTACTTCCCGAACTTAATCGAGGGAAAGTTTACCCATTGTTGTATCCTTGTCAACTGTCCTTGGTTTTACTGGTTTGGTTTAAAAGAAGGTTGGAAAGAAGTGTTGGTTTGAAAGAAAATTTGGTTTTGAAAGAAAAGGGTTCGTATAAATCTGGGTTTGAAAGAAAAATTTTCATGGTTTCACAACATCTTCTTACCTTAACCAAGTCTAGCTTCTTGCTGACTGGTGTACTTACAATCACAGAGGTTAGGCTATTAAGCCCTTCCACGGTTACAATGATCTCATTTAACTTTCTAGTACTTTACTAAGTACTTTGTAGTGGTTATAAATTTCCCGAACAGCCCTGTTATAGCTGCACTTGCTATTGGCAAGTGCGCCATGCTAATTGGCTATCGGTTTAACACATACCGGTTGTGGTATTGTTTTTACCCGCACTATCATCAGTGGCCTTGTTGGCCCTTACTTGTTCTTACGGTCTTGATAAATACTCCTCTAGGTAACTTCTCACTGTTTTCACATGATAATCAGTAACTAGGGTGTTTCCCATTCTGGGAGACCCCTTTTTCATAGTATTGTATTCACTTTGTAGCCCGTTCCACGCATCGTCGTGGTTACTGAGACTTGTCTCTTGTTTGGGCACTACGTTGTAGTCCCCTTGTCGGTTGATATACCGTTGGTGTATTATTTATCAACTGTGGTCCCGTAGACACTCGTCTCGGGTTTTATTAATCCATTTCTTGCCTGTTGCACGGTTGGTGCGTTGCAAGCTGGTTGTTCTCGACTGCTCGGCATGTCGACCCAGGTTGCCGGAAATTCTATTCTTCTATACACAAGATTCTTCATTCTTCGCTATTAAATGCGGTTAACATTGTTCAGATGGAGACCGTCTCCGGGATTCCCAATTTTCGGGATCTACCGTATGACAGGTTCTCCGTACCCTAAAGGTATATAATAACAGCCAGATCGGGTATTCCCGAGTATGAGAGTGGACTTCCATCTCTCTGGCGTTCTTCCCCAAGTTATATAACAGGGACTGTGGAGGGTGGGATGGATATTGTAGGTTTCCAGTAGTCACTGGTAGTTCCTATCTAGCGTATCTCTCACGCTATCACTCAACCCTTAACCCAAAGTACTTAAATCCTAACTCGGTACTTCCTAAGCTCGGTAATTCAGTCATCAGAGCGATACTTCGCTCTGATACCACTTTTTGTAACACCCCATCCAACATTAACACACTTACAATAAACTGCAGCGGAAAAACAACCTCATCACATTACTTAACTCGTTGGTGTTACACGCCGTTAGCCACCCACGTGGCTAACAAGGCTAATACACATACATTGTACCGGTCTGATGGGCTAAATTCCCGAGCGACTACACATTACTATCCCTTTCCATTAACAACAACAACAACGTACACCTTCCAACTATACCGAGTATTAATAAACTGATGCCGACAACAATTTCGGTCTTACTACACCTACTGTATATATACAACATAAACGATTACCCATGTACAATGTCTACCCCGTCTTACTCTCGGACGGCTTCCAGCTCTCTGTACCTGAAATAGGAAAAGAAGAGAAAGGGTGGCCCCCAAGGGGCTCAGCACCTTTGCTGGTATGGTAATCCCGCAGCCCACATGCTACCGGGCCACGCACAACTAATTTTCGTCTTAGCATGCGGTTGATTATATTTAAATCATGCATGTAACAGTAAACACACAACACTTAACATTTCGCCTCAAAGGGCTCAACAATCGGATAATACATCCTACTTAATAAGTCACTCATGGTATTCATCATCCCTAGAGTGTTCCTCCTCTAATGGAGCTACTTCCTTAATAGACGACACATACCCTTAAATCGGGTTATCCTTAAACGCCTCTTATCACAAACCGGGAATCATATCCATGATCCACACACTCCACATTTTACAACATATAACATACACTACATAACAACACTTAACAACACTTTGCACGTTTCCACGTGCACCACATAACACCGCAATAGGTATTGCATCACAACAAAGACACATAACATAACGGGAATGGTTCGCTTAGGAACCGACCCTAACATTGTTTACACACTGGTGAGCCTAGAGAATGTTGCCAGTCTCATGATAAGCTCGTTACATAACTCGTTACCGTCTTGTTAAATGAACGGTTAACTTAACACAAGGTGTCTCGGATATAGTGACCCAAGCACACCGAAACAAACATAACAATAGTATGCCCCTGTGGCCCGACGTGAGTCAGTAATAGCCTTGGTTAAGCTAAAGGGAAGGTTGGGAACCAAATTGGAAAACAACCATAACATACGGAGAGGATCGAACCTGCTATGACAACGACCCCCATACTCACACGCGTGGCCGGAACAGACCGGACTCCTCACTCCCCCCGTTAGCACTTGTTAGAAGTTCAACTTTGAACTTTATTAAACAATCACAAACATTGGGTTAAGTCTTGTTAGACATACACAAGGGAAGAGAGAGTCATACATTCACATACAAACATCACACACAAACATCACATAACCAACTCACGCATAGCCGTGGTTAGAACGTTCCTTAAGTCGGAAACGTTGTTACCGGATACCGTTCTCCTACGTTTACCTAATAATGGTTGACTAGCCCTTCAAGCGTATTTGAGGTTACCGGTATCGGCACGTAAATACAACAACAATAACGACTGTAAACTCGTTTCATGATTTATCTCATAACGTGGCAAACATACAGAAAAACACATTGGCATACAAGCCGGTGTAATCCGGTAGGACACAGGTTGCAAGAAAAACCATACCTGTCACCGGGGTCCACTTTACCACGTCCACTTATGTTCCTCGAGCGATTCTCGAACAACTGTTAACATCACATGTGTTTTATTAACATTGGGGTTTGCTTGATTATTTAATGTCTAATGCTTAACTTTCCCCGTTAACTTAGTTACATAACTTTATATTTTAACTTGTCTTACTTTTACATTTTGATACAACTTTTCACCCACTTAATTACCATTAAAACTCACTTATCATGTCCTTAACAACCTTATAACATCATTACCTATCAATCCCCATCATTACACATCACTTCTATACCTTAAAACAACAATTTTGGTCCATACAGTGGCCTGTCCGAACTTGTGTCCGAACTTCCAAGTTCGGACGCAAGCCGCGACCTAATACTGAAAACTATACACACGTCCGAACTTGTGTCCGGACTTCCCAAGTTCGGACACAGTTCGAGAGTAATCCCAGATAGAAACAGTCACGTCCGAACTTGTGTCCGGACTTCCCAAGTTCGGACACAGTTCGAGAATGAGAAAATCCTTTACCCAACAGAGCATGTCCGAACTTCCATGTCCGGACGGAAGTTCGGACACGGCAAAACATTCAATTTCCAAGTCTTTAAACACCTAACCAATTTCACCAAACTTCTCCTAAAGCCTCATAATGTTTCCTAACATCATTTGGCACATCAAACACACCTTTAGCCGTGTGCTAAACTCTTTAAATCACTCACCAAAACCATCTTATCATTCACAAATTTCTTACAAAATTCCTAACACTTGGGATGTTTTCTCCTTAAGATTTCTAAGTGGTAGTTCACCAATAATGACCACTACACCAAGGTGTTTCCTCTACACCTTAACATCATCTCTCAAACTTCTTTTCTTACTAACTAAATCTCCTTTTTCACATCTTACTTAATCAACACTTATTCCTTGGATATCAACATTACCTAAACCTTAAACAAACTCATCCAAGACTTAAATACATCCTCAAAACACACATTGAATTCCTAGAACTTCCAAGATAACACCTAAATTCTTGCATCACTCTAAATCACCTTAACACATGTTTTCTTCTCAAGTAAACATTTATTCACCTTTAACACTTCCTAGTTCACCAAGACCATTTAAAACACTTAGAACTTCTCACACATCTTCCCAAATTTGGCCATAGTTCTCTTGTATATACTCACATCCAAACACTTAGGTTTTTACCTTATTCCATTCAAAACACCTAAAATCCATCAAACACATTTTTATTCACAAACTTCACACATTTAGCACTACATCACAATATAGTGCATAACTTAAATTGCTTGGCACTTAGGCCCTTAAATAACATGGCTCTTAGGCCCTTAAATTGCATAAGCCATAAACACTGAATTTCCCACATAAATAATGCCTTTGACCTGCAAATACATACACCATCACATATGTTCTTTTACTAGCCTCCTTGAGAACACTTTACTAGGTCATTCACCATTTGCTCTTTAGGTAGTTTTAACAAGCATTATAAGCTTATTTCTCCTAAGGCATTAAATCTCGTTAAGATAGCATATTTACCTCTTCCTCACAAACTTCTTTCTTGTTTCCTTACAAAACCGGTAAGGCATTTGGTTCCTTTTCAACTATTAACATTATACAAAACATAATGAGTATTCAAGCTTTAAGCTCCATCTCATTGTAAACCCTAGGTTTACATTATTTCAAAAACATTAATGTAGTTGTTTTACCTTGATCTTTGAAGGGAATTTGAATATCTATGAAGAGAGGACTCCACCTAGTCCTTGAAAGATTCAAATGGAGCTAGAACAAAGCAACACAAGGAGCTCCATCAATGAATATTTTCGGTCACACACATAACATGGAGGAAACTTGATTTTTCTTTGAGATTCCTTACCTAGAAGCAAAGGAGAGTAATAATGTGTAGAAACACAAGCTCAAGCTCCATCAATGGTGATTCTCCATGGTACCAAAATTGAGCTCTTGAAGATTTGAAAAGGTAGAAGTGTAGAGCTTGACCTAACTAAGACAAATATGGTCTTAGAATTTGATTTGGAGCATGGAGTTGGATTTGGCAAGGAAATGAAGATGGAGAAGAGAGGGCTGTTGCAAATCGTAAATGGAGAAAAGAGAAGGTGAAGAAACCGTGTGAAATGAAAGAAGAGAAGGAAATGAGAAGATGAGTTTGCTTTTGGAGATATTTATGTTATAAAGCAAAATAGTGCTTTACTTTAAGTTTTACTTTACTTATTTGATTTCTTTTACATATTGGTGACTCACACCATGAAAAACCGGCCCCCATATGCCTAGGAGGGTATAATAGTCTTTGTTGACCAATTTAATTACTTATAACATTATATGTTACAAACTAGCTTATAAAAGTTACTATTCACAAACTAAGGCACATAGAAGTGAAATTTTTGATTTCCCATTAATATAGACACCCAAATGTGATACTATATAGTACACATGTTAATTAAAGAGTAATGATGGACATTTAGCCATTCAAAACTCATTTACAAGACAATTTTTCAAAAAACATGCTTTAAGACTCCTTAAAGCACATTTTGTGTTTTAACTTGTTTTCAAGCTTGGTTTTCTTTGGTAATTGATTTAATATGTTCCTTAACATATTTATAAGGTATAGGTATGACCATTAGGTCTTTTACAAATTTATCCCAAGCTTAGAGCACATTTTTGCTCTTATTGACTTTAAGGTATTTATTTGTGTTTTGTTTGGTTTCATTGTCTAACAAAGTTTCCTAAGGACTTAATTAGCCTTATAAAATCATAATTAAATGTTATTAAGTCTTGGTAGGCTCTTTGGGTCCTAACCAAGTTCACTCATAGCTTAGAGCATGTTTTTGCTCATACTGTGTCTTAGTGCTTTATTGCACTTTACTATATTTTAAATTGTCCACTGATGTTTCTAAGGCACTTTTTAGCCTTTATATAACATAGTTTGATGTTTAAACCACATATCAAGGTTTGGGGTATTTCAATCTACCCCCCTTAAAAGAACTTCGTCCTCGAAGTTCACACTTTCCCACACATCACTAAATCAGAATACGGGGATTACTTGGAAATAAACTTCCATAACCAAACACACTTTACATTACAACCTCGGACTTAATGGTCCGGGCAACACATTCACATCCACACATAACATAACATATCCACATGATAACCTCGGACTCTATGGTCCGGGTATCTTAACAACACTTACACATACATAACAACCCCTTGGACTCACTGGTCTCGGGTAACATCACAACATTTGGACACATAGGTCCCCATAACATAACAGTCTTCAGACACTTAGGTCTATGTAACACAACACATTTAGACTCATAGGTCTCAATAGCATACACTTTTAGGAGATCAAAGTCAAAATAACATTTATTACACATACCACACAACATGTCATAGCATGTATAACAATCAAAAATATCCTTTATATACACTGTGATCCCGTAGAACCCGGTCGCGATGGACACCTTCCGTCCCCGTGCCTTTGGGAGGTCAAAACAATCACTTAAATTTAAAATTTCCTTGTGAGGTTAAGTAAGAGAACTTTAATTATATAGAGTATCTATCAACGTTTTATAAATACCAATTGAAAATCCTTTTGAAAACACACACAACTCCAAGTCCAACTTAAGCTCTTTGCTTCTTTTCTTAGCGTGGTTATTTGTGACCACTTAAAGGGGAGCTTCAAGAATCATTCAACCCTAATGTGATCAGCATCAGTGTCGAACTATCCTTCCACCCCAATTTGTGTTCGGCTTCCCTTGATCACATGCAAATCAAGTTCCACCTCCCACTTCATTTTCAAGCATCAATTAAATCACTCATTTCCAATTTTCTATCTTTTTAAATCATTCTAATCATGATCATAACATCTCCAAAGGATAGAACCCTGTCTATCAGTTACCTCCATTCCCTTTAATCATGTTGCCTAGGGAATCTTATTCTCACTAGGTTCTATGTCGGTATCTTGCCCTTTTTTTTTTTGAATCACTATATAGTATGTATATACATATATATTTTATCAAAATACAACACACAACTTCACATTTATACACTGTCGGGGCTTTTGTTCCCCCGGGAGCTTCTCTACTCCCCACACTTGTACTATCACACACAACTGTTAACAAATACACACACTTATCACAATGGGCCCGGTTAATGAATAGTGCTAAAACCTGGTAAATTGACGAGCGTTTTCTATAAAAGACGAAAAACGCTCCAGCTTATATACATGTGGGTGCCGGTTTTTAGTTAGTAAAGCAGCCTCCCCTCACACACATAAAGGAAGAAAGAAAGAAAAGAAAAGAAAGAAAAAGTAGAAAAAGTGACATCCTCTCTCTCCTCCCTCATTTCTCTCTTCTCTCTCTCCCATTTCTTTTTCTCTCACCGTCTTCCTCCTCCCTTCTCTGGCTGGGGCGATTTTGAAGCTCTCCACAAGCTTCCATGGCAGCCCTCTTCATCCTCTTGCTCAAGCCACAAAAATGCACCAAATCAAAAACAAAACACATAATTGTGTTCCTCTCATCATTCTCTATCTATCTCTCTTTTCAAAATCCGAAAATGAAGAAATTCATCTCCATGGGTTTTCCCCATGTGAAGAGAAAATAGCACCAATGTGTAGCTTGGAGCCTCCTCTTTCAAACAAGGTAAAAATTTCATTGAAAAACTCATTCTTGTTCTTCCTCCTTTGGTAGACGATTTTTGCTCTCTCTCTTACCTTGTTCTCCTCTTGTTTTTGAGCTTCATTTCAACCCTTCAATGGTGGTGGGACTCTCCATTTGATTCATGGGTGAAAACCCCTCCTTAAACTCCAAAGGTAAACCCTAGAACTTTTGTGCTTTAAGCCCCTTCATTAGATTAGTGTATTCCCAAGGGTTTAAAAGATTAATTAATTGCATTTTGTGTTTCTTGGGTGTTGGGATGGAGTTTGGCAACTCCATTCCCACTTGACCGATTTGGAGGAGAGGTGGAGCAAGAGGAGAATTAAAAGAGAACTTGTGAATTAAGGTAAGAAATCTACCTTGAAGCTTGTTTTAATTGCTTTAGGAATTGGGATGGGTTAAATTAAAATAATGAACCCAAACTATGTGAATTAATGTGGTTGATTGAAATTGAGGGTGATTGTGAATTTGTGTTGATTTATGGCCTAAGTGCCATTGAATTTGAGATTTGGGCTATATTGTTGTTTGAAGAGATGTTGGTGAGCTTTGAATTGATATTGTGTGCTGGTAGGACCCTTGTAAGGGTGTGGCTAGATTAGGAATGAAATTGATGAGAGTTGATGGATCGGGAGATGTTAAATTTATGGGGAGGTTATGGCAAAATTTTGGTAGAAATAATGTGTTCTAGGTGTTGTAATGAGTAGGAACAACCTAGGGAACGAACTAGGTATTGGAAGGGATCTATTGGATTAGTTAAACCCTCTTGAGTGGATATAAGGGTATGTAACACCCCTACCGTTAATACTGTCATTACTGTCTAATCTCCTCGTACTTCTAGATTCACGCAGCGGTACATACTTACTTACGGTGGGTGATACAATGCTGTTAGTCACCCACGTGACTAACAAAGCTACTACTACTACTACATACAGCATCGGTCTGATGGACCGGAATCCCGAGTACTACGCATCTACAATACATACTCCTTTTACCAAGGAAATACTACAATACTCCATTCAACACTTTGCTCCTTTACATTACCATACAATACAATATACATAACCGAGTTTAGTAAGTTCCAAATACAAATACATTACTCCTTCCAAGTTCATATATACTCATCAAGAGTCTACAACTACCCATTTCTCACAACTACATACAAGGCTCGAAGCCTTTTTCGATTCTCTACTAACTACAATTCATTCTAGTTATCCAAGTATAGTCGCCGGTCTCTTACCGTGATCATGTCTGCTTCCGGTACCTGCACACTAAAAACGTTCCCCCTAGGGGGTCAGCTTACGCTGAATATGACTTCCGCATACCCCGCGTACTAGCGAGGGTACGCCGACCACTTGGTCGAATACATGCAATTCATTTTACAATACACATAAATACATACTTTCTTTCACAATACTACAATACTACGCAAGGTATACATACATACGCACAGTACATTACATACATGGAAGACAATACAAGTCAACCGATACTTACTTACCATCTTCCGGAATACACATACACAATACATACACATCACATACTCAATACGCAATACGGAGATACCCTTCTCCAATTCATACAAGGGTCTTGCTAGCTTCATTACACACCCGGGTTAATCGGGTGTTCAATACTCTTTTACTCCAGGTCGAAGACTTACAATAGTCAAGACCGATACACATACAATACTTACTTCTTACTTACTTTACTCAAGTCAAGTCAGTATGACCTCCAGGCATGGATTACTACATCCCACCACCGGGCTTTAGGGTGGCCCACTAATCCAGGATGCTACCCATTCAAGGGATTTGGTCCATGGAAAAGATTATAGCCAGGATTCGGATCCAACCTCTTGTGTTTCCTTATCCTCACGCGTGGCCGAAACTATATCGGACTTCTACTCATTCCATTTTACTCAATACTCAAGTTAGGAGTTAGGTAGTTAGGAATTAGTAGAAGTCATTACACCCATACCAAGGGTTAATACACCACACATGTACACATCCACATATACATACACTTCATTCTCATCCATATATTTCATGAATTATACAAACTAAAAGTTCAAGAGAATACAACAAGAACAATATAGTCCAAACACAATTAAGTGCAATAAGAGTCCGATTCGTGCATTTATCTTATTTGAGTGATCACATAAGCACACAAATGGGGTAACCAGGTTAGGATACAGAGCATGAAGAAATCATACCTTGTTCTGGAATTTACTTTACCGGGGTCTCCTTGTTCCTTAGTCCTTACTTGTTCCTCGAGTCCTAGTCTCGAACCAATGACTACATGCCAAATGGTTCAATTAATACTAAGTATTACAATACATGCATAGCTGCTACTCCCACACTTACCCCGTTATCCCGTTGTTTCGGTTTAACTTAGTGTTCTTGTACTCACTACTTTCTTAATTTGTCTTCTTACTCACATGTGTATTTCCTTACTATTTCATTCCATTAATGATGTACTACTGCATATACATATACATATGTGTATAGGCATATATATATATATACATATGATAACTATAATCAATTATTATTTTTTTATTTTTTTTGTTTTGACTCGACCGACCTTTCCCAGGGTCGGACCCAAGGTCGGTCGAAGTCAGTAAGTTTCGTTAAGGCCAAAATTCCAGGCTCGACCGACCTTGCAAGTCCGGTCTCAAGGTCGGTCCATTCTAGTGAGTTTCTTACGTGAAAATTTCAGGCCCGACTGACCTTGCAAGTCTGGTCCCAAGGTTAGTCCGTTCCAGTATGTTCTGGGTTCGAGTTTTCTGGACTCGACCGACCTTGCCCAAGTTCGGTCCCAAGGTCGGTCCGTTCCACTAGACCTCTGGCCTTCACAATTTACGACTCGATCGACCTTGTAAGTTCGGTCCCCAAGGTCGGTCGAAGTCAGAAGACTTCCCGTCTGTGTATTTTAAGGCGCGACCGACCTTGCGGGTTCGGTCCCAAGGTCGGTCCGGCCCTGTACTTCAGTTTTAAAAGTCTGTTTCTGGTGTTTTACTTTCCCATTGTTTCCCCAATCTTCCTACATGTAATCCCACATGTTTAAACACTACTTAGGCCCTCCAAATTGCCTTAGTTCATCCACCAAATTCCTTACTCATTTCTAAATCCACATACACAATTTCTCTTCACTTCCTTTCAACACTTACAATAATTCTCCTTCCTCTTATGCTACAGATTTTCATTTTAACCTTTACTATTCAATACTCCCTCTACCAATGCTACTCCTAGCATCTTAAATCCATTACTTTACATCCTAGACATATGTACTACCTATACCCAAGTCAAATCTCCATTTCACCAAATCTTGTACACTCATTCCTCCTAGTTTCCACAATGCATTTATATACTCTTTGCTACAGATTTTGCACTCTCATATCCTCATACTACAACTACCACCCATGGTTATTGAGAATCCTTACTAACTCCAATATACACCTTGGTTCTCTCATTCACTAAGTCATCCAATAATGCACAATTCCTACAAAGATTTTGCCATAGCTTACCTACACTTCTAACTTAGCCACACACATACTTTCCCATCAAATTCATTCATATTCTAGCCACACCCTTACAAGGGTCCTACCAGCAATCAATACAATACCAATTCATCAATACTTCCTCAATCCACAATACTAATACACATACACATTACATTTGGCTCCAAAGCCTACAATTCAAATGCTTGCTCTTAAATACTCAAACTTCCACAATTACATTACTAATACATCATTTTGGGTTCCTTAATTAGTTCACCCATTCCCATTACTCTAATGCAATAACATTTAGAATTAAGAAGGAGCTCTTACCTTAAGCTCTTAATTCCTTCTTTCTTTTCCATTTCTCATTCTTCTCTCTTTCTTGCCCAAATCGGCCATATGGGGAATGGAGTTGCCAAACTCCATTCCCATCACCCAAAGCACATACAACAAGTATAATTAACATGCTAACCCTTTAATTAATGCTAGTTCATAGAAATGTTTAAAGCAAGTTTTCTAGGGTTTACCTTTGGGGTGTTTTAAGAGGGGTTTTAGCCCTTGGTTCAAGAAGGAGAATCCACTACCATTGCAAGGTGAAATTGATGATCAAAAGAGATAGAGAAATGGAGGGTTACAAATGGGCAAAAATCGGTTATGAAACAAGATGGAGAAAACATGAGTTTTTCATGTAGATTTTTACCTTAATGGAGAGAGGAGACTCCAAGCTATCCATTGATGCTATTTTCTCTTTGTATGGGGAAAACCCATGGAGATGAACTTCTTCATTTTTGGATTTTGAAAAGAGAGAAGTGTAGAGGATGATGAGGGGATTACAAATATGTAATTATTTTTACATTTGGAGCTCAAATGAAGGTGGAGCATGGAGGAGAAAAGGAGAAGCCATTGAAGCTTCTCTTTGGAGCTTCAAAATCGCCCAACTAGAAGAGAGAGGAGGGAAGAAGAAGGATAGGAGAGAGATGAGTGAGTGAGAGGTGAGAGAGTATGTAAGGTACTTTTACCTTTTTCACTTTATTTGCTTTTGGCTCTTTATTTAGCAAGCTAGTAGGTGAGTGTGTGAGGGGGGGTTAATTAGTTCATAAAAACCAGTCCCCTATATTACTACTAGTTGGAGCGTTTTTTGTCTTTTACAGAAAACGCTTGTTATTTTACCCGGTTTAGGTACTATTCACTAACCGGGCCCGTTTTCCGGAATTTCCTCGTTTAATTATTTTCATTAACTATTAAGCTTCCATAAATGCTTAATAATTGTTATTTAATGATTTATAATTTTTACGGGTCCGTTTGACCACTTAAGGTCACGTTTTCGGGTTTTCTCGAAAAACGTGCGCTAAAGTTCTATTAGCGTTTTAATTCATTATTTGGATCCGTTTTATTGGGAGTTGTTCCCATATATTATTTAGGACTTATTAAGCTGTTAGAGTCCATATAATACGCTAACCGAGGTCTCATACCTCGTATGGTTATTTAATGCTTATTTAGTGGTTTTCGCTTTTTAAGCGTTTCTTCATTTCTTTAGGATTTATTTTTCCTTCCGAATATTACTTAAGCATTATTAGGCTCTTAAATACCTATTCGGATAATTTTAATCGCCATATTTAAGTTCGAGGTATTTCAATCTACGCCCCTTAAGAACTTTGTCCTCAAAGTTGTTCGAGGTGATGGGATTACTATACTTACTTTTTATACTTGCCTAATACCAAAACCGTACATTCCTCTTCCTTAAAATTCCCCAAATCCTTTACTCAAGGTTTCTACTTTCCATACCATACCAATGTACAACCATTACTCGAATCCGCATTACCACCAACCATCCAATTCCACATTACAAGGTTCATACATGCATACCGTGCAAAGCTATCACCAAAGCAATGCAATACACATACAGTCCCGCAGGCACTCAGGTCATCTAGACACAGGACTCCTCTATGTCCCGCTGCCCTTGGAATCATAATATGGTGCCTGCTGTCATTCTCCGGTACATGCTTCTAACAAATACTCACTCTCCAATCTAAGGAAGATTCTTTTACAATTACTAGTTAGAAATTTTCTTAAACACACAACTCCAAATTCCAATTTATATTCATTACTTCTATCCTATGTGTGATTCTTGTGACCACTTAAGGGGAGCTTCAAGAATCATTCGACCCTGGTGTGATCAGCACCAGCGTTGAACTATCTTTCCACCCCAATTTGTGTTCAGTCTCCCTTGATCTGATCAGGATCAAGTTCGACTTCCCACATCAGTTTCAAACAACCGAATAATTTAATTATTTCAATTTTCTATCTTTTTACTCCTCCTAGTCATAATTTCCAATTCACACATCTCTAAAGGATGGAATTTAGTCCATTAATCATTCCCAATCTACTTCCCAAATACTTTACTTCAAGATTCGATGCCTATGTGCTCATTTCATTGACTTTCGCTACTTCCATCCATTGCTCTCAATCATTTCAGCTATTCTAGCTAAGGAACACGATTCTTACGGAACCCAGTCGTCCTCATTTTGCTTCCCATATTTTACCTAGGAATACACTACTCATGGACTTCATACATCTACTACTCACCATCAATTCATACTATTTCTTTGAAGGATACAATACTTGTGGAGCTCCGTCCACTACTCATTCTCAATTGTTTCAAAACATCTACTAGGTTCTACATCGGTTTTATACCGACTCTTGCATCGTAATGTCATGTCTAAGTTCAAATAGACATACACAATAGGAATTATCATTTCCCAAAGAGTTTCTCTACTCTTCTTTACAAATACTCTCACATTGGAGTTACAAGATGGTTATATTCATCCTATGGTATTCGCATCTCTCGTGCCTAATTACCACAATTACAATATGGATGAATACGTATGTTTATTTAACATAAGTACCAATCTTCAATTCGATTCTTATTTGTGCTATGCACATTATAGTTTAAGTGTTTTATTCATGAAACTTATGTTGAGCGGTTTTCGCTCTACCCCCCTTAAAAGGGATTATGCCCACGTAATCTACCATATGTTATTATTGAACATTGGTTTACTACATTCGGGCACTCTGAAGCATGTAGCTTGACTACGGTTTATTACATAATATACTCCGGTCAAAGGGTCTTAACCATACCAATGGTTTAGTCTTTGCACCGAGAATTCCTATATGAGTTTATTTAACTCATAATTAATTCGGTTCTAGCCCCTTAGGCTTCAAGGCATTAATAGCCATTCTATTATACTTACTAGGGCCCACTAGCTTCTGCTGCGCGACCCTGATAACTTGGGCTATTCACCCTTCATGTTATTCTTAATGTGCTATACATCATCCTTAATCCCTCTATTGTGGAAACAAGGTTTACTGGGCAAGTGTGGTATTCTTTTACCGTGTTTGAACTCAACGAGTTTTAGATTTATAACCAGCTCTTTGGCAATCTATTATACATATTATTCGTACTCCCACGACTATTCAGTGGTTTCCTTAGTTGTCACTAGTTTCTGAATTATACCAGTTCTTCTGGTTCAGTACAAGTGTTCTTTACTTGTATGACCTTGCATTTTCTATGCGTCGGTTCTAGTGACTTTCTTCAGTCTCCTTTCACCTTTTATTCCATTGGAGTTCACATCTTGTGATTGTTGGTGTGATTTACACTCTTCGTGCTTCTTTGGCCTTAGGCCGCACGGTTTTTTTGATAAGCTTGCTTAACTGGCTTATGCCATGTTTGTGGGTGAAAAGATAGATTTACTACTGTTTACATTCTCCATATCCCTAGCTATCCCATTAGATCATTAGCTGCACAAATGCAATACCAAAACACTCAGTCATACAGAGTGCAGAGGCGTAAACACTTGACAGTAAGTCACTTATGTGATAGGAATGAATATTTCTGTCTGTCTTCTCATACTTATACTCCGTGTCATTATCTACCTACTTCCTCATAACGGTCGCTTGTTGCGCACCGTATTCTTACTCATTATACAATATCGTTATTACTGATTGTGTTACTGTGGTAGCTCGTCTTTATTACCATTGTCGTTGGCCCCATTTCCTTATGGTGTAATTATACTAGGAGGTTCCTAGTTCATATGTATGATGATTGTCATAGCATACCGCAATGGTATTATTTTCCCCATGTGGAGATGTTTCATTCCAGTTTAAGTTTCATGTGTAGGTTGGCTTTCCTCACATTATTTACATCATTTATGATACCATTTACCTATTATCTTGGTTGACCAAGGATAAAGTAATTTATCGGGTTACAAGCTGTAACAGCCCAGTCTTAACCCACATGTGTGATATTGTCCGCTTTGGACCGCAGTCTGCACGGTTTTGTTCTCGGGGTACCATCCTCAAAACACGTCTCACACAAGGGAAGAGTATCCCCACCCCTATAAGGCGTGGTTTGTGCTCTCTCCCGATCGATGTGGGAGGTGACCCTTACCGTGGGTATCACACAAGCTCTCTTGAGCGTTGGTCATTTGTGGTGTCCAATGTGCATTCACATTGATTGTTTTTGACAATTACTGTCTTTCCTCGGTGCTGAGCATTAGTTGTAGGCTCTAGCTATGCAGTCTTATTCTAGTATGTACATCATCGGGACACCCAAGAAACTTCAAGGGTTCCCTGGTCCCCTTCTCCAATTGGGGAGTACTCTGTCATTGGTAAATGAAAGTTCTTGTTGAGGGGTCTATCTCCACTCCTATGCCTCATGGCAAAATTACTATGTTAGTATCGCTTTATGTACTGCATATGGAGTATACTTACTCCTTTAGACTGTAGTTGTTTGTTCAGTCGCCTCTTGGCAATATCTACACGCACATGCTTCGTTGCTATTGTTGATGGAAGCCTTCTCTAAGGGTTCACCTCTTCACCATGTTGGTGGTCTTCGGTTACAAGGGTATCTTTCCTCAAGTCCCTTGTAGTGTCCAAGTGTGGACTAGGCCATTGTTGGCATTATCACGATTCTTATGCCTCTGTGCTACCATTGCTACAGAAGGCATGAAGGTAATTAAAAGCTTGTCAACTGTATACTAGACTGATGCCCTAGTGACAGTGACACTGAGTTGGCTATTACTCCATGCCACTCAGGTTGTTGGGTTTGAATTGATGGTCTAGTTGTTGATTTCTTTTCGTATGAGACCATATCTCTTGCAAGTTTCGTTATCAAATGGTGTGGGTTATGCAACCGTTAGGGTTTACATAACATAGTTGGTTGGTGGCTTTTAAGCCTTATTGCTGTAAGCTATGCTCTTCGCAAGCTGCTTATACACATTTCCACTCCATGTATACCCCATAGGTTGGAGGTATTACTAGGCTCCATGGTAAGTCGTGACATCACGCTTCCGTTCATAGGAGACCCTTTAGGCAATCTGGTGTTAATCCGAGCCTTCTGGTAATTTAGGGTATTTCCTGTTAAGTGAAATCCCTTTGGTGTCCTAACCGAATGTTCGTTCTAGCTCATGTGCTCTTATCATGATGCTTGTTCAACTATTGTTATCCCAGACACTCTTCAAGGATTGCTCCTGGGTGTTGTTGGTTACGCCGTTACATCCGGCTAACGTTTACGATATATGTGTCCTCTATACCACCTTGTGGTATTGTATTTGAGTTATCCCATTTGGGTTATACCGTCTCCCATTCTTGGGTAGACTGTTTATACCTTCTCCTAGTGTTTAGACTAGGTTTAAGATTCTCTCCATTAATGGATTACACTTCATGGTGATCTTGTGATCACTCCTGGGAATTCCTTCCCGTTTGTTGAGCATCGATATATTCACATTGGCATTTACCTTACTGTGTTCAGGTTGGGTATACCTTCCAGCTGTCATGTGTTTGCTTGATGTCTTTGAGACATATCCAATGTCCATACTTACTAGTCTGTGCTTTTTGCACTTACTAGTTCTCATTCCTTACCTTCAGATGGATTCTCTGAGTTCCTTGGTACTCATTACTTAATTGAGTTCCTTCTCCTCGATCGTCTGAGGTGTTCGGCTACTCTGCTTGAACTTACTGATGGTCCGTAGAACGAAGTTGACTACTTCCCGTGCTTCGTGCACTACATGTACACACACGTGGGGTACCTTGTTGATACGTTACCACTTACCTAACTATATGTCAGGCCCGCAAGCTCCTTCGGAGTGCGGTTGTCCCACATCCCGTAATTGGGTACACTCGTAGTGTTCGTCACACGCCTAGGTGAAGTATTCTATTGTCAGCTCCTCTTGTATCATTCTATGATACTCACCGTAATTATGTTGGTTTGGTTTAAAATCCAAGGTTTAAAAGAGAGGTTGTGGTTTGAAAGAAAATCTCAGTTTTGAAACCTAACGGTTCGGTGTTAAAAGATGTTCTTCATGGCATAGCCATGTTTGAGGTCTTGACCAAGTCCAGCTTCTTGCTGACTGGTATGTCCTTATTACGATGGTCAGGCCACTAGGCCTTTCTAGGGTTTCATTCTTTCAGTCGTCAGGATTTGTGATCCTGTGGTTGTTTCATTGCTATCACGGTACATTACTATGTACCTGTTGTGTGTTAGAGTTCCTTTATATATTCCTGCTCTTACTGCACTTGCCGAGGCAAGTGCGTGGTACCGTTGGTTTTTGGGTAATCCCATACCGATCACGGTATGGTTCCACTTGTATTTAATAGTCTTGTTGACTCTTCCCTTGATCTTATTGATCTATGTTTAGGATGCTCGATCCTTTAAGCAACTTCTCTGTGATCTTGACATGGCTGTCTTGATCGGGGTACTTCTCCAATCCTTAAAGATCCATACTATTTCGTTTGCGTTTTGCTTGATGCTCGTTCCCACATGTTTACTGTGGTTATTGAGCCTTAATTTGTTTAGGCACTACTCTTGTAGTTCTATCGGGTTATATCCCGTGGATGTTCTCGTGGTTGTGTAAGCTATTTCAGCCAGGTATTGTAGCCTTTGACGTTGTAGTTTTGGAGCTAACCACTCCTGACTATGTCCTTAGTCAGCTAGCATACCGTTGGTGGTACTACTTAGCTATTACTGTCCCGTAGACTTGCGTCTTGGGTTTTGTTATTGTTCCTTCTACTACTGTTGCACGCTTAGTGCCTCTTTTCTTGCTGCTGGTTGACTAGCCAGGTTTCGCGACTACTAAGCATGTCGCCCCATGCTGCTGTAAGTTGCAGCCTCCTTGTGGTTGGAGTACTCATTCTACCGCTATTAAGTGCTGGTATTGCTGTTCAACCGGGATCCATCTCCGGGTCTTCCATTTCTTGGAATCTACTATATGCCGGTTCCTGTTTACTGTGTGATTGTTTCACCACTGCCAGATCGGGTTTTCCAGAGTATGAGAGAACTTTCCTTCTCTCTAGCATTCTTTCCCAAGTTATACAGTGGGTTTGCGGAGGGCGGGCCTGGCATTGTAGGTATCCGGTACTCGCCGGGAGTTCCTAACTAGCACATCTCTAATGCTAACACTCAGCCCTTAGCCCTAAACTTCTAATTCCTAACTCGGTATTTCCTAAACTCGGTATTTCCAGTCATCAGAGCGATACTCCGCTCTGATACCACTTTTTGTAACACCCCTACCGTTAATACTGTCATTACCGTCTAATCTCCTCGTACTTCTAGATTCACGCAGCGGTACATACTTACATACGGTGGGTGATACAATGCCGTTAGTCACCCACGTGACTAAAAGCTACTACTACTACATACAGAATCGGTCAGATGGACCGGAATCCCGAGTACTACGCATCTACAATACATACTCCTTTTACCAAGGAAATACTACAATACTCCATTCAACACTTTGCTCCTTTACATTACCATACAATACAATATACATAAACGAGTTTACTAAGTTCCAAATACAAATACATTACTCCTTCCAAGTTCATATATACTCATCAAGAGTCTACAACTACCCATTTCTCACAACTACATACAAGGCTCGAAGCCTTTTTCGATTCTCTACTAACTACAATTCATTCTAGTTATCCAAGTATAGTCGCCGGTCTCTTACCGTGATCATGTCTGCTTCCGGTACCTGCACACTAAAAACGTTCCCCCTAGGGGGTCAGCTTACGCTGAATATGACTTCCGCATACCCCGCGTACTAGCGAGGGTGCGCCGACCACTTGGTCGAATACATGCAATTCATTTTACAATACATACATACATACATACATACTTTCTTTCACAATACTACAATACTACGCAAGGTATACATACATACGCACATTACATTACATACATGAAAGACAATACAAGTCAACCGATATTACTTACCATCTTCCGGAATACACATACACAATACATACACATCACATACTCAATACGCAATACGGAGATACCCTTCTCCAATTCATACAAGGGTCTTGTTAGCTTCATTACACACCCGGGTTAATCGGGTGTTCAATACTCTTTTACTCCAGGTCGATGGCTTACAATAGTCAAGACCGATACACATACAATACTTACTTCTTACTTACTTTACTCAAGTCAAGTCGGTATGACCTCCGGGCAGGGATTACTACATCCCACCACCGGGCTTTAGGTGGCCCACTAATCCAGGATGCTTGTTATACCCAAAATTTTGACCCCCTGGTTAAGGTCTACGAGGTTGTGAGAGCCATCTCCATCAAACAATAAGAGACTCCGGCCCGATCGGCGTGTTCCGGGGCCAGAGGAGCAGTTTTGTCGTTGTCAGGGGCGTTTTCGTAATTTTTAAGGCTTCTGAGTTCTCCTATAGGCTTTCTCTCTCCTCCAAAGGGTGCCCAAATCAGCTCGAAATGCTTTGATATTTTAACCCATGATAGAGGATGACATTTTAAGCATAATGGCGTTGGAATTTTGATTTTTCGAATTTCCAATAATTTTCTAGCAATTTCTGATTGAATCTGACGAGAAATTCAATTTAAAAATGCTCCAGCATTTAAAAAATTCGTTTCCACCTCAGAAAATTCATAATATCCATTCTTGACATGTGGTTAAAATTTCATAGCAAAATTCCTTTGGGAGGTTACTCAGTTAAAATATCGAAAAATCTTACTTTTACTAGATTCTCTTTATCTTTAAGGAAGTCTATAAGGGGATAGGTTTTTTGGATAAAATCAGAACCTCACATGCTGAAGAACCCTAGAGAGTCAGAAAACACGGCCTCCTCTCTCCCTCTCACGTTTTCCAACACCCGGCCACCCAAATCATACTGAAAGTCCCCCGAAATCACCATCTAAACACGTTTTCCAATCCCCAAAGCACCAATAACCATCAAAACCTCACAAAAACACCTCTAAAACGTGAAGAACAGCAAGAACAACCAACAACCAGAAGCTTGGGTCGAAATCCTCTCGGGTCTGCCATCAACGGAGCACTCGACGAGTCCCGGTGTGAAGAAACGTTGTGAATCCGAAGGTAAAACAGGTAGAAACTCCACTTCCTGATTCACCACGGTACTATCTGTCTTGCCTCAAAATTTGGGCTCAAACTAACCTTCGTAGGCTTCTGTATGCTGTTTATTTAAGCCTCTGTCAGATAACTTGTTTGCTAAGTTTAGTTTCGTGCTTAATTCGAATTCAAATTGAAAACTTTCAATCACTAACGTCTTGTAAATCTTTCAGGCTACGCACCCATAAAATTTGAGCCGAAAACACCTTCGGGAACAGCCTCAAAGCCGCCGTCCGAGGGCTGTCCGCACCCACGGACGTCGTGTCCGGGGTCCCGGACTCCCTGTCCGTAAGCCCGGACACCCACGGACGGCGGCGGGATTTTAAAAATTCAAAATTTAGGTTTTTTCTAATGATGTCCGGGCCCACGGACAGCCTGTCCGTGGCCCCGGACTTTGCAAATTTTTGTTTTCCTTCAATTTCGACTTTTCTGTATATTTAGGTTAACTGGGGTCCGTGGTCTCGGACTTTTGGTCCGTGGCTACGGACGTAAGCAAAATTTGACCTAATTCTGCCTCCGAAACCCTAGTTTAGGTAGCTTTCAATTTCACTTTAATTTTCTGTCAAAAAACGTTAAAAAATAAAAAAAACAGAAGCGCGCACCTAGGTTAAAACAACTTTGTAGAAAGCCATAAACGAGCCAAGTAGAGGAAAAACGACCTAGGAAGGGTAATGAAAGTAATTGAACCCTAAATAAGTCGAATATCAAGCCCCCGAACCCGAACTCTCCTTTCCTAATTTGATCTAGGTTAAAATTAGGTGGCGACTCATAATAGGTTCCAGTGGGCTAGCTTAGGTTTTAATAATTATTGTTATATGACATAGTTATTAATCTTAGGTTATAAGTGGACCTAAAACCCGATTAGATCCTAATCAACTTAATCCACATAGGATAAGGGTTTAAAATCGAGGCTCACAGACTGGCGACTCTGCTGGGGACAAGATTCTTAATATTAACTTGTTTAGTTTTAAGAAAGAGGGCTTAACTTGAAAATGTTTATTTATGGCTTTTATTACATTGTTTGTTTATCTTTGTGCGCACTTTAATTCCTGCACCTTTGCATCATATGAGAGCGAGGGTCCACGCAAACCGATTTCACCCCGGGACCCGTTTAAGGGTCCCCTGTCAGGGACTCACACCTTTTAGGTGATGTGAATAAGCGGGGGAAAAGAGGAGGGTGTCGTCTAACCACACCCCCTTAATACCTGGGCCTTAGCCCCAAGCGTTTTCCTGGCGGTGCCCTTACCTAGCCCATTGTTTGGTCAGTCAAAGACCCGACCGTAGACGCACACCTTTAGGTGATGTGAAAAGAGTGGGGAAGCCCAAAGAGAATAGCGTGCAAGCCCTATTCCTTTGTGGTGACCTGGGCCCATGCCCCAAGCACCTCTCCGGATCGATCCATACCCAATTTGGTTGAAGCGTCTAGTAAGGACATGTTGAACTTGTGTGGGCCTTGTTTGCTTGTATGATCGGCCCACTGCCAGCCTAGAAATTGATAGGAACTCTTCCTATGTCAACTCAGCCCAACCTGGAATTCACGACTTCATTGTTTGCGGCCCTAGGGCCCTGTTTGGTTTGAATAAATGAATTGTTTGTTTGGGCTCTGGCCCAAAAGTTTAGACCTAGGTGATTTCTCTCTTTCGGCCCAATTTGAATTATCAATTTAGTTCTAGGCCCATGAAAACAAATCCACCGAAAGCAGTTCATGAAAATCCATCAGGCCTTTCCGTTTCAGGGTTTATTCTAGTCTAGAAAGACTTCCCGCTCGGGCTTTGGCCCAAAATCCTAGGTATAAGTACCATCTTTTAGGCCCAATCAGAAGTACTCGGCCCCAAATTCCAATTCACATCTGGGACATGGTTTAGAGATCATTTCGGCCCATGCGCCCTCTATCTAGCCCAAACACATTTTGGCCCAGGTGCCAAATTCTTAGAATATTCCAAGTGCCACACTCATAACTCACTTAATCTGGGCCCATAGACCAATTCATAGTTTTGGCCCACGAACTTTGCTCTGAAACCAAAATTTTGGCCCATAACATTTGAATCCCAGAAAGTTTGTGCAACCCATTCATTCTAGTTTCTGGCCTCAAGGCCCAACAAGATTATCAAACGAATCTTAGGCTTCAAGGTTTCTCTCGGCCCAGTGGCACATTCACGGTCCATGTGGCTTCCTTCGGCCCGTTTACTCCACTTCCAGATTAAGGGTATTCAGGCCCGCACATCCGTTCCAGTCTAGAAGTCCCTCTGGCCCATATTTCTTACTTCAATCTGAAATCGTTCTGGCCCAAGTGCCACAATCCCAAATCATTCCGGCTCAAGTGCCATTTTCCTAAACACATTCAGGCCCAAGCGCCACATCCTCAAACATTCTTTGGCCCAAGCACCGTACTTTCAAACACTCTAGCCCAAGCGCCACATCTTCCCAACATTCCGGCCCAAGCGGCACATCTTCACAACAATCCGGCCAAAGTGCCACAATCTCACAACACATTCCGGCCCAAGTGCCAACCCACTTATGAATCATCATGGCCTGTGTGCCTCACCTTCAATTCATCCAGGCCCGAGTGCCTATCCACATCCATGAAGTCATCCAGGCCCGAGTGCCAATCCACATTCGTGAAACCGTTTCAAGCCATGTACCTCACATTCAGGCCCAAGTGCCTCGTGCGCAACTTATAGGCGTTCCTAGTTCAGACTCTTCACGGAGCCCACACAGAGTCCAAGAAGAGGACAGTCACGGTCATCTTAGCGACATCCTGGCAGTCAAGAGCTCGGGTCTTCAGTATGCCGACATCAGACAGTTCAGCAGAGCTCAAATTCAATGGAAAGTTTAGGGTTCCCATGCATTCTACTGCATAACTTGTTAAAACATTCATCTTTCAAGTGCATCGTTCAAAGTTTTCAAAGAATGATCGTTTTCAAACCACCAATAAGAAGTATCGATTTTTCATCTTCTTCCTCATGTTCACAAATGGATGACTTTTTCGAGTCTAAAGGGGTAACAACAAAAAGGATTTTGTTTCACACAAGTTTCTTTTAAGAAAATGGTTCATGAAATAATTATTTCCCGATAATGGCATGCAAAGACTTGTATTTTGTTTCTGAAATTTTGAACATGCCCTTCTAAGTCCCACAGTCCATTCCAAAATATCCACAAGGCATTCCAAAATTCACATCTGTTTAAGTGTTGTCATAAACCCCAGGTCTATACTGGGGGCAATCTGAGTTCAGGATCGTCATCTTTAATCTTTCGTTTAAGCGTGTGAACTAGTCTCTAAGTGAAATTCACGAAAGTGTCTTGAGCGGAAAAACCATGAGTGAACGAGCGTGTCATTTTTACACGACTCCGGTGAGACCACATACAAAGGAAAAGGTAAATGGCATAACTCCGACCGAAGGAGATAATTTGTAAATTTACTCTTAGACCTGCGAAAAGTAACAAAGAACGGATATACAACTATCAGGAATGACGAAGCACCTAGGTACAGCACCACATAGCCAAAAGCTTGTAAACCCTGACATTAAACCCTAGGCACCCCCGTTGAGCCTTTTGTATATCCCTTTTCAATATTATGAGCCCCACAAAGTAACCCAGCCAATGATGAATGTCCGACCCGGTGACCAAAGGAAGCAAGGAGCCCGACTCTCGGATAACATTATCATCAGTCCGAAGAAGCAATGCCGCTATCAGCATGACGAAGTGATCCGTAAATGGTCCCAAAGTGACACAGGATCAAAAGAGCTCACGTCAAAACAGCTCTCGAAGCCCAAAACCGGGAAACACAAGAACCCCGAAGGCAAAGTCAAGAAAGGATAAAGAAAAAAGGCAAACCCGAAGTGCCTCGAAGAAATCCAAATGGCAAAGAGAAGAGAAATGGTGTAAAGGACAACTTCAAAGTCCAAGTCCAGAAGCTCAAAAACAACGACAACACAAAGCAGCTAGACGACTTCAAGACAAAGAAGATGAATCCGAGAGAAGACACAAAGTGCAGCTTTGGTCACCCCTTTAAACTCCACATACCTCAAACATCCCTATCCCTCCATGTTCCCCTTGTTCTTGCATCAACAACACCCATGGCCACGTCATAGTAGCCTCAACAAAGACTTCCGACTTGGTGGTTGTGTATCCAATCACGTGAAAGTACAGATTGAATGCGTAAATTCATCAAATATCAAATTCAATGGTCTAGAAGTTGTGACCGTAAGTGAGAAACGAGTGTAAACACCAAACACGTCGAGTGTAGGTTAGGAAGCACCATATCAGAACATAAGCCTTGACCCTGTGAGGACGAGACTCATTTGCACGTTTGATCAAAGAAAATACTGGGGCAATTGATCGTTCCGATCAATTGCCATGAACTCTAGCTCAGATTGTCCTAAGGAAAATACTGGGGGCAATTGTTGGTTCCAACAATTGCCATGACAACACCAATTGAAACCTAAACTGAGCACCACCATCCCACCACAGGCATAAGCCCTTACCACCACATCAAACACCACAGGCCCACATAAGCCCTTACCTCCACACCTCCACTACACAAGCCCACAAAAGCCTTTTCCTGCACATCAAACACCACAAGCCCACATAAGCCTTTACTTTCACACCATACACCACACAAGCCCAAACCACTACACAGGCCCACATAAGCCCTTACCTTTACATCATACACTATACCCCACCGATGGCATGTTCATCTCCTAGGAGATAAATTACAAGTCCAAAATCTATGGTCAGGAAATGATAATTTCACCTTCCTTTTCAGTAAACAGAATTTTCTTCAAACACTGCCACGTTTGGCACCTTTTCCAACAAATTCATGTTTTGGACGAGTATCTTTCATATATTTTGATTGTATACATCTTATCATCATTGCCATGTTTGGCACTCCAGTAATCAGTTCTCATCATTTGCACGAGACCATTATCTTCCTAACTCATTTTTAGTTCGAGACCCAAAGCGGTGCGAGGCCTTGCAGCTTCCTCATTCAGTACGAGACCTAGCATCTTCATTCAGTGCAAGACCCATCTTTTCCCTCAGTGCGAGACTTACCATCTTCATCAGTACGAGACCCATCATTTTCAAGACTTTAGTACAAGACATCTTCATTCAGTGCGCGACCCAGAATCAGTGCGGAATCCAGCTTTTTCTTCATCCATTTAGTACGAGACTTCAGTGCGAGACCAAGCATCTTCATCAGTGCGAGACCATCAATTTCGTTAGTGCGAGACCCATCATCTTCATCAGTGCGAGACCAAGCATCTTCATCAGTGCGAGACCTATCATCTTCATCAGTGCGAGACCTATCGTCATCATCCAGTGCGAGACCAGTACGAGACCTAGTATCATCTTCAGTGCGAGACAAGTACGAGACAGAGCGTGATCTAAGTTGGCGGGGCAGAGGCAATAAGTCCCCATCTTCATGTCAACTTCTTGGGAGAAACAACTAGTGGGCAGTGGCAATAAGTCCCCTTGGTAATCTAGAAGTTATCCCAGCACCCCAGTTGGTGGGCAGAGGCAATAAGTCCCCATAGTATACCAACCAGGAGCATTGGAACGGGTTTCGGTCCCCCAGAAGCATCCGAGCATCATCAGCATCATCAGCATCATCAGCATCATCAGCATCATCAGCATCATCAGCATCATCAACACCATCGGCATTATCATCAGCATCAGCATCATTTGCATCATTAGCATTTCAGCATTCTTGCATTTGCATCCAGTTTCCACATTTCAGGTAGTCAACGCCTTAGAATAGCTTGACATTGTATCATCCTTATAGGTAGTCGGCACCTTAGAATAGTCTGACATTACCTCATTATTACCTCTAGGTAGTCAGCGCCTTAGAAAAGCTCGACAATGCTTTGTAGCTTAGGAAGTCAGCGCCTCCGAATTGCTGGGCATCGTTAACCCGGTTTCACACAACGTGGAGGATTCTGTGGAGTCCAAAATTTTGGGGCACCACTCAAGCATCAACCAGACTTTTCACATTCGTTACAAAGTCCAGTTGACGGGGGGCAATCTGTTATACCCAAAATTTTGACCCCCTGGTTAAGGTCTACGAGGTTGTGAGAGCCATCTCCATCAAACAATAAGAGACTCCGGCCCGATCGGCGTGTTCCGGGGCCAGAGGAGCAGTTTTGTCGTTGTCAGGGGCGTTTTCGTAATTTTTAAGGCTTCTGAGTTCTCCTATAGGCTTCTCTCTCCTCCAAAGGGTGCCCAAATCAGCTCGAAATGCTTTGATATTTTAACCCATGATAGAGGATGACATTTTAAGCATAATGGCGTTGGAATTTTGATTTTTCGAATTTCCAATAATTTTCTAGCAATTTCTGATTGAATCTGACGAGAAATTCAATTTAAAAATGCTCCAGCATTTAAAAAATTCGTTTCCACCTCAGAAAATTCATAATATCCATTCTTGACATGTGGTTAAAATTTCATAGCAAAATTCCTTTGGGAGGTTACTCAGTTAAATATCGAAAAATCTTACTTTACTAGATTCTCTTTATCTTTAAGGAAGTCTATATAAGGGGATAGGTTTTTGGATAAAATCAGAACCTCACATGCTGAAGAACCCTAGAGAGTCAGAAAACACGGCCTCCTCTCTCTCTCTCACGTTTTCCAACACCCGGCCACCCAAATCATACTGAAAGTCCCCCGAAATCACCATCTAAACACGTTTTCCAATCCCCAAAGCACCAATAACCATCAAAACCTCACAAAAACACCTCTAAAACGTGAAGAACAGCAAGAACAACCAACCCAGAAGCTTGGGTCGAAATCCTCTCGGGTCTGCCATCAACGGAGCACTCGACGAGTCCCGGTGTGAAGAAACGTTGTGAATCCGAAGGTAAAACAGGTAGAAACTCCACTTCCCTGATTCACCACGGTACTATCTGTCTTGCCTCAAAATTTGGGCTCAAACTAACCTTCGTAGGCTTCTGTATTGCTGTTTATTTAAGCCTCTGTCAGATAACTTGTTTGCTAAGTTTCGTGCTTAATTCGAATTCAAATTGAAAACTTTCAATCACTAACGTCTTGTAAATCTTTCAGGCTACGCACCCATAAAATTTGAGCCGAAAACACCTTCGGGAACAGCCTCAAAGCCGCCGTCCGAGGGCTGTCCGCACCCACGGACGTCGTGTCCGGGGTCCCGGACTCCCGTCCGTAAGCCCGGACACCCACGGACGGCGGCGGGATTTTAAAAATTCAAAATTTAGGTTTTTTCTAATGATGTCCGGGCCCACGGACAGCCTGTCCGTGGCCCCGGACTTTGCAAATTTTTGTTTCCCTTCAATTTCGACTTTTCTGTATATTTAGGTTAACTGGGGTCCGTGGTCTCGGACTTTTGGTCCGTGGCTACGGACGTAAGCAAAATTTGACCTAATTCTGCCTCCGAAACCCTAGTTTAGGTAGCTTTCAATTTCACTTTAATTTTCTGTCAAAAAACGTTAAAAAATAAAAAAAAGAAGCGCGCACCTAGGTTAAAACAACTTTGTAGAAAGCCATAAACGGGCCAAGTAGAGGAAAAACGACCTAGGAAGGGTAATGAAAGTAATTGAACCCTAAATAAGTCGAATATCAAGCCCCCGAACCCGAACTCTCCTTTCCTAATTTGATCTAGGTTAAAATTAGGTGGCGACTCATAATAGGTTCCAGTGGGCTAGCTTAGGTTTTAATAATTATTGTTATATGACATAGTTATTAATCTTAGGTTATAAGTGGACCTAAAACCCGATTAGATCCTAATCAACTTAATCCACATAGGATAAGGGTTTAAAATCGAGGCTCACAATGCTACCCTTTCAAGGGATTTGGTCCATGGAAAAGATTATAGCCAGGATTCGGATCCAACCTCTTGTGTTTCCTTATCCTCACGCGTGGCCGAAACTATATCGGACTTCTACTCATTCCATTTTACTCAATACTCAAGTTAGGAGTTAGGTAGTTAGGAATTAGTAGAAGTCGTTACACCCATACCAAGGGTTAATACACTACACATGTACACATCCACATATACATACACTTCATTCTCATCCATATATTTCATGAATTATACAAACTAAAAGTTCAAGAGAAACAACAAGAACAATATAGTCCAAACACAATTAAGTGCAATAAGAGTCCAATTCGTGCGTTTATCTTATTTGAGTGATCACATAAGCACACAAATCGGGATAACCAGGTTAGGATACAGAGCATGAAGAAATCATACCTTGTTCTGGAATTTACTTTACCGGGTGTCTCCTTGTTCCTTAGTCCTTACTTGTTCCTCGAGTCCTAGTCTCGAACCAATGGCAACATGCCAAATGGTTCAATTAATACTAAGTATTACAATACATGCATAGCTGCTACTCCCACACTTACCCCGTTATCCCGTTGTTTCGGTTTAACTTAGTGTTCTTGTACTCACTACTTTCTTAATTTGTCTTCTTACTCACATGTGTATTTCCTTACTATTTCATTCCATAAATGATGTACTACTGCATATACATATACATATGTGTATAGGAATATATATATACTTATGATAACAATAATCATATTATTATTATTTTATTTTTTGACTCGACCGACCTTACCCAGGGTCGGACCCAAGGTCGGTCGAAGTCAGTAAGTTTCGTTAAGGCAAAAATTCCAGGCTCGACCGACCTTGCAAGTCCGGTCCCAAGGTCGGTCCATTCCAGTGAGTTACTTACGTGAAAATTTCAGGCCCGACCGACCTTGCAATCCGGTCCCAAGGTCGGTCCGTTCCAGTATGTTCTGGGTTCGAGTTTTCTGGACTCGACCAACCTTGCCCAAGTTCGGTCCCAAGGTCGGTCCGTTCCAGTAGACCTCTGGCCTTCACAATTTACAACTCGACCGACCTTGTAAGTTCGGTCCCCAAGGTCGGCCGAAGTCAAAGACTTCCCGTCTGTGTATTTTAAGGCGCGACCGACCTTGCGGGATCGGTCCCAAGGTCGGTCCGGCCCAGTACTTCAGTTTTAAAAGTCTGTTTCTGGTGTTTTACTTTCCCATTGTTTCCTCAATCTTACTACATGTAATCCCACATGTTTAAACACTACTTAGGCCCTCCAAATTGCCTATATCATCCACCAAATTCCTTACTCATTTCTAAATCCACATACACAATTTCTCCCCCTTCCTTTCAACACTTACAATAATTCTCCTTCCTCTTATGCTACAGATTTTCATTTTAACCTTTACCATTCAATACTCCCTCTACCAATGCTACTCCTAGCATCTTAAATCCATTACTTTACATCCTAGACATATGTACTACCTATACCCAAGTCAAATCTCCATTTCACCAAATCTTGTACACTCATTCCTCCTAGTTTCCACAGTGCATTTAAATACTCTTTGCTACAAATTTTGCACTCTCATATCCTCATACTACAACTACCACCCATGGTTACTGAGAATCCTTACTAACTCCAATATACACCTTGGTTCTCCCATTCACCAAGTCATCCAATAATGCACAATTCCTACAAAGATTTTGCCATAGCTTACCTACACTTCTAACTTAGCCACACATACTTTCCCATCAAATTCATTCCTATTCTAGCCACGCCCTTACAAGGGTCCTACCAGCAATCAATACAATACCAATTCATCAATACTTCCTCAATCCACAATACTAATACACATACACATTACATTTGGCTCCAAAGCCTACAATTCAAATGCTTGCTCTTAAATACTCAAACATCCACAATTACATTACTAATACATCATTTTGGGTTCCTTAATTAGTTCACCCATTCTCATTACTCTAATGCAATAACATTTAGAATTAAGAAGGAGCTCTTACCTTAAGCTCTTAATTCCTTCTTTCTTTTCCATTTCTCCTTCTTCTCCCTTTCTTGCCCAAATCGGTCATATGGGGAATGAAGTTGCCATCACCCAAAGCACATACAACAAGTATAATTAACATGCTAACCCTTTAATTAATGCTAGTTCATAGAAATGTTTAAAGCAAGTTTTCTAGGGTTTACCTTTGGGGTGTTTTAGGAGGGGTTTTAGCCCTTGGTTCAAGAAGGAGAATCCACCACCATTGCAAGGTGAAATTTATGCTCAAAAGAGGAGAGAAATGGAGGGTTACAAATGGGCAAAAATCGGTTATGAAACAAGATGGAGAAAACATGAGTTTCTCATGTAGATTTTTACCTTAATGGAGAGAGAAAACTCCAAGCTATCCATTGTTGCTATTTTCTCTTTGAATGGGGAAAACCCATGGAGATGAACTTCCTCATTTTTGGATTTTGAAAAGAGATAAGTGTAAAGGATGATGAGGGGATTACAAATATGTAATTATTTTTACATTTGGAGCTCAAATGAAGGTGGAGCATGGAGGAGAAAAGGAGAAGCCATTGAAGCTTCTCTTTGGAGCTTCAAAATCGCCCAACCAGAAGAGAGAGGAGGGAGAAATCGGTGAGGAGGGAAGAAGAAGGATAGGAGAGAGATTAGTGAGTGAGAGGTAAAAGAATATGTAAGGTACTTTTATCTTTTTCACTTTATTTGCTTTTTGGCTCTTTATTTAGCAAGCTAGTAGGTGAGTGTGTGAGGGGGGGTTAATTAGTTCATAAAAACCGGTCCCCTATATTACTACTAGTTGGAGCGTTTTTCGTCTTTTACAGAAAACACTCGTTATTTTACCCGGTTTAGGTACTATTCACTAACCGGGCCCGTTTTCCGGAATTTCCTCATTTAATTATTTTAATTGACTATTAAGCTTCCATAAATGCTTAATAATTGTTATTTAATGATTTATAATTTTTATGGGTCCATTTGACCACTTAAGGTCACGTTTTCGGGTTTTCTCGAAAAACGTGCGCTAAAGTTCTATTAGCGTTTTAATTCATTATTTGGATCCGTTTTCTTCGGGAGTTGTTCCCATATATTATTTAGGACTTATTAAGCCGTTAGAGTCCATATAATACGCTATTCGAGGTCTCATACCTCGTATGGTTATTTAACGCTTATTTAGCGGTTTTCACTTTTTAAGCGTTTATTCATTTCTTTAGGATTTATTTTTCCTTCCCAATATTACTTGAGCATTATTAGGCTCTTAAATACCTATTAGGATAATTTTAATCGACATATTTAAGTTCGGGGCATTTCAGGGTAGGAGGAGGAAAAAGCAAAATCTGTAGCGTAGGAGTATTGAAATGCTTTGGAAAAGCAAGAAAAGGAGTTAGTGTTAGAATAGTGGAAATGAGAGTTGGATTTGGGTTTTAGAATGGTATATATCTAGAAATGAATTGGTAAGGTCATTCATGGACTTGGTGAGGTTGGTAAGAAGTTGGAGCTAGCAATGATGAGTTAGAAATGCATTAATGAGGATAGTTGGAATGGTAGAAAAAGAGGGCATTTAAAACTATAACAGAAATTGAAAGTTAGCATTTTGCTTGTTTGAAATTAAGTGAGGAATTTGAGTGGATTAATCAAGAGTTAAGGAGGGAATTTGGTGACTTGTTTAAGGTGGTTTAGTTGGGTAATTAAGTGCTAAAACATGTGGATTATAAGTGGGGAATATTGGAAAATCAAATGGTGAAAGAATGGAATTGTAACAGATTTGGAAAATGCCAAATCTGTCAAAACTGCAACAGGGTCCCGGACCTAGGTCCAGGACCATGTCCCGGACCATCCCTGAAATAACCCCCGAGAGTACCTAGTTTGATAGGTCCGGGACTTAGGTCCTTGCCCATGTCCCGGACCACCCTGTATTTTCTGCCCAAGAGTTTGCCTGCATTATGGTCCGGGACCTGACCCCTGCATGAAGTCCCGGACCAAGTGAAAATATAGCCGAGAGTTTAACCGATGACTAGTCCGGGACTTAAGTCCCGTACAAAGTCCCGGACCAACCCGAAAACTTGAAAATAAGTTCTTTAAGTGGGGTTTAAGCTAGGGAATGGATTGGTAATGATATTATAAGTTAAGTAGGACTTAATTAAGGACCTTTAAAGGTCCTAAGAAGTGTAAACAAGTGTGTGAAGTGAATGAGAAAGTTGCTAACTTAGACACACATGAAAAACCTAAGCTTAACGGGATAACGGGGTTAACTACGGGAGTACTAATTTTGCATACCGTGTTACCTTAATGATAATAGAATCACTTAATATGTGATTAGTGATTCGGAAGTGAGGTCGGAGGAACAAATGTGAACCAAGGAGCATAAGGCGACCCGGTAAAGTTAAACCCCAGTGAAAGGTATGATTTCCTCATGGTCTGTATCCTAACTTGGTTACCCCGATTTGTGTGCTTGTTTGATTGTGTGATCACCTAACAAGATAAATGCATGAATCGGATTGTGTGCACTTAATAGTGCTTGTATTGTATTGTTGCTTGTTGGATGGAATTTAAACTAAGTTTGTATAATTCATGAAATGGATGAATGGTGAATGAGTTGCTTGCATGTGATTGTGTACTGTAGTGCGACTCATAGTTGAGTCTTGTTTGACTAGAGACTTGAAGGAATAGTCATGATGTGAAATAACGAAAGCGAGGTAACCCACGAAAACCATCGATTAAATGGGCAACGATAAAATAAACTTAATAACTCACTCGAAATGAGAACAAGCGACACACGAGGCTATAGAACGTCCTTAATATGAATGGCTGGCCTCCTATGCAAGGATATGACTCAACATTAGAAAATGAACATGGTTTCTAAGTAATGGAAGTGTAGGGGCGACCCTTAAATCGGCAGATACAAAGAAATAGGAAAATCTCCTAAGTTGTATGATAGCATCGGAGAGATGCGGCTGACTAATATCTATATATGTAATTCAATATGAGTATCTATTATTACTAACCCGAGAGTTGGGTTAGGGGGACTGTGAGTCACGCGTGCAAGGAAGAGGAAGCAGTAGAGCGTATGTTTCTGAATCCGTGGTCGAACTCCCTTGTTATCGGGCCGTGTGCCACATAGTGGTGCCCTGCGGGGCCGTGTGCCACATAGTGGTGCCCTGCGGGGCCGTGTGCCACATAGTGGTGCCCGAGTGGAGTAAGACCGACAGAGGTTACCCGTCTAAAGAGGTAAGTTGGGTATTATGGGATAGGAAGAGGGAACATGAGAGAATGTTTCTAATCCCGGTTGGAGATTATAAAAGCCCAGTGTTGAGACCTATATTTGTCTCTGCCCGGAGGCCTTTGAGGCTTAACCTAAAATTATTCAAGAGTAGAATAATTAAGAAACTAGATCGGGACCGAGGTGTCTAATGATCTAGGAGTTAAGTAAACTACCTGGTAGGGGCGGGAGGTTGGTAAATGATGAGAATGAAACTCACTTGAGATATGGTCTCTCAAGGTTTAAGAATAAGGTTAATGAATTTAACGAGCTGGACGTGAAATATGTGTGGATTGTATTCCTGGACTGAATGTGGAGTGTTGTGTGAATGTACATGTATGATGTATTGTTGTATTGCATGATGTTTGAATTAAAATGAACCGCATGCTCTCGACCAAATAGGCGGCGTACCCTCGCTAGTACGCGGAAGTCATATTCAGCGTAAGCTGAGCCCCTAGGGGCAACGTTTTTAGTGTGCAGGTACCCGAAGCGGACATGATCACAGTAAGAGACCGACAGCTAAGCTTGGATAGCTAGGAGTGAAGTATCGATAGTAGTGAATTGTATATGGCTTGTAGCCGGTCACCGTTCGAGAGTAGGACGGGGTCATGAGTAAGCAAGGGTAGTTGTTAATTATTTGTATTATTGTATTATGGAAATGTAAGACCGAAAGGTCATTAATGATGTTTGGAATTGTAGATACTCGGTATAGTATTAAATGGGGATTGTGTTGTTTACCATGGGATTGAAGGTTGTATTTGGTTTGAGATTTGATAAGGGAATGAATGTATCATTTGTCTAGTGTACTCGGTAAAGACCCATCAGACTGATAGTGTGATGTATTGTTTGTTTGGAATTGGCCTTGTTAGTCACGTGGGTGGCTAACGGCATTGTTTCACCCCCGGTTATTAGAATTTCCGCTGCTTATGTGTTGATAATGGAGACGGGTTAGGAGTAATGGTGTGGTTACCGATAGGGGTGTTACAAAAAGTGGTATCAGAGCGAAGTATCGCTCTGATGGTCTAAATACCGAGTTTAGGAAGATACCGAGTTAGGAATTAAAGACTTAGGGCTAAGGGTTGAGTGTTAGCGTGTGAGGTACGCTAGATAGGAACTTCCGGTATGATCTGGATACCTACATAACCAGTCCCGCCCTCCGCAACCCCGTTATAAGTTTGGGGAAGAACACTAGAGAAATGGCAAGACCTCTCATACTCGGGAAGACCTGATCTGGAAGTTGTAGAATGAACTTTGTAAAGAGGAAGAACCAGTCATACGGTAGATTCCGAGAACTGGAAATCCTGAAGACGATTCCCATCTCAACGACAATAACCGTACTAAACAGCAGTAGATTGAAGATCCTAGCCAGAGGATAACTAAATTTGTGGCACCATGGGGCGACATGCTTCGCAGTCGCGAGGACCATGCACAACCAACGAGAAGGAAAGCACAACTACGCAATGAAGCGGAAAGGCGGAATAGCAAACCCGAGAAAAGAGAGCCTACAGAATGCAATGCTTGACAGTACCACCCACGGTATACTAACCGACTAAGGAATCAGTCAAGGTTGGATTAACTCCAAACCTACAATGCCAAAAAGGGCAATAATACTTGAATAAAATGGTTCAAACAACTATAAGAATATTCATAAGACTTACACCAACAGGACTACGACGTAGCTCCTATGGACTTGTCAACTTTGGTAACAACTGCAAAGGCGTAGGAACGGGCAACGAAGCAGGGTGCTTGGAGTACCACAAGGATCAGGAAAGCACCCAAATGAACAACAACCATGTCTGGACGTTGAGAGACTACTCAGGAATTGCTCACCAAGATCAAGGGATCGAAGGAAGATCCAATAAAACATCAAATTTGGATGGAAACAACACCGTAACCGGTGTTATTTAACCTGAAAACCGACCTACCCGCGCACTTGCCAAGGCAAGTGCAGTAACAACAAGACAATTGGAAGACCTTTGGATGACTAACAAGTACTTACTAAGTACAACCATGACAATTGAAGCAAATATAGGATCACCAGTCATAAGACTTGAAACAATGGAACCTTGGAAAGGCCCAATAGCCTGACCATTATGTTAACAACATGCTAGTCAGCGAGAAGCTAGACTTGGTCAAGACCTCAGACATGGCAACGCCATAGAGAACTTCTTTCAAACTCAAGATTTTTATTTCAAAACCTAGATTTTCCTTTTTAAACCACAAACTTTTCTTTTAAACCTCATATTTTTAAAACCAAACCAGACAATCACGGTGAGTATCATGGAATGATACAAGAGGAGTTGACAATAGAATACTTCACCTAGGCGTGTGACGAACACTACGAGTGTACCCAAATACGGGATGTGGGATGACCACACTCTGAAGGAGCTTTCAGGCCTGACCGACCATTTGTGAGTTAGTCGGTTAAGTGGTAACGTACCAATAAGGCACCCCACGTATGTATACATGTAGTGTACGAAACACGGGAAGTAGTCAGCTCCGTTCTACGGACCATAAGGTAAATTCAAACCGAGACAGTTGGATATCTCAAACGATTGAAGAACCCAGACGAGCTTACAAGCTAAGTGAGTCAATAACTCATTCTAGGAGGACAATTAAGATTAAAAAGTGCGAGCAGCACTAGTAATTGATCAAAGACATTGGATATGTCTCAAGAATATTGAAATGAAGTACATTAGCTGGAATGGAAACCCAGTCAAAACATAGTAAGGCAATGCCTAGCATGAACACACCAATGTTCAAGGAACAAAGTGAAATACCCAAGGGATCATTTAAGGTACCGGAGAATACCGATCACCACCAAAGGAAATACCAAACCGGTTAAAACCATAAGGGAAGTACCCATAGTCTACCTTGAGAATAGGAGACGTATAACCCTAAACGGGACAATTTGAAATCTGAACCGCAATGGGGAGTGAATTAAACATTCTCATAAATGTTAGCCAAATGTAACGGCATAATCAATGACAACCAGGAGCAATCCATAAGGGTATCAAAGTCAACATAGTTGAATGAAGTGTCGTAATAAGAACGCCAGAGCTACAACGAACACTCGGTTAGAACACCGAAGGGAATCCCACTTACCAGGGGAAACCCTAAATTGATAGATACTAATCAATGTCAAGACACTTAAAGGGCATCCAACGGACGGAAGCGTGATGCAATGATCCTTATCATGGAGCCCAGTGTTATCTCCAAACCAATATACGGTTATGGAGAAGGAATGCTTGTAAACAGCTTAAGATGAGCAGAGCTCTAGGCAAAGAGGCTAGTATTCCAAGTAACTATTGCAATACAAATCCAACGGTTGCAAAACCATTGTGAACCATATGGCGAGTTGCCAAAAATGGCACCGGTAAATAGTTTAATAACTAACTAGCAAGATACCCCTCGGTATTGTGATACCGCAAGAGCTGAGAACATACGGATCCCAAAGAAGAGGATACCATCAATAAATGTCTGAAATATATCTCGTTAAGAACTACAAATGTAGTGAAGCTTGAGCATACAATTATCGCCAAACAATGTGTAAGATAAGCCTTGATAGCAATTATTGAAGACCAAGGAGTAGTCGGTTAAGAAGAAATACGTGAAGTATGAACCTGAAGTATGGAAATCGATGACACTCAAGGAGCTCAGAGGAATAAAAGGATACCATATTCGGTAACCAGCCAAGTGAATGGCAAACCATTATATGAATGTTGAAAGACATAAGCAGAAGCTAAGGTAATAACGGATGCCATGGAAACCGAAGTTGTAAACAAATACCAACATGGTGCGTAGCAAGCGACCAATACATGTGGATAAATCATACAAAGAGATGGAGTTGATGAATAAAGATAGTAGACAGTCCGAGAAACAAGGAATCAATATTCATTCCTTAAAGATAGTAGACAATTCAAGAAACAAGGAATCAATATTCATTCCTATTGCAATCTCACAAGAGATTTACTGCCCAGGGGTTTACGCCTCTGCACTCTATAGGACTGAGTGTTTTGGTATTACACTTGTGTAGTAATGATCGAGTGGGATAGCTAGGAAGTTGGGAAGATGGCAATTGTGGTAAGAGTAGAGGGAAATTTAAGAAGTAAAAGAACACTTGTAAAGAACCAGTAGGTGGGCATAGTCCTGAAGCCATTGGTAATAGAGGAAGCACTACAATTAGGTAGTGGCTTAACCTCGACCGACAATAAGTCAGAGGAACCCAGTGAATAATCATGGAAGTACGAACAGTATATACATTGATTCCAAAGAGCTGGACAGAAAACTTGTAACTCATTGAATTCGCGTACGGTAAAAGAATACCACGCTTGATTGATAAACCTTATTCCCAAGATAAAAAGGGATAAAACGATAATGTATAACACATTAAGGATAACGAGAAGGGCAAATAACCCTAAGTTATCAGGGTCGCACAGTAGAAGCTAGTGGGCCCAAATTATAAGGTTTAATGCACCTAGTGAATGAATGGATAATTATCAATACCTTGAAGCCTTTAAGGCTAGAATTGAACCCGGTTAAAGAGTTAAATAAACTCCGATGGAAATTCTTGGTGTAAGGACTAACCAACGATATGGTTAAGACCCTTTGACCAAAATTCAGTGTATAATAGACCGCATGGAAGTTAGAACACTGCTTGATGACTGAACGCCTTAGACCTATGCCCAATGTTGACACATGGTAGATTACGTGGGCAATCCCTTTTTAAGGGGGGTAGACCGAGAACCGCGAAGTGTATGTTTTACATAATAAGTGTGTAAACTACAATGCGCATAGTGCAAAAGAAATTGTTTTGGATGATTGGTACTTATGTTACATAAACATCCGTATCCACTCCTTGTGTAAATTTGATTATCTGTGAGATTTTAGGTGGAAAGAAGTATTGAATGTGAGATTAGAAGTGGAATGGAGTAGAGAAGCTACATGGGAATGAGAACCCCGATTGAGGATAGTATGAAATATGAGCCGGTATGAAACTGGTGGGGAGATATTAGAATGTTTGAGGAAATTGATGAGTATTAATCGGCATGAAACCGATGTTGAACCTAGTGGGAAGTGAGTCCCCTAGGTAACTTGATTTGATTGTATGTGCGTATAATTTGAGGATAGAAATTGATCGATTTTATTTGGGGATGAATGGAGTTACAACAGGTATTGTATTTCTTAAGTAAGTATTTGGAGATAGTTGAGGATGATTGATGGACTGAGTTCCATCGTTTGGAGATGTTTTGCTTTGTTTTTATGACTAGAATAATTAAAAGATAGAAAATGGTAAATGATTGAATTACATGATTGTTTGAAATGGAAGTGCAAAGTCGAACTTGATTTACTAGTGATCAAGAGAGATGAAACACAAATTGGGGCGAAGAGATAGTTCATCACTGATGCTGATCACATCGGTGTTGAATAATTCTTGAGGCTCCCTGTAAGTGGTCATAAGTAATCCTGCTAGGATAAATGCAGTAAGCATGAAATGGGTTTAGTGTGGGGTTGTACTGTTACGTCGCTTGTGTTGTACTGGCACGTACACACGGTTGAATTGCACTATGATAATTATTTGGTGTTGCACCGGTATTTGCATGGTTGATAATTTTTTTGTGTTGCACTGGTATGTGCACAGGGTAAATTGTTTTGTGACGTACTGATGTGTACACACGTTGCATGGAACTGGGATGTATGTTGTGTGGTGTTGGTAGGTACCCACGGTCGTTAATTGTTTTTTTAACTGATTTGGTGTGTACCGGTATGTACACACTGGCTAGACTGACTTTGAGCCTGTAGGGTTATAGAAATAATGACCTCAGCACATGATATGTCTAAATGACTAACAATAGTAGAGTCACCAACTTTGTGGGCAAAGTTCCTTAAGGGGGGTAGATTGAAATACCCCGAACCTAATTAGGGCGATTAAATTACTCTAGTGTGATATTTAAGGGCCTATTAGTGCCTAAAGAATTTGGTAAAAAGAATAAATCCAAAAGAAAAGAGAAAACGCTTAAAAGGCGAAAAACGCTAAATTGAGCGTTAGGTGACCCTAGGAGAAATACAACCTTAAATAGGGTATTAAATTAATTTAAATCCTTAATAATGCCTAAATAATATATGGGAACAATTCCCGAAGGAAACGGATCCACTAAACAAATTAAAACGCTAATAAAGCTTTAGCGCACGTTTTTCGAGGAAACCCGAAAACGTGACTTTAAGTGGTCAAACGAACCCGTAAAAATTATAGTTCATCGAATAACTATAAATAAAAATTAATGGGAGCTTAATAGCCATTAAAATTTAAAGAAACGAGAAAATTCCGGAAAACGGGCCCGGTTAGTTAATAGTGCTAAAACCGGGTAAATTGACGAGCGTTTTCTGTAAAAGACGAAAAACGCTCCAGCTTATATACATGTGGGGGCCAGTTTTTAGTTAGTAAAGCAGCCTCCCCTCACACACATAAAGGAAGAAAGAAAGAAAGAAAAAGTAGAAAAAGTGACATCCTCTCTCTCCTCCCTCATTTCTCTCTTCTCTCTCTCCCATTTCTTTTTCTCTCACCGTCTTCCTCCTCCCCTCTCTGGCTGGGGTGATTTTTGAAGCTCTCCACAAGCTTCCATAGCAGCCCTCTTCATCCTCTTGCTCAAGCCACAAAAATGCTCCAAATCAAAAACAAAACACATATTTGTGTTCCTCTCATCATTCTCTATCTATCTCTCTTTTCAAAATCCAAAATGAAGAACTTCATCTCCATGGGTTTTCCCCATGTGAAGAGAAAATAGCACCAATGTGTAGCTTGGAGCCTCCTCTTTCAAACAAGGTAAAAATTTCATAGAAAAACTCATTCTTGCTCTTCCTCCTTTGGTAGCCGATTTTTGCTCTCTCTCTTACCTAGTTCTCCTCTTTTTTTTGAGCTTCGTTTCAACCCTCCAATGGTGGTGGGACTCTCCATTTGATTCATGGGTGAAAACCCCTGTAACACCCCATCCAAAGCCAATCGTGGTTATCGCAAACTGAACACTTAATCGAATTCGTCGCAGCGGAAACAATAAACACCTGGACCTTGCCACGGTCTGATCGTTAGAATATACCGGCCTTATCAATTACAACACTTATCCAAAATAAATGACCAACCCAAAACATCACCATCCAAAATACCACAACCAACCGAGTACAAGTAGCTAAGTCATAATCACAACCTTACATCAGTTTAAATATAAACAGACGGGTGCACAAGCGCAACCCGTACTCAAAATAAACAGCCCATCCTAAGTCTAACCGCTCCTACTCTCGTAGTGCGTCCTCATGGGTCTCTTACCTGCAAGTGTAAAAACAGCCCCCAAAGGGGGTCAGCACGAATGTGGTACACCCTCTCATGGCCCCCAAGCTAACGGGGCTACGACGACTAATTGTCGATAGCATGGAAATTGATTACATACACAAGCATGATATGAAGTGCAATAACAATAATCCACAGATGAACATGCATAGTTCACAAACAATGAACGACTCAAGCGTTCCCTTATCAAGTGGGTTAGTAACCCCCTCCTTAGTCCTCATTTCCTTAATCTCAGTCCCTTACCTTACCTTAATCTTAATCTCAACTTAATCTCAGTATACAAACCGTTCCTGGAAGGGAATGGTTGTAGCTTAATTCGAACCTGGGATTTAGGTGATCCCACCGCACCATCGTAATGCCACCTACTCTGGACGGGAGTCCAGCGTAGCTGAGCCGGCAACCGGCCCTAGGCTACAAGTCCGAAGACAAGTCCTTAAGCGGAGGGCGGATCTGATTCAGATACCGTCCCCCTTTCCTTAGCATGCATGACCGGAGTTCGGTCCCGGGTTTCCTCACTCAAGTTCCAGTTAGTAGAAATCTTAATCACCATGTGCTAGCTAAGCCTTAACGGGCATTAACCAATAACCACCAAACTTAACTCTTATTCTTAACTCAGTAAGTACTAAACTTGGTTAGTAACAATCTCAAGTCTCGCGGGTTAGTGCAAGATAACACATACACAACGAGAACAAATATATCCGGTTGCATGCTTTATCTTGTTTTAGTCATAGCAATTAAACAGATAGCACACAAGCCGAGGGACACCTCGTTAGCAAGCAGGTCACAAGAAAGATTGTACTGTTCACCGTCGATCGTCGTTTGTTTAACCTTCTCCAGGGTCCCAATTCACAAACCTAAAACATTGATTCATTTTTAGGCCATTAGTTATTTGCACCTCACTTAACTCACTTAATCCCTAAAGATTCCCGATGAACATCCTCTTAAGTCCTTACCACTTACCCTTTTAAACTTAATCTTTTTAAACATTAAGGTTCTTACTTAACTTAACTTAATCCCGTAGGTTCTTAGGGTCCTAATCATTACTACCCTACCAATGGCATACCTTATTACCAATTACCATCCTTAGAATTCAAAATTTCTCTTTTTTTTATTTTTAGGCTCGACCGAACTTCCGACCGACCTTACCCAAGGTCGGTCCATTCCAGAACACATTACCGTTTGAAAATTCTATCCCGACCGACCTTGCAAGTCCGGTCCCCAAGGTCGGTCCATTCCCGAGAGTTTTCCCCGAGGGAAAATTGAGCTCGACCGAACTTGTCAAGTCCGGTCCTATGTTCGGTCGATTCCAGAGACTTATTACCGTACAAAATTCTAGGCATGACCGACCTTGCAAGTCCGGTCCCAAGGTCGGTCCATTCCAGAGACTTAATTCCTTCACAAAATACAAGCCCGACCGAACTTGTAAGTCCGGTCCTATGTTCGGTCGATTCCAGAAACTTCCTCTGGCAGTGTAAACTGAGCTCGACCGACCTTGCAGGTCCGGTCCCTAAGGTCGGTCGGCTCCAGAACCTTGTTTCTAAATTCTCTTTTAACTCCAAACTTCTCCTCATATATCCTAATATGTTATAACCTCATTTGGGCACCTCAAATACACCTTAAGCCAACCACTAAACACTTTAAATCACTCACCAACATCCAGTTTAATCATTATGCATTTTTCCTTGTAACCATGTAACACCCCTACTACGCACAAACACATTACTTGGAATCGCAGCGGAAAATAAACAACTAAACAGTAACTAAACGAATGGTGCTACAATGCCGTCAACCACCCACGTGGCTAACAAGGCTGAATAAATACAATTTGTACCGGTCTGATGATCAGACTCCCGAGCATAGAACTAATAACCATATATATACATCAACATATTACCGAGTGTTTACAAAATCCTTCACTGTATACCGTCACTGTAAACCATCATAATCAAGTATATAACACGCCACGGGAGCACAGGCGCAACCCGGGCAACATCCAAAAGTACTCCAAAAGTAAACTACTCTCTAGGATCTAGAGCCACTCTGCTTCTTCGATCCTCATCCTGCAGTATAAGAAATATGGATCCCCCGAGGGGGTCAGCAACCCTTGGCTGGCATGGTTAACGCGCAGCCCATCGACTACCGGAATGCGCGCAACTATTTGTCATGATGACATGGTATTTATTTTAAAACACGCAATTCATACATATATAACATAACATGGGTATTGTACACATCATAACTCACATCACAAACATACAAGTCCTTTTAGGAAGAGAACCAACACAGTTAGTCCCCACTGAGAGCCTAGAGAATGTTGCCATGCTCATGCTTAGCTCGTTACATAACTCGTTACCGTCCGGTTAGATTGGACAGTTAACTTAACACAAGGTGCCTCGGATATAGTGATCCAAGCGCACCGAAATAACACATAGTATGCCCCTGTGGCCCGACGTGAGTCAGTAAAATAGCCTTGGTTAAGCTAAAGGGAAGGTTAGAAACCAAATTGGAAACTTAACCATAACATACAGAGAGAATCGAACCGGTTATGACATCGACTCCCATACTCACACGCGTGGCCGGAACAGACCGGACTCCTCACTTCCCCCGTTAGCCCTTGTTAGTAGTTCATCATTGAACTCAACAAACAATCCACGATAATAGGTCAAGTCTTGTTAGACACACACAAGGGAAAAGAGAGTCATACCTATCAACATAATAATATTCAACAACTGTAAACTCTTTACATGGTTTAATCTTACAAAGTCATAAACACACAGAAAAACAAACAACACACAAGCCGGTGTAAACCGGTAGGCAACAGACTGCAAGAAAACCATACCTTGGTCCTTGCCTCGACTGGTTTCCACCTTGAGAGATTCCTAAACACATTTAGTAACGTCGGTTAATTAACGCACTAGTCCACTGTCACATTAACTACTTCACATTTCTGGTTATCACATTTCCACATTTTGTTTTAACTTCCCATTTTTTAAAATGTCATTATAACACTCCTAACATGTCTTATGTAACCTTATAATATCATTCCTAACTTATCCCTATCATTTGACATCATTTAAATACCTAAAAACCAAGTTTTATAGTGGTCCGGGACTTGGTCCCTAGCTTAGGTCCCGGACCATATGCTAACTCAGCTCTCGGGGGTAATTCAGGGGGTGGTCCGGGTCCTTGTACAAGACCCAAGTCCCGGACCACATTGTTATGTGACCCTCGGCCTATTTTACACCCCTGGTCCGGGACTTTAACCAGCACCTAGGTCCCGGACCAAACCTACAGAATTGATAAAATGTCATTTTTCAAATGTTGTTACCTTAGTTTCTCCACCTCCATTAATTCTATAACTTTACCAAGTGTTCCTAGGTATATTCTAATGTCTAGATATCATCTTAAACACACCTAAATCCATGTTTCACTTGTTACTCATTTTTCCTTATAAATTCACTAACACTTATAACACTTTACATTAGGTTTCTAAATGATGTTTCTTACCTAAGAAAACTACTATCCCAAAATGCTTTCTCCTCATCTTAACATCATCTTAAGCACCATTTCTTACCAACCTAAACCCTAGTTGATATCTAAGTCCTTCTTGTTTACCTAGAACACCTTAAGACCTAGTTTCTTCTCTTGTACAACACTTAGTCATTTCCTAACACCTCTAACTCACCAAACCTTATGTAAACAATTAGAACTTCTTGCTTCTTACCTAAATTTGACATGGATTCCCCTAGAACATTACTAAGCCTAAACACTTTGTTTCTCCATTAAACACACAAAAAACATCTAGAACACTTTCTTACACAACTTCACCAAATTCACACTACATCACAATATAGTGCATAACTTAAATTGCATGACACTTAGGCCCTTAAAATGCATGGCTCTTAGGCCCTTAAAATGCATAAATCATAAACACTGAATTTCCACAATATATTTGCCTTTAACCTGCAAATACACTCAACAACACATATGCCGTTTACTAAGCTCTTAAGAACACTTTGCTAAGTCATTCACCATTTGCCTTAGGTAGTTTAATAAGCAATTATAGGCTCATTTCTCCTAAGGCATTAAACAACATTAAGTTAGTAGATTTACCTCTTTTTCCAAAACACTTCCTTCTTGTTTCCTTACAAAAACGTATGGTATTTTGATTCCTTGTCGAGTTCTAGACAATGTACAAACATTATAATGAGTAATCAAGCTATAGGCTTCATCTCATTGTAAACCCTAAATTTTACATTGTTTCAAAAACATTAATGTAGTTGTTTTACCTTGATCTTTGAAGAGGGTTTGAATATATAAACAAGAGAGGACTCCACCTAGTCCATGAAGAGTTGAAATGAAGCTAGAACAAGGTCACACAAAGCTATATCAATGTGTATTTTCGGTCAAGGTAAGAACATGGAGGAAACATGATTTTTCTTTGAGATTCCTTACCTAGAAGCAAAGGAGATCAACAATATGTCAAAATACAAGCAAGCTCTTCAATGGTGGAACACCTTGGCACCGAAATGGAGCTCTTGGAGTTTTGAGAAGATAGGCATGAAGAGCTTGATGAGAGGAAGAGATTGGTGGTGTTTGTTTTTGATTTGGACAAGTGAGCAAGATTTACAAGTGGTCAAAGCTAGAGTTCTAATGGTGGTGGTGATATTACCGTGAGAGAACAAGGAAGAAGGAAGAAAAAGGTGGGAAACCGTTGTAATGAAGGAAAGAAATGAGAGAATGAAGATAGAATTTGCTTTAAGGAGATATTTATGGCTTATAAATAAAAAGTAAGTTTAATTAATTTTCTTTACTTACTTATATTATCAACTAAAGAGTGGTGAGTCACACACTTAGAAAACCGGCCCCCTTTATTAGTGTGAGGGTGTTTTAGTCTTTTTTTCAATTTAATTACTTAATACAACTATGTTATAAATAGCTTATAAAAAGCACTATTCACCTAAACAAGGCACTAGAAGTGAATTTTTGATTTCCCATTAATATAGCCACCCAAATGTGATATATATACACATATATTTAAGAGTAATGATGGACATTTAGCATTCAAAACTAATTACAAGACAATTTTTCAAAAACGCTTTAAGACTTCTTAAAGCACATTTTGTGTTTAACTTGTTTTCAAGCTTGGTTTTCTTTGGTAATGGTTTAATAAGTTCATTAGTATATAAATGAGGTCTTGGTAAGCTCATTAGGTCTTAACCAAGTTTATCCCAAGCTTAGAGCACATTTTGGCTCTTATTGACTTTAAAGCACATAGTGTTTCCTTTTGTTTAAATTTGTTTACTAAGGTTTCTAAGACTCTTTTTAGTCTTATTACACCCTATTTAGGTGTTTAAACAACATTACTAGGTTTGGGGTATTTCAAACCATGCCAACACTTGTAACATTTTCCACTAGGTTTCTAGGTGGTGGTTCATACCTAATGTAACCACTATGCCAAATGTTTCCTCACCACTATAACATCATCTCCCAAGCATCCTTCACCATCTAAAACTCTTTTATGCATTTACTTAAAGTTCCTTCACAAGCTTAAGCTTCCATCCATCAACACCTTATTTCCTTCCTAGTTGTTTACCAACATTTGCCTAAGTCCTAAATACTCAAATACACTCTCTTGATTCCTAAATCCTTCATAGTAATGTCTAAGCCATTATAAGTCATTAAAACACTTTATCTCACCCGTTTTTCATCAAGACAACCTCTAAAACTTCCTAGTACATCCTTAGTCATTAAATTCCCTTAGAACATCCTAAACACTTAAGTTCTCCTTTAAATTTTGCCATGGGTTCTCTAGTATATAGCACATCCTAACACTTGGTTTTTCTCCATCAAACAACCAATATCTCTCAAATTCTCATCACAACAGCTTAACACACAATTTACACCAAAACTACACCACATCATCATATAGTGCATAAACTTAAATGCTTGGCACTTAGGCCCTTAAATGACAATAATCTTAACCACTGAATTTCCACATATATTTGCCTTCAACCTGCGAATACACACAACAAGGCTCCCATTGAAATAAAATGCTTCTTGTAATTCACCTTGATATTCTTAAACTATCTCTTTTTCCTCATTTGCTCCTTAGTCACAAGTTCACAATCATGATCATTGTTTCTCCTAGGTCATATATAACCCCTTTTCTAATGTAAACTCTACACTAAACTCACCACATATCTAAATCCCATTCCCTTAAACAATAAAACACCTTAAGGTAAGTAATTTACCTTGTTCTTTTACAAGCTTTAAAAACTTTCTTCCTTCGGTTTTTCCTTGCTCAATCTCGGTCACCAATATATATCTCCTTGCCAATGTTCTAACCAATATCCAATGACTCCAATGAGTACTAGATAATACATTAACCCTAAGGAACAAACCCTAGGTTAAAAATGTACTTTAAGGTATTAAGGTGATTGTTTTACCTTGGTTTCTCAAGACAAGCTTGGATATGAAGCAAGAAGGACCTCCTCAATCCTTTGAAGAGTAGAAAACAAGCTAGAACAAGGCATAAACATGGAGTCCCATGAGTGCAAATTTTCGGACAAGGAAAGATATGATGGAAACCTAGATTTTCTTACACTTTCTTTACCTTAAGAGAATGGAGAAGCCAATGGAGTCTCCAAACTTGAATTTCCTCCTCTAATGGTGGTTTGGCTTGGCACCAAATCAAAGCTCTTGAAGTTTTGAAAAGATAGAAAGAGAGAGCTTGAGCTAACTAAGAGGAATATGTAATTTGTTTTGATTTTGGAGCTAAAATGAGTAAGTAGTGTGCAAAGGAAGATGGAGCTAGCATGGGGTTGTGCTTCATGTTAATGGAGAAGGGAGAGAGCATCTCAAAACCGTGGGAACAAGAGAGAATGAAGAGGTAAGGAGAGAGGTGACTAAAATGAGATATTTAAGTATAAAGTAAATAGTAGTTTCTACTTTATCCTTTAATTTCCTTTCTTATTTGCTCATGTGGTGATTCATCACCTTAAAAACCGGCCACCCCCTTTTAATTAGGCTAGTCATGGTTGTTTGACCAACTAAATAAACTAAATTGACTTATGTTATAAACTAGCTTAATTACATTACTATTCACAAAACAAGGCACATTGCTGTGAAATTTTTGATTTCCCATGGATATAGACTTCCAAATGCGATACTATATAGTACACATGTTAATTAAAGAGTAATAATGGACATTTAGCCATTCAAAACTCATTTACAAGACAATTTTTCAAAAATGTGCTTTAAGACTCCTTAAAGCACATTTGTGTTTTAACTTGTTTTCAAGCTTGGTTTTCTTTGGTAATTGATTTAAAATGACCATTAGGATATTACTAAGGTCTTAGAACAATATTTGGGTACTCACTCAAGTCTCTCCAAGCTTAGAGCACATTTTTGCTTAAACTACTCTTTTGGTGTTTCCTTATATTTTCTTTGATTAGAAATGTTTCTTAATGTTTCTAAGGCATTATTTAGCCTCCTTATATCTTATTTTAACATTTAAACACCAATATAAGTTTGGGGTATTTCAACCCCTCCTTAAACTCCAAAGGTAAACCCTAGAACTTTTGTGCTTTAAGCCCCTTCATTAGATTAATGTATTCCCAAGGGTTTAAAAGATTAATTAAATGCATTTTGTGTTTCTTGGGTGTTGGGATGGAGTTTGGCAACTCCATTCCCACTTGACCGATTTGGAGGAGAGGTGGAGCAAGAGGAGAATTAAAAGAGAACTTGTGAATTAAGGTAAGAAATCTACCTTGAAGCTTGTTTTAATTGCTTTAGGAATTGGGATGGGTTAAATTAAAATAATGAACCCAAACTATGTGAATTAATGTGGTTGATTGAATTTGAGGGTGATTGTGAACTTGTGTTGATTTAAGGCCTAAGTGCCATTGAATTTGAGATTTGGGCTATATTGTTGTTTGAAGAGATGTTGATGAGCTTTGAATTGATATTGTGTGCTGGTAGGACCCTTGTAAGGGTGTGGCTAGATTAGGAATGAAATTGATGAGAGTTGATGGATCGGGAGATGTTAAATTAATGGGGAGGTTATGGCAAAATTTTGGTACAAATAATGTGTTCTAGGTGTTGTAATGAGTAGGAACAGCCTAGGGAATGAACTAGGTATTGGAAGGGATCTATTGGATTAGTTAAACTCTCTTGAGTGGATATAAGGGTAGGAGGAGGAAGAAGCAAAATCTGTAGCATAGGAGTATTGAAATGCTTTGGAAAAGCAAGAAAAGGAGTTAGTGTTAGAATAGTGGAAGTGAAGTGAGAGTTGGATTTGGGTTTTAGAATGGTATATATCTAGGAATGAATTGGTAAGGTCATTGATGGACTTGGTAAGGTTGGTAAGAAGTTTGAGCTAGCAATGAGGAGTTAGAAATGCATTAATGAGGATAGTTGGAATGGTAGAAAAAGAGGGCATTTAAAATTGTAACAGAAATTGAAAGTTAGCATTTTGCTTGTTTGAAATTAAGTGAGGAATTTGAGTGGATTAATCAAGAGTTAAGGAGGGAATTTGGTGACTTGTTTAAGGTGGTTTAGTTGGGTAATTAAATGCTAAAACATGTGGATTATAACTGGGGAAGATTGGAAAATCAAATGGTGAAAGAATGGAATTGTAACAGATTTGGAAAATGCCAAATTTGTCAAAACTGCAACAGGGTCCGGGACCTAGGTCCAGGACCATATCCCGGACCATCCCTGAAATAACCCCCGAGAGTACCCAGTTTGATAGGTCCGGGACTTAGGTCTTTGCCCATGTCCCGGACCACCCTGTATTTTCTGCCTGAGAGTTTGCCTGCATTATGGTCCGGGACCTGACCCCTGCATGAAGTCCCGGACCAAGTGAAAATATCAGCCGAGAGTTTAACCGATGACTGGTCTGGGACTTAAATCCCGTACAAAGTCCCGGACCAACCCGAAAACTTGAAAATAAGTTCTTTAAGTGGCGTTTAAGCTAGGGAATGGATTGGTAGTGATATTATAAGTTAAGTAGGACTTAATTAAGGACCTTTAAAGGTCCTAAGAAGTGTAAACAAGTGTGAGAAGTGAATGAGAAAGTTGTGAAGTTAGACACACATAAGAAAACATAAGCTTAACGGGATAACGGGGTTAACTACGGGAGTACTAATTTTGCATACCGTATTACCTTAATGATAATAGAATCACTTAATATGTGATTAGTGATTCGGAAGTGAGGTTGGAGGAACAAACGTGAACCAGGAACATAAGGCGACCCGGTAAAGTTAAACCCCGGTGAAAGGTATGATTTCCTCATGCTCTGTATCCTAACTTGGTTGCCCCGATTTGTGTGCTTGATTGATTGTGTGATCACCTAACAAGATAAATGCACGAATCGGATTGTGTGCACTTAATAGTGCTTGTATTGTATTGCTGCTTGTTGGATGGAATTTAAACTAAGTTTGTATAATTCATGAAATGGATGAATGGTGAATGAGTTGCTTGCATGTGATTGAGTACTGTAGTGTGACTCATAGTTGAGTATTGTTTGACTAGAGACTCGAAGGAAGAGTCATGATGTGAAATAACGAAAGCGAGGTAACCCACGAAAACCATCGATTAATGGGCAACGATAAAACAAACTTTAGAACTCACTCGAAATGAGAACAAGCGACACACGAGACTATAAAACGTCCTTAATATGGATGGCTGACCTCCTATGCAAGGATATGACTCAACATTAGAAAATGAACATGGCTTCTAAGTAATGGAAGTGTAGGGGTAACCGTTAAATCGGCAGATACAACGAAATAGGAAAATCTCCTAAGTTGTATGATAGCATCGGGAGAGATGAGGCTGACTAATATCTATATATGTAATTCAATATGAGTATCTATTATTACTAACCCGAGAGTTGGGTTAGGGGGATTGTGAGTCACGCGTGCAAGGAAGAGGAAGCAACAGAGCGTATGTTTCCGAATCCGTGGTCGAACTCCCTTGTTACCGGGCCGTGTGCCACATAGTGGTGCCCTGCGGGCCGTGTGCCACATAGTGGTGCCCGACTGGAGTAAGACCGGCAGAGGTTATCCGTCTAAAGAGGTAAGCTGGGTATTATAGGATAGGAAGAGGGAACATGAGAGAATGTTTCTAATCCCGGCTGGAGATTATAAAAGCCCAGTGTTGAGACCTATATTTGCCTCTACCCGGAGGCCTTTGAGGCTTAGCCTAAAATTATTCAAGAGTAGAATAATTAAGAAACTAGATCGGGACCGAGGGTGTCTAATGATCTAGGAGTTAAGTAAACTACCCGATAGGGGCGGGAGGTTGGTAAATGACGAGAATGAAACTCACTTGAGATATGGTCTCTCAAGGTTTAAGAATAAGGTGAATGAATTTAACGAGCTGGAGTGATATCTGTGTGGATTGTATTCCTGTACTGAATGTGGAGTGTTGTGTGAATGTACATGTATGATGTATTGTTGTATTGTATGATGTTTGAATTAAAATGAACCGCATGCTCTCGACCAAATAGTCGGCGTACCCTCGCTAGTACGCGGGGTATGCGGAAGTCATATTCAGCGTAAGCTAAGCCCCTAGGGGCAATGTTTTTAGTGTGCAGGTACCCGAAGCGGACATGATCACGGTAAGAGACCGAAAGCTTAGCTTGGATAGCTAGGAGTGAAGTATCGATAGTATTGAATTGTATAAGGCTTGTAGCCGGTCACCGTTCGAGAGTTGGACGGGGTTGTGAGTAAGCAAGGGTAGTTTTTAATTATTTGTATTGTTGTATTATGGAAATGTAAGACCGAAAGGTCATTAATGATGTTTGAAATTGTAGATACTCGGTATAGTATTAAATGGGGATTGTGTTGTTTACCATGGGATTGAAGGTTGTATTTGGTTTGAGATTTGATAAGGGAATGAATGTATCATTTGTCTAGTGTACTCGGTAAAGACCCATCAGACCGATAGTGTGATGTATTATTTGTTTGGAATTGGCCTTGTTAGTCACGTAGGTGGCTAACGGCATTGTTTCACCCCCGGTCGTATTAGAATTTTCCGCTGCTTATGTGTTGATAATGGAGACGGGTTAGGAGTAATGGTGTGGTTACCGGTAGGGGTGTTACACTAATGCATTTATGTACATACAAGAAAAAAGAATGATCTAATCTAGAAATGAAGAGAAAAAGAGTATAAGGATGAATGAGGAGGGCCGACCTGCCACCAACCTCAGTCAAAGATCGAAGAATTATTTGCGCACTCTAAATAATTACAGTGGCGTCAACATGAGTTTGACTTTGCGCCAAGTTCAAGGTTGACCAACTGTCAACCGAGCCCAGTCAAGATTCGGTTGAAAGTCTAGTGCTACCATGTATGTGAAGAAGAGATTGGGTGGGCCATGTCGATGGGACTTGGCCATCAAGTGACTCACAATGGAGCATGTGATTTGGGCAAAGTATTTTAATTTTTTTTATAATTGAGGCATTAGCCTTATATTAAAGATAAAAGTAACCTGACAAATGTTAGTCGGACGAGCTAAGACAGGCCTCATTAAAACCTCCTTAGGCAAAACCTAGTGGGAAAAAGCCCAAGGAGGAAAAAGAGTACCCAACCTAACCCCCATGATTACATCAGATGGCATATGAAGATACAATACCAGTATCCATGCTCCAGACATAACATCTCTTACCCTTATACATCATCCTACTAGCATATAGCCTATAACAGACACACCCAACACTCCTAATACATACAATTCAACTAACCTTTTTTTCTCCTCACCCTCTAACCAAAACGACCATCCAAACAGCCCACCCACAACTACAAACAGTAACCTACCACAAATCCTTGTTGTGTCCCTGTGCATTTCTTTACTCCTCTACCTATGTATCGATCACTTCTGACCCCGACTACCTTTCCTCAAATTCTCGCCTGAGATTGGATTTGATTGATGAGATTAGCTTTGGTGAGACTTGGGTTTGGGACTTGACTACCCAACTGTAGAAGCAAATCAATGCACTCCTCAGCTTCTAATTCTACGTTTATGATTTTACCCTGCTCATTTCTTGCTAGAGGTCTTTGCCTTTTCCTTTTTACTGATGCTGGCGAGGTGTTATGCAGGAGTTCTACAACTAGGTTTATGTAACACCCCACCTACAAAATCCACACTTAACCATTAATTGCAGCGGAAATTACATTATAAACACTAATCAAAAGGGCGGTGTTACACGCCGTTAGCCACCCACGTGGCTAACAAGGCTAATACTTACACAATGTACCGGTCTAATGGACTAGATTACCGAGCATTTATACATTACAATCCATTCCGTTTCTAAACCGAGTCAACTACATTTACAATCCCAAAACTGTACCGAGTCTAATACATTCCATTACCGATATCACACTTTGGTCTTACACCTCTTACAAATACATACACACTAGTAGAAAAAACATTTTAAATGACACACTTTAAACCATGGTTAATCACATAACCGTCATTTAAAAGTTTTAAACCACGGTTATTAGAATAACCGTCACAAAAATTCTCGGCGGGAGATTTTATACCACGGTTTTAGGTGGAACCGTCGTATATAGCTTGACGTGTTACATTTTATACCACGGTTCTGGGTGGAACCGTCGTATATAGCTTGACGCGTTGTATTATATACCACAGTTCTGTGTGGAACCGTGGTATATAGCTTGACGCGTTGTATTTTAAACCACGGTTTAGTCAAAACCGTCGCTTATAGTCGTGGTCAAACAACTTTAAATGACGGTTTCTTGGTAGAACCGTGGTATATAGTCTAAGCAGGAATTCAAATTTTCAGTGAAAATTAACGCAACTCTTTCTCTTTCTCTTATTATATATATCCTCTCTCACTGTTTTACAACCAATTAACATGTCGAACAAGGAACACATTTATGCTCTGCAACTTCTTCTTCTTCTTCTTCTTCTTCAACTCGCGGTAATTTTTGCAACCCACAGGCGAACATGCTCTTCGCCATACTGGAAAACAAGGAACATATGCTACGACTCTTCACTGTAATTTTTGCAAACCTAACCGGTGAACAAGTACATGCTCTATGCCTCTTGTTTTCACGGTAATTTTTGCAACCTACACTAGCGAACAATGAACACATGCTCTGAGCCTCTTCTTCACCGTAATTTTTTGCAACCCTAACCGGCGAACAGCTCCACCCTCTCTCATTCTCTTTCACGGTAATTTTGCAACCTACCGACGTACAAGGAACTTAATGTGACTTCACTCATTATTTAGCAACCCTAATTGACAAACAAGGAACATACATGTTCTGGCCTCTTCATTCTCTTCTGTCTGCGCTTACTATTGAGAAATTAACCATTGAAGGCGGTGCCGCTAAATCGTCGGTGAACTGGAAAAAAATTCACAGACTATAAACCACGGTTTTATGTATAACCGAGGTTTATTATTGATTTTATACACTATATACCACGGTTTTAAGAATAACCGTCATTTATAACACACTTTATACCACGGTTCTATGCAGAACCGTCATTTATTACACACTTTATACCACGGTTCTGACTCCCAACCGTGGAATAAAGTCAATGAAATATCACCGGAGAAAGGGTCTTAAACGACGGTTTCGACCAACCGTGGTTTTTTCGCTTACTTTAAACGACGGTTATGAACCGTCGTTTATAGCTATTTGAAAATAAACGACGCGAGCATTAACCACGGTTCCTAACCGTGGTATATAGGCAAAATAACCGTGTTTAAAAACATTTTCTGCACTAGTGACAACTACATAACTACCCACGCATAACCATTCCTTGTCCAGTTATCGAACGAAGGGCTGCTTCCTTGTACCCGAAAAGTAATGGGTGGCCCCAAAGGGGCTCAGCACCTTTGCTGGTATGGTAATCGTGCAGCCCGCATACTACCGGGCCACGCACAACTATTTGTCGTCTGAGCATACGGTTGATTTTAATTTAATTCATGCATGAAACACTATAAACACATAACATGCTTACACTTAACACATATCTAGTCAATAGGATACAAACAATAAGGTTAACACATCAACACATGTTCGATTACATTATTGTGTTCCTTGACCCTTAAGGGTTTCTACCTTAATGGAACTAGTTTCTTATTAGATGACAGTTACCCATTCTATCGGGTTATATTAATAACTTCTTATAATAATGTGGGGTTGATATCAGTGATCAATGTGCTCAAACATAACACAAACATCACATAGTAACGTATACATAACATAACTCGGGAACGAGTCTCATAAGGACTCGGTCCGAAATGAGAGTTAGCCAATTTATTAGAGCCAAGAGATTATTTCCATTCTCATGTTGAGATAATTACATAACAACTTACTGTTCTTCTTAGAGAACGTATACTTTACTTAAGATGTGTCGGATATAATATAGCCCGATCACACCATACACAATAACTTTACTTAGATGTGTCGGTCAAAATATAGACCCGAGCACACCATACACAAATCCCCCTAGCCCCGAATAATAATCAAGGTAGGAAAGCCTCTTATTAGGCTTGTGAGTGATTGTAATCCAAGAAGGAAAGACAACCAAACAGAGAGGGAGTTAAATCAAATATGGATATCAACTCCAAACACACGTGCATGACCGGGACGCCCAGATTTCCTCACCCCCGTAATATATTTTAGTTAGAAGTTCCCTTATGGAAGTTATCACATCATGACACCAATGGTGTTACGAACTTAGTTAGGCAAACAAGGGAGGTAACATACATTCGAATACATAACAACAATAATTACATAACAACATACTAAAAGGGTAACACACTTTACACACACAACCACCTTATACAACTAACGCACTGATAGCCGTAGTTAGAACGTTCCCGTAGGCTGGGATGTTAAGTCCAAATACCGATCTCTTATGTGATCCTAAGTCGGTTAGCTACGGTTTAACACATATTGAGGTTAAACGGTTATTGGAACTAATATACGCCCAAAATGAAATACTGTAAACTCGTTACATGCTTTTATCTTATAAGGTGGCAAACACTCAAAAACACTAGGCATACAAGCCGGTGTAACCGGTAGGACCAGGTGCAAGAAAACCACCTTACCATGTGTTACTCTACCGTGTCCCCAAGGATTTACTCCAACGTCGTCATCTCACGGTCCCGGTGGGTAGTTTCGAATAGCTGGTATTTATTATTCAAATGTTTTATTAACAACAAATTACGGTATGTAAACTTCTTTACTCATGTACGAACCAGGTTGTCCCCTTATCCTTAACTTACTTATGGTTCTTAAGTTCACAACTACCCACTCACTCTCACACTTGTTTATACTTATAATGGCCTTTAAAAGTCACCAAAAAAGGCCTAATCATCATTTAAAACCATCCCCAATCAATTCCCCATCATAACAACACTTAAAACATTTTCCGGTGCATTTTTTGCACTGGTCCGGGTTAGTGTCCGGGGTTACAAACCCCGGACCAATCCCAGAAAAACCATTCTGCCTTGTGTTTGCATTGGTCCGGGTTTATGTACTTGTTTACAAACCCGGACCACAGCTAAAATGAGTTTCTGGGACGTTTTGAGGTGGCCCGGGTTTGTATACTTGTTTACAAACCGGACCATGTGTAGGTGCTTAAATCTAAATAGTTTGAGCAGTTTTCAACCCCTAATTCGTACCTAATCATCCCTAATCTTTTCACATGTTTTACATTTTTACACACCTTAAAACACTCAAAACTTCCTCCAATCATGATCAATCTTACCTCTCAATTCTTGCTTAATCTACAAACTCAATTCATCATTTTCCATTCTCTGCACCCTTGCACATTAGCGCACTCTCAAACCATCCTCATGACAGCTTTTAACCTTCTACTTACCACTAGACCATACCACATTCACTCCTAGTCTTTTGCATTCTCAATACCTAAGTCACTCACCATTTACAAGGTCAAGCACACTAAGCTCTTTCCTAGAATTTTAAACCTCCAAAAACATACCTTTGCTACAGATTTTTACTCCACCCTATTTACTTCCCCAACTAACACCCCAAGGTGGTTAGCTACTCCAATTGGTCTCTCTAAACACCTAGTTCACCCTAGGTAACATCAAATCCCCAAGTCACCTAAATCTCTTAGGTTTCTACGGAAATTTTTCACCATAACTCCGTTACTAAACTAACACATCCAAATTCATCATCTTCATCACCTAAACCAAAATATTCACAATTCAACACAAGCTAACCAAATTCAAGCTCCACTAACCAAATCCGTATAGGATTCTACCAGCACACAAAACTCATCAAAATCTCATTAAACACATTATAATGCACTACTTTCAAAAACATGGCACTTAGGCCCTTAAATCACATATCAATGCACAATGCATTAAACACAACTAACACTTCTCCCTTATAATCACAAAACACATTTACAACTCAATTTGGTTCACACATTTAATTTCCCATCCCAAATTCTAAAAGCAATGAGAGTATACATTAAGGTAGATTATTTACCTTAATCTCCATTTCTTTTCCAATCTTCTCCTCGCCTCTTTCCTCTTGTTCAACAATCGGTTATGATGGTATCTTATTTTCTAATTCAATGACCAAGCCCAATGACATAATAATGAGTGTTAAGGGGTTAATAAAACTCTTGAAACAACCCTAGAATTAAAAAGGGTGTTTAGGTATTGAAATGGAGAGAATTACCTTGTAGTTTCCAAAGGAGTATTAGGAAATCAAAACAACTACTCCGCCAGCACTTCTTGAAGATAACCAAGGCTAAAATAAGGAGGGAAATGACGTTCAAAAATCTATAGAAAAATCGGTTATGAAGAAGACTAGGAAAACGAGGTTTTTGAAGCTTTTATTACCTTAAGACCAACAAGGAGTGGTCTAGCTTCAAAACAAGATACTCTTTAGCTCAAAATGAGTTATAGCCATGGAAGTGAAGTTCACCATTTGGAGCTTTTGAAGGGTGAAAATGAAGCTCCAAGATGAGGGGAGTATTATGGTGTATTTATTTTTCGGTTTTGACTTAGTTTAGTGGTAGAACAAGGAAGATGGAGGTGGATCTGGTGAGAGCTTCGTGAAATCGCCATGGGAGAAGCAAACAGAGAGGGAGGTCTGGAGGAAGAAGAAAAAAAAAACGTGAGACGAAGAAAGAATAGAAGAGAGAGAAAAGCAAAAGTAGCTTTTGTACTTTATTTACCTTTATGTTTTTTTTTCTTTTTACAAACAAATTAAAGGCTGAGAGGAGAACAAAAACGTGGGGACATACAAAGGAGGGAGTTTCAGATTTTTATTTACAATGAAGGGGGTATTTTACTCTTATTACAATTTGCACCCCATAAGTTCCTGTTTTTACACTATTCACTAATCCGGGCCCGTTTTCCGGATTTTTGTCATTTTGTTAATTTAAATGGTTCTTAAACTCCCAATAATGTTTATTTATAGTTACTTGATCAACTATAATTTTTTCGGGGTCGTTTAACTGTTTAAAGTCATGTTTTCGGGTTTTCTCGAAAAACGCGCTTTAAAACTCCGTTAGCGTTTTAATCCATTATTTGTATCTGTTTTCTTCGGGAATTTTTTCCACATGTTATTAGTGTGTAATGGGTATAAAAATATAATTATAACCCTAGTGAAGGTTATGTACCTCCTAAGGCAATTAAATATGCGTTTTTACGTTTTGTGACTTTTACGCGTTTTCTTATTTCTTTTGGTTTCTCTTTCTTCACCAATGTTCTTAAGGACTTAATTAGCCCTAGAAAAATCATAATTACATAATTAATTAACATTAAGATTTGGGGTATTTCAATCTACCCCCCTTAAAAGAACTTTGTCCTCAAAGTTCCAAATTTTCACATGCATCACTTAATTAGGATACCGGAATTACTTTACAACATAGTTCTCACATATCAATTACACTTGACATAAACCTTCAGACCCAAGGTCTAGATAACACAACAACCTTCAGACTCATTGTAACACCCCATCCAACATTAACACACTTACAATGAACTGCAGTGGAAAAACAAACCTCATCACATTACTTAACTCGTTGGTGTTACACGCCGTTAGCCACCCACGTGGCTAACAAGGCTAATCCATAGACATTGTACCGGTCTGATGGGCTAAATTCCCAAGCAACTACACATTATTATCCCTTTCCATTAACAACAACAACAACATACACCTTTCAACTATACCGAGTATTTATAAATTGATGCCGACAACAGTTTCGGTCTTACTACACCTACTGTATATATACACTTAAATGAATACCCATGTACAATGACTACCCCGTCCTACTCTCGAACGGCTTCCAGCTCCTTGTACCTGAAATAGGAAAAGAAGAGAAAGGGTGGCCCCCAAGGGGCTCAGCACCTTTGCTGGTATGGTAATCCCGCAGCCCACATGCTACCGGGCCACGCAAACTAATTGTCGTCTTAGCATGCGGTTGATTATATTTAAATCATGCATGTAACTAAAAACACACAACACATAACATTTCGCCTCAATGGGCTCAACAAACAGATAACACATCCCTACTTGATAGGTCACTCATGGTATTCATTACCCCTAAGTGTTTCTCCTCTAATGGAGCTACTTCCTTAATAGACGACAACTACCCATTAATCGGGTTATCCTTAAACGCCTCTTATCACAAACTGAGATTCATATCCATGATCCACACCTCCATATCTCACAACATATAACATTCCTCACATAACCAAACATAACAACACTTTCACGTTTCAACGTGCACATAATAACATCGCAATAGAAATTGCATTACAACAACATCACATAACATAACGGGAATGGTTCTCTTAGGAACTGACCCAAACATTGTTAATACACTGGTGAGCCTAGAGAATGTTGCCAGTCTCATGATAAGCTCGTTACATGACTCGTTACCGTCTCGTTAAATGAACGGATAACTTAACACAAGGTGTCTCGGATATAGTGATCCAAGCACACCAAACAAACATAACATAGTATGCCCCTGTGGCCCGACGTGAGTCAGTAATAGCCTTGGTTAAGCTAAAGGGAAGGTTGGAAACCAAATTGGAAAACAACCATAACATACGGAGAGGATCGAACCTGCTATGACAACGACCCCCATACTCAACGCGTGGCCGGAACAGACCGGACTCCTCACTCCCCCCGTTAACACTTGTCAGAATTTCATCATTGAACTTAGTTAAACAATCACAACATTGGGTTAAGTCTTATTAGACACACACAACGGAAGGGAGAGTCATACATTCACACACAAACATCACATAACTAACTCACGCATAGTCGTGGTTAGAACGTTCCTTAGGTCAGAAACGTTGTTACCGGATACCGTTCTCCTACGTTTACCTAATAGTGGTTAACTAGCCCTTCAAGCGCATTCGAGGTTACCGGTATCGGCACGTAAACATACAACAACAATAACGACTGTAAACTTGTTTCATGATTTATCTTATAACGTGGCAAACATACAGAAAACACATTGGCATACAAGCCGGTGTAATCCGGTAGGACACAGGTTGCAAGAAAACCATACCTGTCACCGGAGTCCACTTTATCATGTCCACTCATGTTCCTCGAACAATTCTCGAATAACTGGTACATTACATTTACTTTTATTAACACCGGGGTAGCATGACGTTTTAAAGTCCAATGCTCATAATTTCCCCCCGTTAACTAGTTAAATAACTCGACATTTTTAACTTGTTTTACTTTCACATTTTATTACAACTTTTCACCCACTTAATTGTCATTAAAACTCACCTAACATGTCCTTAACAACTTTATAACATCATTACCTATCAATCCCCATCATTAGCCATCATTTTCATACCTCAAACAACATTTTTAGAGTGGTCCGGGACTTGGTCCTTACCTTAAGTCCCGGACCAACACTTAATGAAACTCTCGGGTGATTTTACAGACTGGTCCGGGACCTTGTACTGACCCCAAGTCCCGGACCAGAACATTGGTGAAACTCTCGGCCCTTTTTTTGTGTATGGTCCGGGACATCATCCACTACCTAGGTCCCGGACCAATGTAACAGAACTCCCAAACTTGACATTTTCAAGTCTTGTTTCATCTATTCTCTTCATCCATGGTTTACCCAAACTTCACACATGAACTTAGGCATATTCTAATACCAAAATATCACTTTGTTTCACCTTAAAACATTACTCAACTTGTTACTCATTTTTCTTACAAAATCTCCTTACACTTGTACATTTTCCATTTGGTTTAATAAGTGGTGTTTCACCTATAATGACCACTATACCAAGATGTTTTCTCACCATCACAACATCATCTCCCAAGCATCTTCTCTTACTAACCAAATCTTCTTCTTCTCGACTTCTTAAAGTTCTTTTCTTACAACCTTGCCAAAACATCATTCCCTCCTTATTCATCAACATTACCGAAACCTTAAACAACTTCCCCAAGACTTTAATACATTCTAAAAACACTCATTGTATTTCTAGAACTTCCAAGATAATGCCTAAATCCTTGTAGCACACTAGAACACCCTAATGCATGTTTTCTTCCTTAGTGAAACATTTATCCATTCCTAACAATTCCTAGTTCACCTAAGCTCATTTAAACACTTAAAACTCCTTATACTTTATACAAATTTTGCCATGGGTTCTCTTAGCACATCATCACTCCCAAACTCATAGTTTTCACCATTAAGCATTCAAGAACACCTAAATCCATCAAGAACACTATCACACACAAAACTTCACCATAATTTACACTACATCACAATATAGTGCATAAGCTTAAAATGCTTGGCGCTTAGGCCCTTAAATAACATGGCTCTTAGGCCCTTAAATACGTTAAACTTAAACACTGAATCCCCCACATATATATTGCCTTTAACCTGCAATTACATCCAACAAGGCATATGTTCTTTTACTAGTCTCTTGAGAACACTTTACTAAGTCATTCTCCATTTGCTCTTTAGGTAGTTTTAGCAAGCATTATAAGCTCATTTCTCCTAAGGCATTAAACCACATTGAGATAGCATATTTACCTCTTTTCCTCACAAACTTCTTTCTTGTTTCCTTGTTTAAAAATCGGCTAAGCTTAGTTGCTTGTCAACTTCTAAACATTACACAAACAATGTGATGAGTATTCAAGCTCCAAGCTTAATCTCATTGTAAACCCTAGGTTTACATTATTTCAAAAACACTAATGTAGTTGTTTTACCTTGATCTTTGAAGGGAGTTTGAATATCTATGAAGAGAGGACTCCACCTAGTCCTTGAAAGGTTCAAATGGAGCTAGAACAAAGCAACACAATGAGCACCATTAATGGTGATTTTCGGACAACAACAAAACATGGAGGAAACTTGATTTTTCTTTGAGATTCCTTACCTAGAAGCAAAGGAGATCAATAATATGTGGAAAGACAAGCTCAAGCTCCTTCAATGGTGGAACTCCATGGCACCGAAATGGGGCTTTTGAAGTTTTGAGAAGATAGAAATGAAGAGCTTGATGAGAGGAAGAGAAAGGTGGTGTTTGTTTTTGATTTGGTTAAGTGAGCAAGATTTTACAAGAGATCAAAGATGGACTTCCATGGTGGTGGTGCTGTATTAACGGAGAGAACAGCAAGAAGAGAGGTTGAAGAAGAGTGGAGCCGTGTGTGAAATGAAGAAAGAAATGAGAGAAATGAAATTGGTTTTGCTTTTTGAAGATATTTATAACTTAAAGCAAAATAGTAACCTATGAGTCACCTTTATTTACTTAACAAGTTAACATGTTTGGTGACTCATTACTACAAAAACCGGCCCCCTTATTATTAGAAGGGTATAATAGTCTTTGTTGACCAATTTAATTACTTATAACATTATATGTTACAAACTAGCTTATAAAAATCACTATTCACAAAAACAAGGCACATAGAAGTGAAATTTTTGATTTACCATTGATATAGACTTCCAAATGTGATATATATAGTACACATGTTAATTAAAGAGTAATGATGGACATTTAGCCATTCAAAACTCATTTACAAGACAATTTTTCAAAAACGTGCTTTAAGACTCCTTAAAGCACATTTTGTGTTTTAACTTGTTTTCAAGCTTGGTTTTCTTTGGTAATTGATTTAATATGTTCATTAACATATTTATAAGGTATAGGTATGACCATTAGGTCTTATACAAATTTATCCCAAGCTTAGAGCACATTTTTGCTCTTATTGACTTTAAGGTATTTATTTGTGTTTTGTTTGGTTTCATTGTCTACCAAAGTTTCCTAGGGCTTAATTAGCCTTATTAAATCATACTTGAATATTAAGCCTTGGTAGGCTCTTTGGGTCCTAACCAAGTTCGCTCATAGCTTAGAGCATGTTTTTGCTCAAACTGTGTCTTAATGCTTTATTGCATTTTACTATGGTTTAAATTGTACACTGATGTTCCTAAGGCACTTTTTAGCCTTTACATACCATGGTTTAATATTTAAACTACATATCAAGGTTTAGGGTATTTCAATCTACCCCCCTTAAAAGAACTTCGTCCTCGAAGTTTACACTTCCCACACATCTTGGATTAGAATACGGGGATTACTTATAGAAATAAAACTTCCATAACCAAACACACTTTACATCACGACCTCGGACTTAATGGTCCGGGCAACACATTCACATCCATACATAACATAACATATTCACATGATAACCTCGGGCTCAATGGTCCGGGTATCTTAACAACACTTACACATACATAACAACCCCTTTGACTCACTGGTCTTGGGTAACATAACAACATTTAGACACATAGGTCTATGTAACACAACACATTTAGACTCATAGGTCTTGATAGCATACACTTTAGGAGATCAAAGTCAAAATAACATTTATCACACATACCAAACAACATGTCATAGCATGTATTGCAATCAAAAATATCTTTGGTATACACTGTGATCCCGCAGAACCCGGTCGCGATGGACACCTTCCGTCCCCGTGTCCTTGGGAGATCAAAACAATCACTTAAGTTTAAAATTTCCTTGTGAGGTTAAGTTAGAAGACTTTAATTATATAAAGTATCTATCAACGTTTTATAAATACCAATTGAAAATCCTTTTGAAAACACACACAACTCCAAGTCCAACTTAAGCTCTTTGCTTCTTTTCTTAGCGTGGTTATTTGTGACCACTTATAGGGAGTTTCAAGAGTCATCCAACCCTGATGTGATCAGCATCAGTGTTGAACTATCCTTCCACCCCAATTTGTGTTCGGCTTCCCTTGATCACATGCAAATCAAGTTCCACCTCCCACTTCATTTTCAAGCATCAATTAAATCACTCATTTCCAATTTTCTATCTTTTAAATCATTCTAGTCATGATCATAACATCTCCAAGGGATAGAACTTCGTCTATCAGTTATTTCCATTCACTTTAATGTTGTTACCTAGGGAATCTTATTCTCACTAGGTTCTATATCGGTTTCATAACCTTTCATGAATCACTATATAGTATATATATACACATATATTTTATCAAAATACAACACATAATTTCACATTTATACACTGTCGGGGTTTGTTCCCCCGGGAGTTTCTCTACTCCCACACTTGTACTATCACTCACAACTGTTAATAAATCAACACACTTATCACAATGGTATTCGCATCTTCTGTGCGCAATTACCACAATTAAACCATGAATGAATGTGTATGTTTACGTAACACACACACCAATCATCAAAACAATAATTTTTTGCTATGCACAATATAAGTCACATACACTACGTACACTTGTACGGTAATATACACTAAGTGGTTTGCGCTCTACCCCCCTTAAAAGGGATTACGCCCACGTAATCAATCACTAAACATTGGCTTAAATGTTCTGCCGTCGTGAAGTGTTTTAACTTCCACGCGGCCTATTACACAATGGATTCTGATTAGAGGATCTTAACCATATTGGCGGTTTAGTTCCTAAACCAAGAATTCTCATTGGAGTTGTTTAAACTCTTAGTTGGTTTCGATTCTGGCCTGTTAGGCTTCTAGGCGTTAATAATTAGCCATTCACTCGTGTTCACCATGTACATTCAACACTTGAATCACTGGCTCACTAGTTTCTGCTGCGAAACTCTAATAACTGTAGAGCTTAGTTGCTCCATTTGTTATTCTTACTGTATTGTACATCCCCAATTGTGACCTTCATCTTGGTAACAATGCTTTCTCAACCGACGCGTGGTATCTCTTACCGTTGGCGAATTCGGTGAGTTATAAACTTTCTATCCACTTCCATAACAACTGTGTATAAGCTATGTATTTCACAATGATTGACTTGTTTCCTTCCGACTTACTGTCGGTTGAGATTGAGCTACTACCTAGTATGTAGTGCTCTCTCAGCTATTTACAACATTTGTGGTATATTCCATACCGCTATTTGGCAGTTAGTGCTACTGTAGTCACTTACTAGTAATCATGCCTCCACATTTGCTTCACAATTAACATGTTTTCAATTCTTAGCTATCCCACTCGATCATCACTGCGCAAGTGCAATACCAAAACACTCAGTCATACAGAGTGCAGAGGCGTAAACTCTTGACAGTAAATCCCTTATGCGATTCGCCATGGAATTCACACTGAGTTCCTCATCACACAGTACCTACCACTGGCTTATTGCCCAGTCCGTTTAACATCGCTTACCTTACATCTCCACTGAGTTTAACTCACAACTGGTCTTATCTGCCACATTATCGTTTAACAATACTTATACCACGGTCGCCAGCTGGAAACGTGCTCTTACTCACTGCATAACAATAACTTACATAGTATTTACTGTCATATTAACTTCCACACATATACTTATATTATTCACATTATGGTGCATCACTCATTTGGATGACTACTGAATGCTCCTTGAGCGTAGCTCACTCGAGTTACAAGCTACCGTTATTCAGCTGGGTGTTTCACATGGTACTAAACTAACTGCTCTCTTTCAATAATGATATCCTTCATCCTTAACATATTTCTTGAACTTGATTCACATAACTACCGCTCCTGCGGTCTCACAATGTCGAGAGGTATCCCCACTCTTAATGCAGTGGTTCGTTTACCACTCTATTCACTTATACAACATAAACTTCTGCAATCGATCCAAGTTATATAACTATCTTGCTTATGGCTTATAAGCCTTATTTGCCTTGAGCTGCGCTCATTATAGGCTTTCCACACACATGTACTTCTCTATACAATATTACATGGTTAGAGGTTGTATTGGCCTCCATGACAAGGTCGTTGCATTCCGTCTCCTTTCATGCAATGCCCGTTAGGATTGTCAGTCCGTCTCCTGACAACTTATGTCTAAACTGGGTGTTAGTTTCAACCCTTGCGTTTCTGTCATGCATTTCGTTCAACAATGTTGATGCGAACACCCTTCAAGGATTGCTCCTGGGTTGTTGTTAGTTATGCCTTACATCCGGTTCGCACTTATTTTATATTCTGTTAGCCACGCCATTTTGCGTTCTTAACTGGCTTATTATCTTCTTCTGTGAAGATCAACATTTCCTGGTAGTGTAGGTACTCATTCTGGGAGTTTCATCCCGTTGGTTACACATTAATGTGTCCACATCAGGCATCTGCTTGCTATGTACAGGCTGGGTCACCGTTCCAGCTAACATGTTTATCCTTGAGGATCCTTAAGACGAATAAGATGTCTTTACATTACAGTTAGTGCACTTCACACCTCCTGACTCTTAAACATTTCCTTGAAATGAATTCACTAATCCTTTTAATCTCGTTAACTTAACTGAGTTCCTTAACTTCAACCATTCTTGGTAATCCTTAGTTCTTGTTTGACTTATACTGCTGACAGTAGAACGGAGTCGACTACTTCCCGTGTTTCGGACTCTACTCGTTAACTATGTGGGGTACCATACTGATACATTACTACTACCCAACTAACCCATAAGTAGGTCTGTCAGGCCCACAAGCTCTCTATCGGAGTGCGCGTCCCACAATTCAGTTGGTACACTCATATAGTGTCCGTCACACGCCTAGGTGAAGTATTCTGTTGTCAACTCCCTTATATTGTCCCGTGACAATATTCATTCCTTGCTTCTCGAACTTAATCGAGGGAAGTTTATCCACTGTTGTATCTTTATCAACTGCCCTTGGTTTTACTGGTTTGGTTTAAAAGAAGGTTGGAAAGAAGTGTTGGTTTGAAAGAAGATCTGGTTTTGAAAAGAAAAAGGGTTTGAGTAAATCTGAGTTTGAAAGAAAATTTCCATGGTTTCACAACATCTTCTTACCTTAACCCAGTCTAGCTTCTTGCTGACTGGTGTACTTAGTTACAGAGGTTAGGCTATCAAGCCTTCCATGGTCATAATGATCTCGTTTAACTTCATGGTAGCACTTGCAATGGCAAGTGCGCCATGCTAACTGGCTATCGGTTCAACACATACCGGTTGTGGTATTGTTTTTACCCGCACTGTCATCAGTGGCCTTGTTGGCCCTCACTGATCTTACTGTCTTGATAACAACTCTTCTAGGTGACTTCTTACTGTCTTCACATGATAATCATCAACTAGGGTGTTTCCCACTCTGGGAGACCCCTTTTACTTAGTATTGTATCCTCTTTGTAGCCCGTTCCACGTATCTGTCGTGGTTGCTGAGACTTGTCTCTTGTTTGGGTACTACGTTGTAGTTCCTCTGTCGGTTAGTATACCGCTGGTGTCATCGTTTAGTATTGGTAGTCCCGCAGACACTTGTCTCGGGTTTCATTACTTCATTTCTTGCCTGTTGCACAGTCAGTGCGTAGAAAGCTGGTTGTTCTCGACTGCTTGGCATGTCGACCCAGGTTGCCGGAAATTCTATTCTCTTATACACAAAATCCTTCATTCTTCGCTATTTAATGCGGTTAACATTGTTCAGATGGAGACCGTCTCCGGGATTCCCAGTTTTCGGGATCTACCGTATGACAGGTTCTCCGTACCTTTAGAGGTATTTAATAACAGCCAGATCGGGTATTCCCGAGTAAGAGTGGACTTCCATCTCTCTGGCGTTGTTGCCCAAGTTATAAAACAGGGATTGTGGAGGGTGGGATGGATATTGTAGGTTTCCAGTACACACTGGAAATTCCTATCTAGCGTATCTCTCACGCTATCACTCAACCCTTAACCCAAAGTACTTAAATCCTAACTCGGTACTTCCTAAGCTCGGTAATTCAGTCATCAGAGCGATACTTCGCTCTGATACCACTTTTTGTAACACCCCATCCAACATTAACACACTTACAATGAACTGCAGCGGAAAAACAAACCTCATCACATTACTTAACTCGTTGGTGTTACACGCCGTTAGCCACCCACGTGGCTAACAAGGCTAATCCATATACATTGTACCGGTCTGATGGGCTAAATTCCCGAGCAACTACACATTATTATCCCTTTCCATTAACAACAACAACAACATACACCTTTCAACTATACCGAGTATTTATAAATTGATGCCGACAACAGTTTCGGTCTTACTACACCTACTGTATATATACACTTAAATGAATACCCATGTACAATGACTACCCCGTCCTACTCTCGAACGGCTTCCAGCTCCTTGTACCTGAAATAGGAAAAGAAGAGAAAGGGTGGCCCCCAAGGGGCTCAGCACCTTTGCTGGTATGGTAATCCCGCAGCCCACATGCTACCGGGCCACGCACAACTAATTGTCGTCTTAGCATGCGGTTGATTATATTTAAATCATGCATGTAACTAAAAACACACAACACATAACATTTCGCCTCAATGGGCTCAACAAACAGATAACACATCCCTACTTGATAGGTCACTCATGGTATTCATTACCCCTAGAGTGTTTCTCCTCTAATGGAGCTACTTCCTTAATAGACGACAACTACCCATTAATCGGGTTATCCTTAAACGCCTCTTATCACAAACTGAGATTCATATCCATGATCCACACACTCCATATCTCACAACATATAACATTCCTCACATAACCAAACATAACAACACTTTCACGTTTCAACGTGCACATAATAACATCGCAATAGAAATTGCATTACAACAACATCACATAACATAACGGGAATGGTTCTCTTAGGAACCGACCCAAACATTGTTAATACACTGGTGAGCCTAGAGAATGTTGCCAGTCTCATGATAAGCTCGTTACATGACTCGTTACCGTCTCGTTAAATGAACGGATAACTTAACACAAGGTGTCTCGGATATAGTGATCCAAGCACACCGAACAAACATAACATAGTATGCCCCTGTGGCCCGACGTGAGTCAGTAATAGCCTTGGTTAAGCTAAAGGGAAGGTTGGAAACCAAATTGGAAAACAACCATAACATACGGCGAGGATCGAACCTGCTATGACAACGACCCCCATACTCACACGCGTGGCCGGAACAGACCGGACTCCTCACTCCCCCCGTTAACACTTGTCAGAAGTTCATCATTGAACTTAGTTAAACAATCACAACATTGGGTTAAGTCTTATTAGACACACACAACGGAAGGGAGAGTCATACATTCACACACAAACATCACATAACTAACTCACGCATAGCCGTGGTTAGAACGTTCCTTAGGTCGGAAACGTTGTTACCGGATACCGTTTTCCTACGTTTACCTAATAGTGGTTAACTAGCCCTTCAAGCGCATTCGAGGTTACCGGTATCGGCACGTAAACATACAACAACAATAACGACTGTAAACTCGTTTCATGATTTATCTTATAACGTGGCAAACATACAGAAAACACATTGGCATACAAGCCGGTGTAATCCGGTAGGACACAGGTTGCAAGAAAACCATACCTGTCACCGGAGTCCACTTTATCATGTCCACTCATGTTCCTCGAACAATTCTCGAATAACTGGTACATTACATTTACTTTTATTAACACCGGGGTAACATGACGTTTTAAAGTCCAATGCTCATAATTTCCCCCCGTTAACTAGTTAAATAACTCGACATTTTTAACTTGTTTTACTTTCACATTTTATTACAACTTTTCACCCACTTAATTGTCATTAAAACTCACCTAACATGTCCTTAACAACTTTATAACATCATTACCTATCAATCCCCATCATTAGCCATCATTTTCATACCTCAAACAACATTTTTAGAGTGGTCCGGGACTTGGTCCTTACCTTAAGTCCCGGACCAACACTTAATGAAACTCTCGGGTGATTTTACAGACTGGTCCGGGACCTTGTACTGACCCCAAGTCCCGAACCAGAACATTGGTGAAACTCTCGGCCCTTTTTTTGTGTATGGTCCGGGACATCATCCACTACCTAGGTCCCGGACCACTGTAACAGAACTCCCAAACTTGACATTTTCAAGTCTTGTTTCATCTATTCTCTTCATCCATGGTTTACCCAAACTTCACACATGAACTTAGGCATATTCTAATACCAAAATATCACTTTGTTTCACCTTAAAACATTACTCAACCTGTTACTCATTTTTCTTACAAAATCTCCTTACACTTGTACATTTTCCATTTGGTTTAATAAGTGGTGTTTCACCTATAATGACCACTATACCAAGATGTTTTTTCACCATCACAACATCATCTCCCAAGCATCTTCTTTTACTAACCAAATCTTCTTCTTCTCGACTTCTTAAAGTTCTTTTCTTACAACCTTGCCAAAACATCATTCCCTCCTTATTCATCAACATTACCTAAACCTTAAACAACTTCCCCAAGACTTTAATACATTCTAAAAACACTCATTGTATTTCTAGAACTTCCAAGATCATGCCTAAATCCTTGTAGCACACTAGAACACCCTAATGCATGTTTTCTTCCTTAGTGAAACATTTATCCATTCCTAACAATTCCTAGTTCACCTAAGCTCATTTAAACACTTAAAACTCCTTATACTTTATACAAATTTTGCCATGGGTTCTCTTAGCACATCATCACTCCCAAACTCATAGTTTTCACCATTAAGCATTCAAGAACACCTAAATCCATCAAGACCACTATCACACACAAAACTTCACCATAATTTACACTACATCACAATATAGTGCATAAGCTTAAAATGCTTGGCGCTTAGGCCCTTAAATAACATGGCTCTTAGGCCCTTAAATACGTTAAACTTAAACACTGAATCCCCCACATATATATTGCCTTTAACCTGCAATTACATCCAACAAGGCATATGTTCTTTTACTAGTCTCTTGAGAACACTTTACTAAGTCATTCTCCATTTGCTCTTTAGGTAGTTTTAGCAAGCATTATAAGCTCATTTCTCCTAAGGCATTAAACCACATTGAGATAGCATATTTACCTCTTTTCCTCACAAACTTCTTTCTTGTTTCCTTGTTTAAAAATCGGCTAAGCTTAGTTGCTTGTCAACTTCTAAACATTACACAAACAATGTGATGAGTATTCAAGCTCCAAGCTTAATCTCATTGTAAACCCTAGGTTTACATTATTTCAAAAACACTAATGTAGTTGTTTTACCTTGATCTTTGAAGGGAGTTTGAATATCTATGAAGAGAGGACTCCACCTAGTCCTTGAAAGGTTCAAATGGAGCTAGAACAAAGCAACACAATGAGCACCATTAATGGTGATTTTCGGACAACAACAAAACATGGAGGAAACTTGATTTTCTTTGAGATTCCTTACCTAGAAGCAAAGGAGATCAATAATATGTGGAAAGACAAGCTCAAGCTCCTTCAATGGTGGAACTCCATGGCACCGAAATGGGGCTTTTGAATTTTTGAGAAGATAGAAATGAAGAGCTTGATGAGAGGAAGAGAATGGTGGTGTTTGTTTTTGATTTGGTTAAGTGAGCAAGATTTTACAAGAGATCAAAGATGGACTTCCATGGTGGTGGTGCTGTATTAACGTGAGAGAACAGCAAGAAGAGAGGTTGAAGAAGAGTGGAGCCGTGTGAAATGGAAAAAGAAATGAGAGAAATGAAATTGGTTTTGCTTTTTGAAGATATTTATAACTTAAAGCAAATAGTAACCTATGAGTCACCTTTATTTACTTAACAAGTTTACATGTTTGGTGACTCATTACTACAAAAACCGCCCCCCTTATTATTAGAAGGGTATAATAGTCTTTGTCGACCAATTTAATTACTTATAACATTATATGTTACAAACTAGCTTATAAAAATCACTATTCACAAAAACAAGGCACATAGAAGTGAAATTTTTGATTTCCCATTGATATAGACTTCCAAATGTGATACTATATAGTACACATGTTAATTAAAGAGTATGATGGACATTTAGCCATTCAAAACTCATTTACAAGACAATTTTTCAAAAACGTGCTTTAAGACTCCTTAAAGCACATTTTGTGTTTTAACTTGTTTTCAAGCTTGGTTTTCTTTGGTAATTGATTTAATATGTTCATTAACATATTTATAAGGTATAGGTATGACCATTAGGTCTTATACAAATTTATCCCAAGCTTAGAGCACATTTTTGCTCTTATTGACTTTAAGGTATTTATTTATGTTTTGTTTGGTTTCATTGTCTACCAAAGTTTCCTAAGGGCTTAATTAGCCTTATTAAATCATACTTGAATATTATTAAGCCTTGGTAGGCTCTTTGGGTCCTAACCAAGTTCACTCATAGCTTAGAGCATGTTTTTGCTCAAACTGTGTCTTAATGCTTTATTGCATTTTACTATGGTTTAAATTGTACACTGATGTTCCTAAGGCACTTTTTAGCCTTTACATACCATGGTTTAATATTTAAACTACATATCAAGGTTTAGGGTATTTCACTCATAGGTCTGGATAACATATACCACACATATCACACAACATGTCTTAGCATGTATAACAATTAGAAATACCTTTTACATCTCTTCATGGGCTCGGTCTAAAGACTACAGGACATCACAGTCCTCGAGTCCCCTGTCAAGTACATATACACTGTGATCCCGTAGGTACCGGTCGCGATGGACACTTCCTGGTCCCTGGTCCTTTGGAAAATTCAAAACCATCACATACATTTTAACGTATACTTCTCATGCCACCGGTCCGAAGACAAAGGCTCATACGTCCTCAGCTCGTGAGCAAGTAATACAAAAATACTCTTTACGAGGTTTAGTAGAATGAAATCTTTTATTTGGAAAAACCATTTGAAAATTTTGAAAATACCAATTGAAAATTCTTTCTGAAAACGCAATACAGCTCCAAATCCAAATTATGCTAATTGTATCTTATTCTTAACGTGATTACTTGTGACCACTTATAGGGAGCTTCAAGAGTCACCCAACCCTAATGTGATCAGCATCAGAGTTGAACTATCCTTCCACCCCAATTTGTGTTCGGCTTCTGTTGATCGCATGCAAACCAAGTTCCACCTCCCACTTCAATTTCAAATAAGCAACTACGTCAAACATTTACCATTTTCTATCTTTTTAATTCTTCTAGTCATAATCATAGAGCAGTACATCTCCAAAGGATGGAACTCTGTCCATCAATTATCCTCAATTTGCCTCTAGTCAACTTACCTAGGGAATCCTATTCTCACTAAGTTCTTCATCGGTTTCCTACCGATTCATACATCACAATACTATATATATATGTATATATATTTATTTATCACCATCACAATACACAATACTATATATATATGTATATTTTTTTTAATCAAAATCACAATGCACATCATTATATTTGTCTCAAATAAACATATACTATTGGGGTTTTAGTTCCCCGGGAGTTTCTCTACTCCTTTACACTTGTACTCTCACCCAAGGTTGACAAGGTAGGTACGTTTGTAACAATGGTATTCGCATCTTCTATGCGCAATGACCACAATTAAACCATGAATGAATATGTATGTTCATGTAACATACGCACCAATCATCAGAACAAGTATGTTGTGCTCATGCACAACATCGTAACAATTATTTTATGCTATGCACAACACCGTTCACGTACTCTTGTACATAAACATTCACTAAGCGCATGTACTCTTGTACGAAAACATTCACTAAACGTTTTTGCGCTCTACCCCCCTTAAAAGTGATGACGCCCGCGTAATCGATCATATGTTATTACTTAACATTGGTTTAAGACGTTCCGTCATCATGAAGTATTTTAACTTCCTCGCGGTTTATTGTACAATGCGTTCCGGTTAGAGGACATTAACTCATAGCCGGTTTAGTCCCTGAATCTAGAATTCCTATTGGAGTTTGTTTAACTCATAACCGGTTTTGGTTCTGGCATGTGAGGCTTCTAGGCATAGATAATTCGCCCTTTACTAGTATTCACTAGGTATATTCAACTTTGAATCATGGCCTATTAGCTTCTGCTGCGCCACTCTGATAACTTTAGGGTTTAGTTAGCCCTTTTTTTATTCTTGATGTGTTGTACATCTCCCATTTATCCCTTCTATCTTGGGAATAACGGTTTCTCAATCGACGCGTGGTATTTCTTACCGTGCACAAATTTGATGAGTTATAGCTTTTCTGTCCAATTTTCTAGAAGTCTATTATGTATACTGTTATGTATATCTCTGTGGTTATTCGTCCGGTTCCTCCGACTTACTATCGGTTGAGGTTGAGCTACTCACTAACGTGTAGTGCTCCCTCTTCTGTTCTCACACACAAGGTATATTTTATACCTGCATTCGGTATTTAGTGCTTCTTTAGTCACTAACTCATGACTATTTCTCCTGCATCATGATTAACTGTTTGACTCTGTACAACTACTCTTTCCTTTGTATGACCTCGCATCTTCTATGCATCGGTCCTCATAACATTTATAAGTCTCATCCGCCTTTGTTGCGGTGGGGTTCAACTACTGTGACGGTTGGTATTTCCAACGGTTCTGTTTCTAGCTTTTTGTTCAACTGGCTTGCGTGTTTGCAAGACTTCCGTATCCAGTACGGGTTGGTTATTTAGTGATGGGGTACTATCATCCCAAAGCTTATTACTTCGGTTATCAAACTGATCCTCTGGGGATATACTTCCAGTTCCGCATGCAATTGCAATAGGAATGAACGTTGCCTTATTCGTGAAATTCCTTCATCACACGGTACATGCTACAGGCTTTACTATCCAGTCTTCTTACTATCACTTACCTTCTATCTTCACTGAGTCTAATTCAAGACTCTGTTTGTTCTCTATATCATTTGTACATAATGGTCGCTTGATGTGTACCAAGTTCTTTTTACTACACATATTACTTTACCTGGCGTCTGCTACTATGTTAGCTTCTGCTCAGGTACTTTCGTCAATCATACTATGACTCGCCACTTACTTGGCTGATTACTGAATATGTTATTCTGTAAGTCCTTATGCTCCTTGAGCGTTGTTCCATCTACATTTCATGTTGAACACACGTGGTGTTTGCTACTAAATTGACCACTCTTCCAGTCTTCCACAGTTGCTATTAAAGCTTCTTCCGCACACTGGTCTGGGAGATCACTCCATATACTCAAACTTTAATTTATCGCATGAACAAACTGAGATGTTCTCTTATTCATTACATATTTAATGGGATATCTTTGGATAATTTCCCGGTATCTGGGTCTCATTCTACTTACGATTACTGCATTTCAATAGGTGAAGGCCTTTTTCCAGATGGTTCATATTTACACCTTTCCAGAGCCTCACAATACTGAGAGGTTTCCCCACCCTTCTAAGGTATGGTTTGTTGTCCGCTCTTATCACTTACATAACGCAATCCTTTTTCTTACTGGTGCCACATCCGACAATCACTGTAACTATTTGAATTTACACGTTGTATTGGTTCACGGCTTATAGGCCGTGTTGCCTCGAGCACTACTCGTTGGCAGCTATTCACACAGATTCCTACTTGTACTAGGCTCCATGACAAGGTCGTTGCATCACGCTTCCTTTATTGGAGGCCCGTTACGTAATATCAGTTCGCTCCCTTGGCAATTTAGGGTATCCCTCGTAAGGTGGATTTCCCCTTGGTGATTGTCTGGGAATTCTATCCCGCTCGTTGGACATTAACGTGCCCATGTTGGGCATTTGCCTTACTATGTATAGGTTGGGTATTCGTTCTAGCTATCATGTTTATCCCTTTTACAAATCTTGAGACATATCTGATGTCTGTACTTAACAATTTGTACTCCTCGCACTCCCTAAATCTTAATCATTTTCCTGAGACGAGGTCACTAATTCCTTTTGTCTTGTCGACTTAACTGAGTTCTTTCACTTCGATCATTCACAGTAATCAGTTAATATTTGCACTGCTGACCGTAGTCCGGAGTCGACTACTTCCCGTGTTCCTGACTCTACTCGTATACATATGTGGGTCACCCTACTGATACATTACCACTTACCTGACTAACTTATAAATAAGTCTGTCAGGCCCGCAAGCTTCTTCAGAGTGCGGTCGTCCCACATTTCGTTTTTGTACACTCGTAGTGTTTGTTACACGCCAATGTGGAGTATTCTGTTGTCAACTCCTCTTATATCGTCCTATGACAACGCACCTTTGGTGCTTCCCAAACTTTTATCCATTGTCTGTATTTAGTATGGACTCGATCCATTCCCTCGGGTTGATACCCTCGGGTTATTCGATTGTCGTCAAGTTGTTCGAAGGTGAACTATGTATGACTTACCTACTGTGTGGCGCTGAGGCCGGTGTAGGTCCTCTGGTTTGGTTTTAAGGAAAATCTGAGGTTTAAGAGAAATTTGGGTTTAAAAGAAAGCTTGAAATAAACATGAGTTTGGAAGAAATTTGGTTTTGAAAAAGGGCTTGAAACAATATGAGTTTAGAAGAAAAGTTAGGTTTAAAAGAAAATCTTCATGGTATTTCAAATGTCTTCTCGCCTTGACCGAGTCTAGCTTCTCGCTGACTGGTATTCTTAAATACAATGGTTAGGCCGCTAAGCCCTTCCAGGTTTCACTTTTCAAATTCTTGGATTCGTGATCCCACAATTACTTCCTTCGCCATCATGGTACTCTACTAAGTACTTCGTAATCGTTAAAGTCTTCCCGAATAGCCCCATTATAGCAGCACTTGTCATGGTAAGTGCGCCATGCTGGCTGGCTATCGGTTCAACACATACTGGTTGCGGTATTATTTCTGTCTGCACCTTGCTTGGTAGCCTTGTTGGCACTTCCTTTGATCTTTTATTCTTGATAATAAATCTTCTGAGCGACTCTCATTGGTCTTGACATGGTAGTCGTTAACTAGGCTGACTCCCCACTCACTTAACTTTGTGTTCTTCCTTAATGTTCGTCCCCACGCATTTGCCGTGGTTATCGAGACTTAATTCTTATTTAGGTACTACGTCGTAGTCCAATTGAAGTATGTTTCATAAATACTCCCATGGTTGTCTAAACTATGATAATCGGGTATTATAGCCTCTTTAGCGTTGTAGGTTTGGAGTTATCCAACCTTAACTATTTCCTTACTCGGTTAGTATACCGTTGGCGGTATTATCTAACAATTGTGGTCCCGTAGACATGTGTCTCAGGTCTCATTAATTCGCCTTTCTGCTTCATTGCACGGCTAGTGCATTCCTTCTTGATGGTCAGTCATGGTTCTCTCGACAGCTAGATCGGGTTTTTCCCGAGTATGAGAGGACTTTCCATCTCTCTGGTGTTCTTTCCCGAGCTATAAAACGGGGGTTGTGGAGGGTGGGTATGGATTTTGTAGGTATCCCGTACACACGAGGAATGCCTAACTAGCATATCTCTCATGTTATCACTCAACCCCTAACCCAAAGTCTTAAACTCCTAACTCGGTACTTCTTAAGCTCGGTATTTCCAGTCATCAGAGCGATACTACGCTCTGATACCACTTTTGTAACACCCCCACTACAAACTCCACACTTAACCATTAATCGTATCGGAAATTACATCATAAACACTAATCAAAAGGGCGGTGTTACACGCCGTTAGCCACCCACGTGGCTAACAAGGCTAATACTTACACAATGTACCGGTCTGATGGACTAGATTACCGAGCATTTATACATTACAATCCATTCCATTTCTAAACCGAGTCAACTACATTTACAATCCCAAAACTGTACCGAGTCTAATACATTCCATTACCGATATCACACTTCGGTCTTACACCTGAAATACCCCAAACCTAAGTATGCTAAGTAAACATCAAATTATGATGTAGTAAGGCCAAGATATGCCTTAGAAAGATTGGTATACAATTTAAACCAAGGAAAACACAAGAAATGCCTTAAGGGTAATTTGGGCAAAAACGTGCTCTAAGCTTGGAGTGACTTTGACTAGCACCCAAATACCATTACAAGACTTTAGTAATATGCCAATGGACATTATAAATCAATTACCAAAGAAAACCAAGCTCAAAAACAAGCTTAAACACAAAATGTGCTTTAAGACTCCTTAAAGTACCCTTTTGAGAAATTGTCTTAGAAATGTGTTTTGAGTGGCTAATGCCTATGATTATATCTTAATCAACATGTGTGCTAATTAGTATCACATTAGGAAGTATAAATCAATGGGAAACCAAAATTTCCACAAATTTGTGCTCTAATTTGTGAATAGTGCCAAATAGTGCCTAGTTTATTCTTTAGTCAACTTAGTTTAGTTAATTGGTCAACAAAGGCCGAAAATGCCCTTATGTAACAAGGGGGCCGATTTTTGAGAGTGGTGAGTCACCACATGAGTCATCCAACTTAAGAAAAGAAGAGGGAAATAAGTAAAGTTACTATTTGCTTTATAAAACAAATATCTCCTTATAAGCTACTTTTCTTCTTCTCTCTCTTTATTTCACTTCTTTCCACCGGTTTCTTCTTCCTCTTCTCTTCGAAGGAAAACGTGAAGCTCCATCCATGGCTCCTCACCTTCATTCACTTGCCAAATGCAACTCCAAGCTCCAAATCCAAAACAAATTGCATATTTGTCTTAGTTAAGTCAAGGCCCTCCTTTCTATCTTTTCAAATCCTTCAAAGCTCCATTTTGGTGCCAAGAGAAAACTCCATTGATGGAGGAAAATAAAGTTTGAAGAGCTCTTTTGGTTCTCCATTCATCCAAGGTAATGAAAGTGAAAGAAAAATCAACCTTCCATCCTTTGTCTTAGATGGCCGAAAATTCATTCTCATGGGGGCTTTGTTTTCACCTTGTACTAGCTTGTTTCTACTCTCCAAGGGCTAGAGGAGGTCCTTCTTGATTCATATCCAAGCCTATCTTAAGACTCCAAGGTAAAACATTCATTTTAATACCTTAGAACACATTTTTAACCTAGGGTTTACTACTTAAGGTTAGTGCATTATCTATCACTCATGAGAGTCATTGTATATTGATTAGAACATTGGAAAAGGAAATTAAATGGTGGCCGAGATTTCCAAGGGAAGAAGCCTAAGGAGAAAGTTAAGAGAAACTTGAGAAAAAAACAAGGTAAATTGCTTACCTAATGGTGGTTTAAATTTTAAGGAATGAGTTTTAGATAAGTACTAATGTAGCTTAAAGCTTACATTATGTAATGGGTTATATAACCTAGGAAAAAGGAATTTAAACAAGCTTATGAACTTGTGATTAAGGAGCCAATGGAAATGAGTTAGTAAGATAAGCTTAAGGTGAATTAAGAGAACACTTATATTGCTATGGGAGCATTGTTGTGTGTATTTGCAGGTTGAAAGCTTTTATATGTGGAAATTCAGTGTTTAAGTTTAAGTCATTTAAGGGCCTAAGAGCCATGTTATTTAAGAGCCTTAGTGCTATGCAATTTAAGATTATTGCATTATAATGAGTTTGTTATGAATGAGTTAAATTGGGTGAGAAAGTAAATTGAGAAAGAACTTGATGTGTGTGAGATGGTTGAATGAGGAAAACAATGCATCTGGGCATGATAATATACTAGAGAAGCTATGGCGAAATTTTAGTAGAAAACAAAGTGTTTAAGTAGTGGTGGTTAGTTAATATGCCCTAGGATTCACTAGGGATCATTCTGAGGAATTTGAGTGGAAATGAGTTGACTAAGGAGTTCATGAGGATTTGAATGATCTGGACTTGTCTAGGAAGGATTAGAAAGCTGGTGGGTGTATTGAACACACCAAAGTCATGGTCTGAGGAATGGTAAGACTTGTGCAAAATTTGGAGGAAAAAAGTGTATAATGCTCTAAGATGATTTAGGTATGAACTAGGGAATATGACAATGAGAATTTTGGGAAGCTTGTGTAAGTGAAGCGGATGCTAGTGGTGGAACAATAAGGTTTTAGTTAGATGGTAATGAGTGGACTTGGGTGATGGAAGTGAAAATTGAAGGAGAAGGTTGTAAATCGTCAAGGAAAATGACTAGGAATGTATGGGAGTGCATGATCATGAGAATGGTGAGTAAGTTGCATAAAGGAGGTGGAAATGCCTAAGGAGGGGGTAGCATGGTCATGGTAAATGAATAACAATGTTAAGGTGTTAAGAGGATGAGAAAGAAATGTATAGGTATGCTTAAGAGTTTAAGAGTGATAAGTAACCAAAGGAGAGGAGAGGAATTGGTGCATGGAGATGCAAGATAACCTTGGAAGGTTTAGCAAAGGAAAGATGGATGAATAATGATGTTTGAGGAGTGGTTACAATAATGGAAAGGAAATATTGTGTTAGTTGAAGTCTTAGGTGAAGTACTTGTTGGAAATATAAGGAATAAGTAACAAGTGTTAGGAATTTCTTATAAGGATTGAGAAAATGGTAAAGGAGGTTTTAGAGGATGTTCTAAGGTAGGTTTAATGTGCCTAGATGGTGTTAGACCAATTAGGACACTTGTGGAAGAGTTTGAGATTGAAAGAACAATTTCAGAGAAAAATCTGTAGTGGACCGACCCCGGGTCCGACCCAGTTTTGGGTCGGTCGGGCCATGTTGAGCCAGCCGGAATGTCTCTGGACTGGACCGACCCAGAGGGTTTGGGTCGGTCGGCTTAGCTTTGGGTCGGTCGGGCAAAATTCAACGTTGGAAATGGGTTCTGTAATGGACCGACCCAGAGGGTTTGGGTCGGTCGGTCTAGCTCTGGGTCGAACGGATGGTTTTCAAAAGACAGAAAAATTTCCGAGATGGACCGACCCATAAGGTTAGGTCGGTCGTGGGTCGGTCTAAGAGAATTGTTCGAACCAGAAAATTACTGGAACAGACCGACCCAGGGGTTGGGTCGGTCGGTGGGTCCGTCGACCCTTAAGACTTAAAAAAAAAGAAACCCTAAGAGAGTTTAGTGGTATTAATGGTACCCCGTTAAGAGGGCATTGATGATTAGAGGTATAAAGACCTAAGGGATTAAGTTAAATACAAACTTAAAAGTTTAAGGTTAAGTTGTAAGAATAAGTTGTAAAACTTAAGAGGTGTTAAGTGGAGAATCATTATGGGTTAAGTAAGTTAATTAAGTTGAATAAGGTTAAGTGATTAACAACCTAAAACTGAATCAATGTTTTAGGACTTGAGAGTTTGGACTCCAGAGGAGAGTAAGCAACCAAACGACCAACGGTGAACGGTACCGTTCTTCTTGTGACCTGCTTACTAACGAGGTGTCCCTCGGCTTGTGTGCTATTTGTTTTTGTGTGCTCACTAAACAAGATAAAGCATGCAACCGAAATATTATGTTGATTGTATTGTTGTGTGATGTTTGAAAACTAACACAACTTACGTGAGAACTTACTAACTAGTGTTTAGTAAGTACTGTGTGAGATTAAGGAACACACCCTAATATTAGTTTGTTAATAACCGAAAGATGTTAAACGAACAAACGTCGCATTGAGACTACTACTAACTTTAACTTGGGGGGAGTGAGGAATCTGGAATGGTACCGGCACATGTGTATTGGGGGAGGTCGGTATCCTTATCAGATACCAACTTCCAAATATGACTTGTCTTCAGACTCGTCGCCTAGAGTCGACATATAGACTCGACCTCCTTGGACTACTTGTTTTAGGAGGGAGGCATTAAGATGGCGTAGGGGGATCTAGCCTACATCCCCAACAATTTAAGAATGTTGTTTATTGCAGGTAAGTGTCCTGTTGCTGTCTAGGGTTAACCAAGCCCTACGAAAATAAACAACGAACTAAGGGTTAACCAGTTCTAATGAGAGAACGGATGACATATATGAGATAAGGTTTGAGATAAGTTGCAACCAATCCTATTTAAAGGGTGGTTTGTATTATAAGACTGAGATAAGCTACATCCATTCCTTTTTAAAGGATGGTTGTTTTCTAAGACTAAGATTGAGGTAAGATAAGGATGGACTAAGATTAAGAGGAAACATAACCTAAAGAGCTAAATAATTAACTCTCTAATTAAGGGAACGCGTTTAAGTCGTTCATTGTGTTTGAACTTTGATTGTTCATATTTGGATTGTTGTTTATTGCACTTTCTATTATGTTGTGCATCTAATCAACCTACATGCTATCGACAATTAGTCGTCGTAGCCACGTTAGCTTGGGGGCCATGAGAGGATCGTACCAGCATTCGTGCTGACCCCCTTTGGGGGCTGTTTTTACTACACAGGTGAACGACAGGAGGTGGCCGTCACGAGAGTAAGATGGGGGACATGTGCTACGGGTTAAGTGTGGCCTACGAGTTGTGCATGTACACTCGTATTGCAATTTGAGATAGTAAGATGTATAGGATGTGAGGGGATTGTAAGAAGGATATGTATTTGGTTAAGATTTGTATGTACTAATGTTCGGTATATTCTGTAGTCAGACCGTGGCAAGGTCCTGGAATGTATTTGAATCCGCTGCAGAGTTTGTATATATGGTGATAAGTTTGTGATAAACACGATTGGATCGAGATGGGGTGTTACAAAAAGTGGTATCAGAGCGTAACTACGCTCTGAAGACAAGAAATACCGAACTTAGGAGAATACTGAGGTTGAGTTTGAGTTATGGGTTAACGGTTGAGTGATAGAGTGAGAGGTGCGTTAGTTAGGACTTCCCGGTATGTACCGGATATCCATAGTACCTAGACCCGCCCTCCACATCCCTAACCTTGAATACATGGAACAAACGCCAGAGAGAAGAAAGCCTTCTCCTACTCGGGAAAAACCCGATCTGGCATTTAGTTAGCAGTAAGCAATATGAGAAACATCTTGTTGCACAACAGTTTACGGAGAACTTGGAGGTCTAGATGGCGCGCAACGTGGAAATAGGCGCTACCAATGGAATCCTACCAAAAAGAGAACGGTAATTACCGGCAACATGGGTCGACATGCTACGCAGCCGAAATAACCCGCCATACCAAGGGTAAGAAAAGCACTACGAGTGCAATGGATAAGGAAATGATAAGAGAAATGAGTACCGGACAGTGGTCCGAAAGAGACTACCGGAAGCTCCAGTTAGAAACGGGAACTCCAAACCCCGTACCATGAGAAAGGTTATTAAACCTGGCCGACATAGCGCAGGCGACAATAAGAACATGTACTACTATATACCGGAATAGGACTACGATGTAGTGCCTAAAGGAGAACTATTACTAGGTAATCATGACAAAATGTGTGGAAATGGGAGCACGGATTAAGACATGAGTAAATAACAAGGGGTTCCCTCAGAAAGAGGAACGCCCTGATGAGTGACAGTAATGCCAAAACAACAAGGAAACCGTTAAATGGTCAGTTATTCAAAATGAGAGAACATCCAAGGAGTCCTGAGGACTAGCAATTACATAGAGATTAGGTGGAAGTACCACTACAGACGCACACAGTACCGGAAGCTCATCTTGCATGGCGCACTTGCCATAGCAAGTGCTACCACGGTTAAGCTCTACGGAAAGCCATCATGGCGAGATAGTAGAACGCTACAGTTGTAGTGCACATTAATACTGGATTGCAAATCCGTAAGAACGAGAGAATGAGACCTTGGAAAGGTCTGACGACCTCACCACGATAAGATGAGCCGACACATTAGACAGCAGGGAGCTGAACTTGGACGAAGTATCAAATGATATAAATTTTAGCAACAGTACAACCTACTACAACAACAACAACCGACTGTACGGTAAGAACATCAAACCCGGATCTCAAAGAGAACATAAGAAATCGCTCAGTAATGCGAGCAAAACACTATGTAAGCAATAACATACAAGGAATGTATTATAAGATACGATTGAGACTGTTGACGCAACGACTTCCAACGAAAACGGGATAAGACTCCCAGATTGATCACTAAGAATACCCGTAATAAGCATTCTTCAATGAAGATGTTGGAAAACCCAGGAAACAGGGATAAAAAGAAATGAACTTAAGCTATAACCTACTAAGGATTAAAGACGTACAACCCTGGAAAAAGAAAGCTCAGAGAACTACCCCCACAGAGCGGGCATAGTCAAGCCGAACAAACTGATGAATGATAGTTAATACTGTTTGTCTAACTCATTAACACCCAAGTATGATTGATCATCAACGGGTGGCGTAGTCAACGGAAGTTGAACAAAGCGTTGAAATGGAAGTATAAGATGACAGGGTGATATCCAACTTGGACACCGTAAGGCAAACGCCTAATACGAACTTAGCCTTGATTGCTAAAAGACATAAGTCTAATAAAACAACGGTATTGTCAAAGACACTAAGTAACCTTAGATCATCTGATAAACTTCCATAGCAGGAAGCAGGATGCAGCAACTTACCATGAAACCTGGTACTACATTTAACATGTAACCTACCGGTTGAGATAATTCAAAGAGCTAGAATCTTATGAGGATAACCTACAGATGAGTAAGAGCACAAGGAATGAACCGAGCACCGGCTCTCACCCAATGACAGTAAGCAATAAGAGCCTACGAGCTAAGGATGTTAACCACATCAGAGTCCGAGGCGCAGTAAGTTGTAAGGAAGCTTATTTCAGCTATGAACGAACTACAATTCGTAGATGTGAACGGTTACCAAACCGATAATTTAGATTGTATAAGAATTACCAGGCAAGGGCACCAATAAGAATAAAGGGATAATGCTAAGGACAGGGGTGGTGAACGAACATTCCTTTTAGGGTGGGGATACCTCTCCTTGTTGTGAGGCCATGAGTGGGAATACACCCCTCAAAAAGGGCCTTCACTTATTAGAGATATAATACGCTTTTGTTAGAAAATGGAAACCGTAAACCTTGAGATTACCTTACAACATACCAGATACACTTGAGTAATAAGGAAGGCTGTAGAGTCAGACCTCATATCAAACACCCAGGATTTAGGAATCAGCAATCGTCAGAGATAAATATTGTGAGTGCACATTATGGCACGTTAAGTGACCAACGCCCAGAAGAGCTTGTGATTAATCGGATGACTTCTTCAGTAACCGGTTAAGTTACATGGTAAATAACACCATAAAGGATGAAAGAATGTGAGAGAAATTAGGCTACTTATAAACCTGAGATTGAAGCAGAACACCTTCATACTAAGAGATGATCAAAATTACAACACGGTACGGCAACCGCCATACACCGAAATGAGAGAACCCCCAGTGTGTTTACACCAGAAAGGGATTGAGTATAAGATAAGATGTTAAAATAAATGAGTAAGTAGTTGCACCATCAATGTGCAACAGAGTAAAGGCCAACTACCACGGTAGTAGTGGACGTAGGTACAATATTTATATAAGGGGATTAAGTCATGGTGCGCGGTAAATCGACCATTATGTATAAGCCGTCAAATATTGACACTGAGGCAATTAGATTTATGAGTTAAGACCAATATAAGTAAGGGAATAAGATGGTAGACGAACTGTGCATTGATGCCAGTAGTCTGGACCTGGTTAGGTAAGACTTCACAGGAAGCACACTACCCATTCCTTAAGGAACTGGAAGTGCATTCCTAGTAAAACAAATATGAGAAAGAAGATAAGAGGCTCTATGGAAAGAGACCTCAGTCGCTAAGAGACCGAATCAGTACGGGATACAGAAAGAACTAGAGCATACAATACCCAAGAACACAATAAATGGATTTCCCTTGATTAAATTCAAGAAGAACAATAAGTGTTATTATGGAACGATGAAAGAGGAGATCGACAGTAGAATACTTCGTAATTAGCAATAGCTAAACGTGTGACGGGCACTACGAGTTTACTTAAACGAGATGTGGGATGACTGCACCCCACAGGGGCTTGCAGGCCTGACACGCTCATTTATGAGTTAGTCGGGTAAGTAGTAATGTACCAGTAAGGTACCCCATGCATGTAAACGAGTGGTGTAAGTAACACGGGAAGTAGTCGACTCCGTACCACGGTCAACAACGCAAGATCAGACAAGAGCAGCTACTACCACAAACAGTCGAAGGAAAGGAACTCAGTTGAACCAACGACACAAAGGAAACAGAGAACAAATAATTAAGGACTATGAAGTGCGAAGAGCACAGATTGTTAAGTACAGACATTGGACATGTCTTAAGAAATTAAGGATAAACTGTACAGCACAATAAGCACTAAACAGTAGTTACAGATTAAAAATCATCCTCAGACCAAAGGTCAAATGGAAAGAACGATTTAGACACCTGAGAAAACACTAAGAATAAGAACATTAGACCTCTAGAGAGACTGGATAGACGAGCTACGACTCATCAAGGCCGTGTATATACTAAGATAACACGTGTCCATTGAAAGACCTTTAGTACATAGATATAAGCATGCAGAGGAAGATATACAACACTATAACAAGGATAAGCGAGGCGGTTAAGCCTAAGACTATCAGAGTCGTGCAGCGGCAGCTAGCAGATCAGTACCTTTGAGGTTAGACCAAACTAAGTTAAGAATATGGTATAAATACCGTTAAGAATCCTCGATACAGAGACTAAGTCATTAGCATAGTTATGACCCTCTGATCGAATTATAAGGGAGATAAATGACATGGAAACTAGAATGCTTGGTGAGAATTAGACATCTTAAACCTATGTTCAAGGATGATATAATGTTGATTACGTGGGTGTAATCCATTTTAAGGGGGGTAGAGCGAAAACCGCTTAGCGTATGTTTATGTACTGAGTACATAAACTACGGTGTGCATAGCACAAAAGAATTTGAGAATATGTTTGACATAAACATTTTGAGATAAATCATGGTTATTGCACACAGAAGATGTGAATACCATACATATTAAGTACCTATCTTGTTAACTCCGGTGTGAGTACAAGTTAAGAGAATTAAGGAAGAGGATTAAGGAGATTTAAGGAATATGGAATATATGAGATATGGGTCGGTAGGAAACTACATGTGAGATAAGAATAAGATAACACTATGAGATATTATTTGATATGAGTATGAGGAAGAAGATGGTAATGCTATGAGATATAAGATGGTGAGAATTGATATGAGACTGATATAGAACTTAGTAAGAATGAGAGCCTTGAGGTAATTACTATGAGATGAACTGGGAATGTTTGATGGACTGAGTCCACACCTTGGAGATGTATTGATTATGATTAGAAGAACTAAAAGATAGAAAATTAGAAATGAGTTATTCGATGTTTGAAAATGACGTGGGAGGTGGAACTTGATTTTCTAGGGATCAAGGGAAACCGAACACAAATAGGGGTGGAAGGATAGTTCAACACTGATGCTGATCACATCAGGGTTGGATGATTCCTGAAACTCCCTACCAGTGGTCACAATTAAATCACGCTGAGGATAAAGGCGTTAGTATATAACGAAATTGGAGTTGATTGTATTTTTAATTAGAGGAATTATTCCTCACATGACCTCGTAAAAAGGATTACCTTTTTACTGAGTCTCGCCCATGAAGTCGAGGACGCACGAGCCTTTGTCTTCGGACCAGTGACATGGGGAGAGCAGAGTGTTTTGTATTCTGGCCCATGGTGACGAGGACGAACAAGCCATTGTCTACGGACCGGTGACATGGGAGAATAAGTTGGAAATTATGTGAATGTTTTAATCATCAAAAGAAACAAAGAGAATTTTGAGTGCTATACATGCTTAAGCATGTTGTGTGATATCTAAGTATGAGCATATGACGGATCTAATGATTCAATGAGTTTAGGTATACATAAGTATGATCTATATGATCTATGGAATGAGGTAAGACATGTACTCTAATAAGATAAGATGCGTGGGAACTTTGGGGACAAAGTTCTTTTAAGGGGGGTAGATTGAAATACCCCAAACCTAAGTATGCTAAGTAAACATAAAATTCTGATGTAGTAAGGCCAATATATGCCTTATAAAGATTAGTAGACAATTTAAACCAAGGAAAACACAAGAAATGCCTTAAGGGCAATTTGGGCAAAAATGTGCTCTAAGCTTGGAGTGACTTTGACTAGCACCCAAATACCATTATAAGACTTTATTAATATGCAATGGACATTTTAAATCAATTACCAAAGAAAACCAAGCTCAAAAACAAGCTTAAACACAAAATGTGCTTTAAGACTCCTTAAAGCACATTTTTGAGAAATTGTCTTAGAAATGTGTTTTGAGTGGCTAAATGCCTATGATTACATCTTAATCAACATGTGTGCAAATTAGTATCACACTAGGAAGTCTAAATCAATGGGAAACCAAAATTTTCACAAATTTGTGCTCTATTTTGTGAATAGTGCCTACTTTAGTCTTTAGTCAACTTAGATTAGTTAATTTGTCAACAAAGGCCGAAAATGCCCTTATTTAACAAGGGGGCCGATTTTTGAGAGTGGTGAGTCACCACATGAGTCATCCAACTTAAGAAAAGAAGAGGGAAATAAGTAAAGTTACTATTTGCTTTATAAAACAAATATCTCCTTATAAGCTACTTTTCTTCTTCTCTCTCTTTATTTCTCTTCTTTCCACCGGTTTCTTCTTCCTCTTCTCTTCCAAGGAAAACGTGAAGCTCCGTCCATGGCTCCTCACCTTCATTCACTTGCCAAATGCAACTCCAAGCTCCAAATCCAAAACAAATTGCATATTTGTCTTAGTTAAGTCAAGGCCCTCCTTTCTATCTTTTCAAATCCTTCAAATCTCCATTTCTGTGCCAAGAGAAAACTCCATTGATGGAGGAAAATCAAGTTTGAAGAGCTCTTTTGGTTCTCCATTCATCCAAGGTAATGAAAGTGAAAGAAAAATCAACCTTCCATCCTTTGTCTTAGATGGCCGAAAATTCATTCTCATGGGGGCTTTGTTTTCACCTTGTACTTGCTTGTTTACTCTCCAAGGGCTAGAGGAGGTCCTTCGTGATTCATATCCAAGCATCTTAAGACTCCAAGGTAAAACATTCATTTTAATACCTTAGAACACATTTTTAACCTAGGGTTTACTCCTTAAGGTTAGTGCATTATCTAGTACTCATGAGAGTCATTGTATATTGATTAGAACATTGGCAAAGGAAATTAAATGGTGGCCGAGATTCCCAAGGGAAGCAGCCTAAGGAGAAAGTTAAGAGAAACTTGAGAAAAAAACAAGGTAAATTGCTTACCTAATGGTGGTTTAAGTTTTAAGGAATGAGTTTTAGATAAGTACTAATGTAGCTTAAAGCTTACATTATGTAATGGGTTATATAACCTAGGAAAAAGGAATTTAAACAAGCTTATGAACTTGTGATTAAGGAGCCAATGGAAATGAGTTAGTAAGATAAGCTTAAGGTGAATTAAGAGAACACTTATATTGCTATAGGAGCATTGTTGTGTGTATTTGCAGGTTGAAAGCTTTTATATGTGGAAATTCAGTGTTTAAGTTTAAGTCATTTAAGGGCCTAAGAGCCATGTTATTTAAGAGCCTTAGTGCTATGCAATTTAAGATTATTGCATTATAATGAGTTTGTTATGAATGAGTTAAATTGGGTGAGAAAGTAAATTGAGAAAGAACTTGATGTGTGTGAGATGGTTGAATGAGGAAAATAATGCATCTGGGCATGATAATATACTAGAGAAGCTATGGCGAAATTTTAGTAGAAAACAAAGTGTTTAAGTAGTGGTGGTGAGTTAATATGCCCTAGGATTCACTAGGGATCATTCTGAGGAATTTGAGTGGAAATGAGTTGACTAAGGAGTTCTTGAGGATTTGAATGATCTGGAGTTGTCTATGAAGGATTAGAAAGTTAGTGGGTGCATTGAACACACCAAAGTCATGGCATGAGTAATGGTAAGACTTGTGCAAAATTTGGAGGAAAAAGGTGTATAATGCTCTAAGATGATTTAGGTATGAACTAGGGAATATGACAATGAGAATTTTGGGAAGCTTGTGTAAGTGAAGCGGATGCTAGTGGTGGAACAATATGGTTTTAGTTAGATGGTAATGAGTGGACTTGGGTGATGGAAGTGAAAATTGAAGGAGAAGGTTGTGAGTCATCAAGGAAAATGACTAGGAATGTATAGGAGTGCATGATCATGAGAATGGTGAGTAAGTTGCATAAAGGAGGTGGAAATTCCTAAGGAGGGGGTAGCATGGTCATGGTAAATGAAGAACAATGTTAAGGTGTTAAGAGGATGAGAAAGAAATATATAGGTATGCTTAAGAGTTTAAGAGTGATGAGTAACCAAAGGAAAGGAGAGGAATTGGTGCATGGAGATGCAAGATAACCTTGGAAGGTTTAGCAAAGGAAAGATGGATGAATAATGATGTTTGAGGAGTGGTTACATTAATGGAAAGGAAATATTGTGTTAGTTGAAGTCTTAGGTGAAGTACTTGTTGGAAATATAAGGAATAAGTAACAAGTGTTAGGAATTTCTTATAAGGATTAAGAAAATGGTTAAGGAGGTTTTAGAGGATGTTCTAAGGTAGGTTTAATGTGCCTAGATGGTGTTAGACCAATTAGGACACTTGTGGAAGAGTTTGAGATTGAAAGAACAATTTAAGAGAAAAATCTGTAGTGGACCGACCCCGGGTCCGACCCAGTTTTGGGTCGGTCGGGCCATGTTGAGCCAGCCGGAATGTCTCTGGACTGGACCGACCTAGAGGGTTTTGGGTCGGTCGGCCTAGCTTTGGGTCGGTCGGGCAAAATTCAACGTAGGAAATGGGTTCTGTAATGGACCGACCCAGAGGGTTTGGGTCGGTCGGTCTAGCTCTGGGTCGGACGGATGGTTTTCAAAAGACGGAAAAATTTCTGAGATGGACCGACCCATAAGGTTGGGTCGGTCGTGGGTCAGTCTAAGAGAATTGTTCGAACCAGAAAATTACTGGAACGGACCGACCCAGGGGTTGGGTCGGTCGGTGGGTCGGCCCCTTAAGACTTAAAAAAAAAAGAAACCATAAGAGAGTTTAGTGGTATTAATGGTACCCCGTTAAGAGGGCATTGATGATTAGAGGTATAAAGACCTAAGGGATTAAGTTAAATACAAACTTAAAAGTTTAAGGTTAAGTTGTAAGAATAAGTTGTAAAACTTAAGAGCTGTTAGGTGGAGAATCATTATGGGTTAAGTAAGTTAATTAAGTTGAATAAGGTTAAGTGATTAACAACCTAAAACTGAATCAATTTTTTAGGACTTGAGAGTTTGGACTCCGGACGAGAGTAAGCAACCAAACGACCAACGGTGAACGGTACAGTTCTTCTTGTGACCTGCTTACTAACGAGGTGTCCCTCGGCTTGTGTGCTATTTGTTTTTGTGTGCTCACTAAACAAGATAAAGCATGCAACCGGAATATGTTGATTGTATTGTTGTGTGATGTTTGAAAACTAACACAACTTACGTGAGAACTTACTAACTAGTGTTTAGTAAGTACTGTGAGATTAAGGAACACTCCCTAATATTAGTTTGTTAATAACTGAAAGAGGTTAAACGAACAAACGTCGCATTGAGACTACTACTAACTTTAACTTGGGGGAGTGAGGAATCCGGAATGGTACCGGCACATGTGTATTGGGGGAGGTCGGTATCCTTATCAGATACCGACTTCCAAATATGACTTGTCTTCAGACTCGTCGCCTAGAGTCGACATATAGACTCGACCTCCTCGGACTACTTGTTTTAGGAGGGAGGCATTAAGATGGCGTGGGGGGATCTAGCCTACATCCCCAGCAATTTAAGAATGTTGTTTATTGCCGGTAAGTGTCCTGCTGCTGGCTAGGGTTAACCAAGCCCTACGAAAATAAACAACGAACTAAGGGTTAACCAGTTCTAATGAGAGAACGGTTGACATATATGAGATAAGGTTTGAGGTAAGTTGCAACCAATCCTATTTAAAGGGTGGTTTGTATTATAAGACTGAGATAAGCTACATCCATTCCTTTTTAAAGGATGGTTGTTTTCTAAGACTAAGATTGAGGTAAGATAAGGATGGACTAAGATTAAGAGGAAACATAACCTAAAGAGCTAAATAATTAACTCTCTAATTAAGGGAATGCGTTTAAGTCGTTCATTGTGTTTGAACTTTGATTGTTCATATTTGGATTGTTGTTTATTGCACTTTATATTATGTTGTGCATCTAATCAACCTCCATGCTATCGACAATTAGTCGTCGTAGCCACGTTAGCTTGGGGGCCATGAGAGGATCGTACCAGCATTCGTGCTGACCCCCTTTGGGGGCTGTTTTTACTACACAGGTGAACGACAGGAGGCGGCCGTCACGAGAGTAAGATGGGGCACATGTGCTACGGGTTAAGTGTGGCCTACGAGTTGTGCATGTACACTCGTATGGCAATTTGAGATAGTAAGATGTATAGGATGCGAGGGGATTGTAAGAAGGATATGTAATTGGTTAAGATTTGTATGTACTAATGTTCGGTATATTCTGTAGTCAGACCGTGGGAAGGTCCTGGAATGTATTTGAATCCACTGCAGAGTTTGTATATATGGTGATAAGTTTGTGATAACCACGATTGGATCGAGATGGGGTGTTACAACACCACTTACAAATACATACAACTACATAACTACCCATGCATAACCATTCCTTGTCCAGCTCTCGAACGAAGGGCTGCTTCCTTGTACCTGAAAAGTAATGGGTGGTCCCAAAGGGGCTCAACACCTTTGCTGGTATGGTAATCGTGCAGCCCGCATACTACTAGGCCACGCACAACTATTTGTCGTCTGAGCATGCGGTTGACTTTATTTTAATTCATGCATGAAACACTATAAACACATAACATGCTTTCACTTAACACATATCCAGTCAATAGTGAGAAGGGAAGAAATGGTGCCAAGCCAAAACAGGATACGTAGAGCATCCGGCTGCTTTAGCCGGATGGAAGTAGAAACACATAGGGCATCCGGCCATCTCCAGCCAGATGGGGATAGGACTTAGGCAAAGCAAAGTATTGTACGACTGACCGTCTGTGGTCAGTCAAACATACTAGGAGAAGGTAGAACCGTACTTATACATGTAAAATACAGGCTGGCACCATAAAAACTAGGCCCAAAATACTATAAATAGGGGGTACCCCCATGGAATAAGACACGTAACATTTGGCAGTCAAACTTACATTCGATTCCAATAGAAGCTCTCTTTCTCTCCCTCTCTACTCTTGTGATACTCTGAGATCGAGACCAGGTAATGTAGAATAGAAGATCAGATCGGGTCATGCTAGGATAAGTGTACTGTTTCATTAAGATCAGATCGAAGGATACTAGGATTGATGTACTGTTTCATTTGGCGCCGTCTGTGGGAAACGAACAGCAAGAAGCAACCACGAGACCACCTAGAAACAGGGAAATAATCTGCGACGATTTATAGCAAAAGTCCTGAAAAACTAATGACATTTTTTGCAGGATCAAAACACGAAAGATGGCTCCAAGATCAAAGAAAACACCGAAGAATGCTACCGAAGATAACAATCGCTCTGAAGAAGGAATAAGTTCGGAGATGCCAGAAGCGGGTGGTCCCATCAGTTAAAATTATCTACTGAGCTCAAGGGGAATACACAACGTATTTCACGTATCTTAACCAAAATATGTGCCATACCCACCTAAAATCTTACAGCCGAGAGGCTATCTTTTAAACTAATCATAAGCTTTAAATAAGAGTGAAGATTGCTCACTATTTCCAGACAAGTTGTGATAGTCTAGGGTACGGGGGCGTACCCCTCTTTTTAAGGGGGGAGAGCCTACCACGTTTTAGCATTTTAGCATGGAAGTACACTTTCATTGTACTGTTGCACTGTGAATTGTATGTGAACAAGTATGACTTTGTGATTCTATGAACTCTTACTTGATGATGTGTACCACGTTACACTAGCATGAATGGATTATGTGTACTACGTTACACTATATTGAAGCTACTTTGGCACTACGAAATTATGTGTACTACGTCATACTATATTGGAATGACTCCATGTTGCATGATCTGTACCTTGCTACACTGCTATGAATGAATTACGTGCACTACGCTGCACTGCACTAAGTGGTTTTTGGTGACGACCTTTCATGCTCATTATACTGTATGTTATGATTGAATATATACTACGAACCGAGAAGTAGTGGAACTTGGGACTTGATCCCTAAAATAGAATTGAGTTGTGGATGCTTAGCGGAACTTGATTCCCCACAACCATTTGAACTTAGATATGAGACTTCGGGGCGAAGTCCTTTTTAAGGGGGTAGATTGAAATACCCCGAATCTAATTAATACTTGTTTATTATTAAATAATGGAGAATTGATCTAGAAACATATCGTTTTAGTTACACATGCTAATCTATACATGCAAACATTACGTGAATTAATGTTATTACACGTGCGCATGCAAACTCACGCATGCAAACGACACGAAAAACAGTCATTTTACCATAAACGCTAACTAGCGTAATTTTACTAAACATATTCGTACAAACGTTCATGTACAATTATTAACAAGGACTAAACTTCTTGCATAACAAGCTCGATATAAAGAGCGTCAGCAAAAAGAACAATACCAACGTGTATACAAACGAGCAACGTAAATACTCTACGAATGCCTAAGCATCTATAAATGCTACAATAAATTGAAATACACAATTAGATAAATGTAACAACTTATGTTACACCTATTGTATATATTATGAAGATATAATAACACATCAATGGTCAAAGATGCGCACTAAACATCTTGACAAGAAGAACGTTCGTAAAACGCCTTAGAAACATATGGTCAAGCATGACCTTGTATGACCTTCTAAAGCTCAAACCAAATGGTCATACACTCATTATTGAATATATAAACATATTCCCTAAGTTATATTCAGTCAAAACGCAAAATGCTTGGGAGTGCTCACGCACGCCCCTTAAAGCACGAAAAGCCCGGAGGAGTGCCGAGGTGGCACGAACTCCTATAAAATTAATTCCTAGAGTTCCTAACAACGTTATCAACCATCCTAAAGAGAACCCACGAAGTGCTTCCTCAAAATTCAACAAAAACCACAGGAGGATTTCTTAGCGCTCCTTTTTGCCCGGGAGTGTCCCGATGGCCCGTAAATTATGTCGTGGGTTGATGTAACCCCATATAACTCAATGTAATGTTAATATATCATTGTTTACTATAATAAATGTTTATAAACACTTGGAACTCATAAAGACAACTTATTTCCCAAAATTTCCTTAGAGCAAAAAACACACTTTCGGGTGTCACTAAAACGCGTTTTACGCAATTACCATGTAGTTTTTGACATGCCACGAATTAAGAATATTAAATAGAGTTAAAATGACCTTCTAAATAAGTTGAAGGAAGTGTCAAACCAGGTGCTATAGGGCCGATTTTATGTCCAAAAACTAGTATAAAACTTGCATTAAAAATTTATAAAGGCATAAGACATGGTGACTCACCTTCCAATGTGCTATAATACTTAATGTCAAAGTATGTAGGTCTCATTTGACCACCAAGCTGTCCAAATAATGCCATAGAACAAGGCCATGTGAGCTAGACAAAAACAAAATGCAAAAAGCAAAAAGTAGATTCTTATTCCACCTTTTTCATTTCTTAAACTTCAAGTGACCTTCCTAGCTTGTTCTTAGCTCCTAAATGCCGATTGATGAGCTCCATTTGGCCCTTGAAATCGTGCACCTACAAGAAAGAAGAAGACAAGTTACAAACATTGAAAAATCAAAGGAATAAAGCATTAACGACCAAGATAATTGTATCTAAAATGTTGTATTACTCTTGGCACTGTTGTGTTATGTATGTGCGTGATGTTACTATACTATAACGTGTATGTTCCACGCATACAACGCTACATTACCAGTGGACTAAATACCTACGAATTATTATACGAGAACTTGTAACAAGTTTCTCACTAACTTCACTTTATAACGAACGTCGTTATCCTAATCGTGATAACTGACAATACACATTACTTTGTGTTCTTGCTTAACGTCATGGGTGACATCTAAATACTCTACTACGAGAAGCGAGGAGCCCAGTTGTTCTGGTCAGCATGCTACAGAGCTGTACCTGTCTCAGGTCGTCTCCGATTCAAAATATACGTCGCGACGGAAGTTTTGGAGTGCACTATTGCACTCACCGGGACCGTACCGGAATATTATTAAGTTGGGAGGAAGACTGCATTTCTCTCGAGGGTACGATACCCATTCTTTTAAGTACAGGAGTTAACTACGTTATCTTCCGAGGGAATTATTACCCACCTACTTGTACGAAAGTCCCATCTCGTCTAAGGGTTTATCATACCGACCAATTTACTCTATGAAGATAGAGTTTAATGAGGTCACTATCCTCCAATGTTTAATGAACTCTTATGTACATGAGTCCCATTGTGTGGATCTGACTACTATCAAGCATATAGTTAAACATCTGTCTTGACCTTCTGAAGTATTGTTCTGTGTGACATGATTGTCCTTGTATGGAATGCTTGTTATGATTATGTTTGATGCATTATTTACAGCTTTATAAAAATGACTTGCATGCATTCGACAAAATGTTGGTGTGGCCCAATAGCTTGTGGGCTGCACGATTTCATACAGGCAAATTATTGTGTGATGAGCCGTTACATGGCTAAACAATTCCAGGTACCTGGAGAATGAAGAGATTGCGACAGGTGTAGGTGGGGTAGAATTAAGACATGGGTTTATTACCACCGGTGTCATCTTACAGTACTTGTATTTTTTATTATCGACTTTGTTGTTTTAAGAGGTTTGTATCAGCGCCAGACCGCATCAATTGTAGGGTTTGTATTGAAGTTAGCCTTGTTAGTCAATGGGTGATAGCGGCGTGTAGCACCACCCGTTGTTATGTATAATTTTCTGCTGATTTCTAGTTATCTTTGGGAGCTATCATCGTACATGTTGTGGAGTTTCGCGGTTGGGGTTTACAGTTGCGAAAGAAATTGATGATATCGACGAGAAAATCTTGATTAAGGCCTTTGGTAACGGCCTAGCTCAGCCTCGACTTGCTGGAAAGATCGCAACGAAGGCGCCGAAAACTCATGGAGAATTAGCTGAAATGATCCATGATTTTTTGAAATTTAGATAGCGGAAAATAAGGCTAAAGAGCTAGCGGACAGCTTCAAAACCGCAGGGGTGCCGGAAAAGAAGGAGGGGCATGGAGGAAATGCCGGAAGGGGAGGGTCAAGGTACAAGCCATATTATGGCAAGTCTACCGCCGGATCTTCCTCTCAGGGGGCACAACACCAGGGGGCAAGAACCATTGTCTACATTGACCCAGGGAAGTATGCCGCTGCAGTAAGAGAAGGGTACCTTCCCCAGCCTAGAAAGCCGCCGCAGGGGGAAATTCCGGTTGCATTCTGCGAGTACCACGGGAACCGCAGCCACCGGACTGTAAACTGTTGCTACCTTGGCCAAAGAACTTCGAATCATCGAAGAAAATAAGAAGAAAGGAAAGCAAGTAGCCGGAGCACAAAGGCAATACGGCGGCCAACAGGGTAGTACCCAGAATGCACCTCGAGGGCGACAAGAGGAAGAGGTTCACCCCAGACTTGATCCCAGCAAATCAGTGGGAATGATAATAGGTTTGTAAAAAGGAGAGTAAAAGTTTTTTCTCCTTTCATTCAGGATAACATTCGGAGTTACAATTTGTAGCCTGCTTTAAGATGAAAATTTTGTGTCACATAGTTTGTCAAAGATCATGTTGCCAAAAGGAGAAAATAAAATTTCCATTCTTTTTGCATTTTTTACTATTAACAACCCCCCACTTTTCCCAAGAAGAAAGCTAACAAAACTTTCTCTAAGAAAACTCACAGGACTTTTTTCAGAGGTAGGACCTCTAACCCCTAATGAAAGAAAAAGGCACATTCATCAAGTACATCAAGAGCTCCCAGAGAAGAAAATCGCCAAAAAGGAAAGTTTTCCTCCAATTTTCTTCTCCGACGAGGATGAGATGGAGTGCTGTACCCGCACAACGATCCACTTGTCATTCGTGCACAGGTAAACGATCGAATGATGGAGGGAATTTTAATCGATAGTGGGGCCGGAGCAAATGTCATATCAGCCGAGGCGGTTAGGAAGTTGGAGATACCTGAGGACCGGATCAAGCCCTATTCGGCGGTTCTGGGAGGATTTGTAGGAGGCGTCTCTACCACGTCTTCCGGCAGTATAGATTTCACAATGACCTTGGGCCAAGGAGACGAAAGAAGGACAGAGAGACTCACGGCTTTTATTGTGCCAGGCCTTTCTGGATATAACATGTACCTTGGAAGGCCAGGAATCAATGCTTTCAAAGCCATCCACAACACTCATCACTTAAAAATGAAATATTTAACCTCACACGGGAAGGTGGTTACGATAAGAGGAAGCCAAAAGATGGCCCGAATGTGCGAAGTCCGCATCATGGACAGCCTTCCTAGTGAGGAGGTGGTCAAGACTGTGGGATCGGACAAGGAATTCAAGGGAAAGTTGCCTTCTTCCCCAGGGCCGAGTCGAGAAAAGGAAGGATGTCGAACAGCCCAAGATTCCCCCAGAGAGGTACATTTAAAATCTGACCCTTCTAAATTTTTTAAAATAGGAACTGCGTTTGACAGTGGAGAGCAAACTCACTTAATGAGGTTCCTGGAAAAAAGAAGGGCAACATTCGCTTGGAGCACGGACGAGATGCCTGGTATAGACCCAAGCGTTATCCGGCATGAGCTCAGGGTAGACCCTAAACATCCGGCGGTCAGGCAAAGGAAAAGGGTAATAGGGGAAGAAAGAGATTTAGCCGCACGAACCGAGGTCCAAAAACTCCTCAAGGCCGGTTCATCAGGGAGGTTGCGTACCCACGATGGTTGGCTAATGTTGTCATGGTGAAAAAAGCAAATGGAAAATGGAGAATGTGTGTGGATTTCACAGATTTAAATAAGGCATGTCCTAAAGATTTCTATCCCCTGCCATCAATAGATAGATTGGTGGTTTCAACTGCCCAGAGTTCTGTGTTAAGTTTTCTGGATGCTTTCTCCGGTTATAATCAAATAAAAATGAAAGAGGACGATTCGGAAAAGACATCCTTTATTACTTCAGCCGGAACATTCTGTTACAAGGTAATGCCCTTCGGCCTAAAGAATGCAGGGGCCACTTTTCAACGAATGATTGACAAAGTATTTTGTCAGCAAATTGCTCGAAATGTGGAGGCTTACGTTGATGATATAGTTGTAAAAAGTCCGTCAAAAGAACAACACATGAAGGATTTAGAAGAAACATTCGACACTCTGGATAAATACCAAATCAAGTTAAATCCAGAAAAGTGTGTGTTTGGTGTAACCAAAGGGAGGTTTCTTGGTTTCATTGTTGGGCAACGAGGTATTGAAGTCGATCCGGAAAAAAGTCAGGCAATCCTCGACCTTTCTCCTCCAAGAAATATCAAAGATGTCCAAGCTTTGAACGGAAGACTCACAGCATTAAGCAGGTTTTGCTCTAAGCTTCAAGAAAAATCGATCCCGTTCTTCAATATTCTAAGGAAGAACAGCAAATTCCAGTGGGGACAAGAGTGCATAGACGCATTTGAAAAGATCAAGGAGATGCTTCGGGATCTACCTAAATTGGGTGTACCTGCCCCGGGACAGGATCTATATCTTTACTTGTCCGCAACAGATTGGGCGGTTGCAGCTGTCTTAATCATGGAAGAGAAAAGGGAGGTACCAGTTTACTATACGGGCAAAATCTTGAGCCCACAGAAGGACGGTACACTAACATAGAGAAAATCTTGTTTGCACTGGTGGTGGCGTCAAGAAAACTACGACCCTACTTCCAGTCACATCGAATCTTTGTCAGGACCAATTGGCCGCTCAAGCAATTGCGAACAATCCGAATGCCTCCGGCCGGATGGTAAGCTGGACAGTAGAGCTGACACAATATGAAATTCACTTCTTGCCCAGAACGGCGATTAAAGCTCAAGCCTTAGCAGACTTCATAACGGAGACAAACTTTGCAAAAGAAAAGAAGCAGACTCAAAGTCCATATATCATCTTGGTTGATGGAGCTCGATGCAAAAGTGGGGCAAGCTGGAATAGTGGTACAGGCGCCGAATGGGCAAAGCTTGAATTATGCCTTCCGATTGGACTTTGACGTTACTAATAATGAAGCCGAATACGAAGCCCTTATCCAGGGTTTGGAAGTAGCTACAGCCCTCGGGGCGACAGAATTAGAGGTATATTCGGACTCTATGTTGGTGGCGAGACAAAACGACAACATCTATGAAGTCAAAGAGGAAAAACTATGGAGGTACTTGCTCAAGGTCCAGGAACTAAAAGCAAATTTCCAAAGATGCGAGCTAAAACACCTTCCCCGCGAAGAGAATGTCGAAGCTGATGCCTTAGCCAAATTGGCAAGTATGGCCGAAAAGGTACCCAATGAGATATGGCTAGAAATCAGAACTTCCCCAAGTATAGAAGGAACTCAGGTGTTTGCGGTGGAGATAGGTGACAAAGAAGAATCCTGGATGACTCCAATCATAGATTACATACGGCAAGGAAAGCTGCCGGAAGGAGAAAAGGAGGCCAGGATAATAAAAAGGCGGGCCGCATCATTTTTTATTGAGGATAACCAGCTGTATAAGCGATCTTTTGCAAGACCAGCACTGAAGTGTGTTACCATAGCTGAAGGAGCAGAATTAATAAGAGAGATACATGATGGGCTCTGTGGAAATCACCAAGGAGAAAGGACCACAACCCACAAAATCTTGAGACTCGGATATTTTTGGCCAAAAATGATGGAGCATTGCAAGGAATATATACGAAAATGTCGCAAGTGTCAAGAGCATGGAAACAAGATACATACTCCTCCGGCGGAGCAAAAATCTATTCTCTGCCCAATTCCCTTTGCTATGTGGGGGTTGGACATTGTGGGCCCATTCCCGGAAGCTTCACCAGGGAGGTTCAAATTCATGTACGTTGCCATCGACTACTTCACAAAGTGGGTCGAAGCAATGCCTACTATCTCCATCACAGCTAGGAAGTCACAAGAATTCATCTGGAAGTATGTGGTATGCAGGTTTGGTATACCAAAAGCAATAATAACTGATAATGGAACACAGTTCAATTGCGAAAGCTTCCGAGAATTTTGTGAAGAGTGGACGATCGACTTAAGATTTGCATCAGTAGCTCACCCTCAGGCAAATGGGCAGGTCGAGAATGCAAACGGGCAAATAGTAAGGGCGATAAAGAAGAAACTCGATGAGAAGAAAGGAAAGTGGGCAGAATTGTTACCCTAGGTCCTTTGGTCGTACAGAAAAATAGAAAGGGGGCCGACGGGAGAAACGCCTTACAGATTGACATATGGTTTGGAAGTCGTCATTCCGGCGGAGATTGTGGTGCCATCCATAAGGTGGGAATCATATGACGAAGAGGTCAACAATCAAGGGGTACAGGATCACCTAGACCTCCTTGAAGAAACCAGGATGGCCGCCGCAGTAAGGATGGCGAAAGATAAATCCAAGTAGAAAGATATTTCAACAGGAGGATAAAAGAACGAAGTTTTGCCCCAGGAGAATTAGTTCTCCGAGAGGTTAAGCAACCCAAGAAGCTGGAACCCCAATGGGAAGGACCGTACATCATACACCAGAAGACGGGACGAGCTTCATACCGCTTGAAAAATGGTGAAGGGTACGAATTGCCGCATTCTTGGCATGGAGAATGTCTGAAAAAGTTCTATGTGTAAAATTTATAACTCTTCAATAAAAGATATTATTTTTAGGAAGTGAAAGAAAAAGAAAGCACCGGCCAACGAGCCGCAGGCTATCATGCCTTGAAAGTAAGCACCGGCCAACGAGCCGCAGGCTATCATGCCTTGAAAGAAAAAGAAAGCACCGGCCAACGAGCCGCAGGCTATCATGCCTTGAAAGAAAAAGAAAGCACCGGCCAACGAGCCGCAGGCTATCATGCCTTGAAAGTAAGCACCGGCCAACGAGCCGCAGGCTATCATGCCTTGAAAGAAAAAGAAAGCACCGGCCAACGAGCCGCAGGCTATCATGCCTTGAAAGTAAGCACCGGCCAACGAGCCGCAGGCTATCATGCCTTGAAAGAAAAAGAAAGCACCGGCCAACGAGCCGCAGGCTATCATGCCTTGATAAGCACCGGCCAACGAGCCGCAGGCTATCATGCCTTGAAAGAAAAAGAAAGCACCGGCCAACGAGCCGCAGGCTATCATGCCTTGAAAGTAAACCGGCCAACGAGCCGCAGGCTATCACACCTTGAAAGAAGCATCCGGCCAACGAGCCACAGACTATCATGCCTTGAAAGAAAAAGAAAGCACCGGCCAACGAGCCGCAGGCTATCACGCCTTGAAAGAAGCATCCGGCCAACGAGCCGCAGGCTATCACGCCTTGAAAGAAACGTCCAGCCAATGAGCCGCAGGCTATCTTGCCTTGAAAATAGGCGTCGGCCAACATGTCGCAGGTTCCTATACTCCATATCCTAAAAAATCCGGCTAAAAACCATAGATAACCATACTTTAAAAGGAAAAAAAGGGTCCGGCCGGAATAAAAGTCCAAAACCGCAAGCCCCTTGTGTTATAAAAAATGAATACTACACTGGCATAACTTGCATAAGATAACCATACGTACGCCGTTAAAAAAAAAGAGAGAAATATCACGGCAATAGGAAACTTGGCTCAAAAGAGGAACTCCGGCGGACAAGTAACTAAAGATGGTGAAAATATAGCTTATACTTCTCCCAAAGTGTGGGGTAAAAACAGTTACAAAAAATGATCATTCAGCAAACACAAAAAATACATGCTGAAACAAAAACTCCTCTAAAAATAAAAAAAAAACTTCTATTCCACTTTCTTTACAACTTCTTTTTCAGTAGCTAACAACCTATCGCCGCTACCAGCCACACTCTCAGAAGACTTAGACCTCCTAGAAAGACGCTGCATCCCTCCAGCAGACGGTAGGATGTTGCTTCCAGCTGGAAGGAATGAGGCTTCGCCGGCGCCAAAACATGTCTCTCCGGACTGCGGCAGAACCTCTCGAGCTCCAAGAAGAAGTTGGACTTCTGGGCAACAGCCTTGAATCCAGCTTGTTGTACAGATCATCATCCAGCAACTCTCCTTTCTCGAGAGAGTGATCCGAACAATCTGCTGGCAAATATCAACTATCCGGTGACACTGAGAAGCGAAGGACTCCTTTAGATGGGCGTTAATGGTGCCTTGCTTCTGTATCTCCTCCTGAGATTGCCGGGAAAATGACTTGAGCCTGGCCACTTGAGATTCAAGGGTCAGGACTTGGGCTCGATACTTATCACGTTCAGAATTGGCAATGACAGCTCCTCCTTAGCGCGGGCTACCCGACCACTCAACTGGGTGACGTGCTTCAGTAAGTTGGCAGAACTCAAGCCTAGCCGGAACACAAAAAAAAAAGAATAAGAAGAAGAAAGGGCAAAAGAAGAAACAAAAGTCGAAGGCCTGAAAGTTTACCATGGCCCGATGGCTCAGTATTCTCGGCTTGAGAGCGAGACTTGGCTTCCTCTAGCTCTTTTATTCTCTCCTCCAGCCTGGTCCTCTCTTCTATCAGGGCAGCTTTATCCGCAGCAAGGGTTTTCTTCTCCTCTTCCAAAAGAGAGCAATCTCGGAGTAGAGACTGCTTCTCTTGATCAAAGGAGGACCTCGACTGCTCTTCCAGTACGGCCTTTTCTTCCGACAGGCGATCAAGCTCCTGCATAAGCTTTTCTTTTTCCTTCACAAGGGCTTCATTCTCCCGTTGAAGAGTTTGCTTCTCCACCTCGAGCGTTTCAGCCTCCTGCTTGAAAGAGTTCCTCTCCTGATAGAAAAAGGCCTTGTCAGCCTGAAGAGAGTTCACTTCGTTCCGGTGCATAGAGCGCACCTGATCCAGCATAATATCTAGGTCAAAGAAGGACCGAATCAGCTTATCTTTATCAAGGAAAAAAGAGATGGTTTCATACCTCTATCAAAGTATTGTCAGCTTCCTTGATCCGGCCTCTTAGAGAGAAGTTCTCCTCCCGGAGTTTCTTCAGCTGCAACTCATACTCATCACACTGACGCTCGCATTCTCGTCCGGACAACTGCAGGTCTTTGTTTATTGCCTCAGTTCTCTCCTTTGCCTTACGGTCGATCTCGTACTCAACCTGGTCAATGTAAGCATCATGAGAAGAGCGGGACAGCTTCAGTTCCTCTTCAACATTATTGGCTCGGCTTTCCTCATAACGAAGCCTGGATTGAAGGTTGCCAAAGTGAACCTCAGCACTCTGGGCCATGGACATCACCTAAAAACAACACAATTCATAAAACAAGGAAAAAAGCCAAACCAAAGCAAAAGAGAAACACAAAAGGGATACGCATGCTAACCTGAAAGATTCCCCCCCACATCATGTCAAACACTTCATTTATTGGGAGAGAATGCCGCATGATAGCATCTGCCCCCCATCTCCGATCCGCAGCCTTTTTTTGGAAGCAGTAAAGGTTGCCGGAGGAGCAAAGATCCCGTCTGGATGACCACATCTCTTTATTGCCTCCTTCCAGACGGAGGAGTACTTGGCAGAGTCGCAGGTTATCAAAGGAAGAGGGTGCCCGCAATGGTAGAACCACCCTTCTTTTTGGGAGGGTCCAGTATAGGACTCCTGAGCAGGAGGAGGAGGGGAAGAAGAAGAAGAAGCTATGTAGTCCTCTCTCTGCTTACTCCGGAGCTCAGGATCCTCCGGCACCTGGCGATACTCCATTGCTCTATCCCTTGCCGCATCCATGGTCGCAACAACATCAATGGAGAATGATCCTGAAGCCTCGGGATCACCGGAGGTTTGTCCTTCTCATGATGCCCCTGGCTCTGTGGCCTTCGGCTTTGATGTAGTTTTCTTTTTTAGTCTTTTCTTGACAGGAGCGGGGACTGCCGCAATAATAAAAACAGTTAGGACCAGAAGGACCAACACGGAAGTTTGTGGCCTCCAGGATGTTTTCCTGAGCGGGATCTGAGGAAAAGTAACCCGTCAGATCAGGAAATTGCTCGCAAATAGGAGTCGGATGACCGGACTCCCGCCCCAGGCGAGAACCAAGGTCTAAACCCGAACCAGGGGTAAGGGGAAGGAGGACACGGCGCCCAGACTTGGGGCTCACATGCCATGTACCTGACAGCCCGGCGTCAGCACGTTCAGGAGATTCTAGCCTCTTCTTTTTCTTTGAGTGACCGGCTTGGTCATCCCCGGCTTCTTGCCTGGAGCGCTTTGCCGGAGGAGCACTCTCCAAAAGCTGCTCGGCCGCATCAGTAGCCGCATCCAGCATGTCTTAATAATTGATTTTTTCGTCCCCATTCTTGAAGGTGACGAAGTTCCAGCTATGAAAGGGGCCGAACTTGTCCCCCTTCTGGAAGAAATCTACATACAACATGTCAAAACAATGAGAAGACCGATAGGAGTGACAGAATTTGTACTAAGAGTTAAAGGCCCTTACTGTGATATGTCTTCAGAGAAGACAAACGTGCCTTTCTAAAAAACGCCTCGACAGTCGGCAGTTTCTTGCTTAGTGCCCTCAGAACCTTTGAAATGGGCAGCTCAGCCGGAGGGGTTTGGGGGTTGATTAGCTGACCTTTGACAACTTCAGCGTAGTATGGGACGCCCAATACTCGGCCGGATGGAGGAACAATAACGAACCACCGTGACCCCCACTCGTGAGCCTTCTTATAGTCGAAAAGGGAGTATCCAGCCTTCGCGATGAGGGTTAAGCTGTCCGGGTCAACCCTAACTGTGAAGAACCGTACGAAATCGGTACCTTCCGGCCGAATTTTGCTTCCCTCGCAAAGAGAAACAAAGGCGTGGAGGTGTGAAATGGCCTTTGGGTGAAGGTGAGCAAGAGTGCAGCAGCGGCGAAGGAGGAAGCCCAGCACAAAAGGGTGCGGGGGAATGGTCAGACCGGAGCGGAAAAAATCAGCGAAAACTACGTACCCACGGCCAAAATCGTCGTTAGGGTGAGAGTCGGAGGATGGCAGGTAAATCTGCGTGCCAAGTGGGGCTTCGACATCCCTGAGACAATCGCAAAGGGAGGAGTAATTGAGAGAGGAGGGAGAGGGTTGACGCCCAGATAGGAAGGGTCTTGTGAACTTCAGATACGAGGGGCGAAAGCCGTTGGAAGAGTGAGAGCCCTGAATCGCCTCAATGGCGGGCGGAAATTTAGCAGCGAGTTTATTCTGTTTTGCGGAGGAAGAAGACATTGTCAAGCCTAACAAAGGATCAAAGGGCGACGGCAATGAAAGACAAGGTGGTACACAGCGGTAGGGGAGCGAGAGAAGAAGAACACTCGAAGTAACGGGGCAGTAGAAGAGGGAAGAAGGAGCTCAAAAATCGGGCTTTAAGGAAAGTTTTTTCCCGCTCAAATAAATAATATATATACATGTGCGAACAGAAAGTATCCTTTCTTTGCAGGGGAAGAGAAAGATCCGCACGCTTCCTAAAGACGCTTCCGATGTTTAGTCGAAAGAAAGACCCTGCGTATTCTACACCGAGAACAGGCGGAAAAAATTCAAAAAGGCGGTACGAAGCAGGTTCGAACCACGAGCTACGCACATGGCCAATAAGAAGTTCCTTTTCTCCAAGTATGAAGAAAAAGAACTTGTGGGACTGAGGGATAAGGAAAAGACGAAGCTCAGACAGACCAAAGAGCCTCAGAATTGGCCGCAGTCGCAAAATTTTTCGTCGAAACACAAGACACGGAAGTTCTATTTTCTTCACCAAAATTCAGAAAGATAGAACTTGTGGGACTGATGAGAAGGGAAGAAATGGTGCCAAGCCAAAACAGGATACGTAGAGCATCCGGCTGCTTTAGCCGGATGGAAGTAGAAACACATAGGGCATCCGGCCGTCTCCAGCCAGATGGGGATAGGACTTAGGCAAAGCAAAGTATTGTACGACCGACCATCTGTGGTCAGTCAAACATACTAGGAGAAGGTAGAACCGTACTTATACATGTAAAATACAGGCTGGCACCATAAAAACTAGGCCCAAAATACTATAAATAGGGGGTACCCCCATGGAATAAGACACGTAACATTTGGTAGTCAAACTTACATTCGATTCCAATAGAAGCTCTCTTTCTCTCCCTCTCTACTCTTGTGAGACTCTGAGATCGAGACCAGGTAATGTAGAATAGAAGATCAGATCGGGTCATGCTAGGATAAGCGTACTGTTTCATTAAGATCAGATCGAAGGATACTAGGATTGATGTACTGTTTCAAATAGGATACAAACATTAAGGTTAACACATCAACACTTGTTCGATTACATTATTGTGTTCATTGACCCTTAAGGGTTTCTACCTTAATGGAACTAGTTTCTTATTAGACAACACTTACCCATTCTATCGGGTTATATATAATTACTTCTTATAATAATGTGGGGTTGATATCAGTGATCAATGTACTCAAAAATAACACACACATAACATTGGAACATATACATAACATAACTCGGGAACAAGTCTCGTGAGGACTCGGTCCGAAATGAGAGTTAGCCAATTTATTAGAGCCTAGAGATTATTTCCATTCTCATGTTGAGCTCATTACATAACAACTTACTGTTCTTCTTAGAGAACGTATACTTTACTTAAGATGTGTCGGATATAATATAGCCCGATCACACCATACACAATAACTTTACTTAGATGTGTCGGTCAAAATATAGACCCGAGCACACCATACACAAATCCCCCTAGCCCCGAATAATAATCAAGGTAGGAAAGCCTCTTATTAGGCTTGTGGGTGATTGTAATCCAAGAAGGAAGGACAACCAAATAGAGAGGGAGTTAAATCAAATATAGATATCAACTCCCAAATACACGTGCATGACCGGGACGCCCCGGATTCCTCACCCCCCATAATATATTTTAGTTAGAAGTTCTGTAACACCCCGGTTTTTACACCCTATTTTTTTTCTTGACTTTTACAACTTTCTACAATATTTTACAGCGGAAGACTAAATAACACCTAAGCCTAACCAGAGTGCTACCGCCACACCCACACCAACTAGTGTGGATGCTAAGGCTAATTCACCTGCAACCTAACTCCCGGAACATGCTCCAAGGAGTTTGCCACTTACAAATAAATAAAATTCCTAGTTATGTTTGCGCGTTCCCTTGTCCCAAGCTCAAGAGCAATATCACACAAAGAATCAACTTCACCTGCAACCATAAACACAAATCTGTGGCCAGCAAGGAATCACATAAAGGGGCCACAGGCACTAACTAGAAAACGTCAGCAAAGCTGAGTAACAAATATCACACCTTGTAAAATTCATTCTCTCTTTGGAAAACCTTTTATAGCAGCATAAAAACATGCAGCAGCATAAACAACCATGTTATCAACCATAAACACAAGTTCACAACACACTTACCTTCCTTGAGACATTTTACCTTAACACAAACCACCTGTTCATAATGATATCACAATCACAGTAATTTCACCAGAGACATAAATCCAATAATATTTTGGAAACCACATAACACTTTTCACCACCATATACATCTCTAATCCACCAGATCGTATCTCATCTCAATATCTTTCCACCAATCCGCAGGCACACCGGTCTTTCGACAAAGAGCTTCTAGGCTCTCGGCCCCTTGGACAAATAACTCACCACCTCACCCCATGTCCTTAAGTGTGCACACCCCCTATGAATCATCAGTCCATATAGTAGATCATGATGGCTTAGCTCCAATACATTGGTAGGAGCGAAAATTCAATGAATGGCCAACCATGGCTCGACAGTTTGAAGGAGCTAACCATAGCTCAACAGTTTAAAATACATATTTCCAAATTCACACTTCCACCACCACAAGTAATATCAAGCCACCAGAACAGTCTCAAACAATTCAGAACATCCAAGTATTTCACAAGGCATCATTAAGGACAATATTCAATGATATTTAACCCACATAGGACCAAAGGTCAAAACATCTTATAATCATCAAAACATCACCAAATGATCCTATTAACACCAAATAACCCTTTAAAATCGCACATCAATTCCAAGTTCAAGCATAAAGATCTCATAGCACAATTTTAACCCTATCAAGCCACCAAGTAATTTTAAACATAAACACCACCTAAAACTTCTTACATATGTCATTTATAGACTAATAAAACCATGGGAATAAGTATAGCCATCAACCAACACTTGCAATCACTTACGGAGGCTCGAGGTTAATTTTTAGGTCTTATAAGTTGACTAGAGTTTGACTACCTTCCCAAACGTAATTTCCCTTTATCTTCAGAACATATGACATAGACCCAGAACCAAGATCACCCTCAAAATTTCAAGGCAAAATGAATTCGGAAACCTATTTAACCAACTCTCAAGGCTTAAAGCACCATTTAAGCCCTCCCACCTTAACCTAGCATTTTTATGTCTAACCACGAGTTCCAACAACCTATAATCAATTATTAGGAGTTCATATAGGTAGAATAACACACAAAATGCAACAAAATCCCATATAAATCACTCATGGAGTCTTAAAACACATCTTTCGTTTCTAAACGTTTCTTTGAAATTATCCTACTTCCCAAAGGTATTTGCTCCTGAATTTTTTAGCGTATTCTAGTAATAACTATCTAAGAACACTGTCAAAATGTCAGCTCAAGCTCATCTATGGTTCTTAATATACAGAAGCAAGAAGTTAAAGCCTAAAAACAGGGTTTAAAGAAAGAAATGGTGTGCATAGTTGTTACCTGGACTCACCTTGCCATTTTAGCCACGACCTTACAAGTTCCCTAGGTAATTGAATCAATTTCTTCCACAAACCAATTCGTCCAAGGTCACCAGCTGCTTCTCCCTCCTTGAAATCTTGTTTTTCCTTGATTTTTAGCTTAAATCTCCTTCTCTAATGGTGGGTGTTGTGTTCTATGAGCTCCTAGGGACTTATAATGGCGTGTGAGTGTGTAGAGAATAGCAAATAAGCCAGGCCCCCATCTCCTCTTATATAGGTGTGAATGGACTTCAAATTGGAGTTAATTTTACTTCATAATTAAGTGTAATGATTAAAGAGATAAACCTTATCCTTTGTAACCCCTTGGATGATGGACACTTGGCTAAGACTAATCCCAGCCCTTGGAGTGGCTATATACATCATTAATGAAGGGATAAGGTTCTTGATAAGGCTTATCCTTATAATGATTACATAAAGACAAAATAAAAAGGAGGTTGTGAAGATGTCTTCACTTACAGCCATTGGATCAAAGATATTTTGCTTGGATTAATCTCCACCCTCCATATGTGACCATCCCTCATTAATGAAGGTGACACAAGGCTTCTCTTGATTGGACCATGTGTAACTAATCATCTCTTGACACCTCGACGCTTACATCATCATTATGTCATGCCGACATCATTGCTACATCATCACTGCATCATCACTACATCAACACTGCATCATCATTGCATCATCATGGTTAAAGTTGACCATTGACCAAGGTTTGACCATTGTCCAATGTTTGACCGAGGTTATACCAAGTTTGACCAAGGTTTGACCATAGTTGACTAAGGCTTCTTGAACTCCAAGTAACTCCCCGAAATTTCAGTGTTTTTCGGAACTTTCTGAATTAGGGTTTCTCTAGGGTTTCTTGGTTGATTCCTGACCTCTAGGGTTTCCTGGTGTTCTCTAATAATTCCTATGGAACTATGGTTTCCATTAAGGTTACAAAAATTCAGGGTATTACAAGTTCCCTTATGGAACTTATCACATCATGACACCATATGGTGTTACGAACTTAGTTAGGCAAACAAGGGAGGTATCATACCATTCGACATACATGAACAACAACAATAATTTCATAACAACATACTAAAAAGGGTAACACACTTTACACACACAACCACCTTATACAACTAACACACTGATAGCCGTAGTTAGAACATTCCCGTAGGCTGGGACGTTAAGTCCGAATACCGATCTCTTATGTGATTCTAGAGTCGGTTAGCTACCGTCTAACACATATTCGAGGTTAAACGGTATTGGAACTAATATACGCCACATAAATGAATTACTGTAAACTCGTTACATGATTTTATCTTATAAGGTGGCAAACACTCAGAAAAACACATTGGCATACAAGCGGTGTAACCCGGTAGGACACAGGTTGCAAGAAAACCATACCTTACACCATGGGTTACTCTACCGTGTCCCCAAGGATTTACTCCAACGTGTCATCTCACGCTCCCCGGGTAGTTTCCGAACAGCTGGTATTATTATTCAAATGTTTTATTAACAACAAAATCTTACGATATGTCAACTTCTGTTACTCTCGTACTTAACCCCGTTGTCCCATTATCCTTAACTTACTTATGTGCTCTTAAGTTCACAACTTACACATTCACTCTCACACTTGTTTATACTTATAATGGCCTTTAAAAGTCACCAAACAAGGCCTAATCATCATTTAAAACCATCCCCATTATAACAACACTTAAAAACACTTTCTGGTGCATTTTTGCACTGGTCCGGGTTTGTGTCAGGACAACAATCCCGGACCAATCCCGAAAAACCATTTTGCCTTGTTTTTGCAATGGTCTGAGTTTATGTACTTGTTTACAAACCCGGACCACATGCTAAAATGAGTGTCTGGGATGTTTTAGAGGTGGTCCGGGTTTGTGTACTTGTTTACAAACCCGAACCATGTCTATAGGTGCTTAAATTGACAATTTTGAGCAGTTTTTAACCCCTAATTCATACCTAATCATGCCTTAATCTTTTCACATGTTTTCTACATGTTTTAAACACCTTAAAAACACTCAAAACTTCCTCCAATCATTGATCAAACTTACCTCTCAATTCTTGCTTAAATCTACTAACTCAATTCATCATTTTCCATTCTCTGCACACCTTGCACATCAGTGCACTCTCAAACCATCCTCATGACAGCTTTTAACCTTCTCCTTACCACTAGACCATACCACATTCACTTCTAGTCTTTTGCATTCTCAATACCTAAGTCACTCACCATTTACAAGGTCAAGCACACTAAGCTCTTTCCTAGAATTTTATACCTCCAAAAACATACCTTTGCAACAGATTTTTACTCCACCCTATTTACTTCTCCAACTAACACACCAAGGTGGTTAGCTACTCCAATTGGTCTCTCCAAACACCTAGTTCACCCTAGGTAACATCAAATCCCCAAGTCACCTAAATCTCTTAGGTTTCTATGGAAATTTCTCCATAACTCCGTTACTAAACTAACACATCCAAATTCATCATCTTCATCACCTAAACCAAAATATTCATAATTCAACACAAGCTACCAAATTCAAGCTCCACTAACCAAATCCATATAGGATTCTACCAGCACACAAAACTCATCCAAATCTCATTAAACACATTATAATGCACTACTTTCAAAAACATGGCACTTAGGCCCTTAAATCACATATCAATGCACAATACATTAAACACAACTAACACTTCTCCCTTCCAATCACAAAACACATTTACAACTCAATTTGGTTCACACATTTAATTTCCCATCCCAAATTCTAAAAGCAATGAGAGTATACATTAAGGTAGATTATTTACCTTAATCTCCATTTCTTTTCCAATCTTCTCCTCTCCTCTTTCCTCTTGTTCAACAATCGGTTATGATGGTAGCTTATTTGCTAATTCAATGATCAAGCCCAATGACATAATAATGAGTGTTAAGGGGTTAATAAAACTCTTGAAACAAACCCTTTAATTAAAAAGGGTGTTTAGGTATTGAAATAGAGAGAATTACCTTGTAGTTTCCAATGGAGTATTAGGCAATCAAAACAACCACTCCTCCAGAACTTCTTGAAGATAACCAAGGCTAAAATAAGGAGGGAAATGACGTTCAAAAATCTGTAGAAAAATCAGTTATGAAGAAGACTAGGAAAACGAGGTTTTTGAAGCTTTTATTACCTTAAGACCAACAAGGAGTGGTCTAGCTCCAAAACAAGATACTCTTTAGCTCCAAATGATTTATAGCCATGGAAGTTAAGTTCACCATTTGGAGCTTTTGAAGGGTGGAAATGAAGCTCCAAGATGAGGGGAGTATTATGGTGTATTTATTTTTCGGTTTTGACTTAGTTTAGTGGTAGAACAAGGAAGATGGAGGTGGAGCTGGTGAGAGCTTCGTGAAATCGCCATAGGAGAAGAAAATAGAGAGGGAGGTCTGGAGGAAGAAGAAAAAAAACGTGAGAGGAAGAAAGAATAGAGGAGAGAGAAAAGCAAAAGTAGCTTTTGTACTTTCTTTACCTTTATGTTTTTTTTTCTTTTTACTAACAAATAAAAGGCTGAGAGGAGAACAAAAATGTGGGGACATACAAAGGAGGGAGTTTCAGATTTTTTTTTACAATGAAGGGGGGTATTTTACACTTATTACAATTTGCACCCCATAAGTTCCTGTTTTTTACACTATTCACTAATCCGGGCCCGTTTTCCGGATTTTTCTCGTTTTGTTAATTTAAATGGTTCTTAAACTCCCATTAATGTTTAATTATAGTTACTTGATCAACTATAATTTTTTCGGGGTCGTTTAACTGTTTAAAGTCACGTTTTCGGGTTTTCTCGAAAACACGCTTTAAAACTCTGTTAGCGTTTTAATCCATTATTTGGATCTGTTTTCTTCGAGAATTTTTTCCACATGTTCTTAGTGTGTAATTAGGGTATACAAATATATTTATAACCCTATTGAAGGTTATGTACCTCCTAAGACAATTAAATACGCGTTTTTACATTTTGTGGCTTTTACGCGTTTTCTTATTTCTTTTGGTTTCTCTTTCTTCACCAATGTTCTTAAGGACTTAATTAGCCCTAGAAAAATCATAATTACACAATTAATTAACACATTAAGGTTTGGGGTATTTCAGTTTATACCTTCATTCTCTATTGGGCTCTTCTCAGGGGTATTCTCCTCTTGCACTTTTTCAATTACTATCTGTTGCTTTTGCGGCTCATCACTGGAATTTCCTTCAATTGCTACTGTAGGATCATTTCCATCCCTATGTCTGATCGGTGGATGTATTGATAAAGATTGGAAAAAATTGTCAAGTATACCGACAAAATCCTCTTCCGTCTCTTCCTGTGAATGCCACGTCTAAGTAGAATTAACGCCAACATCATCATTACTGAGATGCGTGGGGAAGACCGCGCTCTCAACCTGCCTTTCCACTCTCTCACAATTCTCAATGTCACCCGACACGCTCTACTGTTCATCAGTCGCTGCTTCAACTATTGTCTCTTGTCGAGACTCTTCTGAATGGTCACCCCCGAGAAGCGCGCCCGATTCATCCTCTCTCACCTCTTTTCCACCGCTATCATTGTCCGTTTCCTTGTGACTTTTATCCTTCCCACACTCCAGCAATAACATTCCCATCACATTCTCGGAAGAAGCGCCTTGGGATCTAGGCTCCACTTCATATGCTCTGAATTAACAGGCATACTTACTGATTGCACCTGTCGTCAATCTTGCATGCTTGCAAGCGTATGGTTATTTGCTTTAGCAATTGCGTAGTGGGCGTCTTTGGATCTCAAACTCTAGAAGATTTTTTTATGGTGTGGTGTTGCCGATCTCCTACATGCAAATGTATGAGTACCGTTCTCTACAATATAGCCACTCCATGTTGTTTTCAATGAAGGTTTTTCCTCTACTTCTCTTTTTTCCTTTGTCTGAAGGTCTTGATTGCTATTCTCCACAATTACAGACGGTATCAGGAATGAGTGGATAAACTCAAGCTTCACTCTGTAGAATGAAGATATAGGATAATCATCAGATGATCAACGACATATCCCTTCCAACGATCTCGAAAGTATGATTTGTACCCTAACATAATCCACTGAAAGCCCTATGAAAATTCATGATTCAGTAGTGGAAGTATAAGTCATTCCTCAAGGTAAGTAAGATTGGTTTCAACCACTTCACTTTCCAGTTTTACGCAGATTCTGACATCAAAATGATCTTAGCATGTGGCTTGTAGCACTTTCAGAATTGTTGGTGGGTCGTAGTGCTGATTGAATATTAAGAAACTTGAGCAAAAGTTTGTCAAAGTATGGGTTTCCATCCATAAACTACTGATAGAGTACTTCAACAAAGCTTCAATTATTAGTTTAGGAAACAAGATTGGTACATTTGTGGAGTGTGCTAAGAATATAAATCCCATGGAGGCGAAACCCTCAAGATTTGGGTATAAACGTCTCTATACCACTATGTAGTGGTAACACCATCAGAGTGTGTCAACACTAGTGCAGAAAAGGTTTAATACCACAGTTAGTTTGCTTAAAAACCATGGTTTATAACCGTGGTATATGCTCGCGTCGCATATTTAAAAATGGCTATAAACGACGGTTCATAACTGTCGTTTAAAGTAAGAGAACAAACCACGGTTTGTTGAAACCGTCGTTTAAGACCCCTTCTCCAGTGATATTCATTGACCTTATACGACGGTTAGGAGTCTGAACCATGGTAGAAAGTGAGTAATGAATGACGGTTATTCTTAAAACCATGGTTGTAACACCCCTACTACGCACTTAACAAATAATCGAAAATCGCAACGGAAATAAACAACTAAAACGATAACTAAACGGGTTGGTGTTACACGCTGTTAGCCACCCATGTGGCTAACAAGGCAGAATACATACAAATTGTACCGGTCTGATGATCAGACTCCCGAGCATAGAACTAATAACCTTAAATACATAATCAACAATACCGAGTATTTAATTATAACCCATTACTGTAAACTGTCAATATACCGCCACTGTAATAACAACGGAACCAAAATATAATGCCACTTTGCTTCTTCGATCCTCATCCTATAAATAAATATGGAGCCCCCGAGGGGGTCAGCAACCCTTGGCTGGTATGGTTAACGTGCAGCCATCGACTACCGGGATACACGCAACCAATTGCCATGATAACATGACATTAATTTTTAACACACAACATACATGGCATAGCAAGAAATATTGCATAGCACAACATCACATATATCACAGGAACATTTCACTTTAGGAAACGACTCGACACAGTTAGTTAACTTGGTAAGCCTAGAGAATGATAACACCCTCATGTTAAGCTTGTTACATCACTCATTACCGTCCTGTTAGTCGGACGAGTAACTTAACTCAAAGATGGATCGGATATAGTGATCCGAACACACCACACATATTTCCCCCTAGACCGATCATCAGTCAGAATAGGTAAGTTTTGGATTAAGCTAGTGGGAGATCATAATCTAAGAAGGAGAACAATCATAGCATTAAGAGAGTAAAATCTGATACAGATATCTACTCCCGTACATACACGCGCGACTAGACAACCGGATTCCTCACCCCCCAGTAACACTTGTTAGAAGTCCCATTTTCGATACTTAACACAAATATTTCACAAGTAAGTATGAAGGTCTAGTTAGACACATAAGGGAGATGAGATATAATCGTTAATGCAAACCGTAACCAATTCATACATAGCCGTGGTTAGAATGTTCCTTAGGTTGGAAACGTTATAACCGAATACCGTTCTCATGCGTTTCTCTAACATTGGTTAGCTAACAATTAGTACGCATTCGAGGTTACCGGTATCGGTACGCACACACCGCAGTAACACAACGACTGTAAACTCATTTCATGGTTTAATCTTACAAAGTCGTAAACACTCAGAAAACAAACAACACACAAGGCGGTGTAAACCGATAGGCAATAGACTGCAAGAAAACCATACCTTGGTCCTTGCCACTTTTGTGTTCCACCGTACGTTGTCCCTAAACATAATTGATAACGTCGGTTAATTAACTTTCTTAACTCCGGTTTCCAAAGCATTTTACATGATTATATGACACGTTCTAATGCTTAAACTTACCCTTGAATATCTTCATTACACTCCCTAGGGTTAACTACTTAAGCCACTCTTTGTTTGTTTTTTTTTTTAAGTTTTGGTCCGACCGACCTTACCGGCCGACCTTACCCAAGGTCGGTCCATTCCAGTGACTTCCGGGTTTGAAAATTTACACTACGACCGACCTTGCTAAGTCCGGTCCCAAGGTCGGTCCATTCCAGAACATATTACCGTCAGAAAATTCTACCCCGACCGACCTTGCAAGTTTGGTCCACAAGGTCGGTCGATTCCAGAGACCAAATCCTGTACAAAATTTCAAGCATGACCGACCTTGCAATTCCGGTCCCAAGGTCGGTTTATTCCAGAGACTTAAGCCGTACATAAAATTCAAGCCCAACCGACCTTGCAAGTCCGGTCCCCAAGGTCGGTCCATTCCAGAGTTTTCTGGCAGTGTAAACTGGGCTCGACCGACCTTGCCAGTCCGGTCCCCAAGGTCGGTCTGCCCCAGACCTTAGTTTTTAATTGCCCATTTGACTCCAAACTTCACCATATATTTCCTAGTATGTTCTAAACTCACTTGGGCACTTCAAACACACCTTTATCCATGCACTAAACTCCTTAAATCATTCATCAAAATCCACTTAGCCTTTACACATTTTCTTGTAAAAATGCTAACACTTGTAATGTTTTTCACTAGGTTTCTAAGTGGTGTTTCATACCTATTATAACCACTATCCCAAAATGTTTTCTCACCACTATACATCATCTCCCTAGCATCTCTTCTTACTAACCAAAACATCTTTTACACAACTACTTAAAAATTCCTTTCTCAAGCTCTTACCAAAACATTATTTCCTCCTTGTTCACCAACATTGTATAAGTCCTAAACACAATCCCTCCATGACTTTAGTACATCCCAAAACACTCATTTGATTTCTAAAACCTCCTAGATAATGCCTAAATCCTTTTAGCACTCTAGAACACCTTAATACATGTTTTATTCTCTAGTAAAACACTTATTCATTCATAACACTTCCTAGTTCACCAAAACTCATTTAAAACACTTAGAACTTCTTGTACATCATCCAAATTTTGACATGGGTTCAACTAGCACCTTGTTACACCAAAACACATTGTTTTCACCATTAAACATCCAAGAACACTTAAATCCATCAAGAACATTCTCACACACAAAACTTCACCCAAAACACACTACATCATAATATAGTGCATAATTTAAATTGCTTGGCACTTAGGCCCTTAAATAACATGGCTCTTAGGCCCTTAAATAGCATAAACCATAAACGTTGAATTTCCTCATGTATATATTGCCTTTGACTTGCAAATACACTCAACATCACATATGTCCTTAATAATCTCCTTATGAGTATTTTACTAGCTCATTTGCCATTGGCTCCTTAGGTATTTTATTAAGCAAATCAAACTCATTTTTCCTAAGGCATTAAACTACATTATGTTAGCACATTTACCTTTTTTCTTTCCCAACTTCCTCACTTGTCTTTCCTTGCTCTTTCTTGATTAAAATCGGCAAGGACTTTTAATTGTTGTCAACTTTCTAATAAATATACAAGCAAATACAATGAGCATTCAAGCTTCATGATTAAACTCATTATAAACCCTAAGTTATATATTGTCCAAAAACATTAAGATAATTGTTTTACCTTGGAAATGGAAGAGAGTTTGCTTAACTAGAAAGAGAGGACTCCACCTATTCCTTTGAAGATTGGAATGAAGCTATGAATGAGCAAAGAAAACACCATGAATAGGTGATTTTCGGTCACATATAAAAACAAGAGGAAATGAAGTTTTTCTTTGAGTTTCCTTACCTTGAAGCAAAGGAGAACAATGAGATGTAAAAAGATGAGTTCAAGCTCCTTCCATGGTGATTCCTCGTGGCACCAAAATGAAGGTTTTGATGATTTGAAAAGACAAGATTGTAGAGCTTGACTAAACTAAGAGAATGGTGGTCTTAGAATTTGATTTGGTAAATGGAGCTAGGAGAAAATGGCAATGGAAGATGGATGTGAGGTGTGTGCGGTAGCAAACCGATGGAGCAAGGAAGAAGAGAGGTTGGAGACGGTGGGAAATGGAGAAGGCAAGAAGAGAATGAAAAGAAACTAGCTTATTAAGACATTTAACATAAAGTTAATAGTACTTTACTTTATCAATTTTTCTTTCTTATCAAACTAACAAGGGGAATCACTCACACCTTATAAAAATCATCCCCCTTCTTATATTGGGCTGATTATATGGCTTTTTTGACCAATTAAATCACTTATATTGACTTATGTTATAAACTAGCACAATTTGGTTACTATTCACTACCCAAGGCACATAATTGTGAAATTTTTTATTTCCCATTGATTTAGACTTCCTAATGTGATACTAAGTAGTACACATGTTAATTAAAGAGTAATGATGGACATTTAGCCATTCAAAACCCCTTTACAAGACAATTTTTCAAAAATGTGCTTTAAGACTCCTTAAAGCACATTTTGTGTTTTAACTTGTTTTCAAGCTTGGTTTTCATTATTAATTGATTGAATATGTTCATTAACATATAAATAAAGTCTTGGTAAGCTTATTAAGTCTTAACCAAGATTATCCCAAGCTTAGATCACATTTTCGCCCATATTGTCTTTAAGGTATTTAATTGTGTTTTCTATGGTTTAAATTGTTCACTAATATTTCTAAGGCACTTTTTAGCCTTATAATACCATAGTTTAACATTTAAACAACATACAAATGTTTGGGTTATTTCAATCTACCCCCCTTAAAAGAACTTTGTCCCCAAAGTTCACACTTCCCACGTATCTTAATATTAGAACACGTGGATTTCATATAACACGATACTTCCACAAACTTACTTTACATAACACCCTCGGACTCATGGTCCGGGTAACATAACACCATTCAGACACGAAGGTCTGTAACATAACAACATAACATATACAATGTATTTCAATACATGTCGTACACACATAACCGAAACGGCTCTACCCCCCTTAAAATAGGGGTACGCCCCGTACCCTATACATACAAACACTAAGAATTAAACAACGATGGGTACTTCACCTTCATCTTATCTTCCAGCTCCCAAGTGGCCTCCTCGACGTCCTGGTTAGACTAGAGGACCTTCACCAGTCTCACAGACTTATGGCGAGTGTCTCGAGTCTTAGTGTCCAGAATCCGTACGAGAGTCTCCACTGATCGCATGGTCGGCTCTAAGGTTAGCCTTTCGGGCTGAAGTACATGAGACGGATGAGAGATATATTTCTTCAACTGGGACACATGAAATACATCATGTACCTTGCCCAGCTCAGCAGGTAAATCATGTCTGTAAGCTATCAGGCCTATCCGCTCCGTCACAACATAAGGTCCCACATATTTCGGGCTCAATTTGCCTTTCTGGCCAAAACAAAACACTCCCTTCATGGGGGAGACTCTGAGGAATACCTGGTCGCCCACAGTAAACTCCAAGTCACGTCTGCGCGCATCGGCGTATGATTTCTGCCTATCTTGAGCTGCCTTCATGTTAGCCCGGATCTGGCATACTTCTGCTTGCACTTGTTCTAGATACTCGGGTCCTATAATGACCGTCTCACTCGACTCATCCCAGCATAATGGTGTGTGGCATGGTCTACCGTACAAAGCCTGGAAGGGAGACATCTTGATCGAAGCATGGTAACTGTTGTTGTAGCTAAACACGATCAGATGTAACTTGTCAATCCAGCTGGTCTGAAAGTCAAGTGCACATGCACGTAACATATCTTCAAGCGTCTGGATGGTGCGCTCACTCTGACCATCAGTTTGTGGGTGGAACGCTGTACTCAGCTTCAGCTCGGTGCCCAGCGCTTCCCGTGTGGATTTCCAGTACCTTGAGAGGAATCTGGTATCCCTGTCGGACACAATCATTTTTGGTACCCCATGATGTCTTACAATCTCTCGGTCGAAGAGCTCTGCTAGCTTCGCCACTTTCCAAGTGTCCTTCATCGGAATTAATCAGGCCACCTTGGTCAGTCGGTCAACAACAACCCAAATCATATTCAGACCTCCCCTTGTAGGTGGAAGCCCTACTACGAAGTCCATGGAAATGTCATGGAAGTTCCACTATGGCACTGGCATTGGCTGTACCATACCACCAGGCCGTCGGTGCTCAAACTTGACCTTCTGATAAGTGAGACACCTCAACACATAATCATTGACATCTTTCTTCATTCCAGCCCACCAAAAATATCGTTTCATACCTTTATACATCTTTGAAGCTCTGGGGTGAATCGAAGTAGTAGAATAATGGGATTCACTCAGTATGCGCTCCTTCAACTCAGCGCTACTTCTCGGGATACATAGTCGGCCATTGAGCCTAATCAGGTCATCATCGTGGAGTCAGAAGTCGTACTTCTGACCCTCGAATATGCCATCAACAAGGTTCTGCCTGATCTCCAACATATACTGATCCGACATCTGAGCACTCCACACCTCTTCAACCAAGCTAGAATGAGAGACTAGCGAATGGAGAGAGTGTGCTTGGCAACTCAATGTGTCAGCTACCACATTTGCCTTACCCTCTTTATACTGCAGGTTGATGTCGTAGTCGTTTAAGAACTCGACCCACCTTCTTTGCCTCATGTTCAACTCCTTCTGAGTGAACAAGTATTTCAAGCTTTTGTGATCAGAATAGATTGTCACGCTTACCCCATACAAATGATGTCTCCATATCTTCAAAGCGAAGACAATGGCACCCAGTTCTAAATCGTGGGTAGGGTAGTTCTCTTCATGCTTCTTCAGTTGTCGGGAGGCGTATGCTACGACCTTCCCGTGTTGCACCAATACACAACCCATGCCTCTGCCTGATGCATCACAGTAGACCTCAAACCCATCTGGACCGTCTGGTATTGTCAGGACTGGTGCAGAGGTAAGAGCATCCTTGAGACTCTGAAAGGAACGCTCACTGAAATACCCCGAACTTAAATATAGCGATTAAATTATCCTAATCCTTATTTAAGAGACTAATAATGATTAAGAAATATTGGTAAAGGAAAATAAATCCAAAAGAAATAAAGAAACGCTTAAAAAGTGAAAAACGCTAAATAAGCGTTAAATAACCATAGGAGGTATGAGACCTCGGTTAGCGTATTATGTGGATTCTAAAGGCTTAATAAGGCCTAAACAATATATGGGAACAACTCCTGAAGAAAACAGATTCAAATAATGAATTAAAACACAAATAGAGTTTTAATGCATGTTTTTTCGAGAAAACCCGAAAACGTGACTCTAGGCGGTCAAACGAACCCGTAAAAATTTTGAACCACTAGATAACAATAATTAAGCGTTAAATAAAGCTTAGTAATCAATAAAATTAATGAAACGAGGAAATTCCGGAAAACGGGTTCCGGCTAGTAAAAACTGTACAAACGAGAAGTTGTGGGGCGTAAACTGTAACAAAGCAAAAGTAATGTGTCCACTTTTGCAAATAAAAATGCAAAATCTGTGGGTGTGTGTATGGGGGGCCGGCCAGCTATTATTCCCTTCTCTCACACTCTCTTAACTCTTCCTCACTCACAAATAAAGAAAAGTAAAAAGGGCACTCTCTCTCCTCCACTCCCCCTCCCTCTCACGATTTCCTTCTCCCTCTCATTTCTCTCCTTCCTTCCAAAGCCAACAATGGTGATTTGGAGAAGCAAGTGCAGCCCCATCTTCCTCTCCATTTTTGAGCACCCAAATCTTGTCCAAAAATTATAAAAATCATACCATTGGAATCCCCTTGCAAAGGAGAACACCTTCCTCCTTTCAAAAATCGAAAACCACTACTTTCATCTCCATGGGTATTCTCCATTTGAAGGTTTGAGTCCACCATTGGAAGCACCTCCATCTCCTTATCATTTTGAGGTAAAATAGTCTCGAAACTCCATCTTCTTCTAGCCCCTTTTTAGCAAAACGAAAATTCAAAACTTAGCCTTGCTTTGTGCTTTGTTGTCCAGCCGATTTTGGCTCCCCATTGGTGCTGGAATCTTGCTCTCTTGCTAACCAAGAACTCCATCTACTCAGTGGAAGGTAATACTCTTGTAAAACCTTAAACATGTACAAACCCTAGATTAGTAAAGATGGTTTCTAAGTAGTGGTGTGTATTGATATGGGCTGTAGCATTGGAGTGTGGACTCCATTTGAAATCGAGAACAAGAAGGAAAGAAAGGAAAAGAAAGAAGAAGGAAAGAGAAAGGAAGAAAGAAAGGAAACTAGAAATAACAAGGTAAATGTTCTTACCTTTAGCTAGTTTTGTGTATGGCATTGTAACAGATTTTAAATGCTTGAAATGAGTAATGAAGGAGATTATGAGTAGTAGGTATGTTGAAGTATGAAGAGTAAGGTAATGTAGCTGTTTTGAAGCTTGTAAATGTTGTTTGAAAACTTGGGAAAACCATGGGTATTGTATGTATGTGTGCAGGAAATTTGTGTGTTGCAGTGTGAGTAATGATGTGTGAATGAATATGGAGATTGGGAATGAATTGTGAGTTGAAATGGTATGTGGGCAAAGTGAGAATTTTAGGGGAACCTCTGCCCAAATTTGTATGGAAATTAGAGGACTTAGATGTGAAAGAAGAGGGAATAACCTAGACAATAACTAGGTGTGTTTTGGTAGTTGATGTGAGTGATTAATCATGTTGAAAACAGATTGAAGAGGATTTCAGCAATGGGGGGAACTATAATGGTAATGGTTAGAATAAAAATCTGTAGCAAGAGGTACTGGATTGCATTGGAGAAACTAGAAAAATTTAGAGTACAAAATTAGTGAAATGAATGTTGGACTTGGGTATAGGTATTGTATTTGCTTGGAAATGTATTTGGGATGCTAGGAGTGACATTGGTAGAGGAAGTATTGAGTGGTAGAAGTTGGGTTAAAAATCTGTAGCATAAGTAAAACAAAAACTGTTACATTTGTGGGAAAAGAAGTGAGGAAATTGTGTAAGTTGATTGATGGATTTAGTAATGGGATTGGTGGATGGATTGAGGTATATTAGGAAGCCTAATTGGCACTAAAACATGTGGGATTACATGTAGGAAGATTGAGGGAGCAATGGGTAAGAAGAGGGGCTGAAAACAGAAATAAAGATGCAAATACTGGGCCGGACCGACCTTGGGACCGGACTTGCAAGGTCGGTCGAGCCCAGATCTACAAAGAGTGGAAACCTTCTGGAATGGACCGACCTTGGGACCGGACATGCAAGGTCGGTCGGCCAGAAGAATTTCCCGTCATGTAACTTATTGGAATGGACCGACCTTGCGACCGGACATGCAAGGTCGGTCGGCCAGAAGAATTTCCCATCATGTAACTTACTGGAATGGACCGACCTTGCGACCTGACTTGCAAGGTCGGTCGAGCCGAAATTTTCCGTCGTGTAACTTACTGGAATGGACCGACCTTGGGACCGGACTTGCAAGGTCGGTCGGCCCTGAAATTTTCCCAGCGTATTGTCCTACTGACTTCGACCGACCTTGGGACCGGACTTGTAAGGTCGGTTGAGTCATAAAAAAAATTTAAATTAAATTATAACAATATATATATATGTACCCACATATAAATATGTCCATATTTATGTAAGTACACCATTGTTAAGTAAGAAATAAACTTAAAGTAATGAAGAGTAAGTAAGTAATGTGTAAGTGTAAGAAGTGTAAGGACATAGTAAGTACGAGTTAGGAAACGTAATGGGAATACGAGTTAAGTTAATTATAGATAGTTAATCACTCGAATATATGTGTACTATAGGACTTGATTTGTGAACACCGGAGAAACGTCAGATACAAGTACAACGGTGAACGGTATGATTTCTTCATGCCCTGTATCCTAATCTGGTTACCCCGATTTGTGTGCTTATTTGATCACCTAATAAGATAAATGCATGAATCGGACTATATTTCACTTACTTGTGCTTGTTTACATTGTTCTTGATATTTGTCTTGAACAATAGTTTGTATAATTCATGAAATATATGAATGATGATGAACTGTATTCGAATCTTGTATTGTACCTAAGTATTGTATTGTATTTCGTATGAATGTGTATTGAGCAATGTATTTGTGTATGTGGCTTGAGTGAATGGCTTCTACTAATTCCTAACCACCTAACTCCTAACAAAAGTACTAAGTAAATTGGAATGAGTAGAAGTCCGATATAGCTTCGGCCACGCGTGAGGATGAGGAGACACAAGAGGTTGGATCCGATTCCTGTTTCATAAACTGGTCCACGGCCCAAATCCCTTAAATGGGTAGCATCATGGATTGGTGAACCAAGTAAAGCCTGGTGGTGGGACGGTGTAGTCCCTGCCCAGAGGTCATACCGACTTAACATGAGTAAGAGTAAGTAAGTAAGTATGGATCAGTAAGTATGTATGAGTATGAGTATGTATGCGTAAGTACTGTGGAACGAGTAAAAGAGTAATCTCCACCCGATTAACCCGGGTGGACCAACATGAGCTAACAAAGATGGTGTATTGTGTAAGTATTGTGTATGTATGTATATGAATTGGGTATTGCGGACCTCGGAAAGGTAAGAACGTATCTGATGGCTTGTATGGGTTACCATGTATGTATTGAAGTGTGTGTATTGATGTGTATGTATGTATTCCTTGTGTAATGTATTTTAATGTTATGTATAAGAGCATGTATGCATGTATGTTTGAATGAAATCAATCGCATGTATTCGACCAAGTGGTCGGCGTACCCTCACTAGTACGCGGGGTATGCGGTTATCATGCGCAGCGAAAGCTGACCCCCTAGGGGGAACGTTTTTAGTGTGTAGGTACCCGAAGCTGATATGGTCAAGGTAAGAGACCGGTGGCTGCAATTGGATAGCTAGACGTAAAATGTAGAGGTGTACTAAACGGCACACCTTAGTACTTAGGAAGTAAGTAGTGGTGAAGAATGGGTAGCTGTAGACTCCTAATGAGTACATAGGAACTTGGAAGAATCCTTGTATTTGTATTGGAACTCAGTAAACTCGGTTGAGTATATTGTATTGTATGGATTATGAAGAAGTAAAGTATTGAATGGAGTGTTGCTGTATTTAATTGATAAATGGAGTATGTATTGTAGATGTGTAGCGCTCGGGATTCCGGTCCATCAGACCGATGCTGTATATAGTAGCAGTAGCCTTGTTAGTCACGTGGGTGACTAACGACATTGTATCTGTAACGCCCCTATTAACCATAAATACAGCGGAAATAAAACTCTAAGGCGATTACAGACCATCGGGTTCCAAACACCCGGCACCAAACCTCACCAATTACAACTTACAATCCACAAAAGCTACGGTCTGAACTCGAGAAAAACTTAACACAAACATAATAGAAATTAAACACATTAACTCTCCCCAAAACCTAGTCCCATCCCAAACGTTCATTCTCTTCGTGGCCACCTGTAAATCAATTCGTACCTGCAAGATGAAACCAAGCAGCCCACCCCGAAAGGGGCGGGTCAGTTCCCTGGAATGGAACTGGTACAATTCTCCAAAACAAACTTATAAAACATAACTCTTCAAAATAAACAGTAACTTGAAATTAAACTCTTGAAAGTAAAGCAGGGAAACAAGGCACTTTAAAATCACCAAGCCAAAGATAACAAGTTAAGGATAAAGATAAACGATAGAAAAGGTAAAGTTAGTGAAACACAATCACATCATGTGTTAGTGAACATCCATTTCCTTAGTTAAACCCAATTCCCATTAGGAGTAGAAAAACTCAGATAGTCACAAAGGACTAAGAATGATGAAATAGATCCAAGAATCAAGAACTCAAGAATGGAATAATTCAACTGGGAGAGATGGCCCCCACCGCCAATCACGTCCTTTTAGGACAGGGGATATACAACCCCTCACTGTTCATCACGTCCCCTTTTGGGGACAGGGGATATACAGCCCCTCACTGTCTATCACGTCCCTTTTTGGGACAGGGGATATACAGCCCCTCACTGTCTATCACGTCCCTTTTTGGGACAAGGGATATACAGCCCCTCACTGTTACCATTGAAGACGCGCGCACGTCGAAAGAAAGATTTCCAAGATTGACCTTTTTCCAAAAATCCCGCTAGATCACCAACTACCCAGAGCAATACCAAAACACTCAGTCCTACAGAGTGCAGAAGCGTAAACCCTAAGCAGCCAATGTCTAACGGGCAACCAAGTAGAAGAAACCAATACCCAAGTGAGTTCCACATCCAAGGCTCAGTTAGTCACACAAGCTGAGTCAGTCACACAACCATTTCCTTTTTAGAAGTTCCTCTTAAAGCCAGTTAGCATTTTCCAAAACAATCCACAAGTCAATCAGCAAAAATAACGTAGTACGAGAAATCGTACAAAACATTCCATAGAGTCCAAAACACAACAAGCTGAGTACGAGAAATCGTACAAAACATTCCATAGAGTCCAAACACAACAACTGAGTACGAGAAATCGTACAAAACATTCCATAGAGTCCAAAACACAACAAGCTGAGTACGAGAAATCGTATAAAACATTCCATAGAGTCCAAAACACACAAGCTGAGTACGAGAAATCGTACCTGGGTAACGCTGTAGTAGTTCTAGTCCAACTTGCACAAACAATCAACAGTACTCTGAAGAATATTAAAGGTAGTCCATCATCATCACTTGTAGCCTAAGTTAAGCTTAAATAAACTCCTTACTCTTATTCCAAAGCCTCAATTGTCTTTTAAGCCCTCACTTATGAGTTATGTATAATCTTTGAGTTATCTAAGAACGTTGTATAGCCCAAGGTTGTAGGATCAGGAATGTATTTTATTAACACCTAACTGTCCACTCCTATCCACTTAATTCATACTTAACCACAATCCTCACATAAAGACCTTTATAACATAAGTGCATATATGTTATCAATCAATCTTAGAATTTCAATAACAATTCTTAAGCTTAATACTTTTACTCTTACTTTAGAATAACATCATCTCATGACCTACAATAGGTTTATCTTAGAATACTATACTATTAATTCACAATGTAATGATTATGTATTTTATCAATATCTACTAGATAATCCATTGGGATTAAGTTTTCCCCTTAACTTAATTAAGATCTACATCTTGATATTGGAACACACAGTGTTGTAGACGCATTATATCATAACCTAATTGAGTTACTAGCTCATTTATCTTATCTTTAGTCCAGAAAGACTTTTTATTACATCCAGCTAATAATCTTGACATAAGATGTTAAATTACTTTTCATCTTGAAACAACTATATTATAGTTAACTTAGTTTTATCGAATAAAAAGTTCAAAGGTTTTAAGTACCAAATTCCTATTTATAAACCATCCTATAAATTCTCACTACTAAATACCTCACTCAATTGTAAACTCACATCCTGAATATTGGTAATAAATGTATTTTATATGGCTTATCTAATTCTAAGAAACTTAAGGATAATTATTAGATAAATTTTCAAATCATCGTTTAATATAGAATATATAATTCCTTTTAATGATTCTATCTTAAAACATTAAGTTATATTTCACTACCATAAATGTTAAGAAATAATTAAATCTAGACTTACTAATCCACCTCACATTTAGATGTAAAAGTATTTTACTTATCTTATTATGGTTTATATATTAAGAACATCTAGATGTAAACGTATTACATTTATTTATTAATTCTATAGTAAGTACTATTGTGTAAAAATCTAATTACAAATATTCCTAAGTCCCAACTTATTAATTACCTAACCAAATTATAGATTTACATTCTGGTCTTTGACAAATAATATTACACATGTATTTTAATATGGTTTATATAAATCCTAGAAATCCAAGATAACTCTTTAAGCTTAATTTCATAACCACAATTCAATACTACCTCATATAATATTCTTTTAATAGTATTATGTATAGGTTTAGTTTAACTTATAAATTCCTTCATATTCTATTTGCTATAAGGTATTTTATGTCTTTATTTATTTATTTATCGTGTATGTATACTAGGATTTATTCAAGACATTCTTTATGTAGTTTTTTTGTATTAATTATGTTTAATAACATTTAGGCATAACTACAACCGACCTATGGTTTATTAAATAAAGTGTTTCCCTTATTTATTTCATATGAATAAGTATACCCGTATTAGAAATTAACTAAGACATTCCCTATGTAATTTATCATATTTAAACTATCTTATTAAAAACAACCTTAAACTGTATTCCAAGTATATTTCGTAAAGCATTTCTTTTACTATATCTTAGGATTCTAGCTCTTAAAATATTTAATTATGATAAGTGTTAATTAAATTAATTCCTTGTTTTACTCTAAGTTACTACTTAACTCCCTTTTTATAAATGCGTAAAAATAAATATATATATATTCCTTAGTTTAATTAAAATATTAACTCCCATATAATATAGTAAATAGAATGTAGGATAATTAAATTCCTTAATTTATATAAATTTCTACTTAAGTAAGTATATATACATATATGTAAATAATTCCACTTCTCTTAAAAGCTAATACAAAAACATTTATAAACTTACTGTTATAAAATGTTAATTTAGTTCCCTCTTATTTTCCCCAACTTAAAAGTTAATTAACAAACCTTACTTTAATTTTTGGTTACATTTAAAACTTTATATTATAGGCTATTCTTATGAAAAACTCATAAACACAATTTTTAAAACCTTTTACCATTGCCCAAAAATTCCCAATTTAATATACAGTAACTATAACATTTTAGACATATTATAAAATTTTTATTCATAAAAATATCTTTTTAATTTAGCCAAATACTTCCAGAAAACCCGTAACTTGTAAAAATCATAACTTATGTTTAAAAACTCCAAAACCATAATAATTTACATAAAAATAAACTAGATAAAATAAGGAATCTATGGTTAAAATTTCAAGTCAAAATACCTTCGGGAAGACCATTAACTAAAATTAACAAGTTAGAGCTATTTACTGAATTTTTATAGAAACTTAAACAACTTAAAATCGCCCGATCTAATCTTGGCCGTCCAATCTCTTAAAACAAGATCAGACGGCCCCTGTATCGCGAGTTCATCACTGGAAACCATAGGCAGGTCGAGTACGAATTCACCAATATCTCCTAATCTACAGAACGAAATCGAATGATTCTTGTTTCTATGGATTCGTAATCAAATTTCGGTTCTATTGGTATCAATTTCCCCAATTATAATGCCGAGTTCATCAGGTTTCAAATTCGATTCGAGAGTTAGGGTTCTTATTAGTTTCTGAGTTCAATTCGAAAATAAATCCGACGAATTCCCCTAATATGGCACGTAATTGATTCAATTAAAACATGGGTTAGGTCGAAAACAAGACTACGAACAACATTATCGGAGCAATTTGATCGGAGACTCACCGGATTGTGCGAATTGGGTGAATTCCAATTCGGAAACTGGGAAAAAAACTCGAACTTTATACAGTTCGTGGTGCCAACTTTGCGGATCTATAACTAGCAGTACAAAACGAGTTAGATTATGAGTAAGGGCTCATTGGAAAGAAGAATTGTAGATCTACGTATTGGTAGCAAGATCTAAACCTAACTCGCACCATACAGAAATATATTGAAGTCACAAAACACGAGTTTACCTCTCTGTTTCGGTGGTATTTTATGTGCTGTTGAAACCGAAACTTTAGACCTCTATATCTCCCAACTGGTTACGAATCAGACTTGGGCATAAACACGAAAATTGTAGAGGGATAAGAGATCTTTACAACGAGCTAAAGAAATCGAATTTTGGTTGATTAAAGAAGAAGTTATGATCGACGCAAGTTACCTGAAATCGAAGAGGAAACTGGAATTCTGGAAACAGTTTCGCAAGGTGGCTACTTTGGCTCGATTTTCCGGTTGACTCAGAAGGAGTTAGGGTTTGTATGAGTAATGGTTGGAAAGAGGAATTGTAGGAGAAGAGAATGGTGAAGACGGCATGGAAAAATATTGAGAGATGTAAAAGTTATAGCCGTCTAAAGTTAGGGCAAAGTAAGGGAAATCGGTTACCGAAATTCAGGGAAGAAATCGGCTAAGTGTGGGCGACCCATTACAGAGTGACACGTGGCATCTCTTAAAATTTTGATTCAAAACTTCAATCTAGCATAACTTTGGCTAGGATGATCCGTTTTTGACGTTCTTTTATCGATCTTCATGGTTTTTCATAACCTATTTATTGGTATAGGTTTCATGGCCTGGTTTGACCATTCTCAAAAAGTCAACTCTAGCAAGGCTTAATAAGCTTTAAGGTTTCTAGAATTTTATATTGACTTTTATGTTTCAAAACAATGTTCCAACACTTCCTAAAATCTTTATAATATAGTTGGAGTGTTTAGAAATTTTCCCAAGATTTATGGACTTATAAATCTTATTATTAAATTCATAATACTATATAATAATATATAATAATTAGGGTTAAATAGGAGAAAACCCCTAAATAAATTTCATAATTCCATATAATAACTTAATATTCATAATTCCATATAATAATTTAATATTCATAATTCCATATAATAATTTAATACTTAATAGTATTATTAAAGGTTTAATAAAAGAAATCCCCTAAATTAATTTATATTAATTTAGGGGTATTTCAGTATATCCCCCTTAAAAGAAACTTCGCCTCGAAGTTTAAGAAAATCAACTAGTAAGCACTCACACCGCTTTGGGTGTGCTGAGACAATAATAATTCCAATGAAATTCCATACCAATCCAATCCTTTATTTCCATCCATTTCCATAACAACATTCCACTCGATATTACTCAAACTCAAAACGAACCAAGATATACCAAGACATAGCATGATGAAAATCAACAATCACATACTGTGTCATATTGTAGAAACCAAGCACATACAAACACCTCTCATTCTGCTAATATTGTTCTCCCTTTACTAACAATGCAACGGGGCATAATCCAGATGAGATAACGAAGGAGGAGTATGCCAGCATATCCCCCTTAAAAGAGCTAAGGTACGCCCTCGTACCGCTACTAACGGCACATTCAAAGAATTCAACACCTTATTAACCAGCTTTGTTGTGAATTTTACTGCACCGTTGATTTTATCTATGATCGTTACATATATCTGTATCTCTTGATTGTTATGTATTTGTATTTCCTTGGTGGTTATAAAATTTTATCTTATGGTTATTATCCATTCATTTAATGACTGATACAAATTATATGTCCATATATGATCATTTATCATATCAATTATATTACCAAGCTATAAATCAAGTGTAATGTACTTGAGTAGTTTAAAATAATATTTCAGATCATTTAATAATCCTCAATAATCTTCCAAAATTATCTTCAAGGGTTTATTAGCCAACCATATGTTAAAATTCTATAAAATAAATATTTCCTGTGACTTTTCAAGTTTCAATTGTTTTTATAAGTAACTATAGTATTCTAGACGAACCATTAGGTATTTACTTCATAAAATTTACTTATTATATATTTACATAATTTCACACAAGGCAGAGTTTTAGGAAGTTCTTATTAATTATAATGTAGCTCCAAAAATCTGATTCTTTTATCTTAAAATTTATATATATTTTTTTTAAGGTAGGGACTCTATATAAAATTTTAAGTCAAATGAACTAGTCTAATGAAAACTCACTCACTCTTGGTAATTATTTTTCTTAAGGTTTGTTCTATATAAGTATTATTCTGATCATTAGATGTTAGTACTCTCTTAGATAATGGTGGCCTTTGGTAAATATCACTGTTAGTGTGGCTCCTAAAATTTTATACATGTATAATGTTAAACTTTCAAGTAAACATGAGACTTTCCAATCTTTAAGTAACTCTCAATTTTTCACTAGACGCTCAATACTCCCAGTATTTAAGGCTCAATAGTATTTAGTTTATTATTACTCACGTGTTTTCACTCCAAAGGTAAGTATTCTTCACCAAGGATTTAACTCGGTAAACTCTTTACATGTATGAATTTAGTACTGGATCTTAATATATAAGTTTTGAATTGTTCATTGTGGCTAGTAATGAAATATGCGCCTAGCTCAAGATTCCATGATGGTAACGTCTTACCACCACCCCTCAAGTTCAACACAATCCCACCTGCGTAGAAGATTATATACGGTTAGATGACAAGGCTTGTCTAGCCCCTAAACTTCTAGAAGTTGGTGTGCACCCCCACTACTTTCGGCCTAGGAGTTCGTCGTACCAAGCACTTCCCGTAGGGTGTTAGGTTTATGTGTTTTCTTTCTAAAGTTAACATAGAGTTTTAATGTGTTTTACAAGTTCAGATGCTGATCTTTTCTAATACGCTACTAGTTCTTGTTAGCTAATAATTTTCTAGACTTAAGATTTATCTTAAACTATCTTTAGGTAATAAATTGATACCAAGTAGTTCATGAGATTTATTTTCAACTTTAAAGGAGTTGAAGTACTTTCACATAATATCAATACTAATTTAGTTATGTAAAGTTCTATTTGTATACTGTTTTCAACCAAAAGTATTCCTTAAAATTCTAGGAATTTGTGTACTAGTTTTTAAAGGATTGCATTTTTTGCAATGTATTCTCCATGAGTATGCTTTGAAAAATAGCTTAATATTTGGTTTATCTCAACCAAAAATCTTATCGTACTTAATATAGGATGTTCCAAACTTATATATTTGTAGTTTATTGTTGGAACGGTATAACAACACATCACACTCAACAGACATTCACAAAAGAAAAGTGTGTAAAGGAATCGTTCTCAATTCCAAAAAGGGTTAGGAGTCGTGACTTACTGGAGTCCTCACTTCCCAATTCTACCCCAGTTCCCCAGTTTTAAGTGCACCTAAATCTAAGTATTTCACTCGGCTTGTTTTCTCGGGTTCAGAGCGTAACTACGCTCTGATACCACTTTCTGTAACGCCCCTATTAACCATAAATACAGCGGAAATAAAACTCTAAGGGATTACAGACCATTGGGTTCCAAACATCCGGCACCAAACCTCACCAATTACAAATTACAATCCACAAAAGCTACGGTCTGAACTCGAGAAAAACTTAACACAAACATAATAGAAATTAAACACATTAACTCTCCACAAAACCTAGTCCCATCCCAAACGCTCATTCTCTTCGTGGCCACCTGTAAATCAATTCGTACCTGCAAGATGAAACCAAGCAACCCACCCGAAAGGGGCGGGTCAGTTCCCTGGAATGGAACTGGTACAATTCTCCAAAAACAAACTTATAAACATAACTCTTCAAAATAAACAGTAACTTGAAATTAAACTCTTGAAAGTAAAGCAGGGAAACAAGGCACTTTAAAATCACCAAGCCAAAGATAACAAGTTAAGGATAAAGATAAACGATAGAAAAGGTAAAGTTAGTGAAACCAATCACATCATGTGTTAGTGAACATCCATTTCCTTAGTTAAACCCAATTCCCATTAGGAGTAGAAAAACTCATATAGCACAAAGGACTAAGAATGATGAAATAGATCCAAGAATTAAGAACTCAAGAATGGAATAATTCAACTGGGAGAGGATGGCCCCCACCGCCAATCACGTCCTTAGGACAGGGGATATACACCCCTCAACTGTTCATCACGTCCCCTTTTGGGGGACAGGGGAGATACAGCCCCTCACTGTCTATCACGTCCCTTTTGGGACAGGGGATATACAGCCCCTCTGTAACACCCCTAATATTAATTCAATCATTACCGTCCAATCTCCTCATGCTTCCCGAGTCACGCAGCGGATAATACTTACATACATCGGGTGATACAATGCCGTTAGTCACCCACGTGACTAACAGGGCTACTACTGCTACATACAGCATCAGTCTGATGGACCGGAATATCCGAGTACTACTTAATACAATACATACTCTCATTACATACTGGATACTACAATACTCCATTCGATACATTACTCCATTCAATACAATACTCCACAATTCCGTACAAGATAATACACTACGCATACCGAGTTTACTAGGTTCCAAAATCAATATAGTATTCTCCCCGAATTCATACACACTCACTAGAAGTCAATCTGCTACCCATTCCTCACAAACTAAAAATACTTTAATTACAAGAGGCGCCACCGGTCTCTTACCTTGACCGTATTCGCTCCGGGTACCTGCACACTAAAAATGTTCCCGAGGGGGTCAGCTTTCGTGAATATGATAACCCATACCCGCGTACTAGCGAGGGTACGCCGACCATTTGGCCGATGAATATGCAATTCATTTTGCATTACATACATGCATACATACTTCATACATACATACTACATACATGCTTCATTCACGGTACTACAATACTACACAAGGTACACATACATACGTACAGTACAAACATGCTTGGAAGACAATACAAGTCAACCAATACTTACTTACCATCCTCCAGAATACACATACACAATACATACTCGTACATACTCAATACGCAATACGGAGATACACTTCTCCAATTCATACAGAAGGCTTGTTAGCTTCTTTCACACCCGGGTTAATCGGGTGTTCAATACTCATGTACTCAAGGTCAATGACTTACAACAGTCAAGACAATACACATACGAACTTACTTCTTACATACTTTACTTCCAGTTAAGTCGGTATGACCTCCGGGCAGGGAATATACTTCCCACCACCGGGCTTTAGGGTGGCCCACTAATCCAGGATACTACACATACAAAGGGAATTGGTCCAAGGAAAAGATCATAGCCAGGAATCAGTTCCAACCTCTGTGGTTCCTTATCCTAACGCGTGGCCGAAACTATATCGGGCTTCTTACTCATTCCATTTTACTCACATACTCATGTTAGGAGTTAGGTTGTTAGGAATTAGTAGAAGTCCATAATCACTTCCATACATACTTACTACACAAGTACTCATACTTACACATACACTTCATTTCCATTCATACATTTCATGAATTATACAAACTAAATGTTCAAGAGCATAAACAAGAACACATATAGTTCAAAACACATAGAAGTGCAATATAAATCCGATTCATGCATTTATCTTGTTGGTGATCACATAAGCACACAAATCGGGGTAACCAAGTTAGGATACAGGGCATGAGGAAATCATACCGTTCACCGTCGAATACGTTCTACCGGTTCCTTTGGGGATCGACTATTTGATTCCTAGACATACATGAAGTAGTATGATCAATGATCTATTATTGATCTAACTTACTCCCTCATTAATACTTTCACTTATACTTACTACTTCTTACATTCATACTTGGTTATAAAACCCATTCTTCTCTGTACTATCTCATAACTTGTTTCTTACAAAAATTACTTACTTCCTTACCATTATACTCCATCAATGGTGTATTACTATATATATGCATACGGGTATATAGGCATATTATATAGTTGTATATATGATTGCTATAGTCATATAATTAAAACACATTTTTTTTTGTTTGGCCCGACCGACCCCACCCTGGGCGGTTCCCCTGGGTCGGTCGGGTGCAAAGACTCGATTACAGAAATTTCAGACGACCGACCCAGCCAAGGTCGGTCCACTGGGTCGGTCGGTTACAGAAAGATCTGACTCAAAATTTTTCTCGACAGAACCCAGGCCAGGGTGCGTCAGCTGCAGAGACATTTCCAACCAAAGATTCCCACTCGACCGACCCAGACAGAGGGTCTGGGTCGGTCGGATGCAGAAGCTTTCGGGATTACAGATTTTCGGGTCGACCGACCCTGCTAGGATCGGTCCTACGGTCGGTCCAGCCCAGAGTACTCATTTTAATTACTTATTGTTGAATCCCAACACTCTACTCAATTCACACACCAATCTTTTCCTATCATTTCCACATGTTTCCTACATGTTTAAAACACCATTTTAAATCCCTCTAATTCACCTTCGTTCATCATCAAACTCATGCTAAATCCATCAATCCACTTACACCATTTTCATCCCTTCATTCCAGCACTTATACCAATTTCTTTCTTCATTGCTACAGTTTTCATCCAAACTTCTAACATCCAATACTTCCTCTACCACATGTCCTCCTAGCATCCCAAATACCTCCTTCTTACCATGCCAATTCATTTCCAAGCAATTGTACCATCTATACCCAAGTCCAACATTCATTTTACCAAATCTTGCACACCATTTCTTCTTAGTTCCACAAGCAATCTAATACCTCTTTGCTCAATTTTGGTTCCCACTTCCACCATTCAATACCCCTCTATCAATACCATTACCTAGCATCCTAATTGATTACCTTCCACTCAAGTTCTCCCCATTATCTAGCTCCATTAGAAATCTGTTACAACAGGTAATCACTCACAACTACTACCAAAACACACCTAGTTATTGTCTAGGTTGTTCTCTCTCCTTATACATCCAAGTCCTCTAATTTCCATACAAATTTGGGCAGAGGTTCCCCTATATTTTTAACATTGCCCACACATTGTTTCGGCTCACAAATGCCCATTTATTCAACCTGTTTATTCAAGGCATCATGCTCACATTCAGCTCCATCACAACACAATAAATTTCCTGCACATACACATTTACTTCCCAATGTTCTACCCAAGCTTTTAAACCTCTTCCAAAGGCCTCAAAACTGTTACATTCTACTCCTCATTATACTACAACATACCAATTACTCATTACCATATACATTACTCATTTTTACTACACAAAATCTGTTACTACAATACATAAACCAACTCAAGGTAAGAGCATTTACCTTGTGATTCTAGTTCTTTTTCTTTCTTTCCCTTCCCTTCCTTTCTTCTTTCTTTTCCTTTCTTTCCTTCTTGTTCTCGGTTTCAAATGGAGTTCACACTCCAATGCTACAGCCCATACCAATACACAAATTCTAACTTAGCATTTCACCCTTAAACTAATCTAGGGTTTACATACTTATTTAATGTTTAAAATGAAGCATTACCTCCCAATGGCTAGATGAAGCTTTGGACAGCAACAATGTCAGAATTCCAACTCCAAAATGAAGCCAAAATCGGCTGGGGAACAAGGCATAAAAACAAGGCTAGAGTTTGAATTTTCGTTTTGCCAAAAGGAGCTAGGAAAAGATGGATTTTTAAACTTCTTTTTACCTCAAAACATCAAGGTGAAGGAGGGGCTTCTAATGGTGGACTCAAACCTTCAAATGGAGAATATCCATGGAGATGAAGTCAGTGTTTTCGATTTTTGAAATGAGGAAGATGATCTCCTTTGCAAGGGGATTCCAACGGTACAGTTTTTATGTGATTTGGAGGAGTTTTGAGCCTCCAAAAATGGGAGAGAAGGAGAGGGCTGGTGTGGTTTGCTCTTATCGCCATTAGAGGCTTAGGAAGAAGAAAGAAATGGAGAGAGAGAGATCGTGAATGAGGGAGTGGGTTGTGAGAGGAGTTTTGTTTTTGTTTTTTTTTAATTATTCCTTGTCCTTTAGCACATAAGAGGGAAAATAAAGAGAGGAGGGAGTAAGTGAGCCGGCCCCCCATATGCACCCATACAGATTTTTGATTTTTATTTGCTAAAGTGGACACATTAGTTTTGATTTATTCATTCCACCCCACTTCCGGTTGTTACAGTTTTTGCTACCGGAACCCGTTTTCCGGAATTTCTCGTTTCTTTATTTTTATTGGTTTAAGCTTCATAATGCTTAATAATTATTATTTAATGATTCATAATTTTTACGGGTCTGTTTGACCACTTAAAGTCACGTTTTCGGGTTTCCTCGAAAACGTGCGCTAAAGCTCTTTAGCGTTTTAATACATTTCTTGGATCCGTTTTCTTCGGGAATCGTTCCCATATATTATTTAGGTCTTATTAAACCTTTAGAATCCATATAATACGCTAACCGAGGTCTCATACCTCCATGGTTATTTAACGCTTATTTAGCGTTTTTCGCTTTTTAAGCGTTTATTTATTTCTTTGGATTTATTTTTCCTTACCAATATTACTTAGCATTAGAGGCCTTAAATACGGATTGAATTATCTTAATCACTATATTTAAGTTTGGGGTATTTCAATCTACCCCCCTTAAGAACTTTGTCCTCAAAGTTGCTCAGGTTATAGGGTTACAATGCTTGCTCATTCATACTTGTCTATGCCACGTCGTACATTCTTCCTCCTTACAACTCCTCAATCCATTACTCAAGATTCCTACTTTCCATGCCTTACCAATGTACAATAATTACTCCAATCCGCATTACTACCAACCATCTGGTTCCACATTACAAGGTTCATACATACATACAGTGCAAAGCTATCCCCAAAGCAATGCAATACACGTTACAATCCCGCAGGCACTCAGGTCATCTAGACACAGGACTCTTCTATGTCCCGCTGCCCTTGGAATAATACAATACGATACTCTACTACCTTCTCAGGCATACGCTTCTTGCAAATCCTTCATCTTCAGGCTAAGAAAAATTCTTTCGCAACTACTACTTAGAAATTTTCCAAAGCATACAACTCCAAATTCCAGTTTGTATTTATTGCTTCTACCCTATGCGTGATTCTTGTGACCACTTGAGGGGAGCTTCAAGAATCATTCGACCCTGATGTGATCAGCATCAGTGTTGAACTATCTTTCCACCCCAATTTGTGTTCGGCTTCCCTTGATCTGATCAGGATCAAGTTCGACTTCCCACATCCGTTTCAAACAACAGATAATTCAATCATTTTCATTTTCTACCTTTTTACTCTTCCTAGTCGTAATTACAATTTCATACAACTCCAAAGGATGGAATTCAGTCCATCAGCCATTCTCATCTACTTCCCAAATACTTTCCTCGGAATTTGATGCCTAAATGCTCATTTCATCAATCTTCTCTACTATTCTGACTAGGGAATACAATATTTAAGAAATTCAGCTGTCCTTAATTTACTTCCAATAACATACTTACGAATACACCACTCGTGGGCTACATTCCTCTACTACTCATAGACGATCCGTACTACTTCTTTAAGAATACAATACTTGTGGAGCTCCGTCCACTACTCATTCTCAATTGTCTCAAGACAATCACCTAGGGAACTCAATTTCCTCTAGGTTATACATCGGTTTTATACCGACTCAAGCATCGTAATGCCATGTCTAACTTCAATAGGCGCACGCTACAGGGATTATCGTTTCCCCAAGAGTTACTATACTCCTCTTTACTAATATTTTTACACTGGGGTTACAAGATGGGTATATTCATCCTATGGTATTCGCATCTCTTGTGCCCGATTACCACAGTTACAATATGAATGAATACGTATGTTTATTTAACATAAGTACCAATCATCAATTCGATTCTCATTTGTGCTATGCACATTATAGTTTCTGTGTTTTGTTCATGAAACTTACATTAAGCGGTTTTCGCTCTACCCCCCTTAAAAGGGATTACGCCCACGTAATCTACCATATGTTACTATTAAACATTGGTTTACTCGATTTGGGCAATCTGAAGCGTTTAGCTTCACTACGATATACTATACAATATGCTCTGGTCAAAGGGTCTTAACCATACCAATGGTTTAGTCTTTGCACCGAGGATTCCTATATGAGTTTATTTAACTCATAATTAATTCAGTTCTAGCCTATTAGGCTTCAAGGCATTAATAGCCATTCTTTCATACTTACTAGGTGTATTACATTTCCTAGCTAGGGCCCACTAGCTTCTGCTGCGCGACCCTGATAACTTGGGTTACTCACCCTTCATGTTATCCTTAATGTGCTATACATCACCTTTTTATCCCTCTATTATGGAAATAAGGTTTACTAACAGTGTGGTATTCTTTTACCGTTGTTTGAACTCAATGAGTTTTAGATTTTAACCAGCTCTCTGGTAATCTATTACACGTACTATTCGTACTCCCACGATTATTCCCTAAGTTCCTCCGACTTGTTGTCGGGCGAGGTTAAGTCACTACCTAGTTGCAGTGCTTCCTCTGTTGTTACTAGCTTCAGAATAATACCAGTTCTTCTGGTTCAGTACAAGTGTTCTTTGCTTGTATGACCTTGCATTCTCAATGCGTCGGTCCAAGTGACCTTCTTCAGTCTTCTTTCACCTTTTATTCCAATGGAATTCACATCTTGTGATTGTTAGTGTGCTTACACTCTTCGTGCTTCTTTGGCCTTAGGCCGCACGGTTTGTTGCTAAGCTTGCTTGACTGGCTTATGCCATGTTGTTGGTGAAAGAAGGGTTTACTACGGTTTACATTTCCCATATTCCTAGCTATCGCATTAGATCATTACTGCGCGAGTGCAATACCAAAACACTCAGTCATACAGAGTGCAGAGGCGTAAACGCTTGGCAGTAAATCACTTATGTGATAGGGATGAATATTTCTGCTTGTCATCTCATACTTATACTTCGTGTCATTGTCCAACTACTTCCTCATTCCGGTCGCTTGTTGCGCACCGTATTCTTACTCACTATACAACATCGTTTTTACGGTCTCCGTTACTGTGGTAGCTTACCTTTACTCCTTGCCATTATCGTTGGCACCATTTCCTTATGGTGTACAAACACTAGGAGGTTCCTAGTCATATGTATGACGGTTGTCGTAGTATACCGCAATACTATTATCTTCCCATTGTGGGGATGTTTTATTTCAATTTAGGTTTCATGTGTAGGTTAGCTTACCTCACATTACTTCCTCATTCATGATATAGTTTACCAAATAACTTGGTTGACCAAAGATGAAGTGGTTTATCGGGTTACAAGTTCTTGAGCGCCGGTCATCATGGTGTGCAATATGCACACTCATTGATTGTTTGACAATTACTGTCTCCTAGTGCTGAGCATTGATAATAGGCTCTAGCTATGCGGTTTTACTTTTGCATGTACATCCGGACATCCCCAAGCTTCAAGGGTTTTCTGGTCCCGTTCTCTAATTAAAGAGTATTCTATCACTGGTAGGTGGAAGTTCTCGTTGAGTGGTGTGTTTCCACTCATAGGTCTCATGACAAGGTTTATCATGTAAGTATTTATACATGGTTCACCACATGATTGGGTGCCTAAGGAGTATACTTACTCCTTCGAGCTTTGAGCTCTTAAGCGATGTGCTTCTACAGTCCACAGCCCCTCGTGGCGTAGTGGTTTGGAAATCTCATTTCCTATTCGTTGTCTCTTGGCAATATCTATGCACAGTTTTGTTGTTATAGTAGATGGAAGCCTTTTCTAAGGGTTCGCATCTTCACCACATTGGTGATCTTGGTTAACAAGAGGTGTCTTCCCTCGGGTTTCTCGTAGTGTCCAAGTGTGGACTAGGCCAATGTTGGCATTTATCCCGATTTCTGTGCCCCTGTGTTATCATTGCTACAGGAGGCATGAAGGTAGTTAAAGCTTGTCAACTGCATACTAGACTGATGCTCTAGTGACAGTGACGCTGAGTTGACCATTACTCCAAGCCACTCAAGAGGTTGAGTTTGAATTGATGGTCCAGTTGTGGATTTCTTGTCATATGGGATAATATTTCTTGCAAGTCCTGTTAGTAATGGTGTGGGTTTTGCCACTGTTTGAGTTCACACAACGTAGTTGGTTGGTGGCTTTTAAGCCTTATTGCTGCAAGCTATGCTCTTTGCAAGCTGCTTATACATGTTTCTACCCCATGTATACTCCGTAAGTTGGAGGTATTACTAGGCTCCATGGTAAGTCGTGACATCACGCTTCCGTTCATAGGAGACCCTTTAGGCAAGCTGATGCTAATTTAGGGTATTTCCTGTTAAGTGAAATCCCTTCGGTGTTCTAACCGAATGTTTGTTCTAGCTTCCGTGCTCTTATCAAGACACTTGTTCAACTGTTGTTATCTCAGACACCCTTCAAGGATTGCTCCTGGGTGCCGTTGGATCACGCCGTTACATCCGGCTGATGGTTATGACATGTGTTGTCCTATATACCGCCTTATGGTGTTGTATTAAGCTATTCCCTTTAGATTTATAACGTCTCCCGTCGTTGGGTAGGCCGTTTATACTTGCTCCTAGCGCTTGAGACTAGGTTTAATATTCCCTTCGATGATAGATTTTACTTCATGGTAATCTCGTGATTGCTCTTGGGCGTTCTATCCCATTTGTCGAGCATTATAGTGTTCATGTTAGGCGATTGCCTTACTGTGTTTAGGCTGGGTATACTTTCCAGCTGCCATGTATTTATTGATGTCCTGAGACATATCCAATGTCTATACTTACTAGTATGTGCTCTTTGCACTCCCTAGTTCCTATTCCTTATCTCAGATGGATTCTCTGAGTCCTTCCATACTTATTTCTTAGCTGAGTTCCTTCTCCCTGTTCGACTGGAGTTCCAGTTGTTCTGGTTTGGCTTACTCATGGTCCGTAGAACGGAGTTGACTACTTCCCGTGTTTCGTACACTACATGTATACATACGTGGGGTACCTTATTGATACGTTACCACTTACCCGACTATGTCAGGCCCACAAGCTCCTTCGGAGTGCGGTTGTCCCACATCCCGTAATTGGGTACACTCGTAGTGTTCGTCACACGCCTAGGTGAAGTATTCTATTGTCAACTCCTCTTGTATCATTCTATGATACTCACCGTAATTCTGTTGGTTTGGTTTTAAAATCCAAGGTTTAAAGAAAAATTGTGGTTTTGAAAAAATTTTGGTTTCAAAAAAAATTATGGTTCGGTGTTAAAAGAAGTCTCTCATGGTGTAGCCATGTTTGAGGTCTTGACCAAGTCGAGCTTCTCGCTGACCGGTATGTTCTAATACAGTGATCCGGCCGTTAGGCCTTTCTAAGGTTCCATACTTCTAGTTGTTAGGATGTGTGATCCTGTAGTTGCTTCTTGTAGCCACGTACATTACTATGTACTGTGGTGCGTTAGAGTTCCTTTACATATTTCTGCCCTTACTGCACTTGCCGTGGCAAGTGCGCGGTACTGGTGGTTTTTGGGTAATTCTACCGATCACGGTATGGTTTCCATTCATAATTGGTAATCTTGCTTACTCTTCCTTTGATCTTGTTGATCATTTACTTGGTTAATCACTCTTCTAGTAACTTCTCATGAGTTTGACATAGCTGTCATTGATCAGGGTACTTCTCCAATCCTTGGAGCTTCCCCTTTGACTTGGTTGTGTTGTTCCTTGTTGCTTATTCCCACACGTTTGTTGTGGTTACTGAGCCTGATTTGGTTTAGGCACTACGTTGTAGTTACGTCAGATTTATCTTGTGAATATTCTGTAGCTGTCTGAGCTATGTTGGCCAGGTTTGTAACCTTTTTGGCGTTGTAGTTTTGGAGTCAGTCACTCCCGACTATGTCCTTAGCCAGCTAGCTCACCGTTGGTGGTGTTGCTTGGCTATTACTGTTGTCCCGTAGACTTGTGTCTCGGGTTTCATTACTGCTCCTGTTTCCATTTCGTTGCACGGTTAGTGCTTCCTTTCCTGTTGCTGGTTGTTTAGCTGGTTGCGACTGCTAAGCATGTCGCCCCATGCTGTTGCAAGTTATAGCCTCCTTGTGGTTGGAGTGTTTATACTACCGCTATTAAGTGCGGTTATTGTTGTTCAACCGGGATCCACTTCCGGGTCTTCCATTTCTTGGAATCTGTCATACGTCGGTCTTGTTTACTGTGTGATTGCTTCACAACTGCCAGATCGGGTTTTCCCCGAGTATGAGAAGCTTTTCTTCTCTATGGCGTCCTTTCCCAAGTTATACAATGGGGTTTGCGGTGGGCGGGACTGGTGTTGTAGGTATCCGGTACTCACCGGGAGTTCCTAACTAGCATCTCTCTAATGCTATCACTCAGCCCTTAGCCCTAAGCTTCTAATTCCTAACTCGGTATTCTGAACTCGGTATTTCCAGTCATCAGAGCGATACTTCGCTCTGATACCACTTTTTGTAACACCCCTACTATTAATTCAATCATTACCGTCCAATCTCCTCGTGCTTCCCGAGTCACGCAGCGGATACATACTTACATACATCGGGTGATACAATGCCGTTAGTCACCCACGTGACTAACAAGGCTACTACTGCTACTATACACAGCATCGGTCTGATGGACCGGAATATCCGAGTACTACTTAATACAATACATACTCTCATTACATACTGGATACTACAATACTCCATTCGATACATTACTCCATTCAATACAATACTCCACAATTCCGTACAAGATAATACACTACGCATACCGAGTTTACTAGGTTCCAAAATCAATACAGTACTTCTCCCAATTCATACACACTCACTAGAAGTCAATCTGCTACCCATTCCTCACAAACTAATACTTCTAATTACAAGGGCGCCACCGGTCTCTTACCTTGACCGTATTCGCTCCGGGTACCTGCACACTAAAAATGTTCCCCCGAGGGGGTCAGCTTACGCTGAATATGATAACCGCATACCCCGCGTACTAGCGAGGGTACGCCGACCATTTGGTCGAATACATGCAATTCATTTTGCATTACATACATGCATACATACTTTCATACATACATACATACATACATGCTTTCATTCACGGTACTACAATACTACACAAGGTACACATACATACGTACAGTACAATACATGCTTGGAAGACAATACAAGTCAACCAATACTTACTTACCATCCTCCAGAATACACATACACAATACATACTCGTTACATACTCAATACGCAATACGGAGATACACTTCTCCAATTCATACAGAAGGCTTGTTAGCTTCTTTACACACCCGGGTTAATCGGGTGTTCAATACTCATTTACTCAAGGTCAATGACTTACAACAGTCAAGACCAATACACATACGATACTTACTTCTTACATACTTTACTTCCAGTTAAGTCGGTATGACCTCCGGGCAGGGAATACTACTTCCCACCACCGGGCTTTAGGGTGGCCCACTAATCCAGGATACTACCCATACAAAGGGAATTGGTCCAAGGAAAAGATCATAGCCAGGATTCGGTTCCAACCTCTTGTGGTTCCTTATCCTCACGCGTGGCCGAAACTATATCGGGCTTCTACTCATTCCATTTTACTCAATACTCATGTTAGGAGTTAGGTTGTTAGGAATTAGTAGAAGTCCATAATCACTTCCATACATACTTACATACACAAGTACTCATACTTACACATACACTTCATTTCCATTCATACATTTCATGAATTATACAAACTAAATGTTCAAGAGCATAAACAAGAACAATATAGTTCAAACACATATAAGTGCAATATAAATCCGATTCATGCATTTATCTTGTTGGTGATCACATAAGCACACAAATCGGGGTAACCAAGTTAGGATACAGGGCATGAGGAAATCATACCGTTCACCGTCGATACGTTCTACCGGTTCCTTTGGGATCAACTATTTGATTCCTATACATACATGAAGTATGATCAATGATCTATTATTGATCTAACTTACTCCTCATTATACTTTCAATATTACTTACTACTTCTTACATTCATACTTGGTTATAAAACCATTCTTTTCTTTACTACTTCTTACAACTTGTTCTTACATTACTTACTTCTTACCATTATTACTCCATCAATGGTGTATTACTACATATATGCTAGGTATAGGCATAGGCATATATATATTATAATGATTACTATAGTCATATAATAAAACATTTTTTTTTTTGACCGACCGACCCACCCTGGGTCGGTCCCTGGGTCGGTCGGGTGCAGAGACTCGATTACTGAAAATTTCAGACCGACCGACCCAGCCAGGGTCGGTCCATTGGGTCGGTCGGTTACAGAAAGAATCCTACTCAAAATTTCCTCGACCGACCCAGGCAGGGTCGGTCCCCTGGGTCGGTCGCTGCAGACATTTCCACCAAAGTTCCACTCGACCGACCCAGACAGAGTCGGTCCCTGGGTCGGTCGGATGCAGAAGCTTCGGATTACAGATTTTCGGGTCGACCGACCCTGCTAGGATCGGTCCTAGGGTCGGTCCAGCCCAGTACCATTTTAATTACTTATTTTGAATCCCAAACTCTACTCAATTCACACCCAATCTTTTCCTACTCATTTCCACATGTTTCCTACATGTTTAAACACCATTAAATCCTCTAGTTCACCTTCGTTCATCCATCAAACTCATTGCTAAATCCATCAATCCACTTACACCATTTCCTCCCTTCATTCCAGCACTTATACCAATTTTCTTTCTTCATTGCTACAGATTTTCATCCAAACTTCTAACATCCAATACTTCCTCTACCAATGTCACTCCTAGCATCCCAAATACCTCCTCTTACCATGCCAATTCATTTCCAAGCAATTGTACCATCTATACCCAAGTCCAACATTCATTTTACCAAATCTTGCACACCATTTCTTCTTAGTTCCACAATGCAATCTAATACCTCTTTGCTACAGATTTTGGTTCCCACTTCCACCATTCAATACTCCCTCTATCAATACCATTCCTAGCATCCTAATTGCATCCTTCCACTCAAGTTCTCCCCATTATCTAGCTCCATTCAAATCTGTTACAACATGGTTAATCACTCACAACTACTACCAAAACACACCTAGTTATTGTCTGGGTTGTTCTCTCTCCTTATACATCCAAGTCCTCTAATTTCCATACAAATTTGGGCAGAGGTTCCCCTATATTTTTAACATTGCCCACACATTGTTTCGGCTCACAAATGCCCATTTATACAACCTGTTTATTCAAGGCATCAATGCTCACATTTCAGCTCCATCACAACACAATAATTTCCTGCACATACACATTTACTTCCCAATGTTCTACCCAAGCTTTTAAACCTCTTCCAAGGCCTCAAAACTGTACATTCTACTCCTCATTATACTACAACATACCAATTACTCATTACCATATACATTACTCATTTTTACTACACAAAATCTGTTACACTACAATACATAAACCAACTCAAGGTAAGAGCATTTACCTTGTGATTCTAGTTTCCCTTTCTTTCTTTCCCTTCCCTTCCTTTCTTCTTTCTTTTCCTTTCTTTCCTTCTTGTTCTCGGTTTCAAATGGAGTTCACACTCCAATGCTACAGCCCATACCAATACACAAATTCTAACTTAGCATTTCACCCTTAAACTAATCTAGGGTTTACATACTTATTTAATGTTTAAAATGAAGCATTACCTCCCAATGGCTAGATGAAGCTTTGGACAGCAACAATGTCAGAATTCCAACTCCAAAATGAAGCCAAAATCGGCTGGGGAACAAGGCATAAAACAAGGCTAGAGTTTGAATTTTCGTTTTGCCAAAAGGAGCTAGGAAAAGATGGATTTTTAAACTTCTTTTTACCTCAAAACATCAAGGTGAAGGAGGGGCTTCTAATGGTGGACTCAAACCTTCAAATGGAGAATATCCATGGAGATGAAAGTGGGTGTTTTCGATTTTTGAAATGAGGAAGATGATCTCCTTTGCAAGGGGATTCCAACGGTACAGTTTTTATGTGATTTGGAGGAGTTTTGAGCCTCCAAAAATGGGAGAGAAGGAGAGGGCTGGTGTGGTTTGCTCTTATCGCCATTAGAGGGCTTAGGAAGAAGAAAGAAAATGAGAGAGAGAGAGAGATCGTGAATGAGGGAGTGGGTGTGAGGAGAGAGATTTGTGTTTGTTTTTTTTTTTAATTATTTCCTTGTCCTTTAGCACATAAGAGGGAAATAAAGAGAGGAGGGAGTAAGTGAGCCGGCCCCCCCATATGCACCCATACAGATTTTTGATTTTTATTGCTAAAGTGGACACATTAGTTTTGATTTATTACATTCTCACCCCACAACTTCCCGGTTGTTACAGTTTTTGCTAGCCGGAACCCGTTTTCCGGAATTTTCTCGTTTCTTTATTTTTATTGGTTATTAAGCTTTCATAAACGCTTAATATTTATTTAATGACTTATAATTTTTACGGGTTCGTTTGACCATTTAAAATCACGTTTTCGGGTCTCCTCGAAAACGTGCGTTAAAGCTCTATTAGCGTTTTAAGACATTTCTTGGATCCGTTTTCTTCGGGAATCGTTCCCATATATTATTTAGGTCTTATTAAACCTTTAGAATCCATATAATACGCTAACCGAGGTCTCATACCTCCCATGGTTATTTAACGCTTATTTAGCGTTTTCCGCTTTTAAGCGTTTATTTATTTCTTTAGGATTTATTTTTTCCTTACCAATATTACTCTAGCATTATGAGGCTCTTGAATACGGATTGGAATTATCTTAATCACTATATTTAAGTTTGGGGTATTTCACCCCTCACTGTCTATCACGTCCCTTTTTGGGACAGGGGATATACAGCCCCTCACTGTTACCATTGAAGACGCGCGCACGTCGAAAGAAAGATTTCCAAGATTGACCTTTTCCAAAAATCCCGCTAGATCACCAACTACCCAGAGCAATACCAAACACTCAGTCCTACAGTGCAAAAGCGTAAACCCTAAGCAGCCAATGTCTAACGGGCACCAAGTGAAACCAATACCCAAGTGAGTTCCACATCCAAGGCTCAGTTAGTCACACAAGCTGAGTCAGTCACACAACCATTTCCTTTTTAGAAGTTCCTCTTAAAGCCAGTTAGCATTTTCCAAAACATTCCACAAGTCAATCAGCAAAAATAACGTAGTACGAGAAATCGTACAAAACATTCCATAGAGTCCAAAACACAACAAGCTGAGTACGAGAAATCGTACAAAACATTCCATAGAGTCCAAAACACAACAAGCTGAGTACGAGAAATCGTACAAAACATTCCATAGAGTCCAAAACACAACAAGCTAAGTACGAGAAATCGTACCTGGGTAACGCTGTAGCAGTTCTAGTCAACTTGCACAAACAATCAACAGTACTCTGAAGAATATTAAAGGTAGTCCATCATCAATCACTTGTAGCCTAAGTTAAGCTTAAATAAACTCCTTACTCTTATTCCAAAGCCTCAATTGTCTTTTAAGCCCTCACTTATGAGTTATGTATAATCTTTGAGTTACCTGAGAACGTTGTATAGCCCAAGGTTGTAGGATCAAGGAATGTATTTTATTAACACCTGCTAACTGTCCACTCCTATCCACTTAATTCATACTTAACCACAATCCTCACACTAAAGACCTTTATAACATAAGTGCATTATATGTTATTCAATCAATCTTAGAATTTCAATAACAATTCTTAAGCTTAATACTTTTACTCTTACTTTAGAATAACATCGTCTCATGACCTACAATAGGTTTATCTTAGAATACTATACTATTAATTCACAATGTAATGATTATGTATTTTATCAATATCTACTAGATAATCTATTGGGATTAAGTTTTCCCCTTAACTTAATTAAGATCTACATCTTGTATATTGGAACCACAGTGTTGTAGACGCATTATATCATAACCTAATTGAGTTACTAGCTCATTTATCTTATCTTTAGTCCAGAAAGACTTTTTATTACATCCAACTAATAATCTTGACATAAGATGTTAAATTACTTTTCATCTTGAAACAACTATATTATAGTTAACTTAGTTTTATCGAATAAAAAGTTCAAAGGTTTTAAGTACCAAATTCCTATTTATAAACCATCCTATAAATTCTCACTACTAAATACCTCACTCAATTGTATACTCACATCCTGAATATTGGTAATAAATGTATTTTATATGGCTTATCTAATTCTAAGAAACTTAAGGATAATTATTTAGATAAATTTCCAAATCATCGTTTAATATAGAATATATCATAATTCTTTTAATGATTCTATCTTAAAACATTAAGTTATATTTCCTACCATAAATGTTAAGAATAATTGAATCTAGACTTACTAATCCACCTCACATTTAGATGTAAAGTATTTTACTTATCTTATTATGGTTTTATATTAAGAACATCTAGATGTAAACGTATTACATTTATTTATTAATTCTATAGTAAGTACTATTGTGTAAAAATCTAATTACAAATATTCCTAAGTCCCTACTTATTAATTACCTAACCAAATTATAGATTTACATTCTGGTCTTTGACAAATAATATTACACATGTTATTTTATATGGTTTATAAATCCTAGAAATCCAAGATAACTCTTAAGCTTAATTTCATAACCACAATTCAATACTACCTCATATAATATTCTTTTAATAGTATTAGTATAGGTTTAGTTAACTTATAAATTCCTTCATATTCTATTTGCTATAAGGTATTTTATGTCTTTATTTATTTATTTATCGTGTATGTATACTAGGATTTATTCAAGACATTCTTTATGTAGTTTTTTTTGTATTAATTATGTTTAATAACATTTAGGCATAACTACAACCGACCTATGGTTTATTAAAAAAGTGTTTCCCTTATTTATTTCATATGATGAAGTATACCCGTATTAGAATTAACTAAGACATTCCCTATGTAATTTATCATATTAAACTATCTTATTAAAAAACAACCTTAAACTGTATTCCAAGTATATTTCGTAAAGCATTTCTTTTACTATATCTTAGGATTCTAGCTCTTAATATATTTAATTATGATAAGTGTTAATTAAATTAATTCCTTGTTTTACTCTAAGTTACTACTTAACTCCCTTTTTATAAATGCGTAAAAATATATATATATATATATATATATATTATATATCCTTAGTTTAATTAAAATATTTCCTCCCATATAATATAGTAAATAGAATGTAGGATTAAATTCCTTAATTTATATAAATTTCTACTTAAGTAAGTATATATACATATATGTAAATAATTCCACTTCTCTTAAACTATACAAAAACATTTATAAACTTACTGTTATAAAATGTTAATTTAGTTCCCCCTTATTTCCCCAGCTTAAAAGTTAATTAACAAACCTTACTTTAATTTTTGGTTACATTAAAACTTTATATTATAGGCTATTCTTATGAAAAACTCATAAACACAATTTTTAATACCTTTTATCATTGCCAAAAAAATTCCCAAATTTAATATACAGTAACTATAACATTTGACATATTATAAAATTTTTATTTCATAAAAATATCTTTTTAATTTAGCCAAATAATTCCAGAAAACCCTAACTTGTAAAAATCATAACTTATGTTAAAAACTCCAAAACAAACCATATAATTTACATAAAAATAAACTAGATAAAATAAGGAATCTATGGTTAAAATTTCAGTCACAAAATACCTTCGGGAAGGCCATTAACTAAAATTAACAAGTTAGAGTTATTTACTGAATTTTTATAGAAACTTAAACAACTTAAATCGCCCGATCTAATCTTGGCCATCCAATCTCTTAAACAAGATCAGACGGCCCCTGTATCGCGAGTTCATCAGTGGAAACCATAGCAGGTCGAGTATGAATTCACCAATATCTCCTAATCTACAGAACGAAATCGAATGATTCTTGTTTCTATGGATTCGTAATCAAATTTCGGTTCTATTGGTATCAATTTCACCAATTATAATGCTGAGTTCATCAGGTTCGAATACGATTCGAGAGTTAGGGTTCTTATTAGTTTCTGAGTTTAATTCGAAAATAAATCCGACGAAATCCCTAATAGGCACGTAATTGATTCAATTAAACATGGGTTAGGTCGAAACAAACTACGAACACATTATCGGAGCAATTTGATCGGAGACTCACCGGATTGTGCGAATTGGGGAATTCCAATTCGAAACTGGGAAAAAAAACTCGAACTTTATACAGTTCGTGGTGCCAACTTTGCGGATCTATAACTAGCAGTACAAAACGAGTTAGATTATGAGTAAGGGCTCATTGGAAAGAAGAATTGTAGATCTACGTATTGGTCGCAAGATCTAAACCTAACTCGCACCATACAGAAATATATTGAAGTCACAAAACACGAGTTTACCTCTCTTTTCGGTGGTATTTTATGTGCTGTTGAAACCGAAACTTTAGACCTCTATATCTCCCAACTGGTTACGAATCAGACTTGGCATAAACACGAAAATTGTAGAGGGATAAGAGATCTTTACAACGAGCTAAGAAATCGAATTTTGGTTGATTAACGAAGAAGTTATGATCGACGCAAGTTACCTGAAATCGAAGAGGAATGGAATTCTGGAAATAGTTTTCGCAAGGTGGCTACTTTGGCCTCGATTTTCCCGTTGACTCAGAAGGAGTTAGGGTTGTATGAGTAATGGTTGGAAGAGGAATTGTAGGAGAAGAGAATGGTGAAACGGCATGGAAAATATTGAAGATGTAAAGTTATAGCCGTCTAAATTAGGGCAAAGTAAGGGAAATCGGTTACCGAAATTCAGGGAAGAAATCGGCTAAGTGTGGGCGACCCATGACAGAGTGACACGTGGCATCTCTTAAATTTTGATTCAAACTTCAACTAGCATAATTTGGCTAGGATGATCCGTTTTTTGACGTTCTTTTTATCGATCTTCATGGTTTTTCATAACCTATTATTAATATAGGTTTCATGGCCTGGTTTGACCATTCTCAAAAAGTCAACTCTAGCAGGCTTAATAAGCTTTAAGGTTCTAGAATTTTATATTGACTTTTATGTTTCAAAACATGTTCCAACACTTCCTAAAAATCTTTATAATATAGTTGGAGTGTTTTAGAATTTTCCCAAGATTTATGGACTAATAATCTTATTATTAAATTCATAATACTATATAATAATTAGGGTTAAATAGGAGAAAACCCTAAATAAATTTCATAATTCCATATAATAACTTAATATTCATAATTCCATATAATAATTTAATATTCATAATTCCATATAATAATTAATACTTAATATTATTTTAAAGGTTTAATAAAAATCCCCTAAATTAATTTTATATTAATTTAGGGTATTTCAGTATCACCCATCGTATGTAAGTATGTGCCGCTGCGTGAATCTGGAGTATGAGGAGATTGGACGGTAATGACAGTATTAGCAGTTAGGGGTGTTACAAAAAGTGTATCAGAGCGAAGTATCGCTCTGATGACTGGAAATACCGAGTTTAGGATACCGAGTTCGGAATTAGAAGCTTAGGGCTAAGGGCTGATGTTAGCATTAGAGAGATGCTAGTTAGTAACTAACCGGTGAGTACCAGATACCTACAATCCAGACCCGCCCTCCACAAACCCACTGTATAATTTGGGAGAGAACGCCAGAGAGAGGAAAGTCCTCTCATACTCGGGAAAACCCGATCTGGCAGTTACGAAATCACAGTACGTAAACATGAACCGACATGTAGTAGATTCCAAGAACTAGTCCCAGATGGATCCCGGTTGAACGACAATGCCCGCACTTAATAGCGGTGGAATAAGCACTCCAACCACAAGGAGGCTACAACTTACAACAGCATGGGGCGACGTGCTTAGCAGTCGCAAGAACTTGGCTAGTGAACCACCAGCAGGAAAAGGAGCACCAAGCGTGCAGTAGAGCGGAAAAAGGAACAGTAACAAGATCCGAGACACAAGTCTACGGGACGGTAATACCTAAATAATTCCACCTATGATATACTAACCGACTAAGGACATAGTTGGGAACGGTTAACTCCGGAACTACAACGCCAAAAAGGTTACAATACCTGGCCTACAAAGCTCAAGTGGCTACAAGGACAATCACAAGATATAATCCGATGCAACTACAAGAGTAGTTCCTAGACAAGCTAAGGCTCAATCACCACGGTAAACCAGTGGGAACGAGCAACAAGGGAAAACATAAAACTAAATAAATGAGGATCTCCAAGGATTGGAAAAGTACCCCGACCAAGACAACCATGTCAAGATCAATGAGAAGCTACTTAAAAGGATCGAGTATCCCAAACATAGATCAATATGATCAAGGGAAGAGTCAATAAGACTATTAAATACAAGTGGAAACCATACCAAGACCGGTATAGGTTTAACTAAAAACCAACAGTACCACGCACTTGCCACGGCAAGTGCAGTAAGGGCAGGAACATGTAGAGGAACACTAACACACCACAAGTACATAGTAATGTACCAAGACCGCAAAAAGCGACTACCGGATCACGTATCCTAAAAACAGGAAGAATGGAACCTTGGAAAGGCCTAACGGCCTAACCATTGTATTAAGGACATACCAGCCAGCAAGCAGCTGGACTTGGTCAAGACCTCAAACATGGTTATGCCATGAAGAACATCTTTTAACACCGAACCGCTATTTTTTAAACCAAGTTTTCTTTCAAAACCACAAACCTTCTTTTAAAACCTTGGATTTTTTTTAAACAAAACCAACAATACGGTGAGTATCATAGAATGATACAAGAGGAGTTGACAATAGAATACTTCACCTAGGCGTGCGATGAGCACTACGAGTGTACCTAATTACGGGATGTGGGACAACCGCACTCCGAAGGAGCTTGCGGGCCTGACATATAGTTAGGTAAGTGGTAACGTATCAATAAGGTACCCCACGTATGTATACATGTAGTGCACGAAACACGGGAAGTAGTCTACTCCGTTCTACGGACCATCAGTAAGTTCAAACCAGAACAGCTGGACACCTCAGACGATCAAGGAGAAGGAACTCAGCTAAGTAATAGGTATAAAGGAACTCGGAGAACCCATCTGAAGATAAGGAATGAGGATTAAGAAGCACAAAGAGCGTAGACTAATAAGTATAGACATTGGATATGTCTCAAAGTCTTCAAGCAAATACATGACAGCTGGAAGGTATATCTAGCCTAAACACTGTAAGGCAAAAGCCTAACGTTAACACCACAATGATCAACATACGGGACGGAGTTCCCAAGAGCAATCACAAGATTACCATGAGGTATAATCCATCAATGGAGAGAATCGTAAACCTAGTCTAAACGCTAGGAGAAGGTATAAATGGTCTACCCAAGAACGGGAGACGTTATAACTCAAAAAGGGAATAACTCAAATACAATACCACAAGGCGGTATAGTAGACACAACATATCGTAAACATTATCCGGATGTAACGGCATAACTAACAACACTCAGGAGCAATCCTTGAAGGGTGTCTGAGTTAACAACAATCAAACGAAGTGTCATAATAAGACCATGACAGCTGGAACGAACACTCGGTTAGGACACCGAAGGGATTTCACTTAACGGGAAATACCCTAAATCACAAAAGGCACTGATTAGCACCAGATTGCCTAAAGGGCCTCCCATGAACGGAAGCGTACGTGATGTCACGACTTACCATGGAGCCCAGCAATACCTCCAACCTATGGGGTATACAGGGAGTGGAAACATGTATAAGCAGCTTGCAGCAATAAGGCTTAAAAGCCATCAACCAACTATGTTATGTAAACCTTAACGGTTGCATAACCCACACCATTTGATAACAAGACTTGCAAGAGATATTGTCTCATACGACAAAGAAATCAAAAATTGGACCATCAATTCAAACCCAACATCCTGAGTGGCTTGTAGTAATGGCCAACTTAGTGTCACTGTCACTGTCACTGTCACTAGAGCATCAGTCTAGTATACAGTTGACAAGCCTTTAATTACCTTCATGCCTTCTGTAGCAATGGTAGCACAAAGGCATAAGAATCGTGATAATACCAACATTGGCCTAGTCCACACTTGGACACTACGAGAAACCCAAGGGAAGATACCCTTGTAACCAAAGACCACCAATGTGGTGAAGATGTGAACCCTTAGAGAGGCTTCCATCTACTATCACAATAAAGCCTACGCATATAGATATTGCCAAGGGGCGATGGGATAAGGAAATGAGATTTCCAAACCATTACGACTTAAAGGAGTAAGTATACTCCATATGCACCCAAGCATGTGGTGAACCCTTGTGTAAACACAAAAATGGTAGACCTTGTCATGAGACCTATGAGTGGAAACAAACCTCTCAACAAGAACTTTCATTTATCAGTGATAGAATACTCTCCAATTGGAGAACGGGACCAGAGAACCCTTGAAGTTCTTGGGGATGTCCCGGTGGTGTACATACAAAGTAAAACTACACAGCTAGAGCCTATAACCAATGCTCGGCACTAGGAGACAGTAATTGTCAAGAACAACCAATGTGAATGCACATTGGACACCACGAATGACCAGCGCTCAAGAGAGCTTGTAACCCGATGAATTACCTCATCCTTGGTCAACCAAGATACTTGGTAAATTGTATCATAAATGATTATAGAATGCGTGGTAAGCTAACCTACACATAAAACCTAAGTTGAATAAGACATCTCCACATTGGGAAGATGATAAGATTGCGGTATGCTACGACAACCGTCATACACACGAACACAGGAAAACTCCTAGTGTATTTACACCATAAGGAAATGGTACCAACAACAATGGCAATGAGTAAAGCGAAACTACGACAGTAACAGAAATAGTAAAAACAAGTTTGTACAGCAAGTAAGAATACGGTGCGCAACAAGCGACCACTATGAGGAAGTAGTGGATAAGGACACAGAGTATAAGTACGAGATGATAGACAGAAATATTCCTTCCTATCACATAAGTGACTTACTGTCAAGCGTTTACGCCTCTGCACTCTGTATGACTGAGTGTTTTGGTATTGCACTTGTGCAGCTAATGATCAATGGGATGGCTAGGGATATGAAAAATGTAAACCATAGTAAACCCTTCTCTTCACCAACAAACATGGCATGAGCCAGCTAAGGAAGCTTAGCAACAGACCGTGCGGCCTGAGGCTAAAGAAGCACGAAGAGTGTAAAGCACACTAACAATGACAAGATGTGAATTCCATTGGAATAAAAGGCGAAAGGAGACATAACAAAGTCACTAGGACCGACGCATAGAAATGCAAGGTCATACAAGTAAAGACACTTGTACTGAACCAGAAGAACTGGTATGTTTCAGAAACTATTGACACCAGAAGAAGCACTACAACTAAGTAGTGACTTAACCTCGCCCAACAATAAGTTGGAGGAACTTAGTGAATAATCGTGGAAGCACGAATAGCATGTGCAGTAGATTACCAGAGAGCTGGTTACAAGCTAAAACTAATTAAGTTCAAACACGGTAAAAGAATACCGCATTTGTTTAGTAAACCTTATTCCCATAATAGACGGATAAAAAGGGTTATGTGTAGCACATTAAGGATAACATGAAGGGTGAGTAACCCAAGTTATCAGGGTCGCGCAGCAGAAGCTAGTGGGCCCTAGCTAGGAGACAATATACCTAATAAGTATAATAGAACGGCTATTAATGCCTTGAAGCCTAATAGGCTGGAACCGAATTAAGTATGAGTTAAATAAACCCATATAGGAATCATAGGTGCAAAGACTAAACCATTGTTATGATTAGGACCCTTTGACAAGGGTATATTATGTAACAAACTGTAAAGAAGCTAAAACGCTTCAGATTGCCCAAATTGAGTAAACCAATGTTTAATAATAATAACATATGGTAGATTACGTGGGTGTATTCCCTTTTAAGGGGGGTAGAGCGAAAACCGCATAATGTGAATTTTATGAATAAAACATATAAACTATAATGTGCGTAGCACAAATGAGAATTGATTGGATGATTGGTACTATGTTAAATAAATATAAGTATTCATTCATATTGGAATTATGGTAATTAGGCATGAGAGATGCAAATACCATAGGATGGATATACTTACCTTGTAACACCATGTAAGAGTGTTAGTAAAAGAAAAGTAGCGAGTAGTGAATGGAGCTCCACAAGTATTGTAGCCTTTGAAGAAGTAGTACGAAATGAATGAGAGTAGTGTATACCTAGGTAAGTTATTGGAAGTAAATTGAGGACAACTAAATCCTACAAGTATGGCAATCCCTAGTTAGAATATTTGAAACAATAGAGAGTAATGGATGGAAGTAGTGAAGATTGAGGAAATGAGTACTTAGGTATTGAACCTCGAAGTAAAGCATTTGGGAAATAGATTGAGAATGACTGATGGACCGAATTCCATCCTTGGAGATGTATGAATGACTAGGAAGAGTAAAAAAGATAAAACATGAAAATAATTGAATTAATTGCTTGTTTGAAACTGATGTGGGAAGTCGAACTTGATCCTGATCAGATCAAGGGAAACCGAACACAAATTGGGGTGGAAAGATAGTTCAACACTGATGCTGATCACATCAGGGTCGAATGATTCTCGAAGCTCCCCTCAAGTGCTCATAAGAATCACACATAGGATAGAAGTAATGAATATAAATTGGAACTTGGAGTTGGATGCTTTAGAAAGATTTCTAATTAGCTGATGGGAAGGATTTTCCTTAGACTGAGAATAAGGATTTGGTTAGAAGCTTATACCGGAAAAGATAGTAGTGTAGCATATTGTATTATTCCAAGGGCAGCGGGACATAGAGGAGTCCTGTGTCTAGATGACCTGAGTGCCTGCGGGACTGTATGTGTATTGCATTGCTTTGGGGATAGCTTTGCATTGTATATATGTGAAAACCTGGTAAGGTGGAACCAATGATTGGTAGTAATGTGGATTGTAGTAATTATAGTACATTGGTATGGTATGGAATGTAGAGACCGTGAGTAATGGATTCGGGGAATTGTAAGGAGGAAGAATGTGTGACCTTGGTATTAGACATGTAAGAATGAGTAAGCATTGTAAACTTATAACCTCGAACAACTTTGAGGACAAAGTTCTTAAGGGGGTAGATTGAAATACCCCGAACTTAAATATAACGATTAAATTATCCTAATCCTTATTTAAGAGACTAATAATGATTAAGAAATATTGGTAAAGGAAAATAAATCCAAAAGAAATAAAGAAACGCTTAAAAAGCGAAAAACGCTAAATAAGCGTTAAATAACCATAGGAGGTATGAGACCTCGGTTAGCGTATTATGTGGATTCTAAAGGCTTAATAAGGCCTAAAAAATATATGGGAACAACTCCCGAAGAAAACAGATTCAAATAATGAATTAAAACGCAAATAGAGTTTTAACGCACATTTTTTCGAGAAAACCCGAAAACGTGACTCTAGGCGGTCAAACGAACCTGTAAAAATTTTGAACCACTAGATAACAATAATTAAGCGTTAAAGAAAGCTTAGTAATCAATAAAATTAATGAAATGAGGAAATTCTGGAAAACGGGTTCCGGCTAGTAAAAATTGTACAAACGAGAAGTTGTGGGGCGTAAACTGTAACAAAGCAAAAGTAATGTGTCCACTTTTGTAAATAAAAATGCAAAATTTGTGGGTGTGTGTATGGGGGGCCGGCCAGCTATTATTCCCCTCTCTCACACTCTCTTAACTCTTCCTCACTCACAAATAAAGAAAAGTAAAAAGGGCACTCTCTCTCCTCCACTCCCCCTCCCTCTCACGATTTCCTTCTCCCTCTCATTTCTCTCCTTCCTTCCAAAGCCAACAATGGAGATTTGGAGAAGCAAGTGCAGCCCCATCTTTCTCTCCATTTTTGAGCACCCAAATCTTGTCCAAAAATTATAAAAATCATACCATTGGAATCCCCTTGCAAAGGAGATCACCTTCCTGCTTTCAAAAATCGAAAACCACTACTTTCATCTCCATGGGTATTCTCCATTTGAAGGTTTGAGTCCACCATTGGAAGCACCTCCATCTCCTTATCATTTTGAGGTAAAATAGTCTCGAAACTCCATCTTCTTCTAGCCCCTTTTTAGCAAAACGAAAATTCAAAACTTAGCCTTGCTTTGTGCTTTGTTGTCCAGCCGATTTTGGCTCCCCATTGGTGCTGGAATCTTGCTCTCTTGCTAACCAAGAACTCCATCTACTCAGTGGAAGGTAATACTCTTGTAAAACCTTAAACATGTACAAACCCTAGATTAGTAAAGATGGTTTCTAAGTAGTGGTGTGTATTGATATGGGCTGTAGCATTGGAGTGTGGACTCCATTTGAAATCAAGAACAAGAAGGAAAGAAAGGAAAAGAAAGAAGAAGGAAAGAGAAAGGAAGAAAGAAAGGAAACTAGAAATAACAAGGTAAATGTTCTTACCTTTAGCTAGTTTTGTGTATGGCATTGTAACAGATTTTAAATGCTTGAAATGAGTAATGAAGGAGATTATGAGTAGTAGGTATGTTGAAGTATGAAGAGTAAGGTAATATAGCGGTTTTGAAGCTTGTAAATGTTGTTTGAAAACTTGGGAAAACCATGGGTATTGTATGTATGTGTGCAGGAAATTTGTGTGTTGCAGTGTGAGTAATGATGTGTGAATGAATATGGAGATTGGGAATGAATTGTGAATTGAAATGGTATGAGGGCAAAGTGAGAATTTTAGGGGAACCTCTGCCCAAATTTGTATGGAAATTAGAGGACTTAGATGTGGAAGAAGAGGGAATAACCTAGACAATAACTAGGTGTGTTTTGGTAGTTGATGTGAGTGATTAATCATGTTGAAAACAGATGAAGAGGATTTCAGCAATGGGGGGAACTAGAATGGTAATGGTTAGAATAAAAATCTGTAGCAAGAGGTACTGGATTGCATTGGAGAAACTAGAAAAAATTAGAGTACAAAATTAGTGAAATGAATGTTGGACTTGGGTATAGGTATTGTATTTGCTTGGAAATGTATTTGGGATGCTAGGAGTGACATTGGTAGAGGAAGTATTGAGTGGTAGAAGTTGGGTTAAAAATCTGTAGCATAAGTAAAACAAAAACTGTTACATATGTGGGAAGAGAAGTGAGGAAATTGTGTAAGTTGATTGATGGATTTAGTAATGGGATTGGTGGATGGATTGAGGTATATTAGGAAGCCTAAATGGCACTAAAACATGTGGGATTACATGTAGGAAGATTGAGGGAGTAATGGGTAAGAAGAGGGGCTGAAAACAGAAATAAAGATGCAAATACTAGGCCGGACCGACCTTGGGACCGGACTTGCAAGGTCGGTCGAGCCCAGATCTACAAAGAGCGGAAACCTTCTGGAATGGACCGACCTTGGGACCGGACATGCAAGGTTGGTCGGCCAGAAGAATTTCCCGTCATGTAACTTACTGGAAAGGACCGACCTTGCGATCGGACATGCAAGGACGGTCGGCCAGAAGAATTTCCCGTCATGTAACTTACTGGAATGGACCGACCTTGCGACCGGACTTGCAAGGTCGGTCGGGCCGAAATTTTCTGTCGTGTAACTTACTGGAATGGACCGACCTTGGGACCGGACATGCAAGGTCGGTCGGCCCTGAAATTTTCCCAGCGTATTGTCCTACTGACTTCGACCGACCTTGGGACTGGACTTGTAAGGTCGGTCGAGTCATAAAAAAAAATTAAATTAAATTAAATTATAACAATATATATATATACATATATATATATATATATGTATACCACATATAAATATGTCCATATTTATGTAAGTACACCATTGTTAAGTAAGAAATAAACTAAAAGTAATGAAGAGTAAGTAAGTAATGTGTAAGTGTAAGAAGTGTAAGGACATAGTAAGTACGAGTTAGGAAACGTAATGGGAATATGAGTTAAGTTAATTATAGATAGTTAATCACTCGAATATATGTGTACTATAGGACTTGATTTGTGAACACCGGAGGAACGTCGGATACAAGTACAACGTTGAACGGTATGATTTCTTCATGCCCTGTATCCTAATCTGGTTACCCCGATTTGTGCGCTTATTTGATCACCTAATAAGATAAATGCATGAATCGGACTATATTGCACTTACTTGTGCTTGTTTACATTGTTCTTGATATTTGTCTTGAACAATAGTTTGTATAATTCATGAAATATATGAATGATGATGAACTGTATTCGAATCTTGTATTGTACCTAGTATTGTATTGTATTTCGTATGAATGTGTATTGAGCAATGTATTTGTGTATGTGGCTTGAGTGAATGACTTCTACTAATTCCTAACCACTTAACTCCTAACAAAAGTACTAAGTAAATTGGAATGAGTAGAAGTCCGATATAGCTTCGGCCACGCGTGAGGATGAGGAGACACAAGAGGTTGGATCCGATTCCTGGTTCTTAAACTGGTCCACGGCCCAAATCCCTTAAATGGGTAGCATCATAGATTGGTGAACCAAGTAAAGCCTGGTGGTGGGACGGTGTAGTCCCTTCCCAGAGGTCATACCGACTTAACATGAGTAAGAGTAAGTAAGTAAGTATGGATCAGTAAGTATGTATGAGTATGAGTATGTATGCGTAAGTACTGTGGAACGAGTAAAAGAGTAATCTCCACCCGATTAACCCAGGTGGACCAACATGAGCTAACAAGGATGGTGTATTGTGTAAGTATTGCGTATGTATGTATATGAATTGGGTATTGCGGACCTCGGAAAGGTAAGAATGTATCTGATGGCTTGTATGGGTTACCATGTATGTATTGAAGTGTGTGTATTGATGTGTATGTATTTATTCCTTGCGTAATGTATTGTAATGTTATGTATAAGAGCATGTATGCATGTATGTTTGAATGAAATCAATCGCATGTATTCGACCAAGTGGTCGGCGTACCCTCACTAGTACGCGGGGTATGCGGTTATCATGCGCAGCGAAAGCTGACCCCCTAGGGGGAACGTTTTTAGTGTGCAGGTACCCGAAGCTGATATGGTCAAGGTAAGAGACCGGTGGCTGCAATTGGATAGCTAGACGTAGAATGTAGAGGTGTACTAAACGGCACACCTTAGTACTTAGGAAGTGAGTAGTGGTGAAGAATGGGTAGCTGTAGACTTCTAATGAGTACATAGGAACTTGGAAGAATCCTTGTATTTGTATTGGAACTCAGTAAACTCGGTTGAGTATATTGTATTGTATGGATTATGAAGAAGTAAAGTATTGAATGGAGTGTTGCTGTATTTAATTGATAAATGGAGTATGTATTGTAGATGTGTAGCACTCGGGATTCCGGTCCATCAGACCGATGCTGTATGTAGTAGCAGTAGCCTTGTTAGTCACGTGGGTGACTAACGGCATTGTATCACCCATCGTATGTAAGTATGTGCCGCTGCGTGAATCTGGAAGTATGAGGAGATTGGACGGTAATGACAGTATTAGCAGTAGGGGTGTTACACTCACAGTCGTCTGTCCACTCGAATGGTGCATCCTTCTTCATTAATGATGTCACCGGCTTCGAGACACTGGAGAAGTTCTTCACAAACCTCCTATAATATCCTGCTAGACCGAGGAAGCTCCGGATGTCGGTAACTATCTTCGGTCTAGGCCAGGTGCGCACTGCATCTATCTTTGCCGGATCAACAGTGATCCCGACCACAAAAATCACATGACTAAGAAAGGATACTTGGTTTAACCAAAACTCACATTTAGAAAATTTAGCATACAGCTGATTCTTTCTCAACGTTTGCAACACACTTCTAAGGTGGCTCTCGTGCTCACCCTTCGATTTTGAATACACTAGTATATTGTCGATGAAGACTACCACTGACTTGTCCAACTGATCTTGGAACAAGCGGTTCATTGAGTCCATGAACTTGGCTGGTGCATTGGATAATCCAAACGGCATAACCGTAAACTCATAGTGACCGTATCTGGTCCTGAATACGGTCTTCTCAATGTCACTTTCCCGGATGGCGATCTGATGGTAACCGGATCGTAGATCTATCTTGGAGAATATTGATGCTCCTTTCAGCTGATCAAATAAATCATCGATGCGTGGTAAAGGATAACGGTTCTTCATCGTTACTGCATTCAGCTCTCTGTAATCGATGCAGAGGCGGAGACTACCGTCCTTCTTCTTCACAAAGAGGACCGGCGCTCCTCATGGTGAAATGCTCGGGCGGATGAACCCCTTATCGAGTAGGTCTCTCAGCTTCTCTTTGAGCTCTGTCATCTCTGCTGGAGCCATACGACAGGGCGCCTTCGCAATTGGTCCGGTGCCCGGAACCAACTCAATCTCAAACTCCACTGCCCGTGCTAGCGGCATGCCCGGCAGTTCCTTAGGAAAGACATCAGGGAACTCCGACACTACCGGCACCTCTGGGCTAAACTCTGGGTCTCTCTCTATGTCCTGGACACAGTAGAGGTATACATCATTCCCTTGTCGTAACTCACGATACATAGTCATGGAGATGATGATCTATGTCGAAGGCTCCCTGGGCCTCTGGCGGTATGATATAGTAACCCTAGACGAACTCCGAAGAAGCAGACGGTGCTCAGCACATAGGATTCTGCCCTTGTACCGCTCCAACCAGTTCATCCCGACAATCACATCGAATCCAAGTCCCTCGAACTCTATCATGACGATCGAAAACTCTTCATCTCTAATTCGTACAACCGCATCTCGGTGGTAGCAGGTACACCTGATCCGCTCTTTCGACGGGAGAGTGACTAGAAAGTCAGGCATCTCTTCACCGTCTAACCCCAGCCTCTTCTCAAAAGATAGCGAGATAAACGTATGTGAGGCTCTGGAGTCTGTGATACCCACGGTAGGGGTCACCTCCCATATCGATCGGGAGAGAGCACGAACCACACCTTATAGGTGTGGGGATACTCTTCCCTTGTGTGAGGTCTTTTGGGGATGGTACCCCGAGAACAAAACCGTGAGGGCTGCGGCCCAAAGCGGACAATATCACACATGTGGGTTAAGACTGGGCTGTTACAGTTGGTATCAGAGCCAGGCCCAGGTCGGTGTGCCAGCGGGGACGCTGGGCTCCCAAGGGGGGTAGAGTGTGATACCCACGGTAGGGGTCACCTCCCACATCGATCGGGAGAGAGCACGAACCACGCCTTATAGGTGTGGGGATACTCTTCCCTTGTGTGAGGCCTTTTGGGGATGGTACCCCGAGAACAAAACCGTGCGGGCTGCGGCCCAAAGCGGACAATATCACACATGTGGGTTAAGACTGGGCTGTTACAAAGTCGAACAAGATCGATGCATCCACACCATTAACTGGAAAGGTACCGGTGAGGATAGTGCCGCTCTTGCCTGCTTCTGCCTCATTGCAGACACTCAGTATACCGCTCGCTCCGAGTGCACAGCCTAATTCATTGGCTAACTTATAAGTACACGATAATATCACGGTTGACATACTTCAAAAACAACTCCACTTTATTCATTAACACACTTCACAACATAAGTCAGTTTACACTTGTAGGCATAGCCAACTATAGCATCCTTATTGTACAACTGTCATAACACATTGCATGATTACACAAGGCTTTAATACTTCCTGAAAGTCAAATTCAAACGTCCGGGTTTCATGTGTGTGGCATTGATTACTGTCGGAGGTGCGGTATTCAGCTTGATCTTCTTGATACCGTGATACAGCATCCTCGACTGCCCACCCATGACTAACACATCTCCCGACTTCAACACTAACTTCTTTGCGAGATCAGCACGCTTCTGCTCACCATACACAAACACTGCGGTATCACCAATGGACCAAGACACCATGGGTACTCCCTTACTTATAGACTCGGGTGTTTCATCCTTATCTTGGTGTAAACCCAAATGTCCACCCTTCTGGAAGAAGTTCACAATACATAAATCTGCTTTAACTTTCGGAATTGGTTCCGATTCAACTTGCTGAGCAATTCCCACGGCGTGGTTAACGAACGCAAGGAACTCCTCAGGTATTCTCGGTACGGTTGCTCCATCTTCAACTCGCACGTCTTGATATGTCTTGGTGTAAGGATTCCAGTCCTTACCCATGCACATCATCTTCAGCTTCATTTTCGATCCGCTTGGGTACTAGGGTGTGTAGAAACCTCCAGGTGCTGCTCCTAGTTCGTTGCATTGTCTGATGATGTGGATTTGTGCTTCGGGTGTCAGGTATCCATTTAAGAGTATCATATCTGGCTGGATAACCTGGCACTGCTCTATCGGGAATTCGGTGGTGCTGATGGTTGTCTCTTCGAGGTTCAGTGTGGGTAGGATTGGATAACAGATATTGAAGGTTCCTAAGTTTTAGAATTACCTAATTTAGGTGACTTTCACATTATACTTTAACTCATTACTTATGTGGTTGTTCATTTAGACTCACTAACACACATGCATGATATGCGATATGCAATCACTTATTTTACTTAACGGTTTAGGCGGTACCTGGTCTAGAAGTGGGTCCTGCTGCCTCAGACCGGTCCACCACATTCAGGGTGGCCTTGCCAGCCTCCGACCCTTTCCCCTTCTGGGAGTCAGTGTTCCTCTAATCTGAGGGTGGCTGGTTAGCCGTCTTCGGGCCATCAGTGGTCGCGGCGGCCTTACCCTTCCACTGCCCCCTAGGCTTATAGTTCCTGCTGTCGGGGTTCCGGTAGCACTCGTAGTCAGGGTGCCCCATCTTCTCGCAATAGAGACACTGCACGTCGTTTCCCTTGCAGTCCTTGCCGCGGTGGTCTCCGTTGCACCTCTTACAGAAGTAGTGGCACTCCGTCCCAGAGCCCGCGCTAGCTGCTATCACATAACACAATCAATACATACTTCACAACTTAACAACATACACTTCAACTTGATACACATGATTAAGTAATTACCCTTAGGCGGGTGAGAGCATAGGGGCTTCGCCGCATATGCGTACGTGAGCTGCAGTGGCTCCCCAGCTGTGGTGGTCTGGGCTTGGCCCTTGCCACCCTGGTGCTGACTCTTCTGGGACTGGGGGTAAGGCTTCTTTTTCTTTCCTCCCCCGTACCCTTGCGAACTCTGGCCCTCGCTCGTGGCCTTGCGCTTGTGCGCATTCTCCTCGTCCCTCAGACGGACGGTAATCTCGACCTTAATAGCGGCATGATAGCACTCATGAATTTAGGATGTCAGTCATGCCCCGCAAAACAAACTCATAAGCTCACATTAACATTTACTCACTATATACATTTATTCACATCATACTGTACTTCAATTACCTGCAAGGTGGTGCATTCAGCTGGCCCCATCCCGTAGCGAAGACGGTGGCTCAGACCATTGTAGAAACGGTTTACCAGTACCCGGTTCGAGTACCCCAGGTCCGGTAGCAGATGGATAAGGTCGGTGAAGGCGGTGTAGTACTCGTCTACCGACATCTTGTCCCCTTACTTCAAACTATCCAACTCGAGGTGCTTCGCCTCCTGCACATGCACCGGGTAGTACTTGGCTCGTAGCAGAGCCGTGTACTCCCTCCAACCGAACGCAGGATCAGCTATCCTGTCGTCTCTTACCAACTTCCACCAACTCCTCGCCGATCCCTTCAAGTAGTAAGCGGCTAGACGGGCCTTGGCCCTAGCAGGCACATCCAAGGTCTCGTAGGCGGTCTCCAGCTCGGAGATGTACGCCTCCAACTTACGAGGGTCGGTCTCCCCATTAAATGACGGGGGTCTCAAGTCGGCCAACGCCTTGACCCAGTTGGTCTCTCGTGGCGGTGGCGGTGGTGGCTGAACTTCGAGCTGTTGCCCCTGCTGCATCGCAGCTAGCAACTGCGGGGCCATCTGGGCTATGGCGGTCGCTACAGCGTCGGCCATGACTTGTGCCATAGTGTTCTCTCCCTGGTTCCCGGTATCACCAATGCCGCGCCCGCGGCCTCTACCACGTGGTCTACCTAACATCTGAATTTACACGAATATTCATTAGCATTGTGCTTACAAACTTATCGGGTCCAACGGTTGTAACATCTTCCCGACAATAAGGTATTTCCACATTTAGTTACTGGTTAAACCTTCCATAACTGCTCACTTTAATAACTGTAGCTAGATTTCCTAACTCGGTATATTCCTAAGCTCGGTATTCTAGTCATCAGAGCGATACTTCGCTCTGATACCACTTTTTGTAACACCCCTACTACGCACTTAACAAATAACCAAAAATCGCAGCGGAAATAAACAACTAAAACGATAACTAAACGGGTTGGTGTTACACGCCGTTAGCCACCCACGTGGCTTACAAGGCAGAATACATACAAATTGTACCGGTCTGATGATCAGACTCCCGAGCATAGAACTAATAACCTTAAATACATAATCAACAATACCGAGTATTTAATTACAACCCATTACTGTAAACTATCAATATACCGCCACTGAAATAACAACGGAACCAAAATATAATGCCACGGGAGCATAGGCGCACCCCGGGCCCAACATCCAAAATATACCAAAGTATTTCATGACCTAAGATCTAAAGCCACTCCGCTTCTTCGATCCTCATCCTGCAAATAAATATGGAGCCCCCAAGGGGGTCAGCAACCCTTGGCTGGTATGGTTAATGTGCAGCCCATCGACTACCAGGATACACGCAACCAAATGTCATGATAACATGGCATTAATTTTTAACACACAACATACATGGCATAGCAAGAAATATTGCATAGCACAACATCACATACATCACAGGAACATTTCACTTTAGGAAATGACCCAACACAGTTAGTTAACTTGGTAAGCCTAGAGAATGGTAACACCCTCATGTTAAGCTTGTTACATCACTCATTACCGTCCTGTTAGTCGGACGAGTTACTTAACTCAAAGAAGGATCGGATATAGTGATCCGAACACACCACACACATTTCCCCCTACACCGATCTTCAGTCAGAATAGGTAAGCTTTGGATTAAGCTAGTGGGAGATCATAATCCAAGAAGGAGAACAATCATAGCATTAAGAGAGTCAAATCTGATACAGATATCTACTCCCGTACATACACATGCGACCGGACAACCGGATTCCACACCCCCCAGTAACACTTGTTAGAAGTCCCATTGTCGAGACTTAACACAAATATTTCACAAGTATGAAGGTCTAGTTAGACACATAAGGGAGATGAGATATAATCGTTAATGCAAACCGCAACCAATTCATACATAGTCGTGGTTAGAACGTTCCTTAGATTGGAAACATTATAACCGAATACCGTTCTCATGTGTTTCTCTAACACTGGTTAGCTAACAATTAGTACGCATTCGAGGTTTCCGGTATCAGTACGCACACACCACAGTAACACAACGACTGTAAACTCATTTCATGGTTTAGTCTTACAAAGTTGTAAACACTCAGAAAACAAACAACACACAAGCCGGTGTAAACCAGTAGGCAACAGACTGCAAGAAAACCATACCTTGGTCCTTGCCGCTTTTGTGTTCCACCGCACGTTGTCCCTAAACATAATTGATAATGTCGGTTCATTAACTTGCTTAACTCTGGTTTCCTAAGCATTTTACATGATTATATGACACGTTCTAATGCATAAACTTACCCTTGAATATCTTCATTACACCCCCAAGGGTTAACTACTTAAGCCACTCTTTGTTTGTTTTTTTAAAAAAAAATTGGTCCGACCAACCTTACCGACCGACCTTACCCAAGGTCGGTCCATTCCAGTGACTTCCGGGTTTGAAAATTTACACTACGACCGACCTTGCTAAGTCCGGTCCCAAGGTCGGTCCATTCTACAACATATTACCGTCAGAAAATTCTACCCCGACCGACCTTGCAAGTTCGGTCCACAAGGTCGGTCAATTCCAGAGACCAAATCCCGTACAAAATTTCAAGCATGACCGACATTGCAAGTCCGGTCCCAATGTCGGTTTATTCCAGAGACTTAAGCCGTACACAAAATTCAAGCCCGACCGACCTTGCAAGTCCGGTCCCCAAGGTCGGTCCATTCCAGAGAGTTTTCTGGCAGTGTAAACTGGGCTCGACCGACCTTGTAAGTCCGGTCCCCAAGGTCGGTCTACCCCAGGCCTTAGTTTTTAATTGCCCATTTGACTCCAAACTTCACCTTATATTTCCTAGTATGTTCTAAACTCATTTGGGCACTTCAAACACACCTTTATCCATGCACTAAACTCCTTAAATCATTCATCAAAATCCACTTAGGCTTTACACATTTTCTTGTAAAAATGCTAACACTTGTAATGTTTTTCACTAGGTTTCTAAGTGGTGTTTCATACCTATTATAACCACTATCCCAAAATGTTATATCACCACTATACATCATCTCCCTAGCATCTCTTCTTACTAACCAAAACACCTTTTACACAACTACTTAAAAATTCCTTTCTCAAGCTCTTACCAAAACATTATTTCCTCCTTGTTCACCAACATTGTATAAGTCCTAAACACAATCCCTCCATGACTTTAGTACATCCCAAAACACTCATTTGATTTCTAAAACCTCCTAGATAATGCATAAATCCTTTTAGCACTCTAGAACACCTTAATACATGTTTTCTTCTCTAGTAAAACACTTATTCATTCCTAACACTTCCTAGTTCAACAAAACTCATTTAAAACACTTAGAACTTCTTGTACATCATCCAAATTTTGACATGGGTTCAACTAGCACCTTGTTACACCAAAACACATTGTTTTCACCATTAAACATCCAAGAACACTTAAATCCATCAAGAACATTCTCACACACAAAACTTTACCCAAAACATACTACATCATAATATAGTGCATAATTTAAATTGCTTGGCACTTAGGCCCTTAAATAACATGGCTCTTAGGCCCTTAAATAGCATAAACCATAAACGCTAAATTTCCTCATGTATATATTGCCTTTGACGTGCAAATACACTCAACATCACATATGTCCTTAATAATCTCCTGATGAGTATTTTACTAGCTCATTTGCCATTGGCTCCTTAGGTATTTTATTAAGCAAATCAAGCTCATTTTTTCTAAGGCATTAAACTACATTAAGTTAGCACATTTACCTCTTTTCTTTCACAACTTCCTCACTTGTCTTTCCTTGCTCTTTCTTGATTAAAATCGGCAAGGACTTTTGATTGTTGTCAACTTTCTAATCAATATACAAGCAAAGACAATGAGCATTCAAGCTTCATGCTTAAACTCATTATAAACCCTAAGTTATATATTGTCCTAAAACATTAAGATAATTGTTTTACCTTGGAAATGGAAGAGAGTTTGCTTAACTAGCAAGAGAGGACTCCACCTAGTCCTTTGAAGATTGGAATGAAGCTATGAATGAGCAAAGAAAACACCATGAAGAGGTGATTTTCAGTCGCATATAAAAACAAGAGGAAATAAAGTTTTTCTTTGTGTTTCCTTACCTTGAAGCAAAGGAGAACAATGAGATGTAAAAAGATGAGTTCAAGCTCCTTCCATGGTGATTTCTATTGGCACCAAAATAAAGGTTTTGATGATTTGAAAAGACAAGATTGTAGAGCTTGACTAAACTAAGAGAATGGTGGTCTTAGAATTTGATTTGGTAAATGGAGCTAGTAGGAAATGGCAATGGAAGATGGAGGTGAGGTGTGTGCTGTAGCAAACCGATGGAGCAAGGAAGAAGAGAGGTTGGAGACGGTGGGAAATCGAAAAGGCAAGAAGAGAATGAAAAGAAACTAGCTTATTAAGATATTTAACATAAAGTAAATAGTACTTTACTTTATCAATTTTTCTTTCTTATCAAACTAACAAGGGGAATGACTCACCCCTTATAAAAATCGGCCCCCTTCTTATATTAGGCTGATTATATGGCTTTGTTGACCAATTAAATCACTTATATTGACTTATGTTATAAACTAGCACAATTTGGTTACTATTCACTAACCAAGGCACATAATTGTGAAATTTTTGATTTCCCACTGATTTAGACTTCCTAATGTGATACTAAGTAGTAAACATGTTAATTAAAGAGTAATGATGGACATTTAGCCATTCAAAACCTATTTACAAGACAATTTTTCAAAAATGTGTTTTAAGACTCCTTAAAGCACATTTTGTGTTTTAACTTGTTTTCAAGCTTGGTTTTCATTAGTAATTTATTTAATATGTTCATTAGTATATAAATAAAGTCTTGGTAAGCCTATTAAGTCTTAACCAAGATTATCCCAAGCTTAGAGCACATTTTCGCCCATATTGTCTTTAAGGTATTTAATTGTGTTTTCTATGGTTTAAGTTGTTCACTAATATTTCTAAGGCATTTTTTAGCCTTATAATACCATAGTTTAACATTCAAACAACATACAAAGGTTTGGGGTATTTCAATGGTATATTGTATAAAATCAACAAATAAACCACGGTTATACATAAAACCGTGGTTTATAGTCTACAAATTGTTTTTCAAATCGTTGGCGATTTAGCGTTGCCTTCAATCTGGAAATCTCAACAGAGCGTAGACACAAGAGAATGAAGAGGCTAGAACATGTATGTTCCTTGTTAGCGAATTAGGGCGGTAAAATAATGAGTGAAGAATGGAGGCACAGTATGTTCCTTGTTCGTCGGTGGGTAGCAAAATTACCATGAAAGAGAATGGATGAGGTGTAGGCCATGTTCATTGTTCACCGGTAAGGGTTGCAAAAATTACAGTGAGTGGAGATGAGGAAGAGGCGCAGAGCATGTGTTGCAAAAATTATTGTGAAAACAAGAGAATGAGAGAGGCCGGAGCATGTCTTTGTTAGCCGGTTAGGGTTGCAAAAATTATAGTGAGTGGAGATGAGGAAGAGGCACAGAGCATGTGTTCCTTGTTTGCCAGTACGGGTTACGAAATACTGTGAGGTTGAAGAGATGGCGCAGAGCATAGTTCCATGTTCCCAGTGTGGGTTGCAAAATTTACCGGGAGTTGAAGAGAATGAAGAAGAGTTGTAGTGCATGTTCGATTGTTGTTCGCTAGTGTGGGTTGCAAAATTACAGTGAGAGAAAATATATATAAGAGAATAAAAAAAAGAGCCATGTTAATTTGGGCCAAAAATTAAAATTCCCGCTTAGACTGTATACCACGGTTCTTCCTTGAAACCGTCGTTTAAAGTTATTTGACCACGACGGTTCCATGCTTAACCATGGTATAAAATGTCCCGCCGAGAATTTTTGTGATGGTTATTCTGATAACCGTGGTTTATAATGTCTCACCGAGATTTTTTGTGACGGTCATTCTAATAACCATGGTTTATAATTTTTAAATGACGGTTATATTTTTAACCGTGGTTTAAAGTGCATCATTTAAAATATTTTTTATACTAGTGCGAGTCTTCTATAAATATTACTCTTACTTATGCTTCAGGAGTGGTCATATGTGCCGCATGCTAGTTGAATGCAAATATACGAAGCTTAAGGAAACCCTCCCTGAAAAGTATAGCTATAGCTCATTGGTTCGCTCGGAGTTTGTTGGGTTCGTTGTTGAGACATCAAATGCTTTCCATCTGGAACAAAAGAGAAAAAAGAGTGTTATCAAGGACCATTTCATAAATCTTATTAGATGAATTGGTAGCTTCTTCACTTAAGCCAGAACCTTATGGTTCTAAGAAGGGCGAATGTGTTTCATTTGTTGATAGATATTTCATCCATGTTGAAATTGCCCCACTCATGTTGAGCAAGAAAGGAGGATTTCCCATAACAAAGATGAGATGATTATATATCTCTCGTGGCTTGAACTCCAATCTAATATTCCCCCTGGGAGTGAGTCTAAGAAATATACGGGGATGCCATTGTGGAATTCAGCCCCTTCTTATTTTGAAAAATTCTCCACAACTAAAGCCTAAGGAGGATGAGGGGAACAAAAGTAATCAATCTTTTGAGTGAGATTCTACCATTAATGAATTTCTTATGGATAAGTAGACCCATAGTACCGCATCTAGTATGCAGGAGATTATCAACTCTATTGCATAGAGCATGGATGAGGTTGATGGTAAAGGTCAAGTCCAATCAATTATTAGTCTCTTTAAGTGTTCCTTTAACTATCCATGTAACTTGAAAGTCCCCATTCGACGTTTTGAAGTTAGCATGAATTCTGTGTGCATCAAGTGCCCAACCAACCCACAAGCGAGGTCGGTCAAGGGTCTATTATTTTGCAAGTCACCAATCCTTCGAATGCTATAAATAGGACATTTATTCTACCCATTCAAAGCATCCCTCATTCCTTGAAAATATAGACCTATCTTGAAGAGCTTGTTGGGTAAAAACCTAACGGCAAGTATACCGGTCGATTATAGCAAGTTTTCCTAGAAGTGTCCCTCCTGGTTATCGAATCCAAGGGAGGCAGCGTTTTAGTTTAATTAATATTTAAGAACAAACTAATAAATCGGTTTACTCGAGTAACAGGGGGGTTTGTTTGTTGAATTACTAAAGTACGAAACAAGAATGTAAATAAGAGCAAAGGTAATGAATGCAAGACAGTGGGTAAAATAATGATATTTTTGATTTAATAAAAAGGGGAAATTCCGGTTTACTAATCCTCTAATTTCTTCGGTTCCTTTCTCAGTGTGTTTACCAAAATCCAGACTAAAATCCTAGATCAGAAATATTCCACGTTCGGTCTCCCGCTCGGTGGAATCTAATTAACAGCTAATAAATTTTAACTCTTGTTACAAATTTACTAATTGCTAACAGCTTTAAGAAAAATCTAGTTTATTGATCAGTTAATATCCTAGAGGAATTACCATCTCTAAATTAACCGGTACCGTTCCTGTTGTCTATTATCTACCGCAGTTCTCACTTATAAGCAGATAAACTGATAAAATCAAGTAATTGGCCAAATCACAAGATTTATAAAAATAAATAAGGAACAACACTTTAATCTATTAAAATGGTAAATCACAAAGATAATGGAACCTTGAATTTGGATTACATAGTAAACCGAAATTTTAAAAAACTACTCAGCCATGGAAATGAAAATACTGTAAAAATATGTAAATAACATTAAAGAGGAAGAGAAGAAGAAACTCTGATTTAAGACTCTTTAATGGAGTCTCGGTGTATGATCAGTGCTTTCTTCTGCTCTTTCTCCAGAAAAGATGGTGAAGTCTTCAACTGCTTTGTGCACTCCAGACCCCTGTGGATGTATGTAGGTGTATGATGAGGTGGATGATATGAATGGAACGTGGTATATGAAATGGAAATGGGTGGAGAGATGAGGGAGTGTGAATGAGATGGAGTTATGGTGTTATGCTCTCCAGAATTGTGTGTCTAAAATGTGTGAGAATGAGTTCTATTTATAGAATTCCTGGATGAGTACGTAGCAGCCTGGTGTGGTGGAAATGATGCTGGAATTTGTAAGTGGAATGGTGAATGTTTAACGTGGGTGTTTTGCTGGAAAGAACGATTAGTGCTGGGAAGGATGGAGTATTATGGGTATGGGGCGGTGGTTAATAGAGTAAACAATTGTTTATACAAACTTTTGAGCGCGCGCACTACAGACTGTTGGATTCATCGATATGGTCCGGGACTTAGGTCCTGTATGAAGTCCCGGACCATGGTACAGAAACAAGACGAGAGTTGGCGTCTTATGTGGTCCGGGACTTAAGGTCTGTATAAAGTCCCGGACCATGGTATAAAAACAGGTCGAGAGTTCTGCCATGGTGTGGTCCGGGACTTAGGCCATGTATAAGGTCCCGGACCATGCCTGTATTTCATTCGAGAGTTGAGCTAGCTTGTGGTCCGGGACTTAAGTTATGGAACAAGTCCCGGACCATGCCTGAAATTAGGTCGATGATGAATTTCTTGACTCCATTTAGCTTGTTTGAAAAACTATGGTCTCCAACAATGATATGAACATGTTTCTTTTGAGATTAAATACCTGAAAAAGCACATAAAAACCATAAAAGAAGACAATTGCAACAAGAAACATAAAAGTACTCAAAAGACAGGAATTTAGCAGTAAATAGCAATGAATTTGGTATCAAAAGACCATGCAAAGGTAGGTAAATTCCTGACTTATCAGAGCTCTCTCATCTTCTTAAGTTCTCTCTCTTAAAAGTAGCTTCTATATCTTATGTTTTACTTTTAAGCAACTTAAATACAAGTAGCTAATTTGTGGTGAACCCCTTTTGCCTGTACGCTTTGGAAGTCTTAAGTTATATATTAATATAATGGTCCCTATTTGAAAGAGCTTAAGGATTAATTTGATGGCATGGTCACCTTGAATAATCATAGAGTATGAAACTAGATACCATCACGAACATTCCCATATCCTGACTAAATAAGATAAGTGAGATAAGAATTGATAAATGCTCTACTCTTATTGTAAAAGAAATACAAACAAAGAGCATAAATATACTCATTTTTCCAAATTTTGACATGTTGATGGGACATGCGAGGATTTTAGAGAAGAAGATTCATAAGAGATGAGTTGTAACTAAGACAAATGAAGCTTTCAGTTAGAGGTACAAAATTCTTCAAGCCAGAGCATACACAGAGTTCACTGGTCACCGAAGTCACTACTGCTCCAACACTTTGCCAGTTTGAGGTAAATGTTGTCTAGTAACCTCGGGTGCTAAACCAAAATTACAGAGTCACGCCTCTCCCCATCACGCTACATCTATGCCAAGCTAGTTCACCAACATGGGGTGTCCCCAAAGCCAAATACTAATAAAATTGTAGGAGCATAACATATTGCAACCTCTTTTTCCACGCCCTGAAGGGACGTGTATAGGTTCATTTTTTTTAGATACATATTCTGAAAAAATGAACAGTAGTGAAGTTTATTTTTTAAAGTAGTTGTCTCATTGTTGATTTCCTTCTTGTTAGAAACTATTTTCTCTTACGTTCATTTTTTTAGCATTGGCTTGTGAAAAGATTTGATTTTTGTTTAATAAGATAAAAAGAAATTGCATAAATTTTGTGTCAGTCTTAAGCCCATTACAGTTTCCTTCTTTTATGTCAGTCACGCTTGTTCTTCTTCCTGCTTCTTTTCTTGCTTCTTGTTTCTTCATCAATGTTTTAGTTCCTACAATGGAGATTGTCCCCTACGATCCGTTGTTTGGTCAAACCCAACCTCTTGCTACTTTTTCTCCTAGCTCTTCTCTTCCACCTTCACCTCTCATTTTTTATGTCGATTAAACCCTAATTGACTTAGCTCTAGTTTCACCCATGCCATAATATCTTCAACCTCTAGCTATTGAACATCCTTCTTTACCGATTTGTGCTCTTCCACCACAATCTCCTCGCAAGTCAACAAAATGTGCTAATGTTTTTGTTTGATACGAGGTTCCATTTTAGTGTTCACCCCCCTGTCTTTGATTCTGATTCTCCCATTCCACCCGCTGAGCCTGAAATATCTTCCATTCCACCATCTACTCGTACTCGTAAAACTCGAGATCAAGCTCCACCATGCTCTGTTGCTTCACTTCAACGATGTCAATCTCGTCCACCTCGACGCTCCCATAACACTCAACCTCCATCAATGGCATCTCAACCCAACATTGTGTTTGATGAGGATGACATCCCCTTGGCTGCACTTCAACATTGTAAATGAGTTGTGACTACTATGCCACATGCATCTACCTCGAAGCGACGTCGTCGTGTTTCTCCTGCTGAATCTTCATCTACTACAGCATCTGACGAACCTAAATCTGCTCCGATTCAATATTCTAGCACAAATCATCCCCAACCACGGGTGTCTGAATCCTACTGGACTGGTAACTTTTTTCCTTGCTACCCCACTTTTCAAGCAGAAATTAAAAATTCTCACATAGCGGTACGCAAGAGGGTGAATTGTTTTTGGCTGTGTAAAAACCGTCCATTTGCTTTGGCAAGCTATTTGTCTGCACAAGGCTGGTCTACTGTCTTTAATATGGGTACAAACATATATTGGGATACCTTGCGCGAGTTCTATCATAATTTGTGCTTTGAGGAAGATTATCTGGCTAAATCCCATATTGGAGATATTGCAATTGAAATTACACCAGATCTACTTATTGTTGTTCTTAAGGTTCCAACGGAAGGAGTTAAAGATTTTTCTCGTGAAATTAACACATTTGCTGAAGGGCAAACTGATGAAGAGTTATTTGGGTACTTTGGTATTGAACCAAAAACAAAGAGAATCAGTTCTACTCCTCAAAGATTGTTGGATGTGTTGGGGCGACTTCTACATATTGTTGTTTATCATGGCATAGCACCCCGCAATGATTAGCATGGGACTATGACCTTCTAGTTAGTTTGCCCCTTTTTATGATGTTCCACATGCACCATGCTATAACTCAATCGACCTCATCCCACTCTATGCAGCTTGGATGACAAAATTTTTTGAATACTATGCTACCAACTTATCTGAGGTGCCTGCTAAGGTAGTGGATCACAGCCATGAGATTACCCATACTACTTTGGCCAAGATGGGTCTTGGACTAGTAGAAAACTAGTGGGTTGTGAAACAGCCACCCAAGGCTAATGTCGATAGGGCTGCCCAAAATATTCTGAAGTCGCGGTATCCGACCAAAACTGAAGTGAACCATACCTGTTTTCAGGTTAACCGTACCGGTTCTTGCGGTATGGTTAACCGAACCGTGTAAATTGACCGGTTTCGGTTTTGGTAACTGTATTGAATTTTCTAGAATAGTTAACAGCTCGGTTAACCGATTACATAAACAATAAATATCTTTAAATATTAATGTTCACCTTATATAATAATTAATGTTAGCTATTGAGGGAATATGCGCAATATTATATTTTTTGTCACATGTGTTTGATTTGTCACTCATGATTTAAAAAATCTTTATATACTTTCCTTTCTTCTTTTGAATTCTAACCCTTATATTTTGTGTTAGATAAAATAATTTTTGAATTAAAAGATATAGAAATCGAGTTATTTTACAATTAATATTTCGTATCATTACTATAAAATTTTCTATAAAACTTGTAGAAATGAAGGAGCTCATAGTGGAGTTATTTATAATAACAATTGATGAGTGTCTAGACTTTTCTATTGATTGTGAAACTTGGTTGGTATTTGTTAACAATATTTAGTTGTTGTGAGTTAATGAAGAGAAACTAAGGTGGCTTGCTGTAATAACAAAATATATGATGTAACGGTAAATTGTATGATTTTAATTATAGGTTATAATCTAAAATAGTACATTTTTTTTCTTTATCCGGTTTACGGTTAACCGTAAAAACCGTACCGAAATCGGCGATTAACCGAACCCAGTTAACCGTTCCTAAATAAAGCGGTTACGGTTATCAATATTGACTAACCGTCAAATACGGTTAACCGGGAACCGGTTAACCGAATATAAACACCCCTAGATATCCATAAAACCTTTCGTTCTATCTATTTTGAGCTACAATATTATTTAATAAGTGAAGAATTTATCTTTGTATTTTTATAATATATTCGATGACATATTGGGGACAGCTGCTGGGGGCTGCTGTTGGGTCCTGCTGCTGGAAATTGAGAAGCTGTCTGCTGATGGTTTTGCAGAAGCTGTCAGCTGTTAGTTTTAGTGTTTGGTGGAACGTCTGCTGATAGTTTTAAAAAGCAGAGACAATTGTTAGGTCCTGCTGCTGAAAATTGAGAAGCTGTCTGCTGATGATTTTGCAGAAGCTGTCAGCTACGGGTTTTGGGTGTTTGGTGGAAGCCTGCTGATTTTAGAAATTGAGAAGCTGTCTGCTGCTGGAAGCTGTTTCCCAAACGAGCACAATATAAAGAAGTGATCCGAGTTTCACCCGGGTTTCTGCTAGATCCTGCTTTTTTTCCCAATAATATATCATTAGTGATAGTCAAAACAAATGGATATCTCTTCTTCCTAGCAGACAAATTACAAACATACTTATAAAATGTGCGTGTTTGTGGGGCCATCTCGTCATCATCATGGTTGAGCCTTCGTGTCTTTGGATCCGGCTTGAGTACATTATTGGTGCCCCTGTTCAGAAAACAAAAACCAATCAGCTCTGTTGATTGCTTTCGCACGGAAGCTGCCTATTTGACTTTGCTTTTTGTATTTCGTTTCTTCTTTTCCTCTTGGGGGTGAAGGATTTTGCAGATTGAAGGAAAGTCTGCTTCCTAGTTCCTTCTCTTGGAAAACCCCAAAAAGGATAAACAAAGAAAGGTGTTCGTTCGGAATTGTGACGTGATCAGGTGTAGGATTGTCCAAATTCGGCGCAGCACGATGATTTGAAACCCCTGCTTGGATTCATATCCGACCAGCTTCTCTCTTGTTCATCGGCATTTGTTTGGTTTGCGAGCTCTGTTCTCTGTTTCTTCTGTTTCAGAATTTTTATTATTGCATTTGGGGAAAAAAAGGAAAAGGTGCAGGGAATAAAATCTCTGGAATTCCGCTGGTCTGTTTCCGCTCTATGTGCGGTGGGTTATGAGAATTTCTGCACATTGAGGCAAGTGTTCGACGGGTAACTACTGGTTCAGCCGTCTATGCAATTAACAGCATCGTCATATTCGAGCCCTTCTTGTCATCTGCAGGGGAAGAGGGACACGGAGCAGAGTAAGGCGGCATCAATATCCCATCATTTCTTTCGCGAGTTCTTGAATTCCGGTGGGAGGTCAATGGACGAGGAGGGCACGAGCTCTTGGCTTCGGAGAACGAATTACTCCAACACCATTTATCATCGGCTCGACTCTTCCAGATTGGCCTCCGTGCCGTTAACCCTTCAACCAGAGGTAAGCTCGAGATTACGCCGAAGCCTCGAAGCACCTTCCACTTCTAAGAGACCCGTCTTTAGCACTACTTATATCCAATACAACCCGTTGACAAACAAACAGAGATCGGTTTCGCCTCTCCCTCAAACCCTCGTCTCCGAAACATTCAAGGAAGCTTTATCCGCAAGCAAAAGGTTCTCAACGCCGCAAACTAGGAGGGGAGAATCGGACAAGGGTATCGGTGGTCGCAAGGAATCGAGAGAATGCCATAAATCAGGCGCTAAATTGAACCGAAATCCAAGCTCCTTGAAGCAGTTTGCGTCTTTGAAGATCGATAGGAAGAGTAAGAAAGATTCTGCATGGGCCAAGTGCTTTGATCATGGTGGAGGGAGGGTTACAGCTCTGGAAGCGGCTGATCAGTATACGGTGGATTTGTCTAAGCTGTTTCTCGGGCATAAGTTTGCTCACGGTGCTCATAGTAGGCTTCACCATGGAATCTACAAGGATGAGCCTGTGGCGGTGAAGATTATTACAGTACCTGATGATGAGAGCAATACTCCATTGGGTCTGCAATTGGAGAAAGAATATAATACTGAAGTTTCCATTCTTTCCCGACTTTACCATCCCCATGTAATTAAGGTAAGTTTTTTGTTTGTCTTATGAAGTATACACATGTTCTTGCCAACCAAGCTTGCATACGCTGAGATACTCTTCTGTAGAGGCTAGATATTGCTTATCTTGTGACATGACATAATACGTTTAGTGTTCAAGACTGTTGTGTATGATTTGCTGCTATTTGATGGTATGTCATACCTAATTAACTTTTATATTGGTTTATCAGATCTAGTTTGCACATTATCTCACAACAAAGCCCTGCATTTAAATGACACTATTCGACATATGTGATGCTGCTCTAAACCTGCAGGATCAACTCCTTTCACTTGAATGTTTTGAATATTGTATGCTTAGTATCGTCGCAGCCATATTTGGATTTCAAACTGATACGTCGATCAAGGACTTATTAGGTTGCTTTGTTCGTTCAGTTTGTTGCAGCATGTAGGAAACCACCAGTTTATTTTATAGTGACAGAGTACTTAACAGAGGGATCTCTGAGAGTTTACCTACACAAGCTGGAGCACAGAACTCTTCCACTGAAGAAATTGATCACCTGCGCCTTGGAGATAGCTCGGGGAATGCAATATGTGCATTCCCAAGGTGTCATCCATCGTGATCTCAAGCCCGAAAATGTTCTTATTGATAATGAGTTCCACATGAAAATAGCTGATTTTGGGATAGCTTGTGAAGAGGCATATGTAGATCTATTGGCCGATGATCCTGGCACATACCGGTGGATGGCACCCGAGATGATTAAACGCAAGTTGTACGGAAGGAAGGTTGATGTGTATGGCTTTGGGTTAATGCTATGGGAAATGGTATCTGGTAGTATTCCTTATGAGGATATGAATCCTATCCAAGCGGCGTATGCTGTAGTTAACAAGGTTGGTCTTGTTAGATGCATTTGTTATGAATTCTCATTGTGTTAATTAAAAAAAGGAAGTATGGTATGCATTTCAGCTTGAAGTACGATTACTAATACAATAAATCATTTGGGATTTGCAGAATTTAAGGCCTCCATTTCCAAAGGATTGCCCTGCTGCTATGCGAGCTCTGATTGACCAGTGTTGGTCATCAAACCCAGATAGGAGGCCGGAATTTTACCAGGTTGTGGAAGTGCTGGAGCTGTTTGAATCAACTATTGCGAAGGATGGCACCCTGGATTCGATACAGAATATGGGTTTTCAGGATCATAAAAAGGGTCTACTTCATTGGGTACAAAAGCTCAGCTCCTCAAATACTTCTTCTATGCCTAAGCCTAAGTTTAGTTGACCTTTTTCTTTCATTCAATCTGCGTCTGGCATGTCTATTGTGTTTCTTTTTTTAGATTTCTCACATAGAGTTGAAATGTAATTAATAGGTCATATTCTGAAATTTTGCTGTCTATCGTTTCTTCTTTGGCTGATATTTTTGTGCACAGCTTGGAATGAGAAATGGTTGTGGCAGCTTTGTGTATATTAAAGTGATGCACCTTTCTCGTTCTGTTTTTGATGTACATTCAAGTGTCTCTGATCATTTTGTATGTTTGTGTGTGGTACATTGATATAAAGAAATGCTTGCTTATTTGGATGGAGCAAAACGTCTCTATTCTTGAATGTTGGAATAAATGCCTGTGCTTTAGCTGGACTTGTTTGATTATAACTATGTCTGGCTTTCTCGTGTGTTTGCTTTTGTTGTATTTTACAATGCTGTATTACATGCTAATTGTCGCTCATGTTTTAGTAAGTAGCCTTGTTTCAACAAACTCTAGCAACCAGATTTAGAAGCAGCATAAACATAATTTTTAATTTCGTTTAATTTTCTTGAGTTCTGTTTGATATGAGGTATTTGCTCAATCCGAAGTATGAGGAAATACTTATTATATAATCGAAAATCACAATGATATAGATTTTAAAATACAAGTATACAAAAATTATATATTTCTTGAGGGAGTGTTACTAGCATTATAGTAGTATAAAATAAATATAGCTTGTACTATATGAACTGAATATTACACAGGCTTAATAAACAAATTCAGCTATTTATATTATTGAATGAAAAATTAATTTCAAGGTAGAGTAAGTATATAATATGAATAGATAATAATTTTCGTAATACTAATTACTTAATATAAAAATAACTATAAATTGATAATATTAATGTTAATGTTGTACAATAAATAAATCTAAAGTAAACACTACTATTAATTACTTTAACTATTATGTACTATTCTGATTTAAAACTTATCATACATTGTTCATTGTAAATATACTTATATTTTTTGAGTTAGTAAAAATCAAATTAGTAAATAATACTTTGATTTTTTCAATACATATTTTTTAGTGTTAAAATTATTCAACTGAATAATAAAAATCAAATAATAACAAAAAATTTGATGTAATTATGTAAGCATAATATACCATTTTACTCATTAACTATTATTACTAAACAGTATATAGTGAGGTTGTATTGTACATAATAAATCATTTTGTTATACTTATTAAATTAGATATCAGACTTTTGAAATTTCAACTAAAATAGTAAGTTGTATTAAATAAATGCTTCATGTATAATAAAACTGTAACTATCTTTGTAATTATTTTGTATATGTTTAGTAGTTGATGAGTGCATGTATTTGATCAATTATTTAAAATTTCAAGCGAATGATTTTTTTTTGTAAACAATATTACTCACTTATAACAAAAGTGTCATCAAACGTATGAGATGTTGTAAGCTATTACAAATTTATAATTAAAGAAAGCTATTGCTACTTTTATTGTGATAGAATCTAAGTTTAGTTTTTTATGTGGCTATAATTTGGATACTGTTATTGTAAGCCAAGTGTTCTGGCGGCGTAGGTGATACTTCTGGATTCGGCTTGTTTATCCTCATTGATGTGTTGTGGTTATATGTACTGTGGTTATATGTACCTCTAATGTTGCCTAGTTCATATTTCTCTTCAAAAAAAAATGTTGCCTAGTTCATATTATATGGACCATTGAAAGTGATGCCCTGTTTTGATTGTGTGGCTCTAACACATAAGACTTTTTTTCTTGTTGAAGAATTTGATGCCGATCAGCTGAGATGTCCGTCCGTATATGGAAGCCAAGTGTTTATGCTGCTCCTGCTTTCAAGAGGATGCAATTTATATCCGTTTTGGCTAAGCGGCCCAAATGAAGAAGAGTCGTATAGAACATTCCTTGATTGTAGTTGGTGTTTATCTGGGCCAATGCTGGCAAAATGATTCATGTGGGGCTCTGCATCTTGCTTCTATTCTAGCCCGAAACTTCCTACCATGGCAAAGCTCATGCTTAGCTTTCTATGTTTTCGCCCCGATTACCTCAAGCTTCTATTCCCACATGTACAGACAGCCATCATCCTATTCCTCCCTTTACAAGCCTGCCTCAATGAAGAAGAAGATATTATGTTATTGATACACACAAATAATGCAGATAGAACGATTCTTATTTATACAGATACAATGCTAATCCGTCTAATTATATATGCACTATGTATCCAAACATTAATTTATACTATGTATAACTAATCCATAATCCTCTTATTCTAACATACCCCCCCCCCCCCCCCCTCGAAGTGAACAACTTATACAAAATTTAAACTCTGTTAGAAGAGGGTGTAATACTAAGGTACACAACGAGCTTCCATAAACATTGCTTGTCAGTGACTTGTTACATATTGGACCTGTATCAATCATGGTTGTAATTTTCACGAATAAGATGATAGTCAACCTCGATGTGCATCGTGCGTTCATGAGAAATTGGATCTTTGGCAATGTGGATAGTTGCCAAGTTACCACAGTGCAAATGAATAGGTTTGATATCTGTAACACTTATCTCATGGAGTAATCGACTGAGCCAGCTAAGTTTCCCTATGACTTGGTGCGTTACTCGGTATTCTGCTTCAGCAGCCGAAAGGGCTATTGAAACTTGCTTCTTAGATTTTAAATTGAAAGGGGATCCACCAAGAAGTATGTAATAGCCCGAGATTGAACTTCTAGTAATAGGGCAAAAAGCATTGGAGGAGGAGGCACAAGAAGCCAAACAATCATTACTGGAGCTGATGTTGAAGAACAAACCAAAACCTTAGTTCCCCGATATAGGTAAGGTGTAGTAAGTTGCCTTCAACATTCTGTTGTTGAACTATGAAGGAATTGGCTCAAATATTGGATGTTGTAGGCAAAATATGTGTGAGTATTTGAAAAAAAAATCAATTTTCTTACCAAATGTAGGATTTTCCGATATGCCCCATAATCTTTGTACAAGTTAACTTAATTTGCAAAGGAGAAACAAAAGGCACGATTGTTTTCCATTCCAGCACCTAATAAAAGCTGACTGCATAGTTTCGCTGGGACATGATAAAGTCATTATTAGTTTCAAGAAGCTCCATACCTAAGAAGAAACTACGTCTCCTTAATCTTTTTAATTCATTGTTCAATATATTCTATCAGTTTTTCTTTTATCATTCCTAACAACAAGGATGTCATCAATGGAAATACCTAATGCAGTGGTTATCTTCCCTTTATTTTGATGAAAAGACTATAATCATTTAGTGATTGTATCAAACCAAGAGTGAGATGAAATCTATCTAGTTTGTCATACCATTGGTGAGAGGCCTAGTTGAGCCCATTGAAAGATTTGTGTAGCTTGCATGCTTTGTTAGTCCTGTTAACTTTCATATCTTATGGGATTCTCATGTATACCTCCTCATGTAAATCCATGTAGAAAGCGTTGTTGACATCCAAATGGTCAAGAATCCTCCGCCTTTTAGTGGCAAGGATAATGAGGGCTTGAACTATTATTATATCCTCATAGTCTAAAACATATCTGTGTAAAACCTCAAACCACTAATCCAATCTTGAAGCGTTTTAGGGTTTCATTTCCCTTAATCTTAGTTTTTTATACCCTTTTTTACCCAATGGATCTTTTTCCTTTGGCCACATCTAGACCATGCAGGTTATTTTTTTCAGAGCTTGAAATTCTTTTCTCATGGCCTACATCCATCTAAGATCTTAACTAGCTTTTATGCAGTTTACTGGTTCGTTTAGGTTTTGAATTTGATAAAGGAAGTTACTGGTGGTGGTGTTGAGGGCACAATAGAAATGGTCTTATTGGGTATAAAGTATGTGTGGATTTATCTAGAGAGCTTAGGCTTGTAAGAGTTATTATCCTTAGAGTTTCAGTTTCATTTGTGACCCTGTTTAAGTCTTGTAATAGAGCGACAGAGTGAGCGAGTAGAGAGACACTAAACTCATAAGTGTAAAGTTAGTAAGGGGTAGCTAAAACAATCGGGGAGAAATCAGAGGACTGTTGGGAGACTAGAGACTGAAGGTGTTCGGTCTGGGTAAAAGGGCTTGGTGAAGTTCTAAGCTGTCCTAACTCCATAGGTTGGGAAAAAGGGGGTTTGAGTGAATTGCTAGGGTGTAATTCTCAATCGAAAGAAGTTTCCAGTTTTAAGCACTTAAAGTATTCTATCTCTAAGCAATCTCGGGTGAACCACTACAAGACAGGTCCTTATGAAGAGTTAACCACTCATGGAGAAGATCAATGGCATACTCCAGCATGCTAGCCTCTGAGGAAGGCACAACTCCAAGCCGACCACCACTTCTTAACGGCGAAAAATACACCTATTAGAAGAACAAGATGGAGTTCCATATCAAGTTTGAAGATCCATGAATCTGGCGAGTGATAAGTGTTGGAGATACAATTTCAAAGATGATCAAGGTAATCCTCGCTTATTCTGCATCATGACAAATGACCAAGTGAAGAAGCTTGTGTTCAATGTGCGAGTAGTGAAACTACTTCACCACGCGCTGCTTCTAGAGCAATATTCAAAGATCTCTTCTCTCAAAACCGCAAAAAAGATATGGAAGACGCTGGAAGTCACCTATTACGTAAATGCAGAGATCAAGAAGACAAGGATAGACCTTCTACTAACCCACTGAGAACTGTTTAAAAAGGAAAAGAAGGAGAGCATTTCGGAAATGCATACAAGGTTCTGCAAGCTCACCAACATGATGTTGGTAATGGGTAGAGCCATATCAAATTAAGACCAGATCAGAAAGTTCCTTAGGTCCTTACCAGCCTCATTCGACAACGAAGTCAACGCAATGCAAGAAGTCCATGACCTCTTCAAGATGTTTGTCGCTGACATGTTGGGGTCACTGATGGCCTTTGAGCTAAAACTACAGCAAAGAAGCGAGGAAGCTGGGAAAAAGGATAAAGGGAAAGGACTTGCTCTTCAGGTGGATAAAGAAAGTAGCACATAATCGGATATGGATAATGAAGAAATGGTTCTCTACGCCAAAAGACATTTCAAAAAGATGTTCAAGCAAAAGATGTAGAAGAAGAATGACTATAGAGACTCTAGAGATCGATAAAAGAAGGAAGATAAATGTTTTGGGTGCTCCAAGAGAGGACACCACATGAAGGACTGCTCATAGAAGCCAAGAAAAGAAGACGTTAGAAAGCAGAAGATGGAAGCTCTTGTTGCCACATGGAGAGACACCGACTCCGGTAATGATGATCAGGACTCCGACAACGAGTAATCAGGAGATGAGAAAGCCCATTTATGCATCAAGAGAGCATGTCTGGGGAAGGACGTAGACAATATGTGTCTAGTCATGGATGGTGAAGGCATCAAGGAGCCTGTCTTTAAGTAGACAAAGAGTGAAGAAGACCAAACTAAGGTAAACTATCTCAAGCTGAAAAAGAAAATTGATAAATCCGAGTTGCATGGTCTTAGAAAGTTTGCTAAAATTCTTATCAATCAATTAGAATAATATGACAGTCAATGAAGAGTTGGCTGAAGAGAATGAACGTCTAGAAAAACAGTTAAAAGACGTGTGTGTAGTAAACCAGAAAAGGGACGTTAGGAAGTTACAAATAACTACAGTGAGCTACTCACGACTAACGAAAAAAATTGAAATCAAAGATAGATGAAGAAAAGAAAAACAACCTGAAAATGTTGAAAATGGAAACCTCGTAGACGCACTCAATAAGGCTTAGAGTGAACTGGTGACTTTAAAGGCAAAATGTTCTAGGCTAGAGAGTACGGGTGAAAAGACTAATAACAGATGGCCCGTTTGGAACGGTAGGCAACCTGTCGGGCAACCGTCGGGGACTAGTTGTGTTACCTTTGCCGACAGCCAGGTCATCTCCGTCCAAGTGCTATAGTACTCGTTTTATGCGGTCTTGGCAGCTAGCTAGAGCATGACTTAGGTAGGTAGAGAAGAAAGACCAACGGAGTGACTTCACAAGTGAGGAAGAACCCAAATATGCATGGGTCCCTAATCCTTCTCATTGATTGTTGACTGCAGGCTAGAGTGGGAGGGGAGCTCTACTAGTATATCGACAGTGGGTGCCCTAAGCATATGATGGGAGATAAATGGCAGTTCCTCTCACTCACGCCTAAGCATCAAGGAACAGTTTTTGTTGAAGACTTGGTTTTGCAGATGATTGCCTCCTCAGTGAAAGCTGCACTACAGAGCTACTAGCCCTCAAGATGTTCCAGTTTGAGTAGCGCTGCATAGAGACTTCCACTTTCAACCCCGATCGATACTTGACGCGCACACACACATTCAGAACCGGTCAACTCCGAGAATTAAGGAGACGTGGAAGACATACTCTATAGAGATCATGGAGAAGCAAGACCACTCCGATACTTGCGCAACTAAACTAAGCATCACTCCATGATCAGTATCCGATATCTTCGCATTTCTCTAAACTGTATATAAGCACACGTTTGTAAAGAGAGATGTATGCATCCGAGTTTAAGCTTTAGAAGAGAGAAAAGATTGTTTGAGAGACACAACATTTACGAGAGATCTTAATGTGACTTAGTCACTTCAGCTTAGGTATTTATTACCTATAGAGCACACAAAACACTCCCTTTACTCCTTATTCTGTATTGATCTACTTCTAGAGTAGAGCGAGTGTTGGATGAGACAGAACACCTCTGTCAAATCCCAAGATAGGAAGCTAGGTTGTAATTCACATTGAATTTCAATACAAGCAAAATCCTGTCTTGTTAAGTTTTATACAAAAGCTTCCGCGTTATTATCTTTGGCAAATACTTGTCTCCAAGCAGAATTGGTCTGAGACTAACACCTCAGACCTACTTGGTCAGCATACCGATCCTATCAAGTGGTATTAGAGCCTGCATTGGCTGACAAATCTCTCGAAATGGTAGAAATCTCAAACTCCAACAACAGCAACAGGATGCAAGTGGAGAATCCAAAGTTAACTTCCATAAACTACAACATGTCGAAAAATGAGATGGAGTCACACCTCCAGTAGCTAAACCAGCAACTTTGGACTATGGTAACCAAAGACAATTTTTCAGTACCTGAAGGAAAAGATCCAAGCTCTTACACTATTGAAGAGCGAAGGTGCATCGAGCTAAATGCCCAGGTGTTAGTAGAAATATGTGACTATCTCTACCTAGGCAGTGTACCTATCGTTTTGCGAAACAATGAATTGAGTGAGGGTTGTCGATCTCAGGGACCTCGTTCAATTAATTGACAATTTATTAACTAATTGAGAAACTTAACTAAGAAAACAGGAAACGTCACTTTTTCAGGTTTTACTTAGTTAATCTAACTGTAACTAAATTAATAAAAAGAAATAAAATAATTAACAAACAATAAACTGAAATAAAATGAAAATTAAAGGTGATTAATGTGATAAATAAAAGGCGCTCCCCGGGTTGTTCTGCTAACCTATTTCTTCAAATTCTATAAAATAACAATTTCACTAACATTGCAATAAACTCAGGAACTATAAATAATTCACCGACCGGGTCACGTACAATAAATTCTAATTGACTGGAAGAACTAGCAGCAGACTAATGCTCTAATCCAGAAATAGATCAATCGCTTTAAGAACAGTTCCTATTGGAGACAGATTAACCTATAGACGGGGTCACGCTTCTAGTCGTTAATCCGGTTTAACTTCCTATGTCTTGTTAACTAATCTCAGCACCACATTTTGATTAGAAAACTACAAACATAGCTTTAATAATTAGCTAGAAAATCAAAGCGCATGAAGAACAGGAATTAAACTATTGCATTAAATAAAGGTAGTGAAATAATTATATGATAAAATTCTACACAATAGGTTTGCTTCCCTAACCCGGGGAACTGAATAAAACTACTTGAAATACCCCAAACCTTAGTATGTGGTTTAAACATTAAAATAGGGTATAATAATGCTAAAAAGTTCCTTAGAAACATTAGTAAACAATTTTAAACATAGTAAACACAATTAAATACCTTAAAGTCAATATGGGCAAAAATGTGCTCTAAGCTTGGGATAATCTTGGTTAAGACCTAATAAGCTTACCAAGACCTTATCCATATGTTAATGAACATATTAAACCAATTACCAAAGAAAACCAAGCTTGAAAACAAGTTAAAACACAAAATGTGCTTTAAGGAGTCTTAAAGCACATATTTGAAAAATTGTCTTGTAAATGGGTTTTGAGTGGCTAAATGTCCGTCATTACTCTTTAATTAACATGTGTACTACTTGGTATCACATTAGGAAGTCTAAATCAATGAAAAATCAAAAATTTCACAAATATGTGCTTTGTTTTGTGAATAGTAACTAAAATAAGCTAGTTTATAACATAAGTCAAATAAGTAATTTAATTGGTGAACTAAGACCAAAACACCCCTTATTATTTAATGGGGGCCGGTTTTTGCAAGGGTGAGTCATCACCTTAGCTAACTAATAAGCAAATAAAGAAAGACTAAATAAGTACTATTTACTTTAACTACAAATATCTTCTAAAAGCAAATACCAAACTTCATTCTCTCATTTCCCTTGATTTCCCACCGTCTCCAACTTCATCTTCTCCCTCTCGTTCATGGTTATGCTACAGCACCACCACCATTTCTCCATCTTCAATCTCTTATATCTCCTAGCTCCCTTTGCCAAATCAAAAACCAAGACCACCATTCTCTTTGTCTTGCCAAGCTCTTCAACTTCATCCTTTCTAAACTCCAAGAGCTCCATTTCGGTGCCAAGAGAAGTCTCCATGAGAGGAGCTTGAGCTCATCTTTTTACATATCATTGTTCTCCTTTGCTTCAAGGTAAGGAAACTCAAAGAAAAACTCCATTTCCTCTTGTTTTGTTAGGTAACCGAAAATCACCATTGATGGTGTTCTTTATCTTGCCTTGTTCTAGCTTCATTTGAATCTTCCAAGGGCTTGGTGGAGTCCTCTCTTGCTACATATTCAAACCCTTTTCCATTTCCAAGGTAAAACAATTACCTTAATGTTTTAAGACAATATATAACCTAGGGTTTATAATGAGATGAAGCATAAAGCTTGAATACTCATTACATTGCTTGTATATTGATTAGAAGTTGACAAGCAACTAAAAGCCTTGCCGATTTAGTCAAGGAAACAAGAAAAAAGTTTGTGAGGAAAAGAGGTAAATGTGTTAACCTAATGTAGTTTAAAGTCTTAGGAGAAATGAGCTTAAGTTGCTTGTTAAAACTACCTAAGGAGCCAATGGTAAATGACTTAGAAAAATACTCTCAAGGGTTTATTAAAAGACATATGTGTTGTTATATGTATTTGCAGGTCAAAGGAAAATATATTGTGGGAAATTCAGTGTTTATGGTTTATGAAATTTAAGGGCCTAAGAGCCATGTTATTTAAGGGCATAAGTGCCAAGCAATTTAAATAATGCACTATATTGTGATGTAGTGTAAATTTGGTGAAGTTTTGTGTATGAGAATGCTCTTGATGTATTTTAGGTGTTCTTGAATGTTTAATGGTGGAAGCTATGTGTATTGGTGTAACAATGTGCTAGAGGAACCCCTGTTAAAATTTGGGTAATGTATAAGAAGTTTTAGGTGTTTAAAATGAGTTTGGTGGGTTAGGAAGTGTTTAGAATGACTAAGTGTTTTACAAGGGAAAGAAACATGCACTAAGGTGTTTTAGGATGCAAATAGGGCTTAGGCAATATTTTAGAGGACTTAGAATGCAAATGAGTGTTTTAGGATACTTCAAGATCATGGTGAGATTGTGGTTAGGACTTGTACAATGTTGGTGAACAAGGAAGAAGTAATGTATTGCATGAAGGAGCTACAAACTTGTGGAGGTATTCAAGGAGTTTAGGTTAGTAAGAGAAGATGCTTGGGAGATGATGTTATAGTGGTGAGAAAGTATTTTGGGATAGTGGTTGTCATAGGTGAGAAACACCATTTAGAAACCTAGTGAGAAAGGTTATAAGTGTTGGTAAATTTTGCAAGAAATTGAGTAACAAGTTAGACAAGGAACTAGGTGAGTTTAAGATGATATTTTGGCATTAGAATATACCTAAGATTATTTGGGAAGTTTATACATATGATGGATGTGGAGAACCATTGCAACAAGACTTAGAAAATGTTAAAATACAAAATCTGTAGCAGTGGTCTGGGACTTAGGTCTTGGGTAATGTCCCGGACCATGCATCAAAACAGGCTGAGAGTTCTTAAGCCATTCTGGTCTGGGACATAGGTCTTGTACAAAGACCCGGACCACCCCCTGTTTTACCCCCGAGAGAATTTGCCTACATTGGTCCGGGACCTAGGACCTGTATGAAGTCCCGGACCACCCCATAAAAACAACCCGAGAGTTTTACAGAGACTAGGTCCGGGACCTTAGCTGAGGACCAAGTCCCGGACCACTTAAAAAGTTAAGTTTAAGGTTGAATAATGATGTCTAATGATGAGAATTAGTTAGTAATGATGTTATAAGGTTGTCTAAGACATGTTGGGTGTGCTATAATGACAATTTAAAAAGTGAGAATTTATAACAAGTGTGAAAATAAAATAACTAGATATGTGAAGAAATAAGTTAACAGCGGACTAGGACGTTAATTAACCAACGTTACTAATTGTGTATAGGATTCTCCAACGGTGGAAACCAGTCGAAGCAAGGACCAAGGTATGGTTTTCTTGCAGTCTGTTGCCTACCGGTTTACACCGGCTTCTGTGTTGTTTGTTTTTCGATGTGTTTATGACTTTGTGAGATTAAGCCATGAAATGAGTTTACAGTTGTTATGCTATTGTGGCATGTGCGTACCGATATCGGTAACCTCGGAATGCGTACTAATTGCTAGCTAACCTGCGTTAGGGTGACGCTCGAGAACGGTATACGGTTATAATGTTCCAACCTAAGGAACGTTCTAACCACGGCTATGTGTGAACTGGTTGTGTTTGCATTAACGCTTTATATCTCGTCTCCCTTATGTGTCTAACTGGACCTATGTACCTGTTGTGAATTATGGTGTCAAGTCCCGATAATGGGTCTTCTAACAAGTGTACTGGGGGGTGAGGAATCCGGTTGTCCGGTCGCGCGTGTTTGTATAAGAGTAGATATCTGCATCAGATTCGACTCTTTTAATGTTAAGGTTGTTCCCCTTCTTAGCGTTTGATCTCCCGCTAGCTTCATCCAAAGCTTACCTATTCTGACTTATGATCGGTCTAGGGGGAAATATGTGTGTTTGTGGTGTGTTCGGATCACAATATCCGATCCATCTTTGAGTTAAGTTACTCGTTCGACTAATAGAACAGTAATGAGTTATGTAACAAGCTTAACATGAGGGTGAACCATTCTCTAGGCTTATGTTGTTGACTAACCTTCTTGGTTTGTTCCTATGTGATATGTTCTCACTAAGAGTGTGTTGTTGTGCTATGCAATATTTTTGCTATGCCATATGTATATGTTGTATGTTAAAATGAATGCCATGTTATCATGACAATTAGTTGCGCGTATCCCGGTAGCCGATGGGCTGCGCGTTAACCATACCAGCCAAGGGTTGCTGACCCCCTCGGGGGCTCCATATTTATTTGCAGGATGTTGATCGAAGAAACGGAGTGGCTTTAGGTCTTAGGTCATGATATACTTTTGATTATTTTGGAGGTTGGCCCGGGAAGCGCCTGTGCCCCCGTGGCATTATGTTTTGGTACCGTCGTTTTGACAGTGGCGGTTGTTTACAGTTTACAGTGGTGATGTAATGTAAAAACTCGGTATTGTTGGTAATGTATGTATATGGATGTTAGTACCTAACGCTCAGGAGTCTGATCATCAGGCCAGTACATTTGTATTTATTCTGCCTTGTTAACCACGTGGGTGGTTAACGGCGTTGTAACACCGAACCGTTTAGTTTTTGTTTGGTTGTTTATTCCGCTGCGATTTCAGTTATTGTTAAGTGCGTAGTAGGGGTGTTACAAAAAGTGGTATCAGAGCGATACTTCGCTCTGATGACTAGAGTACCGAGCTTTGGAACATACCGAGTTAGGAAACCTAACCATAGTTACCTAAGTGAGCAGTTATGAAAAGGTTAACCGCTAACTAAGTGTGGAGATACCTTATTGTCGGGAAGACGTTACAACAGTTGGAACCGATAAGTGTGCAAGCATAATGCTAATAACTTTTCATGTGAATTCAGATGTTAGGTAGAGCAAGAGGTAGAGGCCGCGGGCGCGGTGTGGGAGATACGGGTGACCAGGGTGAGAACACTACGGCTCAGGTTATGGTTGAGGCAGTAGCAGCCGCCGTAGCCCAGATGGTACCCCAGCTAGTAGCTGCGATGCATCAGCAGCAAGGCGGTGCGGACCAACAAGGGCCACAACCGCAACCACAGCCACGAGAGACCAATTGGGTCAAGGCGTTGGCGGATTTGAGGCCACTGTCGTTTAATGGGGAGACCGACCCTAGTAACACTAGTGCAGAAAATGTTTTTTACCACGGTTATTTTGCCTATATACCACGGTTAGAGACCGTGGTTTATACTCGCGTGGTATATCGGAAAATTGCAATAAACCACGGTTCGAAACCGTCGTTTAAAAGACGCATTATAAACTACGGTTCATAAAACCGTCGTTTAAAGCCCGTTGTGTCGCGGGAATCAGACGACTTATACCACGGTTGGGATGGAAACCGTGGTATATAATGTGTTTCCATTGCGTTTTATACGATGGTTCTGGTGATAACCGTGGTATATGACTACTTTATATGACGGTTTTATAATAAACCGTGGTTTATACTCGTCGTTTCATTGAGTTTTAAACCACGGTTTTAAGTGAACCGTGGTTTTTTTTTTTTGTTTTTTTATTTTTTTAGCATCTACCACATATGTTTTCCAACACAACCCAATTTACAATCGTATATACAACCTGTACAGGGCATCCAACTGGTATTGCCCTTTGATAACCAACCACTATGACCATAAACCAAGTTGCCAGTTTGAATTGCAACATTGAAAACGAATTGCAAACAAACCCATTCAAACTTTCAAAAATAAGAGAGAGTTGAACTTTACAAACTTTGAGAGTTTCTTCAGCAAAAACAAAAGTCTAAGTCTAACTACGTACACTAGGATATAAGATCTAAGAAACACTCAAGTAATTTTTACACCAAAACTGCGATAGATGATCTCTTACAAAGTCGAGATCCCCTTTGGAATACTGCTCCCTGCTTTTGTGAAAAAAGAAACGATCTGTCCATAAAAAGAAACTGATCATCATTAGTACACAATTTTATTTCAATGCAATAACTTTAACTAAAACTTTGATTGGTATGGTTTACCTTGTCATCATCAGCAAGCGTGTCAATATTTTGTACAATCTCGAACATGTACCGCATCACATAATAGCCACAGCTTCGTGAATCAGGCTGCTGAGGACACTGTCATCACACCATCCATGGATTACCAACTTTAGATAGATCAAAAAATTAAACGTTTAACTTTAATACAAAAACGCATAAATTAAATGATTACTTACACGTATGTAATGGAAGTCCAAGATGGAGAATGGTTTCTTCACATCACTCAAACCAAGCTTATGACCCCTGCATAAATACAGCATTTTAAAATGAAGCCATTTATTGTCAATAATCTAGGACAAGCTTAAAATAAATACAGAATGCATTAAAATTTTTGAATACTCACTCCTTCAAATATTTCTCTACAGCGATCTCTCGAAGGTCATCAGGGCCGCCCAATGGGTCTAGTATCAACAAGCATGAGGTGTCGATACACAACACCATCAACATCCAATGATTGCTGCCACTGATAAAACAAAGTTTTGTGAAACAATATTTTTAATTATCACAATTAGGAAGCGAAAAATTCCAGTTATTTTGTACTTACATCTGATGATATGGGATCAGCAAATATTTGCTACTTCTTCGCACCGCAGCACAAAATCCCTGCCTCACGTGCTGTGCACATCCTTGCGCATCCAATGCGGCCTGACTTGCTGACATCAATTGTGGGCACAAGAAAGAGATGGAAAATAATCTCTTGTTCGATATCAGTCTAGTAGTCAAACACCTAAACAACATTTTTTCATAAGATATGTTAAGTAGCTTAAAAAAATGAAAGATAATTTAATAATTTAAAAGATACTTACACACAATAGGCCTGAATCACAGAGATGTTAAGCTGGAGGCGTACATCTTCGAGTTGGAGACCGCCTATGAGACCTTGAATGTGCCTGCTGGAGCCAAGGTCCGTCTTGCCGCTTACTACCTGAAGGGTTCGGCACAGAGTTGGTGGAAGCTTGTGAGAGAGGATAGGATGGCTGATCCTCAGTTTGGTTGGAGGGAATATATGGCTCTACTGCGAGCCAAGTATTATCCTGTGCATGTACAAGAGGCCAAGCGCCTAGAGCTGGATAGCCTGAGGCAGGGGGATAAGATGTCGGTTGACGACTACTACACCGCTTTCACCGGCCTTATCCACCTGTTACCGGACCTAGGATACTCGAACCGGGTGTTGGTGAACCGTTTCTACAACGGTCTCAGCCACCGTCTTCGATATGGGATGGGGCCAGCTGAGTACTACCTTGCAGGTTATTAGAATATAGTGTGATGTGAATAAGTGTATGCCATAAGTGAATATTAATGTGAGTTCGTGAGTTGTTTGTGGGGCGTGACTGACATCCTAAATTTAAGAGTGCTATCATGCCGCTGCTAAGGTTGAGATCACCATCCATCTGAGGGACGAGGAAAATGCGCACAAGCGCAACGAGCGAGGGCCAAGGCACGCAAGGGTATGGGGGAGGAAAGAAGAAGAAACCTTATCCCCCGGCCCAGAAAGGCCAGCAACAGGGTGGCAAAGGCCAAGCCCAAACCACCACTGCTGAGGAGCCGTTGAAGCTCACCTATGCCTATGCGGCTAAGCCCTTACGCTCTGACCCGCCCAAGGGTAATTAATTAATTCCAAGTACCAAATTCTAGTATGTATTGTTATATTGTGAAGTGTGTTCTGAATGTGTATTGTGTTAGCAGCCAACACAGGCTCTGGACCGGAGCGCCACTACTACTGTAAGTGGTGTAACGGAGACCATCCCGGCAAGGACTACAAGGGAAATGATGTGCAGTGTCGATACTGTGAGAAATGGGGTCACCGTGACTATGAGTGCTACCGGAACCCCAACAGCAGAAACCATAAGCCCAAGGGGCAGTGGAAGGGTAAGGCCGCCGTGACCGCCGATGGCCCGAAGACGGCAAATCAGCCACCCACCGATCAGAGGAACACTGATTCCCAGAAGGGGAAGGGGTCGGGACCTGGCAAGGCCGCCCTGCATGTGGTGGACCGGTCTGAGGCACCGGGACCCTCTTCTAGACCAGGTACCGCCTAAACTATTGAGTGAAATAAGTGATTGCATACCGCATTTCATGCATGTGTGTTAGAGAGTCTAAATGTATAACCATATAAGTGATGAGTTAAAATATTAGGTGAAAGTCACCTAAATGAGGTAATTTGAAAACTTAGGAACCTTCAATATTTGTTACCCAATCCCACCCACACCAAACCCCGAAGAGACAACCATCAGCGTCACCGAATACCCAATGGAGCAATCAGGTCATCCAGCCAGGTATGATACTCTTAAGCGGATACCTGACACCGGAGACACAAATCCACATCATCAGACGATGTAATGAACTAGGGGCAGCACCTGGAGGTTTCTACACACTCGAATACCCGGGCGGATCGAGGATGAAATTGAAGATGATGTGCATGGTTAAGGACTGGAATCCTTACACCAAGTCATATCAAGACGTGCGAGATGAAGACGGAGTAACTATACCAAGTATACCTGAGGAGTTCCTTGCGGTCGTTAACCACGCCGTGGGAATTGCTCAACAAGTTGAACCGGATTCAATTCCGAGTGTTAACGCAGATTTATGTATTGTGAACTTCTACTAGAAAGGTGGACGGTTAGGGTTACACAAAGATAAGGACGAGTCACCCGAGTCTCTAAGTAAGGGAGTACCTATGGTGTCTTGGTCCATTGGTGATACCGCAGTGTTTGTGTATGGTGAGCAGAAGCGTGGTGATCTCGCAAAGAAATTAGTGTTGAAGTCAGGAGATGTATTAATCTTGGGTGGACAATCAAGGATGCTTTACCACGGCATCAAGAAGATCAAATTGAATACCGCACCTTCGACAGTGATCAATGCCACACTTATGAAACCGGGACGTTTGAATTTGACTTTCAGGCAGTTTTAAGCCTTGTGTAACCATGTAATTGACGAAGCCAGTTGTATGTTAAGGATGTTATGTATATGTTAGTCATGTTGACAGAGTGAACCAACTTATGGTGTAAAGAGTATGTTAATTAATAAAGAGATGTTGTTTTGGAAGTATATCCACCGTGTTGTTACCGTATACTTATGAAGTATGCCAATGAATTAGGCTGTGCACTCGGAACGGGAGGTATACTGGGCGTTTGTAATGAGGCAGAAGCCGGCAAGAGCGGCACAATCCTCACCGGTACCTTTCCAGTCAATGGCGTGGACGCATCGATCTTTTTGACTCCGGAGCCTCACACACATTTGTTTCGCTATCTTTTGCGAAGAGGCTGAGGTTAGACGGTGAAGAGATGCCTGACTTCCTAGTCACTCTCCCGTCGAAAGAGTGGATCAAGTGTACCCGCTACCACCGAGATGCTGTTGTACGAATCAAGGATGAAGAGTTCCCGATCGACATGATAGAGTTCAAGGGACTTGGATTTGATGTGATTATCGGGATGAACTGGTTGGAGCGGTACAAGGGCAGAATCCTGTGTGCCGAGCATCATCTGCTTCTTCGGAGTCCGTCTGGGGTTACCATATCATACCGCTAGAGGCCCAGGGAGCCTTCGACTCAGATCATCACCGCCATGGCCATGTATCATGAGTTACGACGAGGGAATGATGTATACCTCTGCTATGTCCAGGACATAGAGAGAGACCCAGAGTTTAGCCCAGATGTGCCGGTAGTGTCGGAGTTTCCTAATGTCTTTCCTAAGGAACTGCCAGGCATGCCGCCAGCACGGGAAGTGGAGTTTGAGATTGATTTGGTTCCGGGTACCGGACCAATTGCGAAGGCGCCTTATCGTATGGCTCCAGCAGAGATGACAGAGCTCAAGGAGCAGTTGAGAGACCTACTCGACAAGGGATTTATCCACCCTAGCGTTTCACCATGGGGAGCGCCGGTCCTCTTCGTGAAGAAGAAGGACGGTAGCCTCCGCCTTTATATTGATTATCGAGAGCTGAATGCTGTTACGGTGAAGAACCGTTATCCTTTACCATGCATCGATGACTTATTTGATCAGTTGAAAGGAGCATCAGTGTTCTCCAAGATAGATCTACAATCCGGATACCATCAGATTGCCATCCATGTGAGTGACATTGAGAAGACCGTATTCAGAACCAGATATGGACATTACGAGTTTACGGTTATGCCGTTTGGTTTATCCAATGCACCAGCCAAGTTCATGGACTTAATGAACCGCTTGTTCCAAGATCAGTTGGACAAGTCAGTGGTAGTATTCATCGACGATATCCTTGTGTACTCGAAATCGAAAGGTGAGCATGAAAGCCACCTGAGAAGTGTGTTGCAAACGTTGAGAAAGAATCAGATGTATGCTAAATTTTCAAAGTGTGAGTTTTGGTTGAACCAAGTATCTTTTCTTGGTCATGTGATTTCTGAAGCCGGGATCGCTGTTGATCCGGCAAAGATAGATGCAGTGCGCACCTGGCCTAGGCCGAAGACAGTTACGGACATACGGAGCTTCCTCGGTCTGGCAGGATATTACCGGAGGTTTGTGAAGGACTTCTCCAGTGTCTCGAAGCCGATGACTTCCTTAATGAAGAAGGATGCACCATTCGAGTGGACAGTCGACTGTGAGGGTTCTTTCCAGAGTCTCAAGGATGCTCTGACATCTGCACCAGTCCTGACTTTACCAGACGGTCCAGATGGTTTTGAGGTCTATTGTGACGCATCAGGCAGAGGTATGGGATGTGTATTGATGCAGCAAGGGAAGGTCGTGGCTTACGCCTCCCGAAAATTAAAGAAACACGAAGAGAACTACCCTACCCACGATTTAAAATTGGGTGCCATAGTCTTCGCATTGAAGATATGGCGACATCATTTGTATGGGGTAAGCGTGACAATCTATTCTGACCACAAGAGTTTAAAATACTTGTTCACTCAGAAGGAGTTGAACATGAGACAAAGAAGGTGGGTCGAGTTCTTAAACGACTACGACATCAATTTACAGTACAAGGGGGGTAAAGCAAATGTGGTAGCTGACGCACTGAGTTGCCGAGCATACTCTCTCTCTATTCGCTAGTCTCTCATTCTAGCTTGGTTGAAGAGGTGCGGAGTGCTCAGATGTCGGATCAATATATGTTGGAGATCAGGCAGAAGCTTGTTGATGGCACATTTGAGGGTCAGAAGTACGACTTCCGACTCCACGATGAAGACCTGATTAGGCTTAATGGCCGACTATGTATTCCGAGGAGTAGCGCTGAGCTGAAGGAGCGCATACTGAGTGAATCCCATTGTTCTACGACTTTGATTCACCCCGGAGCTTCAAAAATGTACAAGAGTATGAAACATTATTTTTGGTGGACAGGTATGAAAAAGGATGTAAATGATTATGTGTTGAGGTGTCTCACTTGTCAGAAGGTCAAGTTCGAGCACCGACGGCCTGGTGGTGTGGTACAACCAATGCCAGTGCCTGAGTGGAAGTTCCGTGACATTTCTATGGACTTCGTAGTAGGGCTTCCGCCTACAAGGGGAGGTCTGAATATGATTTGGGTTGTTGTTGACCGACTGACCAAGGTGGCTAGATTCATACCGATGAAGGACACCTGGAAAGTGGCAAAGCTTGCAGAGCTCTTCAATAGAGAGATTGTAAGACATCATGGGGTACCAAAAATGATTGTGTCTGACAGGGATACAAGATTCCTCTCGAGGTACTGGAAATCCACTCGGGAAGCGCTTGGTACCGAGCTGAAGCTAAGTACGGCGTTCCACCCGCAGACTGATGGTCAGAGTGAGCGTACCATCCAGACACTCGAGGATATGTTACGTGCATATGCACTTGACTTTCCGACCAGCTGGATTGATAAGTTACATCTGATTGAGTTTAGCTACAACAACAGTTACCATGCTTCGATCAAGATGTCTCCCTTCCAGGCTTTGTACGGTAGACCATGCCGCACGCCATTATGCTGGGATGAGTCGAGTGAGACGGTCATTATAGGACCAGAGTATCTGGAGCAAGTACAGTCAGAAGTACGCCAGATCTGGGCTAACATGAAGGCAGCTCAGGATAGGCAGAAATCATACGCCGATGTGCGCAGACGTGACCTGGAGTTCGCCGTGGGCGATCAGGTATTTCTTAGAGTATCCCCCATGAAGGGAGTGTTTCGTTTTGGCCAGAAAGGCAAGTTGAGCCCGAAATATGTGGGGCCTTATGTTGTGACGGAGTGGATAGGCCCGGTAGCTTACAGGCTAGATTTACCTGCTGAGCTGGGCAAGGTACACGATGTATTTTATGTGTCTCAGTTGAAGAAATATATGTCTCATCTGTCTCATGTACTTCAGCCTGAAAGGCTAACGTTAGAGCCGACCATGCGATCAGTGGAGACTCCCGTATGGATTCTGGACACTAAGACTCGAGACACTCGCCATAAGTCTGTGAGACTGGTGAAAGTCCTCTGGTCTAACCAGAACATCGAGGAGGCCACCTGGGAGCTGGAAGATAAGATGAAGGTGAAGTACCCATTGTTGTTTACTTCTTAGTGTTTGTGTGTATAGGGTACGGGGCGTACCCCTATTTTAAGGGCGGTAGAGCCGTTTCGGTTATGTGTGAATGACATGTATCTAAATACATTGTCTATGTTATGTTATTACGGACCGTTGTGTCTTGTCTATGTTGTTGTGTTACAGACCGTTGAGTCCGAATGATGTTTTGTTGTTTGGACCTTGTGCCCGATGTTATGTAAGTGTGTTGTTAATGTTGCTATGGAAGTATTGTTTTTAAGTATTCCCCGTGTTCTAACATTAAAGCTATGTGGGAAGTGTGAACTTTGGGGACAAAGTTCTTTTAAGGGGGGTAGATTGAAATACCCCAAACCTTAGTATGTGGTTTAAACATTAAAATAGGGTATAATAAGGCTAAAAAGTGCCTTAGAAACATTAGTAAACAATTTAAAACATAGTAAACACAATTAAATACCTTAAAGTCAATATGGGCAAAAATGTGCTCTAAGCTTGGGATAATCTTGGTTAAGACCTAATAAGCTTACCAAGACCTTATCCATATGTTAATGAACATATTATACCAATTACCAAAGAAAACCAAGCTTGAAAACAAGTTAAAACACAAAATGTGCTTTAAGGAGTCTTAAAGCACATTTTTGAAAAATTGTCTTGTAAATGGGTTTTAAGTGGCTAAATGTCCATCATTACTCTTTAATTAACATGTGTACTACTTAGTATCACATTAGGAAGTCTAAATCAATGAGAAATCAAAAATTTCACAAATATGTGCTTTGTTTTGTGAATAGTAACTAAAATAAGCTAGTTTATAACATAAGTCAAATAAGTAATTTAATTGGTCAACTAAGACCAAAACACCCCTTATTATTTAATGGGGGGCAGTTTTTGCAAGGGTGAGTCATCACCTTAGCTAACTAATAAGCAAATAAAGAAAGACTAAATAAGTACTATATACTTTAACTACAAATATCTTCTAAAAGCAAATACCAAACTTCATTCTCTCATTTCCCTTGCTTTCCCACCATCTCCAACTTCATCTTCTCCCTCTCGTTCACGGTTATGCTACAGCACCACCACCATTTCTCCATCTTCAATCTCTTATATCTCCTAGCTCCCTTTGCCAAATCAAAAACCAAGACCACCATTCTCTTTGTCTTGCCAAGCTCTTCAACTTCATCCTTTCTAAACTCCAAGAGCTCCATTTCGGTGCCAAGAGAAGTCTCCATGAGAGGAGCTTGAGCTCATCTTTTTACATATCAATGTTCTCCTTTGCTTCAAGGTAAGGAAACTCAAAGAAAAACTCAATTTCCTCTTGTTTTGTTAGGTAACCGAAAATCACCATTGATGGTGTTCTTTATCTTGCCTTGTTCTAGCTTCATTTGAATCTTCCAAGGGCTTGGTGGAGTCCTCTCTTGCTACATATTCAAACCCTCTTCCATTTCCAAGGTAAAACAATTACCTTAATGTTTTAAGACAATATATAACCTAGGGTTTATAATGAGATGAAGCATAAAGCTTGAATACTCATTACATTGCTTGTATATTGATTAGAAGTTGACAAGCAACTAAAAGCCTTGCCGATTTAGTCAAGGAAAAAAGAAAGAAGTTTGTGAGGAAAAGAGGTAAATGTGTTAACCTAATGTAGTTTAAAGTCTTAGGAGAAATGAGCTTAAGTTGCTTGTTAAAACTACCTAAGGAGCCAATGGTAAATGACTTAGAAAAATACTCTCAAGGGTTTCTTAAAAGACATATGTGTTGTTGTATGTATTGCAGGTCAAAGGCAAATATATTATGGGAAATTCAGTGTTTATGGTTTATGCAATTTAAGGGCCTAAGAGCCATGTTATTCAAGGGCCTAAGTGCCAAGCAATTTAAATAATGCACTATATTGTGATGTAGTGTAAATTTGGTGAAGTTTTGTGTATGAGAATGCTCTTGATGTATTTTAGGTGTTCTTGAATGTTTAAAGGTGGAAGCTATGTGTTTTGGTGTAGCAATGTGCTAGAGGAACCCATGTCAAAATTTGGGTAATGTATAAGAAGTTTTAGGTGTTTAAAATGAGTTTGGTGGGTTAGGAAGTGTTTAGAATGACTAAGTGTTTTACAAGGGAAAGAAACATGCACTAAGCTGTTTTAGGATGCAAATAGGGCTTAGGCAATATTTTAGAGGACTTAGAATGCAAATGAGTGTTTTGGGATACTTCAAGATCATGGTGAGATTGTGGTTAGGACTTGTACAATGTTGGTGAACAAGGAAGAAGTAATGTATTGCATGAAGGAGCTATAAACTTGTGGAGGTATTCAAGGAGTTTAGGTTAGTAAGAGAAGATGCTTGGGAGATGATTTATAGTGGTGAGAAAGTATTTTGGGATAGTGGTTGTCATAGGTGAGAAACACCATTTAGAAACCTAGTAATAAAGGTTATAAGTGTTGGTAAATTTTGCAAGAAATAGAGTAACAAGTTAGACAAGGAACTTGGTGAGTTTAAGATGATATTTTGGCATTAGAATATACCTAAGATCATTTGGGAAGTTTATACATATGATGGATGTGGAGAACCATTGCAACAAGACTTAGAAAATGTTAAAATGCAAAATCTGTAGCAGTGGTCCGGGACTTAGGTCTTGGGTAATGTCCTGGACCATGCATCAAAACAGGCCGAGAGTTCTTAAGCCATTCTGGTCCGGGACTTAGGTCTTGTACAAAGACCCGGACCACCCCCTGTTTTACCCCCGAGAGAATTTGCCTACATTGGTCCGGGACCTAGGACCTGTATGAAGTCCCGGACCACCCCATAAAAACAACCCGAGAGTTTTACAGAGACTAGGTCCAGGACCTTAGCTAAGGACCAAGTCCCGGACCACTTAAAAATTTAAGTTTAAGGTTGAATAATGATGTCTAATGATGAGAATTAGTTAGTAATGATGTTATAAGGTTGTCTAAGACATGTTGGGTGTGTTATAATGACAATTTAAAAGGTGAGAATTTATAACAAGTGTGAAAATAAAATCACTAGATATGTGAAGTAATAAGTTAACAGCGGACTAGGACGTTAATTAACCGACGTTACTAAATGTGTATAGGATTCTCCAACGGTGGAAACCAGTCGAAGCAAGGACCAAGGTATGGTTTTCTTGCAGTCTGTTGCCTACCGGTTCACACCGGCTTGTGTGTTGTTTGTTTTTCAGTGTGTTTATGACTTTATAAGATTAAGCCATGAAATGAGTTTATAGTTGTTATGCTATTGTGGCGTGTGCGTACCGATACCGGTAACCTCGGAATACGTACTAATTGCTAGCTAACCTGCGTTAGGGTAACGCTCGAGAACGGTATACGGTTATAATGTTCCAACCTAAGGAACGTTCTAACCACGGCTATGTGTGAACTGGTTGTGTTTGCATTAACGCTTTATATCTCGTCTCCCTTATGTGTCTAACTGGACCTATGTACCTGTTGTGAATTATGGTGTCAAGTCCCGACAATGGGTCTTCTAACAAGTGTACTAGGGGGTGAGGAATCCGGTTGTCCGGACGCGCGTGTTTGTATAAGAGTAGATATCTGCATCAGATTCGACTCTTTTAATGTTAAGGATGTTCCCCTTCTTGGCGTTCGATCTCCCGCTAGCTTCATCCAAAGCTTACCTATTCTGACTTATGATCGGTCTAGGGGGAAATATGTGTGTTTGTGGTGTGTTCGGATCACAATATCCGATCCATCTTTCAGTTAAGTTACTCGTTCGACTAATAGAATGGTAATGAGTTATGTAACAAGCTTAACATGAGGGTGAACCATTCTCTAGGCTTATGTTGTTGACTAACCTTCTTGGTTTGTTCCTATGTGATATGTTCTCACTAAGAGTGTGTTGTTGTGCTATGCAATATTTTTGCTATGCCATATGTATATGTTGTATGTTAAAATGAATGCCATGTTATCATGACAATTAGTTGCGCGTATCCAGGTAGCCGATGGGCTGCGCGTTAACCATACCAGCCAAGGGTTGCTGACCCCCTCGGGGGCTCTATATTTATTTGCAGGATGTTGATCGAAGAAGCGGAGTGGCTTTAGGTCTTAGGTCATGATATACTTTTGATTATTTTGGAGGTTGGCCCGGGAAGCGCCTGTGCTCCCGTGGCGTTATGTTTTGGTATCGTCGTTTTGACAGTGGCGGTTGTTTACAGTGGTGATGCAATGTAAAAACTCGGTATTGTTGGTAATGTATGTAAATGGATGTTAGTACCTTACGCTCGGGAGTCTGATCATCTGGCCGGTACATTTGTATTTATTCTGCCTTGTTAACCACGTGGGTGGTTAACGGCGTTGTAACACCGAACCGTTTATTTTTTGTTTGGTTGTTTATTCCGCTGCGATTTCAGTTATTGTTAAGTGCGTAGTAGGGGTGTTACACTACTCGCTCATGATTTCAGTAAAGAACGCAAACATTGAAACGAACATAAAACGTAACGAATAGAAGTGTAATGCGCAATAATAACGTAAACAAACAAACTTTGTTTACTAATGACTCGGTTAGTCCTAGTGTTGCTCGGTTGCTGCCTCCTCACGCGTTATCGAACTGTTGGTAAATGAACTTTGCTCTGTCAATATTGGCGGCGTGAACTCCTTCATCCTTCCGGAACAGTGCTCCTCTGAAATACCCCAAACTAATAAAACATGGATTAAACATCTAATAAAATTAATTGAGGCCTAAACATGCCTTAAAAGTCAATTGAGAACAACTATGGTCATCATAGAGCAAGAATTGCACCCTTTGACTGTTTAGGGTAAATACATACCCAAATGAACTCCTTAGGACCCAAAATTTTGTCCTAAGCATATTAACACATAAAGGAATGTACTAAATTATTGGACAACACTCCAACACAAAGAACAAGCATTTACATGCTTCAAAGTCAATGAGGGCAAAAATGTGCTCTAAGAAACCTTAAAGGTCTTATGACCTCTATATGATATAAAATTGGATTATTAAGTTCAATTATCATGTAAGGAATGTAATGAAACCATTCTCAAAGAAAACCAAGCTCAGAAACACCTTGGGACACAGAATGTGCACTAAAACACCTTAAAGCGCGTTTTTGTGTATGAGCTCTAAGATATTGACTTTTTGTCACTTTAAAGACTAGATTACATTCTTTATAACATTAATGGGACATGATAGACTATATTATAAAGTCTAAATCAAAGTTTAAAAATAAAATCAAAATGGGTAATTTTGGGTGAATAGTACCCAAAATAACATTTAATTACTTAACTTAACTATGGTCAATGGTCATCTTTTGGTTTGACCACCCATTTCCGCCCATATAGCTGTCATCCTTACCCATTAGCCAACAACAAATATCTCCTAATGAGTCACCAAGTACTATGCACTAAAGTAGCATTAAATGACATAAAAAGCAAAACTAGTTTTCTTTTCTCATTACCTTCTTTCCCAGCCGACTCCAACAAGCTTCATTCTCTCTTTTCTTCCTCCATTGACGCCTTCTGCTGTCCAAGTTCAGAGAAGAACACAAATTGACCTAGGTAAGCTTATTAAGCCATTTTATGTTCATTCTCTTCACTTTTCTTTCCTCTTTCCATGGAGCTAAACATCAGCCATTTCCATCCATGAATCTAGGTTGTTTTGGAGGTTACAAGGAGGGTAATTCTCGGCCGTAACAAGGGAAGAAGGAGGAAAATTATAATCTTGGTCTTTTAAGGTAAAAAGGTGCTTTAAGCACTTATCTCTTCATTCCTTTCATTTCCGGTTGGAAAACCTGATTCCCTAGGCTTATAATCTTCTTCTTAACATGCTTATTCAGTTGGTATATCAAGAGCTTCAAGGAATATCCAAATCCATGCCAAAAACACCATTTTTGGCATCTTAATCAAGGTGAAAATTAGCCATCTTCTAATCTGAGTTATACCGGTTTTAAACCTTGTTTTAGTAGTTCTTTTGATGCTCTTTTTGTTCTGTAAAAATAGGCCGAAGATCAACTTGATTGCCTTTGGTATTCTAAGGTAAATTTAACCTTGAAATTATACCTTAAAACACTTCTTATGGTTAGCTCTTGCTTGGAGACTAATCATGCTTTAATTGTTGTTTGAAAACATGTAAATGAAGTTGTGGAAAAATTATTCCTAAGAAGCCGTGGCCAAACAAGGCCTAATCTTGGCAAAAATAAGGTATAAATCACTTAAACCTTCACTTGGTATATTAATATGTGTTTAAACATATGGTTATATATATGCCGTGAGTGAACAAGGTATAAAAGGTCATATTTTGACCTTAGGTGGTTAAGGAATGAGTTAGTAAATTTATCTAAGTAATTAATTAACATAATTGTCAAATTTAAGACATTATGTGGAAAATTGGTAAATATTGAAAACTATACGGTGAGGCCGAGAGTTTAATGCATTTTTGGGCATTTATGTGTAATTTATTTTATAAGCTAATGTTTGTAATAAGGCCATGTACTTTAGGCCATTTTATTTATGTATTTATAAGGTTTTAATTAAGTTTAGGTAATATATATATATATTTTGAAAGAAAAGGTAAGCTTCAATAATGAAAAAACCGAGAAATACAACCTATAAACACTCCTATACAAACCGCATCAGGATCAACAAACTATTTACCCAGAAAATCGAGCAGACCCAAACAATTAAGAATGCTAAAGTTCGTCCTATTAACAGGGAATGAAAATTTCACCCATCTCACTTTCAGATCAGATTTAATCCTAGCTATTTCAGTATAAACATCCAGCTTAGAACCCGAAAAAATCACATCATTCCTAGCTCTCCAGATAGAATAGATCACCATTCCTACAGCAGCAACTCTCATTTTGAAGACTATTGTAACACCCCCGAATAAACATCCCATAATACAAACGTCACGCCTAAACAACATCACGGTTAACTACGCAGTGGTATAAACTCAATCCGGGTGTCACAGACGCCAACCACCCACGTGGTTGACACAACCATACTACCAACACCAAGTTACGGTCTGCATGACTGGAAACAGCCCTCAACCAAAACTCATATACAATACAAGATACAATTCTGAATACCGAGTGTCTACAACAACATTACCAATTAATAAACTGAAATTTACATCCCGGGTGTAGTAACAACCCATACATCAAGCTTACTACTACAAGTCAAGAATTTGCCCTGATGGACTACCCCCATGGTAGCCATCCCGCCTACGCTCCGTTATCGTCCGGCTCAATACCTGGAAAAATTGGGTTGTAAAGGACTTAGTAAACTACGCTGAGTATGAACGTGTGTAGCCCGTATGTTACCGGGCCACGAGACTACTTGGTCGAATATTATTAAGTCAATTTACATGCTATAATAAAGCAGTAAAACACACCACAATACATCATAGTATCATACACACTTAAAGGTAGTAACACATTAGCAGCAACAATCAAGCACAACAAGCTGCTAATATCACAACAGCGATCATGTACATAATAAAACGTGAGCATAGGTATGTAATACCCATGATCCTCACTATGGGATCGTACGAGCGTTGTGTGTTTTCATTTCTTTTCTCTTGTTCCCTTAAAGTGTATTTTCTTTCTCTTTCCTTGCACCAGGTCTGGGGATGTAATTTAGATCCCGTGACCATCTCATGTAGGTGCTAATCTTTCCTTGTTTCTTTAAGGGTTATTTGTGAATTCTCTTATCACCACCATTTGGGGTACGTCTTCTTCATAGCTAATCCTCCATTCCCGGATAACTCTCTCTCTCTGTTGTTTTTAAATGTTACGAGCCACTGCCCCGGATACCAAGGGTCCGTCTCCCTATTCCTTTTCAATGTTACAAGCCTCTGCTCCGGATACAAAGGGTCCGTCTCCCTATGCCTTCCAATGTTCTGGTCTCTACCCCAGATACAAAGGGTCCGTCTCCCTATTCCCTTTCAATGTTACTAGCCTCTGCTCCGGATACAAAGGGTTCGTCTCCCTATGCCTTCTAATGTTCTGGTCTCTACCCCGGATACAAAGGGCCCGTCTCCCTATTCCTTTTACTCTTATTGGTCTCTACCCCGGATACAAAGGGTCCGTCTCCCTATTCCTTTTTAGATTAATGGTCTCTACCCCGGATACAAAGGGTCTGTCTCCCTACTCATTTCTAAAGGGTATTGGCTTATCATAACCTTTAATAGTTCGACACCATAGTGGGTGTCTTTAAAGGTCCTCTATAGTTAAGAGGAGTTTTCCCTTTATGTAGTTCCTTTGGTTTGTTTATGAAGTTCGTTGTGTTTCATCTCAAGGATTCATCAACGAGAAGGGACTACACTACTTTGTGCGCGCAAGCAATATGCACAATAATAGCAAGCAGGTAAGCAATGAAAATAATCAATCCATTCACATGCCTTACACAAGCTCACAACAGACAAATAAGCACGGTAAAACAAACATCCGTTTTCATGCATTAGACTTGTGGTCATAAACAAACAGGACACACAGCACACAAGCCGTGTAACATGGCAACATACGAACCACACATGTCCATACCTTTTTCAGAAGCACGTGTCATCTCACACACGGGGCCCCGGGTAGCGTTCGTTACGGCCCCTATGTTGATTAAAAGTAACGGGTCAGTTCATGATTCCATGTGACGACACTTTATAACGGGTGTTGTTCCCTAGGTGTGTTGTTAGGTGCTTAGTTTATATTAACCCTTAGAACATCCCAAGTATTAATCCTAGGCTTATCTTACTCCTAGGACATTCACATAGTTAACTCACACGTTAACTAAGCCCTTTCTTCTAGTTAACGTTTTAGAGTATTTAAAGTGCTAGTTGTAACAAGTTTTCCCAAGATGAGTTTAACTTGCCTAAAGTGTATTCTTTCCTCGGCTAAATAGCTATGTTTTAAGCTTATTATTTATACAATAACACTCCTCAATTATTGCTAGAAATCCTTTATACTGAAGCTCAAGTGTTTCAAAACTGAAACAAGGTTCTTGTACATAACCTTATATTATCCCATTTTTAAAGTATCTCAGTGTGTCTAAACTTCCCAAGATTTTCCCTAAGTGTAGCTAGATACATTAGGGAGGCTTTGGGTTCATTATCAATCTAATATCAATCTTATGACCCCCATGAGATCAGTCATACAGAAGCTATAATATTAATGAGAAGCTGGAACCGTAATCTGAATGTTCCTTCTGTTTTGTTTTGTTTTCCTTGAGTTGGACTGGTGTTTCACTCTTTCCCACAGTTTTACCCAACTAGCTATAGGTGTCAATAATGTTTTAAACTCAAACCCAACTCAAAACAATATCGATAACAACTCTGGAAGTTCATTATACAGAGGGCAGAACTGAAAGAGAAACTGAAACAACAACTGGTGTAATCTCTTCTTCACTTTCTTCTTAATTGATCAAACTGACTTCTAACCCTTCTCCAAGCTGTTTATGACTACTTGAGTGTATTAGATATGTTCCAGGTTCATTTTACCAATCAATACAACCCTGTAAGCCCTCTGAACTGGTGCTACACAGAGAGCAAATCTTCAGAAACAAAACATAAAACTGAAATCCTAAACTGATGTATTCTCTTACAGTGTGTTATGTCTGTTTTTCCCAAAGCTGTTTTACAACGCTTCCAGAATGTCTACACTCCTGGTTAGGTCACTTAAAGACTCTAAGTTCATTCTCACCCACTCACAACCATATAGTATCTGTACTTAAGTACCTCGGCGCAGCAGTTTTTTTTTTGAAATTCTGAAACCAAAACAGAATGGGTGTGCCTCCTTCATCTTCTTAGGTGAGTCTATCAATTGACTTCTAATCATCCAAATGAGTACAGCAATTTAGATATATGTATTAGCCCTATTTTGAGTTTATTATTAGCCCAACACAACCCTTTTATCTCTTCTGGCACACCACCCAAAACAGCACACCAATCAACATTGAAGATTGAAACAAAAATCTGATAACTTTCACTCCTCTTAATTTTTCTTTACTCACGAATTTGGACTTCCTATTTCCCCAACATGTTATCACATCTAGTCAGATGATTTAGTAAAACTTTAAACTCCTAACACTCCCAATATAACCCCTTTAAAACTCTCTGTATCAAGTTATACAGAAACCAGCTTTCAGAGAGCAAAACATAAAACTAGTAGTTCTTTCTTCTGTTTTTTTTGTCTGACTTTTAAATTTCCTCCCAAATCATATAGCTTCCTTGTAAGATTTATTAGGAAAGTCTTAGCTTCATTTTAAACCAATACAACACACTCTTTACACTTCTGGATATTGACCAACCAGAGACACACATCTTAAAAACTGAAACAACCAAATTGTGCACACCTCCACTCTAACTCCTTCTCTGTATTTCTTAGATTTCTATCCTCTCATAAGGGTTTACAACCTCCCTTGATAGTATTAGAGATGTTTTAATCTAGGAACCAGCTTAGAGCAACAATGTTAGCACCTCTGTAAAACCCTTGTACAGAAGCTACAACTTATCGAAAAACTGAAACACATCCTTGTGCACACTTACACTTAGCCTTGCAGTTTACTGTATTAAACTGTTGTCTAAATTTCCCCAAGTTGTTTACTCTCTTAGGTGGGTCTATATCAAGGTTCTAGTTCATTCCTAGATCTATTTCACACTCGTAATACTCCTGAAATGCAGTTATACTGAAACACTCAATCAGGGAAACTGTTAAAAGAAAAACTCAAACAGGATCAGTTTATTCCTCTTTGATCCTTGCTGTTAACTGATTAAATTAACTCCTAATTCATCACCAAAGAATTTATAACTTCATCTACATGTGTTAGGTATGTTTCAGGTTCAGTAGCCACTCAATTTAACCCTCAAGAACCTGCTGTAGTAAGGCTATACAGAATTGAGCTAAACCTGTCAAAGCCAAGACATGAAACTGATTCTTCCTCTTATATCTCTTTTCTTTTGTCAATAATCCGACTTATTACTACCCTAAATTAATTAGCTTCTTAGTTAAGGCCTTAATATCATTTCATCCTTGAAATAAGCTCACCACCATATCGTTAATGCCCCTAAAAATTTATTATACAGAAACTGATTTGTTGCAGAAAAGCAACAGGAAGCACAAAAACTGATAAAACTGGTTCCTTCTCTTTTCTTTAATTTCCTTTCTGTTGCCATCTAGATTCTGATTTTCCTCCAGGTATTTATAGGTTAGTTGGTGTATTAGCTTTATGTTAGATTCATCATCCCACCAGTAACATCCCAATAACCCTCCTAGGCTTTAGTTATACAGAACTGAAAAAGAAATGAAACTGCACACTGAAACTATGAAACTTATGTATTTCTTTTTTCCCGTGTCTTTCTTTTCTGTCAATCCATAAGTCTGTTTTTTCATTCATCCCAAGATACTCCCGTACTTAAGTAGGTGTTTTGGTCAAGGCTTGAACACAAAACCACTTGATTAATGTTTCAGATTCTGTTAATTACTGAGACTGACAAAATTGAAAAATGGGACTGATGCATCTCTTCTGTTTTTTTTTCTTTTCATTCTGTTGAGTGCTTTAGATGCATTATTAGATCACTACCCAACCCTACATCACTCCTGGAAAGTTGGCATGCAGAAGGATTCCACTACAGAAACTGAAATGGTAAACCACTTATCTTGACAGATTGATATATTTTTTTTTGAGCATGCACTCTGTTAAATGTAGCTACAAGGTTTAATAAGCACCAGGGCTTCAGGGTTAGTCTTTATTTGTCTCCAACATCAGTACACAGCAGGAAGTTTAAAAAGAAACAGAATCTGTTATGTGGCCTCACCTTGCATTGATGTTCCACCAGAATGCTAATATTTCTGGAGTGATTTTGCTACATCCGCCAAAGGAGTTCTCGGGGGGGGTTTTTTTGTTCAGAGTCTTACAGTGATCCTACCAGCAGGGTACAGGCAATATCCTCGCGTGAAAAATGAAGAGGATTAAACTTGAGCCACGGTTTCCAGACAAGACTCAACAAAGGGAACAGAGTCGGGGAATAACGTTTGGAGTATTACCTTGAGTTGGAACTGAGCAAGAGTGGAGTGGTTTTCTGTGACGATCGCCAACACATCCCACCGGAGTATTTCCAGAAGATTATACGGGACTCATTGAGAGTAGACGAGCCAGAAACTGGAGTTTGTTCTCTTTCTTTTGGACATAGAAACAGTGGAGCAGGAGAAGAGGTTACCCACTGATCACCTTGCTAAATCCCGCCGGCTTGTTCCAGATTTTCAAAAGCTGAGCAATTGCATGCACAGCCGTTGAGGGAAGTTCCTAAAGCATGCTCTGGCTTGCGGGCATCGGGAGGTGACAGAAAGAGCATGCAGGGAGACAATGCTGTGTTGTTTGGCTCAGAATTTTGAACTCACCAACACGAGAAGGAAAGGGGACATTGGTTCAAAAAACAACAAAGGTAACTTGCGTGGGAATGAGGAAAAACTGAATAGTCTGTTGCACGATGAGAACTTATAAACACAGTAGTCGTGGCTTGGTTTTCACGACTGAGATTTGTCAAAGATCAGGGCTATTTTGTTAGTTTATTGATAGGGTATATGCACTGCGACAGTGCTCTGCATTAACCAAGTTATTGCTCCTCATATTGCAAGATGGTGGTGCCAGTTTTTTTTTTATTCTAGAATCTAGTGCAGGGGGGTTCATGCGTCTCATTGATTAACAGGAGGTCAGTGGTGCCCAATCCTGTTTCAGAATGATTGTATGGTAGGTTTATTTTATATTACAAGAGCGCATCATGAGGAGGTACAAGGGATCTGCTCACACCGCTTCGAGGATGAGAACTGTCCCAAGATTCTAGTTATTCCCACCTGTTTTTGGGACATACAAGGCCATCTCCCACGGTTCCTCCTTTTTTTTTTGTTGTTTCAATCGGCTACTCACTAGAGAGTTATGTTAGTTAGACGCATGACCAGGTGAATGATTTAATAGGTTGTTGCAAGTGTCCTTATAATTCCCAAGCATAATTCATGCGTTAAAGTTTAAGGTATAAAATTCACACTTCAAGTCCTTGTTACTACTTGATATGAACCGGTTTTTATTTTCCCTTGGTAATTTATAATACTATTTTAAATGGTTGTATCACAATACCATAGGTTATGTGTTACATGTCTTTTTCTATAACTTTTCATGTGTTAGTTCTTAAGTTAATGTGCTCTTGTAGGTTAAGTTATCTAGCATAGGATTACCTTAGGCAGTACACCTTATAAATATTTGAACCTTGTAATATAGCTTGTAATGATATTGTTATTTTGTTCGAAGTGTGTCCTTAATATATTTGCTAGTGCACAACCGTCTAAACCTCGTATCTTACTTTACCTTGCCTTAGCGATAGGTTTATATCATCCCTTTAGGTGGTGATATGTTGTTGCGTTTTCGGACATATATATATGTCCGCACCTGGGTTCGTGCATTTTATGATTTTATGCGTTTAAATGTTTAGGGGTTTCAACTTACCCCCCTTAAAAGAGACTTCGTCCCGAAGTCTTTCTTCCCTAACCGATGTTTTCCATTCTCGTTAATCCTTGGGATCAAGTCTCGTATTCATTCACGGTAACCAAAGGATTAAGTCTCCTATATTATAATTCTCAGTGCTTATACGCACTATGCCACCCTAGTGGCTTCACACACCAATTCTCATAGCAATGTATACACAACACGCTAAGGTGTAAATCGCAGGTACACAACATTCAGTCATAGCAGGGTGTACATACAATACAATACACACACAATTATGCGCAACTCATACACACTGACCTACCAACCAACGTGTAGTTGTAGGAATACACACAGTGAAAGGATCAAGTCTCAAATTTGTTCTCTCTAACCAAGGGATCATGTCCCGCAAATTCCATAGTCCTATTTCAACATTTGTGCTTATAAGCACCACGCCACATCTGTGGCTCAATAATACTGCAATGTACCAATAATATTTATGTACTGCACTCATAGCAACCAGATGAACAAGTCATTCAATTTATGACTACCATACATTCAAACCAACCCATACACAGTTCACATATAGCATTCAAAACAACACCACGAACTAGCCATAACACCGTGAAAACGCAACGCGCCTACCCCCCTTAAAAATGGATTACGCCCACGTAATCCCTTTAAATTATCCTTGAACCTTGGTTCAAGATGTTTAGTTCACATGGGCATTTTAGTTTCTATGCAATTTAGTTCATTTTATAATCCAATCGAATGTCTTGACCATGTCAATGGCTTAGTTTCTGTCTAAACGATTCTTATCGGTTGCCTTACCGATCTATTACGGATTTGGGTTTAGCCTTTTTGGATCTAAGGTATTGGCCGATATGTCACTTGTTATTCGACTTGAAGATGTGAAATATGGTCCACCAGCTTCTGCTGTGCGACTCTGATTACTTTCAGGTTTAGTTTTCCCTCACTATACCTTTCAAGGTAGTGCATGACTTAATAGTATAGGAGTAAAAGTCTCTTGACCGACATGGGGTATTTTAATCTATACATAATCTCGGTGGGTTGTAGCTTGTGTATCCATTTACTCGGGAGGTCGGAAGTTCATGTTTTTGGTGCGCTTTTGCGCATTTGAATTGTTCTTCCTCGCTGACCTTTTGGTTTTAATTCATTTATGTTCTGTAGTAACGATTTTTGGTTCTTAGTGTTTGACGTGTCATTGTTGCAACAACATGTTTGGTATGTATTACCGATTATGATTATGTGTGGGCATTGGATATTTAATTTCCTTATCATCACCATTTTTCGTAAGAACTAAAATGATTGACTATTACTGGTTACGTTTTGAAATTAATTGCGATAATATGCTTTCTTATGTGGTAACTTTTAGGTTAATAGTTACATCACATCATTTTAAGTCTCCACATATTTGTAACCTCGAAGTTTTTGAATAATGTACCAATGTATTCTACCCGCTCGAGTCATCTAACACCGATATCCCATCTTTCGTACCTTCGTATTCTTGACTTGTAAGATTTCCCACTTATTTGTAGTTCATGTGTCCTCTTGTAGGAGGTTTCGGGAATTATCCAACACCGACGTGATCAGCGTAAGTGTTGGACTACCCCTTAACCCCAATTTGTGCTCAGTGTCACTCGACCTGGCCAGGGTCGAGTTCAACTTTGCACGTCCGATTTACACGATCAAACAATTATTCACATTTGAATTCTTATCCCATTCGTATCTAGTCCTCTGGCAATCAATTTACTGACTAGTGTCACCATCTAAGCCTTTAGATTAATCGTTCAAATCCTCTAACTGTACAGACCTCTAGGTGTGTACATGTATATGTTTGTTCATTCACGTATATATTTATACCCATGTGTTATAATCCTCTTGGTGTTATAGTATGTTGTTGTGGAGTAGAAGCAGAAGAGAATGACCAGTTGTGGTCGCCAGTTTCCACTGTATGAGATCGAGAGACTTAGAAGAATAATTGAATAAAAGAAGGAGAAAGGGGGTGGTATTGTTTTTCTCAGGTAATACAGAGAATGAAGAGAAACATGAGAAGGAACAGGGACTTTATTGAATTCCGAGATTTTTTTTGTATAGTACTGTGTCATGCTTCATTAAGCATTATAGGTTGTACCAATTTTATGGTGTAATTTCGTCTCGAGCTATATTCTCTTATTTCATTGTCTTACGAGAGGTTTTCTTAAATTACCCTCTCAAGTGTTCGAATTACAGAATTTATCTCAATACAATCCTTGGCTTAATTAATTGCTTATTTTAGCTTTATTTATTTCATATATTTTAGGGTATTTCGGTCCTCTTTGCTTGTGAGGTTGGTCCTATCGACTGCTAAGCATGTCGACCCAAGTTGTCGCTAAAATTGGTCCCTCTATGGGTATTATCCTTTTTGCAACGTCTATTGCATAGTATAGTCTTTTCTTCTCGGGTTGATTGTATAACATTATGTGGATGCCAGATCGGGTTTCCCCGAGTAAGAGGAGGCTTTCTACCTCTCTGGCGTTCTTTCTCTGAGTTTAGGAGACAATTAAGGAGGTGAAGGTTGGGTGTAGGTGTTTGTTAGGTATCCAGTACTACTAGGGAAGAACCCTAACTAACGCGTCTCACGTACTTCCCCCAACTCTTAACCCGCTATCAGAATTCCTAGTTTTAGGTTTTCCTATACTCGGTACTTCTCTGTTCCAGTCATCAGAGCGCAACTACGCTCTGATACCACTTTCTGTAACACCCCCAAATAAACATCCCATAATACAAACGTCATGCCTAAACAACATCACGGTTAACTACGCAGCGGTATAAACTCCATCCGGGTGTCACAGACGCCAACCACCCACGTGGTTGACACAACCATACTACCAACACCAAGTTACGGTCTGCATGACTGGAAACAGCCCTCAACCAAAACTCATATACAATACAAGATACAATTCCGAATACCGAGTGTCTACAACAACATTACCAATTCATAAACTGAAATTTACATCCCGGGTGTAGTAACAACCCATACATCAAGCTTACTACTACAACTCAAGAATTTGCCCTGATGGACTACCCCCATGGTAGCCATCCCGCCTACGCTCCGTTATTGTCCGGCTCAATACCTGTAAAAATTGGGTTGTAAAGGACTCAGCAAACTACGCTGAGTATGAACGTGTGTAGCCCGTATGTTACCGGCCCACACGACTACTTGGTCGAATAGTATTAAGTCAATTTACATGCTATAATAAAGTAGTAAAACACGCCACAGTAAATCATAGTATCATACACACTTAAAGGTAGTAACACATTAGCAACAACAATCAAGCACAACAAGCTGCTAATATCACAACAGCGATCATGTACATAATAAAACGTGAGCATAGGTATGTAATACCCACGATCCTCACTATGGGATCGTATGAGCGTTGTGTGTTTTCATTTCATTTCTCTTGTTCCCTTAAAGTGTATTTTCTTTCTCTTTCCTTGCACCAGGTCTGGGGATGTAATTTAGATCCCGTGACCATCTCATGTAGGTGCTAATCTTTCCTTGTTTCTTTAAGGGTTATTTGTGAATTCTCTTATCACCACCATTTGGGGTACGTCTTCTTCATAGCTAATCCTCCATTCCCGGATAGCTCTCTCTGTTGTTTTAAATGTTACGAGCCACTGCCCCGGATACCAAGGGTCCGTCTCCCTATTCCTTTTCAATGTTATAAGCCTCTGCTCCGGATACAAAGGGTCCGTCTCCCTATGCCTTCCAATGTTCTGGTCTCTACCCTAGATACAAAGGGTCCGTCTCCCTATTCCTTTTCAATGTTACTAGCCTCTGCTCCGGATACAAAGGGTCCGTCTCCCTATGCCTTCTAATGTTCTGGTCTCTACCACGGATACAAAGGGTTCGTCTCCCTATTCCTTTTACTCTTATTGGTCTCTACCCCGGATACAAAGGGTCCGTCTCCCTATTCCTTTTTAGATTAATGGTCTCTACCCCGGATACAAAGGGTCTGTCTCCCTACTCATTTCTAAAGGGTATTGGCTTATCATTACCTTTGATAGTTCGACACCATAGTGGGTGTCTTTAAAGGTCCTCTATAGTTAAGAGGAGTTTTCCCTTTATGTAGTTCTTTTGGTTAGTTTACGAAGTTCGTTGTGTTTCATCTCAAGGATTCATCAACGAGAAGGACTACACTATTTGTGCGCGCAAGCAATATGCACAATAATAGCAAGCAGGTAAGCAAGGAAAATAATCAATCCATTCACATGCCTTACACAAGCTCACAACAGACAAATAAGCACGGTAAAACAAACATCCGTTTTCATGCATTAGTCTTGTGGTCATAAACAAACAAGGCACACAACACACAAGCCGTGTAACATGGCAACATACGAACCACACATGTCCATACCTTTTTCAGAAGCACGTGTCGTCTCACACACGGGGCCCCGGGTAGCGTTCGTTACGGCCCCTATGTTGATAAAAGTAACGGTTCAGTTCATGATTCCATGTGACGACACTTTATAACGGGTGTTGTTCCCTAGGTGTGTTGTTAGGTGCTTAGTTTATATTAACCCTTAGAACATCCCAAGTATTAATCCTAGGCTTATCTTACTCCTAGGACATTCACATAGTTAACTCACACGTTAACTAAGTCCTTTCATTTCTTCTAGTTAACGTTTTTGAGTATTTAAAGTGCTAGTTGTAACAAGTTTTCCCAAGATGAGTTTAACTTGCCTAAAGTGTATTCTTTCCTCGGCTAAATAGCTATGTTTTAAGCTTATTATTTATACAATTATTGCTAGAACTCCTTTATACTGAAGCTCAAGTGTTTCAAAACTGAAACAAGGTTCTTGTACATAACCTTATATTATCCCATTTTTAAAGTATCTCAGTGTGTCTAAACTTCCCAAGATTTTCCCTAAGTGTAGCTAGATACATTAGGGAGGTTTTGGGTTCATTATCAATCTAATATCAATCTTATGACCCCCATGAGATCAGTCATACAGAAGCTATAATATTAATGAGAAGCTGAAACCGTAATCTGAATGTTCCTTCTGTTTTTTTTTTGTTTTCCTTGAGTTGGACTGGTGTTTCACTCTTTCCCACAGTTTTACCCAACTAGCTATAGGTGTCAATAATGTTTTAAACTCAAACCCAACTCAAAACAATATCGATAACAACTCTGGAAGTTCATTATACAAGGGCAGAACTGAAAGAGAAACTGAAACAACAACTGGTGTAATCTCTTCTTCACTTTCTTCTTAATTGATCAACTGACTTATAACCCTTCTCCAAGCTGTTTATGACTACTTGAGTGTATTAGATATGTTCCAGGTTCATTTTCCAATCAATACAACCCTGTAAGCCCTCTGAACTGGTGCTACACAGAGAGCAAATCTTCAGAAACAAAACATAAAACTGAAATCCTAAACTGATGTATTCTCTTACAGTGTGTCTGTCTGTTTTTCCCAAAGCTGTTTTACAACGCTTCCAGAATGTCTACACTCCTGGTTAGGTCACTTAAAGACTCTAAGTTCATTCTCAACCCACTCACAACCATATAGTATCTGTACTTAAGTACCCAGGCACACAGTTTTTTTTTTGAAATTCTGAAACCAAAACAGAATGGGTGTGCCTCCTTCATCTTCTTAGGTGAGTCTATCAATTGACTTCTAATCTCCAAATGAGTACAAAATTTAGATATATGTATTAGCCCTTTTTGAGTTTATTATTAGCCCAACACAACCCTTTTATCTCTTCTGGCCACACCGCCCAAACAGCACACCAATCAACATTGAAGATTGAAACAAAAATCTGATAACTTTCACTCCTCTTAATCTTTCTTTACTCACGAATTTGGACTTCCTATTTCCCCAACATGTTATCACATCTAGTCAGATGATTTAGTAAAACTTTAAACTCCTAACACTCCCAATATAACCCCTTTAAAACTCTCTGTATCAAGTTATACAGAAACCAGCTTTCAGAGAGCAAAACATAAAACTGGTAGTTCTTTATTCTGTTTTTTTTGTCTGACTTTTAAATTTCCTCCCAAATCATATAGCTTCCTTGTAAGATGTATTAGGAAAGTCTTAGCTTCATTTTAAACCAATACAACACACTCTTTACACTTCTGGATATTGACCAACCAGAGACACAAGTCTCAAAAACTGAAACAACCAAATTGTGCACACCTCCACTCTAACTCCTTCTCTGATGTATTTCTTAGATTTCTATCCTCTCATAAGGGTTTACAACCTCCCTTGATAGTATTAGAGATGTTTTAATCTAGGAACCAGCTTAGAGCAACAATGTTAGCACCTCTGTAAAACCCTTGTACAGAAGCTACAACTTATCGAAAAACTGAAACACATCCTTGTGCACACTTACACTTAGCCTTGCAGTTTACTGTATTAAACTGTTGTCTAAATTTCCCCAAGTTGTTTACTCTCTTAGGTGGGTCTATAGCAAGGTTCTAGTTCATTCCTAGATCTATTTCACACTCGTAATACTTCTGAAATGCAGTTATACTGAAACACTCAATCAGGGAAACTGTTAAAAGAAAAACTCAAACAGGATCAGTTTATTCCTCTTTGATCCTTGCTGTTAACTGATTAAATTAACTCCTAATTCATCACCAAAGTGTTTATAACTTCATCTACATGTGTTAGGTATGTTTCAGGTTCAGTAGCCACTCAGTTTAACCCTCAAGAACCTGCTGTAGTAAGGCTATACAGAATTGAGCTAAACCTGTCAAAGCCAAGACATGAAACCGATTCTTCCTCTTATATCTCTTTTCTTTTGTCAATAATCCGACTTATTACTACCCTAAATTAATTAGCTTCTTAGTTAAGGCCTTAATATCATTTCATCCTTGAAATAAGCTCACCACCATATCGTTAATGCCCCTAAAAATTTATTATACAGAAACTGATTTGTTGCAGAAAAGCAACAGGAAGCACAAAAACTGATAAAACTGGTTCCTTCTCTTTTCTTTAATTTCCTTTCTGTTCGCCATCTAGATTCTGATTTTCCTCCAGGTATTTATAGGTTAGTTGGGTGTATTAGCTTTATGTTAGATTCATCATCCCACCAGTAACATCCCAATAACCCTCCTAGGCTTTAGTTATACAGAACTGAAAAAGAAATGAAACTGCACACTGAAACTATGAAACTTATGTATTTCTTTTTTCCCGTGTCTTTCTTTTCTGTCAATCCATAAGTCTGTTTTTTCATTCATCCCAAGATACTCCCGTACTTAAGTAGGTGTTTTTGTCAAGGCTTGAACACAAAACCACTTGATTAATGTTTCAGATTCTGTTAATTACTAAGACTGACAAAACTGAAAAAATGGGACTGATGCATCTCTTCTGTTTTTTTTTTAATTTCATTCTGTTGAGTGCTTTAGATGCATTATTAGATCACTACCCAACCCTACATCACTCCTGGAAAGTTGGCATGCAGAAGGATACCACTACAGAAACTGAAATGGTAAACCACTTATCTTGACAGATTATATATTTTTTTTGAGCATGCACTCTGTTAAATGTAGCTACAAGGTTTAATAAGCACCAGGGCTTCAGGGTTAGTCTTTATTTGTCTCCAACATCAGTACACAGCAGGAAGTTTAAAAAGAGACAAAATCTGTTATGTGGCCACACCTTGCACTGATGTTCCACCAGAATGCTAATATTTCTGGAGTGATTTTGCTACATCCGCCAAAGGAGTTCTCGGAGGGGGGTTTTTTTGTTCAGAGTCTTACAGTGATCCTACCAGCAGGGTACAGGCAATATCCTCGCGTGAAAAATGAAGAGGATTAAACTTGAGCCACGGTTTCCAGACAAGACTCAACAAAGGGAACAGAGTCGGGGAATAATGTTTGGAGTATTACCTTGAGTTGGAACTGAGCAAGAGTGGAGTGGTTTTCTGTGACGATCGCCAACACATCCCACCGGAGTATTTCCAGAAGATTATACGGGACTCATTGAGAGTAGACGAGCCAGAAACTGGAGTTTGTTCTCTTTCTTTTGGACATAGAAACAGTGGAGCAGGAGAAGAGGTTACCCACTGATCACCTTGCTAAATCCCGCCGGCTTGTTCCAGATTTTCAAAAGCTGAGCAATTGCATGCACATCCGTTGAGGGAAGTTCCTAAAGCATGCTCTGGCTTGCGGGCATCGGGAGGTGACAGAAAGAGCATGCAGGGAGACAATGCAGTGTTGTTTGGCTCAGAATTTTGAACTCACCAACACGAGAAGGAAAGGGGACATTGGTTCAAAAAACAGCAAAGGTAACTTGCGTGGGAATGAGGAAAAACTGAATAGTCTGTTGCACGATGAGAACTTATAAACACAGAAGTCGTGGCTTGGTTTTCATGACTGAGATTTGTCACAGATCAGGGCTATTTTGTTAGTTTATTGATAGGGTATATGCACTGCGACAGTGCTCTGCATTAACCAAGTTATTGCTCCTTATATTGCAAAATGGTGGTGCCAGTTTTTTTTTTATTCTAGAATCTAGTGCAGGGGGGGTTCATGCGTCTCATTGATTAACAGGAGGTCAGTGGTGCCCAATCCTGTTTCAGAATGATTGTATGGTAGGTTTATTTTATATTACAAGAGCGCATCATGAGGAGGTACAAGGGATCTGCCCACACCGCTTCGAGGATGAGAACTGTCCCAAGATTCTAGTTATTCCCACCTGTTTTTGGGACATACAAGGCCATCTCCCACGGTTCCTCCTTTTTTTTGTTGTTGTTTCAATCGGCTACTCACTAGAGAGTTATGTTAGTTAGACGCATGACCAGGTGAATGATTTAATAGGTTGTTGCAAGTGTCCTTTTTCAATTCCCAAGCATAATTCATGCGTTAAACTTTAAGGTATAAAATTCACACTTCAAGTCCTTTGTTACTACTTGATATGAACCGGTTTTTATTTTCCCTTGGTAATTTATAATACTATTTTAAATGGTTGTATCACAATACCATAGGTTATGTGTTACATGTCTTTTTCTATAACTTTTCATGTGTTAGTTCTTAAGTTAATGTGCTCTTGTAGGTTAAGTTATCTAGCATAGGATTACCTTAGGCAGTACACCTTATAAATATTTGAACCTTGTAATATAGCTTGTAATGATATTGATTTTGTTCGAAGTGTGTCCTTAATATATTTGCTAGTGCACAACCGTCTAAACCTCGTATCTTACTTTACCTTGCCTTAGCGATAGGTTTATATCATCCCTTTAGGTGGTGATATGTTGTTGCGTTTTCGGACATATATATATGTCCGCACCTGGGTTCGTGCATTTTATGATTTTATGCGTTTTCGGACATATATATATGTCCCTAACCGATGTTTTCCATTCTCGTTAATCCTTGGGATCAAGTCTCGTATTCATTCACGGTAACCAAAGGATTAAGTCTCCTATATTATAATTCTCAGTGCTTATACGCACTATGCCACCCTAGTGGCTTCACACACCAATTCTCATAGCAATGTATACACAACACGCTAAGGTGTAACACAGGTACACAACATTCAGTCATAGCAGGGTGTACATACAATACAATACCACACAATTCTGCGCTACTCATACACACCGACCTACCAACCAACGTGTGGTTGTAGGAATACACACAGTGAAAGGATCAAGTCTCAAATTCGTTCTCTCTAACCAAGGGATCATGTCCCGCAAATTCCACAGTCCTATTTCAACATTTGTGCTTATAAGCACCACGCCACATCTGTGGCTCAATAATACTGCAATGTACCAATAATATTTATGTACTGCACTCATAGCAACCAGATGCACAAGTCATTCAATTTATGACTACCATACATTCAAACCAACCCATACACAGTTCACATATAGCATTCAAAACAACACCACGAACTAGCCATAACACCGTGAAAACGCAACGCGCCTACCCCCCTTAAAAATGGATTACACCCACGTAATCCCTTTAAATTATCCTTGAACCTTGGTTCAAGATGTTTAGTTCACATGGGCATTTTAGTTTCTATGCAATTTAGTTCAATTTATAATCCAATCGAATGTCTTGACCATGTCAATGGCTTAGTTTCTGTCTAAACAATTCTTATCGGTTGCCTTACCGATCTATTACGGATTTGGGTTTAGCCTTTTTGGATCTAAGGTATTGGCCGATATGTCACTTGTTATTTGACTTGAAGATGTGAAATATGGTCCACCAGCTTCTGCTGTGCGTCTCTGATTACTTTCAGGTTTAGTTTTCCCTCACTATACCTTTCAAGGTAGTGCATGACTTAATAGTATAGGAGTAAAATTCTCTTGACCGACATGGGGTATTTTAATCTATACATAATCTCGGTGGGTTGTAGCTTGTGTATCCATTTACTCGGGAGGTCGGAAGTTCATGTTTTTGGTGCGCTTTTGCGCATTTGAATTGTTCTTCCTCGCTGACCTTTTGGTTTTAATTCATTTATGTTCTGTAGTAACGATTTTTGGTTCTTAGTGTTTGACGTGTCATTGTTGCAACAACATGTTTGGTATGTATTACCGATTATGATTATGTGTGACATAGGATATTTAATTTCCTTATCATCACCATTTTTCGTAAGAACTAAAATGATTGACTATTACTGGTTACGTTTTGCAATTAATTGCGATAGTATGCTTTCTTATGTGGTAACTTTTAGGTTAATAGTTACATCACATCATTTTAAGTCTCCACATATTTGTAACCTCGAAGTTTTTGAATAATGTACCAATGTATTCTACCCGCTCGAGTCATCTAACACCGATATCCCATCTTTCGTACCTTCGTATTCTTGACTTGTAAGATTTCCCACTTATTTGTAGTTCATGTGTCCTCTTGTAGGAGGTTTCGGGAATTATCCAACACCGACGTGATCAGCGTAAGTGTTGGACTACCCCTTAACCCCAATTTGTGCTCAGTGTCACTCGACCTGGCCAGGGTCGAGTTCAACTTTGCACGTCCGATTTACACGATCAAACAATTATTCACATTTGAATTCTTATCCCATTCGTTTCTAGTCCTCTGGCAATCAATTTACTGACTAGTGTCACCATCTAAGCCTTTAGATTAATCGTTCAAATCCTCTAACTGTACAGACCTCTAGGTCTGTACATGTATATGTTTGTTCATTCACGTATATATTTATACCCATGTGTTATAATCCTCTTGGTGTTATATTATGTTGTTGTGGAGTAGAAGCAGAAGAGAATGACCAGTTGTGGTCGCCAGTTTCCACTGTATGAGATCGAGAGACTTAGAAGAATAATTGAATAAAAGAAGGAGAAAGGGGGTGGTATTGTTTTTCTCAGGTAATACAGAGAATGAAAAGAAACATGAGAAGGAACAGGGACTTTATTGAATTCCGAGATTTTTTTTGTATAGTACTGTGTCATGCTTCATTAAGCATTATAGGTTGTACCAATTTTATGGTGTAATTTCGTCTCGAGCTATATTCCCTTATTTCATTGTCTTACGAGAGGTTTTCTTAAATTACCCTCTCAAGTGTTCGAATTGCAGAATTTATCTCAATACAATCCTTGGCTTAATTAATTGCTTATTTTAGCTTTATTTATTTCATATATTTTAGGATATTTCGGTCCTCTTTGCTTGTGAGGTTGGTCCTATCGACTGCTAAGCATGTCGACCCAAGTTGTCGCTAAAATTGGTCCCTCTATGGGTATTATCCTTTTTGCAACGTCTATTGCATATAGTCTTTTCTTCTCGGGTTGATTGTATAACATTATGTGGATGCCAGATCGGGTTTCCCCGAGTAAGAGGAGGCTTTCTACCTCTCTGGCGTTCTTTCTCTGAGTTTAGGAGACAATTAAGGAGGTGAAGGTTGGGTGTAGGTTTTGTTAGGTATCCAGTACTACTGGGAAGAACCCTAACTAACGCGTCTCACGTACTACCCCCAACTCTTAACCTGCTATCAGAATTCCTAGTTTTAGGTTTTCCTAACTTGGTACTTCTCTGTTCCAGTCATCAGAGCGCAACTACGCTCTGATACCACTTTCTGTAACACCCCCAAATAAACATCCCATAATACAAACGTCACGCCTAAACACATCACGGTTAACTACGCAGCGGTATAAACTCCATCCGGGTGTCACAGACGCCAACCACCCACGTGGTTGACACAACCATACTACCAACACCAAGTTACGGTCTGCATGACTGGAAACAGCCCTCAACCAAAACTCATATACAATACAAGATACAATTCCGAATACCGAGTGTCTACAACAACATTACCAATTCATAAACTGAAATTTACATCCCGGGTGTAGTAACAACCCATACATCAAGCTTACTACTACAACTCAAGAATTTGCCCTGATGGACTACCCCCATGGTAGCCATCCCGCCTACGCTCCGTTATCGTCCGACTCAATACCTGTAAAAATTGGGTTGTAAAGGACTCAGCAAACTACGCTGAGTATGGACGTGTGTAGCCCGTATGTTACCGGGCCACACGACTACTTGGTCGAATATTATTAAGTCAATTTACATGCTATAATAAAGTAGTAAAACACAGCACAGTACATCATAGTATCATACACACTTAAAGGTTGTAGCACATTAGCAACAACAATCAAGCACAACAAGCTGCTAATATCACAACAGCGATCATGTACATAATAAAACGTGAGCATAGGTATGTAATACCCATGATCCTCACTATGGGATCGTACGAGCGTTGTGTGTTTTCATTTCTTTTCTCTTGTTCCCTTAAAGTGTATTTTCTTTCTCTTTCCTTGCACCAGGTCTGTGGATGTAATTTAGATCCCGTGACCATCTCATGTAGGTGCTAATCTTTTCTTGTTTCTTTAAGGGTTATTTGTGAATTCTCTTATCACCACCATTTGGGGTACGTCTTCTTCATAGCTAATCCTCCATTCCCGGATAGCTCTCCCACTCTGTTGTTTTTAAATGTTACGAGCCACTGCCCCGGATACCAAGGGTCCGTCTCCCTATTCCTTTTCAATGTTACAAGCCTCTGCTCCGGATACAAAGGGTCCGTCTCCCTATGCCTTCCAATGTTCTGGTCTCTACCCCAGATACAAAGGGTCCGTCTCCCTATTCCTTTTCAATGTTACTAGCCTCTGCTCCGGATACAAAGGGTCCGTCTCCCTATGCCTTCTAATGTTCTGGTCTCTACCCGGATACAAAGGGTTTGTCTCCCTATTCCTTTTACTCTTATTGGTCTCTACCCCGGATACAAAGGGTCCGTCTCCATATTCCTTTTTAGATTAATGGTCTCTACCCCGGATACAAAGGGTCCGTCTCCCTACTCATTTCTAAAGGGTATTGGCTTATCATTACCTTTGATAGTTCGACACCATAGTGGGTGTCTTTAGAGGTCCTCTATAGTTAAGAGGAGTTTTCCCTTTATGTAGTTCCTTTGGTTTGTTTACGAAGTTCGTTGTGTTTCATCTCAAGGATTCATCAACGAGAAAGGACTACACTATTGTGTGCGCGCAAGCAATATGCACAATAATAGCAAGCAGATAAGCAAGGAAAATAATCAATCCATTCACATGCCTTACACAGGCTCACAACAGACAAATAAGCACGGTAAAACAAACATCCGTTTTCATGCATCAGTCTTGTGGTCATAAACAAACAAGGCACACACACAAGCCGTGTAACACGGCAACATACGAACCACACATGTCCATACCTTTTTCAGAAGCATGTGTCGTCTCACACACGGGGCCCCGGGTAGCGTTCGTTACGGCCCCTATGTTGATTAAAAGTAACGGGTCAGTTCATGATTCCATGTGACGACACTTTATAACGGGTGTTGTTCCCTAGGTGTGTTGTTAGGTGCTTAGTTTATATTAACCCTTAGAACTTCCCAAGTATTAATCCTAGGCTTATATTACTCCTAGGACATTCACATAGTTAACTCACACGTTAACTAAGTCCTTTCTTCTAGTTAACGTTTTAGAGTATTTAAAGTGCTAGTTGTAACAAGTTTTCCCAAGATGAGTTTAACTTGCCTAAAGTGTATTCTTTCCTCGGCTAAATAGCTATGTTTTAAGCTTATTATTTATACATAACACTCCTCAATTATTGCTAGAACTCCTTTATACTGAAGCTCAAGTGTTTCAAAACTGAAACAAGGTTCTTGTACATAACCTAATATTATCCCATTTTAAAGTATCTCAGTGTGTCTAAACTTCCCAAGATGTTCCCTAAGTGTAGCTAGATACATTAGGGAGGTTTTGGGTTCATTATCAATCTAATATCACTCTTATGACCCCCATGAGATCAGTCATACAGAAGCTATAATATTAATGAGAAGCTGAAACCGTAATCTGAATGTTCCTTCTGTTTTTTTTTTGTTTTCCTTGAGTTGGACTGGTGTTTCACTCTTTCCCACAGTTTTAACCAACTAGCTATAGGTGTCAATAATGTTTTAAACTCAAACCCAACTCAAAACAATATCGATAATAACTCTGGAAGTTCATTATACAGAGGGCAGAACTGAAAGAGAAACTGAAACAACAACTGGTGTAATCTCTTCTTCACTTTCTTCTTAATTGATCAATCTGACTTATAACCCTTCTCCAAGCTGTTTATGACTACTTGAGTGTATTAGATATGTTCCAGGTTCATTTTTCCAATCAATACAACCCTGTAAGCCCTCTGAGTTGGTGCTACACAGAGAGCAAATCTTCAGAAACAAAACATAAAACTGAAATCCTAAACTGATGTATTCTCTTACAGTGTGTTCTGTCTGTTTTTCCCAAAGCTGTTTTACAACGCTTCCAGAATGTCTACACTCCTGGTTAGGTCACTTAAAGACTCTAAGTTCATTCTCAACCCACTCACAACCATATAGTATCTGTACTTAAGTACCCAGGCACAACAGTTTTTTTTTTGAAATTCTGAAACCAAAACAGAATGGGTGTGCCTCCTTCGTCTTCTTAGGTGAGTCTGTCAATTGACTTCTAATGCTCCAAATGAGTACACCAATTTAGATATATGTATTAGCCCTTTTTTGAGTTTATTATTATCCCAACACAACCCTTTTATCTCTTCTGGCACACCGCCAAAAACAGCACACCAATCAACATTGAAGATTGAAACAAAAATCTAATAACTTTCACTCCTCTTAATCTTTCTTTACTCACGAATTTGGACTTCCTATTTCCCCAACATGTTATCACATCTAGTCAGATGATTTAGTAAAACTTTAAACTCCTAACACTCCCAATATAACCCCTTTAAAACTCTCTGTATCATGTTATACAGAAACCAGCTTTCAAAGAGCAAAACATAAAACTGGTAGTTCTTTCTTCTGTTTTTTTTTTGTCTGACTTTCAAATTTCCTCCCAAATCATATAGCTTCCTTGTAAGATGTATTAGGAAAGTCTTAGCTTCATTTTAAACCAATCTAACACACTCTTTACACTTCTGGATATTGACCAACCAGAGACACAAGTCTCAAAAACTGAAACAACCAAATTGTGCACACCTCCACTCTAACTCCTTCTCTGATGTATTTCTTAGATTTCTATCCTCTCATAAGGGTTTACAACCTCCCTTGATAGTATTAGAGATGTTTTAATCTAGGAACCAGCTTAGAGCAACAATGTTAGCACCTCTGTAAAACCCTTGTACAGAAGCTACAACTTATCGAAAAACTGAAACACATCCTTGTGCACACTTACACTTAGCCTTGCAGTTTACTGTATTAAACTGTTGTCTAAATTTCCACAAGTTGTTTACTCTCTTAGGTGGGTCTATAGCAAGGTTCTAGTTCATTCCTAGATCTATTTCACACTCGTAATACTCCTGAAATGTAGTTATACTGAAACACTCAATCAGGGAAACTGTTAAAAGAAAAACTGAAACAGGATCAGTTTATTCCTCTTTGATCCTTGCTGTTAACTGATTAAATTAACTCCTAATTCATCACCAAAGTGTTTATAACTTCATCTACATGTGTTAGGTATGTTTCAGGTTCAGTAGCCACTCAGTTTAACCCTCAAGAACCTGTTGTAGTAAGGCTATACAGAACTGAGCTAAACCTGTCAAAGCCAAGACATGAAACTGATTCTTCCTCTTATATCTCTTTTCTTTTGTCAATAATCCGACTTATTACTACCCTAAATTAATTAGCTTCTTAGTTAAGGCCTAAATATCATTTCATCCTTGAAATAAGCTCACCACCATATCGTTAATGCCCCTAAAAATTTATTATACAGAAACTGATTTGTTGCAGAAAAGCAACGGGAAGCACAAAAACTGATAAAACTGGTTCCTTCTCTTTTCTATAATTTCCTTTCTGTTCGCCATCTAGATTCTGATTTTTCATCCAGGTATTTATTGATTAGTTGGGTGTATTTATGTTAGATTCATCATCCCACCAGTAACATCCCAATAACCCTCCTAGGCTTTAGTTATACAGAACCGAAAAAGAAATGAAACTGCACACTGAAACTATGAAACTTATGTATTTCTTTTTTCCCGTGTCTTTCTTTTATGTCAACCCATAAGTCTGTTTTTCAATTCATCCCAAGATACTCCCGTACTTAAGTATGTGTTTTTGTCAAGGCTTGAACACAAAACCACTTGATTAATGTTTCAGATTCTGTTAATTACTAAGACTGACAAAACTGAAAAATGGGACAGATGCATCTCTTCTGTTTTTTTTTCTTTTCATTCTGTTGAGTGCTTTAGATGCATTATTAGATCACTACCCAACCCTACATCACTCCTGGAAAGTTGGCATGCAGAAGGATACCACTACAGAAACTGAAATGGTAAACCACTTATCTTGACAGATTGTATATATATATTTTTTTGAGCATGCACTCTGTTAAATGTAGCTACAAGGTTTAATAAGCACCAGGGCTTCAGGGTTAGTCTTTATTTGTCTCCAACATCAGTACACAACAGGAAGTTTAAAAAAACAGAATCTGTTATGTGGCCTCACCTTGTACTGATGTTCCACCAGAATGCTAATATTTCTGGAGTGATTTTGCTACATCCGCCAAAGGAGTTCTCGGAGGGGGGTTTTTTTGTTTAGAGTCTTACAGTGATCCTACCAGCAGGGTACAGGCAATATCCTCGCGTGAAAAATGAAGAGGATTAAACTTGAGCCACAGTTTCCAGACAAGACTCAACAAAGGGAACAGAGTCGGAGATAACGTTTGGAGTATTACCTTGAGTTAAACTGAGCAAGAGTGGAGTGGTTTTCTGTGACGAACGCCAACACATCCCACCGGAGTATTTCCAAAGATTATACGGGACTCATTGAGAGTAGACAAGCCAGAAACTGGAGTTTGTTCTCTTTCTTTTGGACATAGAAACAGTGGAGCAGGAGAAGAGGTTACCCACTGATCACCTTGCTAAATCCCGCCGGTTTGTTCCAGATTTTCAAAAGCTGAGCAATCGCATGCACAGCCGTTGAGGGAAGTTCCTAAAGCATGCTCTGGCTTGCGGGCATCGGGAGGTGACAGAAAGAGCATGCAGGGAGACAATGCGGTGTTGTTTGGCTCAGAATTTTGAACTCACCAACACGAGAAGGAAAGGGGACATTGGTTCGAAAAACAACAAAGGTAACTTGCGTGGGAATGAGGAAAAACTGAATAGTCTGTTGCACGATGAGAACTTATAAACACAGAAGTCGTGGCTTGGTTTTCACGACTGAGATTTGTCAAAGATTAGGGCTATTTTGTTAGTTTATTGATAGGGTATATGCACTGCAACAGTGCTCTGCATTAACCAAGGTATTGCTCCTCAGATTGCAAGATGGTGGTGCCAGTTTTTTTTTTATTCTAGATCTATGCAGGGGGGGTTCATGCGTCTCATTGATTAACAGGAGGTCAGTGGTGCCCAATCCTGTTTCAGAATGATTGTATGGTAGGTTTATTTTATATTACAAGAGCGCATCATGAGGAGGTACAAGGGATCTGCCCACACCGCTTCGAGGATGAGAACTGTCCCAAGATTCTAGTTATTCCCACCTGTTTTTGGGACATACAAGGCCATCTCCCACGGTTCCTCCTTTTTTTTTGTTGTTGTTTCAATCGGCTACTCACTAGAGAGTTATGTTAGTTAGACGCATGACCAGGTGAATGATTTAATAGGTTGTTGCAAGTGTCCTTTTTAATTCCCAAGCATAATTCATGCGTTAAACTTTAAGGTATAAAATTCACACTTCAAGTCCTTTGTTACTACTTGATATGAACCGGTTTTTATTTTCCCTTGGTAATTTATAATACTATTTTAAATGGTTGTATCACAATACCATAGGTTATGTGTTACATGTCTTTTTCTATAACTTTTCATGTGTTAGTTCTTAAGTTAATGTGCTCTTGTAGGTTAAGTATCTAGCATAGGATTACCTTAGCATACAATTTATTTTGTTTTTTTTTTTTTTTGTTGGGTATTTGTTCTGTACCTTATAAATATTTGAACCTTGTAATATAGCTTGTAATGATATTGTTATTTTGTTCGAAGTGTGTCCTTAATATATTTGCTAGTGCACAACCGTCTAAACCTCGTATCTTACTTTACCTTGCCTTAGCGATAGGTTTATATCATCCCTTTAGGTGGTGATATGTTGTTGCGTTTTCGGACATATATATATGTCCGCACCTGGGTTCGTGCATTTTATGATTTTATGCGTTTAAATGTTTAGGGGTGTTTCAACATACCCCCCTAAAAAGAGACTTCGTCCCGAAGTCTTTCTTCCCTAACCGATGTTTTCCATTCTCGTTAATCCTTGGGATCAAGTCTCGTATTCATTCACGGTAACCAAAGGATTAAGTCTCCTATATTATAATTCTCAGTGCTTATACGCACTATGCCACCCTAGTGGCTTCACACACCAATTCTCATAGCAATGTATACACAACACGCTAAGGTGTAAATCACAGGTACACAACATTCAGTCATAGCAGGGTGTACATACAATACAATACACACACAATTCTGCGCTACTCATACACACCGACCTACCAACCAACGTGTGGTTGTAGGAATACACACAGTGAAAGGATCAAGTCTCAAATTCGTTCTCTCTAACCAAGGGATCATGTCCCGCAAATTCCACAGTCCTATTTCAACATTTGTGCTTATAAGCACCACGCCACATCTGTGGCTCAATAATACTGCAATGTACCAATAATATTTATGTACTGCACTCATAGCAACCAGATGAACAAGTCATTCAATTTATGACTACCATACATTCAAACCAACCCATACACAGTTCACATATAGCATTCAAAACAACACCACGAACTAGCCATAACACCGTGAAAACGCAACGCGCCTACCCCCCTTAAAAATGGATTACACCCACGTAATCCCTTTAAATTATCCTTGAACCTTGGTTCTAAAGGTTCAAGATGTTTAGTTCACATGGGCATTTTAGTTTCTATGCAATTTAGTTCAATTTATAATCCAATCGAATGTCTTGACCATGTCAATGGCTTAGTTTCTGTCTAAACATTCTTATCGGTTGCCTTACCGATCTATTACGGATTTGGGTTTAGCCTTTTTGGATCTAAGGTATTGGCCGATATGTCACTTGTTATTCGACTTGAAGATGTGAAATATGGTCCACCAGCTTCTGCTGTGCGACTCTGATTACTTTCAGGTTTAGTTTTCCCTCACTATACCTTTCAAGGTAGTGCATGATTTAATAGTATAGGAGTAAAATCTCTTGACCGACATGGGGTATTTTAATCTATACATAATCTCGGTGGGTTGTAGCTTGTGTATCCATTTACTCGGGAGGTCGGAAGTTCATGTTTTTGGTGCGCTTTTGCGCATTTGAATTGTTCTTCCTCGCTGACCTTTTGGTTTTAATTCATTTATGTTCTGTAGTAACGATTTTTGGTTCTTAGCGTTTGACGTGTCATTGTTGCAACAACATGTTTGGTATGTATTACCGATTATGATTATGTGTGACATAGGATATTTAATTTCCTTATCATCACCATTTTTCGTAAGAACTAAAATGATTGACTATTACTGGTTACGTTTTGCAATTAATTGCGATAGTATGCTTTCTTATGTGGTAACTTTTAGGTTAATAGTTACATCACATCATTTTAAGTCTCCACATATTTGTAACCTCGAAGTTTTTGAATAATGTACCAATGTATTCTACCCGCTCGAGTCATCTAACACCGATATCCCATCTTTCGTACCTTCGTATTCTTGACTTGTAAGATTTCCCACTTATTTGTAGTTCATGTGTCCTCTTGTAGGAGGTTTCGGGAATTATCCAACACCGACGTGATCAGCGTAAGTGTTGGACTACCCCTTAACCCCAATTTGTGCTCAGTGTCACTCGACCTGGCCAGGGTCGAGTTCAACTTTGCACGTCCGATTTACACGATCAAACAATTATTCACATTTGAATTCTTATCCCATTCGTTTCTAGTCCTCTGGCAATCAATTTACTGACTAGTGTCACCATCTAAGCCTTTAGATTAATCGTTCAAATCCTCTAACTGTACAGACCTCTAGGTCTACATGTATATGTTTGTTCATTCACGTATATTTATACCCATGTGTTATAATCCTCTTGGTGTTATATTATGTTGTTGTGGAGTAGAAGCAGAAGAGAATGACCAGTTGTGGTCGCCAGTTTCCACTGTATGAGATCGAGAGACTTAGAAGAATAATTGAATAAAAGAAGGAGAAAGGGGGTGGTATTGTTTTTCTCAGGTAATACAGAGAATGAAAGAAACATGAGAAGGAACAGGGACTTTATTGAATTCCGAGATTTTTTTTGTATAGTACTGTGTCATGCTTCATTAAGCATTATAGGTTGTACCAATTTTATGGTGTAATTTCGTCTCGAGCTATATTCCCTTATTTCATTGTCTTACGAGAGGTTTTCTTAAATTACCCTCTCAAGTGTTCGAATTGCAGAATTTATCTCAATACAATCCTTGGCTTAATTAATTGCTTATTTTAGCTTTATTTATTTCATATATTTTAGGATATTTCGGTCCTCTTTGCTTGTGAGGTTGGTCCTATCGACTGCTAAGCATGTCGACCCAAGTTGTCGCTAAAATTGGTCCCTCTATGGGTATTATCCTTTTTGCAACGTCTATTGCCTAGTATAGTCTTTTCTTCTCGGGTTGATTGTATAACATTATGTGGATGCCAGATCGGGTTTCCCCGAGTAAGAGGAGGCTTTCTACCTCTCTGGCGTTCTTTCTCTGAGTTTAGGAGACAATTAAGGAGGTGAAGGTTGGGTGTAGGTGTTTGTTAGGTATCCAGTACTACTGGGGAAGAACCCTAACTAACGCGTCTCACGTACTACCCCCAACTCTTAACCTGCTATCAGAATTCCTAGTTTTAGGTTTTCCTAAACTTGGTACTTCTCTGTTCCAGTCATCAGAGCGCAACTACGCTCTGATACCACTTTCTGTAACACCCCCAAATAAACATCCCATAATACAAACGTCACGCCTAAACAACATCACGGTTAACTACGCAGCGGTATAAACTCCATCCGGGTGTCACAGACGCCAACCACCCACGTGGTTGACACAACCATACTACCAACACCAAGTTACGGTCTGCATGACTGGAAACAGCCCTCAACCAAAACTCATATACAATACAAGATACAATTCCGAATACCGAGTGTCTACAACAACATTACCAATTCATAAACTGAAATTTACATCCCGGGTGTAGTAACAACCCATACATCAAGCTTACTACTACAACTCAAGAATTTGCCCTGATGGACTACCCCCATGGTAGCCATCCCGCCTACGCTCCGTTATCGTCCGACTCAATACCTGTAAAAATTGGGTTGTAAAGGACTCAGCAAACTACGCTGAGTATGGACGTGTGTAGCCCGTATGTTACCGGGCCACACGACTACTTGGTCGAATATTATTAAGTCAATTTACATGCTATAATAAAGTAGTAAACACACACAGTACATCATAGTATCATACACACTTAAAGGTAGTAGCACATTAGCAACAACAATCAAGCACAACAAGCTGCTAATATCACAACAGCGATCATGTACATAATAAAACGTGAGCATAGGTATGTAATACCCATGATCCTCACTATGGGATCGTACGAGCGTTGTGTGTTTTCATTTCTTTTCTCTTGTTCCCTTAAAGTGTATTTTCTTTCTCTTTCCTTGCACCAGGTCTGTGGATGTAATTTAGATCCCGTGACCATCTCATGTAGGTGCTAATCTTTCTTGTTTCTTTAAGGGTTATTTGTGAATTCTCTTATCACCACCATTTGGGGTACGTCTTCTTCATAGCTAATCCTCCATTCCCGGATAGCTCTCTCTCTGTTGTTTTTAAATGTTACGAGCCACTGCCCCGGATACCAAGGGTCTGTCTCCCTATTCCTTTTCAATGTTACAAGCCTCTGCTCCGGATACAAAGGGTCCGTCTCCCTATGCCTTCCAATGTTCTGGTCTCTACCCCAGATACAAAGGGTCCGTCTCCCTATTCCTTTTCAATGTTACTAGCCTCTGCTCCGGATACAAAGGGTCCGTCTCCCTATGCCTTCTAATGTTCTGGTCTCTACCCCGGATACAAAGGGTTCGTCTCCCTATTCCTTTTACTCTTATTGGTCTCTACCCCGGATACAAAGGGTCCGTCTCCATATTCCTTTTTAGATTAATGGTCTCTACCCCGGATACAAAGGGTCCGTCTCCCTACTCATTTCTAAAGGGTATTGGCTTATCATTACCTTTGATAGTTCGACACCATAGTGGGTGTCTTTAGAGGTCCTCTATAGTTAAGAGGAGTTTTCCCTTTATGTAGTTCCTTTGGTTTGTTTACGAAGTTCGTTGTGTTTCATCTCAAGGATTCATCAACGAGAAAGGACTACACTATTGTGCGCGCAAGCAATATGCACAATAGCAAGCAGATAAGCAAGGAAAATAATCAATCCATTCACATGCCTTACACAAGCTCACAACAGACAAATAAGCACGGTAAAACAAACATCCGTTTTCATGCATCAGTCTTGTGGTCATAAACAAACAAGGCACACAGCACACAAGCCGTGTAACACGGCAACATACGAACCACACATGTCCATACCTTTTTCAGAAGCATGTGTCGTCTCACACACGGGGCCCCGGGTAGCGTTCGTTACGGCCCCTATGTTGATTAAAAGTAACGGGTCAGTTCATGATTCCATGTGACGACACTTTATAACGGGTGTTGTTCCCTAGGTGTGTTGTTAGGTGCTTAGTTTATATTAACCCTTAGAACTTCCCAAGTATTAATCCTAGGCTTATATTACTCCTAGGACATTCACATAGTTAACTCACACGTTAACTAAGTCCTTTCTTCTAGTTAACGTTTTAGAGTATTTAAAGTGCTAGTTGTAACAAGTTTTCCCAAGATGAGTTTAACTTGCCTAAAGTGTATTCTTTCCTCGGCTAAATAGATATGTTTTAAGCTTATTATTTATACAATAACACTCCTCAATTATTGCTAGAACTCCTTTATACTGAAGCTCAAGTGTTTCAAAACTGAAACAAGGTTCTTGTACATAACCTAATATTATCCCATTTTAAAGTATCTCAGTGTGTCTAAACTTCCCAAGATTTCCCTAAGTGTAGCTAGATACATTAGGGAGGTTTTGGGTTCATTATCAATCTAATATCACTCTTATGACCCCCATGAGATCAGTCATACAGAAGCTATAATATTAATGAGAAGCTGAAACCGTAATCTGAATGTTCCTTCTGTTTTTTTTTTGTTTTCCTTGAGTTGGACTGGTGTTTCACTCTTTCCCACAGTTTTACCAACTAGCTATAGGTGTCAATAATGTTTTAAACTCAAACCCAACTCAAAACAATATCGATAACAACTCTGGAAGTTCATTATACAGAGGGCAGAACTGAAAGAGAAACTGAAACAACAACTGGTGTAATCTCTTCTTCACTTTCTTCTTAATTGATCAATCTGACTTATAACCCTTCTCCAAGCTGTTTATGACTACTTGAGTGTATTAGATATGTTCCAGGTTCATTTTTCCAATCAATACAACCCTGTAAGCCCTCTGAGTGGTGCTACACAGAGAGCAAATCTTCAGAAACAAAACATAAAACTGAAATCCTAAACTGATGTATTCTCTTACAGTGTGTTCTGTCTGTTTTTCCCAAAGCTGTTTTACAACGCTTCCAGAATGTCTACACTCCTGGTTAGGTCACTTAAAGACTCTAAGTTCATTCTCAACCCACTCACAACCATATAGTATCTGTACTTAAGTACCCAGGCACAACAGTTTTTTTTTGAAATTCTGAAACCAAAACAGAATGGGTGTGCCTCCTTCGTCTTCTTAGGTGAGTCTGTCAATTGACTTCTAATCTCCAAATGAGTACAACAATTTAGATATATGTATTAGCCCTTTTTTGAGTTTATTATTAGCCCAACACAACCCTTTTATCTCTTCTGGCACACCGCCAAAAACAGCACACCAATCAACATTGAAGATTGAAACAAAAATCTAATAACTTTCACTCCTCTTAATCTTTCTTTACTCACGAATTTGGACTTCCTATTTCCCCAACATGTTATCACATCTAGTCAGATGATTTAGTAAAACTTTAAACTCCTAACACTCCCAATATAACCCCTTTAAAACTCTCTGTATCAAGTTATACAGAAACCAGCTTTCAGAGAGCAAAACATAAAACTGGTAGTTCTTTCTTCTGTTTTTTTTTGTCTGACTTTCAAATTTCCTCCCAAATCATATAGCTTCCTTGTAAGATGTATTAGGAAAGTCTTAGCTTCATTTTAAACCAATCTAACACACTCTTTACACTTCTGGATATTGACCAACCAGAGACACAAGTCTCAAAAACTGAAACAACCAAATTGTGCACACCTCCACTCTAACTCCTTCTCTGATGTATTTCTTAGATTTCTATCCTCTCATAAGGGTTTACAACCTCCCTTGATAGTATTAGAGATGTTTTAATCTAGGAAACAGCTTAGAGCAACAATGTTAGCACCTCTGTAAAACCCTTGTACAGAAGCTACAACTTATCGAAAAACTGAAACACATCCTTGTGCACACTTACACTTAGCCTTGCAGTTTACTGTATTAAACTGTTGTCTAAATTTCCCAAGTTGTTTACTCTCTTAGGTGGGTCTATAGCAAGGTTCTAGTTCATTCCTAGATCTATTTCACACTCGTAATACTCCTGAAATGCAGTTATACTGAAACACTCAATCAGGGAAACTGTTAAAAGAAAAACTCAAACAGGATCAGTTTATTCCTCTTTGATCCTTGCTGTTAACTGATTAAATTAACTCCTAATTCATCACCAAAGTGTTTATAACTTCATCTACATGTGTTAGGTATGTTTCAGGTTCAGTAGCCACTCAGTTTAACCCTCAAGAACCTGTTGTAGTAAGGCTATACAGAATGAGCTAAACCTGTCAAAGCCAAGACATGAAACTGATTCTTCCTCTTATATCTCTTTTCTTTTGTCAATAATCCGACTTATTACTACCCTAAATTAATTAGCTTCTTAGTTAAGGCCTAATATCATTTCATCCTTGAAATAAGCTCACCACCATATCGTTAATGCCCCTAAAAATTTATTATACAGAAACTGATTTGTTGCAGAAAAGCAACGGAAGCACAAAAACTGATAAAACTGGTTCCTTCTCTTTTCTTAATTTCCTTTCTGTTCGCCATCTAGATTCTGATTTTCTCCAGGTATTTATTGATTAGTTGGGTGTATTTATGTTAGATTCATCATCCCACCAGTAACATCCCAATAACCCTCCTAGGCTTTAGTTATACAGAACCGAAAAAGAAATGAAACTGCACACTGAAACTATGAAACTTATGTATTTCTTTTTTCCCGTGTCTTTCTTTTATGTCAACCATAAGTCTGTTTTTCATTCATCCCAAGATACTCCCGTACTTAAGTAGTGTTTTTGTCAAGGCTTGAACACAAAACCACTTGATTAATGTTTCAGATTCTGTTAATTACTAAGACTGACAAAACTGAAAAATGGGACAGATGCATCTCTTCTGTTTTTTTTTTCTTTTCATTCTGTTGAGTGCTTTAGATGCATTATTAGATCACTACCCAACCCTACATCACTCCTGGAAAGTTGGCATGCAGAAGGATACCACTACAGAAACTGAAATGGTAAACCACTTATCTTGACAGATTGTATATTTTTTTTTGAGCATGCACTCTGTTAAATGTAGCTACAAGGTTTAATAAGCACCAGGGCTTCAGGGTTAGTCTTTATTTGTCTCCAACATCAGTACACAACAGGAAGTTTAAAAAGAAACAGAATCTGTTATGTGGCCTCACCTTGTACTGATGTTCCACCAGAATGCTAATATTTCTGGAGTGATTTTGCTACATCCGCCAAAGGAGTTCTCGGAGGGGGGGTTTTTTTTGTTCAGAGTCTTACAGTGATCCTACCAGCAGGGTACAGGCAATATCCTCGCGTGAAAAATGAAGAGGATTAAACTTGAGCCACGTTTCCAGACAAGACTCAACAAAGGGAACAGAGTCGGGAATAACGTTTGGAGTATTACCTTGAGTTGAACTGAGCAAGAGTGGAGTGGTTTTCTGTGACGATCGCCAACACATCCCACCGGAGTATTTCCAGAAGATTATACGGGACTCATTGAGAGTAGACAGCCAGAAACTGGAGTTTGTTCTCTTTCTTTTGGACATAGAAACAGTGGAGCAGGAGAAGAGGTTACCCACTGATCACCTTGCTAAATCCCGCCGGTTTGTTCCAGATTTTCAAAAGCTGAGCAATTGCATGCACAGCCGTTGAGGGAAGTTCCTAAAGCATGCTCTGGCTTGCGGGCATCGGGAGGTGACAGAAAGAGCATGCAGGGAGACAATGCGTGTTGTTTGGCTCAGAATTTTGAACTCACCAACACGAGAAGGAAAGGGGACATTGGTTCGAAAAACAACAAAGGTAACTTGCGTGGGAATGAGGAAAAACTGAATAGTCTGTTGCACGATGAGAACTTATAAACACAGAAGTCGTGGCTTGGTTTTCACGACTGAGATTTGTCAAAGATCAGGGCTATTTTGTTAGTTTATTGATAGGGTATATGCACTGCACAGTGCTCTGCATTAACCAAGTATTGCTCCTCAGATTGCAAGATGGTGGTGCCAGTTTTTTTTTTATTCTAGAATCTAGTGCAGGGGGGTTCATGCGTCTCATTGCTTAACAGGAGGTCAGTGGTGCCCAATCCTGTTTCAGAATGATTGTATGGTTGGTTTATTTTATATTACAAGAGCGCATCATGAGGAGGTACAAGGGATATGCTCACACTCACGCTTCGAGGATGAGAATTGTCCCAAGATTCTAGTTATTCCCACCTGTTTTTGGGACATACAAGGCCATCTCCCACGGTTCCTTCTTTTTTTGTTGTTGTTTTAATCGGCTACTCACTAGAGAGTTATGTTAGTTAGACACATGACCAGGTGAATGATTTAATAGGTTGTTCCAAGTGTCCTTATTTAATTCCCAAGCATAATTCATGCGTTAAACTTTAAGGTATAAAATTCACACTTCAAGTCCCTTGTTACTACTTGATATGAACCGGTTTTTATTTTCCCTTGGTAATTTATAATACTATTTTAAATGGTTGTATCACAATACCATAGGTTATGTGTTACATGTCTTTTTCTATAACTTTTCATGTGTTAGTTCTTAAGTTAATGTGCTCTTGTAGGTTAAGTTATCTAGCATAGGATTACCTTAGGCAATACACCTTATAAATATTTGAACCTTGTAATATAGCTTGTAATGATATTGTTATTTTGTTCGAAGTGTGTCCTTAATATATTTGCTAGTGCACAACCGTTTAAACCTCGTATCTTACTTTACCTTGCCTTAGCGATAGGTTTATATCATCCCTTTAGGTGGTGATATGTTGTTGCGTTTTCGGACATATATATATGTCCGCACCTGGGTTCGTGCATTTTATGATTTTATGCGTTTAAATGTTTAGGGGTGTTTCAACTATACTCCCTTTCTGTCTGGATCTCCAAAAATATCCCATGCAATCTGAAAAATTCAGAGGCAGTTTACATTTCATCCACTCATGAAGAACAACCAAGAAGACTTCACGACTATAAGCACACTCAAAGAATAGATGGTTTCTGTTTTCAACATCACCACAGAAAACACATCCAGCATCAACCATTGGCGACCACTTTGAAATTCTATCCTTGGTAGCTAGCTTATTGTGGCAAGCCATCCACCAGATAAAAGATGCTCGAGGCAAACAGAACTGATTCCAAATTATACTATCCCAAATACCCACATCAGGCTGCGGATGAATGATATCAAAGATAGCGTTAACAGATACCTTACCTTGCTCCTTAAACGCAAACAGAGAAGGTAGCAAATTTTTCTCCACCAATTCGTCTCTGAGTTTGAAACAACATTTCCACCAGAAAGCATGATTACCACGCAACTGAACATTCAAGATATCATTATTACCAAGCATATATGCTCTGCACCAACTGGAAAGCGCAGAAACATACTCACCAGATTGGTCCAACTGCACTAAGATGTTAATCATACTCGCCTTATTCCACGCAAGCACTTCTTTAATACCCAATCCCCCATTACATTTGGGTTTGCACACATTACAGAATCATAAGCCTTTTGAATATCTATCTTAAACGCACACCTTGGAGAAATCCTCTTTCTCTTATACCCTTTTATAATCTCCTGACAAAGAAGAACATTGTGGGCAAGACTCCTACCCAAACAAATGCTCCCTGGCAATCACTAATAATGCCTGGTAACACTCTTTTCAGCCTTGCTGTAATGACTTTTGAAATAATTTTATACAGCACATTACAACAAGCAATTGGTCTAAGATCTTTAACCAACGAAGGATTCTTTACCTTAGGAACGAGGGTGATCATTGTCGAATTTATCTGCTTAAGGATCTTCCCCTTCACAAAGAAATCCTTAACAGCCTTCTTGACATCCGCACCCAAGATATGCCACGCAGACTTAAAAAACAGAGAGTTAAACCCATCAGGCCCATGAGCCTTAGTGTTTTTGATAGAATTTAAAGCTTCCCACACTTCTGCATCTTCAACTGGTAAAATGAGCTGGGCATTACTCTCCTCAGAAACTAGTTTACCCCTGAGAAAAACATCAAGATCACAGGTCAACCTAGTACCAATTTTAGTACCCAACAGGCCACGGAAGAACTTCACAATATGCTCACAAATAGCAGCCTCATTACTCAATTTATCCCCCTGATCATTAAACAGCATGTGAATCTTAGAAGAATGCCTTCTCGAATTCATTATTCTATGAAAATAAGAGCTGGACTCATCGCCTAATTGAATCCAATCAATCTTCGTCTGCTGAGACATCTGAGAATACAGCAGCTCAACATTCATGTTGTATTCCTTGATAGCCAGATTCTCCTTCTCGATCAACTCCTTATCAAAAGGGGAAACCTTAAACAACTTCTAAATATCATGTAGTTTCTCTCTGCAAGAGTTCACTCTTTTTCTGATATTACAAAACTTCGATTTATTGAGCTCTTTAAGCTTAACCTTAATTGCCTTCAATCTCTGAATAATTCTGAACATAGGACATCCCCTAAACTCCATCTTCCACACATCTTTCACAATCTCATAGAAATTCCCATCAGAAATCCAAATATTTCTGAATCTGAAAATATTCGGAACTGTAACTTTAGCACTATCTAACACAACCAAAGCTGGTGAGTGATCAGAAACATCTGGAGCACAGAAATCCGCATAAGAATCTGCCAATTTACTAATCCACTCATCATTTACTAGTACTCTATCCAACTTACAGTAAATACAAGAATTAGAGGTTAAAAGGATTTAAAATAAAAATTATAAGATTTTATAAAGTTTTGGGGTTAAATGGTAATTTCTGGAAAATATGGGTACAAACCGTAATTTATGGAAAGTAATGGTCAAGGAAATATTAAGGAGGTCAACCTTGACCATATGGTAGGCTTTGACCAAATTAGATAAGTTAAATAACTTATTTAAGGTAGTATAATAAGATAAGTATTTAATTGTAACATTTTTATAACATATGGGGTAAATATGTTATTACCGAAAGTTAAGGGTGTAAATGGTATTATAAACACCCATGGGCTATTAGGAATTTTTAGGAATTTATTGGGTTGATTTTGGAACTAAAATAAACTATATATGTATAATATATAGTTATTATGTCATTATTTCACTTTGGATAAATAGATGGGGTGGAAATGTAAATACCGAGAATATAAGGGTTAGTAATGATAATTATATCCCTTTGGTGGAATTTGGTGATTTTTGGAATAATATAAGAGTATTTAATAAGATATGTGTATAATATATAGTTTTAATGATGTTATAAAACTATATGTTATAAGTTGGGTCAAATTGCAAATATAAAAAGTTGGTGGGTTGAAAAATAATATAGAACATATATGGGTTCTGTTCGGAAATTAAATATGTATATAACTATAGGTTATATTAATATTAAGGTTTAAAATTTTATAATATATGATATATATAACATAACATATATATGTGGTCAAATTGTAAATTTGGAAAGTTAAAGTGGTTGGAAATCAATTTAAAACAGAATGAGGTCAGTTCGGTCATTTTTAATTAAAATAACCATAGGTTATACTTTTATAAGTTAAAAATGTTATATTATAAGGTATATATAACATGGTATAAATTATGGGGTGATATATGTAATAAACATAAAGATATGGTAAGGTAATAATATTGGATTAAATGGATGTGCCCATGCGGCAATATAAAATAGTTTTGTATAAAAACTATAGGTTATAAGTTAAAAGAAATAAAAATCATATATATGATATTAGTATATGGTATAAACATTACATAATGTTATGGAGTTAAAAATGAAATTAAAGGAAAGTATATGGCTGTACCGAATTAATAAAGGTTGGAAAATGAATTTTAGACTATGGTCTACAATGTCATAAATGTTATAACAATTATACGGTGTTAGTGTGGTTTAAATGGAATTAATATAAGGATATTCACGTTAAATATTGTGACAAGCAATAAACAAATAAGATTTATAAACTAAGGTATATATCGAATAAACCTTAGGGGTTGTATATATACAACATAAAATGTTACATAATATTAGGATAAGGATCTTAATATAAGTTGTACAATATAATACAATTAATGGGAATGATCATCTCATATAAGATGATAAAAATGTAACATATAATATAAGAGTTTTACAACTCATGAAACTTACCTAATTGGTAAATATATACATATGCGAGAATAATGTATATAAGGATGGATATATATTATGGTTGGAAACCATATATTATAATGGTGGCGATTATTACATGGAAATAGTTTACAAACTATAAGTTATAAGTTTTGAATTCAAATGTAGTTATTAAAAGATTAATGGATTATATAATACAAGTATTATAATGATGGTGGGAAAATAATACACTATAATAAATAATGCATGGATACATGCAACTATAGGTTATATACCTAAATTCAATGATGGATAAGATTAAAGAAATATAATGAATTAAACTTAATAGTCAAAATATTACGACCAACGAGTTTTAGTAACAAAGCCGACTGGTTTAGAGGAACCCGTAACAATTAACTGTAGAAATCCGGGGATGAATTGTCAGGGTTACTTGTTATTCGGAAATACCGGGTTTAGTTAGTCATGGAGACTGACTTATAGTTTTATTACAGTTTAGATCGTACTTCAGACAAAGGCGCCTGACGAGCTTAGTGGACTACACTGCGCATCCTAGGTCTGAGGTGTACGGTATGTAAAGGGGTTTGATCCGGTTTGTCCTAAGGAATTCCTTGGGCTCGGATTTGGTTGATATAACTTGTGTGTTATGTGTGTGGATACGTGTATATGATTATGTGTTACTGCATTATTATTTATGAACGAGCGTCCTACGGGACTAACACTACGTCGACTATAGATCGACTTATATAAACATACATATGCGTTTAATATGATGACATGACGGATACTTGATATACTACCATTAGTATTAATATTAAGTATATGGTAACCTAAAGTAAAACACTTAGGTACGAGTCACGACATTGTCGGTCTCTAGAGCATGGATCTCGAACATGAATATAACCTAGATTACTTCTAGGTATGCGTCAGACCCATTGGGCAGCTAATTAATAAATTGTATTCTTCATAAAACTAAGAATTTATCTTAAACATTATGAGAGAGAGTTGGTATGAGTTGAGGAGAGGAATCCCGGTAGTTTACGAACTACTTGGTTGTGTATTTGTGATCACTGAGGGGTTCCCGATCGGGTGCCGCTCCAGGTATTTACCCAACAAGCCCTATTTGGATCGTGGGTCAGGTGGCTACGACCTTTATATGGACATCTTATGAGGTAAAGTGAATAGTCAGGGGCCTCCGGACCTCTGGCGAAATGAGCACCTTTGTGTGTACGGGAGGACTACTGTCCATTGGTGAGGTTATTGGGTTGTCTCAACATGACGCCCAACTGGTAATTATTTAACATGGTTTGGATGGATGGGGCCTTGAAGGCCAAATTAAATTAATTAAGGAAGACGTTCGCTACGGCGTTTATACAGTACTATAATTCGATATGCTCGTTTATACAACTGTTGTTTGTGATATTTAATGAATGTTTGGATTGGATGGATGATTATGTATTTATGAATGTTGGATTGGACGGATGGTTATGTATTTAAGCATGTTTATTACAGTATTACTTATATCTGTAAAATGGTAAAGCATGAAACCAATCTAATAATAAGATGGTTAAAATGACTAAGTGACCAATAGGGTCCAGGCCCGGCATACTCAGCGTTTATTGCTGAGACTACACTCATTGTGCAGGTTGTTGATCATTGTCGAAGCCGAAGTGCGGGAACAGGGTAGTTAGGGTCTACTTTAATTACCGCACATGAAGTTTATTTGTATAACAATATCAGTCTGTGGATTGTATTATGGTACGGTTGTATACATATTCGGGATTGGGTAGACGCTCATTTCTCGACGTTTTTTGGTTTATTGACTTAGTATGATGTATAGGAGTTATCTCGTTATCACGACGGTTAGCAATTTATTTATTTTGGTTGTTGGATATAGTTATGCTTCGTTACTCGCATGGGCGAGTAATGGCACGTGACACCCGAGTGAGTATTGATGTTGTTATTTGTTCTTCCACTGTAAGACATTTTATTTATTGCTACGTGAGGGATTATTACGTGATTATGCAGAGGGTGTTACATCCTCCCTCTTCAAACAAAAAGTGGTTCCCTCCTCTCTGTATGCGATGGTGGTGTGGAATTCGGTAACGTGATAGTATGGTGATGTATTGATCGACCGATGATGTGGGGTGCAGGTAATAGTGTGGTGAGTATGGGCGGACGAGGAATTCGGTGCTGGATGATGATCAGAGGGAGTCGGGTCGTGGAGTGCTGCAGCAATTCTCAGAGAATGCGGCGCTAGGTCTAGAGCAGTGCCGGCTTTATTCCCCTGTAACCTAATTCCAATCTTTTTAAAAGCGCAGCCGTGTGGATTTATCAACTGAATATTTCTTTATCTTCTTGTTCTGACGGCGTCAATATGGACAACGTATTGTCGTTAGAAGAATGCCACTGCCAATGTTGATGATGTGGAAAAAAATTCCCTTGCACATGCGTGTGTCTAATAATCACCTTTCATGCATACGGTTCAAGTGTGCAGCAGCAATATATATGATGGACGTGAGTGTTTGTGCTGCCTCACTGTGTATAAATGATGATGACATAATCATCACTTCTTCATGTGCAACAATCATGAGCTCACGGTATAAATGCAATCAATTGCCATGACTGAATACGTGAGTCATGTGCAGCCGTGATTAGTCAATTAATTTGTGGTGATATATGTGTAATATATATATATCCTGTATTTGACACATAAAATATATCAGTTCTCATCTAAATATAAATCTTAGAAAAATATAAGATAAGTGTGAAATATAAGCCAATTCATTACGAATATTAAATAAAATAAACCATTAAAAGTATATATATTTCACACTTATCACCAGGCCGTACGAGTAATCTACACCAGTCTTTCTCCACCGAAATAAGAGTATATCACATCAAAGTGGAAAAAGACATCTGGGATCACCTTTGAGCTGTTCATGAAGGCAACACCGAACTTCGAAAGTCAAAGATACAAGAGCTGAAGATGGACTGCGAGAACTTCGTTGGAAAACCTGAAGAATCTCTTAGCGACATGGTTGCTAGATTTACTGAACTTACTGCTACTATGGAAGAAATTCAGATTGGAGAATCTAATGAAAATATCAAGACCAAGTTTCTGGAGAGCCTGAGGGAAGATTGGGCTGAAAGTGTTATCACTACAAAAGCGTCCAAAAGCTTAGAAAAATGGACTTTGACCAATCTAGGGTCTTACTTACAGTCCATCAACAAATATAAGATGAATGTCAAAAATAGAGGTAACACTTCTCTTTCCAATCATACCGTGTCTTATTCTAACGTTAATCAAGCGTTGCAGGTGAAAACTCTTAGTCAGACACCAGTTCTGTAGCATGACTCGTTCCATAACGAGACTACTTCTACCAATCAGGACCTAATTCAACAACTTCATGATACCCTGATCAATGGCATAATGAAGAAGGCTCGACAAACACCTTTGAGGAAATGGCCATGCTGGTCAAATTTTTTAAAAGATTCATGCGTGATCGATCAGGCAAGAATGGTCCAAACAGGTTTGGTCTAAACCAAAATCGATCATATCAATCATACAACCGAAATCAGGAAGGGAACACAGGAACAGGAGAGCGAGTATGTTTTAAGTGCTTGAAACCAGGTCACTATGCCAACAACTGTCCACTGAAGAAGAAAGATGACCGAGAACAATCATCGCTGGTGGCTAATGCAGCATGGGGTGACTCCGATTCAGAAGAGCCAAAGACTGGGACGTCTGGACTAATATACCTCATGGCTCACAAGAATTAGGTATGTAAGACTCCCTCTCTAGAGGTTATCTCAAATTTCTCTGAATCATGCACTATTCCTTCTTTAGATCTATCTACCTACTTCATAGATCCAAATCATCCTGAATTCGATCTAACATAAGAGCAAGAGAGGATAGCATTACTTTATGAAGAAATACATATGTTGAAAGGTCATGTCACTGACGACCGTCTCAAACTCCAAAAAACTGAGCAAAATGTAGATAAACTCGAAAGAGAGTTACGAGATGCACACACAGTCATCTGTTTGTTGGATGATCAAATCGTGTCCTTACAAAAAAATCTTAAAGAAAAGGATCGTTCCAAACTCCCTCAGAAATATTTCAAACCTATTACCTTTGTCTGTGAGGTTGCCGCCATGAAAAAACCAAAATTCTTTGATAACAAACTCCGTGAGTAAAATGAAAGACAAGTCAAACTCGAGAAGAAAATCGACTCCTTGACCATCTGAAATACCCCAAACTAACAAAAAATTCATTAAACATCTAATCACATTAATTAAGACCTAAACATGTCTTAAAAGTCAATTGAGAACAACAGTGGTCAACTCAAAGCAAGATATTGCACCCTTTGACTGTTTAGGGTAAATAAATACCCAAATGAACTTCTTAGGACCTAAAACTTTTTCCTAAGCTTATTAACACATAACTAAACATATTAAAATTGTTGGACAACACTTCAACACAAAGAACAAGCATTTACATGCTTCAAGGTCAAGTAGGGCAAAAATGTGCTCTAAGAAAACCTTAAAGGTCTAATGACCTCCACTTGATATAAAATTGGATTCCTATGATCAATAATCATGCAAGGAACACAACAAAACTATTCTCAAAGAAAACTAAGCTCAGAAACACCTTGTGACACAAAATGTGCACTAAAACACCTTAAAACACGTTTTTGTGTATGAGCTCTAAGATAATGACTTTTTGTCATTTTAAAGACTAGAGTATATTCTTTATATCATTAATTTGACATGATAGACTATATTATAAAGTCTAAATAAAAGTTTGAAAATAAAATCAAAATGGGTAATTTTGGATGAATAGTACCCAAAAATAACATTTAATTACTAAGTCTTAACCATGGTCAAATGTCATCCATTGACCATACTACCCATTGCCGACCTCCTATGGCTGTCACACCCACTCATTAATCAATCTCTAAACAAATATCTAGCTAATCTAATGACTCACCTATTACTATTCATAAAGTAACATTAAATTAACTTATAAGGCAAAACTAGCTTATTCTTCTCATTTGCTTCATTCCCAGCCAACACCACCTATCTTCATCCTCTCTTTTGCTTCTCCAAACCGTGGGTAACACACAAAATACAGAGGAGAACAACAATTGACATAGGTAAGCTTATTAAGCCATTTTATGTTCATTTTCTTCACAATTCTTTCCTCTTTCCATGGAGCAAAGCATCAACCATTTCCATCCATGGTTTTAGGTTGTTTTGGAGGTTAAAATAAGGGTGAATCTCGGCTGTAACAAGGGAAGGAGGTGGAGAAATCTAATCTTGTTCTTAAGGTATAAAAATGTGCTTTAAGCATTTATCTTTTAATTCCTTTCAAATCCGGTTGTGAAACTTTGTTCCTAGCCTTATTATCTTCTTCTTAACATACTTATTCAGTTGGTATATCAAGAGCTTCAAGGTAGAGCCAAATCCAAGCCAAAAACACCATTTTAGGCATTTTAAACAAGGTAAAAATTGGCCATCTTCTAATCTGAGTTATACCAGTTTAAAGCTTGATTTTAGTAGCTCTTTTGATGCTCTTGTTCTACTTTAAAAACAGGCCGAAGACTACTTATACTTGCCTTGGTATTCTAAGGTAAATTTTACCTTGAAAATAGACATTAAACACTTCTTATGGTTAGATCTTGCTTGGAGACTAATCATTCCTTAATTGCTGTTTGAAAACATGTAAACTAAGCTGTGGAAAATTAATCTCCAAACAGCTGTGGCCAAACAAGGCCTCAACTTGGCAAAAATAAGGTATAAATCACTTAAACCTTCACTTGGTATATTAATATGTGCTTATACATATGCTTATAATTTATGCCGTGAGTGAACAAGTTTATTAAGGTCTTATTTTGACCATAGGTGATTAAGGAATGGTTTAGTAAATTTTATAACTAATTAATTAACATAATTGTCAAATTTAAGACATTATGTGGAAAATTGGTATATGGAAAAGATATGTAGGGACGAGAGTTGGAGAGTTTAATGCATTTTTGGGAATTTATGTGTAATTCATTTTATAAGCTAATGTTTGTAATAAGGCCATGTACTTTAGGCCATTTTATTTATGTATTTATAAGCTTTTATTTAAGTTTAGGTAATATATATATATATATATATATATATATATATATATATATTACCACAAGGAAATGGGGTATATAGTGTAATTAAATTAAATTTGGGGCTATAAATAATAAAGCCCAAAATTGGAGGATTAAAGGAGTTTAAAAAAAATTATAAGATTTTATAAAGTTTTGGGGTTAAATGGTGATTTCTAGAAAATATGGGTATAAAACCATAATATATGGAGATTGATGGTCAAGGAAATATTAAGGTGGTTAACCTTGACCATATGGTAGGTTTTGACCAAATTAGATAAGTTAAATAACTTATTTAAGGTTTTATAATAAGATAAGTATTTAATTGTAACAATTTTATAACATATGTGGTAAATATGTTATTACCGAAAATAAAGGGTGTATAATGGTATTATAAACAACCATGGGCTATTAGGAATTTTTAGGAACTTATTTGGTTGATTTTGGGAATTAAAATAAACTATATATGTATAATATATAGTTATTATGTCATTATGACACTTTGAAATAAAAGATGGGGTGGAAATGTAAAATACCGAGAGTATATGGTTAATAAGGGTAATTATAACCCTTAGGTGAAACTTGGTGATTTTTAGAATTATATAAGAGGTATTTATTAAGATATATGTATAATGTATAGTTATAATGGTATTATAAAACTATATGTTATAAATTGGGCCAAATGGCAATTATAGAAACTTGGTGGGTTAGAAAAAACAATATGGAACAGCATAGGGTCTGTTCGGAATTTTACAAAAAATATAACCATAGGTTATACCATTTTATAAGTTAAAAATGTAATATTATATGATATATATATAACATGGTATAAATAATGGGGTGATTTTGTAAATAAAGGAAACTATGAGATATGGAAAGAATAAGGTATAAACGTATATGCCTATGCGGCAATATAATATAGTTTTGTATAAAAACTATAGGGTTTATAAATTAAAGAAGGAAATAAAATATCATAATAAATATTAGTATATTGGTATATATATAACATTACATAATGTTATGTGGTCAAATTGGAATTTAAATTAATTAAAGGGCTGTACCGAATTATAGGAGTTGGAAATATGAATTTTAGACTATAGTCTACTATGTTATAAATGTTATAACAAATATATGGTTTAGATGGAATTAAAAAGTAAGGATATTCACATTAAATAATGTGACAAACTATAAATAAATAAGATTATAACTAAGGTATTTATTGAATAAACCTTAGGAGTTGTAATTATACAACATAAAATGTTACATAATATTAGGATAATAATCTTAATATAAGTTGTATGATATAATACAACTAATGGGAATAATCATTTAATATATGATGATAAAATGTAACATATAATATAAGAGTTTTATAACTCATGAAACTTACCTATATGGTAAATATATACATATACAAGAATAATGTATATAAGGGTGGATATATATTATGGTTGGAAACCATATAATATAATGGTGGTGGTTATTACATAAAAATAGTTACAAACTATAAGTTATGACTTTTTGAATGCAAATATAATTTGCTAAGATATGGATTATATAATACAATGTATTATAATGGATGGTGGAAAATAATACAATATAATAAGTCATGCATGCATACATGCAACTATAGGTTATATACCTAAATTTAATGGTGGATAAGATTAAAGAAATATAATGAATTATACATAACAGTCGAAATATTTTAACATATGAGTTTTAGTAACAAAGCCGACCGGTTTAGATAAACCCGCAACAAATAACTGTAGAAATCCAGGGATGAACTGTCAAGGTTACTTGTTATTCGGAAATACTGGACGTAGTTAGTCATGGAGACTGACTTATAGTTTTATTACCGTTTAGATTATACTTCAGACGGAGGCGCTTGACGAGCTAGTGGTCTACACTGCGCATCCTAGGTCTTGGTGAACGGTATGTAAAGGGGTTTGATCCGGGTTGTCCTAAGGAATTCCTTGGGGTCGGATTTGGTTGATATCACTTGTGTGTTAAGTGTTTTGGATACATGTATGTCATTGTGTGCTACTGCATTAATTATTTATGCACGAGCGTCCTACGGGACTAACACTACGTCGACTATAGATCGGCTTATATAAACATACATTGTAACACCCCTACAACGCTCCTATCATCTACCGAAATTGCAGCGGAAATAACCAGCCAAATAATAACTAACGCTTTGGTGTTACAACGCCGTTAACCACCCACGTGGTTAACTAGGCAGAATAAATACAAGAGTATCGGTCTGATGATCAGACTCCCGAGCATAGTATCTAACCTCCTATATAACATAGCCAACCGTACCGAGTTTTTAATTTACAACACACCTACAGCCATAATCATCCATCACTATTTAACAACATACCAAAATGTAATGCCTCGGAGCACAGGCGCATCCCGGGCTTAACAACCAACATGTCCAAAAGTACATCAACAACCTAGGACCTAGAGCCACTCTGCCCTTCGATCCTCATCCTGCAATAAAAATATGGAGCCCCCGAGGGGGTCAGCACCTTTGCTGGTATGGCTAACGCGCAGCCCATCGACTACCGGGATACGCGCAACCAATTGTCATAATAACATGGCATTCATTTAGAACATCCAACATATATTATACCATAGCATAGCAAGGAAATTGCATAGCATCACAACATCAATACATAACACAATAAACTCGGTTCTCACAAGGAACCTCTCACCATAGTTAGTATTCCATATGAGCCTAGAGATTTGTACCAATCCCATGTTAAGCTCGTTACCATCCTCGTTACCGTCCGGTTATGTGAACGGTTAACTTATACCAAAGGTGTGTCGGATATAGTAATCCCAAGCACACCGAAATAAACATACGCATGCCCCTATGGCCCGACGTGAGTCAGTAACTAGCTTTGGATAAGCTAAGGGAAGGTAGAAACCAAATTGGAATACCACCTATACATACACCAAGAGAGCCGAACCGGATATGATATCGACCCCCATCCATCACACGCGTGGCCGGAACAACCGGACTCCTCACTCCCCCGGTTAGCACTTGTTAGTGATCACACTATTTTGTTAAGTCACAAAAGCAAATTTAGGTCTTGTTAGACAACCAAGGGAAGGAGTCATAACCTTACAACATCATAATGTTAACAACTGTAAACTCTTTTCATGCCTTAATCTTATAAGGTCGTAACACACAGAAAAACAAACAACACCCAAGCCGGTGAAACCGGTAGGCAACAGACTGCAAGAAACCATACCTTGGTCCTTGCCTCGTTTCGTTTCCACCTTGAGAGAATCCTAAACACATTAGCGTCGGTTAATTAACGCACTAATCCATTATTAACATTATCTACTCAACATTTCTAGTTTATTTTTAGTTTACACTTGTTACATCTTTTCATCCTTTTAATTGCCTTTAAAACCCACCTAACATGTCTTATATAACCTTATTATATCATTACTAACCAACTACTATTTTTAGATAACAATTCCCATCTTAAAACAATAATTTTTTGGTCCATACAGTGGCCTGTCCGAACTTGTGTCCGAGCTTCCAAGTTCGGACACACGCCGTGATTTTAGACAGAAAACAGACACATGTCCGAACTTGTGTCCGGACTTCGGAAGTTCGGACATGGGTCGAGGATAACCAACAGAAGGAGCAGGTGCGTCCGAACTTGTGTCCGAGCTTCCCTAAGTTCGGACACAGGTCGCAACCAAATCCAGAGAAAGAAATGGGTGCGTCCGAACTTCCAAATTCGGACGGTAGTTCGGACACTACCTAAAACCCAGAAACTGTAAACGTAACAGGGCATGTCCGAGCTTCCAAATTCGGACGGAAGTTCGGACGTGCCATTATACTCATTTTCTACAACCTTAAACACTTAACCAAATTTCTCCAAAGCCTCCAACACTTATAGTGTCTTTGCCTTAAGTTTCTAAGTGGCATTCCTTGCCTATTCCATCATTATTCCTAGATATTCTTCCACACAACATCATTACTTTAACATTGTTTCTTACAAACTAAAACTCCTTATGTCATCCTTGAATTCCTTTTTCCTAGTGTACACTTCTCCTTATTTTACCAAAGTTTGCCTAGGTATTTACCTAAGTCCCAAAGTGACTTTGGTACTTACTAAATCTCAAGATCATGCCTAAGTCCTTGTTACACTCTAGAGTACTTCTTGGTTCATCAAAATTCCTTTAAAACATCATGAACTCCTTATTCATTTCCTAAGTTTTCTAACTCACCAAACCTTATGTAAACACTTAGAACTTCTTGCTCCTTACCTAAATTTTGACATGGATTCCCCTAGAACATTACTAAGCCTAAACACTTTGCTTTCTCCATTAAACACACAAGAACATCTAGAATCACCAAGAACACTCTCATACACAATTTCACCAAATTTACACCACATTACAATATAGTGCATAATTTAAATTGCATGGCACTTAGGCCCTTAAAATGCATGGCTCTTAGGCCCTTAAGGTGCTTAAATCATAAACACTGAATTTCCACAATATATATATGCCTTTAACCTGCAAATACACTCAACACACATATGCCCTTTACTAGTCTCTTGAGAACACTTTACTAAGTCATTCACCATTTGCTCTTAGGTAGTTTTAATAAGCATTTATAAGCTCATTTCTCCTAAGGCATTAAACAACATTTAAGTTAGTAGATTTACCTCTTTTCCCAAAATACGTCCTCCTTGATTCCTTACAAAACCGTATGATAATTTGATTCCTTGTCAAGTTCTAGACAATGTACAAACACCATAATGAGTATTCAAGCTTTGAGCCTCATCCCATTGTAAACCCTAATTTTACATTGTTTCAAAAACATTAATGTAGTTGTTTTACCTTGATCTTTGAAGGGAGTTTGAATATATAACAAGAGAGGACTCCACCTAGTCCATGAAGAGTTGAAATTAAGCTAGAACAAAGTCACACAAAGAGCTATATCAATGTGTATTTTCGGTCAAGGTAAAAACATGGAGGAATCATGATTTTTCTTTGAGATTCCTTACCTAGAAGCAAGGGAGATCAACAATATGTCAAAATACAAGCTCAAGCTCCTTCAATGGTGGAACACCTTGGCACCGAAATGGAGCTCTTGGAGTTTTGAGAAGATAGGAATGAAGAGCTTGGTGAGAGGAAGAGATTGGTGGTCTTTGTTTTTGATTTGGACAAGTGAGCAAGATTTAAAAGAGATCAAGTGGAGTTCTAATGGTGTAGTGGTTTTACCGAGAGAGCAAAGAAGAGTAGAAGGTGGTGTTTGCAAACCGTGGGAATGAAGGAAGAAATGAGAATGAGATAGGATTTGCTTTTAAGAAGATATTTATGTTTATAAAGTAAAATAAGTTTACTTAGTTTGCTTTACTTACTTATTACATTAACTAGAGAGTGGTGAGTCACCACACATATAAAAACCGGCCCCCTTTATTAGTATGAGGGTATTTTAGTCTTTGTTTGTCAATTTAATTACTTAACATAACATATGTTATAAACTAGCTTTAAAAGTTACTATTCACCTAACAAGACACTTAGAAGTGAAATTTTTGATTTCCCATTAATATAGCCACCCAAAGTGATACTATATAGTACACATATATATTAAGAGTAATGATGGACATTTAGCCATTCAAAACTCATTTACAAGACAATTTTTCAAAAATGTGCTTTAAGACTTCTTAAAGCACATTTTGTTTTAACTTGTTTTCAAGCTTGGTTTTCTTTGGTAATTGGTTTAATATGTTCATTAGTATCAAAATGAGGTCTTGGTAAGTTCATTAGGTCTTACCCAAGCCTATTCCAAGCTTAGAGCACATTTTAGCTCTTATTGACTTTAAAGCACATTTTGTGTTTGCTTTTGTTTAAATTGTTTACTAGTGTTTTTAAGACCCTTTTTAGTCTTAATAAATCATGTTTTAATGTTTAACCAACATACCAAGGTTTGGGGTATTTCAATCTACCCCCCTTAAAAGAACTTTGTCCCCAAAGTTCATACTTCCCACATATCTTACTATTAGAACACGGGAAACATCTTATAACACCACTCTTCCGAAACATCATTACCAACACAACCATCATACTTACACCACAACGGACTCGAGGTCCAACCACATAATACCATTCAGACACCACGGTCTGTAACATAACATAGACAATGTATAAATATACATGTCGTACACAACCATAACCGAAACGGCTCTACCCCCCTTAAAAGGGGTACGCCCCGTACCCTATACATATGAACACTAAGAAGCAAACAATGACGGGTGCTTCGCCTTCATCTTTTCTTCCAGCTCCCAAGTGGCCTCCTCAACGTCCTGGTTAGACCAGAGGACCTTCACCAGTCTCACGGACTTATGGCGAGTGTCTCGAGTCTTAGTATCCAGAATCCGTACCGGAGTCTCCACTGATCGCATGGTCGGCTCTAAAGTTAGCCTTTCCGGCTGAAGCACATGAGACGGATGAGACATATACTTCTTCAACTGGGACACATGAAATACATCATGTACCTTGCCCAGCTCGGCGGGTAAATCAAGTCTATAAGCTACCGGGCCGATCCGCTCCGTCACAACATAAGGACCTACATATTTCGGGCTCAACTTGCCCTTCTGGCCAAAACGAAATACTCCCTTCATGGGGGATACTCTCAAAAATACCTGATCGCCCACGGCGAACTCCAGGTCACGTCGGCGCACATCTGCGTACGACTTCTGTCTATCCTGAGCTGCTTTCATATTAGCCCTGATCTGGCGAACTTCTGCCTGAACTTGCTCAAGATACTCTGGTCCTATAATGACCGTCTCACTCGATTCATCCCAGCATAATGGCGTGCGGCATGGTCTACCGTATAATGCTTGGAAGGGAGACATCTTGATCGATGCATGATAACTGTTGTTGTAACTAAACTCGATCAGATGTAACTTATCAATCCAGCTGGTCTGAAAGTCAAGTGCACATGCACGTAGCATATCCTCAAGTGTCTGTATGGTGCGCTCACTCTGACCATCGGTCTGTGGGTGAAACGCCGTACTCAATTTCAGTTCAGTACCCAATGCCTCTCGTGTAGACTTCGAATATCTGGATAAGAATCTGGTATCTCTGTCAGATACTATCGTCTTTGGTACTCCATGATGTCTTACAATTTCTTTATCGAATAATTCTGCCAACCTTGCCACTTTCCAGGTGTCCTTCATCGGAATGAATCGAGACACCTTGGTCAGTCGGTCTACCACAACCCAATCATATTCAGACCTCCCCTTGTAGGCGGAAGCCCTACCACGAAGTCCATAGATATGTCATGGAACTTCCACTCTGGCACTGGCATTGGCTGCACCATACCACCAGGCCGTCGGTGCTCAAACTTGACCTTCTGACAAGTGAGACACCTCAACACAAAGTCATTCACATCCTTTTTCATTCCAGCCCACCAGAAATATCTTTTCATACCTTTATACATCTTTGAAGCTCCGGGGTGAATCGATGTCGTAGAACAATGGGATTCACTCAGTATGCGCTCCTTCAGCTCAGCGCTACTCCTCGGTATACACAACCGGCCATTGAGCCTAATCAGGTCATCATCGTGGAGTCTGAAGTCATACTTCTGACCCTCGAATGTGCCATCAATAAGCTTCTGTCTAATTTCCACCATATACTGATCCGTCATCTGAGCACTCCGCACCTCTTCAACCAAGCCAGTATGAGAGACTAGCGAATGGAGAGAGTGTGCTCGGCGACTCAATGCGTCAGCTACCCCGTTTGCCTTACCCTCCTTGTATTGTAAATTGATGTCATAATCATTCAAAATTCAACCCATCTTCTCTGCCTCATGTTCAACTCTTCTGAGTGAACAAGTACTTCAAACTCTTGTGGTCGAATAAATCGTCACACTTACCCCATACAAGTGATGTCGCCATATCTTCAGTGCGAAGACAATGGCCCCCAATTCTAAGTCGTGGGTAGGGTAGTTCTCCTCATGCTTCTTCAGCTGTCGGAGGCGTAAGCCACGACCTTCCCGTGTTGCATCAACACACAACCCATACCCCTGCCTGATGCGTCGCAATAGACCTCAAAACCATCTGGACCGTCTGGTAATGTCAGAACCGGTGCAGATGTCAGAGCATCCTTGAGACTCGTGAAAGCTCTCTCACAGTCGACTGTCCACTCGAATGGTGCATCCTTTTTCATCAAGGAAGTCATCGGCTTCGAGACACTGGAGAAGTCCTTCACAAATCTCCTATAGTAACCTGCTAGACCGAGGAAGCTCCTGATGTCGGTAACTGTCTTCGGCCTAGGCCAGGTGCGCACTGCATCTATCTTTGCCGGATCAACAGCGATCCCGGCCTCAGAAATCACATGTCCAAGGAATGATACTTGGTTCAACCAAAATTCACACTTAGAAAATTTAGCATACAGCTGATTCTTTCTCAATGTTTGCAATACATCTCTCAGGTGGCTTTCATGCTCACCTCTCGATTTCGAATACACAAGTATGTCATCGATGAAGACTACCACTGATTTGTCCAACTGATCTTGGAACAAACGGTTCATTAAGTCCATGAACTTTGCTGGTGCATTTGACAAGCCAAACGGCATAACTGTGAACTCATAATGCCCATACCTAGTTCTGAAAGCTGTCTTTTCGATATCCCTGTCACGGATGGCAATCTGGTGGTATCCGGAACGTAGGTCTATCTTGGAGAATACTGATGCTCCCCTCAGCTGATCAAATAGATCGTCGATGCGTGGTAAGGGTAACGGTTCTTCACCGTAACAGCATTCAGCTCCGATAATCAATACATAGGCGGAGGCTACCGTCCTTCTTCTTCACGAAGAGACCGGCGCTCCCCATGGTGACACACTAGGGCGGATAAAGCCCTTGTCGAGTAGGTCTCTCAGCTGCTCCTTGAGCTCAGTCATTTCTGCTGGAGCCATACGGTAAGGTGCTTTGCAATGGGTCCGGTGCCCGGAACTAGATCAATCTCAAACTCAACCTCTCGTGCTGGCGGCATGCCCGGCAGTTCCTTAGGAAATACATCAGGAAACTCCGACACTACCGGCACATCTGGGCTAAACTCAGGGTCTCTCTCTATGTCCTGGACATAGCAGAGGTATACATCATTCCCCCGTCGCAACTCATGATACATGGCCATGGCGGTGATGATCTGTGTCGAAGGCTCCCTGGGCCTCTGGCGGTGTGATATAGTAACCCCAGATGGACTCCTAAGAAGCAGTCGATGCTCGGCACATAGGATTCTACCCTTGTACCGCTCCAACCAGTTCATCCCGACAATCACATCAAAACCTAGTCCGTCGAACTCTATCAAGTCGATCGGAAACTCCTCATCCCTGATTCGAACAACAGCATCTCGGTAGTAGCGGGTACACCTGATCCGCTCTTTCGACGGGAGAGTGACCTCAAGTCTGGCATCTCTTCACCGTCTAACCCCAGCCTCTTCGCAAATGATAGCGAAATGAATGTGTGTGAGGCTCCAGAGTCGAACAAGATCGATGCATCCACGCCATTCACTGGAAAGGTACCGGTGAGGATTGTGCCGCTCTTGCCGGCTTCTGCCTTATTGCAGACACTCAGTATACCTCCCGTTCCGAGTGCACAGCCTAATTCATTGGCAAACTAATAAGTATTGGGTAACAACACGGTTTATATGCTTCAAACAACTCCACTTTATTCATTAACACACTCTTTTTACACATTCATTGGCTTATACTGTCGCCATGATTCATACTTACAACATCCTAATACAACGGGTTACACATAATTATACAAGGCTTAAAACTGCCTGAAGGTCAAATTTAAACGTCCGGGTTTCATGTGTGTGGCATTGATCACTGCCGACGGTGCGGTATTCAGTTTGATCTTTCTGATGCCATGGTATAGCATCCTTGATTGCCCCCCATGATTAGTACATCTCCCGATTTCAGCAGTAGCTTCTTTGCGAGATCAGCACGCTTCTGCTCGCCATATACAAAGACTGCGGTATCACCAATGGACCAAGACACCACGGGTACTCCCTTACTTAGAGACTCGGGTGACTCGTCCTCGTCTTGGTGCATACCTAACCGTCCACCTTTCTGGTAGAAGTTCACAATGCATAGATCTGCTTTCACACTTGGAATTGATTCCGTTCAACTTGCTGAGCAATTCCCACGGCGTGGTTAACGACCGCGTGGAACTCCTCTGGTATACTTGCTACTGTTGCTCCATCTTCAGCTCGTACTTCTTGATATGACTTGGTGTAAGGGTTCCAGTCCTTACCCATGCACATCATCTTCAATTGCATCCTTGCTCCGTTCGGGTATTCGGGTGTAGAACCCTCCTGGTTTTGCTCCGTTCGTCGCATCGTCTGATGATATGGATTTGTGCTTCCGGTGTCAGGTATCCATTTAAGAGTATCATACCTGGCTGGATAACCTGACATTGCTCCAATGGAAAGTCGGTGATGTTGATGGCGGTTTCTTCAGGGTTTGGTGTGGGCGGGATTGGATAGCAGATATTGAAGGTTCCTAAGTTTCAAATTGCCTAATTTAGGTGTTTTCCACATTATATTCTACTCTTTACTATATGTTTATACCCTTAGACTTGCTAACACTCATGCATGAAATGCGGTAAGCAATCACTTTTTCATTTAACAGTTTAGGCGGTACCTGGTCTCGAAGAGGATCCTGGTGCCTCAGACCGGTCCACCACATTCAGGTGGCCTTGCCGGACCCCGTAGCCTTCCCCTTCTGGGATTCAGTGTACTTCTTGTCAGAAGTCTGCTGAGTAATCGCCTTCGGGCCTCAGTGGTCGTGGTAGTATTACCCTTCCACTGCCCCTTTGGCTTATAGTTTCTGCCGTTGGGGTTCGTCCAACACTCAAACTCACGGTGCCCCATCTTCTGGCATGACGGCACCTCACATCATTCCCCTTGCAGTCTTTGCCGGGGTGGTCTCCATTGCACCACTTACAGTAAAAGTGGCGCTCCGGTCCAGAACCGCGCTAGCTGCTATAACAACACACAATCAATACTCACTTTCCCAACAACATACACCTCAACTAGAACACATGGTTAAGTAATTACCCTTAGGCGGGTAGGAGCGTAGAGGCTTCGCCGCGTACGCATACGTGAGCTTCAGTGGCTCATCAGCTGTGGTGGTCTGGGCTTGGCCCTTGTCACCCTGGTACTGGCCCTTCTGGGGCTGAGGGTAGGGTTTCTTCTTCTTCCCTCCCCCATACCCTTGCTGATTCTGGCCCTCGTTGGTGGCCTTGCGCTTGTGCGCATTTCCTCGTCCCTCAGACGGACGGTAATTTCAACCTTAGCAGCGGCATGATAGCACTCCTGATTTTAGGATGTCAGTCATGCCCCGCAAAACAACTTACCAACTCACATTAACATTCACTCATGGTATAATTGATTCACAACAAGGTACTCTAATTACCTGCAAGGTAGTATACTCAGCTGGCCCCATCCCATAGCGGAGACGGTGGCTAAGACCATTGTAGAACCGGTTCACCAACACCCGGTTCGAATACCCAAGGTCTGGTAACAGGTGGATAAGGCCGGTGAATGCGGTAGTAGTCATCAACCGACATCTTATCCCCCTGCTCAGACTGTCCAGCTCGAGGCGCTTGGCCTCCTGCACGTGTACCGGGTAGTACTTGGCTCGCAGTAGAGCCGTGTACTCCCTCCAACCAAAGTCAGGATCAGCCATCCTGTCCTCCTTCACCAATTTCCACCAACTCTGCGCCGTACCCTTCAAGTAGTAGGCGGCAAGACGGACCTTAGCTTCAGCAGGTACTGCCAAGGTCTCGTAGGCGGTCTCCAGTTCGGAGATGTACGCCTCCAGTTTCGAGGATCAGTCTCCCCATTGAATGATGGCGTCTAAGATCAGCCAACGCCTTGACCCAATTGGTCTCTCGTGGCGGTGGTGGTGGTGGCTGAACTCCGGGCTGTTGCCCTTTGTAGCAGCAACCAGATCGGGTACCAACTGGGCTACGGCGGCTGCAACTGCCTCAGCCATAGTCTGTGCCGTAGTATCATCGCCCTGGTTACCCAAATCTCCAGTACCGCGCCCGCGGCCTCTCCCTCGTGGTCTACCTGCCATCTGAATTCATATGAACATTTCATTAGCATTATGCTTGCACACTTATCGGTCCAATGGTTATAGCATCTTCCCGACAACCAGGTAATTCCACACTTAGTTAGTGGTTAACCTTTCCAAATCTGTCCACTTAGGTAACTGTAGTAGGTTTCCTAACTCGGTATATCCCTAAGCTCGGTATTCTAGTCATCAGAGCGATACTTCGCTCTGATACCACTTTTTGTAACACCCCTACAACGCTCCTATCATCTACCGAAATCGCAGCGGAAATAACCAGCCAAATAATAACTAACGCTTTGGTGTTACAACGCCGTTAACCACCCCGTGGTTAACTAGGCAGAATAAATACAAGAGTATCGGTCTGATGATCAGACTCCCGAGCATAGTATCTAACATCCATATATAAACATAGCCAACCGTACCGAGTTTTTAATTTACCACACCTACAAGCCATAATCATCCATCACTGTTTAACAACAGTACCAAAATGTAATGCCTCGGGAGCACAGGCGCATCCCGGGCTTAACACCAACATGTCCAAAAGTACATCAACAACCTAGGACCTAGAGCCACTCTGCCTCTTCGATCCTCATCCTGCAATAAAAATGGAGCCCCCGAGGGGTCAGCACCTTTGCTGGTATGGCTAACGCGCAGCCCATCGACTACCGGGATACGCGCAACCAATTGTCATAATAACATGGCATTCATTTTAGAACATCCAACATATATATATACCATAGCATAGCAAGGGAAATTGCATAGCATCACAACATCAATACATAACACCATAAACTCGGTTCTCACAAGGAACCTCTCACCATAGTTTATATCCATATGAGCCTAGAGATTTTTACCAATCCCATGTTAAGCTCGTTACCATCCTCGTTACCGTCCGGTTATGTAGAACGGTTAACTTATACCAAAGGTGTGTCGGATATAGTAATCCCAAGCACACCGAATAACATACGTGCCCCTATGGCCCGACGTGAGTCAGTAACTAGCTTTGGATAAGCTAAGGGAAGGTAGAAACCAAATTGGAATACCACCTATACATACACCAAGAGAGCCGAACCGGATATGATAGCGACCCCCATCCATCACACGCGTGGCCGGAACAACCGGACTCCTCACTCCCCCGGTTAGCACTTGTTAGTATCACACAAATTTTGTTAAGTCACAAACAGCAAACATTTAGGTCTTGTTAGACAACCAAGGGAAGGAGTCATAACCTTACAACATCATAATGTATAACAACTTAAACTCTTTTCATGCCTTAATCTTATAAGGTCGTAACACACAGAAAAACAAACAACACCCAAGCCGGTGTAAACCGGTAGGCAACAGACTGCAAGAAAACCATACCTTGGTCCTTGCCTCGTTTCGTTTCCACCTTGAGAGAATCCTAAACACATTAGTAACGTCGGTTAATTAACGCACTAATCCATTATTAACATTATCTACTCAACATTTCTAGTTTATTTTTAGTTTACACTTGTTACATCTTTTCATCCTTTTAATTGCCTTTAAAAACCCACCTAACATGTCTTATATAACCTTATTATATCATTACTAACCAACTACTATTTTTAGATAACAATTCCCATCTTAAAACAATAATTTTTGGTCCATACAGTGGCCTGTCCGAACTTGTGTCCGAGCTTCCAAGTTCGGACACAAGCCGTGATTTTAGACAGAAAACAGACACATGTCCGAACTTGTGTCCGGACTTCGGAAGTTCGGACATGGGTCGAGGATAACCAACAGAAGGAGCAGGTGCGTCCGAACTTGTGTCCGAGCTTCCCTAAGTTCGGACACAGGTCGCAACTAAATCCAGAGAAAGAAATGGGTGCGTCCGAACTTCCAAATTCGGACGGTAGTTCGGACACTACCTAAAACCCAGAAAACTGTAAGCGTAACAGGGCATGTCCGAGCTTCCAAATTCGGACGGAAGTTTGGACGTGCCATTATACTCATTTTCTACAACCTTAAACACTTAACCAAATTTCTCCAAAGCCTCCAACACTTATAGTGTCTTTGCCTTAAGTTTCTAAGTGGCATTCCTTGCCTATTCCAATCATTATTCCTAGATATTTCTTCCACACAACATCATTACTTTAACATTGTTTCTTACAAACTAAAACTCCTTATGTCATCCTTGAAATTCCTTTTTCCTAGTGTACACTTCTCCTTATTTTACCAAAGTTTGCCTAGGTATTTACCTAAGTCCCAAAGTGACTTTGGTACTTACTAAATCTCAAGATCATGCCTAAGTCCTTGTTACACTCTAGAGTACTTCTTGGTTCATCAAAATTCCTTTAAAACATCATGAACTCCTTATTCATTTCCTAAGTTTTCTAACTCACCAAACCTTATGTAAACACTTAGAACTTCTTGCTCCTTACCTAAATTTTGACATGGATTCCCCTAGAACATTACTAAGCCTAAACACTTTGCTTTCTCCATTAAACACACAAGAACATCTAGAATCACCAAGAACACTCTCATACACAATTTCACCAAATTTACACCACATTACAATATAGTGCATAATTTAAATTGCATGGCACTTAGGCCCTTAAAATGCATGGCTCTTAGGCCCTTAAGGTGCTTAAATCATAAACACTGAATTTCCACAATATATATATGCCTTTAACCTGCAAATACACTCAACACACATATGCCCTTTACTAGTCTCTTGAGAACACTTTACTAAGTCATTCACCATTTGCTCTTTAGGTAGTTTTAATAAGCATTTATAAGCTCATTTCTCCTAAGGCATTAAACAACATTTAAGTTAGTAGATTTACCTCTTTTCCCAAAATACTTCCTCCTTGATTCCTTACAAAACCATATGATAATTTGATTCCTTGTCAAGTTCTAGACAATGTACAAACACCATAATGAGTATTCAAGCTTTGAGCCTCATCCCATTGTAAACCCTAATTTTACATTGTTTCAAAAACATTAATGTAGTTGTTTTACCTTGATCTTTGAAGGGAGTTTGAATATATAACAAGAGAGGACTCCACCTAGTCCATGAAGAGTTGAAATGAAGCTAGAACAAAGTCACACAAAGAGCTATATCAATGTGTATTTTCGGTCAAGGTAAAAACATGGAGGAAACATGATTTTTCTTTGAGATTCCTTACCTAGAAGCAAGGGAGATCAACAATATGTCAAAATACAAGCTCAAGCTCCTTCAATGGTGGAACACCTTGGCACCGAAATGGAGCTCTTGGAGTTTTGAGAAGATAGGAATGAAGAGCTTGATGAGAGGAAGAGATTGGTGGTCTTTGTTTTTGATTTGGACAAGTGAGCAAGATTTAACAAGAGATCAAAGTGGGAGTTCTAATGGTGGTAGTGGTTTTACCGAGAGAGAGCAAAGAAGAGAGGTAGAAGGTGGTGTTTGCAAACCGTGGGAATGAAGGAAAGAAATGAGAATGAGATAGGATTTGCTTTTAAGAAGATATTTATGTTTATAAAGTAAAAAGTAAGTTTACTTAGTTTGCTTTACTTACTTATTACATTAACTAGAGAGTGGTGAGTCACCACACATATAAAAACCGGCCCCCTTTATTAGTATGAGGGTATTTTAGTCTTTGTTTGTCAATTTAATTACTTAACATAACATATGTTATAAACTAGCTTGTAAAAGTTACTATTCACCTAAACAAGGCACTTAGAAGTGAAATTTTTGATTTCCCATTAATATAGCCACCCAAATGTGATACTATATAGTACACATATATATTTAAGAGTAATGATGGACATTTAGCCATTCAAAACTCATTTACAAGACAATTTTTCAAAAATGTGCTTTAAGACTTCTTAAAGCACATTTTGTGTTTTAACTTGTTTTCAAGCTTGGTTTTCTTTGGTAATTGGTTTAATATGTTCATTAGTATCAAAATGAGGTCTTGGTAAGTTCATTAGGTCTTACCCAAGCCTATTCCAAGCTTAGAGCACATTTTAGCTCTTATTGACTTTAAAGCACATTTTGTGTTTGCTTTTGTTTAAATTTGTTTACTAGTGTTTTTAAGACCCTTTTTAGTCTTAATAAATCATGTTTTAATGTTTAACCAACATACCAAGGTTTGGGGTATTTCATACATATACGTTATTGTGATGACAAGACGGTTACTTGATATAATACCATAGTATTAATATTAAGTATATGGTAACCTAAGTAAAACACTTAGGAACGAGTCACGACATTGTCGGTCTCTAGAGCATGGATCTCGAACATGAATATGACCTAGATTACTTCTAGGTATGCGTGAGACCCATTGGGCAGCTGACTAATAATTATTCTCCATAAGGCTAAGAGCAAATCTTAAACATTATGAGAGAGATGGTGTGAGTTGAGGTGAGGAATCTAGTGTAGTTTACGAACTACCTGGTTGCGCATTTGTGATCACTGAGGGGTTCCCGATTGGGTTCCGCTCCAGGTTTATACCCAACGAGCCCTATTTGGATCGTGGGTCAGGTGGCTACGGCCTTTTATATAGACGTCTTACGAGACAAAAGAGAATAGTCAGGGGCCTCCAGACCTCTGACGAAATGAGCACCTTTGTGTGTACGGGAGGATAACTGTCCATGGTGAGGTTATCGGGTTGTCTTAACATGACGCCCAACTGGTATTAATTAACATGGTATGGATGGGGCCTTAAAGGCAGAATTAAATTAACAAAGGATGGTGTTCGCTACGGCGTTTATTCAGTATTATTATTCGATACGTTCGATATACAATTGTTGTTTGTGATATTTTATGACTGTTTGAATTGGATGGATGGTTGAGTGTTATGAATGTTTGGATGGTTGATTATGTATATTATACATGTATATTACAGTATTGATTACAACTGTAAAATGGTAAAGCATGAAACCAATCTAATAATAAGATGGTTTAAAATGACTAAGTGACCATTAGGGTCCAGGCCCGGCATACTCAGCGTTTATCGCTGATACTACACCATTATGCAGGTTGTGGATTATTGACGAAGCCGGAGTGCTGGAACAGGGTAATTAGAGTTTATTTTGATTACCGCACAGGGAGTTTACTTGTATAACGATGTCAGACTGGGAATTGTATTATGGTACGGATATGTATATTCAGGATTGGGTAGACGCTCACTTGTCGACATTTGTGGTTTATGGACTTAGTATGATGTATAGGAGTTATCTCGTTATCACAACGGTTAGCAGTTTGTTTATGTTGGAAGTTGGATATAGTTTGGCATCGTTACTTGCATGGGCGAGTAATGGCCGGTGACACCCGAGTGAGTATTGTTATTGTTATTAATTCTTCCGCTGTAAGATGTTTTATTTATTGCTACGTGAGAGATTATTACATGTTTAAGGAGAGGGGTGTTACAAAAGTGGTATCAGAGCGGAGTACCGCTCTGATGACGAGGAAATAGGTTAAGACAGTGAGCTTAGGACTTGGTAAATAACGGGAAAACGTTTGTGAGGTACGAGACGACTCGTCTTAAAAGATATTGTGTTTAGTAACTCAAATTGCGTGTGATACTAGCCTTAAAGGCAATTCAATTCTACTGGTTGTGTACGGTAAATTACCGAGTATTTATGTGACATACTGTACTACAGATGTCTAGAGGAACTAGAGGGCGTGGTACTGGTAGAGGTGGAAGCGGTGACCCCGTGATTCTAGAAGTTGCTGAGACGATTGCTGTCGTTCTCGCACAGCTTGGTACTCGGATTGGAGGAGCACCAGCCCACCCGCCACAGCCCAAGGAAACGAACTGGCTGAAGTCAGTTACCGAGACCCGACCACCTACTTATTCAGGGGAGCTAGACCCCGTAGCCTTAGAGCATTACATTGTTGAACATGAGAAGGCCGACGAAGCTTTGCAAGTACCTGCCGACAAGAAGGTCGTCATAGCTGCTTTCCATCTGAAGGATGCAGCCAGCACTTGGTGGAGGTTGGTCAAGGACCATCACCTGGCTATACCCGACTTTTCGTGGGCTGCCTTTGTCGAGTTGTTGAGGGGGAAGTACCACCCGGCACATCTCAAGCAGAAGAAGCGCCATGAGTTCGAGACATTATCCCAGGGAGGTCTGACCGTGGATGAGTACTACGCTCGATTCATTGGTCTGCTGGACTTCATCCCCGGTGTTGATTACTCAGGGACCGTGCAGGTCGAGAAGTTCCGGGGGGATTGTTGTTTCGCATCCAGATGGCGATGGGTGCTACCCTCTACACTACCATCCAGGTATTAACAAGAAAGCCATCAATTCTTTACTTACTACATTACCGATTAACCTTGTGAGAACTTACCAATGAGATTCCAGGAGTGTTATGACGCTGCCTAGAGGACGGAGCTAATGCTCCAGACTCGGGAAGAGACTCTCGGGACAAAGAAGAGAAAGAACCTTGAGGGAGAGTCTGAGGGTGGAGGAGCATCTATAGCCAGAAGAAGGGAAAGTAAGGACTTATCCCATTCTAAATTGTTATCATATTAAATACCTTATGAATGCTGACCCGAAACCTTAAACAGGAAATTCTTTCAAAAGAAAGGGCAGCAGGGTCACCAGGGAGCGAAGGGGAAAGAGTCCGTCCTTCGGTTGACCGGCCTAGTTATAGATGCTCAGCCTCTGAGATCTGCACCTCCTAAGGGTGAGAACACCTACCTCTTAAATTAAATTGTGACCTTAACCTTATATCATCATATTTTAACTTAAACTAAATGCTACCATTAGGCACCGGACAGCCCCAGCGCCATTTCTATTGCAAGCGTTGTGGGAAGGACCATCCTGGGGTCGACTGCAATGGCCGCAAAGTTGAGTGCCGGTGTTGCAAGAAAGAGGGCCACCGGGAGTTCGAGTGTTGGATGAACCCGGAGAGCCGTAACTACAGGCCACCAAGGAATACTCAGAACACCTCAGTTGGAGGATCTGGAGTACCACGAGGCGGTCAGAATGGCCAGACATCTACTGATGCTGGAGCCCAGAATGGCAAGGGAGTAGATAGGGCATGAGTACCCTGAACTCCGTGAGACCGCTGGTGGAATACTTTTACTTACCTTGTTATGTACTTACCTTGGATGTTAGACAGAGATATGTTATTAGTATGTGGGAGTGTGTTAGTAACCACTCGCCTTTTGTGTATGACTTTTGAGACTAGTTATGTGGACTCGATATGAGTAACCTTGGAACCTTGACGAATTATATATATGAACAGGATGTTAACGCTTACATTATCATGTAGCCATACTCGACGACGCAGAGTCAATGAGACCAGTAATTACTGAACCAGAATTTCCACCTGCATGGCGCACTTGCTATTGCAAGCGCTATGACAACTAAACCACTGAAATTTCCATCTGCCTTGCGCACTTGACAGAGCAAGTACTGCAACTGCAACTGTTACTGCTACCATTTTTTAAAATCTTTTATTATATATATACCAAAATTCTCATACTTTTCATATCAACTTTTTCATACAACCTTAAGATTCGAAACCTATGCAACCTCGGGAAGACCGTTAGTCCAACCACTACAACTGAAGAAACTATACAGCCACTGTGATTGTAAACCACACTAGTTTAAATCGTTTGAGAATTGTCAGACAGGGCTTATTAGCCAAATACCATTAGTGTATACCCGCATTTAATGCTAATCACTACTAGTGATGAATGTTTAGTCCTTATGGACAAGCATACCCTTTATAGATGCACCACCGTCCGTGAGGATGGTTGGGAAGTGAAGAGCCAAGTTGCTCAAGCTATTATGCAATCTGCAATACATCCAATTAAACGGATGAGGGAACGAATATGAACTGTGGATGAGATATGATCATAATAAACAGGGAGAAAAGGAATATGTGTAGTACTCAATGAGATCAAATTAGGAGAAGCAAGTTTGCTAAATATAGCATGAATTTTACTTACACCGAGCTGAATAACGCTGGCTTATGGCACGAATTACCACTGATGCCACTAGGGCAATAACACTTACAACAAGATAACCGATAACATGAAAAAAAAGGAGGATATCCATCAAAGGGAGGTTGACAACATAATACTTCACAATACCCGTGTGACAGACATTACCAGTTTACTAAATGAGACATGGGACGACCGCACTCCGATAGGAGCATGTGGGCCTGACAGACTTATTTATGAGTTAGTCGGGTAAGTAGTAATGTATCAGTACGGTACCCCATGCAAGTAGACAAGTAGTGTTAGGAACACGAGAAGTAGTCAACTCCGTACTAGGGACAGTGATAAAGATTACCTCGAAGATGGACGAGAAGAGCCGTAGTTAAACCAACGGGCTAGAGAAATGAAGAACCTTCAACAGAGAGCAGTAGACAGTATACAGTGAAGACAAGGGAACCTTTCAAGGACGTGAACACTAAGGAAAGAAACATGGAAACCCATTATGGATCAATAATATGTAGAACCCTCATAAGGATCGAGCAAATGCTTGAAATCCAGAGGAAATCTACCCGATGATGTGAACATAAACGCGTGACTACGCAATGATGAGGGACAATCTAAATACTAGCAGATACTTTAAGCAAGGAACAATGGACTTGGAATGTACCACTCACATAATAATTCGCTCATCTTATCTGTTTGACTCATTAGATATTAGCTGCTGAGAGTTTACGCCTCTGCACTCTGTAGGACTGAGTGCTTTGGTATTGCACTTGTGCAGTTATTAATCTAGTGGGAATACGGGAAGATGTAATGGATATCAACACGAGTGTGTATCAAGAACTACAACAGTGTGTTACTCCGGAACAAAACCACTTGGAGACACGGATGACAAGCTTTATCTCCGTGGACATGTTGGCTGGTACGCCTTAATATTACAAGACAAGTGCAAGAGCACTAAGTACTAACAATAGCCAATGTCATATTACACCTCGAGCTGCATATCAGTGAGAGAAAACACACGCATGTATGCTAGTGATCCAAATGAGAGGATTCACAGCAATGAAAAGAGGCAAACTGAGCCTATGTTCATGGGTCTGCACCTCATACGGAGCGAGTGGGCCCATTAGAATGAACTTGGGAGAGAGCACAAATAGTTCAGTGCCTCACCCTTTATGTATTGTGGAGCCCAGAAGGGCTGGAGTCATACCCGTCTCTCTGATATGAGGATAATCCACGAGTTGGAGAACTCTTTGAGAGCCAAGTATCCAGCGCTCCTTGTTGAGCGGCTGTGATATACTTGTGGGGTACGGGGGCGTAACCCTTTTTAAGGGGGGTAGAGCCTCTTGGTTGTACACGTGTGTGCACTAAGTTTTGATTGTTTCATATGCATGGCATACAGTGAATTGGTGGTGTGCGGGGCAGACGAGGTTTTGTTGGTTATGTTTGGTATGCGGGGCGTACGTTGTTGGTGGTTTGTGTGTGATGTGCACTTGTATGTATGTATCTTATGAGATACCTGTTTGAATGTTGTATTTACACCCATGTGTGTAGTACTTTTCTTATGCTACTTGTGATATATATTTATATTGCTTTGTAGAATGATTACATATGGTATCGCCTAGATACGAAATGAATCATTAGATATGGGATGTGGAACGATGGTATGTTATGGACATCTCTGGGAGGTTGTTAGGGTTTGTAGAATTGATAGGAAATAATGGTGTTGATGGATCACCTATATCCATATATGATTGAACTAACGCCACAAAGTGATGGCTATGTGCTATATAAGCACAATACGATTTATGTAAATGATATATCACATAGATATACATTATTGGAATAATGGGTAGTCATATATTTATATACTTACCTATTCGATTAAGCGACTTCGGGACGAAGTCTTTTTAAGGGGGGTAGATTGAAATACCCCAAACTAATAAAACATGGATTAAACATCTAATCACATTAATTAAGGCCTAAACATGCCTTAAAAGTCAACTGAGAACAATAGTGGTCAACACAAAGCAAGATATTGCACCCTTTGACTGTTTAGGGTAAATAAATACCAAGATGAACTTCTTAGGACCTAAAACTTTGTCCTAAGCTTATTAACACATAATGAAACATATTAAAATTGTTGTACAACACTCCAACACAAATAACAAGCATTTACATGCTTCAAGGTCAAGTAAGGCAAAAATGTGCTCTAAGAAAACCTTAAAGGTCTAATGACCTCCATTTGATATAAAATTGGATTCCTATGATCAATTATCATGCAAGGAACACAACAAAACTGTTCTCAAAGAAAACTAAGCTCAGAAACACCTTGTGACACAAAATGTGCACTAAAACACCTTAAAGCACGTTTTTGTGTATGAGCTCTAAGATAATGACTTTTTGTCATTTTAAAGACTAGAGTATATTCTTTATATCATTAATTTGACATGATAGACTATATTATAAAGTCTAAATCAAAGTTTGAAAATAAAATCAAAATGGGTAATTTTGGATGAATAGTACCCAAAAATAACATTTAATTACTAAGTCTTAACCATGGTCAAATGTCATCCATTGACCATACTACCCATTGCCGACCTCCTATGGCTGTCACACCCACTCATTAATCAATCTCTAAACAAATATCTAGCTAATCTAATGACTCACCTTGTAACACCCCACTAACAACAACACACTTAACAACAAACTGCAGCGGAAAACTTAACTCCTCATATTACTTAACTCATTGGTGTTACACGCCGTTAACCACCCACGTGGCTAACAAGGCTAATACATATACATTGTATCGGTCTGATGGACTAAATTCCCGAGCAACTACACATTACTATTAACAACAACCAATATACATATACATTCCAACTGTACCGAGTCTTTACAAACTGATGCCGATAACAATTTCGGACTTACTACACCTACAATACATACACACTTAAAATGGCTACCCATGTACAACAACTACCCCGTCCTACTCTCGAACGGCTTCCAGCTCCTTGTACCTGAATTAGGAAAGAGAAGAAAGGGTGGCCCCCCAGGGGGCTCAACACCTTTGCTGGTATGGTAATCCCGCAGCCCGCATGCTACCGGGCCACGCACAACTAATTGTCGTCTTAGCATGCGGTTGATTTTATTTGAATCATGCATGTAAACTATGAACACACAACACATTACATTCCACCGCAATGGGGCTCAACAAAACAGACAACACGTCCATACTTGATAAATCACTCATTGTGTTCTTTAACCCTAGAGGGTTCTCCTCTAATGGAGCTACTTCCTTAATAGACGACACTTACCCAATAATCGGGTTATCCTTAAACGCCTTTTATTATAAAATGGGATTCATATCCATGATCCACATACTCCACAAAACAACTCATTCAACCTTTAATGTACATATAACATAATATCGCAATAAGAATTGCAGTACAACAATAACACATAACATAACGGGAACGGTTCTCTTTAGGAACCGACCCAACATGGTTAGTTCACTTGTAAGCCTAGAGAATAAATACACCCTCATGATAAGCTTGTTACATCACTCATTACCGTCCTGTTAGTCGGACGAGTAACTTAACTTAAAGATGGATCAGATATAGTGATCCGAACACACCGTACATAATCCCCAACAGACGTGAGTCAAAAGCCTTGGTTAAGCTCAGGGGTGATTGAAGACCAACGAAGGAGAACAACCAACAGAGAGGAAGCTGAAGAAACTGTATACATCAACTCCCAAACAACGCGCGACCGGAACAACCGGATTCCTCACCCCCCATAATATATATATATACACATAGTTAAAGGCTCCACTGTGGAACCTATCACATCCATTCACCTTATAGTATTACAACTGGGTTAGACACACAAGGGAGGTTCATACATTCACACACAAACATCACACACAAACATCACATAACTAACTCACGCATAGCCGTGGTTAGAACGTCCCATGGTTTGGGTCGTTAAATCCGAATACCGATCTCTCATGTGATCCTAGACTCAGTTAGCTAAGGTTTAACACTTTTGAGGTTAAATGGTATCGGAACTAGACACGCCACATCTATGAATTACTGTAAACTCATTACATAGTTTTATCTTATAACGTGGCAAACATTCAGAAAAACACATTGGCATACAAGCCGGTGTAATCCAGTAGGACACAGGTTGCAAGAAAACCATACCTGTCACAAATGTCCACTCTAACGAGTCCTCTTAGGTTGCTCGAACAATTCTCAAACAACTGGGAATATTACATTTACTTTTATTAACATCGGGGTAACATGATTGTTCAAAGTCTAATGCTCATAACTTACCCCCGTTAACTAGTTAAATAACTTGACATTTTTAACTTGTTTTATTTTCACATTTTATTACAACTTCTCACCCACTTAATTGTCTTTATAACTCACATAACATGTCCTTAACAACCTTATAACATCATTACTTATCAATCCCCATCATTAGGTATCATTTTCCAACCTTAAATCACATTTTTAGAGTGGTCCGGGACTTGGTACTTACCTTAAGTCCCGGACCAGTACTTAAGAAACTCTCGGCTAGTTTTTACAGGGTGGTCCGGGACCTTGTACTGACCCCAAGTCCCGGACCAAGACATGTATGCAACTCTCGGCCTGTTTTTGGTATGTGGTCCGCAACCTTAACCTGGAACCAAGTCCCGGACCAAAACTACAGAATGCCATCTCTTGCATTTTCAAGCCTTGTTCAACTTGTTCTCTGCACCCATTGTTTACCCTAACTTCACACATGAACTTAGGCATATTCTAATACCAAAATTTCACTTTGAACCTCCTTAAAACATTGTCCAAACTTGTTACTCAATTTCCTTACAACATCTCTTAACACTTGTAATGTTTTTCCTTAAGTTTTCTAAGTGGTAGTTTCATGCCTATAACTCCACTAACCAAAATGTTACCTTACCACCATCACCACTACTCCAAGGGCATTATTTCACACATACACCTCCCATACACAAACTCCTTCTATTTTCCACTAGTTCACACTTAGATCTCCACAAGGTATTATTTTTCCTTTGATCACCAAAACTTGCACAAGACTTAGCACTTCACATAACATAACCTTTGTGTGTTTAAAACACCCTTTGATCTCTAAGTCCTCCAAGACAATGCCCATGGCATCTTAACACCTAAAACATCATAATTCACTTTCTTTCACCATCTTAACACTTAACAATTTCCTAGTACCTTCTAGGTCATAAAATCTCATTAGAACACATAAACTCCTTTGTTTATCAACTAAATTTTTGCCATAGCTTCTCTTATATATCCTCACACCCAAACACTTAGGTTTCACCCTTTAACAACCAAGAACACTTAATCACTTTATACACATTCCTTATACACAAACATATTGCTTTTCATCCTTTAACCATGCAAGACATTCTTCTTCACAAAGAATGTTCTTTACACACATCTAAACCTTTAAACTACACTACATCACAATATAGTGCATAAACTTAAATTGCTTGGCACTTAGGCCCTTAAATAACATGTCTCTTAGGCCCTTAAATTGCATAAACCTTAAACATTGAATTTCCCACATATATATTGCCTTCAACCTGTGAATACACACAACAATGCTCCCATGTCCTTTTAGTCCACCTTGTGGATAGTTTTCTATCTCATTTCCCATTGGCTCCTTAGGTTATTTATTAAGCAAATATAGCTCAATTTCCAAGTACATAAAACCACATCAAGAGAGATCATTTACCTCTTTGTTTTCCAAACTTCTTTCTTGTTTCCTTGGATTGAAGATTAGCAAGGAACTTGATCACTTGTCAACCTTCTATCCACACACACATATAAGGGTAATGAGCTTAAGAATTCATACTTAAACTCATATACAAACCCTAGTTTAGCATAAGTGTTTGAATACACTAAAATGACATTTACCTTTGGAATTTGAAAGAGAACTTGATTAAGAAGCAAGGTAGGACTCCTCCTAGTCCTTTGAAGATTGAAATTGAGCTATGAAAGAACAAGAGAAGACACCATTAAATGGTGATTTTCGGTCACATACAAAAACAAGGGGTAATGTTGTTTTTCTTTGGTTTTCCTTACCTTGAAACAAAGGAGAATGACAAGGCATGGAAAGATGAGCTCAAGCTCCTTCAATGGTGAATCTCCATGGCACCAAAATAAAGCTTTTGAAGATTTGGAAAGATAGAAGCGTAGAGCTTGGTCTAACTAGAAGAATGGTGGTCTTGAAATTGAATTTGGACCATGGAGCTAGGAGTTACAAGCAATGGAAGTTGGAGATGGTATAGTTGCTGTAGCAAAACCGGTTGGAGCTTGCGAGAAGATGAAGAAATCGGTGAGGATGGAGGAAAATAAGAGAATGAGGTGAGATAGTACTCTTTGTTTAGATATTTATGTTTAAAAGCAAATAGTAACTTGCTTTATCATTAGTTATTTACTTGTTAACTAGCAAGGTGGTGACTCACCTTAATAAAAACCGGCCCCCATCATCTACTTAGGGGTATTTTGGTCTTTGTTGACCAATTAACTTACTTATATTGACTTATGTCATAAACTAGCATATTTTGGTTACTATTCACAAAACAAGGCACATATTTGTGAAATTTTTGATTTCTAATTGATTTAGACTTCCTAATGTGATACTAAGTAGTACACATGTTAATTAAAGAGTAATGATGGACATTTAGTCACTCAAAACCCATTTACAAGACAATTTTTCAAAAATGAGCTTTAAGACTCCTTAAAGCACATTTTGTGTTTTAACTTGTTTTCAAGCTTGGTTTTCTTTGGTCATTGATTTAACATGTTCATTAGCATGTTAATAAGGTCTAAGAATGACCTTTAGGTATTATACAAGGTTACACCAAGTCTAGAGCAAGTATTTGCTTAAATTGACTTTAAGGTGTTTTCTTGTGTTTTGTTTGGTTTGATTGTCTACCAAAGTTCCTTAAGGACTTAATTAGCCTTATCAAATCATAATTGAATATTATTAAGTCTTGTTAGGCTCTTTGGGTCCTAACCAAGTTCACTCCAAGCTTAGAGCATGTTTTTGCTCAAACTGTGTTTGTGGTACTTTATTGTTTTACTATGGTTTAAATTGTTCACTAATGTTTCTAAGGCACTTTTTAGCCTTAATATACCATAGTTTAATGTTTAAACAACATATCAAGGTTTAGGGTATTTCAGTCTACCCCCCTTAAAAGAACTTCGTCCTCGAAGTTCACACTTCCCACGCATCATTTGGATTAGAACACAAGGATTACTTGCAAATAAAACTTCCATAACCAAACATACTTTACATCACACCCTCGGACTTAACGGTCCGGGTAACATATACACATCCATACATAACATAACATACTTACATGATAACCTCGGACTTAACGGTCCGGGTATCTTAACAACATTGTACTTACATAACAACCCTTAGACTCTCAGGTCTGGGTAACATAACAACATTTAGACACATAGGCCTAGGTAATCATAACAACATTTAGACACATAGGTCTAGGTAACATAACAACATTTAGACACATAGGTCTAGGTAACATAACAACTTTCGGAACTCAACCACATTAGGACTCAAGGTCAAAATAATATTTATTACACATACCACACAACATGTATTAGCATGTATAACAACCAAAATATTCTTTATACACACTGTGATCCCGCAGATTCCCTGGGGGATCAAAACAATCACTTAATCTTTAACATATATACTTCCCATGTCACCGGTCCGAAGACAAAGGCTCATACGTCCTCGGCTCGTGAGCAAGTACTACAAAAATATTCTTTGTAAGGTTAAGTAGGAGAACTTTCATTATGTAAAGTATCTATCGAACGTTTTGGAAATACCAGTTCAAAATCCTTTTGAAAACACATACAACTCCAAGTCCAACTTATGCTCTTTGCTTCTTTTCTTAGTGTGGTTATTTGTGACCACTTAAAGGGAGCTTTAAGAATCATCCAACCCTGATGTGATCAGCATCAGTGTTGAACTATCCTTCCACCCCAATTTGTGTTCGGCTTCCCTTTATCACATGCAAACCAAGTTCCACCTCCCACTTCATTTTCAAGCATCAAATAATACACACATTTCCCATTTTCTATCTTTTAGTCTTTCTAGTCATATCATTACATCTCCAAAGGATAGAGCTCCGTCTATCAGTTATTTCCATTCACTTTAATCCTGTTACCTAGGGAATCTTATTCTCACGAGGTTCTATGTCGGTTTCATACCCTTTCATGAATCACTATATTACATATATACATATATTTTATCAAAATACAACACACGGTTTTACATTTATACACTGTCGGGGTTTTTGTTCCCCGGGAGTTTCTTTACTCCCTTACACTTGTACTAACACACAACAACTAACAAGGTAGTCACACTTATCACAATGGTATTTCGCATCTTCTGTGCAAAATCACCATAATTAGACCATGAATGAATGTGTATGTTTATATAACACACGCGCCAATCATCATAGCAAATTATTTTGTGCTATGCACAACATAGTTCACATACACTTGTACGGTAAAACACACTAAGCGGTTTTGCGCTCTACCCCCCTTAAAAGGGATTACGCCCACGCAATCAATCACTGAACATTGGTTTATAATGTTCGCCGTGAAGTGTTTTAACTTCCACGCGGTCTGTTATACAATGCGTTATGGTTAGAGGATCTTAACCCTATTGGTGGTTTAGTCCCTAAACCAAGAATTCTCATTAGAGTTTATTTAACTCATAACCGGTTTCAGTTCTGGCCTGTGAGGCTTCTAGGCATTAATAATTAGCCATTCACTCATGTTCACCATGCACATTCAACACTTGAATCACTGGTTCCCTAGTTTCTGCTGCACAACTCTGATAACTGTAGAGCTTAGTTTGCCCCACTCGTTATTCTTTCTGTATTGTACATCTCCAATTATCACCGTTATCTTGGTAATAACGGTTTCTCAACCGACGCGTGGTATCTCTTACCGTGAGCGAATTCGGTGAGTTTCAAAACTTTCCATCCACTTCTCTAATAACTTACTGCGTAAACTACTACGTATTTCACAATGATTGACTTGATTCCTTCCGACTTGCTGTTGGTTGAGGTTGAGCTACTACCTAGTGTGTAGTGCTCTCTCGGTTATTTCCCACACTTGAGGTATATTCCATACCGATATCTAGTATTCCGTGTTACTGTAGTCACTTATTGCTAATCATGCCTCCACATTTGGTTCTGTACAAGTACTCTTTCACTGGTACGACCTTGCATTTCCTATGCATCGGTTACTATGGCGTTATAAGCCGCTTTCTACTTCCACCACAATTAACATTTCCCGAATCCTAGCTATCGCACTCGATCATTACTACACAAATGTAATACCAAAACACTTAGTCATACAGAGTGCAGAGGCGTAAACTCTTGACAGTAAATCTCATATGCGATTCGCAATGGAATTCACACTGTGTTTCACTGAGATTCTTATCTCGTAACACTGGCTACTGGCTAACTGCCTAGTTATTTGCTGTCACTTATCGTTTAACAATACTTATACAACGGTCGCTTACTGCGCACCGTGCTCTTACTCATTGCATAACACTAACTTACATGGTATTTACAGTCACATTAACTTCCACACATATACTTACATCATTCGTATTATGATTCGTCATTCATTTGGATGACTACTGAATGCTCCTTGAGCATTGATCACTCGAGTCACAAGCCGGCGTTATTCAGCTCGGTGCTTCACTTTATACACACATGCTACTAAACTAACTGCTCTCTCGCAATAATAATATCGTCCATCCTTAACATATTTCTTGAACTTGGTTCACATAACTACCGCTCCAGCGGTTTCACAGTATCGAGAGGTATCCCCACTCATAAAGCAGTGGTTCGTTCTCCGCTCTATTTACTCGTACAACATAGACTTCTACAATGGATTCAAATTTACATAACACATTTGCTTGTGGGTTAGTAGCCCTACTGCCTTAAGCTCTGCTCATTGTAGGTTGTTCACACACATTTACTTCTCTGTACAACATTACATGGTTAGGATATCATATTGGGCTTCATGACAAGGTCGTTGCATTACACTTCCTTTCATGGGATGCCCCTTTAAGGATGTCAGACTTCCTCCTGACGACTTATGTTTTACTGAGTATGAGTTTCAACTCTTGTGTTCCTGTCATGTCATTTCATACAACAACTGTTGATGCAAACACCCTTCAAGGATTGCTCCTGGGTATTGCTAGGTTATGCCATTACATCTGGCTCGCACTTATTGGTATATTTAGTTAGCTACGCCGTTTTGCGTTCTTAACTAGGTTTACTATCCTCTTCTGTGAAGATCGATATTCCCTGGTAGTCTAGGTGATCATTCCAGGAGTTTTTTCCCATTCGTTGCACATTAATGTGTCCACATTAGGCATCTGCCTTGTCATGTATAGGCTGGGTCACCGTTCCAGCTATCATGTTTATCCCTCGGGATTCTTAAGACATATGCGATGTCTTTACATAACATTCAGTGCACTTCGCACTTCTTGACTCTTAAAACATTCCCTTGAAATGAATTTACTAATTCCTTTAGTCTCGTTAACTTAACTGAGTTCCTTTACTTTAACCATTCATGGTAATCAGTTGCTCTTGCTTGACTTTTACTGCTGTCCGTAGTATGGAGTCGACTACTTCCCGTGTCCCAGACTCTACTCGTGTACATATGTGGGGTACCATACTGATACATTACTACTTACCCAACCAACCCATAAGTAGGTCTGTCAGGCCCACAAGCTCCTATCGGAGTGCGGTCATCCCACATTTCAGTTGGTACACCTGTAGTGTCCGTCACACGCCTAGGTGAAGTATTCTGTTGTCAACTCCCTAATATCATCCTATGATAATATGCATTCCGTGCATCCCGAACTTAATCGAGGGAAGTTACTCCACCGTTATATCATTATAAACTCCATCCATTCCCTCGGGTTGCTACCCTTGGGTTTAGGTCCTCTTGTTGGGTTTGGAAGAAGATTAGAAATAAGTATAGGTTTTAAAGAAAGTTTTGGTTTTGAAAGAAAAAGGGTTTGAAATAAATACGAGTTTGAAAGAAAAATTCTTGTGGTTTCACAATGTCTTCTGGCCTTGACCGAGTCTAGCTTCCTGCTGACTGGTTTATTCCCACATACATTGGTCAGGCTGTTAAGCCCTTCCACGGTTATGATGATCCCGTTTAAATTCATGGTACTTTACTAAGTACTTTTTATTTGTTAAAAAATTTTCCCGAACATCCCTGTTATAGCAGCACTTGCCATGGCAAGTGCGCCATGCTAGCTGGCTGTCGGTTCAACACACACACCGGTTGCGGTATTGTTTTCACCCGCACCATAATCAGTGGCCTTGTTGGCCCTTACTTGATCTTACAGTCTTGACAATAAATCCTCTAGGCGACTTCTCACTGCCTTCACATGATAATCATTGACTAGGGTGTTTCCCATTCTTGGAATACCCATTTCACTTAGTATTGTATTTTCTTCGTAGCCCGTTCCACGCATTTGTCGTGGTTACTGAGACTCGTCTCTTGTTTGGGTACTACGTTGTAATTCCTTAGTCGGTTGGTATACCGTTGGTGACATTATTTAACATTTGTGGTGCCGTAGACACTCGTCTCGGGTTTCATTACTTCACTTCTTGCCTGTTGCACGGTTAGTGCGTTGCAAGCTGGTTGTTCTCGACTGCTCGGCATGTCGACCCAGGTTGCCAGAAATTCCATTATTTTGTGTGTAGGATTCTTCATTCTTCGCTATTAAATGTGATTAACATTGTTCAGACGGAAACCGTCTCCAGGATTCCTAGTTTTCGGAATCTACCGTATGACAGGTTCTCCGTACTTATAGAGATACTTAACAACAGCCAGATCGGGTATTCCCGAGTAAGAGAGGACTTTTATCTCTCTGGCGTTCTTCCCCGAGTTATAAAACAGGGATTGTGGAGGGCGGGATGGATATTGTAGGTTTCCAGTACACACTAGTAATTCCTAACTAGCGTATCTCTCACGCTATCACTCAACCCTTAACCCAAAGTACTAAAATCCTAACTCGGTACTTCCTAAGCTCGGTAATTTAGTCATCAGAGCGATACTTCACTCTGATACCACTTTTTGTAACACCCCACTAACAACAACACACTTAACAACAAACTGCAGCGGAAAACTTAACTCCTCACATTACTTAACTCATTGGTGTTACACGCCGTTTACCACCCATGTGGCTAACAAGGCTAATACATATACATTGTATCAGTCTGATGGACTAAATTCCTGAGCAACTACACATTACTATTAACAACAACCAATATACATATACATTCCAACTGTACCGAGTATTTACAAACTGATGCCGATAATAATTTCGGTCTTACTACACCTACAATACATACACACTTAAAATGGCTACCCATGTACAACAACTACCCCGTCCTACTCTCGAACGGCTTCTAGCTCCTTGTACCTGAAATAGGAAAGAGAAGAAAGGGTGGCTCCCCAGGGGGCTCAACACCTTTGCTGGTATGGTAATCCCGCAGCCCGCATGCTACCGGGCCACGCACAACTAATTGTCGTCTTAGCATGCGGTTGATTTTATTTGAATCATGCATCTAAACTATGAACACACAACACATTACATTCCACCGCAATGGGGCTCAACAAAACAGACAACACGTCCATACTTGATAAATCACTCATTGTGTTCTTTAACCCTAGAGGGTACTCCTCTAATGGAGCTACTTCCTTAATAGACGACACTTACCCAATAATCGGGTTATCCTTAAACGCCTTTTATTATAAATTGGGATTCATATCCATGATCCACATACTCCACACAACAACTCATTCCACCTTTAATGTACATATAACATAATATCGCAATAAGAATTGCAGTACAACAATAACACATAACATAACGGGAACAGTTCTCTTTAGGAACCGACCCAACATGGTTAGTTCACTTGTAAGCCTAGAGAATAAATACACCCTCATGATAAGCTTGTTACATCACTCATTACGGTCCTGTTAGTCGGACGAGTAACTTAACTTAAAGATGGATCAGATATAGTGATCCGAACACACCGTACAAAATCCCCAACAGACGTGAGTCAAAAGCCTTGGTTAAGCTCAGGGGTGATTGAAGACCAACGAAGGAGAACAACCAACAGAGAGGAAGCTGAAGAAACTGTATACATCAACTCCCAAACAACGCGCGACCGGAACAACCGGATTCCTCACCCCCCATAATATATATATATACACATAGTTAAAGGCTCCACTGTGGAACCTATCACATCCATTCACCTTATAGTATTACAACTGGGTTAGACACACAAGGGAGGTTCATACATTCACACACAAACATCACATAACTAACTCACGCATAGCCGTGGTTAGAACGTCCCATGGTTCGGGTCGTTAAATCCAAATACCGATCTCTCATGTGATCCTAGACTCAGTTAGCTAAGGTTTAACACTTTTGAGGTTAAATGGTATCGGAACTAGACACGCCACATCTATGAATTACTGTAAACTCATTACATACTTTTATCTTATAACGTGGCAAACATTCAGAAAAACACATTGGCATACAAGCCGGTGTAATCCGGTAGGACACAGGTTGCAAGAAAACCATACCTGTCACAAATGTCCACTCTAACGAGTCCTCTTAGGTTGCTCGAACAATTCTCAAACAATTGGGAATATTACATTTACTTTTATTAACATCGGGGTAACATGATTGTTCAAAGTCTAATGCTCATAACTAACCCCCGTTAACTAGTTAAATAACTTGACATTTTTAACTTGCTTGATTTTCACATTTTATTACAACTTCTCACTCACTTAATTGTCTTTATAACTCACATAACATGTCCTTAACAACCTTATAACATCATTACTTATCAATCCTCATCATTAGGTATCATTTTCCAACCTTAAATCACATTTTTAGAGTGGTCCGGGACTTGGTACTTACCTTAAGTCCCGGACCAGTACTTAAGAAACTCTCGGCTGGTTTTTACAGGGTGGTCCAGGACCTTGTACTGACCCCAAGTCCCGGACCAAGACATGTATGCAACTCTCGGCCTGTTTTTGGTATGTGGTCCGCAACCTTAACCTGGAACCAAGTCCCGGACCAAAACTACAGAATGCCATATCTTGCATTTTCAAGCCTTGTTCAACTTGTTCTCTTCACCCATTGTTTACCCTAACTTCACACATGAACTTAGGCATATTCTAATACCAAAATTTCACTTTGAACCTCCTTAAAACATTGTCCAAACTTGTTACTCAATTTGCTTACAACATCTCTTAACACTTGTAATGTTTTTCCTTAAGTTTTCTAAGTGGTAGTTTCATGCCTATAACTCCTCTAACCAAAATGTTACCTTACCACCATCAGCACTACTCCAAGGGCATTATTTCACACATACACCTCCCATACACAAACTCCTTCTATTTTCCACTAGTTCACACTTAGATCTCCACAAGGCATTATTTTTCCTTTGATCACCAAAACTTGCACAAGACTTAGCACTTCACATAACATAACCTTTGTGTGTTTAAAACACTTATTGATCTCTAAGTCCTCCAAGACAATACCCATGGCATCTTAACACCTAAAACATCATAATTCACTTTCTTTCACCATCTTAACACTTAACAATTTCCTAGTACCTTCTAGGTCATAAAATCTCATTAGAACACATAAACTCCTTTGTTTATCAACTAAATTTTTGCCATAGATTCTCTTGTATATCCTCACACCCAAACACTTAGGTTTTCACCCTTTAACAACTAAGAACACTTAATCACTTAATACACATTCCTTATACACAAACATATTGCTTTTCATCCTTTAACCATCCAAGACATTCTTCTTCACAAAGAATGTTCTTTACACACATCTAAACCTTTAAACTACACTACATCACAATATAGTGCATAAACTTAAATTGCTTGGCACTTATGCCCTTAAATAACATGGCTCTTAGGCCCTTAAATTGCATAAACCTTAAACACTGAATTTCCCACATATATATTGCCTTCAACCTGCGAATACACACAACAATGCTCCCATGTCCTTTTAGTCCACCTTGTGGATAGTTTTCTATCTCATTTCCCATTGGCTCCTTAGGTTATTTATTAAGCAAATATAGCTCAATTTCCTAGTACATAAAACCACATCAAGAGAGATCATTTACCTCTTTGTTTTCCAAACTTCTTTCTTTTTTCCTTGGATTGAAGAATAGCAAGGAACTTGATCACTTGTCAACCTTCTATCCACACACACATATAAGAGTAATGAGCTTAAGAATTCATACTTAAACTCATATACAAACCCTAGTTTACCATAAGTGTTTTAATACACTAAAATGACATTTACCTTTGGAATTTGAAAGAGAACTTGATTAAGAAGCAAGGTAGGACTCCTCCTAGTCCTTTGAAGATTGAAATGGAGCTATGAAAGAACAAGAGAAGACACCATTAAATGGTGATTTTCGGTCACATACAAAAACAAGGGGAAATATTGTTTTTCTTTGGTTTTCCTTACCTTGAAACAAAGAAGAATGACAAGGCATGGAAAGATGAGCTCAAGCTCCTTCAATGGTAAATCTCCATGGCTCCGAAATGAAGCTTTTGAAGATTTGGAAAGATAGAAGTGTAGAGCTTGGTCTAACTAGAAGAATGGTGGTCTTGAAATTGAATTGGGACCATGGAGCTAGGAGTTACAAGCAATGGAAGTTGGAGATTGAAATGGTATCAATCCCTAAGTTCCCAAACCAACTTCTCGAGCAATCCACTAGTTGGAATCCTAATCTACCATCAAGTACTTCAAGTTATATCGAGTTACCTCGTTACCAAATAAGGGGAGCGCTAGAAGGAGAGAGAGAGGTTAGAGACAATGTAACAATGGAAATTCTCAAGTATGTATCGGGTGCCTTTTATTGAGGGGTGAACCCTATTTATAGTGTTTCTCATAGGCGTTCTGGCCTATCATATTGTACCAGCTTGGCACATAAATATCCTGATAGGCCAACGAAATATCTAATAAATATCTTACCCTAATCTCCCTACTTTCGATCGCTACATATACCTGCTTTGTTCTCCTATCGACCAGTCACCGACAACAGGTCGCTCTTCGTGCCATACTTAGCGTTTTTGGCGACCGGTCACAGGCGACCGGTCGCTTCTTACATTGTATCCTGTGTTCCTGTCGTCCGGTCACAAACGACCGGACATATCGATGCTCTTAGTGACCGGTCACAGGCGACCGGCCACTTTCTACGCTATGTTCTAGGACTCTTGGTGACCGGTCGAAAGCGACCGGTCACTGCGTGTGGTCTGTTTGGGGTCTTCTGTGCCTAGACAGGGACGCCCGGTCGTTGCCTTGGCCTTCCTCTTCCTTTCTCTTTTGCTCTACTGGGCTATTGCTCTTTCTTTGGGGCTTCTGGGCATATTTTCCCCTCTTCATCAGTCCCACAAGTTCTACTTTTGGCGTCTTAGCGAAGAAAGTAGAACTTAGATCTTGACTCTTCCGGTCCGGCTTGGAGAATGAAAAAATTTTGCTTTTGCGTCGGGCCTTGTCTTTTTGTTCCCTATCTCCCAGTCCCACAAGTTCCACCTTTTTCTTTCTGATAAAAGGATGGGACTTCTTAAGATGCGTGCGATGCGCGTGCCACGCTTGTGCCACACTCGCGTCTGTGCCTTACAGAGTGACCGTTGCGGAATTTTTATCGTCTCACGCACGCCAGCCGTCACCGCAGAATGTGCAGAGTCTCTGTAATTTTCCGCTTTTAAAAGGCTTTGGGAGGGCGACGCTTTCTCTTTCTTTCGGTTTTTGCACTTCTCTAGTTTTCGAGCTCTCTTTCGCTTCGTTACTTCTGCATTCTCTCTCTTCGCTTTGCCTCGTCTTCCCTGTTTATCTTGCTTCCGTATCTTCCTGCTTCAATGGCGTCTTCCAGCTCTAAATCGTCTCATACCTCTGCTTTAAACGCCATTGTGGGTTCCAAATCGGGGGGGAAATTCCGCCCAACGCTCTTGAAACCTAAGTCTGCTTAATCCAGTAATCGGGAGCCGTTACCTAGCATCCTAGATGTTAAAGCTCTCGATTCTCTTCTCGCGAAGGTGGAGGTTCTTACGGGGACTCAGATTTTCCTCCCTTCCGAGGATTCGCACCCCCTCGACGATTTCGGTTGTGGGTACGCCGTGTACTCTGATTTCTTTCTGTGTGGGATGACGGTTCCTCCCCACGCGTTCGCAATGGGGTTTCTGATCTGTAACACCCCCAAACACTGGCCTAGGAGTTAGGGGTATTACACGCCGCGTATTATTACATAATAACGCAAGGCTCTAAAAGAACGAATTAAAACACATATTCAAATAAGGCCCAAAACAGAATACTTAAACAAGGTATAAACCAAAATGAAGTCTTAACACCTCAAAAGGTTTTACAGAACCCACCAAACGTATAACAGAAACGGAAGCTAACAAAAGGCCCAAAGGCTCAAATCCGAATACAAAGTCTCAAAAGTAATTAATAATGAAACATCTAACTCCAGAGCTGCAAAACGACCTTCACTGATCAATCTGCAATGTTAGATAGAAATAGGGGAATGAGCACACAACTATGCCCAGTAGATGACAAACTTCATCAACCAGCATGCTCAAAACATTTACAGAATATTGACAAATCAGAAAGAGTCAAAGAATCATAAACATGTCAGAAATCAGAAACAGAAGTCCATTCATTAGGGGACTAAACATAGCAGAAGCAGACAGAAGCAGAAAACAGAGTGGGACACTAGCGATCACAGCATACAGACAGAACGAGCAACCAGCTCGTGAACAGAACGAGGAAACCTCACTCGTAAACAGAACAGGTGTAAACACCCGTGAACAGAACGGGGAACATCACCCGTGAACAGAAGGATCCTACATAGCGCGCTACGAGACAGCGTAACCAGCCATCCAAAGGCTCAGACACAGAGATAACTAGGTCCCAAAACAGAAGCTTAAATACAGATAAGCATATGTGCACCAAAGGCACCAGAAAGCTCATAGATAGCTTGGAAATCAGAAGGGGAATCCAACCCCGCAAACAGAAGTCAAAACGGAGCTCAAACGAGCAAGTTATGGCCAAAACAGTAGCCTGTCCGAACTTGTGTCCGGACATCAATGTTCGGACACAAGTCGAGACTCAGAAGGCAAAATCAGACAGATGTCCGAACTTGTGTCCGGACATAAAAGTTCGGATACAAGTCGAACCTTAAAACAGATGGAGAGTCAGATGTGTCCGAACATCCAAGTTCGGACGGATGTTCGGACATCCTTCGGAAACAGAACGTGGAGAGTCCGAACTTGTGTCCGGACATCCAATGTTCGGACACAAGTCGAAGCCAAAATCAGAGAATGCAGAAGGCTGTGTCCGAACTTCAAAGGCTCGGACGGAAGTTCGGACACAGCGAAGATTGTCAAAAGATTAAGCGTAGAAGGGCATGTCCGAACTTCAAAGCTCGGACGGAAGTTCGGACATGCCGAAAACCTCAGAAATCAGAAGCGAATTCAAACGAACAGAGGCACAAAAACAATCCAAATCAACACACACATTTACAAAACAACCTTGGGGGTTTAATCCATTGAAAAGGCATTAAACAGACATAAGACACACACCCACACAGGATCAAATCATTGAATTAACTGGTGAATCCAAACTCCCCAAGGCTGAACACACGGATCGAATCCGAAAGCCACCTACCTCGAATAGCAGAGACGACCCACGATCTGAACAGCAGAGCAATCAACAAACAGAATCCCCGAATGCAGAACGACAACACTCCGAACAACGCAACTGAAGAACAGACCGAAATCAGAACTAAATTCCCAAATCAGAGACTGCCACTGATAACGCAATTCGAACCCTTACCTGAATCTGACAGCGGAATCACAACGAGGCACCAACAGTAGAACTACAAAGACGCAGAGTCCACTTGAATCACAATTCAATTGCAGAAGGTAATCAGAAAAAGGGAAAACTCAGGAACCGAAGAATCAAGAGAGTGCAAACTGACAACCCTACCTCGAAGAATCCAGCAATTCGCAAGGACTGGCAATCTGCAGAGGAAACTTGACAGCAGAATAATGAGGCTTGACTGATCGAGAGAAATAACGGCTTTGAGAGAGAAGAGAGAGATAATGAAGAGAGGAGCGTGAACGATCGTGAGAACGTGTTTTGAAGAGAGGGTAATTAGAAGAAAGAAATAAAATAGGTTTAAGAGATTAATGTGAGGTTAACTCACCAGAAATAAAACGGATGGGGGAAAAGACCTCTTCGTCCCCAACTTCTTTAATAAGGACTCCCGTGTCCTAAATTCAGAATGGACCATCTTAATGAACCATAGTAACGAAATAAAATATAACCAAATCTTGGGTTATAACATCACCTCCCCCTTAAAAGAATTTCGTCCTCGAAATTAAAACATACCTACTGCTCGAAGAGGGTGGGGAACTTAGAACGAACTTCGCTTTCGACCTCCCAGGTCGCCTCTTCCTCGGACTGACCCGACCACTGCACCTTCACCAAGGGCATGGTCTTACTTCTGAGCTTACGAGCGTCCCGAGCTAGGATCCTCGAAGGAACTGCCTCAAACGTGAAGTCCTCCCTCAACTGAAGCGGACTGAAGTCGATCACATGAGATGGGTCCGGAATATACTTCCTCAGCATAGAAACGTGGAACACACTGTGCACTGCTGCTAAAGACGGAGGCAGAGCCAAACGATAGGCAACCGGTCCGATCCTCTCTAGGATCTCAAAAGGACCCACAAAACGAGGGCTAAGCTTGCCTCTCTTCCCAAAACGAACGACTCCTCACAGGAGAAACCTTCAGATACACATGGTCACCCACCTCAAACTCTAGAGGTCGTCTCCTCTGATCGGCGTAGCTCTTCTGGCGACTCTGAGCCACTAGCAAACGCTCCCTGATCGACTGAATCTTGCCCACAGCATCCTGAACCAAGTCTGGACCAATCACAGCTCTCTCCTTCAGATCATCCCAACAGATGGGTGATCTGCACCTCCTGCCATACAAGGCCTCGAACGGTGCCATCCCAATACTGGTCTGAAAGCTGTTATTATAAGCGAACTCGATCAATGCAACGTGCTGATCCCAGCTGCCCCCAAAGTCGAGTACACATGCCCTGAGCATGTCCTCTAGGACCTGATTCGTCCTCTCTGTCTGCCCGTCTGACTGAGGATGGTAAGCTGAACTGAAAGACAACTTCGTCCCCATAGCCTGATGCAAACTCTGCCAGAATCTGGACACAAACCTCGGATCTCTGTCAGACACAATCGAAGCCGGAACCCCATGCAGACGTACTATCTCATCAATGTACAACTGAGCCAAGCGGTGCAAACTGAAAGTCTTCCTGACAGGTAGGAAGTGAGCGCTCTTCGTGAGCCGGTCCACAATGACCCAAACCGCATCAAAACCCCGCGGAGTCTTAGGCAGTCCCATGACAAAATCCATCCCGACGCTCTCCCACTTCCACTCCGGAACGGGAAGAGGCTGAAGCAAACCAGCTGGTCTCTGATGCTCAGCTTTGACCTGCTGACAGGTCCGACATCTGGATACAAAGTCAGAAATATCTCTCTTCATGTTACCCCACCAGAATGTCTCTCGAGATCCCGGTACATCTTCACCCCTCCTGGGTGTACCGAGTACGGAGCTCCAGCTCCATGAGCCTCCTGCATGATCTCACGCCTCAACGCGTCGTCTGCCGGCACACAAACACGGCCTCTGAACCTCAGGCAGCCATCCTCTGAAACCCGGAACTCGGACTCCTGACCAGCAGACAAACTCTCTCTGATCTTACACAGACTGACATCAAGCTCCTGACTGGCCTTGATCCGGTCGATCAAGGTAGGCTGAACCTGCAGTGCTGCTAAATCCCAGACCTCTCTGGACGGACGACCCAGATACCCATGCGCTGCAACTCCTGAGCAGACCTCTCCACACCGGAAAGCACAAACGTCCCGACGGACCCCTCCTACTGAGCGCATCAGCAACCACATTCGCCCTACCCGGATGGTAGAGGATCTCTAAGTCGTAATCGTGTAGCAACTCCAGCCACCTCCTCTGCCTCAAGTTCAACTCCTTCTGAGTGAACAGATACTTGAGGCTCTTATGGTCAGTATAAATTGCACGCTGCCCATACAGATAGTGCCTCCAAATCTTCAGAGCAAACACCACAGCAGCTAACTCCAGTCGGGTCGGATAGTTCTTCTCATATGGCTTCAACTGACGAGAGCCATATGCACCACCTTCCCATGCTGCATCAGACACATCCAAGTCCCCTATGGGACGCATCACAGAAAACCTCAAGACCCTCGGTCCCCTCCGGAAGAGTCAAGATCGGCGCAGTAGTCAACCTCTTCTCAACTCCAGAAAACACTGCTCGCAGGCATCGCTCCACTCAAACTTCACATCCTTCTGCAGCAGACGAGTCAACGGAATCACCAACTTGGAGAAGCCCTCCACAAACTTGCGATAGTAGCCCGCTAGTCCAAGGAAGCTACGAATATCTCCGACATTAGTAGGCCTGGCCCACTCAGTAATAGCTCGAATCTTCTCCGGGTCCACGGAGATACCATCCTTGGAGACCACATGTCCCAAGAATACCACCTGATCTAGCCAGAACTCGCACTTCTTCAGCTTCGCATACAACTCGTTCTCCCTCAGAGTCTGGAGAACGGTCCTCAAATGCTCCTCGTGCTCCTCAGCACTCTTGGAATACACCAAGATGTCATCGATGAAAACTACAACGAACTGGTCCAAAAACGGCTTGAAGACTCTGTTCATCATATCCATAAATACTGGAAGGCGCATTCGTCAGACCGAATGGCATCACTAGGAACTCGTAATGTCCATAACGAGTCCTGAAAGCGGACTTAGGCACGTCGTCTGCCTTAATCCTCAGCTGATGATATCCCGACCTCAGATCGATCTTCGAAAACACCTTAGCTCCTGCTAACTGGTCGAACAAGTCGTCTATGCGCGGGAGAGGATACCTATTCTTAATGGTAACCTTGTTGAGCTCCCTGTAGTCAATGCACAACCGCATGCTACCGTCCTTCTTCTTTACAAATAGTACTGGCGCTCCCCAAGGCGACACACTCGGGCGAATGAAACCCTTATCCAGCAGCTCCTGCAACTGGACCTTCAACTCCTTGAGCTCAGCAGGCGCCATCCGGTATGGGGCCTTCGAAATGGCTGAGTCTCAGGTGCGAGCTCGATCGAGAACTCCACCTCTCTGACACGGGGAAGCCCAGGTACGTCGTCCTGGAACACGTCGGGGAAGTCTCTGACCACTGGAATCTCCTCCAACTTTGCATCCTTGCGAACCTCAAGGATGTAGCACAGATATCCCTGGCATCCTTTCCTCAGAAAACGGAACGCCTGCATAGCTGATATGACTGGCGGCGAGCACGGGAGTCCATTCCCTGCTACAATCAAACGGGGCTAGCCCGGCTCCTCGAAAGTGACTCTCGAAGCAGCACACATAACTCAACACCCAGAGGCACAACAGGCAAACCGAGCTCACCCACCAACTCAGCAGAAATAAAAGAGTGGGTGGCTCCAGAGTCAAACAAACAGAAAACAGAACGAGATGACAGCTGGAGAATACCTGTGACAACTCTGTCAGTCGATCGGTCCCTCTCTCCAGCCATCGCGTACACTCTGGCCTGGCCCTGGGGCTTCTTCTGCTCAGCCCGGTCTCGATCTCTAGACCCAGATGCAGATCCTCCAGCTCCACCTCCAGAGCTACCTCTGCTCCTCTCAGCCTGAGGGCAATCAGCAATCCTATGCCCCATGGATCCACACTTGAAGCAGGCCCCGGACTTCCTGTAGCAGTCTGACCTCTGTGAAACTTGCCACAGACCTGGCACTTCGGAGCAGGAGCTGACGAAGACGAACCACCTCTGTCTCGCGAACGGTCCCCAGAGCGGTCTCCAGTAGACTGCTTCTTCTGAGAAGCAGACTGATCCCTCCTATCACTGTCATCGGACCTCTGCTTCCTCTTCTGGTCCTTCCCTCCAGACTGGCGACCTCTCAAGTCGGCCTCTACCAACAGGGCGACATCAGCAACGTCCCTGAAGGTCTTGTGACGCAGGGGCGTCACAGCAGAACGGATGTCTGGCCTCAAGCCACTCTCAAACTTTCTGGCCTTCCTATGCTCGTCAGGCTCAGGTGCAAACTTAGACAGACTGATAAACTTACGAACGTACTCCTCAACGCTCATGTCCCGACCCTGGCGTAGTCGGTTATACTCCAGAATGCGCTGATCCTTGTAGACGTCGGGGTAGAACTGTTTGTTGAACTCCCCAGTGAACTGCTCCCACGTCCAAGGCTGTGGGAACTTCCCCATAACTGACCTCCACCACTCCTTGGCTTCGGCCTTGAACAGAAAGGTGGCGAAGTCGACCTTCTGCTCCTCCTCTGAGCCCATGACACGTAGCAAGTCCTCCACCTCTGACAGCCAATGGCTGGCCTCCTGGGGATCTCTGCCCCATCAAATGACGGCGGCTTCAGCTTCATGAACTCCTGAAGCGCCTTCACGTTCCTCCCTCCAGCATCTGCCCCAGCCGGGCCTGCTCCGCCAGCTGGTCCTCCTCCAGCTGGACCACCCCCTGCAGCCATGGTCTGCATGAGCTGCGTCATGAATTGCTGAACAGCATCAGCAACATTCCCTGGAGGGTTATTCGCTCTCCTTGGCGGCATTCTGAAAGTCCAACAGCAGACAGTTAGACTCCGACACAAACACTGACATTTCTGACTGACTGGCTAACTTAAAATCCCAGCAGATTAGAACCCAGAGCTCTGATACCAGTAAATGTAACACCCCCAAACACTGGCCTAGGAGTTAGGGGTATTACACGCCGCGTATTATTACATAATAACGCAAGGCTCTAAAAGAACGAATTAAAACACATATTCAAATAAGGCCCAAAACAGAATACTTAAACAAGGTATAAACCAAAATGAAGTCTTAACACCTCAAAAGGTTTTAAAGAACCCACCAAACGTATAACAGAAACGGAAGCTAACAAAAGGCCCAAAGGCTCAAATCCGAATACAAAGTCTCAAAAGTAACTAATAATGAAACATCTAACTCCAGAGCTGCAAAACGACCTTCACTGATCAATCTGCAATGTTAGATAGAAATAGGGGAATGAGCACACAACTATGCCCAGTAGATGACAAACTTCATCAACCAGCATGCTCAAAACATTTACAGAATATTGACAAATCAGAAGGAGTCAAAGAATCCATAAACATGTCAGAAATCAGAAACAGAAGTCCATTCATTAGGGGACTAAACAGAGCAGAAGCAGACAGAAGCAGAAAACAGAGTGGGACACTAGCGATCACAGCATACAGACAGAACGAGCAACCAGCTCGTGAACAGAACGAGGAAACCTCACTCGTAAACAGAATAGGTGTAAACACCCGTGAACAGAACGGGGAACATCACCCGTGAACAGAAGGATCCTACATAGCGCGCTACGAGACAGCGTAACCAGCCATCCAAAGGCTCAGACACAGAGATAACTAGGTCCCAAAATAGAAGCTTAAATACAGATAAGCATATGTGCACCAAAGGCACCAGAAAGCTCATAGATAGCTTGGAAATCAGAAGGGGAATCCAACCCCGCAAACAGAAGTCAAAACGGAGCTCAAACGAGCAAGTTATGGCCAAAACAGTAGCCTGTCCGAACTTGTGTCCTGACATCAATGTTCGGACACAAGTCGAGACTCAGAAGGCAAAATCAGACAGATGTCCGAACTTGTGTCCGGACATCAAAGTTCGGACACAAGTCGAACCTTAAAACAGATGGAGAGTCAGATGTGTCCGAACATCCAAGTTCGGACGGATGTTCGGACATCCTTCGGAAAACAGAACGTGGAGAGTCCGAACTTGTGTCCGGACATCCAATGTTCGGACACAAGTCGAAGCCAAAATCAGAGAATGCAGAAGGCTGTGTCCGAACTTCAAAGCTCGGACGGAAGTTCGGACACAGCGAAGATTGTCAAAAGATTAAGCGTAGAAGGTCATGTCCGAACTTCAAAGCTCGGACGGAAGTTCGGACATGCCGAAAACCTCAGAAATCAGAAGCGAATTCAAACGAACAGAGGCACAAAAACAGATCCAAATCAACACACACATTTACAAAACAACCTTGGGGGTTTAATCCATTGAAAAGGCATTAAACAGACATAAGACACACACCCACACAGGATCAAATCATTGAATTAACTGGTAGAATCCAAACTCCCCAAGGCTGAACACACGGATCGAATCCGAAAGCCACCTACCTCGAATACAGCAGAGACGACCCACGATCTGAACAGCAGAGCAATCAACGAACAGAATCCCCGAATGCAGAACGACAATACACTCCGAACAACGCAACTGAAGAACAGACCGAAATCAGAACTAAATTCCCAAATCAGAGACTGCCACTGATAACGCAATTCGAACCCTTACCTGAATCTGACAGTGGAATCACAACGAGGCCACCAGCAGTAGAGAACTAACAAAGACGCAAGAGTCCACTCTGAATCACAATTCAAGTTGCAGAAGGTAATCAGAAAAAGGGAAAACTCAGGAACCGAAGAATCAAGAGAGTGCAAACTGACAACCCTACCTCGAAGAATCCAGCAATTCGCAAGGACTGGCAATCTGCAGAGGAAACTTGACAGCAGAATAATAAGGCTTGACTAATCGAGAGAAAGAACGGCTTTGAGAGAGAAGAGAGAGAATAATGAAGAGAGGAGCGTGAACGATCGTGAGAACATGTTTTGAAGAGAGGGTAATTGAGAAGAAAGAAATAAAATAGGTTTAAGAGATTAATGTGAGGTTAACTCACCAGACAATAAAACGGATGGGGGAAAAGACCTCTTCGTCCCCAACTTCTTTAATAAGGACTCCCGTGTCCTAAATTCAGAATGGACCATCTTAATGAACCATAGTAACGAAATAAAATATAACCAAATCTTGGGTTATAACATGATCCGCCGCTGCTGCACGCTTGCTCAGCTTCACCCGAAGGCGGTGTGTCAACTCCACGCTTATATTGCTCTTTGCGCCGAGGAGGGGGTTGCGCTTTCTGCTACAGAGTTCGTCCAGTTCTTCACCAACAGGGTCGATTTCGGCAACTTGACCATATCTGGCCAGTCTGGATATTCGCTTTTCGAGTATAAGAAGCTTGCTCAGCGTTGGAATGCGCGGTGGTTTGTCATCGTCCCGCCTACCGGTCGGTACCTCGGGGTTGCTTATTGCCCTTCGATTATCAAGGGCTCCCTACACTGCCCTACTTCGCCCAAATCGGAGCTCCCCATGTCCCAGGTTCTGAATGCGGTGAGCGACCTCCATCCAAGCGTGGAGGACTTTTTCACCAATGTGCGCTTGGCCTCGCTTACGCATTCTGAGAGTATTGGTTTTCTCTTCCCTTTCCTGTTTTCTTTTTTTTGCTTCTGCTTTGCCTCGGCTCCTTGTTACTTGCTTCCCTTTTGTCGCAGATTTTCCTCAGTTGGGGGCAAAGGTGGGTCCCTTCCATAGTTGGCAGCTGGTGTCCTTCAAGAATGGGGAAGGGAAGGTGAACTACTACGCCACCCTGGATGCTGTGGAGAAGTCGGCTCGTCACGAAGAAGAGGCGGTTATTGCTGGTCGGAAGAGGTCCGGGGATGAAGCTGAACATCCTGCAAAGAAACGGAGACCGGCGACGGGTAGAGAAGAGGGGTCTCCTCGGACTCCGGAGGCCCGGTCGCCTGACACTTTAAATCAACCAGGTACTTGGTACACTAGTCCAGGTTCCGGCCGTCGGGTATTTCTTCCTCTTACACCCGGGTCAGATCTCAATCTTAGTCCATGGGACGAGAGAGGGTGTGCATGTGCGGTTTCGTTCTTCGCGCTTTATCTATTCCGGCTTTCGTTGTCTTCTGCTTTGCCTTGGCTGCTACCTGCTCTCTTCTTTTTTGAGGTTATTTACTTGTGCGTGTTTCTCTGTTTGCAGCTCCCGAGGCCGACAAGGCCGGGGCCAGGGAGAGAGCAGGACAATCTGGTGCGGGCGAGGCGCCCGGTCAGCCGTCTCTTACTCAGCATCGCCAGAAGACACTTGCTTCGAAGGGTAAGGTGAAGCATATGGCTAAAAAGACGAAGGCCTCTGACATAGTGCACCTTGATGAGTCGGGCGCTTTGGATACAGCTCCACAACGGGAGCTATTGGAGGAGACTGTCCCTTCTGGGCCCGGGGCTTCATTACCCGGGGGAGGCGTCTGCGGAGCAGGCGCTACGCCGGGCGCAGCTGAGGGGGTGTCCCCGGGCCCGGAGCTTTGCTCGGAGGCGATGAAGGGTACTGATACCGCCACGTCGTCCTCACCTCCTCCGCCCACCAGTGATTCTTTCTGTGGGCCTTCTGAAAAGGATGGATGGTTCTACCACCGCGGTCAGCCCCTTCCTCTGTTGCCCGTGACCGAGTCATCTTCCTACTTCGAGCTGTGGAAGAAGGCAATTCGCCGGTCTGACTCTCCTGACGGTCTCTTTGCTCCTATGAAGACTGTGACCGCGGCGAAGGAGAAGTTGAGGATTGGAGGGGGCGGAGCGGATGCCATCATGCGTCACTCTTTCCCTCTAGATGACTCGCTTTACCGGGTGAGTGACTCGCCTTAATGCCGGTGTTGTATGCTTCTCTTAATTTTCTTATGTTCATCGTTTTACTTTGTACAGACGGTGGCTTTTGCTCAAAGTGTGGATGTGCACACACAGACTCTCCGTTCGAAGCTTCGCCTTGAGGAGAGCCGGGCTCGCAATGCCCAGGAGGAGTTAAGGATAGAGCGGTCCTCCAACAGCATCTTTGTTGACACCGTTCAAGAGGAGATTTCCAGGCGAGTGCGGGAGCAGACCGCGACCATAAAGAAGGAGCTGGGCGATGCTAGCCGGGCGTGCACAAGGCAAGGTGATGAGTATGAGGAGCAGTTGAAGAGGCTGTGTGAGGAAAACTTTTCCCTCAAGGGTCAGATCCGGTTGCTGGAGACGGAAGTTGCGTCTCTAAAAAAGGTACGAAGTGAGTTTGCTGACGCCCGGTTGCATGCCTTTTCTGACTTGGAGTCCTTGGTGGGGCAGGCCCGAGCTTCCCATGACCATGAGGTCGAAAGCCTGCGTGCCGAGAAGGCCACTTTAGCGCAGGAGAAAGAGTTGCTTGCTGAGGATGGGGCCAAGCTTGCGCAGGAGCTTCGTTCTGCGTCTGAGGCGAATGCTCTTCTAAAGAAGGAGTTGTCGTCCTCTGAGGCGAGAACGGCGGAGGTGGCCCGGGCGGGCGAGGTCCTAGCCTCCGAGAAGGAGAAGCTATTTGCCGAGCTTCACAAGCTGTCTGGCGAGCTTGCGGCTTCCACGGAGCAACGACTCTCTTCCGAAGTGAGAATAAGGGTGTTGGAGGAGGAGTCAGCTAAGCTGCGGCTAGAAAACTCCGAGCTGGCTGCGAGAGGTGATTCTTTACTTTCCCAATCATTCTCTGTTGCTTTTCTTGCCCCCCCCCTTTTTGATGAAAGTTTTCTCTCTTTATCTCTACTTAGAATCGAGGTCTGGGAATCCCGTCGAAGGGTTAGAGAAATTGAACCTGCGGATCGACGACCTTGAAGAGGAGTTGATTGCCGTAAATGCTAACCGCGACCGGTACCGGGCTTACGCTCATACCCTGGAGCAACAGGTGACCGGTCTCGAGGCTTATTCTCGGAAGGTGCGGGAGGACTTGCAGCAACAGTGCACTAAGCTTGCCCATCTGAAGGAATCTTTCACCTCTCAGTGCGGGAGAATGGTTAAATCGTGCCGCCAAATTGTCTCGAGGTTTTTTACGGGCAAGGGGGAGGTCATGGATGACAGTCTTTGCCGAGAGTTATCTTTCAAGGAGGTTGCGCAAAAGGCTTCCTTTCATGAGGTGCTGGAGAAGTTGGGGCGTCTTCCCGGGGAGACGTGCTTTGTTCCTGGCCAGGCGTCTTTCCTTCCTCCCGGGAGCACACCGCATCCGGGTGGTGCAGGTCTCCGGTCCTCTGCTGGGAGGTCTGGATCTTCGGAGAGCATACAAGGGGCTGCTGCCGTGAACCTCGACGCTGTAAAGGAGACTTAGATGGGCCAGAGAAAACTTATATTAGCTTTAGTTCTCTTTTTTTTTGTGCCCGCCTTTCAACAGTTAATGGAATTGCTTGTCAATTGCTTTGCTAATTAATGCCATTTTGTTTCGTGACTGCGTACTACCGATTGTTTTCTCTTAGTCGATTGTTTTTATTTCATGGGCGCGACCGGTCGCACTCATCGGCCGGTCATTCCGTTCTATTTTAAGGATGCGACTCGGCTGTTTTCGACGCCTAGTCGTCCCTATTCTCGCCCGGCCGTAATTAGTGACCGGGCGTTTCTGTTTGTTCTTTCCCTATCCTTGCTTTCGTTAGCCAAGCGACGGTACTCGCGGTCGTTCCCCTTTCCCTTTTCTTTTCCTCGTGTAAGGGAGGAAGAGTTGCGGGGGGGGGGGGATCCGACCAGGGTACGGTGTGGCGTTCCACACCTAATGATTCACCCATTACAGGCAACCAGAGCTCCCGGGGTTTTCGGAGATGGGTTTTTCGTTTTTGTTCTTGTTTGAGTGCGATGACTCATAACAAGGTTTTCAGGGCATTGCATCCTGTAGGGCATGGCCCGTGTGTTTCTTTTTCAGGGCATTACATCCTGTTGGCCTTGGCCTGGGTGTTTCTTTTTCAGGGCATTACATCCTGTTGGCCTTGGCCCGGGTGTTTCTTTTTTAGTGCATTACATCCTGTTGGCCTTGGCCCGGGTGTTTCTTTTAATGCACGGATCTTTCCAAAAATAATCCCTTTATTGATGTTGTCAAAGCATTACATCGATTTTTACACATAAAATTTCTTGAGGCATTCTGCGTGCCAGGAATGGGGCAATTCGTATCCCTCGACATTCTTTAGATGATATGAAGCTCGTCCAACCTTTTGATGGATAATGTAATGACCTTCCCACTGGGGGTCGAGTTTCTTGGGCTGCTTAACTTCTCTTAGGACCAGCTCGCCAGGGACAAAGCTTCGTTCCCTGACTTTGCGATTGAAGTACTTTTCTACCTGCTTTTTGTCTTCCGCCATCCGGGCGGCCGCTACAGCTCTTTCTTCTTCGAGCATGTCTAGGCAATCTTTTATTCCTTCATTGTTGAGCTGCTCGTCATAGGACTCCCAGCAGACTGACGGGATCATGATTTCAGCTGGGACAACTGCCTCCAAGCCATAAGTCAATCTGAAGGGTGTTTCTCCGGTTGGTCCTTTTTCCGTCGTTCGGTAGGACCATAGGACTTGGTGTAGAAGTTCGGCCCAACCTCCCTTTTTGATTCCTAACCTTCTTTTTAGAGCTTTTATGATCTGCCCGTTTGCGTTCTCGACCTGCCCGTTGGCCTGGGGGTGCGCCACCGATGCGAATCTTACCCCTATCTTCCATTGCTCACAAAACTCCTGGAAACTGTCGCAATTGAACTGTGTCCCATTGTCAGTTATTATGGTCCTTGGCAATCCGAATCTACACACGATGTGCCTCCATACGAACTCTTGTGACCTTTTGGCTGTGATGGACACGGTAGGCATTGCCTCGACCCATTTCGTAAAGTAGTCAATGGCTACGTACATGAATTTGAACCTCCCGGGGGATGCTTCCGGGAAGGGGCCGATGATATCCAGCCCCCACATCGCGAACGGTACCAGGGACAGTATGGCTTTTTGCATGGCCGGAGGGTTGTGTATCCTGCTGCCGTGTTCCTGGCATCTGGCGCACCTCCGGATGTATTCCTTGCAGTGGTCCTGCATTCTCGGCCAATAGTATCCGAGCCTCATGATTTTGTGGGTCGTGGCTCTTTCCCCTTGGTGGTTTCCGCAGATCCCTTCGTGCACCTCGTTTATGAGTTCACCTCCCTCTTCGTTCGTGACGCATCTGAGGGCGGGCCTTGCGATCGACCTCTTGTAGAGGCGTCCCCCTTCGAGGAAAAATGATGCCGCTCGCCGCTTCACGGTCCTAGCTTCTTTATCCTCCGGTGGTAACTTTTCTTCAAGGATGTACTCCACGATCGGGGTCATCCAAGATTCCTCAGATGCGAGGGGTTCAGTTGTCAGGACCTGGGCTTCGTCCACACTTAGGTTGGTTTTGGTTTCCAACCACACCTTACTTGGTATCCTTTCGGCCATGCTTGCTAATTTCGCCAGCGCGTCAGCTTCGGTGTTCTTTGTCCGAGGAAGGTGCTTCAGCGCGCACCTTGAGAAGCTTGTTTTTAGCTCTTGAACTCTGAGTAGGTACCTCCAAAGTTTTTCTTCCTTTACTTCATATATGTTGTCATGCTGCCGGGTGACCAGCAAGGAGTCTGAGTATATCTCCAGGTCCGTTGCTCCTAGGGCAATGGCAACCTCTAGGCCTTGAATGAGAGCTTCGTATTCGGCCTCGTTGTTAGTTACTTCAAACTCCAACCGGAAGGCGTAGTTGATGTTTCGTCCATCGGGAGTTTGGACTACAATCCCCGCCCCCGCCCCCGCCCCTGCCTTGCACCGGGCGCCGTCTACTTGAATGATGAAGGGGGTGGGTGGCTTTCCTTCCTTCTGGTCGAAGCTGGTTTCCGTTATAAAGTCCGCTAGGGCCTGAGCTTTGATCGCCGTTCGCGGCAGGAAGTGGATTTTGTATTGGGTGAGTTCGACTACCCAGCTTACCATGCGTCTTGACGCGTTTGGATTATTCGTTATTTGCTTCAACGGCCAGTTGGTCCTTACAAGGATTCGGTGTGACTGGAAGTACGGTCGTAGCTTCCGGGATGCCACCACTAGAGCAAGAAAGACCTTTTCGATATTGGTGTAGCGCCTTTCTACGGGAGTCAGGATCTTTCCTGTATAGTAAACGGGAATCTCTTTCTTTTCGTCTTCCATGATTAGGACTGCTGCCACCGCCCACGCTGATGCGGATAGGTAGAGGTAGAGGTCTTGGCCGGGCGTTGGGACTCCCAACTTGGGTAACTCTCGAAGCATCTCTTTGTTCTTCTCAAAGGCTTCTTTGCACTCTTGCCCCCATTGGAATTTGCTGTTCTTTCTCAGCGTGTTAAAAAATGGGATTGCTTTTTCCTATAATTTTGAACAGAACCTGCTTAGGGCCGTGAGCCTCCCGTTGAGGGCTTGGACGTCTTTGATGCTTCTAGGAGGGCTGAGGTCGAGAATCGCCTGGGTCTTTTCCGGATCCACTTCTGTTCCTCGTTGCCCAACGATGAAACCAAGGAAATTTCCTTTGGTGACCCCGAACACGCATTTCTCTGGATTTAACTTGATATGGAATTTGTCGAGTGTGGTGAATGTCTCCTCCAAGTTTTTCATGTGCTGCTCTTTGGACGGGCTTTTCACGACTATGTCATCTACATAAGCTTCCACATTTCTCGAGAGTTGCTCCCGGAATACTTTGTCGATCATCCTTTGGAAAGTCGCACCAGCGTTCTTTAATCCAAATGGCATCACTTTGTAACAAAAGATTCCTGCTGAGGTGACGAAAGAAGTTTTCTCGGAGTCTTTCTCATTCATCTTTATCTGGTTGTACCCTGAGAATGCATCCAGGAAGCTTAGGATGGAGCTTAGGGCCGATGAGACGACCAGTCGATCTATTGATGGCAAGGGGTAAAAATCTTTGGGGCATGCCTTGTTTAGGTCGGTGAAATCCACACACATTCTCCACTTCCCATTAGATTTCTTTACCATAACCACGTTTGCCAGCCACTTGGGATATGACACTTCTTTGATAAAACCCGCTTGCAGGAGTTTTTGGACTTCTTCTCGCGCGGCTTGGTCTCTTTATGCCCCGATAACCCTCTGTAACACCCCTACTAAATCCGGCTCCTAATTATGATATAAATGTCATACAACACAATAAATCGCAGCGGTAAATAACAGACTGTCGCTCTAATGGTGTCACTGTTATCACTCACCCATACGGGTGATAACTAGTTACATGATAATCAACATACGAAACGTATTCCCGCAGTGATCACAAGAGATAGATAGTAGTGCTTAAACAATTTAAAACAAATCCAACAACAACCGTTATTACAGAACCGTACTCGTGAGCGTCTAACCAGAATACACCTCGGTTCACACAACCCGAGTCCAAACAACATCATTATTTAATCGTACCAAGTCTCAAACAACAGTAACACCACAATTGCCGCGCCTTGCGTCGACCCACCAGCTAATCTCCTGCAATAAAATGGTTTATGGTATGGAATCAGCCCCTGCTGAGTATGTTATCACATGCCCCGTCATGCCTCCTCAAACCCCTCAATTAATTGGTCGAGAGCATGAGATTCGTTACATGCAATACCGTTTTAATATTTAAACTGTAAAACATTTAACAGTAATATCCATACAATAACACAACCACCAATTCACATAATATAACCACACAGTATAACCAATGAACAACAAGGCGAAACAACGAGAATAATAAACAAGTATCACCTCCCGTCCTTGGTATAGAAACCAATATTGTTCGCCACTATACAAGTCTCACCTGTAATAAGTGTTCAGTTATACCTAGTGACAACGCCTCGTTAAAACGACGAGTTTTTGTGATCACAGCGCGCACCAAGAGCCACATCCTCTTGGCTTTGTTATGTTTATTAATTATACCATCGCATCGCATTACCAGTTTTTTTCTAACACGGCAGACTAAAGTCATAGTCCAATCCAAAGTCTGTAAACTCGGGATCCAGTGTTAGATACGAGAGCGGCGTTTAAAAAGGCCAATGCTTCGTATTAAAGTTCGGATAATATGTATATCTTATTATCCTAGTGCTACAACGTTTCTCTGACGATCCTTATATTTCATATAAGATAGCACCTTAGCCGCTAGTTCGTTTTATATATATATATATGTTCATATATACGAACCAATACTGTTAACGCAGCAACAGTAAATAATAAGCAGCTATAAATATACAGTTCATGCATATTTATTCACACATTCAGACAAACAATCTTATCACAGATCACACATAAGTCTGAACTGAGGAAGCCCTCAGAGACAATCAGAGACACGTAACAACATACCGTTCACCCTGAATGTAAAACGGTGGAGTATGAATCAGCTAGATCCGATGCTCCGTGTGTCGCCTCTAACAGTCTAAACAATACATAACGCTACTGATTAGCATCCCGTATAACAACATAACTCTATGGTACCCCGTACCGTCTCTAATACCTCCCGGTTAACCCCCCGTTATTAACTGTCAACGTTTGTCAGGTTTTCGGCTTAACTCGAGATTGGAAAAACGTTATATTACATGCGTAGTCTTGTCTCGTATATTAATATACTTAATGTTAAACTTGTTATCGCATGTAACCTAATATACCCTTGTATATTATATTGTTTATTCCTATATCGCATGTATAATTCTTGTCATACATTATACATCTCACCTTTGTATTTATTTTTCCTATGGTTTGTTTTTCCAAGATTAATGGAGTATAATTCATATGTAACAAATACTTTGAATTATATAAATCCTTATTATTCCACGTATACTCTTAACATTAGAATTTCATATCCAATGTTTGTAATTCTTTTCTCTTTATTGATTATCATTTTAATTATGATAATTTATAGTTACTGAACCATATTATATTTTCTACACCATAACATATATTTATTTATATACACGTATTATGGGACTATTTATTATATGGTAAATCTTTATAATATACTCATTCTCTTTTATGAATATTTCTTATATTATAAATGTTACACCCTTTATAACATTAAAACCATATTATAAATTTTTATTTAAAAATGCCCATATTTCCGAACAGCACTTAGTTTCATAAATATTTACAAAATCCACCACATAATTAATATAATGTTATATTATAGTTATATAACATATATTATGACATTTATGTCATTAAAACAATTATAACCTATAGTTACTAATTGTTATATATTACCAAATAACCCCTTATACTCTCGGCTTTCACCATATACCACTAAACTTCCATAAATTACAAATCTAACCCAATTTATAATACATAGTTTTCTAATGTCATTAGAACTATATATTATACATATATCTTTATAAAACCTTATATATCACTCCAAAAATTCCCAAACTATAACAAAAGGTTCTAAATATTATTCCTAACCTTATACTTTTGATAATTCTTGGTTTTGCCCATATGTTACCCATTTGTAACAAATGTTATGAAATATCATATATTATACTTATATAATTCATATAAACTCCAAATTTAACCAAATAAACTTCTAAAAATTCCTAATAACCTAAGGTCTGTTCTAAATTCTTTTTAGTACCCCAAGTTTTCGGAAATCACAATATAACCCCATTTCTTATAAATCTTTACAATTAAATAACTATCTTAATATAAGGTAGTATTTTAATTCCTTAAATTCTCCAAACTTGGTCAAAGTCTCCTATATAGTCAACTTTGACTTCTAATGCCAAATGGGAACCGAACTCTCGGTAATTACCAAACATACCCTATACTTTTCTATTTTTACAATTTTTACACAAAACTTTATAAAATGTTATAATTTTTAATAAATTCATTTAAAAACCCTAAATTCCTCTAAAATAAGCCCACGGCCTAATATTTTATCAGTAATTACCATTTGACCCCAAACTTAATTATATAAGCATAAATTAAACTAAATAAGCTTTAAACTTAAATTAACATGGCCAAATGACATGGCCTTATTACAACTTTGCTTTATAACATAAAATTACACATAAATAGCTCAATTTATACAATAAACTCATGGCCTTGCTGTAGTTTATTTATTTTTCCACATAATGTCATAATTTGACCATTATGTTAATTAAATCACCTAAATGACTTGCTTAATTTATCTTAGTCATTTTTTTCCATTTTTAGGTTAAAATAACCCTTATAATTAACTCCACTCTCGGCATAATAAATATATATGCTAAGAATTCATAAAATCATAAGTTTTAAGGTGTTTATACCTTGGTTTATCCTTATAATAACTCGGCAGCTTGAAGGAAAATTCAACACATCATTTAGACATATTTAATACACCAAAATAAGATATGGTTATACTCCAAGCTTGAGCTTAACCATCAAGAACAATTAATGTAAGATTTAAGGCAAAAATTACCTTAAAAATGCAAGGGAACTTCCAAAGGATTTCGGCCTGAATAAAACACACCAAATGGTGTTAAATTCACCATATCAACATAGGAAATAGCTAGACAACAACAAGCTTCCATGGTAATAGGTTTTACCTTGGCAAAATGCCTTAAAGAAGGGTATTTCCTTTGAATTTCGGCCACCCTTGCTCCAAATGGTTAAACAACTGAATGAACATGTAAATATGAAGATTATGAGTGAATAAACTCACAAAAATCAGAAGAAGAAAACAGCATGAAGACTAGAGAAGCTTAAGGTATGTTTTTACCTTATAATGTATATTTGAACAGCCTTGGTCCCTAGACTTGCTTCAGCCGAGATTGGTGTTGGTCTAACCTTAAAACACTGAGAATGAGCCATGGAAAGTGATAGATCATAAGCTTCAAGTGTAGGTAATGAAGAGATGAAGAAAAAGAGCTAAAATATGCCTTAAACCATTACCTTTGGTGCTTAAGAGATTGATTTGTCTTCCACACTCAAGAACACAGCTTGAGAGAGTTTGGAAGAGCTAAGGGCTCGGCTGGAATGGGACAAGAGGCAAGAGAATGAGAGGAAAGGTGTTTAAATGGTTAAAATGTAAAAAAAGGAATAGTAAAATGGTGAATCATCACTTTAAGTAGATATTTAGTACTAATGCTGTGTGTGCTGTCCTCCCTCCTCCTTGTCTGCCGACATCCAAAGGATAGGAATGGTCAATTAATTGACCATTGACCAAACTTGGTCAATTTGCTTAAAAAATGCACTATTTGGGTTACTATTCACAAATAAATGTCATATTTTGATTTTTATTTTCAAACTTTGATTTAGACTTTAAAATATAGTCTATCATGTCAAATTAATGATTTAAATGATATACTCCAGTCTTTAAAATGACAAAAAGTCATTATCTTTGAGCTCATACACAAAAACGTGCTTTAAGGAGTTTTAGTGCACATTTTGTGTCACAGGGTGTTTCTGAGCTTAATTTTCTTTGAGAATAGTTTTGTTGTGTTCCTTACTTCATTATAATACTTAGGAATCCACTTTGGATATTATTTGAGGTCATACAATCTTTATGGTGTCTTAAAGCACATTTTTGGCTTTACCGATCTTAAAGCATGTTTTGCCTTGTTGAGATCTTTTAGATTGTTCCCCAATGGTATTTAGATGTTTATTAACCATCTTAGATCATTAATAGATCATTTATTAAAATTTTTAAGGTTAGGGGTATTTCACCCTCCTTCTCTGGCGGATTGCCGGGTGCGCTGGGTCTACGTTGAGATTATGCTGGATAACGTTTGGGTTTATTCCGGGCATCTCCTCTGTGATCCAGGTGAACGTGGCCCTTCTTTTTTCTAGGAATCTCGTTAGATGGACTTGCTCTTCGCTGTCAAAGGCATTTCCAATTTTAAAGAATTTGCTGGGGTCAGTTCGTAGAGGTACCTTTTTCAGGAGATCAGCGGGAGCTTCGTACCGCTCTGCTGTCTCGTCGGGGAGGGGGAGCTTTCCCTTGAATTCTTTGTCGGACCCCACGGTTTTGACGGTCCCATCTCCTGGTAGGTTTTCCATGATCCGCACCTCGCATACCCGTGCGACTTTCTGGCTTCCTCTCACCGTGACGAGTTTCCCTGACCTGGTTAGGTATTTCATTTTCAGGTGGTGGGTGCTACAAATGGCTCTGAAGGCGTTTATCCTTGGTCGTCCGAGGTACATATTGTACCCAGAGAGCCCGGGGAGGATGAAGGCTGTCAATTCTTCCGTACGTCTCTCATCCCCTTGCCCTAGGGTAATGGTGAAGTCGACGCTCCCTGTAGACTTAGCCGAGATCCCTCCTACGAAACCACCCAACACAGCTGAGTAGGGTTTGATCCTGTCTTCTGGTATCTCAAGTTTCTTTACCGCCTCGGCTGAAATGACGTTAGCGCCCGCTCTGCTGTCGACCAGGATTCCTTCCATCATGCGGTCGTTCACCTGAGCCCTGATGACGAGCGGGTCGTTATGCGGGTATAGGACTCCGTCTTCGTCATCCTCGGTGAAGTAGATTGGAGGAAGCTTTTGGTGCTTCGTCTCCTTCTTGTCCGGGAGCTCTTGGTGAACCTCATGGACGTGTATTTTCCTTTCGTTGGGGGTCAGGGGTCCCACCTCCGAGAATAGCCCTGTGATCACCCCAAAAGACTTGCTATGGTCCAACTCCGGGTGGACTTCTTCTTCTGGCTTAGTCCGGGAGGAGTGGCTACCAGAGTGCTGCCTATGCTGGCCTCCCCTTCCTTTCTTCTTGTTCTCCTCAATCATCCTTAGCTCCTTGGCGAGGTTTGCGCAATTGATGGTCCTGTGGCTGCGGTGCCCGTGATACTCACAGAAGGCTACCGGCACCTCTCCTGGGTTGGGCTTTCTCGGTGGGGGCAGGAGTCCCTCCCTTACAGCGGCGACATATTTCCCTGGGTCTATCTGTACTGTTGTGAAGGTCTTGGAGCTCGAGGCCTGCTGTCCCTGGGGGGCCGAGGTCTTGGGATAGGGCTTGTACCGGCTCCCCCCTTGGTGCGAGCTTCCGGTCGCAATTACCCCTCCAGTCTGGCTTCCCTTCTTCTCACTCGCGGCAGGAGCTCTAAAGCTGCTGAGGAGTTCCTTGGCCTTGTTCTCCGTGACTTCTGATTTGAGGAAGTCATGGATCATTTCGGCTAGTTCACCATGCGACTTTGGCGCTTTGGTGGCTATTTTTTCAGCGAGACGGGGGTGGGCCAAGTTGTTAACAAAAGCTTTGATCAGTATCTTCTCATCGATGTCGTCAATTTCAACCACCTGTTTGTGGAACCGCTCGCTGTACTCCTTTACGGTCTCCCCCTTCGTCTGCTTCACATCCATGAGCTCTATTGTTTCCCTCTTCACCTTTTTACTAGCCGCGAAGTATTGTTGGAACTCCTCGGTGAGTTGCTTGAAACTGGAGATCGATTGGGGCGGTCTAGATGAGATCCTGCTCAAGGCTCTCTTGGAGAGTGTTCCGGGGAATAAGTTGCACAAGGCGAGAGAGCTAATCCCCTGGGTGTTCATGGCGAACATGAACTTCTTGATGTGCTGAGCAGGGTCTCCAGTACCATCGTACTTCTCCACTGCCAGGGCGACGAAGTGGGGCGGGAGTTTGGCCTTGCGGATCTTTTCGGAGAAGGGGTATAGGCTCATGTCGATGACGTCATCCTCTTCCTCCTCGACGATGGTTACGGCCTCTCCACGGGTACCTTTTTTCCCGTCATTGCTTCCCGCCATGTCTCGCTCCTTCAGGAGATCTATCGCCTCCGACATTTCTTCCCACTTTTGCTGGAATTCCTCGTCCCTCTGCATCAGTTCCTGTTACAAGAGCTCGTTCCCTTCCACGATCTTCTCGTCGATGGATCTGGTGAGGCTCGTCAGCATGTTCTCCAGATCTTTTTTGGAAATGGAGTCGTGGGTCGTCTCGGGTCTGGTGCTTCCGTCGTTGGTCTACAGGTTCTTCCTTGTTCTGGGTGCCATTTTCGTACCCAACCTGCAAAAACACAGTTCCTTTTTTAGACGTGTCGACTTCGTATGTTCTCAAAAATTATTATTCTCGTTGGTGGACTCGTGGTTGCTAGATCTGAGCTGTTCTCTTCCCACAGATGGAGCCAAATGAAGTGGTATCAATCCCTAAGTTCCCAAACCAACTTCTCGAGCAATCCACTAGTTGGAATCCTAATCTACCATCAAGTACTTCAAGTTCTATCGAGTTACCTCGTTACCAAATAAGGGGAGCGCTAGAAGGAGAGAGAGAGAGGTTAAAGACAATGTAACAGTGGAAATTCTCAAGTATGTATCGCGTGCCTTTTATTGAGGGGTGAACCCCTATTTATATTGTTTCTCATAGGCGTTCTGGCCTATCACGTTGTGCCAGCTTGGCACATAAATATCTTGATAGGCCTACGAAATATCTAATAAATATCTTACCCTAATCTCCCTACTTTCGATCGCTACCTATACCTGCTTTGTTTTCCTATCGACCGGTCACAGACGACCGGTCACTATTCGTGCCATACTTAGCGTTTTTGGCGACCGGTCACAGGCGACCGGTCGCTTCTTACATTGTATCCTGCGTTCCTGTCGTCCGGTCACGAACGACCGGACGTATCGATGCTCTTAGTGACCGGTCACAGGCGACCGGCCACTTTCTACGCTATGTTGTAGGACTCTTGGCGACCGGTCGAAAGCGACCGGTCACTGCTTGTGGTCTGTTTGGGGTCTTCTGTGCCTAGACAGGGACGCCCGGTCGTTGCCTTGGCCTTCCTCTCCCTTTCTCTTTTGCTCTACTGGGCTATTGCTCTTTCTTTGGGGCTTCTGGGCATATTTTCCCCTCTTCAGAGATGGTATAGTTACTGTAGCAAAACCGGTTGGAGCTTGGGCGAAGATGAAGAAATCGGTGAGGATGGAGGAAAATAAGAGAATGAGGTGAGAGAGTACTCTTTGTTTAGATATTTATGTTTAAAAGCAAATAGTAACTTGCTTTATCATTACTTATTTACTTGTTAACTAGCAAGGTGGTGACTCACCTTAATAAAAACCGGCCCCCATCATCTACTTAGGGGTATTTTGGTCTTTGTTGACCAATTAACTTACTTATATTGAGTTATGTCATAAACTAGCATATTTTGGTTACTATTCACAAAACAAGGCACATATTTGTGAAATTTTTGATTTCTCATTGATTTAGACTTCCTAATGTGATACTAAGTAGTACACATGTTAATTAAAGAGTAATGATGGACATTTAGCCACTCAAAACCCATTTACAAGACAATTTTTCAAAAATGTGCTTTAAGACTCCTTAAAGCACATTTTGTGTTTTAACTTGTTTTCAAGCTTGGTTTTCTTTGGTCATTGATTCAACATGTTCATTAGCATGTTTATAAGGTCTAAGAATGACCTTTAGGTATTATACAAGGTTACACCAAGTCTAGAGCAAGTATTTGCTTAAATTGACTTTAAGGTGTTTTCTTGTGTTTTGTTTGGTTTGATTGTCTACCAAAGTTCCCTAAGGACTTAATTAGCCTTATCAAATCATAATTGAATATTATTAAGTCTTGGTAGGCTCTTTGGGTCCTAACCAAGTTCACTCCAAGCTTAGAGCATGTTTTTGCTCAAACTGTGTTTGTGGTACTTTATTGTTTTACTATGGTTTAAATTGTTCACTAATGTTTCTAAGGCACTTTTTAGCCTTAATATACCATAGTTTAATGTTTAAACAACATATCAAGGTTTGGGGTATTTCACACCTATTACTATTCATAAAGTAACATTAAATTAACTTATAAGGCAAAACTAGCTTATTCTTCTCATTTGCTTCATTCCCAGCCGACACCACATATCTTCATCCTCTCTTTTGCTTCTCCAAACCGTGGGTAACACACCAAATACAGAGGAGAACAACAATTGACATAGGTAAGCTTATTAAGCCATTTTATGTTCATTTTCTTCACAATTCTTTCCTCTTTCCATGGAGCAAAGCATCAACCATTTCCATCCATGGTTTTATGTTGTTTTGGAGGTTAAAAGAAGGGTGAATCTCAGCTGTAACAAGGGAAGGAGGTGGAGAAATCTAATCTTGTTCTTAAGGTATAAAAATGTGCTTTAAGCACTTATCTTTTTATTCCTTTAAAATACGGTTGTGAAACTCTTTTCCTAGCCTTATTATCTTCTTCTTAACATACTTATTCAGTTGGTATATCAAGAGCTTCAAGGTATAGCCAAATCCAAGCCAAAAACACCATTTTAGGCATTTTTAACAAGGTAAAAATTAGCCATCTTTTAATCTGAGTTATACCAGTTTAAAACTTGGTTTTAGTAGCTCTTTTGATGCTCTTGTTCTACTGTAAAAACAGGCCGAAGACTACTTATACTTGCCTTGGTATACTAAGGTAAATTTTACCTTGAAAATAGACATTAAACACTTCTTATGGTAAGATCTTGGTTGGAGACTAATCATGCCTTAATTGCTGTTTGAAAACATGTAAACTAAGCTGTGGAAAATTAATCTCCAAACAGCCGTGGCCAAACAAGGCCTAAACTTGACAAAAATAAGGTATAAATCACTTAAACCTTCACTTGGTATATTAATATGTGCTTATACATATGCTTATAATTTATGCCGTGAGTGAACAAGTTTATTAAGGTCTTATTTTGACCATAGGTGATTAAGGAATGGTTTAGTAAATTTTATAACTAATTAATTAACATAATTGTCAAATTTAAGACATTATGTGGAAAATTGGTAAATATGGAAAAGATATGTGTAGGGCCGAGAGTTTAATGCATTTTTGGGAATTTATGTGTAATTCATTTTATAAGCTAATGTTTGTAATAAGGCCATGTACTTTAGGCCATTTTATTTATGTATTTATAAGCTTTTATTTAAGTTTAGGTAATATATATATATTACCGCAAGGAAATGGGGTATATAGTGTAATTAAATTAAATTTGGGGGCTATATAATAATAAAGCCGAAAATTGGAGGTTTAAAGGAGTTTAAATAAAAATTATAAGATTTTATAAAGTTTTAGGGTTAAATGGTGATTTCTAGAAAATATGGGTATAAAACCATAATATATGGAGATTGATGGTCAAGGAAATATTAAGGTGGTCAACCTTGACCATATGGTAGGTTTTGACCAAATTAGATAAGTTAAATAACTTATTTAAGGTTTTATAATAAGATAAGTATTTAATTTAACAATTTTATAACATATGTGGTAAATATGTTATTACCGAAAATAAAGGGTGTATAATGGTATTATAAACACCCATGGGCTATTAGGAATTTTTTGGAATTTATTTGGCTGATTTTGGGAATTAAAATAAACTATATATGTATAATATATAGTTATTATGTCATTATGACACTTTGGAATAAAAGATGGGGTGGAAATGTAAAATACCGAGAGTATATGGTTAATAAGGGTAATTATAACCCTTAGGTGAAACTTGGTGATTTTTAGAATTATATAAGAGTATTTATTAAGATATATGTATAATGTATAGTTATAATGATATTATAAAACTATATGTTATAAATTGGGCCAAATGGCAATTATAGAAACTTGGTGGGTTAGAAAATATAATATGGAACAACATAGGGTATGTTCAGAATTTTTCAAAAAATATAACCATAGGTTATACCATTTTATAAGTTAAAAATGTTATATTATATGATATATATAACATGGTATAAATAATGGGGTGATTTTGTAAATAAAGGAAACTATGAGATATGGAAAGAATAAGGTATAAACGTATATGCCTATGCGGCAATATAATATAGTTTTGTATAAAAACTATAGGTTATAAATTAAAGGAAAGAAAATATCATATAATATGATATTAGTATATGGTATAACATTACATAATGTTATGCGGACAAAATGGAATTTAAATTAATTAAAGGGCTGTACCGAACTATAGGAGTTGGAAATATGAATTTTAGACTATGGTCTACTATGTTATAAATGTTATAACAAATATATGGTTTAGATGGAATTAATAAGTAAGGATATTCACATTAAATAATGTGACAAACTATAAATAAATAAGATTTATAAGTAAGGTATTTATTGAATAAACTTTAGGAGTTGTAATTATACAACATAAAATGTTACATAATATTAGGATAATAATCTTAATATAAGTTGTATGATATAATACAACTAATGGGAATAATCATCTAATATATGATGATAAAATGTAACATATAATATAAGAGTTTTATAACTCATGAAACTTACCTATATGGTAAATATATACTGAAATACCCCCAAACCTAGTTTGTTGTTTAAACACCTATGGTTGGAAACCATATAAGATAATGGTGGTGGTTATTACATAAAAATAGTTACAAAATATAAGTTATGAGTTTTTGAATGCAAATATAATTTGCTAAGATATGGATTATATAATACAATGTATTATAATGGATGGTGGAAAATAATACAATATAATAAGCCATGCATGCATACATGCAACTATAGGTTATATACCTAAATTTAATGGTGGATAAGATTAAAGAAATATAATGAATTAAACTTAACAGTCGAAATATTTTGACATACGAGTTTTAGTAACAAAGCCGACCGGTTTAGATAAACCCGTAACAAATAACTGTAGAAATCCAGGGATGAACTGTCGGGGTTACTTGTTATTCGGAAATACCGGACGTAGTTAGTCATGGAGACTGACTTATAGTTTTATTACCGTTTAGATTATACTTCAGACGGAGGCGCTTGACAAGCTAGTGGTCTACACTACGCATCCTAGGTCTTGGTGAACGGTATGTAAAGGGGTTTGATCCGGGTTGTCCTAAGGAATTCCTTGGGCTCGAATTTGGTTGATATCACTTGTGTGTTAAGTGTTTTGGATACATGTATGTGATTGTGTGCTACTGCATTAATTATTTATGCACGAGCGTCCTACGAGACTAACACTACGTCGACTATAGATCGACTTATATAAACATACATATACGTTATTGTGATGACAAGACGGTTACTTGATATAATACTGTAGTATTAATATTAAGTATATGGTAACCTAAGTAAAACACTTAGGAATGAGTCACGACATTGTCGGTCTCTAGAGCATGGATCTCGAACATGAATATGACCTAGATTACTTCTAGGTATGCGTGAGACCCATTGGGCAGCTAACTAATAATTATTCTCCATAAGACTAAGAGCATATCTTAAACATTATGAGAGATAGATGGTGTGAGTTGAGGTAAGGAATCCAGTGTAGTTTACGAACTACCTGGTTGCGCATTTGTGATCACTGAGGGGTTCCCGATTGGGTTCCGCTCCAGGTTTATACCCAACGAGCCCTATTTGGATCGTGGGTCAGGTGGCTACGGCCTTTTATATGGACGTCTTACGAGACAAAAGAGAATAGTCAGGGGCCTCCGGACCTCTGACAAAATGAGCACCTTTGTGTGTACGGGAGGACTACTGTCCATGGTGAGGTTATCGGGTTCTCTTAACATGACACTCAACTGGTATTAATTAAATATGGTATGGATGGGGCGTTAAAGGCTGAATTAAATTAACAAAGGATGGTGTTCGCTACGGCGTTTATTCAGTATTATTATTTGATACGTTCGATATGCAATTGTTGTTTGTGATATTTTATGACTGTTTGAATTGGATGGATGGTTGAGTGTTATGAATGTTTGGATGGTTGATTATGTATATTATACATGTATATTACAGTATTGATTACAACTGTAAAATGGTAAAGCATGAAACCAATCTAATAATTAGATGGTTTAAAATGACTAAGTGACCATTAGGGTCCAGGCCCGGCATACTCAGCGTTTATCGCTGATACTACACCATTATACAGGTTATGGATTATTGACGAAGCCGAAGTGCGGGAATAGGGTAATTAGAGTTTATTTTGATTACTGCACATGGAGTTTACTTGTATAACGATGTCAGACTGAGAATTGTATTATGGTATGGATATGTATATTCAGGATTGGGTAGACGCTCACTTGTCGACATTTGTGGTTTATGGACTTAGTATGATGTATAGGAGTTATCTCGTTATCACAACGATTAGCAGTTTGTTTATGTTGAAAGTTGGATATAGTTTGGCTTCGTTACTTGTTTGGGCGAGTAATGGCCGGTGACACCCGAGTGAGTATTGTTATTGTTATTAATTCTTCCGCTGTAAGACGTTTTATTTTTTTGCTACGTGAGAGATTATTACGTGTTTAAGGAGAGGGGTGTTACACCATCCCTCTTAAAAAGGCACAGATGGATTCGGTCTCGTCATCAAGTCCCCCTCACTGGCTGAAAACAAAGGTAAGGTAAACCTGCCCAAGATGGCTTCAAAACCCAACGATCTCCGACGGGGAAAAGTTCAAAAAGCAAAATTTTGAAAACAAGTTTCATTGGCAAAAGAAATACATTCACCTCCCTTCGTTACTGATTTGTGGATATTGTGGATACGACGGACATATTCATTCTTCATGTCACAAGCTTGGTCGTGATTTATCCTTTAACTTGTAGCGTATACATGCTCTGTCTCAAGCACGACGCAAGTGCAACCTTTATTCATCAAAGAGGGAACCCAAGTTTGCCTGGGTTCCCAAGTCTAACCAATAATATTTTTTACAGGGAGAGAAGGCCGTGGACAATGACTCTTGGTTTCCGGATAGTGGTTGCTCATGACATATGACAGGAGACCCTAACAAGTTCTGAAATACCCCGACCTTAAATATGGCGATTAAATTATCCTAATAGGTATTTAAGAGCCTAATAATGGTTAAGAAATATTCGTAAGGAAAATAAATCCAAAAGAAATAAAGAAACGCTTAAAAAGCCAAAAACGCTAAATAAGCGTTAAATAACCACAGGAGGTATGAAACCTCGGTTGGCGTACTATATGGGTTCTAAAGGCTTAATTAAGTCTAAATAAATATTAAGGAACAAATCCTGAAGAAAACGGATCCTTAAAATGGATTAAAAACACTAATGAACATTAAGGCGCGTTTTCCGAGGTAACCGGGAAAACGTGACTTTAAGCGGGTCAAATAGACTCGTAACAGTTTTGGTCAACTAAATAATCATTAATAAATATTAGTGAAGCTTTAGAGCCAATAAAATCAATAAAACGAGAAATTAGTAAAAAAACTGTCAAAAACGGGAAGTTGTGGGGTAGAAACACAAATAACCAAAACTTATGTGTCCACTTTTAAAATAAAATGTAAGCTATTTGTGTGTGTGTGGGCTGTCATCCGATGGACTCCCCCTCCCTCTCTCACACTCCCTCACACTCTCTTCTATTTACAAACAAACAAACTAATTAAAAAGCAAAAAGTAAAACACTAAAGTAACTCCCTCTCTCACACTCTCTCTCCAATTCCCTCATTCTCCTCACAACACTCACGTACACACCCATCTCCCTCACTCTCTATTTCTCCTTCCTCCATGCGACATCAATGGAGAAACAAGCAAACCCACACAAAACCTATCTTCTCTCCTCTTGTTACCCTATCAAACCTTCTCCAAAAATTATAAAAACTACACCATTGGAATCCTCTCAGCAAGAGGAACATTTCCCTCTTTTCAAAAATCGAAACGGAGAACTTTCATTTTTATGGGTATACCCCATTTGGAGCTTCAAGACCACCATTGGAACCACCTCATTCTCCTTGTTCTTGTGAGGTAAAAATCTTCTTGAAACTCCATCATTTTTCTAGCCTTAAGGGCAAAACGAAATCTGGAGCTAAACCTTTGTTTGCTTCTTTGAATGCTAGCCGATTTTGGCATTTTTGGAGAGTGGGAAAGGTTGTCCTTGAGCTATCCCAAACAGCACTTGTGCCCTTACAAGGTAAAGAAATTCCTAAACCCTAGAAAAGGTACCTTAAAAGCTTTAAGATAATTTAAGGGTTAGTATATTAATTATACTTGTTTTGTATGCTTTGGGGTGATGGGAATGGAGTTTGGCAACTCCATTCCCCACAAAACCGATTTGTGCAAGAAAAAGAGGAAGAGGAGAATTGAAAAAGGAATGGAAGGAAATACAAGCTCAAGGTAAGAGCTCCTTCTTAATGCTCAATTTAATGCATTAGTGTAAGGGGAATGGGTAAGCAAATAAAAGAACCTAAACGATTGTATTGGTATTGTAGTATTGGAAGTTTAAGTATTTGTGAGGAAGTTTGAGTATTTGTGAAATTAGTACGTGAATTGTAGGCCTTGGAGCCAAATGGTTGTGTATGAGTATTAGTATTGGTATTCGAAGAAGTATTGGTGAATGTATATTGTATTGATTGCTGGTAGGACCCTTGTATGAGTGTGGCTAGAATAGGAATGATTTTGGTGATAATGAGTATGTGTGGATAAGTGAGAATTGTAGGTGAACTATGGCAAATTTTTGGTAGGAAATGTACACTTATGGATGACTTGGTGAATGGGAGAACCAAGGTGTGTATTGGAGCTAGTAGGTATGTTTAGTAGTGATGAACAGGTAGATGTAGTATGAGAAATAAGAAGTGCAAAATCTGTAGCAAAGTGTATTAACATGCATTGGAGAAGTTAGGAAAAATTAATGCGCAAGAATGGTAAAAGAGAGTGTTGGACTTGGGTATAGATATTGTAGATGCTTGGAGATGAATTGGAATGGTAAAATGAAGTTAGAGCAAAGTGCTAAATGCAAAGAGAGGTGTAGGAATGCACAAGTGTGCAAAGTATGAGAATGTGAATGGAAATTTGTGGAATTTGAGCAAGAAGTTGAGTAGGTATTGGACCATGGATTTAAGGAGTTTTAGTGGTGTTTTAAGTGTGTTTAATTATGTACAAAACATGGGGAAAGATTTATGGAATGCTTGGAGTGGATTAAGGGTTGATTTGGGGTTGAAAAAAATCATCCCTAGTGCAGTTTTTACAGGGTCCGGACCTAGGTTATGTACCAAGTCCCGGACGACACACATAAAATTAATTCAGAGAGAGTCACACCAGCAGGTGGTCGGGACCTAGGTCCAGGACCAAGTCCGGACCAATAACAAAAATAGGCCGAGAGTTCATTCTGTGTATGGTCCGGGACCTTGGGTCCGGACCAAGTCCCGGACCAGCCCGAAATTGTTACAGAATGTGATTTTTAAGGTTCTAAACATGGGGAATTGATTAGTAATGGTTTTAGAAGTTGTTAAGCCTTGTTTGGTGACCTTTAAAGGCCCTAAGAAGTGTAAACAAGTTTGAGAAGTAATTAAGAAAGTTGTAAGTATATGAACATTGAGTTAAACCGAAACGACGGGACAACGGGGTAAGTACGGGAGTAGTAACATGTATGTATTGTAATTCTTAGTATTAATTGAACCATTTGGCATGTAGTCATTGGTTCAAGAATAAGACTCAAGGGACAAGTAAGGACTAAGGAACGAGGAGACACCGGTAAAGTAGATTCGGGGAAGGTATGATTTCTTCATGCCCTGTATCCTAATCTGGTTACCCCGATTTGTGTGCTTATTTGACCACCTAAATAAGATAAATGCATGAATCGGACTATATTGCACTTACCTGTGCTTGACTTATGTTTGCTTGATATTTATTGTCTTGAGCACTAGTTTGTATAATTCATGAAATATATGAATGATGATGAATGGTATTCGAACCTCGTATTGTATTGTGTAGTGTATTGTACCTCGTATGTATGTGTATATGTGTATTGTATTATTGTGGCTTGGATGTTGACTTGTGCTAATTCCTAACTATCTAACTCCTAACTTAAGTGAGTAAATTGGAATGAGTACAAGTCCGATATAGCTTCGGCCACGCGTGAGGATGCGGAGTCACAAGAGGTTGGCTGCAATTCCTGACTCTTAAACTGGTCCGCGGCCCAAATCCCTTAAATGGGTAGCATCCCGGATTGGTGAGTCAAGTAAATCCCGGAGGTGGGACGGTGTAGTCCCCAGGGCCGGAGGTCCCGACGACTTAACTTGAGTAAGAGTAAGTAAGTATGGATCCGTAAGTATGTATGAGTATGAGTATGTATGTGTATGTATGGAAGTAACGAGTAAAAGAGTAATCTCCACCGATTAACCCGGGTGGACCAATGAAGCTAACAAGTATCGTATGTTGTGTATGTAATGTGTATGTGTAATTCGGAAAAAGGTAAGTATGAATTAGAGTGGTGTATGTTGTATTTCTTGTATGTAATGAAGTGTATGTATGTGTGTATGCCTTGCGTAACGTATTGTAATATTGTGTATAAGAGCATGTATGCATGTATGTTTGCATGAAAACGAATTGCATGTATTCGATCAAGTGGTCGGCGTACCCTCACTAGTACGCGGGGTATGCGGTTATCATGCTCGGCGAAAGCTGACCCCTTCGGGACATTTTTTAGTGTGCAGGTACCCGAAACGAATATGGTCAAGGAAGAGACCGGAGGCACACCTTGTATTAGAAGTAAGTAGCGTGGGAGGAACGGGTAGTAAGTAGCCTCTTAGTGAGTATGTATGAACTTGGAAGGAGCATTGAAATTGTATTGGAACCTAGTAAACTCGGTTATGTATTTGTATTGTGATGATTAATGAAGGAGTAAAGTATCGAATGGAACCTTGTAGTATTCGTTGATGAACGGAGTATGTATCGTGGAAGTGTAGTACTCGGGATTCGGTCCATCAGACCGATGCTGTATGTAGAAGTAGTAGCCTTGTTAGTCACGTGGGTGACTAACGGCATTGTATCACCCATTGTACGTAAGTAAGTATCCGCTGCGTGTATCTGACGTGTAAGGAGATTGGACAGTAAGCATGTATTAATATAGGGGTGTTACAAAAAGTGGTATCAGCGCGAAGTATCGCTCTGATGACTGGAAATACCGAGTTTAGGAAATACCGAGTTAGGAATTAGAAGCTTAGGGCTATGGGCTGAGTGATAGCATTAGAGAGATGCTAATTAGGAACTCCCGGGAGTACCGATACCTACAATACCAGTCCCACCCGCCGCAAACCCCACTGTATAACTGAGAAAGGACGCCAGAGAGAAGAAAAGTCTTCTCATACACGGGGACACCCGATCTGGCAGTTGTGAAGCAATCACACGTTAAACAAGAACCGACACATGGTAGATTCCAAGAACTGGAAGTCCCAGGGATGGATCCCGGTTGAACCACAACACAACACGTAATAGCGGTAGGATGAGCACTCCAACCACGAGGAGGCTATAACATACAACAGCATGGGGCGACCTGCTTAGCAGTCGTGAAACCTAGCTAGTCAACCAACAGCAGGACAGAAGCACTAACCGTGCAACGGAATGAAAAAGGAGCAGTAACGGAACCCGAGACAAGTCTACGGGATAGTAATACTTGAATAATACCACTAACGGTATGCTAGCCGACTAAGGACATAGTCGGGAGCAGTTGACTCCAGAATTACAACGCCACTAAGGTTGCAATACCTGGCCAACATAGCTCAGACAACTACAAGAACAACCATGAGATATAAACCAATAGGACTACAAGCGTAGTACCTAAACAAGGAAGGCTCAGTAACCACCACAGATGAGTGGGATGAGCCACAAGGAACGACACTAAACCAAATAGAGTGGGAATCTCCATTGGGAAGGATTGGAGAGTACCCAGATCTACGACAGCCATGTCTAGACCACCAAGAAGCTACCTAAAGGATCGAGTATACCAACTATAGATCAACAGATCAAGGGAAGAGTCAACAAGACTATCAAATACAAGTAGAAACCATACCAAGATGGTATAGGATTATCCAAAAACCACCGATACCACACACTTGCCAGGCAAGTGCAGTAAAGACAGAGATATGTAAAGGAACACTAACACGTCCCAAGTACATAGTAATGTACGGTGACTGTAACGAAACAACCACAGGATCACACATCCTAACAACCAGACGTATGGAACCTTGGAAAGCCTAGCGGCCCGACTACAGTATTTAGAACATACCAGTCAGCAGAAGCTAGACTTGGTCAAAATTTCGAACATGGCTATGCCATGAGGAACTTCTTTTAACACCGAACCATAGTTTTCAAACCAAGTTTCTTTCAAAACCACAACCCTCTTTTAAAAAACTTGGATTTTAAAACCAGACCAACAGCATTATGGTGAGTATCATAGGATGATACAAGAGGAGTTGGCAACAGAATACTTCACCTAGGCGTGTGACGAACACTACGAGTATACCCGTTACGGGATGTGGGACAACCGCACTCCGAAGGAGCTTGTGGGCCCGACATATAGTTGGGTAAGTGGTAACGTATCAACATGGTACCCCACGTATGTATACATGTAGTGTACGACACACGGGAAGTAGTCAACTCCGTTCTACGGACCATCAGTAAGTTCAAACCAAGACAGCTGGACACCTCAGAGGATCAAGCATAAAGGAACTCAGAGAATCCATCTGAAGATGAGGAATAAGAACTAGGAAGTGCAAAGAGCACATGCTAGTAAGTATAGACATTGGATATGTCTCAAATAATCCAAGCAATTACCTGACAGCTGGATGGGATGCCCAGCCTAAACACATTAAGGCGAATGCCTAACGTGAACCTAAAAATACTCAACAAACGGGGCGGAACTCCAAGAGCAATCACAAGGTTACCACGAAGCACAATCCATCATCGGAGAAGATATATAACCCTAGACACAAGCACTAGGAGCAAGTGTAAACAGTCTACCCGAGAACGGGAGACGTTATAACCCAAAAGGGGACGACCCCAAGTACAATACCATAAGACGGTTAAGAGGACAACACACGTTGTAACCATTAGTCGGACGTAACGGCACAACTACCAACACCCAGGAGTGATCCTTGAAGGGTGTCTGCGTTAACAACAGGTTGAACAAGTATAATGACATGAGCACGGGAGCTAAAACGAACATTCGGTTAGGACACCGAAGGGATCTCACTTAACAGGAAATACCCTAAATTACCTGAAGGCCCGAACTAACACCAGATTGCTTAAAGGGTCTCCTATGAACGGAAGCGTGATGTCACGACTTACCATGGAGCCCAGCAACACCTCCAACCCGTGATGGTATACAAGGAGGGGAAACAGACATAAGCAGCTTGCAAAGAGCATAGCTCGCAGCAATACGGCTTGAAATCCATCAACCAGCTATGTTATGTAAACCTTAATGGTTGCATAACCCACACCATTTGAGAGCAAGACTTGCAAGAGATATTATCTCATACGACAAGAAATTAACAACTGGACCATCAGTTTAAACCCAACACCCTGAGTGGCCTGGAGTAATGGCCACCTCAGTGTCACTGTTACTAGAGCACCAGTCTAGTATACAGTTGAAACTTTTAATTACCTTCATGCCTTCTGTAGCAATGGTAGCACAGAGGCATAAGAACCATGATAATGCCAACAGTGGCCTAGTCCACACTTGGACACTGCGAGAAACCCGAGGAAAGGTACCTCTTGTTAACCAAAGACCACCGATGTGGTGGAGATGTGAGCCCTTAGTAACGGCTTCCATCTACTATAACAATAAAACCTACGCAATAGATATTGTCAAGGGGCCATGGAAAAAGGAAATGAGATTTTCCAAACCATTACGACTTAAGGAGTAAGCATACTCCATATGCACTCAAGCATGTAGTGGACCATTGTGTAAACACCAACATAGCAAACCTTGTCATTAGACCTATGAGTGGAGACAAACCCTCAACAAGAACTTTCATTATCAATGACAGAGTAAACTACACAGCTAGAGCCTATCATTAGTGCTCAGCACTGGAAAGACAGTAATTGTCAAAACAATCAATGTGAATACACATTGAAAACCATGAATGACCAACGCTCAAGAGAGCTAGTAACCCGATAAATTACTTTATCCATTGTCAACCAAGACACTTGGTAAATTGTATCACAAATGATGATAGAATGTGAGGTAAGCTAACCTACACATGAAACCTAATTGGAAACAGAACATCTCCACAATGGGAAGATGATAACGTGCAGTATTCTACGACAACGTCATACACACGAACACTAGGAACCTCCTAGTGTATTTACACCATAAGGAAATGGTGCCAACGACAATGGCAATGAGTAAAGACGAACTACCACAATAACAGAAACAGTAAAGACAATGTTGTACAGTGAGTAAGAACACGGTGCGCAACAAGCGACCGCTATGAAGAAGTAGCAGATAATGACACGGAGTATAAGTATGAAACGACAGACAAAAATATTCTTTCCTATCACATAAGTGACTTACTGCCAAGCGTTTACGCCTCTGCACTCTGTATGACTGAGTGTTTTGGCATTGCACTTGTTCAGCTAATGATCTAATGAGATGGTTAGGGATATAGAGAATGTAAACCGTAGTAAATCCTTCCTTTCACGACAAACATGGCAAACCAGTTAAGCAACCTTAGCAACAAACCGTGTGGCCTAAGGCCAAAGAAGCACGAAGAGTGTAAAGCACACTAGCAATCACAAGATGTAAATTCCATTGGAATAAAAGGCGAAAGGAGACTTAAGAAAGTCACTAGGACCGACGCATATCAATGCAAGGTCATACAAGTAAAGAATACTTGTACTGAACCAGAAGAACTGGTGTGTAATCCAGAAGTCATTGATAGTAGAGGAAGCACTATAACTGAATAGTGGCTTAGCCTCGCCAACAATAAGTTGGAAGAACTTAACGAATAATCGTGAGAGTACGGATAGTATGTATAATAGATTACCAGGAAGCTGGGTATAGTCTAAACTCGTTGAGTTCAAAGGCGGTAAAAAGAATACCACACTTGTGTATAAACCTTATCCCCGCAATAAAAGGGATAGAAGGCGAGGAGTAACACATCTATAATAACCAAAGAGTGAATGAAGCACTAAGGTTATCAGGGTCGCGCAGCAGAAGCTAGTGGGCCCTAGCTAAGAAATGTAATACACCCAGTAAGTATGCGAGATTGGCTATTAATGCCTTAAAGCCTAATAGACTAGAACCAAATTGATTTTGAGTTAAATAAACTCATATAGGAATTCTTGGTGCAAAGACTAAACCATTGGTATGGTTGAGACCCTTTGACCAGAGCATATTGTATAATGTACCGTAGTGAAGCTAAACGCTTCAGTTTGCCCAAACTGATTAAACCAATGTTTAATAATAATAACATATGGCAGATTACGTGGGCGTAATCCCTTTTAAGGGGGGTAGAGCGAAAACCGCTTAATGGAAGTTTTATGAATAAAACACTTAAACCGTAATGTGCATAGCACAAATGAGAATCAAATTGATGATTGATACTATGTTAAATAAACATAAGTACTCATTCATATTGTAATTATGGTAACTAGGCATTAAACATGCAAATACCATAGGAGGAACGTACCTATCTGGTAACACCAGCGTAAGAGTATTAGTAAAAGAAAAGTAATGAGTAGTGGACGGAGCTCCACAAGTATTGTAACCCTTAAAGAAGTAGTACGAATGGATTAAGAGTAGTAGAGGAATGTAGCCATGAGTAGTGTATTCGTAAGTACGTCATTTGAAGTGAATTGGGAACAACTGAATTTCATAAGTACTGTAGTCCTTAGCTAGAATAATTGAGATGAAGGAGAGTAGTGAATGGAAGTAGTAACAGTCGATGAAATGAGTATTTAGGTATTGAATCTTGAAGCAAATATTTGGAAGTAGAGCGAGGATGATCGATGGACTGAATTCCATCCTTTGGAGATGTGTGAATTTGTAATCATGACTAGGAAGAGTAAAAAGATAGAAAATTGAAATAATCAAACTATCTGTTTGTTTGAAACTGATGTGGGAAGTCGAACTTGATCCTGATCAGATCGAGGGAAACCGAACACAAATTGGGGTTGAAAGATAGTTCAACACTGATGCTGATCACATCAGGGTCGAACGATTCTTGAAGCTCCCCTTAAGTGGTCACAAGAATCACATAGGATAGAAGTAATGAATATAAATTGGAATTTGGAGTTGTATGTTTTAGAAATTTTTTAATTGGTAGTGGTGAAAGAATTTCCTTGGCATGAGAATGAGGATCTGCTAGAAGTGTGTATCGAAGAAGATAGTAAGGTAGTATGTTGTATTATTCCAAGGGCAGCGGGACATAGAGGAGTCCCGTGTCTAGATGACCTGAGTGCCTGCGGGATTGGAATGTGTATTGCATTGCTTCGGGAATAGCTTTGCATTGTATGTATGTATAAATTGGTAATGAGGAACCGGATGGTTGGTAGCAATGTGGATTGGAGTAATTATAGTACATTTGGATGGTATGGTATGTAGAAACCCTGAGTAATGGATTTGGGAATTAGTAAGGAGGAAGAATGTATGACCGTAGTATTAGACATGTAAGAACGAGTAAGCATTGTAAACTTATAACCTCGAACAACTTTGAGGACAAAGTTCTTAAGGGGGGTAGATTGAAATACCCCGACCTTAAATATGGCGATTAAATTATCCTAATAGGTATTTAAGAGCCTAATAATGGTTAAGAAATATTCGTAAGGAAAATAAATCCAAAAGAAATAAAGAAACGCTTAAAAAGCCAAAAACGCTAAATAAGCGTTAAATAACCACAGGAGGTATGAGACCTCGGTTGGCGTACTATATGGGTTCTAAAGGCTTAATTAAGTCTAAATAAATATTAGGGAACAAATCCTGAAGAAAACGGATCCTTAAAATGGATTAAAAACACTAATGAACATTAAGGCGCGTTTTCCGAGGTAACCGGGAAAACGTGACTTTAAGCGGGTCAAATAGACTCGTAACAGTTTTGGTCAACTAAATAATCATTAATAAATATTAGTGAAGCTTTAGAGCCAATAAAATCAATAAAACGAGAAATTAGTAAAAAACTGTCAAAAACGGGAAGTTGTGGGGTAGAAACACAAATAACCAAAACTTATGTGTCCACTTTTAAAATAAAATGTAAGCTGTTTGTGTGTGTGTGGGCTGTCATCCGATGGACCCCCCTCCCTCTCTCACACTCCCTCACACTCTCTTCTTATTTACAAACAAAAAACTAATTAAAAAGCAAAAAGTAAAACACTAAAGTAACTCCCTCTCTCACACTCTCTCTCCAATTCCCTCATTCTCCTCACAACACTCACGTACACACCCATCTCCCTCACTCTCTATTTCTCCTTCCTCCATGCGACATCAATGGAGAAACAAGCAAACCCACACAAAACCTATCTTCTCTCCTCTTGTTACCCTATCAAACCTTCTCCAAAAATTATAAAAACTACACCATTGGAATCCTCTCAGCAAGAGGAACATTTCCCTCTTTTCAAAAATCAAAACGGAGAACTTTCGTTTTTATGGGTATACCCCATTTGGAGCTTCAAGACCACCATTGGAACCACCTCATTCTCCTTGTTCTTGTGAGGTAAAAATCTTCTTGAAACTCCATCATTTTTCTAGCCTTAAGGGCAAAACGAAATCTGGAGCTAAACCTTTGTTTGCTTCTTTGAATGCTAGCCGATTTTGGCATTTTTGGAGAGTGGGAAAGGTTGTCCTTGAGCTATCCCAAACAGCACTTGTGCCCTTACAAGGTAAAGAAATTCCTAAACCCTAGAAAAGGTACCTTAAAAGCTTTAAGATAATTTAAGGGTTAGTATATTAATTATACTTGTTTTGTATGCTTGGGGTGATGGGAATGGAGTTTGGCAACTCCATTCCCCACAAAACCGATTTGTGCAAGAAAAAGAGGAAGAGGAGAATTGAAAAAGGAAGGAAGGAAATACAAGCTCAAGGTAAGAGATCCTTCTTAATGCTCAATTTAATGCATTAGTGTAAGGGGAATGGGTAAGCAAATAAAAGAACCTAAACGATTGTATTGGTATTGTAGTATTGGAAGTTTAAGTATTTGTGAGGAAGTTTGAGTATTTGTGAAATTAGTACGTGAATTGTAGGCCTTGGAGCCAAATGGTTGTGTATGAGTATTAGTATTGGTATTTGAAGAAGTATTGGTGAATGTATATTGTATTGATTGCTGGTAGGACCCTTGTATGAGTGTGGCTAGAATAGGAATGATTTTGGTGATAATGAGTATGTGTGGATAAGTGAGAATTGTAGGTGAACTATGGCAAATTTTGGTAGGAAATGTACACTTATGGATGACTTGGTGAATGGGAGAACCAAGGTGTGTATTGGAGCTAGTAGGTATGTTTAGTAGTGATGAAGAGGTAGATGTAGTATGAGAAATAAGAAGTGCAAAATCTGTAGCAAAGTGTATTAACATGCATTGGAGAAGTTAGGAAAAATTAATGCGCAAGAATGGTAAAAGAGAGTGTTGGACTTGGGTATAGATATTGTAGATGCTTGGAGATGAATTGGAATGGTAAAATGAAGTTAGAGCAAAGTGCTAAATGCAAAGAGAGGTGTAGGAATGCACAAGTGTGCAAAGTATGAGAATGTGAATGGAAATTTGTGGAATTTGAGCAAGAAGTTGAGTAGGTATTGGACCATGGATTTAAGGAGTTTTAGTGAGTGTTTAAGTGTGTTTAATTATGTACAAAACATGTGGAAAGATTATGGAATGATTGGAGGTGGATTAAGGGTTGATTTGGGGTTGAAAAATCATCCTAGTAGCAGTTTTAGCAGGGTCCGGGACCTAGGTTATGTACCAAGTCCCGGACCGCACTTAAAATTAATTCGAGAGTCACACCAGCAGGTGGTCCGGGACCTAGGTCCAGGACCAAGTCCCGGACCAATAACAAAAAATAGGCCGAGAGTTCATTCTGTGTATGGTCCGGGACCTTGGGTCCGGACCAAGTCCCGGACCAGCCCGAAATTGTTACAGAATGTGATTTTAAGGTTCTAAACATGGGGAATTGATTAGTAATGGTTTTAGAAGTTGTTAAGGCCTTGTTTGGTGACCTTTAAAGGCCCTAAGAAGTGTAAACAAGTTTGAGAAGTAATTAAGAAAGTTGTAAGTATATGAACATTGAGTTAAACCGAAACGACGGGACAACGGGGTAAGTACGGGAGTAGTAACTATGTATGTATTGTAATGCTTAGTATTAATTGAACCATTTGGCATGTAGTCATTGGTTCAAGAATAAGACTCAAGGGACAAGTAAGGACTAAGGAACGAGGAGACACCGGTAAAGTAGATCTCGGGGAAAGGTATGATTTCTTCATGCCCTGTATCCTAATCTGGTTACCCCGATTTGTGTGCTTATTTGACCACCTAAATAAGATAAATGCATGAATCGGACTATATTGCACTTACCTGTGCTTGACTTATGTTGTGCTTGATATTTATTGTCTTGAGCACTAGTTTGTATAATTCATGAAATATATGAATGATGATGAATGGTATTCGAACCTCGTATTGTACTTGTGTAGTGTATTGTACCTCGTATGTATGTGTATATGTGTATTGTATTATTGTGGCTTGGATGTTGACTTGTGCTAATTCCTAACTATCTAACTCCTAACTTAAGTGAGTAAATTGGAATGAGTACAAGTCCGATATAGCTTCGGCCACGCGTGAGGATGCGGAGTCACAAGAGGTTGGCTGCAATTCCTGACTCTTAAACTGGTCCGCGGCCCAAATCCCTTAAATGGGTAGCATCCCGGATTGGTGAGTCAAGTAAATCCCGGAGGTGGGACGGTGTAGTCCCCAGGGCGGCGGAGGTCCCGACGACTTAACTTGAGTAAGAGTAAGTAAGTATGGATCCGTAAGTATGTATGAGTATGAGTATGTATGTGTATGTATGAAGTAACGAGTAAAAGAGTAATCTCCACCCGATTAACCCGGGTGGACCAATGAAGCTAACAAGTATCGTATGTTGTGTATGTAATGTGTATGTGTAATTCGGAAAAAGGTAAGTATGAATTAGATGGTGTATGTTGTATTCTTGTATGTAATGAAGTGTATGTATGTGTGTATGCCTTGCGTAACGTATTGTAATATTGTGTATAAGAGCATGTATGCATGTATGTTTGCATGAAAACGAATTGCATGTATTCGATCAAGTGGTCGGCGTACCCTCACTAGTACGCGGGGTATGCGGTTATCATGCTCGGCGAAAGCTGACCCCTTCGGGGGACATTTTTTAGTGTGCAGGTACCCGAAACGAATATGGTCAAGGAAGAGACCGGAGGCACACCTTGTATTTAGAAGTAAGTAGCGTGTGAGGAACGGGTAGTAAGTAGCCTCTTAGTGAGTATGTATGAACTTGGAAGGAGCATTGAAATTGTATTGGGAACCTAGTAAACTCGGTTATGTATTTTGTATTGTATGATTAATGAAGGAGTAAAGTATCGAATGGAACCTTGTAGTATTCGTTTGATGAACGGAGTATGTATCGTGGAAGTGTAGTACTCGGGATTCCGGTCCATCAGACCGATGCTGTATGTAGAAGTAGTAGCCTTGTTAGTCACGTGGGTGACTAACGGCATTGTATCACCCATTGTACGTAAGTAAGTATCCGCTGCGTGTATCTGACGTGTAAGGAGATTGGACAGTAAGCATGTATTAATAGTAGGGGTGTTACAAGTTCACGATTCTCTCTCAACACTATAGAGGAAAAGTCACTTTCGGTGACAATGCTCGTGGAGAAATCATTGGTATTGGAACCGTTGGAAATCCCTCCTCGTTCAAAATAGAAAATTTAAATCTAGTAGATGGTCTAGGACACAGTCTCCTAAGTATCTCTCAAATATGTGATCTCTCTAATGTTGTTCTCTTTTCGGCATCAGACTGCAAAATCTTTAATGACCAAACAGGGCTTCTCAAAGCTACTGGAATAAGGGTGAATAACCTTTACAAGCTGTCTCTTGAAAACCCTAACCTAGATGGAATTCTTTGTCTTGGTGTACAGGATCAAAATCAGTCTTTATGGCACTCCCGATTGGGTCATGCTCATGGCAAGTTACTGAACAAATTAAAAAAATGGTAATCTAGTTGTTGGCCTTCCTAGAGAACTGTTAAAAACAGTTCTAGTTGTTGGCGTTCTCTATAGTATGCTCTATTTTGGAATACTGCGATTAACAGTTCTCTATACTAACTTATAACTACTGTTAATGCCATGATACACAACTGTTATTAACAGTTATCGAACACCTTATCAGACTATTATTATTAACAGTTGTCTATTACATTTTCAGAATCTATTTTGTTATGATTTAAGAACTATTAGAAACAGTTGTCTATGGTCAGAAACACTTCATATATCAATATTATTTGACAACTGTTACAAACAGTTGTCTTTTAACACAATGCGAGACATGTAAACGCTATTGACAACTGTTAATAACAGTTTTCTATAGTCAAATTCAACCAAAAAATGCTACAATTCACATCTGTGATTAACAGTTCTCTTTTGTAAAATAACAGTTTTCTAAAGCATCTTGTTCTAACAGCATTACACCTATTTGGGCAATCCATAATGACACATGTCTTAGCCATAATCCTGTAGAAATAGCATAATAATCCACAATTACACTTGTTCCAGCCCTAATGTTGTGGACACAACAATATATAATCCACAATAGCTAGAAACTCCAACTAAAACACTATCCATAAACAAAACATAAGTCTTCTATCACCATGTCAACAAAACATACAACGCCTAAGCATAATTCAAGTGTATTTTGCAATCCAGATGCACATTCATCTAGCAAAAGATTCAACCTATCAAATAGATGTCTTGAGAGTCATCATTGTCATACTACATGCTACACTTGATCAGTACTATAAAAAAACAATCAAACTCTGAATCCAAATGCTTCTGCATAAAAGCTGCCCATTGCTCTCGAATGTAGCTCGTACACTCTACCGTTGTACCCGCACAAGTACTTGAAAGGACAATAAAAAATAGTATTAGCTCATTACCTAATAAATATCATTATATATGCATTTGATAGTGTATAATGAATCTGTTTACCTCTATAGGAACAATTCTTTTCTGTTGTCTATAATCTCCTTCATGAATCTCATCACGTAATAACCACAAGCAATGCTTTCACTTGGCAGTCTTGGGCACTACAAAAACAGAAGGACAAGAATAACACATTATTATACATCATCTATACTACAATGATTTCACTATTCTGATTTTGATCCATACAGCTTCAACCCATAATAATAGACAAGCATTAGATACAGCACACTTCACATTGTTTATATTTTTAGTAAAGATCAATGATGAAACTAAAGTAAAGAATAGAAGAAAAAACTGAGTGCAATTATCAGGAAAGGAGAACGAGAAGTAGACATAAGGGCTGCCAAGCAAACTGTTTCCACATGAAGAAAGAAACCCAAGCAGATAAACGACACAACTACAAGAAAATTTGTGTTTGTTTTCATGTGGAAGTATGTTATTATGTTTTAGGTGAACACAGAAACAGATCAGTTTGCCTGAAATGAAAGAAGAGGAAACATGATAAAGGATTATAAGATAACACTCATATACATTTCTATTGCTTGTGCTAGAAATGATTAGCAAGATAACACTGATTACATTTCACAATGTGTAGCTATAAACACCTGGGCAGGGCGTTGGACCACAAAGCAAGGGGAACTTTAATCGAAAGTAAGGAAGAAGAACAACAAGAACGATAGGCATCTGACATTAAAGAATAATTTAAACCCACGGTTTGGGTTACTCCTCTTTCATTACTTTCACATCAGAGCAATTTAAACTAGAAAGATAAATCTCCCTGACATTAATTAGAACAACAAAGCTACAAATCTAAATTAGATACCTTGATTATATTCCACTTCACATGTTTGTGTTGCTATTTATCACCACCATGCATCCTAATTAGAAACAAGAAACATGAGTTAACTGAGTAAGAAAAAGATTAAAAATTCAATAACCCGATGAACTCAACAACAAATACTGCACAGGGAGATGGGGTACTCTTGCTCTGAGAAACTATAGCTTAGTGAGTTGATGGTGTGATAGTGAAATCTGTCAACATGAAAAACACAATTTCTTAATAAGTATAACTTGAAAATATCATAATTAACCAGAGAGGCTAGGCAAGGCCTCAATCAAAGAGTTCGTTAAATGTTATATAAATTGTAAAATCTCATTAGTAGTCAGACCAATATTAGGTTTGTTTATGGCAGTGTTAATATCTAGTAGCCTAGTTTTTGGTTTTCGGAGATAGTATAACTATTTAATCTTTCAAAGATAGTTATAAATATTGTCAAAATTTTCAGTTTATTTCCTTTCCCCATCTGTTTCAGTGAATAAAAAAAATTAAAGCTTGCAACTGCTCGTACATCTTTAAATTTGCGCAATGCTACAACCTTAAGGTCATTCAAAAGAAAGGAAGATTAGATCCACAATTTTTTCATCAACATGAACATAAGTCGCTAAACAAAAAACAGTTTGCTTAGACATGCTAGGCAATTTCCTAAAGTTACTAGTGATAAACACAAAACTGCCATAAAAATACACAAAACTACATCATTAGAAATAATAGGAGCGCCTATAAGAGCTGATACAAACTAATGATAAACATCAATATGGTGTGCTGATAAAAAATTGATTATCAAACTGGTGGGCTGGAGAAAGAAGTGGTGGAACGCAATAAGATGGTTAGTGTGATTATTTGTAAAGATAAGAGACAAAGAATATTAAAATGTTCAGATCAACTTTTGTATTATCATCTAACTCCTTTGTATATACTGTTCATACGTTTTCTTGCTGGTTTGAGTATCGTTTAAAGAAAGTTTGTTGAGTAATACCAAAGTTCCCTCCGCACCATTGTATGTTTCACACTTGCATCAAATATTAGCTCTGACTTCTGGTTGGGAGATAATACATTCTAATTGTGTATGCAACCAACTATCTCTTTTCTGTTCAATAGATATTTAGCTTTAACATTTACTAAATCATGCCAAATCGTTATGATCGATCACAACAACTTTGCAGGTTGCAGAATCCATTTCAGTGATGGCTTAGAAGAAGTTTATGACAACTATATTTGGCTATTCATGCACCAGATGCTCTAAAAATGCTAGGAGAACAAGTAGCATATGAAGAATTGAGAATACTTGGATTATATCAATATGTCTACAAGTGCTTGTTTACTCTCTTATGGCATTTTTAACCTGGGACATATTTACCAGATTTGATACAATGCACTGAAGTATTTTACCAATCGTTTTTCAGTTAGCTCAAGTTTGACAATGTGCTGCGGCAAGTGATCCTTATTAAATGTATTCTTCAGATAGTGTCCCTGGATACTTCTATCATTGAAATGAAATTTAAGAACTGCACTACTTGTCTTCCAAGGAAGAGGAGGTACTGCTCACTTAGTATTCAAACTGGTTAAGATAGTTATGGCTTCAGGTTTTTAACAATGTAGGATTGACAATTGAGGTTGCTAAATGGCAACAAATGAGACTTTTGCTCCATTCGCACGTAGAATTCATGTCAGCATGCATTGAAGCCGAAGGAGCAGTTTAGTCTCATGAAGCTAAAGATGTTGAAGCAAATTCATGAGATCAAGGACTTTCTCTTGACTGCAGAGAGGAAGGATGCCCGATCGGTTAAGATCAAGAAGAGCAAGGATGTAGTGAAGTTCAAGGTTCGCTGCTCCAAATACCTCTACACTCTCTGTGTGTTTGACGCTGAGAAGGCTGCTAAGTTGAAGCAATCCCTGCCCCCAGGTTTGAGCGTTCAGGATCAGTAGAAGGAAGAATAGTGAAAGAAGCTAAAGAGCACAGAGGGAAGACTGCAACATTACGATGAAGCATCTTCTTTTGAGGGTTTTTTTTATATAACTTTAGACAATTTATTTTCATTATTGTAGCAAATGTTAAATTTTTTGCCGTAAAACTTTGCTTATGCTAGTATATGCCGGATGATTTCTTTGGCTTCGTGGTAATGATCAAATCAATCTTGGCAAAATAGAAATTAGTAATCTCTATAAAGAGAATTATAAGTTACTGATGCCATGTATGTGGTGGATATTACCGTGTTTCAATATATGCAAATTCCTGTTTTGTAAATTAATACTCCACAAGTTTTAACCATAAACTCACTAGAGTATACACTCATTTACGTTACCAAATCAGAGCAATTTCACTGTCTCTCAATGAGCATGCCACAACAATATATGATATTTCACTGTAAAAAAACCTAATCAAAGCAATTTCAGGTGTGCCAACAATTAGTCTACAATGTCTAGTGATTAGGGTTCTAACCTGTAGTAGATTGAGCGATTTGGACGGTGGCCGGCAACCATGAACGAACAGAACAGGGGATGGAGACCACGAATGAGTTCGAGCGACATGGATGACGACTGTGAATAAATTTGAGTGTCAGGAACGGCAAAACGAGAGCAATGCAGTAGTGAAAACTTGGTGGCTATGACGAAGAGTGCAGCTGATTAATTCATGAGAGTTTCTGAAGTACGAGGTATAAGATTCCATATTTAGGGAATTTAGAACAGAAGAAATGTATAGACAGTTTGGAGGTGCGTACGCATGAAGGGAGAAGAGAAGGCAGGTGAGTATCTGTGTAGCGGCATTTTAGCGAATTACTGAGCAGGAGATACCGCGCCCACTAGCTGCGTCCAAACAGGGACACCAAAGGTATATGCTAGAATCATGAGGGTATTACATCATTTGGTCTGAAAAATTAAGACCTCCGCGCCCCTTTGTTCAAAATCAAAACAGTTGTATAGCTACTTTAAGAAAAAAAATATTATACCAGTTGTAATATCTAATGTTTTAGTAACCTATTTGCTCAAATTCATCAAAGACTACTATAATTTTTAAACAGTTGTTGAAGACTTAGGTTTGCAGATGATTGCCTCCTCAGTGAAAGTAGCGATGCAGAGATACTAGGCGCGATACAGAAAGATGTTCCAGCTCGAGTACCTCTGCAGAAGCATCTGTCCACGATCTCCTGTATGCCAAGAAGCGCGACATTGCTGAAGTAGTTGCAGAAATCTCGCATCGTTGGAGCAGTAGCAAGACGTGAGATCGTGACGCACAAGGAGGACCATAACTCCGATACTTGCGGAACCAACCCAAGGAGTCGTTACACTTGAAGACTCCACCAAAGATTTAGGAGATAGTTGACAAGTATATAAGCATGCGAATGTAATTAGTTAAAGTGTGCATTCGAGATTATTCAGAGAGATACACCGTCCTTGAGAGAGAAAATATTCTTGAGAGATCTTAGTGAGATAGTGTCAATTAGCTTAGGTATTTATTACCTAGAGAGCACACATAAGAACATTCCCCTTTACTCCTTGTGACGCATTGATCAAAGCCGAGAGAGTAGAGCGAGTGTTGGATGAGACAGAATACTTCTGTCGAATCCCAAGATAGGAAGCTAGGTTGTAATTCACATTGAGTTTCAATACAAGCAGAATCCTATCTTGTTAAGTTTAAACAAAAGCTTTCGCGTTACTTTTACACACCTTTATTCTTCAAGTAGGGTTGGTCTGAGGTGTCAATCTCGGTCAGCACCCGATCCCTTCAAGTGGTATCAGAGCCTGCGTTGGCTGACAAATCTCTCAAAATGGCGGAAATCTCAAACAACAACAACAACAACAGAATGCAAGTGGAGAATCCAAAGCTAACTTCCACAAACTACAACATGTGGAAAAACGAGATGGAGTCACACCTCCAGTCCTTGAATCAACAACTCTGGACGGTAGTGACGAAAGGCAACTTCCCAGTACCTGAAGGGAAAGATCCTAGCTCCTATACTGCTGAGGAGCGCAGATGCGTTGAGCTAAATGCCCAAGCCGTACGAGTCATCTACACCAGTCTCTCTCCACCTGAAAGAAGAAGAGTGTATCACATCAAAGTAGCCAAAGACATCTGGGATCACCTTCGAGCTGTTCGAAGGAAATACTGAGCTTCGAAAATCAAAGATACAAGAACTGAAGATGGACTACGAAAACTTCGTAGGAAAGCCTGGAGAATCCCTCAGCGACATGCTCGCTCGATTTACTGAACTCACCGCTACTATGGAAGAGCTACAGATTGGAGAGTCAAATGAAAACATCAACAACAAATTTCTGGACAGTCTGGGTGAGGAATGGACCGAGAGCGTTATCTCCACGAAGGCGTCCAAAAGTCTAGAGAAATGGACTCTGACCGACTTGGGATCCTATCTTCAGTCCATCAACAAGTACAAGATGAATATCAAAAACAGAGGTAATAATTCTCACCCAAACCATGCTGTTTCGTTTTCCAATGTGAATCAAGCTTTGCAGGTAAAGACTACGCCCAGCCAGATAGCAGCTCACCAGAATGAGTCATTCCACTATGACGCTAACTCTCCAAATCAGGAGTTAATCCAGCAGCTTTGGGACACTCTGATTGACGGCATAATAGAAGAAGGATCAGCGAACACCTTCGAAGACATGGCCATGCTGGTCAAGAACTTTAAGAGATTCATGCGAGATGATCAGAAGGGAACAATCCAAACAGGTTCAGTCAAAATCAAAACCGACAATATCAATCCTACAATCGTAATCAGCAAGGTACTACGGGAACTGGAGACCGAGTATGCTTCAAATGCCTGAAGCCGGGGCACTACGCCAACAACTGTCCTCTCAAGAAGAAAGATGATCGCGAGCAATCATCACTAATGGCAAATTCAGCATGGGGAGACTCTGACTCAGAAGAACCTGAGATAGGAACGTCAAGCCTAATATGCCTCATGGCTCACAAAAGTAAGGTATGCAAGAGTCCCTCTTCAGAGGTAACTGAATATTTCTCAGATTCATGTGCTATTCCCTCTTTAGATTTATCTACTTACTACATCGACCCAAATCATCCTGAATTTGAATTAACTGAAGAACAAGACAGGATAGCCTCTCTTTATGAAGAAATCCATGTGCTAAAAGGTCATGTCAACAACGATCGTCTAAAATTACAAAAATCTGAAGAAAAGGCCGAACGACTTGAAAAAGAGCTAAAAGATGCTCACAACCTCATCAACTCCTTACAAAATCAAGTCTCTTCTCTACAGAAAAATCGTTCCAAAATTCCACAAAAATTCTTCAAACCAATCACCTTTGTTCGTGAGGTTGCTGCAATGCAAAAGCCAAAATTCTTTGAAAACGAACTCCGTGAGTCAAAAGAAAGACAAGTTCGACTTGAGAAAGAGGTGATTCCTGAACATCGCCCTTAAAAAGGCACGGATGGAATCGGTCTCATCATCTAATCCTCCTCGTTGGCTGAGAAATAAAGGCAAAGTAAACCTACCAAAAATAGCCACAAAACCCAATGATCTTCAAAGAAGGAAACTCCAAAAGAAAAATTTGAAAACAAATTCCGTTGGCAAAAGAAGTACGTTCATCTACCTTCTTTATTAATTTGTGGTTACTGTGGTTACGACGGGCATATTCACTCCTCGTGTCATAAGCTTGGCAAAGATTTGTCTTTTAATATGCAACGTTTACATACTCTGTCTAAAGCACGAGATGGTTATAGCTCTCTTTCAAAGAGGGAACCCAAGTTCGCCTGGGTTCCCAAGTCTAACTTTTGATTATCTTGTAGGGAGAGACCGTGGACAATGACTCTTGGTTTCTGGATAGTGGATGCTCACGACATATGACAGGAGACCCTGACAAGTTCACGACTCTCTCTCAACACAACGGGGGGAAAGTCACTTTTGGCGACAATGCTCATGGTGAAATCATTGGTATTGGAACCGTCGGTAATCCCTCTCTCTTTAAAATAGAAAATGTTAATTTAGTAAATGGACTTGGACACAGCCTTCTAAGTATCTCTCAAATCTGTGATCTCTCTAATGTTGTTCTTTTCTCGGCCTCTGACTGCAAAATTTTTGACGAGCAAACAGGTCTTCTGAAAGCCACTGGTATAAGGGTGAACAATCTTTATAAGCTATCTCTTGAAAACCCTAACCTAGATGGTACTCTCTGTCTTAGTGTACAGGACAAGAATATCTCCTTATGGCATTTTCGCCTAGGTCATGCACACGGCAAACTACTAAACAAAATCAAAAACAGAAATCTTGTAGTGGGACTTCCTCAGACGAACTTCTTCCAGACCGACATCCTCTGTCCTGCGTGCGTACAAGGGAAACATTCTAGATCAAGCTTTCCAGGTAAAACAGATATGTCTACATCATCTTCACTGGACATGCTACACATGGATCTATGTGGGCCAATGCGTGTTCAAAGCAAAAGTGGTAAGAAGTACGCTCTAGTCATCGTCGATGACTATTCGCGCTGGACATGGGTACTATTTCTTAAGAGCAAGTCGGAAACTTTTTCCGAATTCGAAACCTTATTTAAACTGATCACTAACAAAATGTCCACCTCTGTCAAGACAATTCGATCTGACAACGGTACAGAATTTTGCAATATTCAGTTTTCAGAATTCTGCAGGGAAAAGGGAATCATGCATCAAACATCAGCTGCTCGTACTCCACAACAAAATGGAGTTGTAGAACGAAAGAATCGCACGCTTGTAGAAATGGCAAGAACAATGCTCATCGATAGTAACCTTCCAGCCACATACTGGGCAGAAGCTATCAACACTGCAGCATACATTCTAAATCGAGCATCAATTCATCCCTTCATCGGCAAAAACCCATATGAAATTATCAAAGGCCGTCCTCCTTCAGTCACACATCTACGGCGCTTCGGATGCAAGTGTTTCATACACAACAATGGAAAAGATAATCTCGGCAAGTTTGCATCTAAGAGTGATGAAGGAATATTCCTTGGCTACTCATCACAAAGTCGAGCTTACAGAGTATTCAATAAGCGTACAGCCTGTCTTGAAGAAAGCCCTCATATTCGTTTTGAAGAGCTCTCTAACTCCAGTGACTGTGACCACACACAAAATGAACCACACGAAGATGCCGCAGATACTACCTTCATTGAAATACCAGTAGCTTTTATCCCGCACCACAAACACCTCTTGCAACAGACTCATCCTCTGACAGCGACGACGACCCTGATGACTCATTTAAAGATGCCTCACCTACTCCCACACAGGAACCACTACCTCCTCCACAAAACACAACCACACCCACACCTAACGATCACCCAACACCAGATCACTCCAATAGTATTCCATCATCCTCCGCAAGAAAATTTCAACAAGCCTCCGCTCACCCTATTTCTCAAATCCTGAGTGATCCATCCAAAGGCGTGCAAACACGTAGTGAACTGCATCAGAATCTATGTGCCTTCAATGCCTTTCTATCCAAAATCGAACCTAAGAGTGTCAACCAAGCTCTACAGGATCATGACTGGATACTCGCCATGCAAGAAGAAATTACATTCTCTACAAAGACACTCTGTCTGGCGACTTGTTCCATGCCCAACCAATCATAAACCAATTGGTACAAAATGGGTGTTCCGCAACAAGTTAGATGATCAAGGAAATATCTCTCGCAACAAAGCCAGACTGGTAGTCCAGGGATATGCTCAAGCTGAAGGAATGATTACGATGAAACTTATGCTCCAGTAGCTCGAATTGAGGCAATTCGAATACTCGTGGCCTACGCAGCACATCGAGGTATAAAACTCTACCAAATGGATGTAAAAACTGCCTTTCTACATGGATACATCGACAGAGATGTATATGTTGCTCAACCTCCGGGTTTCGAAGATCCACATTACCCAGAGTATGTCTACAAGTTAGATAAAGCATTATATGGCCTGAAGCAGGCACCTCGGGCATGGTATGAACGTCTTTCATCTTACTTATTGTCCCATGGATTCATTCGAGGTAAAATTGACAAAACTCTTTTTACTCTCACCAAAGGTGAAGACATACTCATTGTGCAAATATACGTGGATGACATAGTTTATGGATCCACTATTCCTGAACTATGCTCATTCTTTTCTGATCTCATGAGTAAAGAATTTGAAATGAGTGCTCTTGGAGAATTGAAATTCTTTCTAGGTCTACAAGTCACCCAACAGGAAAACAGGACTCAAATTCATCAACAGAAATACATTCACGAGCTGTTAATCAAATACAAGATGCAGGATTCAAAAGCCACACCCACTCCAATGACAACAACAGAGAAGCTACATATGGATGAAAAAGGAATTGCGGTTGATGCTACGCTATACAGAGGTATGATAGGTTCCCTTCTTTATCTAACAGCAAGTAGGCCTGACATTCTATATGCTGTATGTCTCTGTGCAAGATTTCAGGCAAACCCAAAAGAATCACACCTACAAGGCGTAAAGCGAATTTTTCGCTATCTGAAAAGTACCCAAGACTTGTACCTCTGGTACCCAAGTACTCCTGATTTCACTCTAATGGGTTATAGTGATTCTGATTTTGCAAGCTCCTTATTAGACAGGAAAAGCACGTCTGGTACTGCACAATTTTAGGACTATGTCTTGTCGCTTGGAGTTCAAAGAAGCAAAACACAGTAGCACTGTCATCCGCCGAGGCCGAATATGTCTCCGCCGCTGCTTGCTGTGCACAGATTCTCTGGATACAACAACAACTACAGGACTATCTCATTCCTCCGACTTGTACTACAATTTTTTGTGACAATAATAGTGCTATTGACTTATCTAAAAATCCTGTTCATCATTCCAGGACAAAGCACATTGAAATTCGTCACCATTTCTTAAGGGATTGCGTTGAAAAAGGACAGATACAACTAGAGTATGTTCCTACTTCAGAGCAACTTGCAGACATATTCACCAAGCCACTGCAACGAGGTCCTTTTGAAGCACTACGTTCACAACTAGGTATGACCCGTATGACCTAGCTAAGGTCGTATCTCCTTCTCGTGTTTTGTTAATTTCGGGGTGAAATGTATGAATATGTCTGATGACCTAGTCTGTCTGTTTAAGTAACAAAACACCAGCGTAAAAACAAGAGTGTTCAGTTTCTGATAACTAAACCCGCGAAATTCTCGCCCTACTATCCGCAACACCCCAGCTCAACCAATCACCTCACATTACCCTGACACACGACGTCTGCCTATATTCCGACGTCAATATCTCTCACCCCCACGTCCAATCACACCAAAGTCCGATTTCTTTGCTTCTCTTCGTCTTCTACACTCGCTTGTCCACTTCGATCAACCTCCGATCTCCATCACCACTACACTACCCACCGTCCAAACTGAAACAACCGCCATAGTTCACACTACGGCATCCACAAAATCGGAAGATACCCCATCACCAACCAAACAAACATCCCCTCCCACCACCCCGATCATACCCACTCCCGACACTATCACAAAATCTCCGACTAAACTTCAGTTCGGATCTCTTCCACCCGCTGATGAAGAAGCAAAAGATCAACAACCCAACTCTCTGCTAAAGAACCCACTGAGGTACTTGACCTCGAAGCCCAGCAACCTGCTCCTGAGTGTTCACCACCACCAAAAAAACCCGCCGTGCTAAATCCAACGTCCCCCTCCCTCCAGCTACTCGAACTCTTCGTTCTCGAGCCAAAAACCCTCAGTCATCCTCAAAACCCACTTCTGATGCTCCTGTTCCTGCACCATCTCCTGTCGTCACGGCACCAACTACTGAAGAAAAGCCGCGCAGTACCACCAACTCTTCAACCCAGGCAGACTCCGACACGGCAACGACTTCCACCAGAAAGCGACTCTGTCCTCGCTCCGAGTCTGTCCCACCTACACCTGCTACTCGACTAGGTCTGATCGACACCCACTCTGCCGTCTACTCCTTACCAGCTGACGATTCTGCTGAATCACGACACTTGGTAAAGGGAAAGCTACTCGACCTGGACTGGCTCCAATCGATGGCCTTCGACATGTTCGAGGAGATGCTCCGCTTCCAAAACTGGATCCATCTCTTCCACGACATTCAGACCTACCATGAGGCAGAGGCGTATGAGTTCTACCAAAATTGCGTCATTCACAAGGGGAAAATAATGACAGAGGTACACGGCAAACCCATCCTTCTCGACTCAAACTCAATAGCAACCCATCTAGAAATTCCAACTAGCGGATTAGAATTTTTATGATAGGGCTGGTTTTCCTGATCTAGGGTTTATAAGTGCAAAAGAAGTCTATGACTTCTTCCTACCAAACAGCAGAGTCGGTCACTCCTTTGAGCGACCAGCTCTGTCCAATACCCACCAAATGCTCCATACATTGGTGATCAAAAACTTAGTCCCTAGAAAGGAAGGAAATCAGTTTGTTCGTCCGCTTGATCTTGCTATTATGTACTGTCTGATCCACCACCAAAAGATAAACCTCTCAAAGTTAATCCTCAACCACATTGCCTCAACCATCTCCTCACCCCGACACAGCCTGGGGTACGTATTCTGGCTCCCAAAAATCTTTACCCACTGTGATGTTGTCCTCGAGCCCTCCAAAGCCAGTCGGATAATGGATACCGACATACTGGTCAGATCAGATCCTGTACAACAAAACCCCGTCTTTCCAGATCAAATCGGTCTCCAAGACAAACCCTCCCTCCAAAAAGCTAGCCCCACCAAAACCCGCATCACCCCCTGACTCCGTCTCTTTATCTGAAAGGGTAGCAGCGGTAGTAGAGAACAACCTCGCCACTCTATCCAAGAAGATAGACATGCTCATCGACGTCCTCAACAAGAACCACAAACAGACGATGAACATCATTGCAGGGGGAGTCAAGAAGCTGGCAGAGGAGTTCCGGGAAACATTTGCTGAAACTCTGGAAGCGGCTACGCGATTGGATGGCGCTGGGACTTCGGGGGAAGATGGAGCACGGGATGAGGACACAGGAATGGATGGAGGAGATGACTAACTTTGTTACCCCACCCCTTTAAGCCTTAGGCAGTAGTGATTCTTGAATACTTTTGCCTTACGCTGGTGGTTTGTTTAACTAACTGTTTCAGATAATGGTTTTTTTTGGATATTTTTGTGCGTTTCCCCTGATGTTGGCAAACGGGGGAAGCGGTGTATCCCGCGGCTGGTGTCTGCGGGTAACTATGTGTGGATAATGAGTGCCTCTGAAGGCCTCATCTGTTTTGCTTGGTCGTTTATTTCTGCAACGTGATATTTGAAGTAGTTTACGTACTATAATTTTTTACCTGTTCTTATCAACTGCATTATCTTAAGGGGGAATATATGTTTAAGGGGGAACAAACAGCAAGTTGTTCTTCCAAGCTAGTTGCTCCGCTTTGTTGTCTGTTCTTCTTGCAGGTACATCCTATACAAAACCTCAAGGTTACGCTGGATACACTGAGTTTGCCATCATCAGCAAAAAGGGGGAATTTGTTGAAGACTTAGGTTTTGCAGATGATTGCCTCCTCAGTGAAAGTAGCGATGCAGAGATACTAGGCGCGATACAGAAAGATGTTCCAGCTCGAGTACCTCTGCAGAAGCATCTGTCCACGATCTCCTGTATGCCAAGAAGCGCGACGTTGCTGAAGTAGTTGCGGAAATCTCGCATCGTTGGAGCAGCAGTAGCAAGACGTGAGATCGTGACGCACAAGGAGGACCATAACTCCGATACTTGCGGAACCAACCCAAGGAGTCGTTACACTTGAAGACTCCACCAAAGATTTAGGAGATAGTTGACAAGTATATAAGCATGCGAATGTAATTAGTTAAAGTGTGCATTCGAGATTATTCAGAGAGATACACCGTCCTTGAGAGAGAAAATATTCTTGAGAGATCTTAGTGAGATAGTGTCAATTAGCTTAGGTATTTATTACCTAGAGAGCACACATAAGAACATTCCCCTTTACTCCTTGTGACGCATTGATCAAAGCCGAGAGTAGAGCGAGTGTTGGATGAGACAGAATACTTCTGTCGAATCCCAAGATAGGAAGCTAGGTTGTAATTCACATTGAGTTTCAATACAAGCAGAATCCTATCTTGTTAAGTTTAAACAAAAGCTTCCGCGTTACTTTTACACACCTTTATTCTTCAAGTAGGGTTGGTCTGAGATTAACACCTCAGACCTACTCGGTCAGCACCCCGATCCCTTCACAGTTGTCTATTAAACAGTACTCAAACAAAATATGTAGTAGTGTACGTACGGTAAGATAGCATCATGTGGGGCTATAGGACCCTTCCTACAAGATCTGGTTTTAAGTGTTTTGTTTCTGTACTATACATATCTCTGCATTCCATACAAATTACAGTTAATAGATTACTAATACTAATTCTAATAAATTAATCATCCAACCTAGACGTGGCAAAGGTGACCCGAACTAGAAAAACTGAACCGATCCAACCCGATCCGAACCCGAACTTAAACCGAATAGCGTGACCCGAAAATCCGAACCGAACCAAACCAAAACCGAATCAAACCAAAATTTGGTATAACCGAATCCACCCGAACCGAATTCACCCGAACCGAATCCACCCGAACCGAATCAACCCGAACCAAATCCACCCGAATGTTTTGCTAAATCTAAATATACTATAGTTGTTCCAACTGTAAAAATAATCTTAAAACCAAAAACACATAATTGAGATTTAGACATCCAATAAGTGTTCATTGCTTTCAAATGATATATATAATATTGAACATCTTCAATCTTCTAGCATCTCAAGCCTTGTTGTAATAAAACATTCATAAACTGTGCTGTCACTCTTCCCATACATGGATGTTTTGCTACAAACTATAGATGTTTTGCTTTAAAATGTTTTATAATACAATTTAATGTGTATCATTACTGTTTTATATACTATACTAATTTTGATTTTAATAAAGTTAGGTTTTTTTATGTTTAGGACATGAGACTTGGGAATGGTTTAAATGTTGATGAAGTATAATTATAAAACCTAAACTTTTTAGTTGAGACATATACTATTCAAGATTAATGTGTATATGTCTAAAGAAAATTATGCAATAAAATGAGGAAAATAAATATTCCAAATGGTAGATTATTGTGAATCGTGAGATAGACTAGCATTTTGGAGGATGAATAAGGTTTGGAGGATGAATAATCCCCACCTTATTCCATCTACCTTGACAACTTAACCTAAAATGTTTTATAAGACAATGTAATGTGTATCAATACTATTTCATATTACTCTATATTTTATAAACTTAGGTTTCTTTATATTTAGGACTTATGAATGGTTTGAATGTTGATGGATGGGCGTGGGCATGTGACGCTTGTGTGAGGCGGTGATGGATGGGTGTAGATGCGCGACGCTTGTGTGAGTGATGAGCTGAGTTAGGGTGTGACGGGCGTGTGATGACGGGAGGCACAATGTTGAGTGTGGGCGGGGTAGATTGGACGTCGATTGCCGAATATTGACCACTAATTCACAAAAGCTTAATTTATACTTAGTCTATACAATTAATAGATGTATATTTTCAATTCATTTGCAAAATTTTTCATCCAGTTTGATTTTATCCAACCTATACACAATAGCAATCTTGATCAACAGTAACACTATATTAAAAGAATTTGGAGCCGCATATGAAAATCAATGTAGGTTACAAAGGTTGCTTAAAATTCGTACTTTAAAATTTTTGTCAATTAAACCTGGATAAGCCACCTGAATTTCACCTATAACCCGAAAAAACTAAATGACTCAAAGGCTAACCCGAACCGAAAGCACCCAAACCCGAACTCAACCAAACCGAAATCACCCTGTTATACCCAAAATTTCAACCCCCCGGAAGAGAGTCTCTACTAATAGGATAGTAGCGAGGGTTCCCGGTTCAATCGGCACATTTCAGAGTACTAGGGACAGCTTAGTCATCTCTAGGGGCACTTTCGTAATTTTTCAAGGCTCCTAAGCCCCCTATAGGCTTTCTCTCTCCTCCAAATAAGGGTCAAATCAATTCAAAATGCCTTTAAATTTTAACCCATGATAGAGAATGACATTTGAAACATAATGGCATTGGAATTTTGATTTTTCAAATTTCCAATAATTTTCTAGCAATTTCTTATTGAATCTGACGAGAAATTGAATTTAAAAATATTCCAATATCCAAAAAATTCGATTCCACTTTAGAAAAATCAGAAATATCATCCTTTACCCATGTGTAAAATTTCATAATCAAATTCTATTTGGAAGCCCTTGAGCTAAAACGTCGGTAAATCTCGGTTTTTACCGGATTTTTCTATCTTTAAGAAAGCCTATATAAGGAACCTTATCCCATGATCAAAGCAGAACCTCAAGAACCCTAGACTCTCAAAAAAGGCAGCCGTCTCCTTCTCTTTACGTTTTGAACTCCAGAGCCACAATCAAACACCGAAATCTCACCAAAATCAGCACCAAAACACATTTTTCAACTCCCACAACATCATCCATCATCAAACCTTCACCAAAACAGCACCAAAACGTGAAGAACATCAGGAACAACAAGGCGTCAGAAGCTGGGTTCAAAATTCTTCCGGATCCGCCATCAACGAGGCCTCCGAAGAATCCCGACGTGAAGAAACACCATGAATCTGAAGGTAAAACAGGTTATAACTCTACTTTTCTAACTCCCCACAACCTCTTTAACTCTCTGTTAAATTTTGGGCTCAAACCAACCCTTTCGGCTTCTGTATAGCTAATTACTTTTGCTTCTGCCTTGTTACTTGTTTGTCATGTTTCGTACACAATTCGACTTTTAACTACGATCTTTCAATTACTAACATATTGTACATCTTTCAGGCTACACGTGCATAAATTTTGAGCCGAAAACACCTTCGGGAACCACCATAAAACCCCCATCCGTGGGTTGTCCGGGATCTCGGACCTATCGTCCGGGACCACGGACGGGTTGTCCGTGGCCACGGACACCCACGGACGGCGGCGGGATTTTAAAATTTAAAAAATTTAGGTTTTGCTAAACTATGTCCGGGCCTACGGACATCCTGTCCGTGGCCCTGGACTTTTCAATTTTTTGTTTTCTGTTTAATTCGACTTTTATTTTCACATAGGTTAACTAGGGTCCGTGGTTACGGACATTAGGTCCGTGGCTACGGACGGAAAAAAATTTGACCTAATTCTGCCTCCGAAACCCTAGTTTAGGTAATTTCAACTTTCACTTTTATTTTCAGTCAAAAAATGCTAAAAAACACAAAAAAACAGAAGCTCGCGCACTTAGGTTAAAACGACTCGTAATAAGCCGTAATTAAACTAAGTAGAGGAAAAACGACTTCTAGGGGTAATGAAAGTAATTGAACCCTAATTAAGTCGAATATCAAGCCCCCGAACCCAAACTCTCCTTTCCTAATTTGATCTAGGTAAAAATTAGGTGGCGACTCATAATAGGTTCCAGTGAGCTAGCTTAGGTTTTAATAATTATTGTTTTATGACATAGTTATTAATCTTAGGTTATAAGTGGACCTAAAACCCGACTAGATCCCAATCAACTTTAACTAACATAGGATAGGGTTTAAAATCGAGGCTCACACACCCGATTTTAATTTAAACCATTGAACCCGATCCAATCCGAACCGAACCGAATAGTAAATATCTACAAATTGACCCGACCCGACCAGAACCGAACCGAACCCGAACCGAGTGACCCGAATTGCCAGGTCTAATCCAACCACTAAGAAATATCAAACACATGAAAATAGTTCTAATATTAATAGATTAACTACAATAGAATCATCTACACCTTAAATTAGCAATTGATTATACAATTTAAAAAATGGGCATTCACTTAAACTGTTTCTAACAAAAAATGGGCATTCACTTAAATTGTTTCTAACCATAGGCATTCACTTAAACTGTTTCTAACAAATAGTATGCGTTATTTAACTAAACCGTATATAATTAACTAAAATATAATTTTAATAAATTACTATGGTACATTATCTACAATTAAATCATAAGCGTACGCGCAGTAGATATGTGAGTCGTGTGCAAACTGAAAGAATGTGACTCCAGTGGACCTTGTTCACCCATCTGATATTGGTCTCCCATATTGCTTTATGAAAATAGATGATTTTAAGGAGAGTGTAAATGAGAGGAGAGGATTTTGGAAGGAAGGATTTGGGGGAGATTGAAAAAAAATGAAGGATTTGTGACAATCGGCCAAGGCGATGCATTGTTTTATAGGGGCTTTGTACTGAAGCCGATAATTCAATTATCGGCCTCTGGAAGCCGATAATTGAATTATCGTCTTCAATACACGTAAAAAAAACTCGTTTCCGGGGAATACCGGAAGAAACAACCATGTTTGGGAAATGAAGGGGCCAAATATCGGCCTCCGGGAAATTTTCCCCAAAAGCGATTGCATAATAAACTAAGGCAAGTTTGAACATGGCGCTTACGCCACCTTCTAACGTGGTGACCGTTTTAATTTTTTTTTTACTTTATCATTTTACAAAAATTTTAAAATGTTGTATCTTATTATATATAAGTCCAAATAACATAAATTTTATATCATTGTTCATCATAATTCGAGCTCTTTAAAATAAGACCAAACATGAATATGTTTTGATAAATTTAATTTTTTTATTTTTATATGTACAAAATATGTTTTAAGATTCATTGTGAATCTTAAGTTTAGGAAAAGTGCATCGAAGGTTGTTAAAAGGTGAACCAAAGGTTGTTAAAAAGTGAATCAAAGGTCATTAAAATGCCATAAAAATGCCTTCGACGTTTTTAGCTATCCTAGGGTGGTTTTTTGGGTGTTTGAGGGGTAGGGTAATCTTTTTGGCATTAGTTCTATGCTTTAATATTGTCGTCACTGACTCGACAGTTTTCTAAAAATGTCTTCGACGTTTTTAGCTATCCTAGGGTGGTTTTTTGGTTGTTGGGGGGTAGGGTAATCTTTTTGGCATTAGTTCTACGCTTTATATTGTCGTCACTGACCTGACAGTTTTTAGGGCTTGTGGTTTAGGGTTGGTTTAGACCCTTAAACCTGTGTACTACAAACCCTAAAAATGCCTTCGACGTTTTTAGCTATCCTGGTGGTTTTTTGGGTGTTTGTGGTAAGATTCATTTTCCTAATGAATATGATTCATTTTATTATTAAAGAAGATTCATTTTACTAATGAGTAAGATTCACTTAAAAACTACCTAATATATACTCATTCTAAAAACATAAAATTTAAAGTTGACCAAAACATATCCATGACGCGTCTTATTTCGAAGAGCACGAAAAATGATGAACAATGGTATAATTTTTTTATTTTTGCGCTTTTATTTTATAAGTTATAACATTTTGAAAAAAATTATTATATCTCTCTCCCCTTCTCTCTCCCCTTCTCTCTCCACCTCCTTGGGTGCTTGTTGTTTCTTTCCTTTTTTATTTTTTCTTATTTTCTTCTTTTACTTTTAATTGAGCCAATAATATATTGACATGTGGCATGAAGTCATATTACAAGGTGGAGCAAGCTCCATGGTCTCCATGCCCATAAACTAATTGATCTGGTCTCGAGCTTGAGCTTCACACTAGACAAACACAATCCGTAGAAGGAACGTCGGATTTACATTAAGCACGCCACATGTTTGACAGCAAATGGAAGTGTTTTATTGAGCACACCAAATGGAATTGTTAATTCAATCATATATATTATGGGGATCGCATTACTCTCATTCTTAATATTGAAACTTGTGTGTCACTTTATTCAATTATTTCTTTTAGGATTAAATATCGAAGGTGATATAGCTTCTTTTTTTTCGAACTTATTATTTTTGTATATATGTCTCCAAGATGGATAAATGGTTGCACCAATCGATAGTATGAAATTAGTCTAGAATGTAACACCTATTTTATCAATGTAAAACTTTTTGTATCTATACGTCAAAGACGTTTTTTCGTGGGTGACAGTTTTGATGCGGTTTAAAACCGATTAACCGTCGGTTTTGGTGTAATTTTACAGGTTTTACGGTTAACCGTAATGAAAAAAATTGATGTTTTTCTTCTTCTTATAATTAGTAAACAACGAAGCGCTTTACCAGTTTTGATGCGGTTTAAATCGGTTAACCGTCGGTTTTGGTATAATTTTGCCAGTTTTACAGCTAACCGGAATGAAAAAATTTATATTTTTCTTCTTCTTATAATTAGTAAACAACGAACGGTTTACCAATTTTTAATATAGTTTAAATCTGTTAACCGTCGGTTTGGTGAAATTTTGTCGGTTTTACGGTTAACAGGAATGAGAAAGTTGATTTTTATCTTCTTCTTATATTTAGTAAACAACGAACGATTTTACCGGTTTTGATGTAGTTTAAACCGGTTAGCCGTCGGTTTCGATGTAATTTTGCCGGTCTAACGGTTAACCGGAATGAAAAACTTGATTTTTGTCTTCTTCTTATATTTAGTAAACAACGAATGATTTTACCAGTTTTGATGCAGTTTAAACCGGTTAGCCGTCGGTTTCGATGTAATTTTGCCAGTTTTACGGTTAACCAGAATGAAAAAATTGATGTTTTCTTCTTCTTATAAATAGTAAACAATGAATGGTTTTACCGGTTTTGATAATATTCAATTGATTTTAGAATAATTCTAATTAGTCATACAATTTTATTCTTATATATGGTTTTTCGGTTTTTACCGGATTCCGTAAAATGAATAATCAGAATCGAAACTGTGTATTTATATAAACATTCGGTTAATCGAACCGACAAACCACTTTGATTAACCAGGTTTTCGGTTTCAATTTGGTGGTCCCAATTTTCCATGAACACTCTACCTGCAATAATGCATAATAAAATAGTAGTACTAACTAGAAAGGATGTATATATTCTTAATAAGCAATGGATCAGTGAGAAGTTCTCTCCTCTCACTAGATTTCTCTTCTCTGCATCTACCATGGGTAGAGGACACAAAGCAAAAATCGTTGCACCATTGCTTGGATCACAGGGGAATGTCACTCCGAATCAGCCTATCCTATTGTTGTCTCAGGTGCCCCGAAGAAGGCGCTTGATTTTGGGTCAAAAAATAAGGAAGTTCTAAAGGTCATTGACGAAGATCTGGGTAATGTGGATGGAGATGGTAATGAATTCGAGAAATTACAGAGCGCCGGGAAGTATGTGCCTGGGGGTGATGTTGCGAAAGTTCCTCAAGCAAAGAAGACCTGGAGTGACGTGGGTGGCGAATAATCAGGAGCAAGGGAATTGTCTGAGGCTGGAGAACTTTATGGAGGATGAATCCACGATCCTTAAGTTCTCAAAGGAGGAAGTGAAGGAGGAGTGTGAGTACTGGGAGAATTCGCTGGTTGGTGTGGTTCTTGGGATTCGCAGCTCCTTCGTGGCGATGGAGAAGTTTGTCCAAGCGCGATGGGGTAAGAATGTTGTTCCTAAGATTTATATGAATGACTCAGGAGTGTTTATCTTTCGGTTTGAGAAGCAAGAAGAGATGATGCGTGTTTTGGAATCGGGTCCGTGGTTTGTTAGGGGAAATCATCCGATTATTTTGAGGGAGTGGACTCCTGGGTGCAAATTAGATTTAACGAATCTGGCGTCGATCCCAGTTTGGATCAAGCTTCCTAACTTGGATCTACAGTTTTGGTCTCCGCACATGTTAGGTAGGATAGCGAGTAAGCTGGGCAAGCCTATCATGGCAGATAAATTGACTGCACAGAAGGAGAAAATTGGATATGCTCGAATCCTGGTGGAGGTTGATTCTAGGTCGAGACCTAAGGATGAAATTTTTGGAGAATAGTGATGGGGAGAGATTTGTGCAGAGAATTTTATACGAGTGGAGACCGTGGTATTGCGGCGACTGCAAATGTTTTGGTCATTCTTCTACTCACTGTAAGAAGAAGGTGACAGTTGAGAATAATGGTGATAAGGAGAGCACGCAGGAATTGAATGGAGGTGTTGTTGGTGTGGTGGCTGTTGCCCAGTCTGAGCCTGTAGTCTCTACTACATCTGGGCAGATTAGGGTGGTTTCTTAGTCTACTTTGGTGGAAAATAGGAGTTCTGAATTGGAAGGGTGGACTGTGGTGGGTGCTAGGAAGGGCTCATGTGTTTTCACTCAAGGGCAATCCTCAGGGAAGGTGGTGGTGGCTAGTGGGAAGAACCTGTTGCCTAATGGGTAAGTTTCAGTTAGCTTCTTGGAATATTAGGGGTTAAACTCCCTGAATAAACGAGTTGCGGTTGATAAGTTTTTAGGTGACAATAAGGTGAGTCTCTCTACCATATTAGAGACTCGTACCAGAGACAGTAGATTTCATAAGATTGAAGGGTGGATTAATAAAAGGTGAAGTTGGGCTTCTATATTGATAAGGATAAAAACTGTCGTATTCTAATTCTTTGGGATGACAGTTTGTGGAATGTGCAGTGTGTGGTGACTACGAATCAACTTATGCATTGTAAAGTGGAATCTTGCTCTGGGGAAGTGGGGTTTTATTTTACTACAGTGTATGCAGCGAATCAGGTTTGGCAGTAGGGAGAGTCTATGGGAGGACCTGAGGAGTATTAAGCAGTCTACTCATGGGCCGTGGATGTTATTGGGTGACTTCAATTGTATTCTTATGGATGAGGAGAAGATTAGTTATTCCTCTTCTCATGGTGAGGTCGATAAGTCTTTTGCTCAACGTGTGGAGGATTTGGATATTTGTGATTTGAAGGTTTCAGGGGCTTTTTCACGTGGACAAATAAGCATGTTGGTGATTTGAAATCTAGGACTTACTGTAAATTGGATAGAGTGATGGTGAACGATAGGTGGGTCTGTTCTTTTCTTGATTCTCATGCGGAATTTGGCCCTCCTGATGTCTCAGATCATTCCCCTGCTCTGGTGTCATTGGATGAGAAAATTGTAAGAAGGTCCAATATATTCAGATTTAGGAATATTTGGACTTCTGATAAGGAGTATAATTTTGGTTGAGAATGGTTGGAGTATGTCAGTTAAGGGTTGTCCTATGTTGAGGGTTACCCAAAGGATGAAAGTTGTTAAGGCCAAGCCGAAGGGTCTGAATAAATCTAAGTTTGGGTAGCTTAGAGAGAAGGTGGAGATTAGTAGGAGTAAACTGCATGATATTCAGAGATGCCTTCAGTAGAATTTGTTTGATAGGGATGTGATTGGGCATGAGAATAGTCTGATTCAGGAATATAATGTAAATACTCGTTTGCTGTATTCTCAAATTGCATAGCAAGCTAAAGTGTGATTGGATTCAGTTTGGTGATGATTCTAGTGCTTATTTTCATAGGTTTATGAGTACTAGGAGGAGTTCTTCGAGGATTCAAGTCATGTTTAATGAGCAGGGGCATAAGATTACAGAGGAGACTGATATAGCTGATCTTATTGTGAAGTTCTATAAGTCTCTGTTGGGAGAGAAGATGCCTGACAGACGAAGCTATAATAAGGAGATCTTTTTTTTTGGAAAGAAGGTTAGTGAGGAGGCTAACCGTAAGCTTATCTGTTCAGTACAAGATAAGGAGGTTTGGGATGCTTTGAGTTCTATTAAGAATGTCAAGGCCCCAGGGCCAGATGGATTTAATTCGCTCTTTTTCAAAGCAAGTTGGAATATTATTGGAGAAGATGTCAAGAAGGTCGTGAAGAGTTCTTTGATAGTGGTAAGATTTTAAAGCAGATTAATTCTACTTTAATCTCTCTAGTGCCTAAAGTGGATAACCCTTCTGTTGTTAAGGATTTAAGGCCTATCTCCTGCTGTAATGTGATTTACAAGCTTATCTCTAAGGTTATTACAGCTAGGCTTAAGGCATTTTACCTAGGATCATTAATGATTGTCAAGGGGCTTTCGTGTCATGCAGATCTCTTGCGCATAATGTTCTACTATGTCAGGAGATTGTCCAGGGGTATAGGAGGAGAAACATTTCACCCAGGTGTGCATTTAAGATTGATTTACATAAGACTTATGTAACACCCCTACTCTAATCGGCTCCTAACCATCTTACTTAACATTGTAATCGCAGCGGTAATCTAAACAAATGAACTACTGGTGTCACCGTTCTCACTCGCCCATACGAGTAATAACGTGCTTACTGATATATATATAAATACGAAACAATTTCCCACAGTGACAACAAGAGATAGATCTAACCTTCCAAAACCAATATAAAATACAATCATAGTGAGCATTCTAAGTATCCCAATCCTATACATGTTTCTAAGTTCGTATCAAAATGCAACAGTGCATATTAATCAACTATAACTAAACTACCCAGCGCGTCCCGCTCTTTGTCGACACCGGAAGCTGCATACCTGCAAAATGTTTGTTTGTGCTATGGAATCAGCCCCTGCTGAGTATGTTACTACATGACTGACATGCCCCCTCGGACCCTCAGTTAATTGGTCAAGAGCATGCAATTCATTTTCATGCAAGTAGTTTAATATAAAAACTGTAAAGCAACAACATATATTGCAGTAAACTCAAATAGCCACAAGCCCCCGGCTTCACACATCGCATCGTAGTAAACCACTGAAAGCGTTACAACGCTTATATGAGTACAAAGACTCCATTCGAACAAACACTTGATAGTTCATAATTGAGTACGGCGACTCACTCGACCAAACAATCCACAATAATCCACACACGAGTACAACGACTCGACTCAACCAGTTCACAACACAGATATAAGTACAACGACTCAATTAAACCAACTCATAACACACATATGAGTACATCGACAATTAAACTAATTTACAACACACATATGAGTACAACGACTCGTTTCAGCAAAACTACCAATAAACAACACATAACCACAAAGCATAACCAATGAGCAACAAGGCGAATCAACGAGATTTATAAACAAGTATAAATTCCCATCTTTGGCATACAAGTGCAAATAACGTTCGCCTAATGTACGAGCTAATATAGTCGTTCGTAATTGTTCAGTCATGTCTAATGACGACGTCTCGTTAGAACGACGTGTCTCTAAGTTACCCATCTCCTATGGCGGGTCACCCACGGCAGTAGCCACTCCAGCGGTAGAGTCTCCGACCGACGAACCATCTGTAGTCCATTGGAAATTTATTGATACTTATAGATGCCCACACGGAATCCTGGTATCGTTAGTTGATCACAATACACAGTAAGTAAGAGCCACAACCTCTTGATTAACTTTTTATACATCACATCGCCTTACTATTTTTTTTCCTAGCACAACAGACTAAGGTCATTAGTCCAATCCTGAGTATGTCGACTCGGGATCTAGTGTTAGATACGAGAGCGGCGTTAAGAAGGCCAATGCTCCGTATATAAGTCTCGGATATATATATATATATATCTTATTATCCTAATGCTACAACGTTTTACTTACGTTCCTTATATTACACATATAAGATAGCATCATTACCGCTAGTTCGTTTTTATAATATGTTCATATATACGAACGGTACTGTTATCGTTCAACAGTAATAATAATAAAGCAGCATTAATACAAAACTCAAGCATATTAATTCACACAAGCAGACATTCAATCTTAACACAGATTTTCACACAATGTCTGAACTAAGGAAATCCCCAGAGACAATCAATCCACATAAATAACATACCGTGCACCGGGATTATAAGACCGTGGAGTATGAATCAGCTAAATCCTCTGGCGATCCTCGAAACGCCTCTAACAATCTAATAATATGCATCACACTATGCATCAGCATATCATACTAACAATACACTACGACACCACCGTACCGCTACTAATCCACCCCGGTTTATTCCCCGTTGTTAGCTGATAACGTTTGTCGGGTTTTCGGTTTAACTCGGGATTATGAAAAAACGCTGTATTACATGCGTAGTTACATCGTATATAATAATATACTTAACTTTAAATGTTTGTTATCGCATGTAATTCAATACACATTTGTATGTTATATAGTTTGTCACTATATTGCATGTATAATCTTAATCATATATTATACATCTCACCTTAGTATTTATTTTCCTAAGGTTAGTTTTTCCAAGTGTAATGTAGTATAATTCATATGTAAAAATACTTTGAATTATATAACTCCTTATTATCCTATGATAAACTATAACATTAGAATTCCTTATCTAATGTTTATAACTCTTTTCTTCTTACCTTATATCATTTTAATTATGGTATTATATGGTTATTGAACCATATTGTATTTTTCACTCCATAACATATATTTATTTATATATATATGTATGGGACCATTTATTATATGGTAAATCTTTATAATATATTCATTCTCTTTTAATGAATATTTCTTATATTATAAATGTTATAACCTTTATAACATTGAAAACCATATTATAAATTCTTATTCTAAAATATCCATTATTTCCGAACAGCACCCTTGTTCTCTTAATATTTACAAAATCCCCCACATGATTTATATAATGTTATATTATAGTTATATAACATATTATGACATTTATGTCATTAAAACAATTATAACCTATAGTTATAAATTGTTATAAATACCAAATGTACCATAACATTCTCGGTTTTATTTAATTCCACCATACTTTCAGATTTTACAAATCCAACCCCAAATTATATTCCTCGTCACACTTATATTTTTACCTCATATCATCATCCTTAAAAAAAACCTTAATATAATTATAATCTATATTTTAAAGGGTTATAATTGCCGAACAACCCTAGGTCTGTTTTAATTTATATTCCTTCCCACTAACTTTGTATAATTACCAAATCTCCCCAATTTATAATATATATTTTCCTTATGTCATTAAACTATATATTATGCATATATCTTAATAAAACCTTATATATAACTCCAAAAATTACCAAACTATACCAAAAGGTTATAAACATCATTCCTAACCTTATACTTTCAATATTCACGGTTTCCACCATATATGTTACCTATATGTAACAATGATATAAAATATCATATATTATACTTATATAATCCATATTAACTCCAAATTTAACCAAATAAATTCCTAAAAATTCCTAATGACCCATAGGTGTAAAAAATACCATTTTATACCCCATACTTCCGGTAATCTCACATATACCCATATGTTATGTAATTTTTACATTTTAATACATAACTTAGTATAATTTGATAATTAAATTAATAAATCATCAAATCTGGTCAAAGTCTTTTGCTTGGTCAATGTTTGACTTCCAAACATCATTTTGACCCCACTTTCTCTGTATTACATAGATTACCCCAAACTTTCCAATATTTACAATTTCACCCCAAAACTTTATAAAATCTTATAATTTTTATTTAAATACATTTTAAATCCCAATTTTCGGCTATATTCACCTACAGCCCTCTAATGTTTCTTTATTTACGGCTTTGACCCCATACTTAATAGTAAGTACATAAATTAAATTTAATAAGCTTTTAAACTTAAATAAAATGGCCTAATGACATGTCCTTATTACAACTTTGCTTTATAACATATAATTACACATAAATAGCTCAAAATATAATATAAGCTCTCGGCCTTACTATAGTTTATTTATTTTTCCACATAATGTCATAATTTGACCATTATGTTAAATAAACCACTTAAATGACTAGCTTAATTTATCTAAGTCATTTTTTTCCATACTTAGGTTAAACCACCCATTTAATTCTCTCCACTCTCGGCACATATTTAATATGAGCTGAAAAATCATAATAACATAAGTTTAGGTGTTTATACCTTTATTTATGTACTTAAAGCCCTTATATCCATTCGGAAGCTTGGAGGAAAAATCACCACAGCACTCACACATGTTTAATACACCAAAATAAGATATGGTTACACTCCAAGCATGAGCTAACCATAAAGAACAATTAAATGTAAGATTTAAGGCAAAAATCACCTTAAAAATGCAAGGTAGTCTCCAAAGGGTTTTGGCCTGATTTAAGAACACCACATGGTGTTAAATTCACCATAGAACATGGGGAATAGCTAGACAACACCAAGGTGCTATGGTAATAGGTTTTAACTTGGCAAAATGCCTTAAAGAATGATGTTTCCTTTGATTTTCGGCCAACCTTGCTCCAAATGGTTAACCAACTGAATCAACATGAAATATGAAGATTATGAGTGAATAAACTCATATAAATCAGAGGAAGAAAACCGGATGGAGAGTATAGAGAGTTCTTAAGTATTTTTTTACCTTATAATGTAAATTTTGACCACCATGGTCCCATAGCTTGCTTCAGTCGAGTTTGGCTCTTGTTCATTTTAAAACACTGGAATAAGCCATGAAGTGATAGATTATAAGATCCATGTGTAGGTGATAAGAGATGAAGAAAAGAGCTAAAAATGCCTTAACATTACCTTAGGTGGAAAGACATTGATTTGCCTTGAATGCTCAAGAACACAGCTTGAGAGGTTTATGAACTGCCTATGGCTCGGCTGGAATGGGACTGTAACACCCCAACATACAACAACATACTTAACTTTAAACTGCAGCGGAAAATACACATCATCACATAACTTAACTCATCGGTGTTACACGCCGTTAACCACCCACGTGGCTAACAAGGCTAACATTTACACAACTGTATCGGTCTGATGGACTAGATCCCCGAGCAACTACACATTACTGTCTCCTTTATCACACCAACATTCATTATACAAATACCTTCCAACTGTACCGAGTATTTACAACTAATGCCGAGAACAATTTCGGTCTTACTACACCTACAGGTTACAAGTGATTACATCAATTACCCGTACGCAACAACTACCCCGTCCTACTCTCGAACGGCTCCAGCTCCTTGTACCTAAAATAGAAAAGGAAAGAAAGGGTGGCCCCCCAGGGGCTCAGCACCTTTGCTGGTATGGTAATCCCGCAGCCCACATGCTACCGGGCCACGCACAACTATTTGTCGTCTTAGCATGCAGTTGATTACATTTAAATCAAGCATGTGAAACATAAACTCACAACACGATACATTTCACCCCAATGGGCTTAACAAATACAACTCATTTATACTTAACCAATCACTCTTTGAGTTCTTCAACCCTATAGTATTTCTCCTCTAACGGAGCTATTACCTTAACAGACGACATTTACCCACTATCGGGTTTCCACAAACGTCCCTTTTACATACTAGGAATCATATCCATGATCCTCATATTTCACTTCTAAGCAACATATAACAACACATCACAATAACTTTGCAACATACAAATAACACATACATAACGGGTACGGATCTCTTAGGAACCGGCCCAAACATAGTTACACTGGTGAGCCTAGAGAATGATATCACCCCATGTTAAGCTCGTTAAACAAAACTCATTACCGCCCTAATAGTCGGACGAGTAACTTACCTAAAGATGGATCGGATTTAGTGACCCGAACACACCACATAAACACATGTTCCCCCTAAACCGATCGTAAGTCAGAATAGCTAAGCTTTGGGATAAGCTAATGGGAGATCATAACCCGTGAGGGAACAACCACAACAGAGAGAAGGGTAAAGCTAAAAAGGATACCCACTCCCAAACAACGCGCGACCGACCAAACCGGATTCCTCACTACTGTTAGTACATACTTACTAGAATATTAGTTAGAACCCCACTATGGAGTCTATCACACCTACACACCACAGTATTACAACTGGGTTAAACATACAAGGGAGATCCCTACATTCACATATACATATCACACATTAACACACGCATAGCCGTGGTTAGTACGTCCCATGGTTCGGGTCGTTTAATCCGAATACCAAACTCTCATGTGATCCTAGACTCAGTCACTAAGGTTTACACTTCTGAGGTTAAATGGTATCGGAGTTGTACACGCCACATATATGAATTACTGTAAACTCATTACATGTTTTATCTTACAACGTGGCAAACATACAGAAAAACACATTGGCATACAAGCCGGTGTAATCCGGTAGGACACAGTTGCAAGAAAACCATACCTGTCACCGGAGTCCACTTTATCATGTCCATTTATGTTCCTCGAGCAATCTCGAACAACTGACAACATCACATGTACTTTTATTAACATCGGGGTAACATGTTTGTTTAAAGTCTAATGCTCATAACTTACCCTCGTTAACTAGTTAAACAACTTGACATTTTTAACTTGTTTTACTTTCACATTTTATTACAACTTTCCACCCACTTGGTTGTCTTTATATCACATCTAACATGTCCTTAACATCCTTACAACATCATTACTTATCAATCCCCATCTTTACACATCATTTTTATACCTTAAACAACATCTTTAGAGTGGTCCGGGACTTGGTCCTTACCTTAAGTCCCGGATCAACACTTACACAAACTCACGGTATGTTTTGATAGGGTGGTCCGGGACCTTGTACTCACCCTAAGTCCCGGACCAAGACAGTCTTGCACTCTCGGCTACATTTATGGGGTGGTCCGGGACTTCATACAGGTCCTAAGTCCCGGACCAGTCTAGGCAAAAAAACTCTCGGTGATTTAAGGAGGGTGGTCCGGGTCCTTGTACAAGACCCAAGTCCCGGACCTAAAACCATGTAGAACTCTCGCCTATTTTGCAACCTGGTCCGGGACATGACCCATGACTTAGGTCCCGGACCCAACCTACAGAATCGACGTATTTGCATTTTCAAGTCCTGCTGCATAAGTTCTTTACACCCATCATATGTATAAACTTCCCAGTACACTCTTATACTCTCAAAACTTCACCAAATATACACCACATTACAACATAGTGCACAATTTAAATTGCATAGCACTTAGGCTCTTAAAATGCATAAATCTTAAACACTGAATTTCCCACAATATATTTGCCTTTGACCTGCAAATACACACAATAATACGTATGTCCTTTACTAGTCTCTTTGAGAACATTTTCCTAAGTCATTTACCATTGGCTCTTTAGGTAGTTTCAGTAGACAACATACGTTCATTTTCCAAAGGAATTTCAAGCTATTTTTGGTTAGCATAATTACCTCCTTTCCTCCCTCACAATTTCTTTCTTGTTTCAGAAATCGGTAAGGATATTTGCTTGCTTGTCAACTTAGAACTTGAAGAGAGTTTGGAAACATGTCAAGAGAGGACTCCACCCAGTCCTTGAAAGGTTGGAATGAAGCTAGAACAAGGCAACGTAAGAACACCATTTAAGGCAAATTTTCGAACAACATAGAACATGGAGGAACATCATTTTTCTTTGAGTTTCCTTACCTTGAAGCAAAGGAGAACAATAATACGTGAAAGATAAGCTCAAGCTCCTTCCATGGAGATTCCCTTGGCACCAAAATGGAGCTCTTGAAGATTTGAAAGGACTAGGTCGAAGAGCTTGACGAGACTAAGAGATCGGTGGTCTTAGTTTTTATTTGGACAAGTGAGCTAGAAGTTACAAGGATTTGAAGATGAAGTCTGGTGGTGCTGTGCTTTGCATTACGTGAAAGAGAGCAGGAAGAGATGGCTACGTGAGACAACAAGGAGGAAATGAAGAATGAAAAGGATCACTGATTGTAGTTGCTTTTGAAGATATTAATTACGTAAAGCAAATAGTGCTTTTTCAATTACTCACTTATTTACTCAATCAGTTAGCAAGGGTGGTGACTCACCACATGCAAACCGGCCCCCATTAATATTAGGGGTTACTTAGTCTTTATTGCTCAATTAAATTACACATGTTGACATATGTTACAAACTAGCTTATTTTAGTTACTATTCACTATAACAAGGCACATAACTGTGAAATTTTTGGTTTCCCATTGATTTAAACTTCCAAATGTGATACTAAGTAGTACACATATTAATTAAAGAGTAATGATGGACATTTAGCCATTCAAAACCCATTTACAAGACAATTTTTTTTCAAAAATGCGCTTTAAGACTCCTTAAAGCACATTTTGTGTTTTAACTTGTCCAAGCTCGGTTTTCTTTGATAATTGATTTAATAGGCTCATTAATATATAAGTAAGGTCTTGGTAAGTTCATCAAGCCTTAATCAAAATTATCCCAAGCTTAGAGCATACTTTGTCCTTATTGCCTTTTAGGCAATTAATTGTATTTACTATTTATTAAATTGTTTACTAATGTTTCGGAGACTCTTTTTAGTCTTAATAATTTATTATTTAATGTTTAAACAACTTATTAAGGTTTGGGGTATTTCAATCTACCCCCCTAAAAGAACTTCGTCCCCGAAGTTCACACTTCCCACATATCATTGGGTTAGAATACGGGAATTACTTGTATAATAAAACACTTCCATAACCAAACATACTTTACATCACAGTCCCGGACTTAGCGGTCCGAGTAACATATCCACATCCATACATAACATAACATACTTACATAGTAACCTCGGACTTAATGGTCCGGGTACCTTAACAACATTTGCACATACATAACAACCCTTAGACTCTCTTGTCTGGGCAACATAACAACATTTAGACTCATAGGTCTTGATAACATAACACTTCGGACTTAACCACGTTAGGACTCAAGGTCCAATAAATTTTTTTTCCTTACACATTCCACACAACACGTTTTAGCACGTATAGCAGCTAAAAATTTCTTTTACATACACTGTGCTCCCGCAGAACCCGGTCGCGATGGACACATATTGTCCCCGTTCCTTTGGGAGTCAAAACAATCACTTAAATTTAAAATTTCCTTATGAGGTTAAGTAAGAGACTTAGCTATGTAAGGTATCTATCGACGTTTTATAAATACCGGTTCAAAACCCTTTTGAAAACACATACAACTCCAAGTCCAACTTATGCTCTTTATTCCCTTTTTCCAGCGTGGCTATTTGTGACCACTTGTAGGGAGCTTCAAGAATCATCCAACCCTGATGTGATCAGCATCAATGTTGAACTATCCTTCCACCCCAATTTGTGTTCGGCTTCCCTTGATCGCATGCAAATCAAGTTCCACCTCCCACTTCATTTTCAAACAGCAACTAATTCAAACATGTATCATTTTCTATCTTTAATCCTTCTAGTCATAAACATACATCTCCAAGGATAGAACTCTGTCTATCAGTCATCTCCATTCGCTTTAATCCAGTTACCTAGGGAATCCTATTCTCACTAGGTTCTATGTCGGTTTCATACCCTTTCATAGATCACTATATTGTACATATACATATATTTTATCAAAATACACACACACAGTTTAACATTTAGTATCATATGAACATATACTGTCGGGGTTTTAGTTCCCCGGGAGTTTCTTTACTCCCACACTTGTACCCTCACACACAACTGTTACCAATATTAACACATTCATCACAATGGTATTCACATCTACTGTGCGTAATTACCACAATTAAACCATGAATGTATGCGTATGTTTATGTAACACACACACCACTCATCAAAACAAATTATTTTGTGCTATGCACACCATAGTTCACGTACACTTGCACGGTAGTAGACACTAAGTGGCTTTGCGCTCTACCCCCCTTAAAAGGGATTACGCCCACGTAATCAATCACTTACTCACTGTGCTATAACATTCCACCGTCGTGAAGTGTTTAATCTCCACACGGTTTATTATACAATGTATTCTGGTTTGAGGATCTTAGCCATATTGGCGGTTTAGTCCCTAACCAAGAGTTCTCTTTAGAGTTCATTTAATTCATAACCAGTTTCGATTCTGGCCTGTGAAACTTCTAGGCGTTACTAATTAGCCATTCACTCATATTCACAACGCACATCCAACACTTGGATCGCTGGCTCACTAGTTTCTGCTATGCGATTCCTGATAATTTAGAACTTAGTTGTTCATACATTATTCCTACTGTATTGTACATTCCCGATTAGCACCCTTATTTAGGTAATAACGGTTTCTCAACCGACGCGTGGTATTTCTTACCATGCGCGAACTCGGTGAGTTTCAACTTTCTATGCATCTCCATGATGACTTATTGTATTCCACCATAATTTGCCTGATTTCTTCCGACTCACATCGGTTGAATTTGAGCTACTACCTAATGTGTAGTATACTTTCAGTCATTTCCAACAACTTTGGTACATTCCATACCAATATTACAACACTGTGTAACTATAGTCACTTATTGTGAATCAAGTATCCTTTCATTGATACGACCTTGCATTTCCTATGCTTCGGTCTTTATCCTGTTATAATTCTCTTTATACTTCTACCACATTGACATTTCCCGAATTTCTAACTATCCCTCTCGATCATTATTGCACAAGAGCAATACCAAAACACTCAGTCATACAGAGTGCAGAGGCGTAAACTCTTGGCAGTAAATCTCTTATGCGATTGCAAGGGATTCACACAGTATTCCTTATCACATAGTATCAAGTACTGGCTTGTTGCCCAGTCTGTATGTCATCACTTATCTTACGTGTTCACTGTGTCTACTACTCATAACTGTGCTTGTTGACCATTTTATTATTTAACAATACCCATGCAACGGTCGCTTACTGCGCATCGTGCGGTTACTCATTGTATAACATCAATTCACACTGCATCAGCTATTATATTAGCTTCCGCCATTACACTGTGTTTCGCCATTTATTTGGCTGATTACTGAATACTCTATTCTTTGGGTCTTTCTGTTCCTTGAGCGTTGCTCATTACACATTTAGCATCACACACCTCTGGTGGTTGCTATTAGACTTATTACCCTTCGGTCTCCACAACTGGTACGAACACTCCTTTTCGTACTTTTCCTACTCACATCATTCCTGGGTAATAACGATATGGTCAACCCTTAACATATTCTCTGGACATATTCCTACTCATTACTACCGTTCTGGCGGTTTCACAATACTAAGAGGTATCCCCACTCTTTAGATAGTGGTTCGTTATCCGCTTTTATTACTTATATACCATAAACTTTCGTAGTCGACAAAATTCACTTATGACATTTTACTTGTGGCTTATAAGCCCTATTGCCTCGAGCTCTACTCTTATAGGCTGTTCACATTCATTTACTTCTTCCAACAATATTACACGGTTTGCAGGTTGTACTGGGCTCCATGACAAGGTCGTTATGCCTTTCATGGGTGTCCCTTCAAGGATGTCAGACTTCCTCCTGACGCCTTAAGTTTAAACTGGGTGGTAGTTTCAACCCTTGCGTTTCTGTCACGTTATTCCGTTCAACACTGTTGATCCAAACACCCCTTTAAGGACAACTCCTGGGTGTTACCAGGTTATGCCATTACATCTGGCTTTCCATTATGAGTACATTTAATTAACTGCTTTCCTTGCGTTCTTGACTGGGTTATATATTCTCTTTAGGGAGATTGATATCATCTCTAGTGATCATCTCGGGAGTCTCATCCCGGTAATTGCGCCTTAACATATCCATAATAGGCATCTGCCTCCCCGTGTTTAGGCCCGGGTACCTCCAGCTATTAGTTCATGCCTTCAGGATTCTTAAGTCTTAAGACATATTCCATGTCCTTATTTACCAACTAGTGCACTTCGCACTTATTCACCTTTAGACATTTTCCTTAAAATAAATTCACTGATTCTTGTAGTCTTATTAACCTTACTGGTTTCTTTACTTCTACCATTCTTGTAACTTTTACTTGTCTGACTTTTTTACTTTACTTCGACCGTAGTATGGAGTCGACTACTTCCCGTGTTTCAGACTCCACTCGTATACATATGTGGGGTATCCTGTTGATACATTGCTACTTACCCGGTTAACCTATAAGAAGGTCTACCAGGCCCACAAGCTCCTATCGGAGTGCGGTCGTCCCACAATTCAGTTAGTACACTCGTAGTGTCCGTCACGCGCCTAGGTGAAGTATTCTGTTGTCAACTCCTTATATTATCCTGTGATAATATGCATTCCGCGCCTTCCGATCTTAATCAAGGGAAGGTTTATCCACTATGTGTTTTTTTATGGCCTCCATCCATTCCCTCGGGTTGCTACCTTGTTTACCGGTTTCCATCCGGTTATTTAAAAGTCACTGGGTATAACTTACCTACCACGTGGCACTGAGCCTGTGTAGGTCTCCTGGTCTGGTTTCAAGGAAGGTTGGGAATAAATGGGTTTGAAGAAAATTTGGTTTGAAAAAGGTTTTGAAGATGAATTTAAGTCTAAAACGATAATTCTCGTGGCTTTCACAACTTTTCCTTGCTTTAGCCAGTCTAGCTTCTTGCTGACTGGTGTACTTCCAATTGCAGAGGTCAAGGCTGCTAAGCCCTTCCACAACTATGCTGATCTCACTTAACTTCTCGGTACTTTCTAAGTACCTAGTCGTTTACGTTTTCCGTACAGCCTTGTCATAGAGGCACTTGCCATGGCAAGTGTGCCATGCTGACTGCTACTGGTCCAATAAGCATTGGTTGCGGTATTGTTTCCGCTTACTCTGACATTAGTGGCCTTGCTGGCCCTTACTTGATCTCACAGTCTTAACAATAAATCCTCTGGGTTTTTCTCTCACTATTTTCACATGGGACCATTAACTAGGGTGTTTTCCCCTTCTAGGAGACCCCTTTTTCTTAGTATTACATCCTCCTCATACTACGTTGTAGTTCCTTATTCGGTCGGTATACCGTTGGTGTATTAGTTAACATTGTAGTCCCGTGGACACTTGTCTCGGTCTCATTACCTCACTTCTTGCCTGTTGCACGCTTGGTGCGTTGCAAGCTGGTTTTTTTTCGACTGCTCGGCATGTCGATCCAGGTTGCTGGAAATTCTATTCTCTTATGCGCAAGATTCTTCACTTTTCGCTATTCTTATATGCGGCAGACATTATTAAAATGGGAACCGTCTTCGGGATTCACACCTTCGGAATCTACGTATGACAGGCTCTCCGTACTTATAAGGACATTTAAGTGCAGCCAGGTCGGTATTCAAAGTGAGAGGGGGCTTCCATCTCTCTGGCGTTCTTTTCCCAGTTATAATCAGGGTTGTGGAGGGTGGGATGTATATGGTAGGTTTCCAATATTCACCGGGTCCTCCTAACTAGCGTATCTCTCACGCTATCACTCATCCCGTAACCCACATATACTGAAATCCTAACTCGTACTTCCCCTAAGCTCGGTAATTCATCCATCAGAGCGACACTTCGCTCTGATACCACTTTTTGTAACACCCCAACATACAACAACATACTTAACTTTAAACTGCAGCGGAAAATACACATCATCACATAACTTAATCATCGGTGTTACACGCCGTTAACCACCCCACGTGGCTAACAAGGCTAACATTTACACAACTGTATCGGTCTGATGGACTAGATCCCCGAGCAACTACACATTACTGTCTCCTTTATCAACACCAACATTCATTATACAAATACCTTCCAACTGTACCGAGTATTTACAACTAATGCCGAGAACAATTTCGGTCTTACTATACACCTACAGGTTACAAGTGATTACATCAATTACCCGTACGCAACAACTACCCTGTCCTACTCTCGAACGGCTCCAGCTCCTTGTACCTGAATAGAAAAGGAAAGAAAGGGTGGCCCCCCAGGGGCTCAGCACCCTTGCTGGTATGGTAATCTCGCAGCCCACATGCTACCGGGCCACGCCCAACTATTTGTCGTCTTAGCATGTAGTTGATTACATTTAAATCAAGCATGTGAAACATAAACTCACAACACGATACATTTCACCCCAATGGGCTTAACAATACAACTCATTTATACTTAACCCATCACTCTTTGAGTTCTTCAACCCTATAGTATTTCTCCTCTAACGGAGCTATTACCTTAACAGACGACATTTACCCACTATCGGGTTTCCACAAACGTCCCTTTTACATACTAGGAATCATATCCATGATCCTCATATTTCACTTCTAAGCAACATATAACAACACATCACAATAACTTTGCAACATACAAATAACACATACATAACGGGTACGGATCTCTTAGGAACCGGCCCAAACATAGTTAATACACTGGTGAGCCTAGAGAATGATATCACCCCATGTTAAGCTTGTTAAAAACAAACCCATTACCACCCTAATAGTCGACGAGTAACTTACCTAAAGATGGATCGGATTTAGTGACCCGAACACACCACATAAACACATGTTCCCCCTAAACCGATCGTAAGTCAGAATAGCTAAGCTTTGGGATAAGCTAATGGGAGATCATAACCGTGAGGGAAACAACCACAACAGAGAGAAGGTAAAGCTAAAAAGGATACCCACTCCCAAACAACGCGCGACCGACCAAACCGGATTCCTCACTACTGTTAGTACATACTTACTTTAGAATATTAGTTTAAACCCACTATGGAGTCTATCACACCTACACACATACAGTATTACAACTGGGTTAAACATACAAGGGAGATCCCTACATTCACATATACATATCACACAATTAACACACGCATAACCGTGGTTAGTACGTCCCATGGTTCGGGTCGTTCACTCCGAATACCAAACTCTCATGTGATCCTAGACTCAGTCAACTAAGGTTAACACTTCCGAGGTTAAATGGTATCGGAGTTGTACACGCCACATATATGAATTACTGTAAACTCATTACATGTTTTATCTTACATCGTGGCAAACATACAGAAAAACACATTGGCATATACAAGCCGGTGTAATCCGGTAGGACACAGGGTTGCAAGAAAACCATACCTGTCCCTGGAGTCCCTTTATCATGTCCTTTATGTTCCTCGAGCAACTCTCGAACAACTGACAACATCACCTGTACTTTTATTAACATCGGGGTAACATGTTTGTTTAAAGTCTAATGCTCATAACTTACCCTCGTTAACTAGTTAAACAACTTGACATTTTTAACTTGTTTTACTTTCACATTTTATTACAAACTTTCACCCACTTGGTTGTCTTTATATCACATCTAACATGTCCTTAACATCCTTACAACATCATTACTTATCAATCCCCATCTTTACACATCATTTTATACCTTAAACAACATCTTAGAGTGGTCCGGGACTTGGTCCTTACCTTAAGTCCCGGATCAACACTTACACAAACTCACGTATGTTTTTGATAGGGTGGTCCGGGACCTTGTACTCACCCTAAGTCCCGGACCAAGACAGTCTTGCACTCTCAGCTACATTTAATGGGGTGGTCCGGACTTCATACAGGTCCTAAGTCCCGGACCAGTCTAGGCAAAAAAACTCTCCGGTGATTAAAGGATGGGTGGTCCGGGTCCTTGTACAAGACCCAAGTCCCGGACCTAAAACCATGTAGAACTCTCGGCCTATTTTGCAACCCTGGTCCGGGACATGACCCATGACTTAGGTCCCGGACCCAACCTACAGAATCGACATATTTGCTTTTCAAGTCCTGCTGCATAAGTTCTTTACACCCATCATATGTATACTTCCCAGTACACTCTTATACTCAAACTTCACCAAATATACACCACAACTTACAACATAGTGCACAATTTAAATTGCATAGCACTTAGGCTCTTAAAATGCATAAATCTTAAACACTGAATTTCCCACAATATATTTGCCTTTGACCTGCAAATACACCAATAATACGTATGTCCTTTACTAGTCTCTTTGAGAACATTTTCCTAAGTCATTTACCATTGGCTCTTTATTAAGTAGTTCAGTAGACAACATACGTTCATTTTCCAAAGGAATTTCAAGCTATTTTTGGTTAGCATAATTACCTCCTTTCCTCACAATTTCTTTCTTGTTTTCAGAAATCGGTAAGGATATTTGCTTGCTTGTCAACTTAGAACTTGAAGAGAGTTTGGAACATGTCAAGAGAGGACTCCACCCAGTCCTTGAAAGGTTGGAATGAAGCTAGAACAAGGCAACATAAGAACACCATTTAAGCAAATTTTCGAACAACATAGAACATGGAGGAATATCATTTTTCTTTGAGTTTCCTTACCTTGAAGCAAGGGAGAACAATAATTTGTGAAAAGATAAGCTCAAGCTCCTTCTATGGAGATTCCCCTTGGCACCAAAATGGAGCTCTTGAAGATTTGAAAGGACTAGGTCGAAGAGCTTGACGAGACTAAGAGATCGGTGGTCTTAGTTTTTAATTTGGACAAGTGAGCTAGAAGTTACAGGATTTGAAGATGAAGTCTGGTGGTGCTGTGTTGCATTACGTGAAGAGAGCAGGAGGAGATGGCTACGTGAGACAGCAAGGAGGAAATGAAGGAATGAAAAGAATCACTGATTGTAGTTGCTTTTGAAGATATTAATTACGTAAAGCAAATAGTGCTTTTTCAATTACTCACTTATTTACTCAATCAGTAGCAAGGGTGGTGACTCACCACATGCAAAACCGGCCCCCATTTAATATTAGGGGTTACTTAGTCTTATTGCTCAATTAATTACACATGTTGACATATGTTACAAACTAGCTTATTTTAGTTACTATTCACTATAATAAGGCACATAACTGTGAAATTTTTGGTTTCCCATTGATTAAACTTCCAAATGTGATACTAAGTAGTACACATATTAATTAAAGAGTAAGATGGACATTTAGCCATTCAAACCCATTTACAAGACAATTTTTTTTTCAAAATGCGCTTTAAGACTCCTTAAAGCACATTTTGTGTTTTAACTGTTCCCAAGCTCGGTTTTCTTTGATAATTGATTTAATAGGCTCATTAATATATAAGTAAGGTCTTGGTAAGTTCATTCAAGCCTTAATCAAAATTATCCCAAGCTTAGAGCATACTTTGTCCTTATTGCCTTTTAGGCAATTAATTGTATTTACTATTTATTTAAATTGTTTACTAATGTTTGGAGACTCTTTTTTAGTCTTAATAATTTATTATTTAATGTTTAAACAACTTATTAAGGTTTGGGTTATTTCAGGGACAAGAGGAAATAGAAAAAAGAAATGTGTTTTAATGAATGAAAAGTAGAAATGGAATAGTAATGGTGATTCACCAAATTGGCTAGATTTTTGTATAAAGTTGAATGTGCTGTCCTCCATGCTCTAAGCTGCCGCCTCATATTGTGAAATACCCCAAACCTAATTATGCTAAGTAAACATCAAATTATGATGTAGTAAGGCTAGAATATGCCTTAGAAAGATTGGTAGACAATTTAAACCAAGGAAAACACAAGAAGTGCCTTAAGGGCAATTTGGGCAAAAACGTGCTCTAAGCTTGGAGTGACTTTGATTAGCACCCAAATACCAATATAAGACTTAGTAATAATGCTAATGGACATTTTAAATCAATTAGCAAAGAAAACCAAGCTCAAAAACAAGCTTAAACACAAAATGTGCTTTAAGACTCCTTAAAGCACCTTTTGAGAAATTGTCTTAGAATTGAGTTTTGAGTGGCTAAATGTCCATCATTACTCTAATCAACATGTGTACTAATTAGTATCACATTAGGAAGCCTAAATCAATGGGAAATAAAAAATTTCAGAAATATGGCACTAATTAGTGATAGTGCCAAATAGTGACTAGTTTAAGTTTTTTCAATCATAAGCTAATTAGTTGGTCAACAAAGACCATGACTAGCCTTATTTAAGATGGGGGCCGGTTTTCTAAGGATGAGTCACCATAGACTACATCAAATAAGGAAGAAAAGAAGAGATAGTAAAAGGAGTAACTATTTGCTTTTATAAAGCAAATATCTTATATTAGCCTACTTTTCTTCTTCTCTCTCTTCCTTTCTTCCTTCTTTCCCACGGTTTCTTCTGCTTCCCTTCTCTTGCTCCAAACCGAGAGAGCTCCATCCATGGGTGCTCCACCTTCAATTGCTCACCAGTGTTCATCTTTGCTCCAAATCAAATACTAAGTATAGATTTCTCTTAGTTAGGCCAAGACCTATCTTTCTACCTTTTCAAATCTTTCAAGCTCAAGTTTGGTGCCATGAGAAACTCCATTGATGGAGGAAAAATCAAGTTTGAAGAGCTCATTAGCTTCTCCATTCTCTTAGGTAAAGAAAATAAAGAAAAACCAAGTTTCCCATCACTTCCTTACATGGCCGAAAATTACTACTCATGGGTGTAGACACCAAAATTCTCACCCCATAAAGCAAATTCCGAAATAATAAGAGGGGGTCTCGCCTTTCTTTTTTTCAAAATATATAGCGTGCGTGCTAAGACGAAACCATCATTTTATAATCTTTTTCAAACATTTAAAAAAAACACATTCTTCAAAAAGAATTTCCAACGACATTCAGTTTCAAAATCATCTCTCTTTGTTTATTCACTTATTTACTATCTTATATTTTATTGTTTATATTCTATTTATTTATTCATCTATCCACTTTTTCTTATATTTTTTTTATTCTACTATTAATATTAGTATTTTCATTTTCATTTCTGTTTATACACACTCATTTTTCATCTTTCAAACCCAATCCACACTTATTAAAATCTGTCCTAGCCCAATTCCCTAAACCCACACTACTTTCAGCCCGTAGCTTCAAGAAGCCCACCCTAAACCATACTATTCTTCTATAGAAACACACAGATCCCAAAACCTAGGCACGGGTCTCACTCATTCTCCTAGGTGTGGTCGCCAACACCAGACTGACCTCCGTCTTCTATCCTCCTTGGACTGTATCCCCATGTCTAGCCACCACCTTCATCCTCTCACGATGACCTTTCCTCTAAAACTCAGAAAACCCAGGACGGTGACCCTGGACGGGTGTCTCTTTCAGTGAACGATCCCAATTTTTATTCCCCTCTCGATCGATTTCTCACTGGCCTCTCGAACGGTAGAGCCCACCACCACATTCTTCTCCATATCAGCCCTCTTCACCAAAAAAAAACTGGCGAACGAACTGCTTCCTACTTCTCGATTTCTCTTCACCGTCGGCAACACTACAACCCCAAACTAGCGAACAAGAACACCCATGTCTAGCCCCCTCATTCTCTTCGGATTTCGACAAGTTCGCAACCCAACTGTCAAAGCAAGGAGCTCAAAACTCCGTGTCTTCTTCATTCTTCAAAACGTTCGAACAGAAGCATATACACTCTTTGGATTCTCTTTGGAATTTTCCTTTTCTTTGGGTTCGAACTCTGACTCGATCCCTTCTTCATCTATCTTCTAAATCCCACATACCCCGATCTTACACGCTTTGCACCCACTAGTTCCTGGCCTCTTTCGTTATACGTGAACATCGACGAAGACCACGGAGAGCAGACACCATCAACACAGTCTTCTACCACCACTTCCCTAGAAACAGACGCCATCACAAAGGTCGAATCCTTCAGATTTCGATTTGACGGATCTTGATTTGGTTTTTCATTTTCTTCCCTCCTTCTCTGTAACTCTCTTTTCGTGGTGAACTAAGTCCCGCGTCGCGATGCCCCTTTCCGGCCTTTGGGTGTCATTGTCACAGCCAGATCATGTTGGGATTTGTATAAGTCCTTATCGGTAATCTCAAATTTGAGGTGTCCAGGTTGTCTTCCTTCTCCTTTTTTCCGTGCCTTGATTTTCATTTATGGACAGCGGTCACCATATTGAGCATCCGGTTATGATTTCGAATCGGTTTGGCACCTCGAAACATGTCTGATTCCGCGCCTGTTCGCTTGGGTTTCTTTTATTTTTGCCTCATATTTCTTCTGCCGTATTGAGCTCGTTAATTCACAAATGAATCCATCTGTTTACAAACTTGTACTGATTCCGCATGCACCGACCTTCAGGAAATGGACAAATGCACTTAAGCTTTCATTATTCGATGAGTTTATGTTTGAACGTGGGTCCAATTGCTTTAAGCTCGACCAAGTTTCCCCTGTCTAATTTAAAGACTAGTTTGATTGGGTCTATATTCTGGTCTAATTTGCTTACCGGGGGTTTATCTAGTTTGCTTGCCGTGATGTTGTTGATCTTGCCTGAGTGATTCTTTCAATCTCAATAGAAGGATACTGCTGGTCTGTATCGCATTCTAGGTATAATTTCTTTGCTCATTACACAGGTTCTTGGACCTAACCTGTCTGCGCCGTTTACCCATAAAAGCCAATTCTCGTTTAGGCGGCGGGTTGATAATTTCGATTTGGTGGTCAGCTGACAACCCGAAACTGAGAATATTTGTCTTACCTTGTTGATATTGGGTGAATACATGGCTCAAGGGAGGCTTGCTGTTTCTGATGTTTAATATGGGAATTGGACCAAGATGATTTGTTGGCAATTTTGGGTCCAGCTATCTCTCTCTCACTTAATGGATTCGTTGTAGAACGATATTTACCGGATGGGCTCGTGGGCCCGATCCATTTCTTGCAAAAATATAGGCTTGGATGCCTTTATGTTTCATTTGTTTTCTTGCTTGGAGATTCAATTGTCCACGTTATATGCTTGATGTGAGATCTTTCTGACATTTGGATTTTTGTCTTGACTGAGGTACATATATTCCAATTGGACAAGGCTGCACTTGCTTGATATGGGCTGTGGACTTGGAGTTTGATATTGGATTGCACAAACTGACCATACTGATGCGCTTTGGGCTTATACCCCTCATTGGGTACATACAAAATTGATGGAACTTGGGCTGGACTTGCTTTGCTTGGAAATCACTTTGGGCCCGACATTTGACCATGGGATATACTTCGGGTTGGTATTGCCTCATGGTTTGAAAACCCCATCGGTTTGCCTTCAAGAAACTTTGCTAATTCCTTTCTGTACGCCTTGAATCCGGTTTGGAAATTAAAATTGCTTCAGATTGAAACTTGTCCCTTGCGCATCGATTTGGTTTGAAATTTTTTTGAGACTAGCATTTGTCCCTTTGCGCTAGATAAGAACATAGAATGGGTGATAGTTGCCCAAATGTTATAATAGTTTAGATAAATCATTCATTGCTGGATGGTCCCTATTAATTCTTCATCTTAGAGGGAAGTGATATAAACCCTCCTAGGTATGATCCCATATACTCACAACTCCTATCTTTGATATACACTTTGGTTGAGTCGTAATCTAAGATGACGAATTAATTTGAGTAGCAACCCCAATGCCTGATTTATCTTACAATCCTCAACATTTGTTGGAAGCTAGAAACTCTTTTTTATGTTCTCGGTTGGGGTGTGGGATATGATTAGATTGCCCCCTTTCCTCCCATTGAGAGGGGCCGTATGATCCCATTGCACACACCCTAACCCCCTTACATTTCGTTACTAATTAATCTCGTATCTCTTTGTCTGTGTTCCATGGCATGTACGTATTTCTTGAGGAACGAGGAATTGCTCGGGGATTAAGGAGCTGAACCTTGGCTTGGACTACCGAGACTCTCCCATCAAACATAAAAAAAAAACGGTTGGTGTATCTCTTCGGACCCCCTTCAGCTCGAGTGAGGCGGCGTCGATGCGACCCCCCATAGCAGCTTGTTTTTTATTCAAAACTTTAATTCTTATCATGAATTGTAACTTGTCTATTAATTGTGCTGCCTAATATAGTTTTGGGTTTTATAATTTTGTACACTTTATGATTGTTGTTCTTCCGATTATCTGTTGTACATATTCTTGACTGCTTGCCTTTACATGTTCGATTCAATAATGCATTGGCCGTCTTCATTTTTGTCGACTTTGTATTATAAATTGATAGATCGGCTAGCACAGGTGGCCATAGAATAGCTTTTAGGTTTGCCCACTTATTTCTGGACACTTCGAGTCCAGTTAGAAAAGCTTCTAGGTTCGGGGAAGTTCCTCACTCAAACGGGCCGTAGAGTTTGGTCGGTGTGGAACTCCCTTCCTTCATAAATTTTTTTCAAACAATCCGTAATTGTCAGAATAAAATATACAATCATCCAATTCTAAATCATTCAAAGATCAAATGAGTCAAATTGCACTTCAAAACCAATCTCTCTCATACTCACTCATCAAACACACTTCAAGTCAATCTTTCATACTCCTTCAAATTACACTCTGTAAAACCAATCTCTCTCATACTCACTCATCAAACACACTTCAAAGTCGATCTCTTTCACACCCTCATCATACACACTGTAAAACCAATCTCTCTCATACTCACTCATCAAACACACTTCAAAGTCGATCTCTTTCACACCCTCTCATCATACACACTGTAAAACCATCTCCCTCATACTCTCCCATCATACACACTCTAAAATCAATCCCTCTCATACTCATTCATCAAACACACTTCAAAATCCATCCCTTCCTACTCACTCACCATACGCTCTCCAAAATCAATCCTCTCATACTCCAAAACCAGATATCCTTCATGAATTCTTCGGAATCAAATCTCTTTGCACTCAACATTAAACACTCTTCATACACTCATTAGACACACTTCAACCTCACAAAGCATTTGAAATGCTTCCAAAGTTCTAAGATCAAACTCAAACTCCTTCCAAACTCCAATTGTCTCATAGATTCAAATCATCTTCCAATCTCAATTTCAAGGCCAAACCAAGCCCAATTCTAAGCCCCAAATCCAGCTCATTCATAGGGTCCAACCCGCCCAATTTCAAAGGTCCAATCCGGCCCACATTTCAAGGCCCAATCCGGCCCATTTTACAAAGCCCAAATCTGGCCCATCTTTCAAACCAAATGTGGCCATTCTTCAAGGCCCAATCTGACTCATTTTCTAAAACCCAATGCAATTCAATCAATCCAATTCATTTCAATTCAAACCTGATTCAATTCGAAGTCGATGCAATTCAATTCAATTCAACCCATATCATTTCAATTCAAACCCGATTCATTTCAATTCAAGCCCAATTCAATTCAATTCTTAATTCAATTAGATTCAATCTCAATTTCAATCCAATTCATTTCAAAATTCTTTTCATTCCCAATTCAATTCAACTTCATTTCAATCCCAGATAATTCCAAACATCATAAATCTCAAACTCCTTGAAATTCCAAACTCTGGAGAACTCAAGCATCTCGCATCTTCCAACGTCTCACAGCTCAGCAGACTCAAAGGTCTCAGCAGCTCAACAGACTCGAACGTCTCAACAGCTCAACAGACTCGAACGTCTCAACAGCTCAACAGACTCGAACGTCTCAACAGCTCAACAGACTCGAACGTCTCAACAGCTCAACAGACTCGAACGTCTCAGCAGCTCAACAGACTCGAACGTCTCAACAGCTCAACAGACTCGAACGTCTCAACAGCTCAACAGACTCGAAGTCTCAGCAGTTCAACGAACTCGAACATCTCCATAGACTCAGCAAACTCAAACACCTCAAAAACCTTCAGCTTCTCACACCCGATCACCTTCAAAATTCATAACCCTTTCAAGCCTTGATCATCTTACAGATCCGAGCATCTCACAGACTCCGTCATCTCAAGATTTAAATGTCTCACAGACCCGAGTGTCTCACAGACTTTTTGCACCTCAAACTCCAAAATAAACCGACAATTTGTCAAACCTCACAAATGACCACAAACCTATTTGACGCCTCAAAGACCCAAAAGGTCAAAACCCCAATTCCTTCAAACCCCAAAACTCCCAAACCTCCAAAACCCTGAACTACGTAAGGTCTGATCTCAACAGGGAGTTGAGTACGTAGGCAACCCACGCAGGGTGCGACCCCACACCAATCTTAACATCCTTTTGCATCAGCCATCTCACCTTCAAACAATCCCGGGCACTCCCAACCCTCTATTACCCTCACAAAACTCCAAATATCCCTGAACTACGTAAGGTCTGATCTCAACGGGAGTTGAGTACGTAGGCAGCCCATCTAGGGCGACCCCATCCCAAACAAAAAAATCCTTTTCCCCATTAAGGTGTTCTCCATACCTTTCAAAACACTCGAACCTTCTTCGACTCCCCAAACTTTAAACCATCAGACTCCAAGTCTTGTCTATTCACTCACCTCAGACTTTTCCTCAATCTTTCATTCTATACCCATTCGAATTCATCAATTCTTCTTCTTGGCGCTAGCTTGGCAGAAAAGCTCGCCTCATCCACTCGTTTTCCTCTCCTCCTGTCCTAATCCTATCCTTGGCTTTTGAATGAATCTCTCTAAAAAGGTTTTAAAGAAGACAATCCCGACAATTGGAGACCGAGGTTTCCTCGGGCACCAATCCGAAGTCGTGGGTCATTGCCACTTCTAAGGGTGTGTAACCCAGTGCGAACCCACATAGAATCACTGATCTGACCAGATAAGTCCTTCCATAGGCAATAATCTCAGAGTCAAATTAACGGTTCTTAGAACCCTCTTTCCCTTCCTTCCTAGTTCTTTAGGTCAAACTAGGTGGCGACTCTAGTCAATTCCGCCTTATAGAGGCATAAGTCCGCGTGGGGCCCATTCAGAGCGGGTGTAGTGCTCATTAGCATCCCTCCCCTTATGCTTTCTGGGAAAGAGGACGATAGAGTAGGTATTTGAGGGATGCCAAGGTGACAGGTTTTCACCCTCCACAGAATGACATTTTAGGATCTAGGCTTTTCAGTTCAGACCAAATTTAGATAAACCCCCCCCCATACCGAAAAAATCACCCTCCACATGGGGCCTTGTTTTTATACCTTGTTCTAGCTTGATTTATTCACCAAGGACTAGTGGAGGTCCTATTTCATTCAATACCAAAGTCTATCTTGAGACTCCAAAGGTAATCATCCACTTTTATGCCTTAGAACACATTTCTAACCTAGGGTTTCATTCCTTGAGGTTAGTGTATTGTTTAGTACTCATATGAGTCATTGAATATTGATTAGAACATTGGCAAGGGGAATTTAAGTGGTGGCCGATATTCATGCAATAAGAAGGTCTAAGGAGGAAGATAAAATAAGCTTGAGAAAACAAGGTAAATTACTTACCTAATGGTGGTTTAAGTTTTAAGGAATGAGTTTTTAGATGAGTACCAATGTAGCCTAGGGCTTACATTAGGTAATGGGTTGTATAACCTAGGAAGAAGAGTTTAAACAAGCTTGTGAACTTGTGACTAAGAGCCAATGGGAATGAGTTAGTAATATAAGTTTAAGATGGATTTAAGAGCATTATAATTACTATGAGATATGGATGTATTTGCAGGTTGAAAGCTTTTATTGTGGGAAATTCAGTGTTTAAGTTTAAGTCATTTAGGGCCTAAGAGCCATGTCATTTAAGAGCCTTAGTGCTATGCATTTAAGATTATTGCAATATATTGAGTTTGTTGTGAATGAGTTGGTTTGGGTGATGAGATATGATGAGAAAGAACTTGATGTGTCTGAGATGGTTGATGAGGAAAAATAATGTGTTTGGGATGATAAAGATACTAGAGGAGCTATGACGAAATTGAGTAGAAAATAAGTGTTTAGGTGATGTGGTGATTAATAATGACCTAGGATTTACTAGGAGTCATTATAGGGAATTTGAGTGGAAATGAGTTAACTAAGGAGTTCTGAGGTTTAGAATGACCTAGAATGTCTAGGAGAATTAGAGGATTGTTTAGTGTATTAAACACACCAAAATCGTGTATGATGTAACACCCCTACATCTTACTTCACAACTAATTGAAATCGCAGCGGAAATAAATAACTAAACAATAACTAAACGCTTCGGTGCTACAACGCCGTCAACCACCCACGTGGTTAACAAGGCAGAATAAATACAAGTGTACCGGTCTGACGATCAGACCCCCGAGCATAGAACTAAAACCATAATACATCATATACAATACCGAGTATTTAAATACATTCCTTCACTGTAAACTGTCAATATACCGCCATAGTAGTTTCAACGGAATCAAAATATAGCCACGGGAGCACAGGCGCATCCCGGGCTCAACATCAAAAATAAACCAAAGTACAACTGCAGCCTAGAACCTACAGCCACTCTGCTTCCTCGATCCTCATCCTGCAGTAAAAATATGGAGCCCCCGAGGGGGTCAGCAACCCTTGGCTGGTATGGTTAACGCGCAGCCCATCGGCTACCGGGATACGCGCAACTAATTGTCATGATAACATGGCATTCATTTTAAACATAACATAACATATTATGTGGCATAGCATCAATAGTGCATAGCACAACATCACATACACAGTGGATACTCTTTCCACAATAACAAACCAAGAAGGTTAAACAACATAAGAGCCTAGAGAATGGTTCACCCTCATGTTAAGCTCGTTACACACACTCATTACCGTTCTTTTATTCGAACGAGTAACTTAAGTCACAGATGGTTCGGATATAGTGACCCGAACACACCACACAAACACATGTTCCCACTAAACCGATCATAAGTCAGAATAGGTAAGCTTTGGAGGAAGCTAGCGGGAGATCGAACGCCAAATTAAGGAGAACAATCTTAACAACATAAGAGTCGAATCTGATTCAGATATCTACTCTTAACTTACATGCATGACCGGACAACCGGATTCCTCACTTCCCAGTTAGCACTTGTTAGAAGTTCACGGTGGAACTTAACAAATAATACACAACAAGTGGTAAGTCATGTTAGACACTCACAAGGGAATTGAGTCATCACACATCACAATAATATGAACAACGGTAAACTCATTACATGTTTAAGTCTTATAACGTCATAAACATACAGAAAAACAAGCAACACACAAGCCGGTGTAAACCGGTAGGCAACAGACTGCAAGAAAACCATACCTTGGTCCTTGCTTCGATTGATTTCCACCGTAGGTCACTCCTATACATGTTTAAAATGTCGGTAAATTACTCACTTAACTTCAAATTTATTAAGTGTTTAACATGTTTACATGACATGTTTTAATGTCTTAACTTATACTTAATTACCCACATTATACCCCCTAGGGTTTATTACTTAAGCCATTCTTGTTTTTTTTTTTTTACAAGTTTTGGTCCGACCGACCCTACCGACCGACCTTACACAAGGTCGGTCCATTCCAGAACACATTACCGTCAAAATTTCTACTCCGACCGACCTTGTAAGTTCGGTCGCTTGTTCGGTCCATTCCGAGAGTTTCTTCCCTTTTTGAAATTCAGGCCCGACCGAACTTGCCAAGTCCGGTCCCATGTTCGGTCGATTCCAGAAACTTAATTCGTACACAAAATACAAGCCCGACCGACCTTGCAAGTCCGGTCCCCAAGGTCGGTCCATTCCAGAAGCCAATTCTCGCAGGGTAAACTGGGCTCGACCGACCTTGCAAGTTCGGTCGCAAGTTCGGTCTGCTCCAGACCCTTATTTTCCATTGCTCATTTAACTCCAAACTTCACCTCATATATCCTAGTACACCCTAACCTCATTTGGGCACTTCAAACACACCTTAAGACATCCTTAAACACTCATAAAACTCATTTTCTAATTCCTTAAACCTTTACTCATTTCTTCCCAAAATTCCTAACACTTACAATGTTTTCTCCTAGGTCTACAAGTGGTGTTTCATACCTAAGATGATCACTTATGCCAAAATACTCCCTCACCACAACACCATCATCTCTCAAGCATCTATTCTCACAACTAACTCCTTATGTCATTCTTGAAATCCTTTTTTCAAGTCTACACTTTCTCCTTGTTCACCAAAGTTTGCTTAAATCTAACACAAGTCCAAATGACTTTAGTGTATCCCAAACATTCGTTTGCATTATGAAATCCTCTAGAACATTGCCTAAGCCCTTTCACATCTTAAACACCTTAATGCATGTTCCTTTCACTAGAAAACACTTAACCATTCTAAACATTTCTTAACTTATCAAACTCATTTTAAACCTTAAAACTTCTTGTTTATTACCTAAATTTTGACATGACCACTCCTAGAACATTACTAAACCAAGACACATTGTTTTCACTTCACCATCAACAACCATGAACACTAAAATCCATCAAACACATCTTTATACACAAACTTCACACATTTAGCACTACATCACAATATAGTGCATAATTTAAATTGCATGGCACTTAGGCCCTTAAATAACATGGCTCTTAGGCCCTTAAGATGCATAAATCATAAACACTGAATTTCCACAATATATTTGCCTTTGACCTGCAAATACACTCAACAACACATATGCCTTTTACTAAGCCCTTAAGAGCATTCTTCTAAGTCACTTCCCATTGGCTCCTTAGATCATTTTCATAAGCAATACAAGCTCATTTCTCCTAAGACTTTAAACCACATTAGGTTAGCATATTTACCTCTTTTCCTCACAAACTTCTTTCTTGTTTCCTTGTTTAAAATCGGCAAGGCTTTAGATTGTTTGTCAACTTCTAAACATTATACAAACACATAATGAGTATTCAAGCTTTAAGCTTCATCTCATTGTAAACCCTAGATTGTACATTGTTTCAAAAGCATTAAGATAATTGTTTTACCTTAGGACTTGAAGAGAGTTTGAATATATATCCAAGAGAGGACTCCACCTAGTCCATGAAAGGTTGGAATGAAGCTAGAACAAAGCAACATAAGGACTCCATTAAGAGAGATTTTCGGTCAAGATAAAAACATGGAGGAAACATCATTTTTCTTTGAGATTCCTTACCTAGAAGCAAAGGAGATCAATAATATGTAGAAATATAAGCTCAAGCTCCTTCAATGGTGGAACTCCATGGCACCGAAATGGTGGTCTTGAAGTTTTGAGAAGATAGAAATGAAGAGCTTGGTGAGACTAAGAGAATGGTGGTATTTGTTTTTGATTTGGTTAAGTGAGCTAGAATAACAAGAGGTCAAAGATGGAGTTTTGATGGTGTGGTGTATTAACCGTGAGAGAGAGCAAGAATGGAGAAGGTGAAGTTTTGGAGACGTGGGAAATGAAGGAAGGAAAGAGAAATAGGTAAGTCTTTTTTTTAGAAGATATTTGTACTTAATAAAGTAAATAGTAACTAAGTAGTCATCTTTATTTACTTAACATGTTAACAAGGTGGTGAGTCACCACACCTTAAAAACCGGCCCCCAATAGTACTTAGGGGTATTATTGTCTTTATTGTCAATTTAATTACTTATAATAACATATGTTACAAACTAGCTTATAAAAGTCACTATTCATAAAAAAAAGGCACATAGAAGTGAAATTTTTGATTTCCCATTGATATAGACTTCCAAATGTGATACTATATAGTACACATGTTAATTAAAGAGTAATGATGGACATTTAGCCATTCAAAACTCATTTACAAGACAATTTTTCAAAAATGTGCTTTAAGACTCCTTAAAGCACATTTTGTGTTTTAACTTGTTTTCAAGCTTGGTTTTCTTTGGTAATTGGTTTAATATGTTCATTAGTATATAAATAAGGTCTTGGTAAGTTCACTAGGTCTTACCCAAGCTTATCCCAAGCTTAGAGCACATTTTAGCCCTAATTGACCTTAAAGCACATTTTGTGTTTTCAATTGTTTAAATTTGTTTACTAATGTTTCTAAGACTCTTTTTAGTCTTAATATACATATTTAAATGTTTAAACAACATACTAAGGTTTGGGGTATTCAATCTACCCCCTTAAAAGAACTTTGTCCTCAAAGTTCACACTTCCACATATCCTAAATGTTAGAACACGGGAATACATATAACAATATTTCCATACAACATTAACAACACACTTACATAACATTGGACACAAGGTCCATACAACATAACATCGGACACAAGGTCCATACAACATATACAACATCATCAACATCATTCAGACACAACGGTCTGTAATATGACAACATAACATAGACGATGTATTTAAATACACGTCGTACTCACATAACCGAAACGGCTCTACCCCCCTTAAAAAGGGGTACGCCCCGTACCCTATACACATAAACACTAAGAAGTAAACAATGACGGGTACTTCGCCTTCATCTGTCTTCCAGCTCCCAAGTGGCCTCCTCAACGTCCTGGTTAGACCAAAGAACTTTCACCAGTCTCACAGACTTATGGCGAGTGTCTCGAGTCTTAGTATCCAGAATCCGTACCGGAGTCTCCACTGATCGCATGGTCGGCTCTAAGGTTAGCCTTTCAGGCTGAAGCACATGAGACGGATGAGACATATACTTCTTCAACTGGACACATGAAATACATCATGTACCTTGCCCAGCTCGGCGGGTAGATCAAGTCTGTAAGCTACCGGGCCGATCCGCTCCGTCACAACATAAGGCCCCACATATTTTGGGCTCAACTTGCCTTTCTGGCCAAAACGAAATACTCCCTTCATGGGGGATACTCTCAAAAATACCTGATCGCCCACGGCGAACTCCAGGTCACGTCTGCGCACATCTGCGTACGACTTCTGTCTATCCTGAGCTGCCTTCATGTTAGCCCGGATCTGGCGAACTTCTGCCTGAACTTGTTCAAGATACTCTGGTCCTATAATGACCGTCTCACTCGACTCATCCCAGCATAATGGCGTGCGGCATGGTCTACCGTACAAAGCCTGGAAGGGAGACATCTTGATCGAAGCATGGTAACTGTTGTTGTAACTAAACTCGATCAGATGTAACTTATCAATCCAGCTGGTCTGAAAGTCAAGTGCACATGCACGTAACATATCCTCAAGTGTCTGGATGGTGCGCTCACTCTGCCATCTGTCTGTGGGTGAAACGCTGTACTCAATTTCAGTTCGGTACCCAGTGCTTCTCGCGTAGACTTCCAATACCTCGATAAGAATCTGGTATCTCTGTCAGATACAATCGTTTTCGGTACCCCATGATGTCTTACAATTCTCTCTCTCAAGAGTTCTGCCAGTTTTGCCACTTTCCAGGTGTCCTTCATCGGTATGAATCGAGCCACCTTGGTCAGTCGGTCAACAATAACCCAAATCATATTCAGACCTCCCCTTGTAGGCGGAAGCCCTACTACGAAGTCCATAGAAATATCATGGAACTTCCACTCAGGCACTGGCATTGGCTGTACCATACCACCAGGCCGTCGGTGCTCAAACTTGACCTTCTGGCAAGTGAGACACCTCAATACATAATCAGTAACATCCTTTTTCATTCCAGTCCACCAAAAATATCTTTTCATACCCTTATACATCTTTGAAGCTCCGGGGTGAATCGAAGTAGTAGAACAATGGGATTCACTCAATATGCGCTCCTTCAACTCAGCGCTACTCCTCGGTATACACAATCGGCCATTAAGCCTAATCAGGTCATCATCGTGGAGTCTGAAGTCGTACTTCTGACCCTCGAATGTGCCATCAATAAGCTTCTGCCTGATCTCCATCATATACTGATCCGTCATCTGAGCACTCCGCACCTCTTCAACCAACCAGCCAGTATGAGAGACTAGCGAATGGAGAGAGTGTGCTCGGCGACTCAATGCGTCAGCTACCACATTTGCCTTACCCTCTTTGTATTGTAGATTAATGTCGTAGTCGTTTAGAAACTCAACCCACCTTCTTTGCCTCATGTTCAACTCCTTCTGAGTGAACAAGTACTTTAAACTTTTGTGGTCCGAATAAATTGTCACACTTACCCCATACAAATAATGTCGCCATATCTTCAGTGCGAAGACAATGGCACCCAATTCTAAGTCGTGGGTAGGGTAGTTCTCCTCATGCTTTTTCAGCTGTCGGGAGGCGTAAGCTACGACCTTCCCGTGTTGCATCAACACACAACCCATACCTCTACCTGATGCGTCGCAATAGACCTCAAAACCATCTGGACCGTCTGGTATAGTCAGGACTGGTGCAGATGTCAGAGCATCCTTGAGACTCTGGAAAGAACTCTCACAGTCGACTGTCCACTCGAATGGTGCATCCTTCTTCATTAAGGAAGTCATCGGCTTCGAGACACTGGAGAAGTCCTTTACAAACCTCCTATAATAACCTGCCAGACCGAGGAAGCTCCTGATATCGGTAACTGTCTTCGGCCTAGGCCAGGTGCGCACTGCATCAATCTTTGCCGGATCAACAGCGATCCCGGCCTCAGAAATCACATGACCAAGAAAGGATACTTGGTTCAGCCAAAACTCACACTTCGAAAATTTAGCATACAACTGATTCTTCCTCAATGTTTGTAACACATTTCTCAGGTGGCTTTCATGCTCACCTCTCGATTTTGAGTACACAAGAATATCATCGATGAAGACTACCACAGACTTGTCCAACTGATCTTGGAACAAGCGGTTCATTAAATCCATGAACTTCGCTGGTGCATTGGATAACCCAAACGGCATAACCGTAAACTCATAGTGTCCATATCTGGTCTGAATGCTGTCTTCTCAATGTCACTGTCACGATGGCAATCTGATGATATCCGGATCGTAGATCTATCTTGGAGAATACTGATGCTCCCCTCAACTGATCAAATAGATCGTCGATGCGTGGTAAAGGGTAACGGTTCTTCACCGTAACTGCATTCAGTTCTCGATAGTCAATACACAGGCGGAGACTACCGTCCTTCTTCTTCACGAAGAGGACCGGCGCTCCCCATGGTGAAACGCTAGGGCGGATAAATCCCTTGTCGAGTAGGTCTCTCAGCTGCTCCTTGAGCTCTGTCATCTCTGCTGGAGCCATACGATAGGGCGCCTTCGCAATTGGTCCGGTGCCCGGAACCAAATCAATCTCAAACTCCACTTCCCGTGCTGGCGGCATGCCCGGCAGTTCCTTAGGAAATACATCAGGAAACTCCGACACTACCGGCACATCTGGGCTAAACTCTGGATCTCTCTCTATGTCCTGGACATAGCAGAGGTATACATCACTCCCTCGTCGTAGTTCACGACACATAGCCATGGCGGTGATGATCTGAGTCGAAGGCTCCCTGGGCCTCTGGCGGTAAGATATAGTAACCCCAGATGGACTCCGAAGAAGCAGACGATGCTCGGCACATAGGATTCTGCCCTTGTACCGCTCCAACCAGTTTCATCCCGACAATCACATCAAAACCAAGTCCGTCGAACTCTATCAAGTCGATCGGAAACTCTTCACCTCTGATTCGTACAACAACATCTCGGTGGTAGCGGGTACACCTGATCCGCTCTTTCGACGGGAGAGTGACTAGGAAGTCTGGCATCTCATCACCGTCTAACCCCAGCCTCTTCGCAAAGGATAGCGAAATAAATGTATGTGAGGCTCCGGAGTCGAACAAGATCGAAGCGTCCACGCCATTGACTGGAAAGGTACCGGTGAGGATTGTGCCGCTCTTGCCGGCTTCTGCCTCATTGCAGACACTCAGTATACCTCCTTCCGAGAGCACAGCCTAATTCATTGGCAAACTAATAAGTATTGGGTAACAACACGGTTGATATACTTCAACAACTCCACTTTATTCATTAACACACTCTTTTCTTACAACATACGTTGGTTTACACTGTTGACATAACTAACACATATATAACATCCTTAACATACACTGGCTTAACACATTACATAATTATACAAGGCTTTAAAACTGTCTGAAGGTCAAATTCAAACGTCCGGGTTTCATGTGTGTGGCATTGATCACTGCCGACGGTGCGGTATTCAGTTTGATCTTCCTGATGCCATGATATAGCATCCTTGACTGCCCACCCATGATTAACACATCTCCTGATTTTAGTATTAACTTCTTTGCGAGATCAGCACGCTTCTGCTCGCCATAAATAAACACTGCGGTATCACCAATGGACCAAGACACCACGGGTACTCCCTTACTTAGAGACTCGGGTGACTCGTCCTTATCTTGGTGTAAACCTAATCGTCCACCTTTCTGGTAGAAGTTCACAATACACAAATCTGCTTTAACACTTGGAATTGAATCCGTTTCAACTTGCTGAGCAATTCCCACGGCGTGGTTAACGACCGCAAGGAACTCCTCAGGTATCATCGGTACATTTTGCTCCGTCTTCAGCTCGCACTTCTTGATATGTCTTGGTGTAAGGGTTCCAGTCCTTACCCATGCACATCATCTTCAATCTCATTCTTGATCCGCTCGGGTATTCAGGTGTGTAGAAACCTCCAGGTGTTGCTCCAAGTTCATTGCATCGTCTGATGATATGGACTTGTGCTTCCGGTGTCAGGTATCCATTTAAGAGTATCATACCTGGCTGGATAACCTGACATTGCTCCATTGGAAGTCGGTGATGTTGATGGTGGTTTCTTCAGGGTTTGGTGTGGGTGGGATTGGATAACATATATTGAAGGTTCCTTTAAGTTTAGAATTACCTAATTAGGTGACTTTCACACTATACTTTAACTCTTTACTCACATGATAATACACTTGGACTCACTAATACACACATGCATGAAATGCGGTATGCAATCACTTATTTCATTCCACAGTTTAGGCGGTACCTGGTCTAGAAGAGGGCCCTGGCGCCTCAGACCGGTCCACCACATTCAGGGCGGCCTTGCTAGGTCCCGACCCCTTCCCCTTCTGGGAATCAGTGTGCCTCTGATCTGTGGGTGGCTGGTTAGCCGTCTTCGGGCCATCAATAGTCGCTGTGGCCTTACCCTTCCACTGCCCCTTGGGCTTGTTGACTCTGCTGTTGGGGTTCCGGTAACACTCGTAGTCACGGTGACCCCACTTCTCGCAGTAACGACACTGTACGTCGTTTCCCTTGCAGTCCTTGCCGGGGTGGTCTCCGTTACACCACTTACAGTAGTAGTGGCGCTCCGGTCCAGAACCCGTGCTAGCTGCTATCACAATACACAATCAATACTTATTTCACAACTTAACAACATACACTTCAACTTGTCACACATGATTAAATAATTACCCTTAGGTGGGTAAGAGCGTAGGGGTTTCGCCGCATAAGCATATGTGAGCTTCAATGGCTCCTCAGCTGTGGTGGTCTGGGCTTGGCCCTTGTCACCCTGGTGCTGACTCTTCTGGGGCTGGGGGATAAGGCTTCTTCTTCTTCTTCTCCTCCCCCGTACCCCTGCGGACTCTGGCCCTCGCTCGTGGCCTTGCGCTTGTGCGCATTCTCCTCGTCCCTCAGACGGACGGTGATCTCAACCTTAGCAGCGGCATGATAGCACTCCTGAATTTAGGATGTCAGTCATGCTCCGCAATACATACTCACAAACTCACATTAATACTCACTTATGGATTACACTTATTCACATCACACTTCAAATTACCTGCAAGGTAGTATACTCAGCTGGCCCCATCCCATAGCGAAGACGGTGGCTGAGACCGTTGTAGAAACGGTTTACCAGCACCCGGTTCGAGTATCCCAGGTCCGGAGGTAACAGGTGGATAAGACCGGTGAATGCAGTGTAGTACTCATTGACCGACATCTTGTCCCCTGCCTCAGACTATCCAGCTCCAGGCGCTTAGCCTCTTGAACATGCACAGGGTAATACTTGGCTCGCAGTAGAGCTGTGTACTCCCTCCACCAAACTGAGGATCCGCCATCCGGTCCTCTCTCACAAGCTTCCACCAACTCTGTGCCGAACCTTCAGGTAGTAAGCAGCAAGACGGACCTTGGCCCAGCAGGCACATCCAAGGTCTCGTAGGTGTCTCTCAACTGACTGGAGATGTACGCCTCCAGCTTACGTGGGTTGGTCTCCCCATGAAACGACGGGGTCTAAGATCTGCCAATGCCTTGACCCAGTTGGTCTCTCGTGGCGGTGGCGGTGGTGGTTGAACTTCGGGCTGTTGCCCCTGCTGAATTGCAGCTACAAGTTGTGGGACCATTTTGGCTACGGCGGGCCCGCTACAGCTCGGCCATAACTTGAGCCGTAGTATTTTTGCCCTGGTCATCCGTATCTCCAGTACCGCTTCCGCGGCCTCTACCTCTTGGTCTACCTGACATCTGAATTCACACGAACATTATTAGCATTATGCTTACACACTTATCGGTTCCAACGGTTGAAACGTTTTCCGACAACAAGGTATCTCCACACTTGGTTAGTGGTTAACCTTTCCATAACTGCTCACTTAGGTAACTGTAGTTAGGTTTCCTAACTCGGTATTTTCCTAAGCTCGGTATTCTAGTCATCAGAGCGATACTTCGCTCTGATACCACTTTTTGTAACACCCCTACATCTTACTTCACAACTAATTGAAATCGCAGCGGAAATAAATAACTAAACAATAACTAAACGCTTCGGTGCTACAACGCCGTCAACCACCCACGTGGTTAACAAGGCAGGATAAATACAAGTGTACCGGTCTGACGATCAGACTCCCGAGCATAGAACTAAAACCATAAATACATCATATACAATACCGAGTATTTAAATACATTCCTTCACTGTAAACTGTCAATATACCGCCATAGTAGTTTCAACGGAATCAAAATATAGTGCCACGGGAGCACAGGCGCATCCCGGACTCAACATCCAAAATAAACCAAAGTACAAACTGCAACCTAGAACTACAGCCACTCTGCTTCCTCGATCCTCATCCTGCAGTAAAAATATGGAGCCCCGAGGGGGTCAGCAACCCTTGGCTGGTATGGTTAACGCGCAGCCCATCGGCTACCGGGATACGCGCAACTAATTGTCATGATAACATGGCATTCATTTTAAACATAACATAACATATTTGTGGCATAGCATCAATAGTGCATAGCACAACATCACATACACAGTGGATACTCTTTCCACAATAACAACAAACCAGAAGGTTAAACAACATAAGAGCCTAGAGAATGGTTCACCCTCATGTTAAGCTCGTTACACACACACTCATTACCGTTCTTTTTTCGAACGAGTAACTTAAGTCACAGATGGTTCGGATATAGTGACCCGAACACACCACACAACACATGTTCCCACTAAACCGATCATAAGTCAGAATAGGTAAGCTTTGGAGGAAGCTAGCGGGAGATCGAACGCCAAATTAAGGAGAACAATCTTAACAACATAAGAGTCGAATCTGATTCAGATATCTACTCTTAACTTACATGCATGACCGGACAACCGGATTCCTCACTTCCCAGTTAGCACTTGTTAGAAGTTCACAGTGGAACTTAACAAATAATACACAACAAGTGGTAAGTCATGTTAGACACTCACAAGGGAATTGAGTCGCATCACAACATCACAATAATATGAACAACGGTAAACTCATTACATGTTTAAGTCTTATAACGTCATAAACATACAGAAAAACAAGCAACACACAAGCCGGTGTAAACCGGTAGGCAACAGACTACAAGAAAACCATACCTTGGTCCTTGCTTCGATTGATTTCCACCGTAGGTCACTCCTATACATGTTTAAAAATGTCGGTTAATTACTCACTTAACTTCAAATTTATTAAGTGTTTAACATGTTTACATGACATGTTTTAATGTCTTAACTTATACTTAATTACCCACATTATACCCCCTAGGGTATATTACTTAAGTCTTTCTTGTTTTTTTTTTACAAGTTTTGGTCCGACCGACCCTACCGACCGACCTTACACAAGGTCGGTCCCATTCCAGAACAATTACCGTCAAAATTTTCTACTCCGACCAACCTTGTAAGTTCGGTCGCATGTTCGGTCCATTCCCGAGAGTTTCTTCCCTTTGAAATTCAGGCCCGACCGAACTTGCCAAGTCCGGTCCCATGTTCGTTCGATTCCAGAAACTTAATTCGTACACAAAATACAAGCCCGGCCAACCTTGCAAGTCCGGTCCCCAAGGTCGGTCCATTCCAGAAGCCAATTCTCGCTGGGTTAAACTGGGCTCTACCGACCTTGCAAGTTCGGTCGCAAGTTCGGTCTGCTCCAGACCCTTATTTTCTATTGCTCATTTACTCCAAACTTCACCTCATATATCCTAGTACACCCTAACCTCATTTGGGCACTTCAAACACACCTTAAGACATCCTTAAACACACTCATAAACTCATTTTCTAATTCCTTAAACCTTTACTCATTTCTTCCCAAAATTCCTAACACTTACAATGTTTTCTCCTAGGTCTACAAGTGGTGTTTCATACCTAAGATGATCACTTATGCCAAAATACTCCCCCTCACCACAACAACATCATCTCTCAAGCATCTATTCTCACAACTATCTCCTTATGTCATTCTTGAAATCCTTTTTTTTCAAGTCTACACTTTCTCCTTGTTCACCAAAGTTTGCTTAAATCTTAACACAAGTCCAAATGACTTTAGTGTATCCCAAACATTCGTTTGCATTATGAAATCCTCTAGAACATTGCCTAAGCCCTTTTAACATCTTAAAACACCTTAATGCATGTTCCTTTCACTAGAAAAACACTTAACCATTCCAAACATTTCTTTCTTAACTTATCAAACTCATTTTAAAACCCTTAAAACTTCTTGTTTATTACCTAAATTTTGACATGACCACTCCTAGAACATTACTAAACCAAGACACATTGTTTTCACCATCAAACAACCATGAACTAAAATCCATCAAACACATCTTTATACACAAACTTCACACATTTAGCACTACATCACAATATAGTGCATAATTTAAATTGCATGGCACTTAGGCCCTTAAATAACATGGCTCTTAGGCCCTTAAGATGCATAAATCATAAACACCGAATTTCCACAATATATTTGCCTTTGACCTGCAAATACACTCAACAACACATATTCCTTTTACTAAGCCCTTAAGAGCATTCTTCTAAGTCACTTCCCATTGGCTCCTTAGATCATTTTCATAAGCAATACAAGCTCATTTCTCCTAAGACTTTTAAACCACATTAGGTTAGCATATTACCCTCTTTTCCTCACAAACTTCTTTCTTGTTTCCTTGTTTAAAATCGGCAAGGCTTTAGATTGTTTGTCAACTTCTAAACATTATACAAACAACATAATGAGTATTCAAGATTTAAGCTTCATCTCATTGTAAACCCTAGATTGTACATTGTTTCAAAAGCATTAAGATAATTGTTTTACCTTAGGACTTGAAGAGAGTTTGAATATATACCAAGAGAGGACTCCACCTAGTCCATGAAAGGTTGGAATGAAGCTAGAACAAAGCAACATAAGGACTCCATTAAGAGTGATTTACGGTCAAGATAAAAACATGGAGGAAACATCATTTTTCTTTGAGATTCCTTACCTAGAAGCAAAGGAGATCAATACTATGTAGAAATATAAGCTCAAGCTCCTTCAATGGTGGAACTCCGTGGCACCGAAATGGTGGTCTTGAAGTTTTGAGAAGATAGAAATGGAGAGCTTGGTGAGACTAAGAGAATGGTGGTATTTGTTTTTTATTTGGTTAAGTGAGCTAGAAATAACAAGAGGTCAAAGATGGAGTTTTGATGGTGGTGGTGTATTACCGTGAGAGAGAGAGCAAGAATGGAGAAGGTGAAGTGTTGGAGACGGTGGGAAATGAAGGAAGGAAAGAGAGAATGAGGTAAGTCTTGCTTTTAGAAGATATTTGTACTTAATAAAGTAAATAGTAACTAAGTAGACATCTTTTATTTACTTAACAGGTTAACATGGGTGGTGAGTCACCACACCTTAAAACCGGCCCCCAATAGTACTTAGGGGTATTATAGTCTTTATTTGTCAATTTAATTACTTATAATAACATATGTTACAAACTAGCTTATAAAAGTCATTATTCATAAAAACAAGGCACATAGAAGTGAAACTTTTTATTTCCCATTGATATAGACTTCCAAATGTGATACTATATAGTACACATGTTAATTAAAGAGTAATGATGGGCATTTAGCCATTCAAAACTCATTAACAAGACAATTTTTAAAAAAAGTGTGCTTTAAGACTCCTTAAAGCACATTTTGTGTTTAACTTGTTTTCAAGCTTGGTTTTCTTTGTAATTGGTTAATATGTTCATTAGTAATATAAATAAGGTCTTGGAAGTTCACTAGGTCTTACCCATGCTTAGAGCACATTTTAGCCCTAATTGACCTTAAGCACATTTTGTGTTTTCAATTGTTTAAATTTGTTTACTAATGTTTCTAAGACTCTTTTTAGTCTTAATATAACATATTTAAATGTTTAAAAACAACATACTAAGGTTTGGGGTTTTCATATGAGGAATGTAAGACTTGTGCCAGAATCTGGAGGAAATGATGTATAATGCTTTAAGATGATTTAGGTATGAACTAAGTGTAGAACAGTGAGAGTTCGGGAAGTTTGTGTAAGAGGTGGTGATGTTAGTGGTGGAACAATAAGGTTTTAGTTAGATGGTAATGAGTGGACTTAGGTGATGGGAGTGAAGATTGAAGAAGAATGTTGTCGACTGTCTAGGAATTGACTAGAAACGTATAAGAGTGTATGATCAGGAGAATGGTGAGTAAGATGCATAAAAGAGGTGGAAATGTTAAGGAGGAGTTATATGGGTTGAAAAGAAACACTTTGGTTAGTTGAAGTTTTAGACAAAATGTACATGTTGGAAAGATAAGGAATTAAATAATAAGTGTTAGGAGTTTTGTAAGAATTGAGTAAATGTTTGAGAAGATCTTTGGAAGTTGTTTTAATGAGTTTGGTGGAGGTTATAAGGTGGGTTTAATGTGCCAAGATGGTGTTGGACCTATTAGGACACTTGTGGAAGAGTTTGGAATTGAAAGAACAATTTAAGAGAAAAATCTGTAGTGGACCGACCCAGGGTCCGACCCAGTTTTGGGTCGGTCGGGCCATGTTGAGCCAGCCGGAATGTCTCTGAACTGGACCAACCCAGAGGGTTTTGGGTCGGTCGGCTTAGCTTTGGGTCGGTCGGGCAAAATTTAACGTAGGAAATGGGTTCTGTAATGGACCGACTCAGTGGGTTTGTGTCGGTCGGTCTAGCTCTGGGTCGGACGGATGGGTTTCAAAAGACGGAAAAGTTTCTGGGATGGACCGACCCAGGGGTTGGGTCGGTCGGTGGGTCGGACGACCCTTAAGACTTAAAAAAAAGAAACCCTAAGAGAATTTAGTGGTATTAAGGGTACCCCATTAAGGAGGCAATGATTACTAGAGGTATAAAGACCTAGGGGATTAATTTAAGAATAAGCTTAAAAGTTTAAGGTTAAGTTTGTAAGATTAAGTTGTAAGACTTAAGAGTTGTTAGGTTGGGATCATTAAGGGTTAAGTAAGTTAAGTAAGTTATATAAGTTGAATTGAGTTAAGTGATTAACAACCTAAAACTGAATGAATGTTTTAGGACTTGGAAATTGGACTCCGGAAGAGATTAAGAGACCGAATGACCAATGGTGAACGGTACAGTTCTTCTTGTGACCTGCTTGCTAACGAGGTGTCCCTCGGCTTGTGTGCTATTTGTTTTTGTGTGCTCACTAAACAAGATAAAGCATGCAACCGGGATATTATGTTTGTTGTATTGTTGTGTGATGTTTGAAAACTAACACAACATACCGTGAGAACTTACTAACTAACGTTTAGTAAGGAAATGAGTGAGACTAAGGAACGCTCCCTAATATGGGTTGATATAAACCGAAAGAGGTTAACCAACAAACATGGTCTTGAGACTACTACTAACTGGAACTTGAGTGAGGAAACCCGGGACCGATCTCCGGTCATGCATGCTAAGGAAAAGGGGGACGGTATCTGAATCAGATCCGCCCTCCGCTTAAGGACTTGTCTTCGGACTTGTAGCCTAGGGCCGGTTGCCGGCTCAGCTACGCTGACTCCCGTCCAGAGTAGGTGGCATTAAGATGGTGCGGTGGGATCACCTAAATCCCAGGTTCGAATTAAGCTACAACCATTCCCTTCCAGGAACGGTTTGTATACTGAGATTAAGTTGAGATTAAGATTAAGGTAAGGTTAAGATGAGTTGCAACCATTCCTCTTTAAAGGATGGTTTGTATTATTAAGATTAAGATAAGCTACATCCACTCCTTATTAAAGGATGGTTGTTCTAAGATTAAGATAAGCTACATCCACTCCTTATTAAAGGATGGTGTTTTCTAAGATTAAGATAAGACTAAGATTGAGTTGAGATAAGGATGGACTAAGATTAAGAGGGAACATTACTTAAGGAGTTAAATAATTAACTCTCTAATTAAGGGAACACATTTAAGTCGTTCATTGTGTGTGAACCTTGATTGTTCATATCTGAGTTGTTGTTTACTGCATCTTCTATTAGTTGTGCATCTAATCAACTCCATGCTATCGACAATTAGTCGTCGTAGCCACGTTAGCTTGGGGGCCATGAGAGGATCGTACCAGCATTCGTGCTGACCCCCTTTGGGGGCTGTTTTTACTACACAGGTGAACATCAGGAGGCGGCCGTCGCGAGAGTGAGAAGGGGTACAAGTGTTACGGGTTAAGTGTGGCCTACGAGTTGTGCATGTACACTCGTATGGCAATTGAGTTAAGATGTATAGGATGTGAGGGGATTGTAAGAAGGATATGTATTTGGCTAAGGCTGTTATGTACTAATGTTCGGTATATTCTGTAGTCACCGTGGCAAGGTCCTGGAGTGTAAAGAATTCCGCTGTGACATGTTATATGTATGATGTTAAGTTGCGAGACCACATTTGGATTGAGTTGGGTGTGTTACAAAAAGTGGTATCAGAGCGTAGTTACGCTCTGAAGACAAGAAATACCGAACTTAGGAGAATATTGAGGTTGAGATTGAGTTATGGGTTAAGGGTTGAGAGATAGAGTGAGAGGTGCGTTAGTCAGGACTTCCCGGTGTTTGCCGGATATCCATAGTACCTAGACCCGCCCTCCACATCCCTAACCCTGAATATGTGGAACAAACGCCAGAGAGAAGAAAGCCTTCTCATACTCGGGAAACCCGATCTGGCAGTTAGCTAACAGTAAGCAATACGAGAAACAACTTGTTGCACAACAGCTACGGAGAACTTGGAGGTTTTTAATGGAGCGTAACAGAGAAACAGGCGCTACCTATGGAATTCTATCACTAAGGGAACGGTAATTACCGGCAACATGGGTCGACATGCTATGCAGTCAAATAACCCGCGATACCAATGATAAGGAAAGCACTACGGGTACAATAGAAAGGAAAAGGGAAGCGACATGAGTACCGGACAGTGGTCCGAAGGAGCATAACAGTAGGATAATACAAAGCATGAGGATTAAGATTACTGGAAGGTCCAGTTAGAAACGGGAACTCCAAACCCCATACTATGAGGAAGGTTACAAGACCTGGCCGACATAATGTGGACGACGGTAGAAACTCATACAAATTGCATGCCGAAATAGGACTACGATGTAGTGCCTAAAGGAGAATCATTACTTAGTAACCACAACAAAATGTGTGGAGACAGGAGCGAGGATTAAGACATAAGAAAATATTAAGGGGTTCCTCAGAAAGAGGAACGCCCTGATAAATGACAGTACTGTCAAACAACAAGGAAACTGCCGATGGTCGGTTATCCAAAATAAGAGATTATCGAAGGAGTCCCAGGACTACCAATTACATGGAAATTAGAAGGAAGTATCACTACCAATGTACCTTGTACCAATAGCCCATCCTGCATGGCGCACTTGCCATAGCAAGTGCTACCACGGTTAAGCTTCACGGAAAGCCATTATGGCAAAATAGGAGAACGCTACAGTTCTAACACATATTAGTACCGGATTGTAAATCCATAAGAACAGAAAAATAAGACCTTGGAAAGGCCCGACGGCCTGACCATGATGAGATGAGGTGACACACCAGTCAGCCGGGAGCGGAACTTGGACAAAATATTAAACCATATAAATATTAGCAACGGTATAACCTACTACAACAACAACCGACAGTACGGTAAGGACATCAATCCCGAACCTCAGGGAGAGGAACCTAAGAGATCGCTCAACAATCCGAGCAAAAACACTATAAAGCAATAATATACAAGGGATGTATTATAAGATACGATGGAGACGGTTGACGCAACGACTTCCAACGAAAACGGGATAAGACTCCCAAAGTGACCATTAAGAATACCAATAACAAACATTCTACAATGAAGATGTTAGGAAAACCCAGAAAATAAGGGTAAAGGAAATGAACATAAGCTATAACCTACCAAGGACTAAAGATGTACCACCCTGGAAAAGGAAAGCCCGGAGGACTACCCCCACAGAGCGAGCATAGTCGAGTCGAGCAAACTGATGAATGACAGTTAATATTGTTTGTCTAACTCATTAACACCCAAGTGTGAACGATCATCAATGGGTGGCATAGTCAACGGAAGTTGAACGAAGCGTTGAGATGGAAGTATAAGATGTCAGGATGATATCCAACTTGGACACCTTAAGGTAAACGCCTAATACGAACTTATCCTTATTTGCTAAAGACATAGGTCTAATAAAATGACAGTATTGTCAAAGACACTAAGTAACCTTAGAATACCTGAATAAACTTCCATAGCAGGAAGCAGGATGCAACGACTTACCATGAAACCCAATACTACATTTAGTATGTAACCTAACGGTAGATAGTGTTCAAAGGATCAGAACCTATCAGGATGACCTACGGATGAGTAGGAATATGAGTAATGAACTGAGACATTAAGCACTAAAAGCCTACGAGCCAAGGATGTTAACCACATCAGAACTCGAGGCGCGGTAAGTTGTAAAAGAGCTGATTCAAGCCATGAAGGTACTACAATGTGTAGATGTGAACGGTTACAAACCTATAACTTAGATTGGGGAAGATATTGTCAAGAAAGGGTACCAATGAGAATATTGAGATAATGCTAAGGACAGGAGCGGAGAACGAACCATGCCTTTTAGGGTGGGGATACCTCTCCTTGTTGTGAGGCCATGAGAGGGAATGAACCCCTTAAAAGGGCTTTCACTTATTAGAGATGCAATACGATTTTGTTTGAGAATGGAAACCGTAAACTTGGCATTACCTTGGAACATATCAGATACACTTGAGTAATAAGAAAGGCTGCAGAAACATACCTCATATCCAACACCCGGGATTTAAGAATCAGTATTCGTCAGAGATAAACATTGAGAGTGCACATTATGGCACGTCAGTGACCAAGGCTCAGAAGAGCTTGTGATTCGTGGATGACTTCTTCAGTAACCGGTTAAATTGCATGGTAAGCAACGCCATAAGGAGGAAAGAATGCGAGGGAAATCAGCCTATTTGAATCTGCGATTTAAGCAGAACATCTTTACATCAAGAGTCAACTATTTTACAACACGGTACGGCAACCGCCATACACCGGAATGAGAGAACTCCCAGTGTGTCTACACCAAGAAGGGATTGAGTATAAGGTAAGACATTAGAATAAGTGAGTAAGAGGTTGCACCATTAATGGGCAACAAGGTAAAGGCCAACTACCACGGTAGTAGTGGTCGTGAGTACAATAGTTAGATAAGTGGATTAAGTCATGGTGCGCGGTAAGGCGACCATTATGTATGAACCGTCAAATATTGACACTGAGGTAATTAGATTTATTAGTTAAGACCAGCATAAGTAAGAAAATAAGATGGTAGACGAACTGTGCGTTGATGCCAGTAGTCTGGACCTGGTTTGGTAAGATTACACAGGAAGCACACAACCCATTCCTTAAGGAATTGGAAGTGCATTCCTAATAGAATGAATATGAGAAAGAAGATAAGAGGCTCTATGGAAAGAGACCTAAGCTACTAAGAAATAGAATCAATACGGAATACAGAAAGGAGCTGGAGCATACCATACCCAAGAACACAGTAAATGGACTCCCCTTGATTAACTTCAAGAAGAACAATAAATGTTATATGGAACGATGAAAGAGGAGATCGACAACAGAATACTTCATAATTAGCAATAGCTAAACTTGTGACGGACACTATGAGTCTACTAAACGAGACGTGGGACGACTGCACCCCACAGGGGCTTGCAGGCCTGACATACTCATTTATGAGTTAGTAGGGTAAGTAGTAATGTACCAGTAAGGTACCCCATGCATGTAGACGAATGGTGTAAGGAACACGGGAAGTAGTCGACTCCGTACCACGACACGGACAACGACACAAGATCAGACAAGAGCAGCTACTACCACAAACAGTTGAAGAGAAAATTCAGTTGAACCAGCAACGCAAGGGAATCAGAGAACAAATAATTAAGGACTATGAAGTGCGAGAAGCACGGATTGTTAAGTATAGACATAGGACATGTCTTAAGATGAATAAGATTAAACTGTAAAGTGCAATAAGCACTAAACAGTAGTTTCAGATTAGGAATCATCCTCAGACCAAAGGTCAGTTGGAGAGAATGATTTAGACATTCGAGAAAACACTAAGAGTATAAACATTAGATCTCCAGGGAGACTGGATAGACGAGCTACAACTCATCAAGGCCGTGTATATATAAAGATAACACGTGACTATTGAGGGACCTTTAGTGCTAAACCATAAGCACGCAAGAGAAAGATATCTGATACTGTAAAAAGGATAAGAGAGGTAAATAAACCTAAAACTATCAGAGTCGTGCAGCGGAAGCTAGCAGATCACTACCTTTGAGATTAGACCAAACTAAGTTAAGGAAACGGTATAAGTACCGTTAAGAATCCTCGATACAGAGACTAAGTCATTTCTGATCGAATTATAAGTAAGATAGATGACGTGGAAGCTAGAATGCTTGGTGAGAATTAGAAATCTTGAACTTATGTACAAGGATGATATAATGCTGATTATGTGGGCGTAATCCATTTTAAGGGGGGTAGAGCGAAAACCGCTTAGCGTGTGTTTGTGTACTGAGTACATAAACTACGGTGTGCATAGCACAAAATAATTTGAGAATATGTTCTACATAAACATTTTGAGATAAATCATGGTTATTGCACACAGAAGATGTGAATACCATACATATTAAGTACCTATCTTGTTAACTCCGGTGTGAGTACAAGTTAGAGAATTAAGGAAGAGGATTAAGGAGACTTAAGAAATAAGAATATATGAGGTATGAGTCGATATGAGACTATGTGTGAGATAAGAATAAGATAACATTATGAGATACAATTTGACATGAGCATGAGGAAGAAGATAGTAATGTTATGAGATATAAGATGGTGAGAATTGGTATGGGACAGTTATAGAACTTAGTAGGAATTTAAGTCTTGAGGTAATTACTAAGAGATGAATCGGGAATGTTTGATGGACTGAGTCCACACTTTGGAGATGTGTTGATTATGATTAGAAGAACTAAAAAAGATAGAAAATTGGACATGAGTGAATTATTTGGATGTTTGAAAATGACGTGGGAGGTGGAACTTGATTTTCTAGGGATCAAGGGAAACCGAACATAAATTGGAGTGGAAGGATAGTTCGACACTGATGCTGATCACATCAGGGTTGAATGATTCCTGAAACTCCCTACCAGTGGTCACAATTAAATCACGCTAAGGATAGAGGCATTAGGATAAAATGAAATTGGAGTTGATTGTATTTTTAATTAGAGGAATTATTCCTTACATGACCTCGTAAAAAGATTACCTTTTTACTGAGTCTCGCCCATGAAGTCGAGGACGCACGAGCCTTTGTCTTCGGACCGGTGACATGGGGAGAGCAGAGTGTTTTGTATTCTGGCCCATGGTAACGAGGACGAATGAGCCATTGTCTACGGACAGGTGACATGGGAGAATACGTTGGAAATTATGTGAATGTTTTAATCATCAAAAGAAACAAAGAGAATTTTGAGTGCTATACATGCTTAAGCATGTTGTGTGATATTTGAGTATAAGAATATGGCGGATATAATGATCCAATGAGTTTAAGTATACATAAGTATGATCTATATGATCTGAGGAATGAGGTAAGATATGTATCCTAATAAGATAAGGTGCATGGGAACTTTGGGGACAAAGTTCTTTTAAGGGGGTAGATTGAAATACCCCAAACCTAAGTATGCTAAGTAAACATCAAATTATGATGTAGTAACTAGAATATGCCTTAGAAAGATTGGTAGACAATTTAAACCAAGGAAAACAAGAAAGTGCCTTAAGGGCAATTTGGGCAAAAACGTGCTCTAAGCTTGGAGTGACTTTGATTAGCACCCAAATACCATTATAAGACTTTAGTAATATGCTAATGGACATTTTAAATCAATTAGCAAAGAAACCAAGCTCAAAAACAAGCTTAACACAAAATGTGCTTTAAGACTCCTTAAAGCACCTTTTGAGAAATTGTCTTAGAATTGAGTTTTTAGTGGCTAAATGTCCATCATTACTCTTTAATCAACATGTGTACTAATTAGTATCACATTAGGAAGCCTAAATCAAGGGGAAATCAAAAATTTCAGAAATATGTGCACTAATAAGTGAATAGTGTCAAATAGTGACTAGTTTAAGTTTTAATCAATATAAGCTAATTAGTTGGTCAACAAAGACCATGACTATCCTTATTTATGATGGGGGCCGGTTTTCTGGATGAGTCACCATAGAATACATCAAATAAGGAAGAAAAGAAGAGATAAGTAAAAGGAGTTACTATTTGCTTTTATAAAGCAAATATTTTATATTAGCCTACTTTTCTTCTTCTCTCTCTTCATTTCTCTTCTTCCCGGTTTCTTCTTCTTCCCTTCTCTTGCTCCAAAACCGAGAGAGCTCCATCCATGGGTGCTCCACCTTCAATTGCTCACCAAGTGTTCATCTTTGCTCCAAATCAAAAACTAAGTATAGATTTCTCTTAGTTAGGCCAAGACCTGTCCTTCTACCTTTTCAAATCTTTCAAAGCTCAATTTTGGTGCCATGAGAAAACTCCATTGATGGAGGAAAATCAAGTTTGAAGAGCTCATTAGCTTCTCCATTCTCTTAAGGTAAAGAAAATGTAAAAAAAACCAAGTTCACATCACTTCCTTACATGGCCGAAAATTACTACTCATGGGGCCTTGTTTTTATACCTTGTTCTAGCTTGATTTATTCACCAAGGACTAGTGGAGGTCCTATTTCATTCAATGCCAAAGTCTATCTTGAGACTCCAAAGGTAATCATCCACTTTTGCCTTAGAACACATTTCTAACCTAGGGTTTCATTCCTTGAGGTTAGTGTATTGTTTAGTACTCATATGAGTCATTGAATATTGATTAGAACATTGGCAAGGGGAATTTAAGTGGTGGCCGATATTCATGCAAGAAGAAGGTCTAAGGAGGAAGATAAAATAAGCTTGAGAAAACAAGGTAAATTACTTACCTAATGGTGGTTTAAGTTTTAAGGAATGAGTTTTAGATGAGTACCAATGTAGCCTAGGGCTTACATTAGGTAATGGGTTGTATAACCTAGGAAGAAGAGTTTAAACAAGCTTGTGAACTTGTGACTAAGGAGCCAATGGGAATGAGTTAGTAATATAAGTTTAAGATGGATTTTAAGAGCATTATAATTACTATGAGATTGATGGGTGTATTTGCAGGTTGAAAGCTTTTATATGTGGGAAATTCAGTGTTTAAGTTTAAGTCATTTAAGGGCCTAAGAGCCATGTCATTTAAGAGCCTTAGTGCTATGCAATTTAAGATTATTGCAATATATTGAGTTTGTTGTGAATGAGTTGGTTTGGGTGATGAGATATGATGAGAAAGAACTTGATGTGTCTGAGATGGTTGAATGAGGAAAAATAATGTGTTTGGCTATGATAAGATACTAGAGGAGCTATGGCGAAATTTGAGTAGAAAATAAGTGTTTAGGTGATGGTGGTGAATTAATATGACCTAGGATTTACTAGGAGTCTTATGAGGAATTTGAGTGGAAATGAGTTAACTAAGGAGTTCTTGAGGTTTAGAATGACCTAGAGATGTCTAGAAGGAATTAGAGGATTGGTGAGTGTATTAACACACCAAAATCGTGGTATGAGGAATGTAAGACTTGTGCAAGAATCTGGAGGAAATGATGTATAATGCTTTGAGATGATTTAGGTATGAACTAAGTGTAGAACAATGAGAGTTCGGGAAGTTTGTGTAAGATGTGGTGATGTTAGTGGTGGAACAATAAGGTTTTAGTTAGATGGTAATGAGTGGACTTAGGTGATGAGAGTGAAGATTGAAGGAGAATGTTGTCGATTGTCTAGGAAATTGATTAGAAACGTATAAGAGTGTATGATCAGGAGAATGGTGAGTAAGATGCATAAAAGAGGTGGAAATGTTAAGGAGGAGTTATATGGGTTGAAAAGAAACACTTTGGTTAGTTGAAGTTTTAGACAAAATGTACATGTTGGAAAGATAAGGAATTAACCAACAAGTGTTAGGAGTTTTGTAAGAATTGAGTAAATGTTTGAGAAGATCTTTGGAAGTTGTTTTAATGAGTTTGGTGGAGGTTATAAGGTGGGTTTAATGTGCCAAGATGGTGTTGGACCTATTAGGACACTTGTGGAAGAGTTTGGAATTGAAAGAACAATTTAAGAGAAAAATTGTAGTGGACCGACCCAGGGTCCAACCCAGTTTTGGGTCGGTCGGGCCATGTTGAGCCAGCCTGAATGTCTCTGGACTGGACCGACCCAGAGGGTTTTGGGTCGGTCGGCTTAGCTTTGGGTCGGTCGGGCAAAATTTAACGTAGGAAATGGGTTCTGTAATGGACCGACCCAGAGGGTTGTGTCGGTCGGTATAGCTCTGGGTCGGACGGATGGGTTTCAAAAGACGGAAAAGTTTCTGGGACGGACCGACCCAGGGGTTGGGTCGGTCGGTGGGTCGGACGACCCTTAAGACTTAAAAAAAAAGAAAAGAAACCCTAAGAGAATTTAGTGGTATTAAGGGTACCCCATTAAGGAGGCAATGATTACTAGAGGTATAAAGACCTAGGGGATTAAGTTAAGAATAAGCTTAAAAGTTTAAGGTTAAGTTTGTAAAATTAAGTTGTAGGACTTAAGAGTTGTTAGGTTGGGATCATTAAGGGTTAAGTAAGTTAAGTAAGATAAGTAAGTTGAATTGAGTTAAGTGATTAACAACCTAAAACTGAATGAATGTTTTAGGACTTGGAAATTGGACTCCGGAAGAGATTAAGTGACCGAATGACCAATGGTGAACGGTACAGTTCTTCTTGTGACCTTCTTGCTAACGAGGTGTCCCTCGGCTTGTGTGCTATTTGTTTTTGTGTGCTCACTAAACAAGATAAAGCATGCAACCGAGATATTATGTTTGTTGTATTGTTGTGTGATGTTTGAAAACTAACACAACATACCGTGAGAATTACTAACTAACGTTTAGTAAGGAAATGAGTGAGACTAAGGAACGCTCCCTAATATAGGTTGATATACCGAAAGAGGTTAACCAACAAACATGGTCTTGAGACTACTACTAACTGGAACTTGAGTGAGGAACCCGGGACCGATCTCCGGTCATGCATGCTAAGGAAAAGGGGGACGGTATCTGAATCAGATCCGCCCTCCGGTTAAGGACTTGTCTTCGGACTTGTAGCCTGGGCCGGTTGCCGGCTCAGCTACGCTGGACTCCCGTCCAGAGTAGGTGGCATTAAGATGGTGCAGTGGGATCACCTAAATCCCAGGTTCGAATTAAGCTACAACCATTCCCTTCCAGGAACGGTTTGTATACTGAGATTAAGATTAAGGTAAGGTTAAGATGAGTTGCAACCATTCCTCTTTAAAGGATGGTTGTATTATTAAGATTAAGATAAACTACATCCACTCCTTATTAAAGGATGGTTGTTTCTAAGATTAAGATAAGCTACATCCACTCCTTATTAAAGGATGGTTGTTTCTAAGATTAAGATAAGACTAAGATTGAGTTGAGATAAGGATGGACTAAGATTAAGAGGGAACGTTACTTAAGGAGTTAAATAATTAACTCTCTAATTAAGGGAACACATTTAAGTCGTTCATTGTGTGTGAACCTTGAATGTTCATATCTGAGTTGTTGTTTACTGCACCTTCTATTAAGTTGTGCATCTAATCAACCTACATGCTATCGACAATTAGTCGTCGTAGCCACGTTAGCTTGGGGGCCATGAGAGGATCGTACCAGCATTCGTGCTGACCCCCTTTGGGGGCTGTTTTTACTACACAGGTGAACATCAGGAGGCGCCGTCGCGAGAGTAAGAAGGGGTACAAGTGTTACGGGTTAAGTGTGGCCTACGAGTTGTGCATGTACACTCGTATGGAAATTGAGTTAGTAAGATGTATAGGATGTGAGGGGATTGTAAGAAGGATATGTATTTGGCTAAGGCTGTTATGTACTAATGTTCGGTATATTCTGTAGTCAGACAGTGGCAAGGTCCTGGAGTGTAAAGAATTCCGCTATGACATGTTATATGTATGATGTTAAGTTGCGAGACCACATTTGGATTGAGTTGGGTTGTTACATATTGGATATAGGTGAGTCATGTATTGACCATTGACTTGACTTAGTCAATTTTGCTTAAAAATGCACTATTTGGATTACTATTCACAAGTGAATGCCATATTTCTGATTTTTTTTAAATCTTGGATTTAGACCTTCTAATGTGGTACATTATAGTACATTAGTATAACATGGTCTAATCCAATGCCTAACACCACTCAAAACTCACTCAGAAAGTCAATTTTCTCAAAAGCGTGCTTTAAGGACTTTTAAAGCACATTTTGTGTTAGAACATGTTTTAGAGCTTGGTTTCCTTTGAGAATAGTTTTATAGTGTTCATTACTTAATTATAATACTTAGACATCCACTTTGGATCCTAATTGAGGTCATACAATCTCTATGGTTTCTTAAAGCACATTTTTGGCTTTACCGATCTTAAGGCATGTTTTGCCTTGTTGAGATCTTTAGATTGTTCCCCAATGGTATTTAGATGTTTATTAATCTTCTTAGATCATTAATAGATCATTTAATTATGTTTTTAAGGTTAGGGGTATTTCAACTTATGACTGTATGAGTTGGGAATTCCTTGAAGAAGTGTTATATGGATTTGGATTTCATGAAGTTTTTATTAAGTGGGTTATGCTCTGTGTGACCATGCCAAGTTATTCAATTTTGATAAATGGACAGAGTCATGGTTTTTTTAAGGGAGAGAGAGGATTGAGACAGGGGGATCCCCTCTCCCCTCTCCTATTTGTTTTGTGCATGGAGTACATGAGTAGGTTGCTCTCCCCCTCTGTACAAAATAATCCTGATTTTATTTTCATCTAAAATGCAATAGGATTGGGCTTAATCACCTTTGCTTTGCTGAAGACCTCCTGATTTTCTGTAGAGGTGATGTGGGATCGATTAGAATTATTAGAGGAATTCTTGATGAGTTCTCTGCTACTTCTGGTTTGTCAGTGAGTAATCAGAAATGTAAATGTTCTTTGGAGGGGTATCTAGGAAATCAAAGAGGAAATTCTGCAGGTTTTGGATTTTGAGGAAGGAGACTTGCCTGTGAAATATTTGGGTGTGCCTCTTCTGCCCAGAAGCTTAAGATAGATGATTATAAGCCTTTGATCAATAAGATAACTGCCCGTATTTCACACTGGGCAGCTAGAAGTCTTAGCTATGCTGGTAGACTCCAATTGGTCCAAAGCACTTTGATTAGCATGCAGAGATTTTGGTCTAACATCTTTCTGTTTCCAAAAGGTGTTATTCAGATGATTGAGAGGAATGCAAAAGCAAAAAGTTCCTCTGGTGTGGTAATGAGGTGGGAAGAAAAGCACATGTTGCCTGGAAGAGTATTTACAAGCCTAAGTAGAATGGTGGGCCTGGGATCAAGGAGATTTTATCATGGAATAAGGCTGCTATCATGCGTATCCTTTTGAGGATAAATGAGAAGGATGAGTGTCAGTCGGCTTTGGGAAGATGGAGTAAGGAGTATATTTTGAAGAATGATGATATTTGGTCTGTTAAGCTCAGAGGAAGTCACGCTTATTGGTGGAAGAGCTGCTTGTCTCTGAGGGATGAAATGGTTAGAGATAATTTAGTGGGGAAAGTTCAGGATTTGATCAGAGTTAAGAAAACAGTTGCGGTCAATGATATATATGAGATTATTCATCCTGAGCAGCCTAAGGGTGAGTGGAAGGATATTATTTGGAATAGATTCTGTACACCTCATTCCTCATTTATTTGGTGGCTTGCTTGTCAAAATAGATTAGCAAGTAAAAACAGAATTGTTCGATGGAATAATAGCATTAATCCTCAGTGTGTATTCTGTGGTCTGGTTGAGACTAGGAATCACTTATTTTTTAGTGCAGTTTTTGCAGGGCTATTTTCCAGAGATTTTGCATGGGTGGTTGATTTGCAAGTTGCCGACAGACTTCTCGGCTTGTATGTCTACCTTTGGAAATCCAGAAACAAGAACTCAGTGGTGTTTAAAATGAGAGCCTCGACAGTGGGTGGAGTTATTTACTTCATCTGGAAGATGATGAATGAAGTGATTTTTCAAGGAGTTCTCCTGATTGGAATAAGTGTATAGCTGATATCAGATACGAACTCAAATTTAGATGGAGCATGTTTCCATATCAGGTTAATAGGAAAACAGTTAGAACTTTAAGAGCCTTTGGTCTACTTGATTTCTTAGTGGATGTAAAGGTTAATACCAGTCCGCTGCAGTCTGTTGCAGCTTGAAACATTTGTACTTGTAAATATTTTACAGTTTATACAGCTTACCTTTCATAAAAAAAAATAAAAAATAAAAAGAAAGGATGTATACTATAATGTAACTAATAATATGAGCTTCAATATAGATGAAGAATCCTTGTATCACTTTATCTTCGAAAACAAAAGAATCCTTGTATTTGTATAACTTAATTAATTAGTACCTGTTTGGTGTAGCTTAACCGGAAAGCAAGGAGGTGGTCTGTCCAATTTGAATACCCTTGATTTCCATCCGTCAGTACACCGGCCTGAATGCGCGGAACTTTAATGACATCCTCAAACTCCGGGAACGGGTTGCTCATCCTAACTATTATTTCTAGATTGGAGTACAGGATTCCATTGGAATTGTACCCTTAAGTAGAATATATATCGGAACTAATATCTTATTGCTTCACTGTAGTATGTGAATACTCCCTCCGTCCTGAATTGACCGTCCTGTTTACTATTTGGACATGTCGTTTGACTTCAATTTTTAACATATAAGATAAATTAATTTAAAAATTTAAGTTTTGCATATGATTCCTTACATGATAAACTATATGTTACAAAATTTAGTTTTATAAAATTATTTTATCTTATATGTTTAATATTGAAATGGAAAAATGTATTATAAAGCAAACAGGATGGTCAATTCAGGACGGAGGGAGGAGTATATAATTAGCTTTTCTTCCCGGAGGATCCTACTTTAGTACATTGTTCACTTAACTTTAAAACTTGCCAGCTCAGAACAAAAAAACGTTACTTTTAAATTACAGATTTTTTTATTATATATTTTTCAGATAAGAGAAATATGTTAAATTAATAGTACTAGTAGTAGCACAACGAGGGGAAGGTGCCCAAAATTATTTTTGAGCATGATGCTCAAGTGAATCATGGCTATTGAATCTTTAAAAAAACAAATAGATGGTCTAAACTCTAATATTTATTATAAGGGTACATAAGTCATAACTAATTTATAATTTTATAAATAAAGAAAAATAACACCCTCCCATCCCACGATATAAATTTCTTTTTGATTGAATAGATGGTGATATATATCCAATTTAATTTGTAATTTTATAAATAAAGAAAAAAAAGAAAACATCCCCAAAATCAATATTCCCATGATTTGAGGTAAAAAAATTTTTTTTTTACTGAAATTAAAATGGAATGGTGATTTGAAAAAAATCCATGTTTTTAGTAAAAAATTATTTAAGCATAATAAATTAAAAATTCTTAAAAATAAATATAAGAAAAGTGTTAGAATTTATTATTATTAACATAACATTAAGATTAGACAAAAATAAACCTGTTTTTTCATTTTTATAAATTGTATTATCAAAATTTAAAATCTACGCTATCAAACAAATATACAACTACATTTTGAAACATTTCTCATTTTATTTATATATCTACGCTTTTACTTTTTTTCAACATGGGTGTGTACATTTTTGTCATGAATGTGTACATTTTGATTCAAATGTATATACTATATTATCAAATGTGTACTTTTTCAACGTGAGTGTGTACATTTTCATCAAGAATGTGTACATTTTGATTCAAATGTATATACAATATTATCAAATGTGTACTTTTTCAACATGAGTGTGTACATTTTCATCATGAATGTGTATATTTTGATTCAAATGTATACATTTTAGAAATAAAGAAGAAATATTACACAATCTAGTTTTTAGAGAAAAAATAAATCATCAATTATAATAAATATTCCCTAGCAATATATTTTTTAGTGAAGTAATGAATTGAAAATAAAACAATAAACAAATACTAAGTTTTAAGTAAACTTTTTTTTAAAAATAACAAACTAGAAATTATGTTGATAAGACTCCTTGAAAATAAATATAAGAGCATAAAAAAATAAAATCCACTATTTTCATCAATTGATTTCCTAAAATGAAAATCTACACCTGTCAAACAAATCTACACCTACAATTCGGAAAATCTATCAATTTACTTAAAAATCTATACTATCATCTAAATAAAGATTAAATTTAAATTCTACTTTTTTATCCAACAAATCCACACCTACATTTTGAAAATCTATTATTACTTAAATATCTACTTTTTCACTTAAATATGGGGAATTAATAAAAATCTAAATAGATGTCAAAGTTCATTTGTAATTTAGAAATAAAGAAGAAATATTTAACGCATGATCTAGTTACTAGAGAAAAAAATAAATCATCAATATATTTAAGTGAAACTGTAGTGGAGGAAGTTTTTTTTTTGTAGAAAAGAAAGAGGAAAGTGGATGTAGCGTCCCAGTGGAAAAAATTGTCTATTATACCCTTCTATATTTACTTGCTTGTTTTTCAATTTTTAAAAATTAATTATTAAATAAGTAAAATTATTTACGGTTAGGATTAATGTTTAAAAACTAAATTCTAATCTAAAGGCTTGAAAATGTGTTGAGCATATGCTCAAACTACATACACATGGGCATGGTCCCTTGTTTGGTAGTAGCACCATAAGATTAGAAAAAGACGAGAATAGTATTACCCTTAAACGGCGCCAGCGGGTCGTTGAATTACAGATCACGCTTCACGCAAGCAATTAAATTCAATCACGTGATACATTAACATTTCTAGGAAGGATGAGATGATTAAGAGAACTTCACCGCACTGCACCGAGCATTCAGAAGCTGCTTCTTTAAATACCATACCACTAATGTAGTGTACATCGAAAGCACTAAACAAAATGGCGATGACTCTTTCAGCATCAAACTTATTTTCTTTATTTCATCTCTCTTTACTTTTGATCACTTGTTTATCAACCACATTACCCCCAACTAGTCAGCCACAATGCCTAAAACCCCTTATTACAAACCACACCACCACCACCAGTGAATCCTCCAACTCCATCACCTCCGACTAAACCACCAACTCAGCCACCTAGTCCACCACCGACCAAACCGCCAGTTAAGCCACCCAGTCCACCCCCGACGAGGAAACCGCCAGTTAAACCACCCAGTCCACCTCCAGCTAAACCACCAACTCAAACACCTCCAACTAAACCCCCTAGTCCATCACCAGTAGGAAAGACAAGACCATGTTTCCTTCAGGGTATGGTTTACTGTAAGAGCTGTGGTTTCTGGGGCATTAACACTTTGCTTCGCGCTAAGCCACTTCCCGGTAACCCTAATCCTATAGAACGATATTCTCTTATTTAATCCAAAACTTACAATTAATTCAAATATATATTATCTAAAACATGATTAATTAATGATTTTTATATATCAAATTCCATCCAGGTGCTCGTGTCGCATGCAAATGCAGGAAAGGTACACGTTTCGCTAAGAAAATCACTATCACTAACGAGAACGGATTCTTCTTCATGGAGATAACAGGACTACTGAAATCTTTTGGTGTTCAAAACTGTCGTGCATTCTTAGCATCAGCTCCACGTAAGAGTGGATGTAGACAACATTCTAACCTTAACGGTGGGATATCAGGAGGAGTACTTAATCAAAACTTGTCTCGTCAGCGTCTTCCTTTTGATCTCTACACTGTTGGACCATTCGGTTTTGATCCATCCAAGAAATTCTGCAAGAAACACCCTCATCTCGTCCTCGACTAATAAATTCTTGCATGCATGGATGGATGGATCATCTTTTTTCGAGTTATTTTTTTCCTTTGATCAGCCTAGCTAATGAATAAAGATTCGCCTCGATCAAGGCAGCAGACACTTGTTAGCTAGTGCATAATGCATGTTAGATAGCTGTAGTACTTGGAAAACGTTATTAAGTGGATTTTTTCCTTGTTTGGATGGTTGAGTATTGTACTGCCTTGGATGCATTAGACTATATATTGCACGTGTTCCATTGGTTTGAGTCATTAATTATCAACCCAATAGAAATTGCCCTGTTGGTTTCTCAACTTAATTTGAAAATCATGATGAAATTCCTTAGTTCATTACAGCTTCCATTAGTAGAGAAGACTAAGCATTACACCCCAAGAGCATGCCCAATGTCGATTTATTCGGTTAAGGGTGAAAATATCAAAATCACCTGACACTGTCTTGCTCTTCTTTATAATGAAACCTTGTAAGACGAATTAGTTGTGGTTGAGTGATATCCTAGAACCAAATATTTCGGGTTCGAAATTTACCCCTACCGTAACCATAAAATAAAAGTCACAACAACAAGTGGGACATGTCTCCTATTGATTAGAAACATTTACTTTATCAAACTATCGAGGGTGAATAGGATACTTAGTAATTTTGCTTCTCAAAATAACCAGAGATAATGATCAGTTATGTGATGAGTTAGGGTATAGGTAATTCAGAGCGGTCACTCAAAATGAGCTCCCTCCTCTTTCTACCAGTACCTGTCCCTCCCCCTTCCAACTTGCCCGCTAGCTCTCCAGTAAAACACCACCTCCAAAACTCGCCACCAGCAACACCACCTCCTCATACATCTCTAGCCACACACAACATCTCTCCCTCACATTACCAGAAACACCACCCTCGCACACACATCCCCTCAACCCCAGTACACAAAACTCTAAGCAAAGTCGCACCCTCACCTTTTGATAAATGTAGGAGAATGATTTTGAAAGAGATTTGCGACAGAGAATGAATAAGTGAAGTAGAATAGATTTCTGTGTACTCACTGTATTGGGAACGAAGGTCGTAGTCATATATATACACTAATGAGAGAAACTAAAAGGGAAAAAAGGCTAAAAGAAGATATCTTAATAAATGCTAAAATAAGATATCCTAATAAATGCTAAAAGAAGATATCCTAATAAATACGGGAATATATGCTACCACCCAAACTCGGAAAGAAAATAACAAAGTGTCCTAACATATCATAACATCATATCCTAACACCCCCTCAAATCGAAGAAATGGAAAAAGATTTCATCGATTTGTAAGAGTATTGATCATCCCCATGGAGTCAAGTTGACGATGATATTCCTTCCCCGTAAGCGCCTTGGTTAACATATCGGCTTTCTGAAGTAAATTGGAAATGTGAGTGATGTTGATGAGGCCGACTTTGATCTGGTCATGTACGTAATGAACATCAATCTTGATGTGTTTCTGATAAGTGTCCAAATGAGCATGTTTTATAGGTGTATTTCATATATTATATTAGCACTTTTCTTGCTCATTTCTCCACTTCGGTTAGTTTTCCTCTAGTTTATGTTTTATTGTTTATCTCACAAATTTATTGGTTTAACATGAGGAAAACCAAGCTGGGAGTAAAGTAGACAAAGAGACGAACGCATAGACACAAACGGCTCAGAAAACGGAGTCCAAACGAAGAATCTAGAGCCGATCAAAGTTCGTAAGTAAGTCAACAACTCGAGACTAAGCAACCGCCGGGCGGACGCTAGGGCGGACTGGAGCAACAACCGCCTATTTGGAGGCGGACTCCTGGCGGACACAACACCAAGGCGACCGCCTTGTTTTAGGCGGACAGCACATGGCAGAGGCAACCGCCTCCCTTTGCGCGGACGTGACCTGCGAGACTTGCATGGAACCGCCCATGCAACCGCCCCGTTTTAGGCGGACAACACTACACAACCGCCTATTAGCATGCGGACGGGAGGCGGTCGTGACTAAATATCAGTCGCGAAACAGTTTTCTTCTTCGCCCGTCGTCGTCTGCAACTTGTCTTCGCCGACTCTCTGCAAATCCATCTACTCCGCACCGCCTACCTTATTTTCCTCACGCGTGAGCTTTGTCCCCTGCGCAATAAATGAGCAATCAGTGAGCAATCAATCTGCTCTTTCTGCCGCCTCAATCAAACCCTCACGCGGTGCTACCTATCTGCTGCTTTTTCCTTTCCTCTATATAAACACACGTTCCTACGGTAATCAATCATCCCTTCCTCACAATCCAAATTACACCACCGTTACAGACAATCGACCACGACCACCACCATTCACCTCTTATCCTCCACTTCTCCATTTTAGTTTTATTTTTCATTCCACCACACAGCAGAAGCACGATAAGAAGAACAGAAGAAAAGGGAGCTGGAGCAGAAGTGAATCGCAGTCCAGTCTCCGCCGGCAGTCTCCAAATTAATGGCTATCTCTGCTTTCTTTTTATTACTGTTAATGTCTGAGTAATTTTACTCGTATCCTAGGATGGGGTTTGACCCCAAATAATTCAGACTTATTATTAATACCAAGTTTGCTTATAAATATTTGTTTTGTCTCTCTAAATTATTAAATGCTTAAGAACTGATCATTTTTATGTATTTACGGTTTCTCTTATTTCAATGATTTTGTAAATCTGAGAATAGACCACAAAGAAAGATAAACGTTAGATATTATCTCCTTGATTAGCAGATAAAATCCATCGCTGTTATTAAAAGAATTCTTGCTTAAAGCTAATTAATGATTTTAGACTTTTTCTGATTGTAAAAAGTCTATTGAATTAATTAAGAGTTGTCCTTATCTATGATTTAGGAAGGCCACAAGATAAATTCTTAAACAGACAGAAATAAGAGCAAATTAGGATTATAATTATTGTCTGTACTTAATAAATATTTATCACCTGTTTCACTTATTAAACTTGTTTTAATTCCTTTCAGCAAATATTGTTAAATGCTTTAGCGTGACAAACTACTGCATTTATTTGGTAACTATCAACATATGATTTTGAGATAGTCAAAGTACCACAAAGGAATTAACCTTGGTATTTACACTCCGGATTGAGCAGGAAAATACTGAGGCTATTAATAAGAGTTTGTAACTGACAATTATTAACTCTAATAGACAATAAATATTTGAGACAGGATTATAAAATTGTTTAAGTAATTTAGGAAATTCCCCCGCTATCCTAGGATACCTTTTTCCATCCATTTACTTTATTTTACTGTATTTATTATTTCTGTACTAATCCTAAAAATCAAGCTTGCCTCTGGCTAAACCCCAATTTACATTTTATGCACTTTTATTTATCTTTTTGTACATTTACTAAACTGGATAATTAATTAGATAATTGCGAAGTCTCTGTGGATACGACCTTGTTGTACTACAAAGATTGGGTTCACTGCCCATAGTTAGCAAGATAGTTTAACTACTATTTATCCCAACAAGTTTTTGGCGCCGTTGCCGGGGACTTCGGTCCAACTATCTGGTTTATTATTTGTTTAGTTTTTCTTTTATTTCTGTTATTTGCCTTTTTTGTATAAATTTATATTCTTTTTTTTAAGGTACTTAATTCTGATGGATGATCACTACGATCAAGCAGGAAGTTGGTATGGTTACCCCTATGGCGTAGAGGACTACAATCAATGGAGTGTCTGTCAAAGGTACGGAGAGTACCATGAAAGCCCCCAATGTTCAGACCCAAATGCTGAATTGAGAGCTCTCTTGGAGGATTACAAGTCATCTCTCAAGCCTATCCCCATCTTTGTGTGCCAAGAGTGTGGAGGAGACCATGAAAGTTCCCATTGTCCTATGGTTGCAATAGAGAAAGACAACGCCATTTTAAGGGAAATGATGGCAAATTTTACCTCAAAGTTTGAAAGGATCCAGCAAAGAACGCTAGATCAGATCGAACGCATGGAACAACCGCTTCAACAACTGAATGAAGTGGTTCATGAGGAGGAACAACCTGCTAAGGACATACACTACTCTCCACCTCCTCCCCTATTCGAATTAGAGAATCCACCACCAAACAACCATCAGCTTGATTAGGGAGACAACCCCTCAGAAGAGAGTTTCTCCTTGGACTTCATGGAGTTTCCTCCCTCTGAAGTCAACTACTTTTTCCCCTCCTTCTCCGTGCTCTACCCAGAAGATGAGGGTGGATACATCCTCAACCTTGAGAAGGAAGAGATACCGCCTCCCTCCGAGCCTAAAGAAGAGAGTGCTATAATCAATTTCAAGGAGCCACTTCCCTCTGACGTTGATTACCATAAGCCTCAACAACAAGAGGAGGATTTTTACATCTTCCAATTTGAGGAAGCAAAGCCAATCACACCTGGTCTCCTGTTAGAACTACGCTACCGGCAGTACCTCCTCAAACACCAGGTTTTGTGGAGTATTCATTTTCCTACTATATTTGCCGAAGTAACGTTTTGTTTTGATCCAGGTGGTTTGCTTTTAATTACTGCCAACTTCGTTTTCCTGGTAGAGCTATTGTCTACTTATATTTTTGATCCAGGATAACGAAGCAGGCGTCTAGCCAAAGACGTTAAAGAAGGGCAGCTTCCCGGGAGGCAACCCGGATGAACTTTTATTTTATTTGCTTTTATGCTCTTTTAATTTTCAGGTTCTCTTTCAATTTTGTTTTTGCTAAACTATTAACCCCGTTTGTAGTATGGTTGCTTCTAGTGTCTTATGCAGGTGCAATTTCATGTCTACACCGCAACCAAGCTACGCTATTTGAGGCAGAAGCTCAAGTGTGGGGGAACTCCTAAACGCACGCAAAAATAATATCAGGGGAGTACCAGTTCTTTAATTATGCTTTTATTTTAAATAAAAACTGCAGAGGAGCGTTTATGTGCTTAAATGTTTATTTGTGATCTTTGTGTTATCTCTATTTTATCTACTTACCGAGAAGGTCTTCTGAAACCTTCCCTTGTTTTTCTGGTGAACAATGAGGACATTGTTCAATTTAAGTGTGGGGGAGTGTGCCTTTCGGTGACATTTTGTGCTTAAATGTTTAATCTCTCTGCTTATCTTGCGTTTGTCCAATTAATATCATGGACCCTTTATATGTGGGTTGTTCTCTTTAAAAGTAAATACTGTTATGAATTGTGGGATAAATGGTACAAATTTTAAAATTTTGATTACTTTTGAGGAGCATTTTATATGCGGTGTGACCAAATAATCTGCAAATGGTTGGATTTTATTGCTCAGGGTTTCTTTCTGTCTTCTCTCTTAGGGATTGCTAAGGGGTGCTTTTCTGTTAAAAAAAAAGAAAGAAAAATACAAAATAATAAGGGACTTGCGAGACACCATTGGTAACCAACAAAGAGAGTTGAGTGTTCTTAAATACAAAGGCGTGATGCCTACATTTTCTCATCCCTTATGCAAAAGTGAAACAAATGCATGAATCTATTTTTCCTTTTGTTTTCTCCTCAATGCCATTCTTGAGAGAAGTTGGCCATGGTAAAAGTTCTCAGAGTCACCTAAAAGAAACATTGGAGTACCTTGGATCATACCCCGAAACTCTAATTTTTATTTTTGCCCTGAGTACACACCTATGCCACCAGTAGGTGATGGATCACACTCCTCTAAAAAGTTTAAAGATCACGTTCTATTGACTTCTTTATCCTACCCTTCATAATAGTATTTGTTAATATTGAGCATTCCCTACTTGTTTGGGTACATGGTTTTGCTTGAGGACAAGCAAAAAGATAAGTGGTGGGTGTGATAAGTGTCCAAATGAGCATGTTTTATAGGTGTATTTCATATATTATATTAGCACTTTTCTTGCTCATTTCTCCACTTCGGTTAGTTTTCCTCTAGTTTATGTTTTATTGTTTATCTCACAAATTTATTGGTTTAACATGAGGAAAACCAAGCTGGGAGTAAAGTAGACAAAGAGACAAACGCATAGACGCAAACGGCTCAGAAAACGGAGTCCAAATGAAGAATCTAGAGCCGATCAAAGTTCGTAAGTAAGTCAACAACTCGAGACTAAGCAACCGCCGGGCGGACGCTAGGGCGGACTGGAGCAACAACCGCCTATTTGGAGGCGGACACAACACCAAGGCGACCGCCTTGTTTTAGGCGGACAGCACACGGCAGAGGCAACCGCCTCCCTTTGCGCGGACGTGACCTGCGAGACTTGCATGGAACCGCCCATGCAACCGCCCCGTTTTAGGCGGACAACACTACACAACTGCCTATTATCATGCGGACGGGAGGCGGTCGTGACTAAATATCAGTCGCGAAACAGTTTTCTTCTTCGCCCGTCGTCGTCTACAACTTGTCTTCGCCGACTCTTTGCAAATCCATCTACTCCGCACCGCCTACCTTATTTTCCTCACGCGTGAGCTTTGTCCCCTGTGCAATAAATGAGCAATCAGTGAGCAATCAATCTGCTCTTTCTACCGCCTCAATCAAACCCTCACGCGGTGCTACCTATCTGCTGCTTTTTCCTTTCCTCTATATAAACACACGTTCCTTCGGTAATCAATCATCCCTTCCTCACAATCCAAATTACACCACCGTTACAGACAATCGACCACGACCACCACCATTCACCTCTTATCCTCCACTTCTCCATTTTAGTTTTTTTTTCATTCCACCACACAGCAGAAGCACGATAAGAAGAACAGAAGAAAAAGGGAGCTGGAGCAGAAGTGAATCGCAGTCCAGTCTCCGCCGGCAGTCTCCAAATTAATGGCTATCTCTGCTTTTTTTTATTACTGTTAATGTGTGAGTAATTTTACTCGTATCCTAGGATGGGGTTTGACCCCAAATAATTCAGACTTATTATTAATACCAAGTTTGTTATAAATATTGTTTTGTCTCTCTAAATTATTAAATGCTTAAGAACTGATCATTTTTATGTATTTATGGTTTCTCTTATTTCAATGATTTTGTAAATCTGAGAATAGACCACAAAGAAAGATAAACGTTAGATATTATCTCCTTGATTAGCAGATAAAATCCATCGCTGTTATTAAAAGAATTCTTACTTAAAGCTAATTAATGATTTTAGACTTTTTCTAATTGTAAAAAGTCTATTAAATTAATTAAGAGTTATCCTTATCTATGATTTAGGAAGGCCACAAGATAAATTCTTAAACAGACTAATAAGAGCAAATTAGGATTATAATTATTGTCTGTACTTAAATAAATATTTATCACCTGTTTCACTTATTAAACTTGTTTTAATTCCTTTCAGTAAATATTGTTAAATGCTTTAGCGTGACAAACTACTGCATTTATTTGGTAACTATCAACATATGATTTTGAGATAGTCAAAGTACCACAAAGGAATTAACCTTGGTATTTACACTCCGGATTGAGCAGGAAAATACTGAGGCTATTAATAAGAGTTTGTAACTGACAATTATTAACTCTAATAGACAAAATATTTGAGACAGGATTATAAAATTGTTTAAGTAATTTAGGAAATTCCCCCGCTATCCTAGGATACCTTTTTCCATCCATTTACTTTATTTTACTGTATTTATTATTTCTGTACTAATCCTAAAAATCAAGCTTGCCTCTGGCTAAACCCCAATTTACATTTTATGCACTTTTATTTATCTTTTTGTACATTTACTAAACTGGATAATTAATTAGATAATTGCGAAGTCTCTGTGGATACGACCTTGTTGTACTACAAAGATTGGGTTCACTGCCCATAGTTAGCAAGATAGTTTAACTACTATTTATCCCAACAGTTTCGTACGTTCATGAAGGGCGGGGTTCCTTGCAATGAAGACAGCGGATAGGTTATCACACCAGAGAGGAATGGGTGTGATATCAGGAACACCCATCTCGTGGAGAAGTCGAGAAAGCCATGCCAGCTCAGTAGTAACACGACGGAGTGCCCGATACTCTACTTCGGTGGAGGAGAGAGAAGCTCAGGTTTGATTTTTTGATTTCCAGGAGATAAGTGCATCGCCAAGGAGAATGTAGTACCTACTCACAGTCCTGCGAGAAATGGGACAAGTAGCCCAATCTGAGTCGCAATATGCGATGAGAGAAAAATCGTCAAAATTATTGAGGAAGATGCCGTATCCAAGGGTCCCTTTTATATATCGAAGAACATGGATGGCGGCATCCTAATGATGCTGATATGGCTGGTTATTAAACTGGCTTAGGAGTTGGATGTTGAAATTCAAGTCCGGACGGGTATTGATGAGATAATTAAGTTTCCCAATAAGTCATCGATAAGCAGTGACATCTGGTAATGGTTGACCATCACAAAGATGTAGCTTAATGTTAGGAGCCAGGGGACTAGCAACAGGTTGTATAGAATCGACATTATAGTCACGAAGAAGATCAGTGGCAAATTTGTGTTGGGTGATTCCAACGCCATCGGTAGTATGACGATATTCCATCCCGAGAAAACGACATAGATTACCCAAGTCTTTAATTTTGAATAGGTGATGAAGAGTATCCTTGACATGTCAAATTTTGGTCTGATCATTCCCGCAAAGAATTATGTCATCAACGTAGACTCCGAGGAAAAGGATAGAGTCATCTTTGGTCCATTTGAAAAGAGAATGATCGTTCTCAGATATGGAGAATCCAAGATGAATGAGGGTGGTGGAAAGCTTGGAGTACCATTGTCGAGATGCTTGTTTCAAGCCGTATAAGGATTTTTGAAGCTTGAAAACTAACCCGTTTGTTTCAATGTCAAGGCCATCGGGGGATTGCATGTAAATTTCCTCATGAAGATCTCCGTGGATAAAAGCGTTGTTGACGTCGAGTTGGTGAATAAATCAATGTCGCTTAACGGCTACGCTGATCAAGGCTCGAACGGTCATCATTTTAACTATCGGGGAAAAAGTTTCATCGAAATCTTCCCCATGTTTCTGCGTAAAACCCCGAACAACTAACCGGGCTTTTATTCAACGTCCCCGTTGGTCTTGTATTTGACTCGATAGACCCATCTACAAGAAATACATCTTTTTCCTTTTGGAAGTTTCACAAGACTCCACTGTTGTTATCTTCAAGAGCCTTTAACTCTATTGTCATTGCTTCCCTCCATTCGTGATGCTGACAAGCTGCTTTGTAAGATTTTGGTTCATCTGGACAGTAACTAGCAACTTGGCAACATGTGACACGAGATGGGCTCAAGTTCGTCAAAGAATTCATGTTGGAAATGCATTGAGATTGAGGAGTCTTAAGACGAGGGCCAAAATCTGAGAGAAAAATCAATAGACGCTTGATTACACTCGTAATCAAGCAGTTTGGCAGGAGGTTGCCGGTTGCGGGATGAACGCCGAAGATGGGTGATCGTTGGATTGTGATAAGAGTTGTCAGCTTGACCTTCAGGTCCTTTAGTGTCCGCAGGTGCAATAGAGGGTTGAGAGTGGAGAATAGTCTCTGTGTGAGAACTACTATTATTCTTAGGAAGCGGATCACAAACGCTGTGGTTTATGTTGTCTGCACTACTATCCATTTGCTGTGTCATCCTTTGAGTTGAAGCGTCAGTGATGTCAACGCAAGTGGAAAGAGGCGCATCGTTTTGTTGAGCCATCCTTTCTCGTCGTGTGACAGGAACACCAGGAGAAAGGTCAACAACATCATCATCGCAAGGGAAGGGAAAGGTAGGAACGGTGTCGTTCTGCTCTGCGTTTAGGAGAGGAAATATATTATCGAAGAAAGTGACATCGCGGCTAGTTATTATGTTGCGTTCGTTCAACAACAGCAATCGGTGGCCCTTTTTAGACAACCTAGGCCCAATATATACAGCCTTGGACCCTCGATTATCAAATTTAGTGCGACGGAGATGTGGGCCGGTGTGATAGGCAAGGAAACCAAAAGTATGAAAAGTGGTAAATTTAGGCGGGACACCATGGAGAAATTCATACGGTGAAATGTGATTTAAAGTAGAAGAGGGCAAGCGATTTATAAGATGAGTGGCCATCAAGATGCTTTCTCCCCAATAATCCATCTCTAATCCGGATTGAAAAAATACAACGCGAGCGGTTTCTAGTAAATAACAATGTTTACGTTCCACTATGCCATTTTGTTGCGGCGTGTGAACACATGTGGTACGGTGAAGGATTCCCTTGGTATGAAAAAAATGTTTCAAAACGGCAGAGGATCCCAACTCGTATGCATTATCGGAATGTACTATCTTAACATGTTTGTTAAATTGTTTTTCGGCCATGAGAATAAAGTGTTGAATGTGCAGAGTGGCCTCTGATTTTTGTTTCATAAGAACATCTGCTAGCGTCATCTACTATGGTTAAGAAGTATTTGCTACCATCATGATTCACATAAGAACAAGATCCCCGTATATCAAGATGTATAGTCTCAAAACAAACTTCAGATTTACGAACAGAATGCGGAATGAAAGACGATGCCCCTTTGCACGAAAGTAAATGTCACTGGCAAAACTCAAGGGGACATCCTCCTTGTTAACTAAACCCATTCTAAGCACCTTATTTAAAGGAGGATGACCCATCTTCATATGCCAAAACAGGACCTTATCAGTACCATGGTTTCTAGGTATAACATGCACTCTATTACAACAATCAAAGGTGTGTTCGAAAGAGTGCACATCCAAGATGTAAAGGCCATCTCTCTTACATCCTATGCGCTTCCTACTCATCCAAGTAGGGCCCTGCACATAACAGAACTCTTGATCAAAGACAACATTCAGACCTGTTTGATCAACAAGTTTGCTTACTGAAATGAGGGCAAGGTTGAAACTAGTTACATATAGAACATCTACAAGTTTAAAACTATCCGGAAGATTCACAGTGCCTATAGTGTAAATAGTTTCAGTGTTACCATTAGGCATAGTGACGTAATGGGGTTTAGACAGTTTTCTCTTGTTACCCAAAACACTATCGTCAGCAACCAAATGATCATTAGCACCATAATATATCAACCACCCTTGGGAATCATTGACAGGATATTCAGCAGTGGACTGGTTGTGAATATTACCTGTAAAGTTGGTGGTCTCAACGTTGTCTTTGCTAGTAGCGGCACTCTTTCCTTTAACAGAGAAACGACTTGTGTGTTCTAGCATATATTACAGAGGCGATTAAGCCTTTCTATGTCCAAACCCTGAGAGTTAGAGCTACCTTCACCACACTAAACTGGATAGCCTTTCAACTTAAAACAATCTTTCCTGAGGTAATCAGTGAAACCGTATGCTGTATCTCAAATATAATCCGATCTGATTCACTATCCTTGATTTTACTGAACCCCGTAAGAAGGGAGAGAGAGAGAGCCTTTCGTTAGGATCGAGTGTAAGTTTGATTGTCCAATGTTACGTGTCTTATTTCATGGGGGTACACCCCTATTTATAGAGTTTTGGGCCTGATCTTATGCCACCAGCCTTTATTTTACATGTATAAGTATGGTTTTGCCCTCCCCTATCATCTTTGGCCGATCACAGACGACCGACCATACTATATTTTGTTTTGCCTAAGTTCTACTTTCGTCCGGCCGGAGACGGCCAGATGCCTTATACACTCTTACTTCCATCCAGCCAGAAGCGGCCGGATGCCCCATATGTCTTGTTTGGCTTGGTACCATTTCTTCCCTTCTCAATCAGTTTTGCCACAATGAGAGCACAAGCTGTAGTTCTTCTTTCTAGTGCCATCTCGTTTGTTCTTGAATCGATTGTTTTGATTTGGCTTGCTCTTACTCACAGTATTGGTAAAGGAAGTTTCAACAGGATTTTTATCGGATCGATTTGTGCCACGCTGTCTGTCTTCGTGGAGAATGACAGAATAGGCGGAATCCACACTGGGTAAAGGGGATTTCATGAGAAGATTTCTGCGGATATTGATGAACTCTTCTCGAAGGCCCAAGAGGAATTTGAAAAGTTTTTGATTTTTGATCATCTTGGTGACTTTGTCACCATAACCACAGACACAAGCATCTACGTCTGAAATACTAGCAATTTCGTCCCACAATTTTTCCAGGTGAGCAAAGTAGACCGCAACACTAGATGAACCCTGCTCTACCTGAGATAATTCTCGCCTGAATTTGAATAAACGAGTGCCATCTAACTGGTCGTACCTCTTGCACAAGGCTTTCCACATCGCGTGTGAAGTACTGCGGGATATAAGATCATCGGCAATCGATGAATCGACGCTGGAAATAATCCAGGACCTGATGAGACCGTCGCATTGATCCCAGGCTTCATGGCGACTCTTAGCTACCTTTGACCGTGGTAAGGTGCCGTCAATCATTTTGATTTTATTCTTGGCGAGGAGAGTCCATCTTCTTCTTCCATATTTGGAAGCCATTTCCATCGAATTTCTTGACGGTAAGAGATACTCCTGGTTGGTCAGCGCTAGCCACGATCAGCGGATCTGAAGGATCAAGTCGTGAGATGCGCCTCTTGTATTTATCGCCTTCATTGACTTCTTCGCTAGCATCCGATGATTCATCGTCTTCGGTTAAGCCCTGTTCAAAGTCATTGTCATTATGCCTGGTCGTCATCGGGTAGGGCAAGGTCAATTGCGGAAGAACCACTCTGATACCATGATAAATGTAGGAGAATGATTTTGAAAGAGAATTGAAAGAGATTCGCGAGAGAGAATGAATAAGTGACGTAGAAGAGATTTCTGTGTATTCACTATATTGGGAACGAATGTCTTAGATATATATATACACCAATGAGAGAAACTAAAAGGGAAAGAAATGCTAAAAGAAGATATCCTAATAAATGCTAAAAGAAGATATCCTAATAAATGCTAAAAGAAGATATCCTAATAAATCCTAATAAATGCTAAAAGAAGAGATCCTAATAAATACGGGAATATATGCTACCACCTGAACTGGGAAAGAAAATAACAAAGTGTCTTAACATATCATAACACCATATCCTAACACCTTTTGAATCGACATGGCAGCTCCTGTTGAAAATATAAGAATGTGGAGAAATAAGTAGAGGAAGAATAATACGTAACTCTTTCAATTGATTATGATAGGATACAATCCTTTTATAGACTAATAAAACTAAACTAGTAATAATAATTATCTTAACAACCCCGTAACTTCCTCCTCCAAAAACTAATCTTCTACATAAAACTAAATAATTATTATTATTCTCAAATCACTAAAACCAACACTTTCTCTTGATTTGAAATTCTCTAAAAAAATTGTGGAAAAAAAACATTAACAACCTAACCCAAAAAATATTTGAAGTAAATCTCTTAAATCTTCAAATCTTTCACGGAGCACTTCTCTCCAATCTTCCATGGAGCAATTCTCTCTAAAATCGAGATGCACTTCTCATATTCTTCTGCAATTATGCAATTATGGTGCACATCTCACCAACAATCTATACCAGGAGCACATCTCTCCTTACCTCTAAAACAATTTTTCTTCTGCAAATTGAGCCATCTCGGCTTCTTTGTTACTCGTCCAAGCATCAAACTTGCAATACTTTTCAACATGACCAAATCTTTTGCACTTATAACACTTTATTTTTCCTCTGTGCGAGCAATCATCTTCTTCATGGCCAAATTTTTTACAATTAGTGCATTGTAAAAGTTTGCCTTTTCCGCACTGTAAAAGTTTGCCTTTCCTTTAAATTTTGAAGACTTAACCATAAAGGCGGCTTCAGCATTGTCTTCACTTCCTTCCTCTCTCGTCGTCCTTCGTTGATCAACCGCTTGAAGCGCATTGATCAATTCTACATAATTTATGTTGGACAAATCCTTTGAATCCTCAAGAGATGAGATTTTGGATTCATACTTGTCAGGAAATGTGACGAGAAGTTTTTCTACAACTCTTTGAGGCGGAAGCGGTTCACCAAGAAGTTTAATTTGGTTGGATATCGATAAAATTTGACTTCCATACTCCTTCACATTCTCAGATTTTTTCATTCTAACCATCTTAAATTCTCTTTTGAGATTTAGAATTTGCATTAATTTGGTTTGTCTATTACCTTCAAATTCTTCCTGGAGCGTCTCCCATGCTTCTTTTGCAGATTCACAAGCCATTATATTAGTGAAAACTTCTTCAGACGCCACTGAATGTATGCAAGATAACACCTTTGGAATCTTCATCATTTCTTCTTCATATCTTTTCGTTTGTGTAGCTGATGGATTTGACGAAAGAGGGGTAGGCTCAAAATCAGTTTCCACAACTTCCCACAAATTGAAAACTCGTAGATATGACTCCATTCGAATCGCCCATGAATGATAATTCTTGCCACTAAAAACTGGAATAGGTATACTGAAATTTGATGTCAACACTGAAACTCAAAAACTTTTTTTTTTGACGCTTTTTTTTTTGTTCATACAACAAAACCTAAGAATACTAATGACTAAAAACTTACGACAATAAAGAGAAACATATGACAATTTTTTTTTTGGAACTTTGTAATCATAAAGAAATCTGCATCGATTTCTTCCCTTTATCTGGCTCTTGATACCATGTTGAAAATATAAGAATGTGGAGAAATGAGTAGAGGAAGAATAATACGTAACTCTTTCCTTTGATTATGATAGGAATACAATCCTTTTATATACTAATAAAACTAAACTAGTAATAATAAATATCTTAACAACCCCGTAACTTCCTCCTATAAAAACTAATCTTCTACATAAAACTAAATAATTATTATTATTATTTTCAAATCACTAAAACCCACAGCTCCAAAGTCCACTCCAGGAGTGACGATGTTTATCGACAATCTCAACCAAACTTCTAGGATCGGAACCATCTGGAGAATCTTTGACAAGCATGGTGAAATAGTAGGTCTTCAACTCCCTAAAGCTCCTAGAATTCGTACCAAGACTCGATATGGGTTTGTTGAATACAAGTCCAAGAATGAAGCTGAAATACCCCGAACTTAAATATAGGGATTAAAATTAATCTCATATGTATTTAAGGGCCTAATGGTACCCAATTAATATTATTAAGGAAAAATAAATCCAAAAGAAATAAATAAACGCTTAAAAAAACGGAAAACGCTAAGTAAGCGTTAAATAACCATAGGAGGTATGAGACCTCGGTTAGCGTATTATATTGATTCTAAAGGTCTAATAAGACCTAAATAATATATGGGAACAACTCCCGAAGAAAACGGATCCAAATAACGAATTAAAACGCTAATAGAGCTTTAGAGCACGTTTTTCGAGAAAACCCGAAAACGTGACTTTAAGTGGTCAAACAGACCCGTAAAAATTATAAACCATTAAATAATAATTATTAAGCATTTATGGGAGCTTAGTAGTCAATAAAAATAAAGAAACGAGAAAATTCCGAAACGGGCCCGGTTAGTGAACAGTACCTAGACCGGGTAAAATAACGAGCGTTTTCTGTAAAAGATGAAAAACGCTCCAGCTATAACTGTAGGGGGCCGGTTTTTATCAGTCAAATAACTCCCTCATACATACATGTAACTAGCTAATTAAATAAGAGAGCCAAAAAGTAAAAAGCAATAAAGTAAAAGCTACTTTATTCTCTTCCCTCTCACCTCACTCTCACAATTCACTCACCTCTCTCTTTCCTTCCTCCCCTCCATCGAATTCTCCCTCCTCTCTCTGCTGGAATGGGCGATTTTGAGCTCTCCCCACAATAACAATGGCTACTCTATCTTTCTCCACATGCTTCATCCTCATGTAAGCTCCAAATGTAAAAATAATTACATATTTGTAATCCCCTCATTCTCCTCTACATTTCCCTCTTTTCAAAATTCGAAAAGGATGAGTTTCATCTCCATGGGTTTTCCCCATTCAAAGAGAAAATGGCACCACTGTAAAGCTTGAGTCTCCTCTTTCCAACAAGGTAAAAATCTACATGAAAAACTCATGTTTCCCCCATCTCCTTTCATAACCGATTTTTACCCATATGTAATACCTTGTTTTCTCTCTCTCGTTTGAGCAAAATATCAACCTAGCAATGGTGGTGGATTCACCTTCTTGAACCAGGGGCTAAAACCCCTTCTAAAACTCTCCAAAGGTAAACCCTAGAAATCTTGTTTCAAGCATTTATATGAACTAACATTAATTAAGGGGTTGGTATATTAATTATAGTTGTTTGGTGTTCATTGGGTGATGGGAATGGAGTTTGGCAACTCCATTCCCCACATGGCTGATTTGGGCAAGAAAGAAAGAAGAGGAGAATTGGGAGAAAAAATGAAGGAATTATAAGCTCAAGGTAAGAGCTCCTCACTAATGTTAATTTTTATGCATTAGATCAATGGAGTGGGTAAACAAGTAAAATAACCTAAACTATTGTATTGGTATGGGAGTCTATGAAGTTTTGAGTATTTGGGAACTAGTGGGTAAGTTGTAGGCCTTAGAGCCAAGTATATTGTGTGTGAGTATTGGTATTGATGTTGGAAGGAGTATTGATGTATTGTGATGGTTTAGATTGCCTTGTACTGCTGGTAGGACCCTTGTATGGGTGTGGCTAGAATAGAATGATTTTGGTGAGAATGTGTATGTGTGGCTAAGTAAGAAAAGTAGATGAACTATGGCAAAATTTTGGTAGGAATATGTGCATTTATGGATGACTTGGTGAATGGGAGAACCAAGGTATGTATTGAGGATAGTAGAGATGTTTAATGACCATGGAGTAGTGATTATAGTATGAGAATGAAAGAATGTAAAATCTGCAACAAGAGTGTTGAATGGTATTGGAGGAACCAGGAGAACTTATGTACTTGACCTAGGGAAAGAATGTTGGACTTGGGTATTGATGGTACAATTGATTGGAAATGAATTGGCATGGTAAGAGGAGGTATTTGGGATGCTAGGAGTGACATTGGTGGAGGAAGTATTGGATGGTAGGAGTTGTAGCAAAAACTGTAGCGTTAGAGAATGAAAAACTGTTATAAGTGTTGGAAGGAAGTGAGGAAATTGTGTAAACTGGTTGATGGATTTAGTAATGAATTTGATGAATGAACTAAGGTGAATTAGAGGATTTAATTAGTGTTTAAACATGTAGGAAACATGTGGAAATGAGTAGGAAAAGATTGGGTGTGAATTGAGTAGAGTTTGAAGTTCAAAATGAGTAATTAAAATAAGTACTGGGCTGGACCGACCCTAGGACCGACCCTAGCAGGGTCGGTTGACCCGAAAAATTTGCAATCTCGGAATCTTCTGCATCCGACCGACCCAGGGGACCGACCCTGACTGGGTCGGTCGAGTAGAAATTTTAGACGGGAAATGCTTCTGTAACGGACCGACCCAAGGACCGACCCTGGCTGGGTCGGTCGGGTTGGAATTTTCTGCAATTGGAGTCTCTGCAGCCGACCGATCCATGGGTCCGACCCAGGGTGGGTCGGTCGGGTCAAAACTTACAAAAAAAAAACTAAAAGATTATGATTAGTATATATATATATATGTATATGTATACCCACCTATACATATGAGCATATATATGTAAGTATACCATTGTTAAACAATGAAAAGTAAGTAAATAAAATGTGAGTATAGGAATGTAAAGACTTAGTAAGTATGAGTTAGGAAACGAAGGATAATCGAATTAAATTAATGATAGTTAGATTAATTATTCGATTGTATGTAAATCATAGGATTTGATTTGTGAACACCGGAGGAACGTTGGGATACAAGTACAACGGTGAAAGGTATGATTTCTTCATGCTCTGTATCCTAACCTGGTTACCCCGATTTGTGTGCTTATGTGATCACCAATAAGATAAATGCACGAATCGGAATTATAATGCACTTAATTGTGTTTGAACTATTTTGTTCTTGATTGTATCTTCTTGAACATTTAGTTTGTATAATTCATGAAATGTATGAATGAGAATGAAGGGTATGTGTATGTAATGTGTACTTGTGTATTGTATGGATGTATGGAAATGAAGTACTGACTTCTGCTAATTCCTAACAATCTAACTCCTAACATGAGTAATGAGTAAATGGAATGAGTAGAAGTCCGATATAGTTTCGGCCACGCGTGAGGATAAGGAAACACAAGAGGTTGGATCCGAATCCTGGCTGTAATCTTTTCCATGGACCAATCCCCTTGAATGGGTAGCATCCTGGATTAGTGGGCCACCCTAAAGCCCGGTGGTGGGATGTAGTAATCCCTGCCCGGAAGTCATACCGACTTAACAGGAAGTAAAGTATGTAAGAAGTAAGTATCGTATATGTATTGGTCTTGACTGTTGTAAGTCATTGACCTTGAGTAAATGAGTATTGAACACCCGATTAACCCGGGTGTGTAAAGAAGCTAACAAGCCTTCTGTATGAATTGGAGAAGTGTATCTCCGTATTGCGTTTTGAGTATGTAATGAGTATGTATTGTGTATGTGTATTCTGGAGGATGGTAAGTAAGTATTGGTTGACTTGTATTGTCTTCCAAGCATGTATTGTACTGTACGTATGTATGTGTACCTTGTGTAGTATTGTAGTACCGTGAATGAAAGCATGTATGTATGTATGTATGTATGAAAGTATGTATGCATGTATGTAATGCAAAATGAATTGCATGTATTCGGCCAAATGGTCGGCGTACCCTCGCTAGTACGCGGGGTATGCGGTTATCATATTCAGCGAAAGCTGACCCCCTCGGGGGAACATTTTTAGTGTGCAGGTACCCGGAGCGAATACAGTCAAGGTAAGAGACCGGGGGCGCCTCTTGTAATTAGAAGTATTTAGTTTGTGAGGAATGGGTAGCAGATTGACTTCTAGTGAGTGTGTATGAATTCGGGGAGAAGTACTGTATTGATTTGGAACCTAGTAAACTCGGTATGCGTAGTGTATTATCTTGTACGGAATTGTGGAGTATTGTATTGAATGGAGTAATGTATCGAATGGAGTATTGTAGTATCCAGTACGTAATGAGAGTATGTATTGTATTAAGTAGTACTCGGATATTCCGGTCCATCAGACCGATGCTGTATGTAGCAGTAGTAGCCTTGTTAGTCACGTGGGTGACTAACGGCATTGTATCACCCGATGTATGTAAGTATGTATCCGCTGCGTGACTCGGGAAGCACGAGGAGATTGGACGGTAATGATTGAATTAATAGTAGGGGTGTTACAAAAAGTGGTATCAGAGCGAAGTATCGCTCTGATGACTGGAAATACCGAGCTTAAGAAATACCGAGTTAGGAATTAGAAGCTTATGGCTAAGGGCTGAGTGATAGCATTAGAGAGATGCTAGTTAGGAACTCTCGGTGAGTACCGGATACCTACAACACCAGTCCCGCCCACCGCAAACCCCATTGTATAACTTGGGAAAGGATGCCAGAGAGAAGAGAAGCCTTCTCATACTCGGGGAAAACCCGATCTGGCAGTTGTGAAGCAATCACACAGTAAACAAGAACCGACGTATGGTAGATTCCAAGAAATGGAAGACCCGGAAGTGGATCCCGGTTGAACAACAATAGCCGCACTTAATAGCGGTAGTATAAAAACTCCAACCACAAGGAGGCCATAACTTGCAACAGCATGGGGCGACATGCTTAGCAGTCGCAGAACCTAGCTAAACAACCAGCAACAGGAAAGGAAGCACTAACCGTGCAACGAAATGGAAACAGGAGCAGTAATGAAACCCGAGACATAAGTCTACGGGACAACAGTAATAGCCAAGCAACACCACCAACGGTGAGCTAGCTGGCTAAGGACATAGTCGGGAGTGACTGACTCCAAAACTACAATGCCAAAGAGGTTACAAACCTGGCCAACATAGCTCAGGCAGCTACAAGAATATTCACAAGATATAATCTGACGTAACTACAACTGTAGTGCCTAAACCAAATCGGGCTCAGTAACCACAACAAACGTGTGGGAATAAGCAACAAGGAACAACACAACCAAGTAAAAGGGGAAGCTCCAAGGATTGGAGAAGTACCCTGATCAATGACAGCTATGTCAACCTCACTGAGAAGTTACTCAGAAGAGTGATTAACCTAAGTAAATGATCAACAAGATCAAAGGAAGAGTAAGCAAGATTACCAATTATGAATGGAAACCATACCGTGATCGGTATAGGATTACTCGAAAACCACCAGTACCACGCACTTGCCACGGCAAGTGCAGTGAGAACATGAATATGTGAAGGAGCACTAACACGTCACAAGTACATAGTAATGTACGGTGACTGTAATGAAACAACTATAGGATCACAAATCCTGGAAGCTAGAGGAACGAAACCCTAGAAAGGCCTAACGGCCCGACCATTGTATTAAGAGTATACCAGTCAGCGGGAAGCTGGACTTGGTTAAGACTCGAACATGGCTATCCCATGAAGAACTTCTTTTAACAACCGAACTGTTATTTTTCAAAACCAAGTTTCTTTCAAAACCACAAACCTTCTTTAAAAACCTTGGATTTTTTAAAAACCGAACCCACATAATTACGGTGAGTATCATGGAATGATACAAGAGGAGTTGGCAACAGAATACTTCACCTAGGCGTGTGACAAACACTACGAGTGTACCCGTTACGGGATGTGGGACAACCGCACTTCGAAGGAGCTTGCGGGCCTGACATATAGTTGGGTAAGTGGCAACGTATCAACATGGTACCCCACGTATGTACACATGTAGTGTATGACACACGGGAAGTAGTCGACTCCGTTCTACGGACCATCAGCAAGTTCAAACCAGAACAACTGGACACCACCGACAATCAAGGAGAAGGAAACTCAGTTAAGGAACAAGTATAAGGAACTCAGAGAATCCATCTGAAGATAAGGAATGAAGACTGGGAAGTGCAAAAAGCACAGACCAGTAAATATAGACATTGGACAAGTCTCGAGGACACCAAACAAATACGCGATAGCTGGAAGATATACCCAGCCTAAACACAGTAAGGCAGTTACCTAATGTGAACACCACAATGCTCAGCAAACGGGACGGAACTCCCAAGAGCAATCACAAGATTACTACGAAGCACAATCCATCATCAGAGAGGATATATAACCCTAGACTCAAGCACTAGAAGCAAGTGTAAACAGTCTACCCAAGAACGAGAGACGTTATAACCCAAAAAGGGGACGACTCAAGTACAATACCATAAGACGGTGTAGAGGACAACACACGTTATAAACATTAGCCGGATGTAACGGCACAACTAACAGCACTCAGGAGCAATCCTTGAAGGGTGTCTGAGATAACAGCAGTTGAACAAGCGTAATGATATGAGCACGGGAGCTAAAACGAACACTCGGTTAGGACACCGAAGGGATTTCACTTGACAGGAAATGCCCTAAATACTGAGAGGCACCTATTAACACTAGATTGCCTAAAGGGTCTCCTATGAGCGGAAGCGTGATGCCACGACTTACCATGGAGCCCAATAATACCTCCAACCTATGACGGTATACATGGAGTGGAAACATGTATAAGCAGCTTGCAAAGAGCATAGCTTGCAGCAATATGGCTCTAAAGCCATAAACCTGATGCATTGTGTAACCTTAAACGGTTGCAAAACCCTCACCATTACTAACAAGACTTGTAAGAAATATTGCCTCATACGACAAGAAATCAACAGCTGGACCATAAATTCAAACCCAACATCCTGAGTGGCTTGGAGTAATGGCCACCTCAGTGTCACTGTCACTAGAGCACCAGTCTAGTATGCAGTTGACGGAGTTTAATTACCCCTTATGCCTTCTGTGGCAATTGTACACAGAGGCATAAGAATCATGATAATGCCAACATTGGCCTAGTCCACACTTGGACACTACGAGAAACCCAAGGGAAGGTACCCCTCGTCAACCGAAGATCACAAATGCGGTAATGAGGTGAACCCTTAGAAAAGGCTTCCACTTACTATAACAATAAACCACGCAATAGATATTGCCAATGGGTGATGGAATAAGGAAATCAGATTTCCAAACCATTATGACTTAAAGGAGTAAGCATACACCATATGTACTCAAGCAAGTGGTGAACCATTGTGTAAACACCAATATAGCAAACCTTGTCAGTAGACCTATGAGTGGAGACAAACCCCTCAACAAGAACCTTCACTTGTCAGTGATAGAACGCCCTCCAATTGGAGAACAAACCAGAAAACCCTTGAAGTTTCATGGGATGTCCTGGTAATATACATACAAGCAAAACTACACAGCCAGAGCCTAAACCAATGCTCAGCACTGAAAGGCAATAATTATCAAAGTAATTAATGTGAACACACATTGAACACCATGAATGACTAACGCTCAAGAGAGCTTATGACCCGATGAGTTATCTCATCCTTGGTCAACCAAGATACTTGGTAAAGTGTATCACAAATGAGGATAGAATGTGAGGTAAGTTAACCTACACATAAAACCTAAGTCGAATAAGACATCTCCACACTGGGAAATAATCACATTGCGGTATGCCACGACAACCGTCATACACACGAACAGAGGAAACCCTCAGTATTCATGTCATAAGTAAATGGTGCCAACGACAATGGCAATGAGTAAAGACAAACTACCACAGTAACAGAGACAGTAAAAACGATGTTGTATACGAGTAAGAATGCGGGGCGCAACAAGCGACCGCTATGAGGAAGTAGTTAAGTAATGACACGGAGTATAAGTATGAGATGACACACAAAAATATTCTTTCCTATCACATAAGTGACTTACTGTCAAGCGTTTACGCCTCTGCACTCTGTATGACTGAGTGTTTTGGCATTGCACTTGTTCAGCTAATGATCTAATGAGATGGTTAGGGATATGAAGAATGTAAACCGTAGTAAATCCTTCCTTTCACCACAAACACGGCATAAGCCAGTTAAGCAAGCTTAGCAACAAACCGTGCGGCCTAAGGCCAAAGAAGCACGAAGAGTGTAACACACACTAACAGTCATAGATGTGAATTCCAATGGAATAAAAGGCGGAAGGAGACTTAAGAAAGTCACTAGGACCGACGCATATCAATGCAAGGTCATACAAGTAAAGAACACTTGTACTGAACCAGGAGAACTGGCATAATTCAGAAGCTATTGACAACAGAGGAAGTACTACAACTAAGTAGTGACTTAACCTCGCCCGACAATAGGTCGGAGGAACTTAACGAATAATCGTGGAAGCACGAATAGCATGTGCAGTAGATTACCAGAGAGCTGGTTATAAATCTTACCTCGTTGAGTTCAAACACGGTAAAAGAATACCGCAGTTATTTAGTAAACCTTATGCCCATAATAGACGGATGAGAAGGTGATGTATAGCACATTAATGATAACACGAAGGGTAAGTAACCCAAGCTATCGGGTCGCGCAGCAGAAGCTAGTGGGCCCTAGCTAGGAGACAATATACCTAGTGAGTATAATACAATGGCTATTAATGCCTTCTAGCCTAATAGGCTAGAACTGAATTAATGATGAGTTAAATAAACTCATATAGAAGTTCTTGGTGCAAAGACTAAACCATTGGTATGGTTAAGACCCTTTGACCAGAGCATATTGTATAGTATATCGTAGTGAAGCTAAACGCTTCAGATTGCCCAAATCGAGTAAACCAATGTTTAATAGTAACATATGGTAGATTACGTGGGCGTAATCCCTTTTAAGGGGGGTAGAGCGAAAACCGCTTAATGTAAGTTTCATGAACAAAACACAGAAACTATAATGTGCATAGCACAAATGAGAATCGAATTGATGATTGGTACTTATGTTAAATAAACATACGTATTCATTCATATTGTAACTGTGGTAATCGGGCACAAGAGATGCGAATACCATAGGATGAATATACCCATCTTGCAACCCCAGTGTAAAAATATTAGTAAAGAGGAGTATAGTAACTCTTGGGGAAACGATAATCCCTGTAGCGTGCGCCTATTTGAAGTTAGACATGGCATTACGATGCTTGAGTCGGTATAAAACCGATGTATAACCTAGAGGAAATTGAGTTCCCTAGGTGATTGTCTTGAGACAATTGAGAATGAGTAGTGGACGGAGCTCCACAAGTATTGTATTCTTAAAGAAGTAGTGCGGATCGTCTATGAGTAGTAGAGGAATGTAGCCCACGAGTGGTGTATTCGGAAGTATGTTATTGGAAGTAAATTAAGGACAGCTGAATTTCATAAGTATTGTATTCCCTAGTCAGAATAGTAGAGAAGATTGATGAAATGAGCATCTAGGCATCAAATTCCGAGGAAAGTATTTGGGAAGTAGATTGAGAATGGTTGATGGACTGAATTCCATCCTTTGGAGTTGTATGAAATTGTAATTACGACTAGGAAGAGTAAAAAGGTAGAAAATGAAAATGATTGAATTATCTGTTGTTTGAAACGGATGTGGGATGTCGAACTTGATCCTGATCAGATCAAGGGAAACCGAACACAAATTGGGGTGGAAAGATAGTTCAACACTGATGCTGATCACATCAGGGTCGAATGATTCTTGAAGCTCCCCTCAAGTGGTCACAAGAATCACGCATAGGGTAGAAGCAATAAATACAAACTGGAATTTGGAGTTGTATGCTTTGGAAAATTTCTAAGTAGTAGTTGCGAAAGAATTTTTCTTAGCCTGAAGATGAAGGATTTGCTAAGCGTATGCCTGAGAAGGTAGTAGAGTATCGTATTGTATTATTCCAAGGGCAGCGGGACATAGAAGAGTCCTGTGTCTAGATGACCTGAGTGCCTGCGGGATTGTAACGTGTATTGCATTGCTTTGGGGATAGCTTTGCACTGTATGTATGTATGAACCTTGTAATGTGGAACCAGATGGTTGGTAGTAATGTGGATTGGAGTAATTATAGTACATTTGTATGGTATGGAATGTAGAGACCGTGAGTAGTGGATTTTGGGATTAGTAAGGAGGAAGAACGTATGGCTTTGGTATTGGGCACGTAAGAATGAGTAAGCATTGTAAACCCATAACCTCGAACAACTTTGAGGACAAAGTTCATAAGGGGGGTAGATTGAAATACCCCGAACTTAAATATAGGGATTAAAATTAATCTCATATGTATTTAAGGGCCTAATGGTACCCAATTATATTATTAAGGAAAAATAAATCCAAAAGAAATAAATAAACGCTTAAAAAAACGGAAAACGCTAAGTAAGCGTTAAATAACCATAGGAGGTATGAGACCTCGGTTAGCGTATTATATTGATTCTAAAGGTCTAATAAGACCTAAATAATATATGGGAACAACTCCCGAGGAAAACGGATCCAAATAACGAATTAAAACGCTAATAGAGCTTTAGAGCACGTTTTTCGAGAAAACCCGAAAACGTGACTTTAAGTGGTCAAACAGACCCGTAAAAATTATAAACATTAAATAATAATTATTAAGCATTTATGGGAGCTTAGTAGTCAATAAAAATAAAGAAACGAGAAAATTCCAGAAACGGGCCCGGTTAGTGAACAGTACCTAGACCGGGTAAAATAACGAGTGTTTTCTGTAAAAGATGAAAAACGCTCCAGCTAGTATAACTGTAGGGGGCCGGTTTTTATCAGTCAAATAACTCCCTCACACATACATGTAACTAGCTAATTAAATAAGAGAGCCAAAAAGTAAAAAGCAATAAAGTAAAAGCTACTTTATTCTCTTCCCTCTCACCTCACTCTCACAATTCACTCACCTCTCTCTTTCCTTCCTCCCCTCCATCGAATTCTCCCTCCTCTCTCTGCTGGAATGGGCGATTTTGAGCTCTCCCCACAACAACAATGGCTACTCTATCTTTCTCCACATGCTCCATCCTCATGTAAGCTCCAAATGTAAAAATAATTACATATTTGTAATCCCCTCATTCTCCTCTACATTTCCCTTTTTTCAAAATTCGAAAAGGATGAGTTTCATCTCCATGGGTTTTCCCCATTCAAAGAGAAAATGGCACCACTGTAAAGCTTGGAGTCTCCTCTTTCCAACAAGGTAAAAATCTACATGAAAAACTCATGTTTCCCCCATCTCCTTTCATAACCGATTTTACCCATATGTAATACCTTGTTTTCTCTCTCTCTTTTGAGCAAAATATCAACCTAGCAATGGTGGTGGATTCACCTTCTTGAACCAGGGGCTAAAACCCCTTCTAAAACTCTCCAAAGGTAAACCCTAGAAATCTTGTTTCAAGCATTTATATGAACTAACATTAATTAAGGGGTTGGTATATTAATTATAGTTGTTTGGTGTTCATTGGGTGATGGGAATGGAGTTTGGCAACTCCATTCCCCACATGGCCGATTTGGGCAAGAAAGAAAGAAGAGGAGAATTGGGAGAAAGAATGAAGGAATTATAAGCTCAAGGTAAGAGCTCCTCACTAATGTTAATTTTTATGCATTAGAGCAATGGAGTGGGTAAACAAGTAAAAGAACCTAAACTATTGTATTGGTATGGGAGTCTATGAAGTTTTGAGTATTTGGGAACTAGTGGGTAAGTTGTAGGCCTTAGAGCCAAGTATATTGTGTGTGAGTATTGGTATTGATGTTGGAAGGAGTATTGATGTATTGTGATGGTTTAGATTGCCTTGTACTGCTGGTAGGACCCTTGTATGGGTGTGGCTAGAATAGGAATGATTTTGGTGAGAATGTGTATGTGTGGCTAAGTAAGAAAAGTAGATGAACTATGGCAAAATTTTGGTAGGAATATGTGCATTTATGGATGACTTGGTGAATGGGAGAACCAAGGTATGTATTGAGGATAGTAGAGATGTTTAATGACCATGGAGTAGTGATTATAGTATGAGAATGAAAGAATGTAAAATCTGCAACAAGAGTGTTGAATGGTATTGGAGGAACTAGGAGAACTTATGTACTTGACCTAGGGAAAGAATGTTGGACTTGGGTATAGATGGTACAATTGATTGGAAATGAATTGGCATGGTAAGAGGAGGTATTTGGGATGCTAGGAGTGACATTGGTGGAGAAAGTATTGGATGGTAGGAGTTGTAGCAAAAACTGTAGCGTTAGAGAATGAAAAACTGTTATAAGTGTTGGAAGGAAGTGAGGAAATTGTGTAAACTGGTTGATGGATTTAGTAATGAATTTGATGAATGAACTAAGGTGAATTAGAGGATTTAATTAGTGTTTAAACATGTAGGAAACATGTGGAAATGAGTAGGAAAAGATTGGGTGTGAATTGAGTAGAGTTTGAAGTTCAAAATGAGTAATTAAAATAAGTACTGGGCTGGACCGACCCTAGGACCGACCCTAGCAGGGTCGGTCGACCCGAAAAATTTGCAATCTCGGAATCTTCTACATCCGACCGACCCAGGGGACCGACCCTGACTGGGTCGGTCGAGTAGAAATTTTAGACGGGAAATGCTTCTGTAACGGACCGACCCAAGGACCGACCCTGGCTGGGTCGGTCGGGTTGGAATTTTCTGCAATTGGAGTCTCTGCAGCCGACCGATCCATGGGTCCGACCCAGGGTGGGTCGGTCGGGTCAAAACTTACAAAAAAAAAAACTAAAAGATTATGATTAGTATATATATATATGTATATGTATACCCACCTATACATATGAGCATATATATGTAAGTATACCATTGTTAAACAATGAAAAGTAAGTAAATAAAATGTGAGTATAGGAATGTAAAGACTTAGTAAGTATGAGTTAGGAAACGTAAGGATAATCGAATTAAATTAATGATAGTTAGATTAATTATTCGATTGTATGTAAATCATAGGATTTGATTTGTGAACACCGGAGGAACGTTGGGATACAAGTACAACGGTGAAAGGTGAAAGGTATGATTTCTTCATGCTCTGTATCCTAACCTGGTTACCCCGATTTGTGTGCTTATGTGATCACCAATAAGATAAATGCACGAATCGGAATTATAATGCACTTAATTGTGTTTGAACTATTTTGTTCTTGATTGTATCTTCTTGAACATTTAGTTTGTATAATTCATGAAATGTATGAATGAGAATGAAGGGTATGTGTATGTAATGTGTACTTGTGTATTGTATGGATGTATGGAAATGAAGTACTGACTTCTGCTAATTCCTAACAATCTAACTCCTAACATGAGTAATGAGTAAATGGAATGAGTAGAAGTCCGATATAGTTTCGGCCACGCGTGAGGATAAGGAAACACAAGAGGTTGGATCCGAATCCTGGCTGTAATCTTTTCCATGGACCAATCCCCTTGAATGGGTAGCATCCTGGATTAGTGGGCCACCCTAAAGCCCGGTGGTGGGATGTAGTAATCCCTGCCCGGAGGTCATACCGACTTAACAGGAAGTAAAGTATGTAAGAAGTAAGTATCGTATGTGTATTGGTCTTGACTGTTGTAAGTCATTGACCTTGAGTAAATGAGTATTGAACACCCGATTAACCCGGGTGTGTAAAGAAGCTAACAAGCCTTCTGTATGAATTGGAGAAGTGTATCTCCGTATTGCGTATTGAGTATGTAACGAGTATGTATTGTGTATGTGTATTCTGGAGGATGGTAAGTAAGTATTGGTTGACTTGTATTGTCTTCCAAGCATGTATTGTACTGTACGTATGTATGTGTACCTTGTGTAGTATTGTAGTACCGTGAATGAAAGCATGTATGTATGTATGTATGTATGAAAGTATGTATGCATGTATGTAATGCAAAATGAATTGCATGTATTCGGCCAAATGGTCGGCGTACCCTCGCTAGTACGCGGGGTATGCGGTTATCATATTCAGCGAAAGCTGACCCCCTCGGGGGAACATTTTTAGTGTGCAGGTACCCGGAGCGAATACAGTCAAGGTAAGAGACCGGGGGCGCCTCTTGTAATTAGAAGTATTTAGTTTGTGAGGAATGGGTAGCAGATTGACTTCTAGTGAGTGTGTATGAATTCGGGGAGAAGTACTGTATTGATTTGGAACCTAGTAAACTCGGTATGCGTAGTGTATTATCTTGTACGGAATTGTGGAGTATTGTATTGAATGGAGTAATGTATCGAATGGAGTATTGTAGTATCCAGTACGTAATGAGAGTATGTATTGTATTAAGTAGTACTCGGATATTCCGGTCCATCAGACCGATGCTGTATGTAGCAGTAGTAGCCTTGTTAGTCACGTGGGTGACTAACGACATTGTATCACCCGATGTATGTAAGTATGTATCCGCTGCGTGACTCGGGAAGCACGAGGAGATTGGACGGTAATGATTGAATTAATAGTAGGGGTGTTACAGAAGCTGACCAAGCCATCTTGGAGACTAACGACATGCTAGTTGATGGGAACAAAATTCAAACACAGACGCCGTTTAATAGAACCACTCTACCGCGCAACGCTAGATGGATTCCAAGACACACAAATCAGGGGGAACAAAGCCAAACGCAGGAGCCAGTTCCTCCACCGTGCACAACACCCCTCAGGGCAAATGCTCGAACAGAAGGCCATCTGAGTCTTGAATTTTCTATCCCCATGAAAAAAAGTCTAGCAAGGGCTGTAGTAATCACCACACCCTCACAAACTAAACATAAGAGTAAAAACCAAACTGCTAGAGTGGAAAGAAGAGGTAGAAGAAATCGCTTGTCCGTCAAGATCTAAGTTTTGTGTTACCTACAAAACCCATGAAACAGCAAAAAGATTTAGATCCTCAGACTTTGGCGAAGACATATGCCGGGAAAAGAAGAAATAGGAACCTACCGATCAGATAACAAAAAGGACTACTAACATAGCACTTTAAGGAATTCCTCTTCACGCATGGTTGGAGAACACAATTTACTCCATCACCAGACATCTGGGTCGGGTGCTTTTGATAGATACGGACATGCAAAAACTGTCCAAACATCTAGAGGCTCATGCCCAACTAGAGACACACAGAATGACCATCATCAATGAAGAGATCGCGGTCGGGATAGAATGCATAATCTGCTCTGTCGGAATAATCTAATTTTGGTTGGAAGAAATTGGTCAACACAGACATTAAGAAGATCCAGAAACACCACATCCACCAGTAACCCAGGCGACAACAACAACAAGAAATTCGAATGAAGAAACGCCATACATGCGCAAAACATTGGACATGCATGAAACATCAAACATGCAGCTTCTTTTGCATACGACGTCGTCGGACATGCACGAAGCATCAAACTCCCAGCTTCAATTAAAATCGATATCATCCCCATGCATTTTTGTTGTTTTTAAAGAAGCAGAATATCTCGCAGAAAATGCTAGCCTCGATAATATTCCCAGACTTCATTGTATACATGGCTGACAACGGTTAGGGAGGCACGATTATCATGGAAAAGTGGAAATCACTTAAACTCCCTGACACAACGTCTGGCATTCCCTTTCATGTCGCCCCATTCATTAACATAAAATTTTTTTGAGGGAAATTGTTCACCTTCCAAGAGCGATTTAATGCGCCATCACACATGGCTACTCCGGATCCCGAGCCTCACTCTCTAACGGTCCGTGAGATAGATGAGGAAGCGGCCACTGTTCCCGCTCCCCACGCATATTGTGAGCCTCGACTTTTGAACCCTATCCTATGTTGATTTAAGTTGATTAGGATTTGATCGGGTTTTGGGTCCACTTATAACCTAAGATTAATAACTATGTCACATAACACTAATTATTAAATCCTAAGTTAGCTCTCTAAAACCTATTATGAGTTGCCACCTAATTTTGCCCTAGATTGAATTAGGAAAGGAGTGTTCGGGTTCGGGGGCTTAGTATACGACTTATTTAAGGTTCAATTATTTTCATTACCCCTCATAGGTTGTTTTTCCTCTACTTAGTTTATTTACGGCTTATTACGAAGTCATTCTAACCTAAGTGCGCAAGTTTATGATTTTTTAGTGTTTTTGATATTATTTGACAGAAAATTAAAGTTGGAATTGAAATTACCTAAACTAGGGTTTCAGAGGCAGAATTAGGTCAAATTTTGTTTCCGTCCGTAGCCACGGACCTAATGTCCAAAGCCACAGACCCTAGTTAATCTAAATAGTGAGAAAGGTTGAAATAACAAGAAAATGAAATTTTGAAAAGTCCGGGGCCTCAGACAGGTTGTCCGTGGGGCCAGACATGTACTGTTAAAACCCTAAAAATTTGAAAAATAAAAATTCCACCGCCGTCCGTGGGTCACGGTCCACCCACGGACGGCGGGTTTTTGGTGGTTCCCGACGGTGTTTTCGGCTCAAAATTTATGAACGTGTAGCCTAAAAGATTCTAAACGCGTTAGTAATAAAAAGTTTTCAATTTGAAGTCGAATTAATGACAAAAAATAGCAAGCAAGTTATTATGCAGAAACGACTATTCAGAAGCCGTAATAAGTCGGTTCGCACCCAAAATTCAACAGAATACTTATGAAGTCGATCTGAGTTAAGAAATCAAGTTTCCATCCTTATTTACCTTCGGGACTGAATTGAAACTTCATAACGGGATACTTCGGGAGCTCGGTCGGGACTGGTTTTGGCTTGTGTTCGAAACCAGCTTATGACTATTGGTTATTGGTGGTGTTCTTCACGTTTTAGTGCTGTTTTGGTGAAGGTTTGATGATGGATGATGTTGTGGAAGTTGAAAAAAGTATTTTGGTGTTGATTTTGTGAGATTTTGATGGAATTTCGGGGCTCGGATGTGTAAAAACGTGGGAGCTTGATGACGGCTAGGTTTTCTGATTGTATATGGCTCTTGGAGTTCTGATTTGATCAAGGGATAAGGTTCTTTATATAGGCTTCCTTAAAGATAGAAAAATCCGGTAAAACCGAGATTTACCGACGATTTAGCTCAAAGGTTTCTAAAAGCAATTTGACTATGAAATTTTAAACATGGGTAAAGGATGATATTTCTGATTTTTCCAAGGGGGAATCAAATATTTTGAATATTGGAATATTTTTAAATTCAATTTCTCATCAGATTCAATTAGAAATTACTATAAAATTATTGAAACTTTGAAAAATCAAAATTCTAACGCCATTATACTATGAATGTCATCCTCCATCATGGGTTAAAATCTCAAAGCATTTCGAATTGATTTGAGCCACTTTCGGTGGAGAGAGAAAGCCTATAGAGGGCTTAGGAGCCTTTGAAAATTATGAAAATGTCTCTGAAGCTGACCTAGTTGTCCCTGGCACTCTGGAATGTGCCGATCCAACTGGGAATCATTGCCGCTTGACCAAACTACCCTTTTAGATACTCTACATGCTGGGGGGTTAAAATTTTGGGTATAACAAATTGCCCCCATCAACTTGTCTTTGTAATGAGAATGAAAAGACTGGTTGATGCCTGAGTGATGCCCCAAAATTTTGGATCTTAAAAGACCCTACATGCTGTCAAAAAACTAATGAATTGTGTCGAGCTATTCTAAGGCGCTGACTTCCTAAGTGATAAGAAAAGATGTTGTTGAGCTATTCGAAGGCGCTAACTATCTAGAATGGTAAAATGCTGACAAGCTGTTCTAAGGCGCTGACTACCTAAAGGGATGAAAATGATGTCAAGCTATTCTAAGGTGTTGACTACCTATAATAAATGAAATGATGTCAATCTATTCTAAGGTGTTGACTACCTATAATAAATGAAATGATGTCAAGCTATTCTAAGGTGTTGACTAGTGAAATGAAGTGACGTGATGCTATTCCAAGGCGTTGACTACCTGAAAGTGATTGAAAATTGGTGCGGGGTCAAATTCTTCTACTCAGGTGAGTTCGTCTACTTGGGTGAGTTCTTCTACTCTGGTGAGTTCTTCTACTCTCGTGAGTTCTACTCTGGCGAGTTCTTCTACTCTGGTGAGTTCTTCTACTCAGGTGAGTTCTTCTACTCTGGTGAGTTCTTTTACTCCGGTGAGTTCTTCTACTCTGGTGAGTTCTTCTACTCGGGTGAGTTCTTCAACTCTAGTGAGTTCTTCTACTTGGGTGAGTTCTTCTAGTTGGGTGAGTTCTTCTACTCTGGTGAGTTCTTCTACTCTGGTGAGTTCTTCTACTTGGGTGAGTTCTTCTACTCTGGTGAGTTCTTCTACTCTGGTGAGTTCTTCTACTCTGGTGAGTTCTTCTACTCTGGTGTGGAAGGTGCAAGATTGCAAAGATGATGGTCTTATGCAAATGATGAAAACTGATTTTTGGAGCGCCAAACATGACAATGATAAGGCGTATGTCAAGATGCAACCAAAGTGTATGTAAGATACTTGTTCAAAACATGAAACCGTTGAAAAAGCTGCCAAACGTGGCAATGTTGAGGTGCTATGTGTTTTTTGAAAACTTGTCCTAAACGTGACTATGATGAGGATTGAAAATTAAGGAGGCAATCATCTGCAAAACCAAGTCTTCAACAGGAACTCAAACCATCAGTTAGTTACACACTTCACAGTTTTAAACTTACAAAATCAAGTAAACATTTTCGGACCCTAATTCGGGTTTAAGGCTTCTAGTTCACTCCCACATAACAGAACCAAGCAGTACGAATTCGCCAGAAACTAAAATCATTTTCGAATGTCCATGTACATAATTTTTTGTAGATCCACACCAGTTTGGCAGTTCACGTTTCGCACGCATCTAGAAATATTTTTGCAAAGTTTTAACCACAAATCGGCTCCCTAAGGCACCAGATATACAGAGGAACAGAAGAACAAAGTCTTTCCCAATTTGGTTATGATTCTAGCTAAAATTGAAAAAGAAAGAAAACGGGCTACAATACACCTCACCGGTGCGGCCAAACCGGCTTTAATTTCCTGGTGCAGTTCCCTTCTTCTCTCGGTTCTACCCTTGACCGGAAGTTGCTTGAAGTCGTTTTCCTTCTTCAGAAATTCAAGTAAGAAAAGGAAAAGAAGGGAAACGAGTTTAGATCTTTGATGAGGAAGACAAACCAAAATTATGAGTAGATTTACGTTTTGTTTTCGGTTTCAAAATCAGAGAGGAAGGGGGAAATTAGTGTCGGATAAAAGGAAGGAGAAGATAGTAATAAGGCTTCACAGAGAAGGGAGAAAAATCTTGTAGAAGAAGATGAAGGATGCTTACGCCAGAAGGGAGTGAAGTCGGCGGCTCCAGTAGAATGGAAGGAATTAGGATTGGAAAAAAAAATTAGGGATTAGGAAGAGTAAGTTAGGTTGGGGAATTACCGGGTCGTGAGAGGAAGAGAAGGGCTGGTCGGCTCTTTCTTTTGGGCTGGTCGGCCCACTATTTTTATTTTAGTTTACATATTTCTGAATTGGTCCAATAGTCCGATGGGAGGAAATTTTTATCCGATTGATTTATTTGTCGTTTCTAAACCGCCAGTTAATTCATAACTGCTCGGGCTCGTTATTAAATCTGAAATGTTATATTTTACTTTATAACATTATTTCATATCTTGTTATGTATTATAAATTGTATTTTATTATTTCATTTCATCCTTTAGTAACGTTTATTAATTTGTTATTTCATGTAATGAACTTTAGATTATACAACCCCATATTTATCCATTCTCTTTAAACTTATCGGTGAATGATCATTATTCACCTAAGTAGGAGTATAATAGATTTTATTTTATTTTTACTTTCGCCTCCAATTACATTCTTTTATTTCATTATTTTATGTGGGGTTATTAATCCTTTAATTCTGAAGTTCGTTTATAAAATTAATCCCTTAAGTGTATGAATTGACTAATTCATCACGATAACATCATAACCTTAATTAATTATTTTTAACTTAATTAATTATTTAATTAAGCTATATTTATTTTATAAATCTTAAGGATATTTCAAAGTTTGTCTTTGTTAATTTAGGGATTTTCTTAGGGTTTGCTCTAGTTAATTGTCTGTAACACCCCAACTACTAATCTCGCCATTACCTCTTAAACTGTCACAATTACCAATAAACTCGCAGCGGAACTCTAAATACAACAGAGGGTGATACAACGCCGTTAGCCACCCATATGGCTAACCAGGCTTATTTCACATACAGTAACGGTCTGATGGACTGGAGCAACTGAATACACAATACAATACTTTACTCAAATCAACTCTTTACTATACCGAGTCTACAATAAATGGATGTCGATAACATATTCGGTCTTACACATCTTTCAATACATAAGTAATTAAATCTAATACCCATGCTAACCACCGACCCCATCCTACTCTCGAACGGTAACATCTTCGGTGTACCTGAAAAATAAAAACGACGCCCCAAGGGGCTCAGCTTTATGCTGCATATGAAATTCGCATACCCCGAGCGCTAACCGGGGTACGCCGACTACTTTTGTCGAGAGCATGGAGTTCATTTTAATTCAACCAACATGCATATAGTAATACATTATATATGTACACTACACAAGGATTCGACAATCAATCATGGGATACAATCCCTAACTAACATAACAAGGTTGTTAGTCGTATCATTTACTCTTAGGCCTTGAGGGTTATACCTCACTATGCCTCTCTCTCGGGTTACTATTTCGTATACACACCCATTCTCTTAGGCTATTCCCTCATTATCTTGGGTTACTTATACTCATAATCTCACCCACACTCTCGGGTTATTCATACTCGTTATCTCACCCACACACTTGGGTTACTTATACTCAAGCTCTTGTAGATTCTCGAGACACTACAGGTCTCCTACGTCACGCTTGTTACTCTTAATACATACTTAGGCCAAAACTCATGGCTCTCAAGCATAGTCTTACTTCCCCAGTTTCGACCCTACTCTGGGTCTAGCATGGTGGGAAGGTTCAACTAGCTCACGGAACTCTCTCTTAGTTCCTATCTCTTTTTACTTAGGTCCGACTACTCTCGGACTACTTACATTCCCATACACTCCTCTCCCGGAGTTATAATAATATTATGTATATTAGTCTAGAAGCATCACTCTCGATGTTTCTAATGACTTTGGGAACATTACTTAAGTTCGGTTAATCTTAGGTTTTAAGAGTTACCCATACATTTCACTTACTCATACTTTCGGTTATTTTCCTATATCGGGTAAAATCCTCATATAGGAGGTCGACCATGTCTCAAGGGAGCTACTAATCCCTTAGGTCTCTTTTACCTTCTTTACTAGTTCACATCTTCGAACTATCATTAATCCTCATGAAGGAGGTTCACTTATCTTTCCACTCTCATTTGTTTTGTGGATTGTGTCATTATGGTTTACTAACCGTTATCGGGTAATTACTCAACCCGCACATCTCCTCACATTCTAGGGAGTTCATATGTTTGCGTTATCATTATACTTTAACGGATAGTTTGTGTGTTTGTACGTTTTTGTTATCATAAGCATCGACCCGATCTATGGGTCTCTAGCTAAACGTTACTCACTATGAGTCGGTCTTTACTCTAGGTTAGACCACACCGGCATACAAGTATGTTAGCTCATTCAACATACAACAAGACATACATAATCAAACAATGGATTATTTTCATGCTTTAGTCTTGATTAAGCCGGCACACAAACACACAAATCAACGTAACTCGGTTAGCACGCGGAGTATGAGAAAATCATACCTTACACCATGGGTTTACTTTACCGGGTCACCACTCGTTCCTCGGATCCCACTCCCGAATCACTAATCACATATCAAGTGATTTACGGTAGGTAAACAAATATTACTCCCGTTACACATAGTTTTACTCTTGTCAATTTAGGCTCTTAATTCTCACTCACTTCCAACACTTGTTTACTCTTCTTAGGACCTTTATTAGTCACCAAACAAGGCCTAAACAATCTAAAACCATTACCATTCACTTCCCCATCATTAGGACACTTAAAAACACTTTCTGTTACAATTTTTGCCTTGTCCGGGTTTGTGTCCGGGTTTGCAAACCGGACCAAACTCTGAAATCCATTTCTGGCAAGTTTTACATGTGGTCCGGGTTTGTGTCTGGGTTTACAAACCCGGACCACCCCCTGGGATGGGTTTCTGCCAATTTTTTGCTATGGTCCGGGTTTCTGTACTTGTTTACAGACCCGGACCACTTGCAGAAGTGAAGTTTCTCATTGTTTTTGGTTATGTTACAACTCCAAACTTATCCCAACTTCTTCCCCACTCTTCCTACACATATTCTAGCATGTTTTAACATTGATTAGGCATTCAAAACTAGCCTACACCATTCTATATAACTATCTGTTACTTAACCCATATCCACTGCAATTTCCCCTCTATTACAGATTCTAGCTTCTTGTTTCTGTTGCCGTTTTCAATCTTCTTTTCATTACCATTCTAACTTCACTTATTAACACTCAAGCCCATAGTTTCCTAGACAAAATTTGACATAGCTTGTCTACTTTCCTAAGTATTCTCACCACACTACAACAGCTCACAAAAACCTGTTTTTCATCCCTGTTATATAAGCCTTAATATCATGACAGCAACACACTACTTCCACCTTATTATCACTTATGCACCAGTTTAATCCCAAGACTTATTTCCCACATTAAAACCACATTAACAACAGCTTTATTCATCATCCAATTGTAGTATCTTAACTACACTAAAACAAGGTCTTAATTCAACAATAAAAATCTGTTTTGGTAGGTAACAAACCAACTCAAGGTAGCTCATTTACCTTAGAGTTTTCCCTTGTTTATTCTTCCTTGCTTCACCTCTTTCTTTCTTGCTCTTTCCCTCTCGGTTCTTGTCCAATCGGCCATGCTTCCCCACACACTAAGGGTTACGCAGCAAGGCTAATAAGTTCCCAATTTCTCAAATCAAACCCTAGGATTTACAAGAGTTGATTTAGGGTTTATATTGGGAGATTACCTTTCAATCTTTGGATGGAGAGTTTAGAAGCAAACAAGTAGAACTCTAGCACCTTTCTTGCCAATGGAAACGGCTGGACATGGACGAATAAGGAAGTTCAACGTTGGAATTTTTTTTTGACACCAAAGAAAGGCTAGAAATGGAGAGGTTTGGACTTATTTCTTACCTCAAACAACCAAAGGGTTGTTTTAGCTCAAAATGAGCAGCTTGGACCTTCAGTCGGAGCTACTTCCATGGAGGTCGAGTGCAAGCTTTTGGAATTTTGAAAAGTGGAGAGTGATCCCCAAGAAGAGAGGAGTCTCTTGGTGGGATTATTTTACGTTTTGGAGTTGTTTTAGAATTTGTAGATGAAGAAGAAGCGAGCTGCTTGGGGAAGGGCAAATCGCCATCATAATAGAGAATGAAGAAGGGAGGCTCTGGTGGGAAGAAATAAAACGTGAGTGTGGGGAATCAGAGAGAGGGATGGGTTTAAAAGTCTTCCTCACTATTCACACACTCTACTTTATTTTTTTGGGAAAATTCACGATATACCCCTGTTTTCTTTCGTAATTCATAATATACCCCAGTGGTTTTTGTAATTCAACTTTAAACATGTTTAAATGTTGTCCAAAATTGATGAAATTTTACATGGACGATGCTAAAGTGTTATATTTTGGTCCAATTCCAAATTTGAAGTTTTTTAAGCTCACATGTGTCTTGTGGGACCCAATGAACATGTGACATATTCATTGGGTCCCACGGGTCACATGTGAGCTTAAAAATTTTTATATTTGATATTGGACAAAATATAACACTTTAGCATCGTCCATGTAAAGTTTCATCAATTTTGGACAACATTTAAACATGTTTAAAGTTGAATTACGAAAAACATAGGGGTATATTATGAATTACGAAAGAAAACAGGGGTATATCGTGAATTTTCCCTATTTTTTTTTGTCATCTTGTGACTAATAGAAAATTGATTACTTAATTGTTGTGAGAGAGAGATATTAAATCCCAATAAAAACCGGCCCCACTACAATACTGTCCCGGGGCGTTTTCGATTTTTTTTACAAGAACGCTCGTTAATATGCCCGGTTTGGCACTATTCACTAACCGGGCCCGCTTTTCGGATTTTTCTCTTTTCTTTATTTTTAATGGTTATTAAACTCCCACTAATGTTTAATTATAGTTATATAGTCAACCATAATTTTTATGGGTCCATTTGACCGCTTAAAGTCACGTTTTCGGGTTTTCTCGAAAAACGTGCTTTTATGCTTATTTAGCGTTTTAACCCATTATTTGGATCCGTTTTCTTCGGGAATTATTCCCACTTATTAATTAGGCATAATTAAGCCTTAGGAGTCCATCTCGGACCCTAACGAGATCATATTTCTCCTTTATTCATTTAATGCGCGTTTTTCGCGTTTTATGCATATTCTCTTTTCTTTTGGTTTTATTCTCTTTACCAATACTCTCTAGGCACTATTAGGCCTTAAATAATCGTATTAGAATAATTTAATCACCACTTTTAGGTCCGGGGTATTAAATTGTCATTATGTTAAATTGGTTGGTTTGATATCACCGATTAGTTTAGCATTAGTGTGTATTTCTATGGACGGGTTTCCGGAAATAGAAATCTATACCGTTGGGACTAAATCATTGTTAGCCGATTTTCGTTGATTTTGAGATGAGGTTCTCATTGCAACTTAGGGTAGATATGTGCTTAATGCTTCCAATTGAATTGAAGACTCAAACTAACAGTCAGTTTCTGTCTAAACTGGTTAGAATTAATAGATCAAGATTTGGCTATTAATTAAATTCCCGTTGTTTAGCTATTTAACGAAGATTCGACAATCGGTAGTAAAGGGTTAACGGTGCGATTTCCTATCCCGAGCTAGACCTATCCTAGATTAGTTAGTTTATTTTTATTGCTTTTATTTTACTTCCCTTATCATAACCAAAAACCCCAAACCCCCCCCCCCCCAATTTACATTTATGCACTTTTGTTTATATTCTTGCGCAAACACTAAACTTATAATTGATTATAGCAAGATAGTTTCACTACTATTTTGAACAATCAGTTTTTGGCGCCGTTGCCGGGGACTTCGGTTCAACTATCTGATTTATTATCTATTTATTTTCTTTGCATATTTTTCATTTCCTTTATTTTCCCTTTTGTCCATAAATTTGTGTTTTTCAGGAACCTATGTCTGATGGATGGTCAGTAGTGAGACCTGATAAAGAAAAAATTTAGATATTGTTATATGTATATACAGACAACAAACAATATTAATTACGAAGAGATTTTGTAAAAAAAATCGGCATGGCTTTTGCATAATTTTAACTATGCCATGCTTATTATTAAGCATTCACCAATCATTCAACGACACAAATTTCCATCACAAATCAAACTAATACCAAATTCATTCATCAAACCAAATTTCAACAATTTGCGGAAATAAAATATAAAGCAATCATAAAAGAGAAAAAGATAAGTTAGATTATATTACCGGTTCCCAAATAAATTTTTTTTTGCTTCGCTTTCAATCTACCGAGCAATGGTTGAGGAGTTTCTTAAGTACTTCTCTGCAGAGGCACAAACACATGTAAATAATAAAGAGAAACTCGGTAGCCTATGTATGTTCTTTGTTAGTAAATTGGATTACAAAATTATAATGAGTTAAAAAAATGAATTAGACGTAAGTTGAGTATATTACGGGTTCACAAGTGAAGTGTTTTCAGCCCCGTACGACTTCAATCTAGAGCAGCAGCTTAGTGATTTCTCTCTATAAAGGCATAAACACATAAAATGAGCAAAAAAACCCAAATTTTCACTCAAACATTTTATCGAGCACCTTGTGTGCACATGTAATTTCACTTATTTAAAACTGTGTATATACACAAATTTTACACATACCACAAATTTAATCATCCACATTCACATTTACAATCTCAATTTTAACAATTAACATAATAAATACATAATTAAACCCTAAAATCGTAGCAATACCTACTGCTGCCGCTGCTGTCTGCTTGTAACACCCCTACCGCTAATCCCCTAATCATCGCCTAACCACCTCGGTCATTAAACTAATCGCAGCGGAAATCCAAACCATTCGGCGGGTGATACAATGCTGTTAGTCGCCCACGCGACAAACAAGGCCTAATCTACTAACAGTTACAGTTTGATAAATATGATTACCAAGTTTACTTAAGTACATCCCATAACAACTCTATCACAATGCATTACCGAGTATCTAAGTGCATAATTTAATTACATCATGTCTCAAATCCAATAAGGTTTTACAATTTCTGAAATCCAAAAGGATTGTACTACATGGTACACCGGCTAGACAAAAAGGGCTGCACGCCCGTGTGCAACTCAGTACACTACCAAAATGTTCTAACTATCCAAAAGTATAACAACTCGGTCGCACCTCGACCCTCAACAATCTCGGGTACCTGGAAGAATAAAAATAGTGCCCCAAGGGGCTCAGCAAAAGCTGCATATGAAATTCGCATACCCCGCGTGCTAACGGGGGTACGCCGACTAATGGTGGCCACCGAATCCGAATCTACCCGGAACCGGCGGCTCTACACGGAACCGGCCGGAAACGGGCCGGAATCGATTCGGAACCGGAACCACCCACTTGCGAATCGAATCCGAATACGGTTTTAAGATTTGGGACCGAACCAGGACCGGAACCGGAACCGCCCGGAACCGCCTGGATTCGCGTCGGATTCGGAACCGTGGAACCGGAACCGCCCCGGAACCGGCCAAAGTAGCCGTTGGAATCAGTCTAAAACGATGTCGTTTTGGGTCTCGGGCGCGCGCTCTCCTGTTCAATTGAAATCATGTAACCTATTAGTAGTTGTACTCTTTTTCCTTATTAAGGTTTTCCTAATGGGTTTTTACCTAATAAGGTTTTAACGAGGCAGTGAATCATATAATAAAATCCACTTTGCTCTTTATTTTTGGAAATTCAATACAAAAATTTAAGTCTTTGGTTCTTACACATTTAAGATTATAAACTTGAGGAATAACCTATCTAGGAGTAAAGTGAACGAAAAGAGCAACGTGTGCGCCAAATGGATCTAAAATCGGAGTTAAAACGAAGAAACTAGAGCCGATCGAATCTCTCCGGAACCGGTCAGAGCCGCCCCGGAACCGGTCGGAACCGATCGGAACTGGAACCGCTCCGGAACCGGTCGGAACCATTGATTTGAGCGAATCTGAAGCGAATACAGAGTTTCAGAACCGGAACCGCCCCGGAACCGCCTGGAACCGGTTCCGAATCCGAATACACATTCTCTGGAACCGGTGGAAGCGGAACCGTGGCCACCATTAACGCCGACTACTTGGTCGTATACATGGAGTTCATTTTTTTATTCAAACAACATGCTAAAAGAGTACATGGCATACATACAAGATAGCTCACCACATATAACGTAATATAAGCAAGGAAATAAATCACTTTCATCAGTCACTAAGGCCATGAGATTCTCTTCTCAATTATAGCCTTAACTCAAGATTGGTTAGTTTCTCATCCGGGTTAATCGGATGTTTTTTACTCTTATCTCTTGATCATATGACTCACACTAGTCAAGATTATTTCTTTACAATTCTTCTTACTCTTGATTACTCATTATGTTAAGTCTGTTGACCTCCGGGCAGAGATAAACAATCTCACCACCGGGCTTTAGTGTGGCTTACTTCCCCGGGTTACGACCATACGGTTCGGAACCATGGTGGGAAGGCTAGGCCAAAATTCGGAAACAACCTCTCTTGCTTCCTCATTCTCACACGTGGCCGAAACTCTATCGGGCTTCTCACATACTCCAACTACAATTTCTCAATGTTAGAATTGTTACTTAGTTAAGAGTTAGTGAGAAATCATCCCTTCCATACTACTTGGTTAGCACACTTCATACTAAGGCAATCAAACACTTCATTCATAATCATCTATTTCATGAATTATACAAACTATGAATTTAAAACAATCCAACAAAGGCAATATGTCACAAGATCAAGGAAGTACAATAAGCCTGATTCGTGCATTTATCTTATTTCGGTGATCACACAAAACACACAAATCAGGTAACCGAGGTAGCATACGGGGCATGAGAAATCTATACCGTTCACCGTCGTTTTCGGATCTCCTACTCCTCTTTGGAAATCAACTATACGAGTCCTATAATATACATAACATTGGGAGGTTAATCCTCTATGGTTAACATAACACGTTTTGTCTTTTATGTATCCCAATGTACCATTACTAGTTCCTTAGATTTCATACTTAATCACAAAATCATTTACTTCGCCCATTTCCTAAGCTTGCTTTCTTAGGTTCTTATGTGCATTTAATTTTCTTCTGACCATCATTAATCTCCCTAGGGTTCACTGCTTAAGCCCCATATTTATATTTTTTTTATTTTTGGTCCGACCGACCCACATGTTGACCCGACCAACCCGAACACCTCTAGGTCAGTCGAAGTCAGAAAGAAATCGGCTCCTGGTATCCATCTCGACCGACCCACGACCGACCCAACCTTCTGGGTCGGTCGAAGTCAGAAACTTCGAGTTGGAAAGTTCTTGCCCGACCGACCCACGACCGACTCAACCCTCTGGGTCGGTCGAGGTCAAAATTATCCTATTGAATTTGTTTCAACTCCCATCTTTTACCCATTCCTTACCCAATCTTCCTACCTGTAATCTAACATGCTTTAACACTAATTAGACCCTAAAAATTACCTTAGTTCATTCATAACTCATCATTCAATCCTTGGTTTCCTTACACAATTTTCCACTCTTGTTTTCCTAAAACTCATGCTACAGATTTTTTGTTTCCCATCTCAATGGTTCACCAATTAGTGTTGTTCTAATACTCCTCATCCATCATTTCGATTCCCCCATTCAACCCATATACACAACCATCTCTAATCTAGTTTCCTAGGTGGTTAACTACTCACTTCAGGACCAAAACACAACTAATCAACCTAGGTTGTTTATACTCATCCAAGCACTTAAGTCATTTAGTTTCTACTGAAAATTTGACATAGCTCCCCTACAATTTTAACATTGTCCACACATCATTGCACTCACAAACTCATTCCCAATTGCCACAAAATTTTAAGCGCTAGCGCCCATTAAATTCCTGCAGAAACACAATCTATTTCCCTTGGCTTCCAAGCCCTTTAATCATCATTTAGTCAACTCTAAAACAACTCTATCTCTTCATCATTATACAATAACACAAACCATTATTCAAAGCACTTCAAATTCCTCATTTTAGACATTAAAATCTGTTACAATCAAGCATTCCAAACTAGCTCAAGGTAAGTGCATTTACCTTGTATTTTCTAGTTCCTCCTTTCCTTCTTTCTTTCTCCTTCTCCTTCCTTATTCGTTTCTTGGTTTCTTATTCTTGTTATTCTCTCACCAAATCGGTAAGCTACAGTCATCCACACACACACCACACTAACTTAGAAAATCATTCCTTAAACTAACCTAACACTTAGTACAAGTGAGGGTTTACAAGGGGGTATTACCTTAAGCTTTTTAGTGGGATTTTTAGACAACAATGAGGTAAGGTTTCCAGCTCCAAGATTAACCACCAAAACCGGCTGGAAGGGGAAGAAAACAAGGCTCAGCTTGTAATTTCGTTTTGCAAAGAAAAGCTGGAAAAAGATGGACTTTTAAGACTATTTTTACCTTAGAACAATGTGGAGATGGAGGGGGTCACAATGGTGGTCTTCAAGCTCCAAAATGAGCTACAGCCATGGTGATGAAGTGTGAGCTTTTAAACTTTGAAAGGTGGAAAATGAAGCCCAAGGGAAGAGGAGTGCAATGGTGTAATTTTTATGAGGTTTGGAGTTGATTTAAGCCTTCAACAATGGAAGAGAGTGAGTGTGCTGGTGAGGGAGTAGAAAATCGCCATTAGAGGCAGAGAGGAGGAAGAATAAGTTAGCAAGAAGGGAGGGAAAAACGTGAGAGCAAATGAGGAAGTTAGGAGAGAGACTCATTTTTTTTACTTTTGTACTTTCCCTTTATTCTTTTGTCTTTTAGTGAGTTAGGAAGAATTAAGAAGGGGGGAAAAGAGTGGAGCCGGCCACACACACACACACACACACACACACACACACACACACACACACACACACACACACACACACATATATATTTCTGATTTTTATTTTCAAGTGGGGGAGACATTTTGGTTTAATTACACTTAACACCCCACAAGTTCTAGTTTTTGCACTCCTCACTCACCGGAACCCGTTTTCTGGAATTTTCTCGTTTAATTAATTTTAATGGTTGTAGAACTTCACTAATGTCTAATTATAGAAATTTGATTGGCTAAAATTGTTACGGGTCTATTTAACCCACTTAAAGTCGCGTTTTCCCGGTTTCCTCGAAAAACGCGCTTTAAGGTTTGTTTGTGCTTTTAATCCATTTTAAGGATCCGTTTTCTTCGAGAATTGTTCCCTCATGTTTATTTAGGCATAATCAAGCTTCTAAAATTCTTATTAGCCTAATTAATCACTATTTTTAAGTTCGGGGTATTTCAATGTACCCCTCTTAAGAAACTTTGCCCTCAAACTTGGTCAAAGTTAATGCGTTGCTATACTTACTCATTTGACATCTCAATTGTCACAATTAATAACTCAATACCACCATACAGAATCTCTGCTCTGTCGACATGGTGTCCACACACAATTCAATGCAAGCATAACACAATGCAAGCACAATTCACAATTACAAGCAACACTCTACAACCAACACTCTGGTTGTTACACTTTTTCTCAAAATAATGCAAAATCTAACTCAAAGCAATGCAAAAACAAAATGGCTCTACCCCCTTAAAAGGGGTATGCCGCGTACCCTATAGATACTAGACAATCTAGTCTACAAATAAAGCTGGGTACTTCGCCCTCATGGTGTCTTCTAATTCCCAAGTCACTTTCTCGACGTCGTGGTTAGAACACAAGACTTTCACCATTCACATGGACTTATGGCGAGTGTCTCTAGTCTTAGTGTCAAGGATTCGCAATGGAATCTCGACATATCTCATCGTCGGCTCTAGGGATAGATGTTCGGGTTCTAAAACATTAGAAGGATCGACAATATACTTCTTAAGTTGTGAAACGTGAAACACATCGTGAACACGTCCCAACTCCTCAGGTAAGGCTAGTCTATAGGCTACCGCTCCAACTCTCTCGGTAATCTCATATGGCCCTACAAATTTTGGGCTCAGCTTGCCCTTTTGGCCAAAGCGAAACACGCCCTTCATATATGAGACGCGCAGAAATACCTGATCGCCCAATGCTAACTCAAGGTCGCATCGTCGCACATCCGCATAATATTTCTGTCTATCTTGGGCTGCTTTCATGTACGCTCGGATCTGTTGCACATCGGCTTGTACTTGCTCTAAGTACTCCAGTCGTATGATGACCGCTTCACTTGACTCATCCCAACACAAAGGGGTACGACAAGGTCTACCGTACAAGGCTTGGAATGGCATCATCTTAATCGAAGCATGGTAGCTGTTATTGTATGAAAACTCGATTAGATGAAGCTTATCGTTCCAGCCCCCCTAAAAGTCCAAGGCACATGCTCTAAGCATGTCCTCTAGTGTCTAGATGGTCCTTTCTGTCTGACCGTCGGTCTGTGGATGGAAGGAGGTGCTAGGCTTCAACTCAGTACCCAGCGCTTCCCGTGTATCTCTCTAGTATCTCGAAAGAAATCTGGTATCACGGTCAGATACTATGGTTTTGGGCACACCGTGGTGTCGAATAATCTCTAGGTCGAATAGCTCAGCAAGCTTCGCTACCTTCCAGGTGTCCCTCATCGGAATGAAACGGGCAACCTTGGTAAGGCGGTTGACCACTACCCAGATCATGTTGAGTCCTCCCCTAGCAGGTGGAAGTCCTACAACAAAATCCATAGAGCTGTCATGAAATTTCCACTCCAGAATTGGCATAGATTGTACCATTCCGCCCGGTCTTCGGTGCTCGAATTTTACCTTTTGGCACGTGAGGCACCTCAGAACATATTCGGTCACATCGGATTTCATTCTTGACCACCAGAAGTATCTCTTCATGTCTTTGTACATTTTAGAGGCTCCCGAGTGGACGGACAATTGTTGACCAAAAATACATAGTGAATATATATATATACAAATGGACAAAGAAAAGGCAAGTGCACCTAGTCGATGTGGTACAACAAGTGTCGTATCCATAGAGAAATTGGTTCAATTTTCTAGTCTCGGTATTTAATAAAAACAGCAAATAGGGGATTTAGCCGGAAGCAAGCTTGATTGTTTAGGATCAGTGCAAAAATAATAAACACAGTAAAATAAGGTGAATTAATTGATATGGATGGAAAAGGGTATCCTAGGATAGCGGGGGAATTGCCTAAATTACTTAAACAAATTTATAACCATGTCTCAATTATTTATTGTCTATTAGAGTTAATAAGGGTAAGTTACGAACTCTTAATAATAGCCTCAGTATTTTCCTACTCAACCCGGAGTGTAAATACCAAGGTTTATTCCTTTGTGGTACTATTGACTATCTCAAAATCATATGTTGATAGTTACCATAAAAATGTAGTAGTTTGTCTCGTAAAGCATTTAACAATATTTATTGAAAGGAATAAAAACAAGTATAATAAATGAGACAGGTAGTAAATATTTATTTAAGCAATATTAGGGTCAAACCACATCCTAGGATCCAAATAAAAATTACTCAGCCATTGACAGAAATAAAATCAGAGTAAAGACAGACATTAAAACAGAGTAAAGTTTAAGGAAAGAAAGAACTCTATTTTTGAGGAGAGTTGTTTCGCTTCCGGGCTTGTCTCCGTGATTATGCCGACCTCCAAACGAAGATAGATAGGTAGAATGAAGAAAAATGAACAAAATAGGTACAAGTTGATCCTGTCTGGGTGGGGCCACGCGGACACAAACGCGGACAACTCCTGTCTGTGTGGGGGCTGTGCGGACACAAACGCGGACACGGCCTAGTTTTGTGCAGATCGTCTTCTTCGTCTGGTTTTCTGGAAAATGGAAGAGTTAGGCTTATTTGGTGATGCGAAATGATGGAAATGAAGTGGAGATGTGGATGTATGGATGGAGAATGGAATTTGGATGGAGGGAGAGTGAATTTTGATGAGCGTTGTGGTGATCAGATGATGAGTTTAGAAGCAGGAGATGGTGGGTTTTTATAGAAGAAAGGAGGAGGAAGATGACAACGTTTGGATCAGGCGTGGGTGAAGAATTTAAGGAATGTGGCGCCTGATACAATTGATGTAGTAGATAAATATGTTTGTAGGCGCCACAAATGAGCAAAAACAGCGAAGGCGGTGCAGATCTATCAGTCGCGTGATTTATGGATTTGGCGCAGTCATTTACACGTGTCCTCGTTTGTGTCCAGATAGGGCTCATCAGGACATGAGACGTCCGCGTTTCTGTCCGCGTAAGGACACAAATGTCTTGGCGAGATTTGTTTATGTCCGAATTTGAGTCCGCGTACAGACGCGTGTCCGAGTTTGAGTCCGCCTACGGATGTGATCTCTTGCTTCCTGTCCGCGTTTGCGTCCGCGTAGGGGCTACGTGGACACATGTATTTTGTCTTATCTTGTTCTGCAAACTTCGACAGGCTCCAGATTCTTCGTTTGCGCTCCATTTTTAGATCCGTTTGCGCCTACGCGTTCCTCTTTTCGTCTACTTTGCTCCAAGCTTGGTTTTCCTCATGTTTAACCAATAAATATGTAAGATAGCCAATAAAACATACACTAGAGGAAGACTAATCACTTGTGGAACCCGAGCCTTTAATTACGGTCCAAAATCGTGAAATATTACGGTTCTAGACCGTAATCTACGCGAGCGTCATTAAAAGATGCGACGTCTTTAATTACGGTTTAAAACCGTAATTAAAGGCCCTTTTCCGTCCCGCGTGTCATTGACTTTAGATTATGGTTATTGGTAAAACCATAATATAAAGTGTAGACTTTAGATGACGGTTTTAACAATAACCGTAATCTAAAGTCTTTTGGTGCACGCGCCCAAAGGACTTTAGATTACGGTTATTGTTAAAACCGTCATCTAAAGTGTAATTTTTTTTTACAAAGCTACACAATTGCAACAGAGCCAGAATTATAACAGATAAGCAACAGAGGACATCAGACTAACAGATGTGCAGAAACTGCACAATTGAAACACCTAATCAAATACCAACAACACAAATTCATTCTTGCGTACAATTGCAACAGAGATAACATCTAATATACACCAGATCGAAAATCTGTTACAGCTGAATCTGTTACAGCAACTAAAAATATTCAATACAACAAAATCTGTCACATCAGCTAGCAATTCATTACAAAAAATATTCAATCTGTTACAGCAGCAACAACTAGCAGAATCAGAGGGCTACAAAGGTAGCAGTTTAACCATTACATGGTAGATACAGCTAGGATGACTCCCAGCAAGAAATATCATAAAACAGAAGCATAAAACAGTACAAAAACGGTGCAGAAAACTGTGAAATAGCTAGTCCACCACTCCATTCTCACAAATATGGCTAACATGCTCTCTGAAATACCCCAAACCTTGGTATGTTGTGTAAATGTTAAACTATGGTATTTAAAGGCTAAAAGTGCCTTAGAAACATAAATGAACCATTTAAACCATGGTAAAACACAATAAAACACTAAGACACGGTTTGAGCAAAAACATGCTCTAAGCTTGGAGTGAACTTGGTTAGGACCCAAAGAGCCTACCAAGACTTGATAATATTTAATTATGACTTTATAAGGCTAATTAAGTCCTTAGGAAACTTTGGTAGACAATGAAACCAAACAAAACACAAATAAGTACCTTAAAGTCAATAAGAGCAAAAATGTGCTCTAAGCTTGGGATAAATTTGTAAAAGACCTAATGGTCATACCTATACCTTATAAATATGTTAATGAACATATTAAATCAATTACCAAAGAAACCAAGCTTGAAAACAAGTTAAAACACAAAATGTGCTTTAAGGAGTCTTAAAGCACGTTTTTGAAAAATTGTCTTGTAAATGAGTTTTGAATGGCTAAATGTCCATCATTACTCTTTAATTAACATGTGTACTATATAGTATCACATTTGGAAGTCTATATCAATGGGAAATCAAAAATTTCACTTCTATGTGCCTTGTTTTGTGAATAGTGATTTTTATAAGCTAGTTTATAACATATATTGTTATAAGTAATTAAATGGGTCAACAAAGACCAAACTATCTTTAAATAAATGATGGGGGCCGATTTTATGAAGGTGAGTCACCACCATGTAAAAATCAATTAAGGAAAGGAAGGGTAGGAAGGTAAAAAGGAGAAAGTTACCTTATAATACAAATATCTTGTTAAAGCAAGTTCTATCTTCATTTCTCCTTTCCTTCTTCATTTCACACGTCTCCAACCTCCCTTCTTGCTCTCTTTTACGAGCTGCTACAGCAACACCAACCCCACCATTGTTTTCCATCTTTGACCACTTGTAACTCCTAGCTCCATGGTCCAAATTCAATTCCAAGACCACCATTCTTCTAGTTGGAGCAAGCTCTACACTTCTACCTTTTCAAATCTTCAAGAACTCAATTTCGGTGCCAAGGAGATTCACCATTGAAGGAGCTTGAGCTCACCTTTTCACATATTATTGATCTCCTTTGCTTCTAGGTAAGGAATCTCAAAGAAAAATCAAGTTTCCTTCATGTTTTTGCCTTGACCGAAATTGCACATTAATGGTGCTCTTTGTGTGACTTTGTTCTAGCTCCATTCCAACCTTTCATGGACTAGGTGGAGTCCTCTTTCATAGATATTCAAACTCTCTTCAAAGACCAAGGTAAAACAACTACATAAGTGTTTTTGAAATAATGTAAACCTAGGGTTTACAATGAGATGAAGCATAAAGCTTATATACTCATTTCAATGTTGGTATATTGTTTAGTAGTTGACCAGGACTGAAATGCCTTATCGGTTTTATGAGGAAACAAGAAAGAAGTTTGGGTGGAAAAGAGGTAAATATACTAACCTAATGTGATTTAATGCCTTAGGAGAAATGAGCTTATAATGCTTGTTAAAACTACCTAAGGAGCTAATGGGAAAGGACTTAGTGAAAAGTTCTCAAGGAGACTAGTAAAAGAACATATGTAATGTTGAGTGTATTTGCAGGTCAAAGGCATGATTTATGTGGGAAATTCAGTGTTTAAGGTTTATGCAATTTAAGGGCCTAAGAGCCATGTTATTTAAGGGCCTAAGTGCCAAGCAATTTAAATTGTGCACTATATTGTGATGTAGTGTAAATTTGGTGAAGTCTTGTGTGTGATGGTGTTCTTGATGGATTTAGGTGTTCTTGAGTGTCTAATGGTGAAAACTATGAGCTTTGGAATGATGATGTGCTAGGAAACTCATGGCAAAATTTGTATAATGTATAAGGAGTTTTAAGTGTTTAAATGAGCTTTGGTGAACTAGGAATTGTTAGGAATGGATAAGTGTTTCACTAAGGAAGAAAATGTGCATTAAGGTGTTCTAAGGGGCTACAAGGATTTAGGTAATATCTTGGAAGTTCTAGAAATCCAATGAGTGTTTTTGAGAATGTTTTAAGTCTTGGAGAAGTTTGTTTAAGGTTTAGGAATGTTGATGTACAAGGAAGAAGTGATGTTTAGGCAAGATGTGAAAAAGGAGATTTAGTTAGTAAGAAAAGAAGTTTGAGAGATGATGTTAAGGTGTAGAGGAAACACCTTGGTATAGTGGTCATTATTGGTGAAATACCACTTAGGAATCTTAAGGAGGAAACATTCCAAGTGCTAAGAATTTTGTAAGGAATTTGTGAATGATAAAATGGTTTTGGTGTGTGATTTAAAGAGTTTGGTACATGGCTAAAGGTGTGTTTGAAGTGCCCAAATGAGGTTAGGGTGTACTAGGATATATGGGGTGAAGTTTGGAGTCGAATGAGAAAAGGAAAACAAGGGTCTGGGGCAGACCGAACTTGCAAGTTCGGTCGAGCCCAGTTTACCCTGCGAGAATTGGCTTCTGGAATGGACCGACCTTGGGGACCGGACTTGCAAGGTCGGTCGGGCTTGTATTTTGTGTACGGATTAAGTTTCTGGAACCGACCGAACATGGGACCGGACTTGGCAAGTTCGGTCGGGCTAAATTTTCAAAGGGAAGAAACTCTCGGGAATAGACCGAACATGCGACCGAACTTACAAGGTCGGTCGGAGTAGAAAATTTTGACGGAAATGTGTTCTGGAATGGACCGAACTTGGACAAGTTCGGTCGGTAAGGTCGGTCGGACCAAAAATGTTGTTTATGGTTATAAAATGATATGTAATGATGGGGATTGTTAGGTAATGATGTTATAAGGTTGTTTAAGACATATTAGGTGGGTTATAATGACAATCAAGTAAGTGAAAAGTTGTATTAAAATGTAAAGGTAAAATAAGTTAAAATGTGAAGTTATTAAATTAAGTTAACGGGGAAAAGTTATAAGCATTAGACTTTAAATAATCATGTTACCCCGATGTTAATAAAAATACATGTAATGTTATCAGTTGTTCGAGAATTGCTCGAGGAACATAAGTGGACGTGGTAAAGTGGACTCCGGTGACAGGTTTTCTTGCAACTGTGTCCTACCGATTACACCGGCTTGTATGCCAATATGTTTTTCTGAGTGTTTGCCACCTTGTAAGATTAAAACATGTAATGAGTTTATAGTAATTCATTTATGTGGCGAATTTGGCCTCCGATACCATTTAACCTCAAATATGTGTTAAACCTTAGCTAACCAAATCTAGGAACACATGAGTGATCGGTATTCAGAGTTGACGGCCCAAACCTTGGGAACGTGCTAACCACGGTTATGTGTGAGTTAGTTGGACATTGTTGTTGTATGCAAGTGTGTGAACCTCCCTTGTGTGCTTAACTCGGTTATGATACCGTATGGTGTGTGGATGTGGTAGGCTCCATAATGGATCTCTAACTACTTATTTATAAGTGTATATGTACTAATGGGGGATGAGGAGTCCGGTTGTTCCGGCCACGCGTGTGATGGACGGGAGTCGATGTCATATCCGGTTCGGCTCTCTTGGTGTATGTATAGGTTGTATTCCAATTTGGTTTCTACCTTCCCTTAGCTTATCCAAAGCTAATTACTGACTCACGTCGGGCCACAGGGGCATACGAATGTTATTTCGGTGTGCTTGGGATTACTATATCCGACACACCTTGGGTTTAAGTTAACCGTTCGATATAACTGGACAGTAACGAGGTTGGTAACGAGCTTAGCATGAGATTGGCAATAATCTCTAGGCTCACTATATATACTAACTATGGTGGAAGGTTCCTTGTGTGAACCGATCTTATGGTGTTTGTGTTGTTATTGTGCTAAGCAATTTCCCCTGCTATGCTATGATATGTATACGTGTTTAAAATGAATGCGATGTTGTTATGTGTACCGAATCAAGAAAGGTTTTGTTATGTGAGGAATGAGATATGTTGTAGGATATGGAGTGTGTGGATCATGGAGATGAATCCCAGTTTGTGAAAAGAGGCGTTTAAGGATAACCCGATTAATGGGTACGTATCGTTCATTAAGGAAGTAGCTCCGTTTTAGAGGAGAGCCACTCTAGGGTTAAAGGAATCATTGGACGATTTGTTAAGTGTGGATGTGTTGGATATATGTTGAGCCCTATTGTTGGGTGTATGCAAAGTGTTGTGTGTTTATGGTTAGTAAGCATGATTTAAATATAATCAACTGCATGCTAAGACGACAATTAGTTGTGCGTGGCCCGGTAGCATGTGGGCTGCGGGATTACCATACCAGCAAAGGTGCTGACCCCTTGGGGGCCACCCTTTCTCTCCTTTTCAATTTCAGGTACAAGGAGCTGGAAGCCGTTCGAGAGTAGGACGGGGTAGATGTTTATACATGGGTAGCCATTTAAATGGCGTAAGCATTGTAAGCGTAGTAAGACCGAAATTGTTATCGGCATTAGTTTGTAAATACTCGGTACAGTGGGAATGTATGTATATAATAAATGTTGGAAATGGAATAAGGGTTGTATGGTGTAGTTGCTCGGGAATCTAGTCCATCAGACCGATACAATGTACATGTATTAGCCTTGTTAGCCACGTGGGTGGTTAACGGCGTGTAACACCATTGAATTAAGTAATGTGATGAGTTGAGATTTCCGCTGCAGTTTGATGTTAAGTGTACGGTGGTGGTTGGGGTGTTACACTCTCTCTGACATGATACAAGTCGTTTGGACTGTAAGTCGAGAATTTGGCAAAATGCTCTTTAATCTGGAACAAGAGAAGGAATGGAACACATAATGAGATTAAGATAAAGACACAATAAATCTGCTGAAAGAATCAAATACAAGACAATGTTCGTATTACCTTGTCTTTATCATTCTTAAATCCTGGGAAGTACCCGCAGAACTTGTACATATACCGCATCACGTAGTACCCGCAACTCCTAGAATCCTTTTGGGCAGGGCACTAAATCACCAAAATTCACAAATGTAAAACAATTGTACAAAGATAATAGCAGCACAAATGAAATACATGAATTATCAAACCTTGATGTAATCGATGGTCAAATAAGCAAACTCTCCCTGAGAGGTTTTACTGTAACAACTGTTACATATATTAACAAAAGCATTAAGCAAAATGAGCAAGTACATTAATTTTGGTTCAAAAAACTTACAAACAATTAAATAGTAATAAAAACTTACTCTTTGATTAAGTCTTCAGTGTTGAATTCTGTCCACTGCCCTAGTGGATCTAGAACGAGAAGAGTAGCGGTGGCAGCGCAGAATATAAACAAAGCCCAGTGGTGGCTGCAATGTCAAATACAAAATGAAATGAGAAATGAAGGTAAAAAAGTTAGCTAATTAGTATGTAATTTTATATCATAACTGACGTTTGGTGATACGGCATTAGAACGAATAATTTTTGCTGTTGGTCAACAACATTGAAGCAATGAATCATGTATTCACAAAACCTCCCGGGGTCCCTAGTGACTGAGTCGTAAGATAAATGCTCTGGGCACATCACAGTAATGGAGGTGATTTTCTTCTCATCACATCTCTCAAGCAGACCTCTATTATATCATGTACTATAAAAAGTTAGCCAATGCAACTTCATAGATACTTATTCTATATGTTTTTACAGTATGATGAAAGAACACTTACTTTAGATAAGCTTGAATAATGTTAATGTTCAGGTAATCTCCACACATCATCTCTCTGATGTCCCCAAAGTTGATCGCCGTGGTCATATCTTCTTCGTAGTGAAACATCGACTTTGGAAGCGTCATCATGAAGTTGATAGTTTGAGGTGACTTCAAAATGATCTTGTCGTAGAGATTCATTTGATGAGGCCCCAAAACACCAACAAGTTTTTGTGGCAGTGAGAACTTATTTTTAGGCGCCAGAGAAGTCTTGGTGCGACCACGGACGGGCGGTGGATTCTTACTTTTCGCACCCCGACTCACTGGATTCTTACCCTTCACACACAAACAGTAAAGCATAAATGTAAAGATAATTACTAATTGATTATTATAGTAACATTAACATTTATCTAGAACATACCCTTGTACTTCTGACAGGATTCGCCGGCGCGCTGATCTCTTCTTCTCTGGGCCGGGATACGCGGCGAGGAAGCTCAGGGATCTCAAGATTCGTCGGCGCGCTGATCTCTTCTTGACTGGTCCGGGATACGCGACGAGGAAGCTCAGGGATCTATAACAGATTAAATTAGACACTTAATGCTAAATAATGCATTTTATTAGACACTAAATGGTTGTCAAACAGTCTTACCTCATCGGTGACAACAATATAACATGCTGGCCAGGGCAATATGTCTCCCTTCGCTTCAATCAGTGTGCATTTGTTGTCAAATGCCATTGGAAGGTATGCATGCACAAATCCATCAATTATCAGGTCCAAGGTCACACACGCGTAGAATGGGGGTAGACGTACGAAACTGATGAGCGTGAGTGGATCTGATGGCAACACCGTCCCGTAGGCCACATCTACAGGGTGCCCTTCTAATGGTATTTGGAGACGGCATTGTTTTTGCTCCTTTAAAAAAACAGAGATAATACGTGAAATAAATAAGTAAGTCCAATCTAATACTATTTAAATGACTTTATTTAAGGAGAAAAATAGTTAAACAAAGCTAACCTAGATGTTGGCAAACGGGTACGGGTCAACGGCCGGAGCACAACTAGACGAGGAGACGGTCGTGGGGGATCATGCTGCTGCTGAGTAGTCGCATGTGCGATCGAATTCAACGCTTCCTGCAGCCTCTCCTCTATAGCTCGGCGCTTAGCAGCCTGTTTCTCCTCATTAACTTGGCGCTCGGCAGCGAACTTACACTCTACCATCGCCTATACTTAAGCAGCACTCATCTGACCCTTCCTAGCAGATGGCGGGAATACGTTCTTCTGACGTACTTCTCCCCCAAATCCTCTAACACGCCCCGGGTGATCCTTCTTCCCAAGGATTTGATTGAGCGCGTCGTCTTGAGAAGGAGGAGCGAATAAGTCTACTTCTCCTCTCTGTGCCGCTTCGTACTGTCCAATTTTCAAAGAAGTTAACACTTAATTTAAGATCAACAAACACTTGAGTATATAAGTAAATTATTTAACAGCTACTTTAAAACCCTTACAATTTGGTTAGCCATTGTTCCGTCGGAGCATGAGGAAATATCCTCTTACCTTCACTGGTCGTTTTCTGGCGTCCCAGTACGAACATCTGCACCCTCCTCGCCTCAAAGACATCCTCGATCGGGCATTCACTTCCATCCTCGTTCCTCTGTGTCAGTAGACCAGCTTCTTTCCACTTGTCGAGGCTGCCCACATATCCCCTTCGTCCCATGGTGTGGGGGTAGAGATTAGCTTCACGGTTTTGCCGTGCTTGTTCTTGTGTTTGCTGTTAAAAAAGTACAACAGAAAATTAATTAGAAAATCAGGGATAAAGCATTATGAGCTTTAATTCAGAAAAGAGTACACAAACAAACATACCCTTAACTCAGGGGTGGAGTGCCGCTCAACGAACTCCTTCCACTCCTCTTCAGAGATCATGCCGTTGTACACAACATACGGCGGAGGCTCACGTGGGGCCACCCTATTGATCCAGTGCTCAACCAAGTAGTGGCGGAATGATTTAGCTTTGCCGGACACCAAAGAAAGAACGGTCTTCTTCACTTCTTCTAGGATCTAGTATGTTCTTGCACCTTTCCAGATGGTCTTTAACTTCTTGCGGGACTTGTTTCCATGTGTGGTTGATGCAGCAATGTGATCTGGCCAGAGTCCCTAACATACTAGTGAACTCTGACCTGCTGCCCCCACAATACCTCCCAAACTTGTCCCACAGAAGACTGATCTCATCCGGTTTCTGCAGTTTCAACCCACGGGTCGGACCTCTACCTCTGGGTCTCTAAGTAGCACTCGTAGAAGGTGTACTCATGGAAGGGCCAACAGCAGCAGCGGCAGATGTAGATGGGCCAGCAGCAGTAGCGGCACTGGTAGAAGGTACCGGTACCATTTGTTGCTCATTTTCGAACTCACGACAATATAAATCGAACTCTTCATCAGCCATGTCTTGATCAGCCATGCCTGCAAGGATTGAAATAAAATTTGAATTAAATTAAGCATTTCATAATGGTCATATACAAGCCAGAAATAAAAGAGTGTTAATTTCATATAAATTTTAATAGTAATAACTTACATACACCATTATCTCTCAACCCACATTCCCTCGTTATGGTCTGATCGTATATACTCATGATGACCTGTGACCTCAGCCTCTTCCAATGAAATAGGAACAGTTGGAGGTTCATCTTTTGCATCATACTCATCATCATCAACCACACCATCCACACCAACTATTCCTCTTCTCCCTTTAAGCACAACGGACCATCTAGGATTACAGGGATCAGTTACATAAAATATATGCTTAACCTTCGTCCCAACAACAAATGGCTTAACCGTGGGAGTAGCTCTAGATAGATCAACCAGTTTCATACCATGCTCCTCTTCACGGTAGCCGTGATTGTTGTTAACCCAGTTACAGCGGAAAACACACATTTCGTAGCTGTTGTAGTCCAATACCCAGATGTCTTGTATAACATCGAAATATGATTGTTTCACTGAGACTGGACTGTGACCTACAACACCAATGTCATATAAGTTTTGATAAGCTTCAAGCTCTACGCCACTGTTGTGATTCGTTGACTTCTGATCCTGACGTTCTGTGAAAAAGGTGAATCCGTTGACATCATACCCCTCATAAGAAATTACATCCATATTTGGTCAAAATGCAACTACTTTAATCAGTTCAGGTACATTCGTGGACTGATCGGACAACACTCTGTCTTTGAACCATCTGACAAATGTCCTATTCTGCTCATTTTGTAGTCTAACGTCACTCATGTCTGGATATTGTGATCTTAAAACACACAAGTGTTCATCAAAGTATGGTTCGACATCTTCAAGATGACTTAGCACTACTAAATGAGCTTTGTAACACCCCTACCACTAATACATTGCTTACCGTCCAATCTCCTTACACATCAGATACACGCAACGGATACATACTTACATACAGTGGGTGATACAATGTCGTTAGTCACCCACGTGACTAACAAGGCTACTTCTTCTACATACAGCATCGGTCTGATGGACCGGAATCCCGAGTACTACACATCTATAATACATACTCCATTCATCAACAAATACAACAATGCTCCATTCAATACTTACTCCTCCATAATCCATACAATACAATATACTTAACCGAGTCTACTAGGATCCTTATACAATTGTAATGTCTCTTCCAAGTTTATACATACTCACTAAGAGTCTACATCTACCCATTCCTCACAACTACTTACTTCCTAAGTACAAGGGTGTGCCGCCGGTCTCTTACCTTGACCACATCCGCTTCGGGTACCTGCACACTAAAAACGTTCCCCCTAGGGGGTCAGCTTTCGTTGCGCATGATAACCGCATACCCCGCGTACTAGTGAGGGTACGCCGACCACTTGGTCGAATACATGCAGTTCATTTTCATTCAAACATACATGCATACATGCTCTTATACACAATATTACAATACATTACGCAAGACATACACACATACATACATTTCATTACATACAAGAAGTACAACATAACCCATCCAATACATACTTACCTTTTTCCGAAGTACACATACACATTCCATACACAATATACAATACTTGTTAGCTTCATTGGTCCACCCGGGTTAATCGGGTGGAGATTACCCTTTTACTCGTTACTTCATACATACGCATACATACTCATACTCATACTCATACATACTTACTTACTCTTACTCTTACTCATGTTAAGTCGTCGGGACCTCCGGCCTTGGGGACTACTCCGTCCCACCTCCGGAATTTACTTGACTCACCAATCCGGGATGCTACCCATTTAAGGGATTTGGGCCGCGGACCAGTTTAAGAGTCAGGAATTGCAGCCAACCTCTTGTGACTCCGCATCCTCACGTGTGGCCGAAGCTATATCGGACTTCTACTCAGTCCAGTTTACTCACTTAAGTTAGGAGTTAGGTAGTTAGGAATCAGCAGAAGTCATTCATACAAGCCACATACACAATTACTATGCTCAATACCCATTTATACAAAATACAATACAATACTTAAGTACAATACAAGATTCGAACACAAGTCATCATCATTCATATATTTCATGAATTATACAAACTATTGTTCAAGACAAATGCCAAGAACAATGTAAACAAGCACGAGTAAGTGCAATATAATCCGATTCATGCATTTATCTTATTAGGTGATCAAATAAGCACACAAATCGGGGTAACCAGATTAGGATACAGGGCATGAAGAAATCATACCTTTCACGTTGACTTTGGAACTCACCGACTCCCTTCGGTGTTCAACTAGTCGAATCCTATGACATACATACAATTGGGTGGTTAATTATCCATAACTAACCTTACTCGTTACTTCCCTTACTGTCTCCCAGTTTATACTTACTATTCCATTATTACTTAAATACATTTACTTAAGTTACTTACTTAAAATTATTTCCTCAGCTTGTTTATGGCCTTAATGACCTTTAAACATCTTTAATCATGTCTTAATTATCTTATACCATCATTACCCATCATCACCCATCCTTAACTTTGCTTTAAAATACATTCTGTACACATTTTGGTGTGGTCCGGGTTGGTGTCCGGGTTTACAAACCCGGACCAACTCACTGGAACAACTCTCGGGTGAAAATAAGGCTTGGTCCGGGTTTACACCCTGGTTTACAAACCCGGACCATATGTTCTGAAATGCTACGGGTAAGTTTTTCGCATCGTCCGGGTTTGTGTGCTACTTTGCAAACCCGGACTACCTGTTTTGGTAACTTACGGGTGTATTTTTGGGGTGGTCCGGGTTAGTGTCTTGGTTTGTAAACCCAGACCATCCCTTGTAAAAACTTTCTGTCGTGTTTTCATGCTAGTCCGGGTTTGTGTGCTGGTTTGCAAACCCGGACTAGTTATAGTATTACAATTTATGTAAGTTTTTGAACTTGTTTTAATTCCAAAATTCTTCCAATCTCTCCCCCAATATTCCTACATATAATCTAGCATATTTTAGCATTGATTAAGCACTTTAAACTAGCCTAATCCACTCTATAAAATCTGTTACATTTATACACTCACTGTAAGTTTTTCTTCTCTGTTACTATTTTTCCTTCTCCAAGAATTGCTACAGACTTTCCCATTCTTCTTCTCACTAACTCAATGATTCTCAATCTATCCTTACTTAGTTAAACAACTCCCAATACACCATTTACAACTCTACCCAACTACACTCTTTCTTCCTGTTACACCAAAGTGAAATCTCTTATTCTTTCCTTCCCAGTACAACAACTTTGTTCTTTCTTTTCTAACACACTCAAGTCTCTAAATTCCTAAACGAATTTTGACAGAGGTTCCCCATATTCCTAAATGTTCTCACCACATAATTTTGCACACTCCATACATTCACAACCTGTTCAACATATACATTATTCTCCCACCACATACTAATACTCACTGCACACTTACCATTTACACTTAACAACTTATTTACTTGTTTTCAAAGGCTTCAAACTACAATTACCATTCACATTAATATACCCATACTCTTCCTACTGTTACGGTGATGCCTAAACCATTGTTAAGACAACATACTTATACGCATACATACATCAAAACTGTACAGAGACTTCTCTTTACCTTGGGTTTCCTTGATTCCTTTTTCTTTCCCTCCTTCTCTTTTCTTGCTCCTCTCTCCTTATTTGTTTTCTTGGTTTATTTAAGCCAAGCTACACCATGTAACCAAGCACACACATACACACCAAAACTAGTGAATTTTCTATCTCACGTATTAAACCTTAACTTTGTGAGAAACCATTTAAACCACTTAGTAGGTCTTACCTTGAGCTTCTAATGGAGTTTTTTAGTAGAAAATGACAAGGCTTCAACTCCTCTTTGAAATGCCAAAATCGGCTGAGAATGGAATAGTGGTGTTCTACGTGAGTTTTGACTTTTGCAAGGAACAATGGAAAAGAGTGAAGCTTTGGTCTCTTTCTTACCTTAGAACATGGAGAAGAAGATAGATCTTCAAATGGTGCTCTTCAAGCTCTAAAATGATTATACCCTCAAAAATAAAGTTGGAGGACTTAGATTTTTGAAGGGTGTAGAATAATCTCCTCAGCGATACGAATCCAACGGTATAATTTTTGTAGCATTTGGTGGTGGTTTAGGCTTTCAAAAATGGAGAGAAAGTGGGCTGTTTGTGAATGGCTCTCAAATCGCCATTACAGTCACATGGAGAAGAAGAAAGAAACAGAGAGGGGTGTGGGTGTTCTGTACGTGAGTGAGAGAAATGTGAGGGGTGAGAGAGAGTTTTACCTTTTGACTTTTTATTTTGTTTGTCTCTTGTACATAGAAGGGAATTAAGAGAGGGGGCATGGGTTATTAATTAACCTGCTGCACACACTCCTCACATGGGGTTTTAAAATGTTAATTGCAATAGTGGACACACTTATTTATTTTATTTACACTTTTACCCCACAACTTCCCGTTTTGACAGTTTTTTTTTCTATTTTCTCGTTTTACTGATTTTATTGGTTCTAGGACTTCACTATTAATTATTAATGACAATTTAGTTGACCGAAACTATTACGAGTCTATTTGACCAGCTTAAAGTCATGTTTTCCTGGTTACCTTGAAACACGCGCTTTAAGGTTCGATTATGGTTTTAATCCATTTTAAGGATCCGTTTTCTTCTGGAGTTGTTCCCATATAATATTTAGGTCTTATTAATCCCTTAGAATCCATATAATACACTAACCGAGGTCTCATACCTCCCATGGTTATTTAACGCTTATTTAGCGTTTTTCGCTTTTTAAGCATTTCTTCATTTTTTTGGACTTATTTTCCTTACCAATATTACTTAGGCGTCATTAGGCCCTTAAATACGTATTAGATTAATTTTAATCCCTATATTTAAGTTCGGGGTATTTCAATTTACCCCCCTTAAGAACTTTGTCCTCAAAGTTGTTCGAGGTTATGGGATTACTATACTTACTCATTTATACTTGCCTAATACCAAAGCCATACATTCCTCCTCCTTACAATTCCTAGATTCTTTACTCAAGGTTTCTCCTTTCCATACCATACCAATGTATAATAATTACCCTAATCCATATTACTATCAACCATCCGGTTCCTCATTACAAACTTTATACATACATACAGTGCAAAGCTATTCCCAAAGCAATGCAATACACATTACAATCCCGCAGGCACTCAGGTCATCTAGACACAGGACTCCTCTATGTCCCGTTGCCCTTGGAATAATACAACCTGCTACACTACTATCTTCTCCGGTATAAGCTTCTAGCCAAATCCTTACTCTCAGTCTAAGGAAAATCCTTCCCAACAGCTAGTTAGAAATCCTTCTAAAGCATCCAACTCCAAGTTCCAAGTTACATTCATTACTTCTATCCTATGCGTGATTCTTGTGACCACTTGAGGGGAGCTTCAAGAATCGTTCGACCCTGATGTGATCAGCACCAGTGTTGAACTATCTTTCCACCCCAATTTGTGTTTGGCTTCCCTTGATCTGATCAGGATCAAGTTCGACTTCCCACATCAGTTTCAAACAAAATTAATTAGTTGTTTTCATTTTCTATCTTTTTACTCTTTCTAGTTGTGATACGAATTCATACATCTCCAAAGGATGGAATCAATCCATCGATCATCCTCACTCTACTTCCCAAATGTTTTACTCCGTGATTCGATACCTAATTGCTCACTTCATCAGCCTTCACTACTTCCATCCATTACTCACCATCTTCTCCAATGTTCTATCCAAGAACTACTATACCTATGAGATTTAGTCGTCTTCAATTTGCTTCAAATAATTTACTTACGATTCCACTACTCATAAACTTCGTTCATCTACTATCCTCATTCATTTCGTACTACTTCCTCAAAGGCTACAATACTTGTTGAGCTCCGTCCACTACTCATTACTTTTCTTTTACTAATACTCTTACATTGGTGTTACAAGATGGGTATATTCCTCCTATGGTATTTGCATGTCTAATGCCTAGTTACCATAATTACAATATGAATGAGTACTTATGTTTATTTAACATAGTATCAATCATCAACTTGGTTCTCATTTGTGCTATGCACACTATGGTTTATATGTTTTATTCACAAAACTTACATTAAGCGGTTTTCGCTCTACCCCCCTTAAAAGGGATTACGCCCACGAAATCTACCATATGTTATTATTATTAAACATTGGTTTAATCAGTTTGGGCATACTATATAATATGCTCTGGTTGACAGGGTCTTAACCGTACCAATGGTTTAGTCTTTGCACCAAGAGTTCCTATATGAGTTTATTTAACTCATATTTAATTCGATTCTAGCCTAATCAGCTTCAAGGCATTAATAGCCATTGTATTATGCTCACTAGGTACATTAATCTCCTAGCTAGGGCCCACTAGCTTCTGCTGCGCGACCCTGATAACTTGGGTTATTCACCCTTCTTATTGTCCTTAATGTGCTATACATCACATTCTCATCCGTCTCTTATGGGAATAAGGTTTACTAAACACTGCGGTATTCTTTTACCGTGTTTGAACTCAACGAGTTTAAGATTTATAACCAGCTCTCTGGTAATCTACTACACATGCTATTCGTGCCTCCACGATTATTCATTAAGTTCCTCCGACTTATTGTTGGGAGAGGTTAAGTCACTACTTAGTTGTAGTGCTTCCTCTGGTGTCAATAGCTTCTGAATTACACCAGTTTCTCTGGTTCAGTACAAGTGTTCTTTACTTGTATGACCTTGCATTTTCTATGCGTCAGTCCTAGTGACTTTCTTAATTCTCTTTCTTAAGTCTCCTTTCACCTTTTATTCCAATGGAATTCACACCTTGTGGTTGTTAGTGTGTTTCCCACTCTTCGTGCTTCTTTGGCCTCAGGCCGCACGGTCTGTTGCCAAGCTTGCTTAACTGGCTTATGTCATATTCGTTGGTGAAAAGAAAGGTCTACTACGGTTTACATTCTCTCTATTCCTCGCTATCCCAATAGATCATTAGCTGTACAAGTGCAATACCAAAACACTCAGTCATACAGAGTGCAGAGGCGTAAACGCTTGACAGTAAGTCACTTATGTGATAGGAAAGAATATTTATGCCTGTCATCTCGTACTTATACTCCGTGTCGTTATCTGCTACTTTCTCATATCGGTCGCTTGTTGCACACCGTATTCTTACTCATTATACAACATCGCTTTTACTGTTTCTGTTACTGTGATAGTTTCTCTTTACTCATTACCATTGTCATTGGCACCATTCCCTTATGGTATGAATACCCTGGGGTTTCCAATGTTCGTGTGTATGACGGTTGTCGTAGCATACCACAATATTAATATCCTCCCAATGTGGAGATGTTCTTCCCTTTTAGGTTTCATGTGTAGGTTAGCTTACCTCACCTTCCATCATTATTTTTGATACAATTTACCAAGTATCTTGGTTGGTAATGGATGAAGTAATTTATCGGGTTGTAAGCTCTCTTGAGCGTTAGTCATTTGTGGTGTTCAATGTGTGCATTCACATTGGTTGTTCTTGACAATTACTGTCTCCCAGTGCTGAGCATTAGTTATAGGCTCTAGCTTTGCGCTTTTACCCTTGTATGTACATCACCGGGACATTCCCCAGAAACTTCATGGGTTTTCTGGTCCCGTCCTCAACTGAGGTGTATTCTATCACTGTTAAGTGAAGGTTCTTGTTGACAAGGTTTACTCTGATGGTATTCATTCGATGGTTCGCCATATGCTTGGCTGCGTATGGAGTATACTTGCTCCTTCGGGTCTCTATGCTCTTTAAGTGTTGTGTTTTTACAGTTCACAGCCTCTTGTTGTAACACCCCATCCAACATTTACAAACTTACAACAAACTGCAGCGGAAGAACAACCTCATCACATTACTTAACTCGTTGGTGTTACACGCCGTTAGCCACCCACGTGGCTAACAAGGCTAATCCACATACATTGTACCGGTCTGATGGGCTAATTCCCGAGCAACTATACATCATTATCCCTTTCCATTAACGACAAACAACAACATACACCTTATCAACTATACCGAGTATTTATAACTGGTGCCGACAACAATATCGGTCTTACTACACCTACTGTATATATATACTTAAATGAATACCCACGTACAATGTCTAACCCCGTCTTACTCTCGGACGGCTTCCAGCTCCCTGTACCTGAAATAGGAAAAGAAGAGAAAGGGTGGCCCCCAAGGGCTCAGCACCTTTGCTGGTATGGTAATCCCCAGCCCACATGCTATCGGGCCACGCACAACTACTTGCGTCTTAACATGCAGTTGATTATATTTAAATCATACATGTAACAACAAACACACAACTTAAACATTTCGCCTCAATGGGCTCACAATCGGATAATACATCCTACTTAATAAATCACCCATGGTATTCATCATCCCTAGAGTGTTTCTCCTCCAATGGAGCTACTTCCTTAAGAACGACACATACCCTTAAATCGGGTTATCCCTAAATGCCTCTTATCACAACTTGGAATCATTTCCATGATCCACGCAATTCACATTTTACGACATTAACATACACTACGTAACAACACTTAACACACTTTGCACGTTTCCATGTGCACAACATACACCGCAATAATATTGCATCACAACAAAACACACAACACAACGGGATTGGGTTCTCATAGGAACCACCCAAACATCACCAATACACTGTTGAGCCTAGAGATTGTTGCCAGTCTCATGATAAGCTCTTACATAACTCGTTACCGTTTCGTTAAATGAACGGTTAACTTAACACAAGGTGCCCCGGATATAGTGACCAAGCACACCGAAACAAACATAACAATAGTATGCCCCTGTGGCCCGACGTGAGTCAGTAATAGCCTTGGTTAAGCTAAAGGGTAGGTTGGGAACCAAATTGGAAAACAACCAATACATACAGAGAGGATCGAACCTGCTAGACACGACCCCCATACTCACACGCGTGGCCGGAACAGACCGGGCGTACTCCTCATTCCCCCCGTTAGCACTTATTAGAAGTTCATCTTTGAACTTTATTAAACACACAAACTTGAGTTAAGTCTTGTCAGACATACACAAGGGAAAAGAGAGTCATACATTCACATACAAACACCACGCACAAACATTACATATCCAACTCACGCATAGCCGTGGTTAGAACGTTCCTTAGGTCGGAAACGTTATTACCGGATCCGTTCTCTTACGTTTACCTAATAGTGGTTAACTAGCCCTTCAAGCGCATTAGAGGTTACCGGTATGGCACGTAAACATACAATAACAATAATGACTGTAACTCATTCATGATTTATCATAACGTGGCAAACATACAGAAAAACACATTGGCATACAAGCCGGTGTAATCCGTTAGGACACAGGTTGCAAGAAAACCATACCTGTCACCGAGTCCACTTATCTGTCCATTTATGTAACTCGAGCAATTCTCGAACAACTGTTAACATCACATGTGTTTTCATTAACATTGGGGTAATATGTTTGTTTAAAGTCTAAACGCTTATAACTTTCCCCCGTTAGCTTGATTAAATAACTTAACATTTAACTTGTTTTACTCTCACATTTTAATACAATTTTTTACACCCACTCAAGTGTCATTTAAACTCCCCTAACATGTCCTCACATCCTTATAACATCATTACCTACCAATCCCCATCATCACATATCATTTCATAACCTTAAACCATGTTTTTGGTCCGACCGACCCACCGACCGACCCACAACTGGGTCGGTCCATTACAGACCCCTTTTACTTCCTTACAAACATGACCGTCCGACCCACGTCCGACCCCCATTCTGGGTCGGTCCATTGCGAACATTTTCCCAACATTTTACAGAGGCTCGACCGACCCACAAACTGGGTCGGCCCCTGGTCGTCGCCTACTAAACTTACTTAAACTTGCCAATTCTTCACCAAACTTCTCCTAAGGCCTCTTATGCTTCCTAGCAACATTTGGTAACCTTACATCCACATACAACATCCATGAAACTCATTTTATATTCCGTAAAACATTTACTTATTTCTTGTAAAAATTCCTAACACTTACATGTTTTCTCCTTATGATTTCTAGGTGCCTTTCACCTATAATGACCAAAATACCAAGTGTATCCTCTACACCTTATCACATCCTCAAACTTCTTTTCTTACTACCTAAATCTCCGTTTTTCACATCATACCTAAACATCACTTATTCCCTGAACACCAACCTTACTAAACCTTAAACAACTTCTCTAAGACTTTAATAACATTCACAAACACACATTGAATTCCTAGAACTTCAAAGACAACACCTAAATCCTTGCATCAGCTCTAAATCACCTTATACATGTTTTCTTCTCAAGTAAACATTCATTCACCTATAACACTTCCTAGTTCACCAACACTCACTTAAAACACTTAGAACTTCTTACACATTTCCAAATTTGGCCATAGCTTCTCTAGTATATCTCAACATCCACACTTAGGTTTTTACCTTATTTCATGCAAGAACACCTAAAATCCATCAAACACACTTTATACACAAACTTCACACATTAAGCACTACATCACAATATAGTGCATAACTTAAATTGCTTGGCACTTAGGACCTTAAATGCATGGCTCTTAGGCCCTTAAATTGCATAAACCTTAAACACTGAATTTTCCCATAATATGCTTTGACTGCAATACACCCAACAATACATATTCCTTTAATAAACTCCTTGAGAGCATTTTACTAGCTCATTTGCCATTGGCTCCTTAGGTATATTTCATCAAGCAAATCAAGCTCATGTTCTAAGCATTTAACCTACATTGAGATAGTTTGTTTACCTCTTTTTCCTCACAAATTCTTTCTTGGTTCCTTGTAAAACGGTGGGGTGTTTGGTTGTTTGTCAACTTCTAAACATTATACAAACAACATAATGAGTATTCAAGCATTATGCTTCATCTCATTGTAAACCCTAGTTACATATTGTTTTAACACATTAAGGTAATTGTTTTACCTTGGAATGGAAGAGAACTTGAACAAATATCAAGAGAGGACTCCTCCTAGCCCTTGGAAGGTTCAAATGAAGCTAAACAAGCAAGATAAATACACCATTGTGAGGTGAATTTTCGGACAACATGAAAACATGGAGGAAACATGGATTTTCTTTGAGTTTCCTTACCTTGAAGCAAAGGAGAACAAGAATATGTGAAAAGATGAGCTCAAGCTCCTCCCATGGTGGTTTCTCTTGGCACCGAAATGGAGGTTTTGAAGTTTTGAAGAGACAGATTGTAGAGCTTGGCTTAACTAAGAGAATGGTGGTGTTTGTTTTTGATTTGGTCAAGAGAGCAGATTTGACAAGAGTTCAAAGCTTGAGTTCTCATGGAGGTAGTGGTATTACCGAGAGAGATGAAGAAGAGAGGTTGGTGGTGGTGTTTGGAACCGTGGGAAATGAAGGAAGGAGGGAGAATGAAGATAGAACTTACTTTTGGAGATATTTAAGCTAAAAGCAAATAGTTCTTTTGCTTTGTCATTACTTAACTTACTTATTTGTTCAAATGTGGTGAGTCACACCTTGAAAACCGGCCCCCATTTTAATAGAAGGGTGTTTTGGTCTTGTTGACCAACTTAATTACTTATAACATTTATGTTACAAACTAGTTATTAAAAATCACTATTCACAATACAAGGCACATAGAAGTGAAATTTTTGATTTCCCCTAATATGGCCACCCAAATGTGATACTATATAGTACACATGTTAATTAAAGAGTAATGATGGTCATTTAGCCATTCAAAACTCATTTACAAGACAATTTTTCAAAAACGTGCTTTAAGACTCCTTAAAGCACATTTTGTGTTTTAACTTGTTTTCAAGCTTGGTTTTCTTTGGTAATTGATTTAATATGTTCATTAACGTATTTATAAGATATAAGTATGACCATTAGGTCTTATACACATTTATCCCAAGCTTAGAGCACATTTTTGCTCATATTGTCTTTAAGGTATTACCTTGTGTTTTGTTTGGTTTCATTGTCTACCAAAGTTTCTTAAGGACTTATTTAGCCTTATTAAATCATAATTAAATGTTATCAAGTCTTGGTAGGCTCTTTGGGTCCTAACCAAGTTCACTCATAGCTTAGAGCATGTTTTTGCTCAAACTGTGTCTTAGTGCTTTATTGCACTTTACTATGTTTTAGATTGTACACTAATGTTTCTAAGGCACTTTTTAGCCTTTATATAACATAGTTTGCTATTTAAACCACATATCAAGGTTTGGGGTATTTCACTTGTAGGCATAGTGGTTTGGAAATCTCATTTTGTTATTCGATTGTCTCTTGGCGATACTACATGCACAAGCTTTGTCGTTAGGGTAGATGGAAGCCTTTTCTAAGGGTTCTCATCATCACCGCATTGGTGATCTTTGGTTAACAAGAGGTGTCTTCCCTCGGGTTTCTCGTAGTGTCCAAGTGTGGACTAGGCCATTGTTGGCATTATTGCGATTCTTGTGCCTCTGTGCTACCATTGCTACAGAAGGCATGAGGGGTAGTTAAAGGCTTCGTCAACTGTATGTAGACTGATGTTCTAGTAACAATGACATTGAGGTAGCCATTACTCCAAGCCGCTCATTATGTTGAGCTTTAATTGGGTTGCTCAGTTGACGGTCTGTTTGTTGTATGAAGCAATATCTTTTGCAAGTCTTGTTATTAAATGGTGTGGTTTTGCAACCGTTAAGGTTTATATGACGTATTTGGTTTATGGCTTCTGAGCCCTATTTCTGCAAGCTATGCTCTTTGCAAGCTGCTTATACATGCTTCCACTCCCTGTATACCCCATAGGTTAGAGGTATCGTTGGGCTCCATGGTAAGTCGTGAAATCACGCTTCCGTTAATAGGAGACTCTTAGGCAATCTGGTGCTGATCAGTGCCTTTTGTAGACCAGGGTATTTCCTGTCAAGTGAAATCCCTTCGGTATCCTAGCCGAATGTTCGTTCTAGCCCGTGTGCTTTTATCATGACGCTTGTTCAATTGTTGTTTATCTCAGACACCCTTCAAGGATTGCTCTGAGTGCTGTTGAATCATGCCGTTACATCCGGCTAACGTTTATGATATGTTGTCCACTGTACCGTCTTGTGGTATCGTACTTGAGTCGTCCTTTTTTGGGTTATAACGTCTCCCGTTCTTGGGTAGACTGCTTACACTTGCTCCTATTGCCTAAGACTAGGTTAAATATCCTCTTCGATAATGGATTTTACTTCGTGGTAATCTTGTGATTGCTCTTGGGAATTCCGCCCCGTTTGTTGAGCATCGTTGTGATCACTTTAGGCATTTGCCTTACTGTGTTTAGGCTGGGTATAGCTTCCAGCTATCACGTATTTGTTTGGTATCCTCGAGACATATCCAATGTCTATATTTACTAGTCTGTGCTTTTTGCACTTCCTAATTCTCATTCCTCATCTTCAGATGTATTCTCTGAGTTCCTTACACTTGTTCCTTAACTGAGTTTCCTTCTCCTTGATTGTCTACGGTGTCCAGTCATTCTGGTTAAAATTTACTCATGGTCCATAGAACGGAGTTGACTACTTCCCGTGTTTCGTACACAACATGTATACATACGTGGGGTACCATGTTGATACGTTACCACTTAACCAACTATATGTCAGGCCCGCAAGCTCCTTCGGAGTGCGGTTGTCCCACATCCCGTAATTGGGTACACTCGTAGTGTTCGTCACACGCCTAGGTGAAGTATTCTATTGTCAACTCCTCTTGTATCATTCTATGATACTCACAGTAATTTTGTTGGTTTTGTTTAAAAATCCAGGTTTTAAAAGAAAGGTTGTGGTTTTGAAAGAAAAATGTGGGTTTTGAAATAACGGTTCGGTGTTAAAAGAAGTCTCTCATGGCATAGCCATGTCTGAGGTCTTGTCCAGTCCAGCTTCTTGCTGTCTGGTACAATGGTCGGGCCGTCAGGCCTTTCCATGTTTTCATTCTTCTAGTTTTAGGATGTGCGATCCTGTGTTTGTTTCATTGCTGTTACGGTACATTACTATGTACCTGTGATGTGTTAGAGTTCCTTTACATGCTCCTGTCCTTACTGCACTTGCCGTGGCAAGTGCGTGGTACTGGTGGTTTTTGGGTAGACCTATACCGGTCACGGTATGGTTTCCACTGGTATTTAATAGTCTTGTCGACTTCTCCATTGATCTTGTTGATCATTTACTTAGGTTAATCAGTCTCCTGAGTGACTTCTCAGTAAATCTGACACGGCTGTCATTGATCAGGGCACCTCTCCAATCCTTGGAGATTCCCCTTTTGACTTGGTTGTGTTCTTCCTTGTTGCTCATTCCCACTGGTTTACCGTGGTTATTGAGCCTTAGCTTGTCTAGGCACTACTCTTGTAGTCCTATCGGTTCATATCCCATGGATACCCTTGTAGCTGTGCAAGCTATGTCGGCCAGGTATTGTAGTCTCTTGGCGTTGTAGTTTCGGAGTTAACCGTTCCTGACTATGTCCTTAGTCGGTTAGCATACCGTGGGTGGTATTATTTAGTTATTACCGTCCTGTAGACTTGTGTCTCGGGTTCCATTATTGTTCCTTTTCCATTTCGTTGCACGCTTAGTGCTCCTTTCCTACTGTTGGTTGACTAGCTAGGTTTCGCGACTGCTAAGCACGTCGCCCCATGCTGTTGCAAGTTGTAGCCTCCTCGTGGTTGGAGTATTCATCCTACCGCTATTACGTGCGGTGTTATGGTCCAACCGGGATCCATCTCCGGAACTTCCAGTTCTTGGAATCTACCATATGTCGGTTCTTGTTTACCGTGTGATGGCTTCACAACTGCCAGATCGGGTTTTCCCCGAGTATGAGAAGGCTTTTCTTCTCTCTGGCGTCCTTTCCCAAGTTATACAATGGGGTTTGCGGTGGGCGGGACTGGTATTGTAGGTATCCGGTGCTCACCGGTAGTTCCTAACTAGCATATCTATAATGCTAACACTCAGCCCTTAGCCCTAAGCTTCTAATTCCTAACTCGGTATTCCTAAACTCGGTATTTCCAGTCATCAGAGCGATACTTCGCTCTGATACCACTTTTTGTAACACCCCTACCACTAATACATTGCTTACCGTCCAATCTCCTTACACATCAGATACACGCAGCGGATACATACTTACATACAGTGGGTGATACAATGCCGTTAGTCACCCACGTGACTAACAAGGCTACTTCTTCTACATACAGCATCGGTCTGATGGACCGGAATCCCGAGTACTACACATCTATAATACATACTCCTTTCATCAACAAATACAATAATGCTTCATTCAATACTTACTCCTCCATAATCCATACAATACAATATACTTAACCGAGTCTACTAGGATCCTTATACAATTGTAATGTCTCTTCCAAGTTCATACATACTCACTAAGAGTCTACATCTACCCATTCCTCACAACTACTTACTTCCTAAGTACAAGGGTGTGCCGCCGGTCTCTTACCTTGACCACATCCGCTTTGGGTACTTGCACACTAAAAACGTTCCCCCTAGGGGGTCAGCTTTCGCTGCGCATGATAACCGCATACCCCGCGTACTAGTGAGGGTACGCCGATCACTTGGTCGAATACATGTAGTTCATTTTCATTCAAACATACATGCATACATGCTCTTATACACAATATTACAATACATTACGCAAGACATACACACATACATACACTTCATTACATACAAGAAGTACAACATAACCCATCCAATACATACTTACCTTTTTCCGAAGTACACATACACATTCCATACACAATATACAATACTTGTTAGCTTCATTGGTCCACCCGGGTTAATCGGGTGGAGATTACTCTTTTACTCGTTACTTCATACATACACATACGTACTCATACTCATACTCATACATACTTACTTACTCTTACTCTTACTCATGTTAAGTCGTCGGGACCTCCGGCCCTGGGGACTACTCCGTCCCACCTCCGGGATTTACTTGACTCACCAATCCGGGATGCTACCCATTTAAGGGATTTGGGCCGCGGACCAGTTTAAGAGTCAGGAATTGCAGCCAACCTCTTGTGACTCCGCATCCTCACGCGTGGCCGAAGCTATATCGGACTTCTACTCATTCCAGTTTACTCACTTAAGTTAGGAGTTAGGTAGTTAGGAATCAGCAGAAGTCATTCATACAAGCCACATACACAATTACTATGCTCAATACCCATTTATACAAAATACAATACAATACTTAAGTACAATACAAGATTCGAACACAAGTCATCATCATTCATATATTTCATGAATTATACAAACTATTGTTCAAGACAAATGCCAAGAACAATGTAAACAAGCACGAGTAAGTGCAATATAATCCGATTCATGCATTTATCTTATTAGGTGATCAAATAAGCACACAAATCGGGGTAACCAGATTAGGATACAGGGCATGAAGAAATCATACCTTTCACCGTTGACTTTGGAACTCACCGACTCCCTTCGGTGTTCAACTAGTCGAATCCTATGACATACATACAATTGGGTGGTTAATTATCCATAACTAACCTTACTCGTTACTTCCCTTACTGTCTCCCAGTTTATACTTACTATTCCATTATTACTTAAATACATTTACTTAAGTTACTTACTTAAAATTATTTCCTAAGCTTGTTTATGGCCTTAATGACCTTTAAACATCTTTAATCATGTCTTAATTATCTTATACCATCATTACCCATCATCACCCATCCTTAACTTTGCTTTAAAATACATTCTGTACACATTTTGGTGTGGTCCGGGTTGGTGTCCGGGTTTACAAACCCGGAGCAACTCACTGGAACAACTCTCGGGTGAAAATAAGGCTTGGTCCGGGTTTACACCCTGGTTTACAAACCTGGACCATATGTTCTAAAATGCTACGGGTAAGTTTTTCGCATCGTCCGGGTTTGTGTGCTACATTGCAAACCCGGACTACCTGTTTTGGCAACTTACGGGTGTATTTTTGGGGTGGTCCGGGTTAGTGTCTTGGTTTGTAAACCCGGACCATCCTTGTAAAAACTTTCTGTCGTGTTTTCATGCTAGTCCGGGTTTGTGTGCTGGTTTGCAAACCCGGACTAGTTACAGTATTGCAATTTATGTAAGTTTTTGAACTTGTTTTAATTCCAAACTTCTTCCAATCTCTCCCCTAATATTCCTACATATAATCTAGCATATTTTAGCATTGATTAAGCACTTTAAACTAGCCTAATCCACTCTATAAAAATCTGTTACATTTATACACTCACTGTAAGTTTTTCTTCTCTGTTACTATTTTTCCTTCTCTAAGAATTGCTACAGACTTTCCCATTCTTCTTCTCACTAACTCAATGATTCTCAATCTATCCTTACTTAGTTAAACAACTCCCAATACACCATTTACAACTCTACCCAACTACACTCTTTCTTCCTGTTACATACCAAAGTGAAATCTCTTATTCTTTCCTTCCCAGTACAATAGCTTTGTTCTTTCTTTTCTAACACACTCAAGTCTCTAAATTACTAAACGAATTTTGACAGAGGTTCCCCACATTCCTAAATGTTCTCACCACATAATTTTGCACACTCCATACATTCACAACCTGTTCAACATATACATTATTCTCCCACCACATACTAATACTCACTACACACTTACCATTTACACTTAACAACTTATTTACTTGTTTTCAAAGGCTTCAAACTACAATTACCATTCACATTAATATACCCATACTCTTCCTACTGTTACAGTGATGCCTAAACCATTGTTAAGACAACATACTTATACGCATACATACATCAAAACTGTACAGAGACTTCTCTTTACCTTGGGTTTCCTTGATTCCTTTTTCTTTCCCTCCTTCTCCTTTCTTACTCCTCTCTCCTTCTTTGTTTTCTTGGTTTATTTAAGCCAAGCTACACCATGTAACCAAGCACATACATACACACCAAAACTAGTGAATTTTCTATCTCACGTATTAAACCCTAACTTTGTGAGAAACCATTTAAACCACTTAGTAGGTCTTACCTTGAGCTTCTAATGGAGTTTTTGAGTATAAAATGACAAGGCTTCAACTCCTTTTTGAAATGCCAAAATCGGCTGAGAATGGAATAGTGGTGTTCTACGTGAGTTTTGACTTTTGCAAGGAACAATGGAAAAGAGTGAAGCTTTGGTCTCTTTCTTACCTTTGAACATGGAGAAGAAGATAGATCTTCAAATGGTGCTCTTCAAGCTCTAAAATGATTATACCCTCAAAAATAAAGTTGGAGGTTTTAGATTTTTGAAGGGTGTAGAATAATCTCCTCAGCGATACGAATCCAACGGTATAATTTTTGTAGCATTTGGTGGTGGTTTAGGCTTTCAAAAATGGAGAGAAAGTGGGTTGTTTGTGAATGGCACTCAAATCGCCATTACAGTCGCATGGAGAAGAAGAAAGAAACAGAGAGGGGTGTGGGTGTTCTGTACGTGAGTGAGAGAAATGTGAGGGGTGAGAGAGAGTTTTACTTTTTGACTTTTTATTTTGTTTGTAACTTGTACATAGAAGGGAATTAAGAGAGGGGGCATGGGTTATTAATTAACCGGCTGCACACGCTCCTCATATGGGGTTTTAAAATGTTAATTGCAATAGTGGACACACTTATTTATTTTATTTACACTTTTACCCCTCAACTTCCCGTTTTTGACAGTTTTTTTACTATTTTCTCGTTTTACTGATTTTATTGGTTCTAGGCCTTCACTATTATTTATTAATGACAATTTAGTTGACCGAAACTATTACGAGTCTATTTGACCCGCTTAAAGTCGTGTTTTCCCAGTTACCTTGAAACACGCGCTTTAAGGTTCGATTATGGTTTTAATCCATTTTATGGATCCGCTTTCTTCGGGAGTTGTTCCCATATAATATTTAGGTCTTATTAATCCCTTAGAATCCATATAATACACTAACCGAGGTCTCATACCTCCCATGGTTATTTAACGCTTATTTAGCGTTTTTCGCTTTTTAAGCATTTCTTCATTTTTTTTGACTTATTTTTCCTTACCAATATTACTTAGGCATCTGCAGACGTTGTAAAGTGAGTGGTTAAACTGGTGTAAAAATAAAAGAAAAGAAATTAAAAACTCAAAATAAACGTCGGGCTGCAAACAAATCCCGGTCGTGGTAGTATAGTGAAATGTAAGCGACCGGATGTCGAACCGTGGGACTAATGTGCATATAATAGTACCTAAGCGTGTCACAAAAAGGGGGGATTAATTGACTTGTATTATAAATAAAAAGGAAAGATAAATTAAACTAAGTTAATAGATAAATTAAACGGGACTCTGGTTCAGGTTAATATGATCTGATTAATTACGCTATCTCTATTGGTTTAATTATAATTGTTTGGCAAAATTCATCTTATTATCTTAAGTACTAAATCATAGCCTCAAAAGAACTCGTTTACCTGAAAATGCGAGGTTCTAATCAAGGTTCAAGCACAATACGTGTAAACGGACGGTTTAGATATGAGAAATTATTTATGCATCTGAAAATACTAACTTATTAAATCATAATAAGCTTTCTCCAAATTTACGGCTTAATTAACCTATCTATTTATCACCTGGTCTGATCAAAATAGACTTAGCAAGCAATTTAATAAACTCATGACATTTATTAAAAAGGCGAGAGATAAGCTTTAAAACGTAACAACTGTATTTAAATAAAACTAGTAAAAATATTGCATAATTAATACAAACACATAATAACCATTCCCAGAGTATAAATATTCTAGCCTAACATATTAAATAGAATAAACAGAAACAAGAGTAATAGAAATCATCTGTAATCACTCCTGCATTCGTTCAGCTATTTTGTGTACGTAGGACTAGAGGTGGATACGGTGGAATGTAGAAATAAATAAAATGGAGAAGGCGGGAGAAGAGAAATGAGATGGCGTGAGGTTTGTGGTGAAGTGGTATGTTGGGTCGTGGATGGATGATGGATTGTGTATTTTGAGCAGAAGGCTCGTGGGTTTATATAGAGAAAGGAAGAGGCAGCAGAGAAGATAGACAGACGCGTGAGGATTTGATTGAGGCGGTGGAAGATCATTTATTGTGTTTGATTGCAGCTCATTGATTGCTCTCATTTATTGCAGGGGGACAGACAGCTGAACACAGGCGTGAATTAAGGTAGGCGCCTGCAAGTTGGAGACGGTGGACGAGTTGCAGCGGGCGAGTTGCAGACAGTCGGTGCGAAGAAGATAAGCTCCCGTTAATTATCTAAACATTAACACGTGTCCGCTTGTTGTCCGCTTCATTTCATGCGGTCCTCTCTGTGTCCGCCTCTCACGTCCGCCTCTAAATAGGCGGTTGCTTGTGTGTCCTTGTGTCTTGTCCGCATGGCTGACGTCGCAAGCGACGTCGTGAATCTGGGCGGACAAGAGTTAGGCGCGTACTAATATGTACGTCGCGAGCGACGTCGTGATTTTGGGCGGACAAGAGATGTACGTCGCGAGCAACGTCGTGATTCTGGGCGGACAAGAGATGTACGTCGCGAGCGACGTCGTGATTCTGGGCGGACAAGAGATGTACGTCGCGAGCGACGTCGTGATTTTATGCGGACACTCACGACGTCACACACAAACTTTGACTGGCTCTAGATTCTTCGTTTGGACTCCGTTTTTCGAGCCGTTTGCGCCTATGCGTTCGTCCTTGTCTACTTTGCTCCCAGCTTGGTTTTCCTCATGTTTAACCAATAAATTTGTGAGATAATAATAAAACATAAACTAGAGGAAAACTAACCGAAGTGGAGAAATGAGCAAGAAAAGTGCTAATATAATATATGAAATACACCGATAAAACATGCTCATTTGGACACTTATCAGCGTCATTAGGCCCTTAAATACGTATTAGATTAATTTTAATCCCTATATTTAAGTTCGGGGTATTTCAAGCTTTGTTAAGAGTGTCTATGTCAATTCTTTTCAGTTTTCGTCCAACCGTGCCAACACCCTTCAATCTGCCCTCGTCTCTAGAACGTGGAAGTCCGATGGTATCGACACCTTCTAGGTAATTGGTGCAGAAGTCTACAACTTCCTCTGTGATAGTGCCCTCTATAATACTACCCTCTGGGTGACGACGGTTCTTCATTTTCTTCTTCAGGACACCCATGTACCTTTCGAACGGATACATGTAGCGAAGGTACAAAGGACCACACATCAGAATCTCTCTTACAAGATGCACGAGGAGATGTATCATTATGTCGAAGAACGATGGAGGAAAATACATCTCCACTGGCACATTGTCACAATAAGATCCTTTTGTAATTTAGACAAGTGTCCACATCAAGAACCTTAGACGAAATGGATTTGAGGAAGACACTGACGTTTGTGATTGTGTGTGACAGCATCCGGCAAGATCCCACGTAATGCAATTGGCAAAAATTCTTGAAGTAGGACATGATAATCGTGAGATTTCATTCCTACTAATTTGAAATCTGTCATGGACACTAGGTTTCTTATGTTTGAGGAGTAACCTGATGGCACCTTGATGTTGTAAAGGGTACTGCATAGACTATGTTTCTCTTCTTTAGACAGAGTGTGACAGGCAGGAGGCAAGAATGTGCGTTTTCCACGTTCTTGCGGGCCAAGCTCTGTGCGTATGCCCAACTCAATTAAATCTTTTCTTCCTTTCAAATGATCCTTTGTCTTTCCTTTTATGTTCAAAAGGGTGCTAGTGATACTTTCACCCACGTTCTTCTCGACATGCATCCCATCGATACAATGTCTAACCTCCAGATGCTGCCAGTACTGTAGTTCCCAAAATATTGATTTCTTTTTCCACACACTTTTTTCACCACTTTTGGTTGGCGGCCCGAAGTTGTTGACAATATTATCCAACTTTTTGTAAATCTCTGTACCTGTCAAAGGCTGGCGCGCCACGCTGTGATCAGTTTTCCCATCGAACTCTTTCGCCATCTTTCGATACTTATGTCCTTTTGGAAGCATTTTTCGGTGGCCCATATACACGTTTTGCCACTATGTTTCAAGCGAATGCTACAAGTGTTTTCACCACAAATCGGACACGCCAACGCCCCCTTGATTGAATAGCCTGAAAGATTACCATAGGCGGGGAAATCATTGATTGTGCAGTACAACATAGCACGTAAATTGAAGTCTCTTTACTGAATGAGTCGTAAACCGTAGCCCCTTCATTCCACAAGAGTTGTAGATCCTCTATCAAAGGTTGTAGGAATACATCAATTTTGTTGTGGTTGCTTTGGACCCGATATTAACAAAGACAACAAGATGTGTCTTGGTTTCATGCATAACCACGGCGGTAGATTGTAAATAACCAAAAGCACAGGCCAGGTACTGTGTATGCTACTCAAAGTACCGTAAGGGTTCATCCCATCCGTGCACAAGCCTAGCCTTAGGTTTCTCGGTTCGTTACCAAACTCAGGAAATTTTATGTCTATGTTTCTCCACTGTGGTGCATCAGCGGGATGTCTCAATCTGCCATCCTTTTTCCTGTGAACTGAATGCCACCGAAGATTCTCTGCGTCTTTCTCAATGGAGAACAAACGTCTGAACCTTGGAATGATGGGCAGGTACCACAGTACCTTAGCGGTGAACCTTTCTTACTACCGCTGATGTGAGTTTGTTGTTTCTTATACCGTGACGCTCCACATGCTGAACAGCTTTCAGCAAATTCATCCGATTTCCAAAACAGCATGCAACCATTTGGACAAGCATGAATTTTCTGGTACTCCATACCCATTGGGCACATCAGTTTTTTGGCTGAGTACGTAGTCGTTGGTAAAACGTTGTCCACCGGAAGAACGTATTTCAATAGTTCCAGGAGGTCAGTGAAACTTACGTCGCTCCAGCCATGTTTCGCTTTCAAGTTGAATAGCTTGAGGACGACACTCAACTTGCTTAACTTTGTAGGGTCACACCCGGGGTACAACGGTGTTTTGGATGAATCCAACAAATTTTCATACTTGTCTGGCGTGTTAGAGTAATGTCGTTCCACATCTTCGAGCATAGTCTCAATGTCATCATCCCAGAAATCTGGCTCAACGTTCGCTGTAACGTCTTCTGGATCACCCGCAACTGTATCATCTCCAAGTTCTGTTTCTGTGTTTGCCTGACCATTATCCCCTTCGTCAGGCTTAATAACATCGAACGCACTCTGACCATGCCATCGGATTATGTCTTGGAAATCTTTTGTAAAACCGCGGCGGATCAGATGTTCCTTAATTGTTTCAACGCCGCGATATCTCAGATTGTTTTGGCAGTCGATACACGGACAAAATATGTATCCCTTGTCTGTAGGTTTCAGATTGTTCGCCAACACCGCGCATAACTTATCAACTCCTTCTAAAAACTTGTCGTCCAAATTTCCGCTGTAAATCCACGAACGTTCCATCTCCTTCTAGCTATTTATATGAAGGCAGCCATTTCATACCGTCACCCGTGGCAGAGTCTTTACACTTTTGTATCTTATCAACCTAAATCCATCCATGAGTATTAAATCCCACCGGTGAACGTGTTTTTAATATGTAATTTATTGAAAATTTCGGCAGCATCTCCCTACAGTTCTTCAAATGCACGATATTATGATATTAATCAATAATATATGCATTCGAAGAACAATAAAGAGATACTGCAGAAATAATCAATAAAGTACATATTAAAAACACATTCACACCCTAGGTGTGAGATTTAACAATCATGGACAGTCCCGACAGGGACTGCCGAAGATATACCTCTATTAGGTATATCTGGGCGGATAACTATGTTTGGTAGTTTGTCAAATACTGTATGTATATATGTAAATCTTACCTCTGGTAGACGATTAGCCGATGCAAAGACGGTTGAGGTCGGAGTCAAAATAAAGTCGTAGTCCTGATGCATAAAGGAAAAACGACAACATTAGAATTCATCAAAAAATCAAGGTTAAATGCTAGCTAAACCGCGGAAAAAATTCGACAGCATCTCCCCTATATTTCTGACGTTTCCCAATCAGTTTTATCAACGTCAAATTCGCACGCACCATCAAAATTACTTATACACTAATTTTATATTTATCTTGAAAAAGGTAAGCTGTATTAACCGTAACAAGTACAAGAAATCAACTGCAACAAGAATCAGCAAACAAGAATCACAACTTCGAATCTAAGAGATATATCTACCAACCAAAGGCTCTGAACTAGTTTCATATTTGAAAACTACAAAACTATGTATTAATTGTAATACTAAATGCTAAGAATAAGTAAATACAGCAGTTTACAGTTTGGTTTGCAAAATTACCGTTACTGCACCAAAGTGGGCAAGTAGTGCAGAAATCAGCCCACGAACTAGGTTGCAATTAACTGTGAATCTGGGCACAAATATATGAACAAGGTTAGAACATTTGCCACTACACTCTCAGGATTCGACAGAAACGAGGTTAGAACTAGCAATCGACATGCATATGAACAAAGTTAGAAAAAAACGACAATTGATCGACCGCGCGCATACCCAGTACACGATAGAGACGTCGACGGTGACGACCAGTGTACGTAGATGGGTGGTGACCGGCGGCGAAGGGAGTGACAAAGGTGGTGGGAGCGACGGCGGCGATGGCCGTTACTAAGGTGACGGGAGAGAGGAGGCGATTTCAGTGAGGAAGATAGCGCGAAAGAGAAGAGTTACTGTAAGTACAGTGTGCAGAGTAAAAATGTTTTAGTTAAAAGGACTTTAGATTACGGTTTTCATGAAAACCGTAATCTAAAGTCACACTTTAAATGACGGTTCCTGAAAAACCGTAATCTAAAGTATAACGAAATTAAAAATTAGCGCGAAAATTATTTTGCCTATGTTGGGTTTCGAACTCAAAATCGATGGTGTTGACTCATGTACCCACAACCATTAAGCCATGAGTCTTATTCGATCAAACATATGTAACACATTAATATAAAGTTATTTTTAATCTAAAATACACTGGTAAAATGACGTCGTTAACTGTAATTCAGATTACGCGCGGCGTCGAAAAAATCAAATAATACGGGAAATATTTGGCGTCAGGTCAAAACGACGTCGTTGACCATTAGTTGGAGGTAGGCGCACCTTTTTTAGGACGGACTTTAGCTGACGGTTATTAGTAAAACCGTAATCTAAAGTCCGTTGACCGAAAAGCACGCGTCAACACGGGACTTTAGATTACGGTTTTACTAATAATCGTCAGCAAAAGTCCGTCCTAAAAAAGGCGCGCTACCTCCGATCGATTATTGCTTACGGTTAATTCAATAAACGTCGTTAATTAATTCCGGCCTTCCTATTAATCACGGTTTCTGTTAAAGCCGTGATTAAACCACCGTCATTAAATGCTTCCGTTCCACTAGTGAATTAACCAAAGTGGAGAAATGAGCAAGAAAAGTGCTAATATAACATATGAAATACACCTATAAATCATGCTCATTTGGACACTTATCACACTCCCACACTTACCTTTTTGCTTGTCCACAAGCAAAACCATGTACCCAAGCAAGTAGGGAATGCTCAATACTAATAAATATTATTATGAAGGGTAGGATAAGAAGGTGAACAATACGCGACTTAAACTTTCTGAGGAGTGTGAACCATCACCTACTGGTGGCATAGGTGCGCTTAGGGTAAAAATAAAATATAAAGTTTTGGGGTATGATCCGGAGTGCTTCTTTGAAGATTAGGTTACTTTGAGAACTTTTACCATGTCCAACTTCTCTCAAGAATGGGCATTGAGGAGAAAACAAAAGGAAAAATATAATTATGCATTTGTTTCACTTTTGCATTAGAGATGAGGAGATAATATTTAGGCTTCAAGCCTTTGTATTTAAGAACACTCAACTCTCATTTGTTGGTTACCAATGGCGTCTCGCCACTCCCTTGTTTATTTTTATTTATTATTTTTTTGACAGAGAAGCACCCCTTAGCAATCCTTAAGAAAGAAGACAGAAGGAACCCCTAAGCGATAAAAATCCAACCATTTCAGGTCATTTGGTCACACCGCATAAAAATGCTCCTCAAAAGTAATTAAAATGAAAAATTTTGTACCTTTTATCCACAATTCATAATAGTATTTGTTTTTAAAGAGAACAACCCACATATAAAGGGTCCACGATTTTGAATTTGGACAAACGCAAGATAAGCAGAGAGATTAAGCATTTTAAGCAATGTGTCAATCAAGAGAGACTTAAGACGAGCGATAGGGAAGTGAGTCCTCCCCCACACTTAGACTGGAGCAATGTCCTCATTGCGTAGGAAGAATTAAATTAACGAGGTCATGCAATCTACCAGAGTACCTCACACAATGCAAAGCAGTAGGGAGTATGTGTAACACCCCGTCCTAAGCCAATCGTGGTTATCGCAAACTTAACAACATAAGTATAACATCACAGTGGAAATAAGCCAACACTAGGACCTTGCTACGGTCTGAACAACAGGAAATACTGATCCTTAACATTAACAATCACTAATCCAAAATATACATACCCACCGAGTTTATAAGTATCTCAACAAACCACATAATTCTTCACAAGATATATATTAACAGACGGGCGCACAGGCGCAACCCGGACTCAAAAATAACCCAGCCTAAGTCTAACCACCCCAACTCTCAGGGTGACTCTTCATGGGACGCTTACCTGCAAAATAAAAACAGCCCCCAAAGGGGGTCAGCAAGAATGCTGGTACGATTCTCTCATGGCCCCCAAGCTAACGGGGCTACGACGACTAATTGTCGATAGCATGGAGATTGATTAGATACACAATCATAATATGAAGTGCAATAAAACAACAATCCACAAATGAACAAGCATAGTTCATACACAATGAACGACTTAAAGCGTTCTCTTAACAAGTGAGTTAGTCAGTAAACTCCTCAAGTTCCAATTCCACTTATCCTCAGTTCAACCTAACTTACCTCAGTCTTATCCTTATCTTAATCTCAGCATACAAACCGTTCTTTAAATAGAAATTTTGTACCTTATCTCAATGTTTATTTGGTCGGGTCAAAAGCAACCCTAGCTAATGAGCTATTAACTCCATTGGTTGAATAAACAACTTATCTTAAAATTTAGGATATAGGTGATCCTACCGCACCATCTTAATGCCTCCTACCTTAGACTGAAATCCAATGTAGATGAGCCGACATTCGACCCTAGGCAACAAGTCCGAAGACAAGTCCTTAAGCGGAAGTCGGATCTGATTCAGATACCGACCCCCTTTCCTTAACATGCATGACCAGAGTCAGTCCCGGATTCCTTACCCCCCCTTAAGTTATAGTTAGTGAAAATCTTATAACCAAGTGTTAGTTAAACCTTCTCGGGTATTAACCAACTAACAAACAATATAATTCCTCACCTCAATCCAATTTGTACTAAACTTTGTTAGTAACCAACCCCAAGTCTCATGTGTTAGTGTAAATCAACACACACACATTAAGCACAATATAACCGGTTGCATGCTTTATCTTGTTTAGTCGGTACACATAACCAAATAGCACACAAGCCGAGGGACACCTCGTTAGCAAGCAGGTCACAAGAAAACTGTACCGTTCACCGTCGGTTGCCCCGGTCGTTTAATTCTCTTCCAATTCCAAACTTTCAAATCCTAAAATATTTATCCAACTTAGATTATTAATTACTTGTACATTACATTACTACTTAACTTACTTAACCCTTAATGATCCCCACTTAACACCTCTTAAGTTCTTACAACTTAATCTTACAAACTTAACCTTAACATTTAAAGCTTTAACTTAACTTAATCCCTTAGGTCCTTATCTTCCTAATCATCATTACCCTCTTAATGGCATACCCTAATACCAATTAACATCTTTAGAATTTAAAGATTTTTTTTTACAAGTTTTGGGTCGACCGACCTTACCGGACGACGTTACCCAAGGTCGGTCCATTCCAGTGACATCCGGGTTTGAAAATTTACACTACGACCGACCTTGCTAAGTCCGGTCCCAAGGTCGGTCCATTCCAGAACACATTAACGTTTGAAAATTCTACCCCGACCGACCATACAAGCTCGGTCCAGAAGGTCGGCCCATTCCAGAGACTTATTTCGTATACAAAATTCAGGCCCGACCGACCTTGCAAGTCCGATCCCCAAGGTCGGTCCATTCCAGAGAGCTTTCTGGCTGGGTAAACTGGGCTCGACCGACCTTGCAAGTTCGGTCCCCAAGGTCGGTCTGCTCCAAACCCTTGTTTAAAAATGTACATTTTGACTCCAAACTTCACCTTACATATCCTAGTATGTTCTAACCTCATTTGGGCACTTCAACCACACCTTAAGCCATCCACTAAACCCTTTAAATCACTCACCAAATCCATTTTAGCCATTACACCTATTCTTGTAAAAATGCTAACACTTGTAATGTTTTTCACTAGGTTTCTAAGTGGTGTTTCATACTTATCATAACCACTATGCCAAAATGTTTTCCCACCACCATAACATCATCTCCCAAGCATCTTTTTCTCACCAAAACACCTTTTACACAACTACTTAAAATTCCTATCCACAAGTTCTTACAAAGTCCTTTACAAGACATTACTTTCTCCTTGTTTACCAACATTGCATAAGCCCTAGACACAACTCCTCCATGACTTTAGCATATCCCAAAACACTCATTTGATTTCTAAAACCTCTAAGATAATGCCTAAGTCCTTTTAGCACTCAAGAACACCTTATTACACTCTTCTTTCACCAAAAAAACTCCTAAGGTTTCCTAGTACTTCCTTAGTCATAAAATCTCCTTAGAACACCTCAAACATCAAGTTTCTCCCCAAATTTTGAAATGAATTTCCTAGTATATTGTTACACCTAAACACATAGTTTTTCACCATCAAATAACTACGAACACTCAAATTCTCATTACACCACCTTAGCACACAATATACACCCGAACTACACTACATCACAATATAGTGCATAAACTTAAATTGCTTGGCACTTAGGCCCTTAAATGCATAAATCTTAAACACTGAATTTCCTCAATATATATAGCCTTTGACCTGCAAATACATACAACAAGGCTCCCATTGCAATATAAATGTTCTTATAATTCACCATAACATTGTTAAACTATCTCCTTTCTCATTTGCTCCTCAGTCACAAGTTCTCAAGTATAACCATTTGTTTCTCCTAGGTTTTATAACCCTTACCTAATGTAAACTCTAAACTAAGCTTATCACATAGCTAAATCCCATCCCTTAATGCACTAAAACACCTTAAGGTAAGCAATTTACCTTGTTCTTTTACAAGCTCCACAAACTTTCCTCCTTAGGTTTTTCCTTGGTCAATCTCGGTCACCAATTTATTTCTCCTTGACAATGTTATAATCAATATCCAATGACTCCAATGAGTGCTAAATAATACACTAACCTTAAGGAGTAAACCCTAGGTTAAAAATGTGTTTTAAGGTATTAAAATGAATATTTTACCTTGAAGTCTTAAGGTAAGCTTGGATATGAATCAAGAAGGACCTCCTCTAGCCCTTGGAGAATAGAAAGAAAGCTAGAAAATGACATAAAAATAAAGCCCCATGAGTGTAATTTTCGATAATGGAGAAAATGTGGTGGAAACCTAGTTTTTCTTACATTTTCCTTACTTTAAGAGAGTAGAGAAGCTAATGGACTCCTCAAGCTTATATATCCTCCTCTAATGGTGGTTTGCCTTGGCACCAAAATGAAGCTCTTGAAGTTTTGGAAAGATAGAAAGGAAGAGCTTGAGCTAACTAAGAGATATATGTGCTTGGTTTTGATTTTGGAGCTAAAATGAGTAAGTTATGGTCAAAGGAAGATGGATCTAGCATGGAGGCTGTTCTTTACGTGAAGGAAGAAGAGAGGAGCAGCCAAAATCGGTGGGAAGAAGAAGAAATGAAGAAAGGAGGAGAGAGGTATGTATAAAAGAGATATTTTGTTTCTTAAAAAGTAAATAGTAACCTTGTACTTTTCCCTCTTCCTTTTCTAATGTGACTACCTCAAGTGTTGACTCACTCCCTTAGAAAACCGGCCCCGTTGTTAATTAAGGCTAGTTATGGTCTTGTTAGACCAATTAATTACACTTAGTTGACTAAGACTAAACTAGGCACTATTTGGTTACTATTCATAAATTAGTGCACATATTTGTGAAATTTTTTATTTACCATTGATTTAGACTTCCTAATGTGATACTAAGTAGTACACAAGTTGATTAAGGAGTAATCATGGGCATTTAGCCACATAAAACCCCTTTCTAAGACAATTTTTCAAAAATGTGCTTTAAGAGTCCTTAAAGCACAATTTATGTTTTAACTTATTTTTGAGCTTGGTTTTCTTTGGTAATTGATTTAAAATGTCCATTAGCATGTTACTAAAGTCTAAGAATGATATTTGGGTGTTACCCAAAGTTACTCCAAGCTTAGAGCACATTTTTGCTTAAATTGATCTTATGGTGTTTCCTTGTGTTTTCTTTGGTCTAAATTGTTTCCTAATGTTTCTAAGGCATTATTTAGCCTTCTTATACCTCAATTTATCATCTAAAACCATATCTAGGTTTTGGGTATTTCAATCTACCCCCCTTAAAAGAACTTTGTCCCCAAAGTTCACATATGTACTTAATCATTCACGGTACTCAATTTCCTTAATCTTAATATCATATCTTATATTCACATTCATGCATCTCAAGACTCAAAGGTATTCCACAAGTACAATACATAAGTACTATACATATCTTAAACTTACCACAAAGTGTAGCAATTTACACAAAATCACATCTTACACAACCAAACAAACGACAAACAAGTTTGTTTTCTAACTCAAAAGCGAGGAAGCTCTACCCCCCTTAAAAAGGGGTACGCCCCGTACCCTATACAGACAATCTAGTCGGTAAACAACGAAGGGTACTTCGATCTCATCTTATCCTCTAATTCCCACGTGGCCTCTTCGACATCCTGGTTAGACCAGAGAACCTTCACCAGTCGCACTGACTTATGGCGAGTGTCTCTAGTCTTACTATCCAAGATTCTCTGAGGAACCTCCACTGATCTCATATTTGGTTCTAATGTCAATCTCTCAGGCTCTAACACATTGGAGGGGTGGTGCATGTATTTCTTTAGCTGCGAAACATGGAAAACATCATGCACTTTACCCAGCTCAGCAGGCAGATTTAACCTGTAAGCAACCGGGCCCACCCGCTCTGAAATCTCTTAAGGACCAACAAATTTTGGGCTCAGCTTGCCCTTCTGCCCAAATCTAAATATACCCTTCATCGGTGATACCCGCAGAAATACCCGGTCGCCCATTGCGAACTCTGGGTCTCGTCGTCGAACATCAACATATGACTTATGCCTATCTTGAGCAGCTTTCATATTCTCCCTGATCTACTGAACTTCAGCCTTAACTTGTTCTAAATATTCTGATCCTATAATGACCGTCTCACTCGACTCATCCCAGCAGAGCAGTGTACGACATGGTCTACCATACAACGTTTGAAAATGCGCCATCTTGATCGAAGCATGATAATTATTGTTGTATTTGAACTCGATCAGATGCAACTTGTCAATCCAACTGCCCAGGAAGTCTAAGGCACATGCCCTCAGCATGTTGTAATACTCCGTATGTTTCGTTTTTCAGATTTTATAACATTTCGGTTTATGTATTGCTTATGTTGTGTGGTGCTTGTTTAGTTGATGGGACGTCGGAGTCATTGAATTAAAAGGAAGGGGCAAGGTGGACATTTCCCCTCTCTTGTAATTGGGTAAGTGAATAATTAAATAAGGAAAGACATTCCTTATTTTCTTTTCCCCGATCAAACGTCAGTTAACAAGGGTTCCCTCTCAACGACAGTTTTGGAGTTCTCCCCTCTTCTCCTTCTTGTATGCTTGGTGAATTCTGGTGTGACTCGTTGCCGCTTCTGTCGGATTTCTACGTCGATTTTCTGCTGCTGCTGTCCGGCTCACTCCTCTGCGTGTTCAGGTTGGTGAATTTGTGAATTCGGTAGTCGTTATGTTGCTGATTTGGAGGGTGCAGTTTTTCTGATTTTTGGGATGTTTGTTGGCTGAATTTTGTGTCGCTTGGTGCATCTCCTCTGCTGCGTTCCGTTCGTTGAGTTGCTGGTAACGTTTGGGCTGAATCAACGCTTCGAATTCATGTAAGTGGGGGATGGAATCGGGGTTGTTCACTCACCCTCGGGGACTGTTTTTGTTTCTGTTTTCATGTCTGATTCTGTGTGGTGATTGCGCGTTTTCTTCCCGTTTTGTGTTGTTAATTGAAGGGCTAAATCCCCGAGGTAACTGATATGCAATTCGGAACATTTGTGTGAGTTTGATGTTGGATTTGGTTGATTTTCTGCGCGTCTGTTCGTTCTGAATTCCGCCTCTGTTGCACCGTCCGAACTTCGGTCCAAAGGATGAAGTTCGGACAGTACTGTGGCGCGTTTTTATTTTTTGAAACTTTGCAGTGTCCGAACATCGGTCCGGACGTCAAAGTTCGGACACGATGCATTTTTGATTCTTCAGATTTCCGGCCTACGTCCGAACTTCCAGGTTTGGACGGAAGTTCGGACATGGCCTCGGTTTTGGCATAACTTCTTCGTTCTGACTCCGTTTTGAGCTCCGTTTGCGGGGTTGGATTCCCCTTTCTGTGTGCAAGCTTCCTATGCTATTTACATGCATTTTTATGCACATGAGATTTGTTTTATGAACATATGATTTTGGGACCTAGTTATGTTGCTTCTGAGCCTTGGATAGTCAGGTCGGGCTGTCCCGTAGCATGCTGCACAAGAATTCCTTCTGATTACACTCCTTAGGGTCTCCCTTAGGACGTCATTTGACCAACGGGTCTGTTAGCTGTCTCTACGGCTTCTGTTGTGGGATCTTCGGATCCATAGGACGTTATGTGAGTCCTTCTGTTGTGTTAGCATATATCTAGTGTCCCACTCTTCTGTCTCTGTTTCTGAAGGTCAGAGCTTGTTTTGATGTGGCCTTCTGGTTTGGTTTCATTTCTGTTTTGATCTCACTTTATCTATTTGTGAATGGCTTGTGATCCTCTCTGTTTATAAATTATTCTTCCGCTTTTGTTTTGATTGGGCTTCCTTGAGGAAGTCTTCTGCTTGCTGGGCTGTTTAACTCACCCCTTTCTTATGTTACAGATTGAGTTCGTGGGATCTTCTCTTCTTGTCCCCTTCTGGAGCTTCGTTTACTTTATGTTTCTTTAGACTTTGTTTGCTTTGCGCGTTGGACGCTTTAGAGCTTCTGTGTACCCTTCGGGCCTTTCGTTGTATTTGATTTGTAAGTATTTGGATCTTGTAAACTCTTCCGGTATTTATACAAGTTCGTTATTTGGTTTTGGGGTCTGTTTTGCTCTGGAGCCTTGCGACGTTAGGTAGTAGACTCGCGGCGTGTAACGGCCCTAACTCCTAGGCCAGTTTTGGGGTCGTTACATTTAGTGGTATCAGAGCCAGGTTGCTCGTTTTTTTGGGTTTTTGTGGGGTTTGTCTGCATGCGTGGGTGTCTGAAAGGTCTGTTGTATGATGCTTGATGGTTTCTGATTAATCTTGGTGTTTGTATCTTCAATATGCCTCCCCGACGTTCAGGACGAGGTGCAGTTGCAGGTGATGCACCCCAGGGGGACATTGCAGAGATTGTGCAGCAGGTGGTGACCCAGGTGTTGTAGACCGTAGGGGCCACTCCTGGCCAGGCGACAGGAGCCGGTAACGTGGGGGGCAGCAATGTGAAGGCGCTTCAGGAGTTCCTGAAGCTGAAGCCGCCTTCTTTCGATGCTAGTGGTGATCCACAGGAGGCGAGCCACTGGATTTCTGCCATAGAGGATTTCCTGAGGGTCATGGGATGTGAGGAGGACCAGAAGGTTGGATTCGCCACCTTCATGTTCCAGTCTGAGGCGAAGGAGTGGTGGAAGTCGGTTGAAGGGAAGTGCCCCCACCCATGGACCTGGGAGCAGTTTAGGGGCTGCTTCAATCAGCAGTTCTATCCCGATGTCTTCAGGGATCAGAAGATAGTTGAGTATAGGAGGCTTCGTTAGACAAAGGAGATGTTTGTGGATGATTATGTGCGAAAGTTCATTTCTCTCTCAAAGTTTGTGCTAGAGCCGGATGATAACCGGAAGGCGAGGAAGTTTAAGGCTGGTATGAGGGGTGACATTCGAGCGGCGGTGGCGCCCTTTCGCCACAAGACATTCAGAGACATGGCGGATGTGGCCTTGGTAGTGGAGTCTGAGCTGCAGGTTAGGCAGCGTTATGAGAAGAAGGACCAGAGGCCCGATAAGGGCAAGGAGCAGAAGAGGAAGGCCCATGTGGAGGAGCCTGTGAGGCGGGACCAGAGTTCTTCCTAGAAGAAGTTTAGAGGAGACCGGGGATCTTGGTCATCTGCATCGCTTGTTGTGGCGAAGTGTGCTGAGTGTGATCGTTTCCACCCTGGGCGTGAGTGCTACAGGAAGTCCGGGGCGTGCTTCAAGTGTGGTTCACTGGATCACCGCATTGCCCAGTGTCCACAGGCTAGAGGTGGAGGTGGCAGTGGAGGTTCTGAGGGCCGAGGTGCTGGTTAAGGGTCCGGGCAGAAGGCTGATCAGAAGAAGCCTAAGACCCAGGCACGGGTGTATGCGCTAGCTGGTGAGCGAGACCATGGCTCAGACAGAGTAGTGTCAGGTATTCTCCAGATCTCTTCTCAGCCAGTATTCTGTTTGTTTGATTCAGGAGCTACCCACTCCTTTGTGTCTGCTGATTTAGTGGGTAGTCTCGGGTTGTGTACTGTGCCATGTGATGTTGATTTGTGCATTTCTAGCCCGTTGAGTGGTGTGCCTGCATGTGTGCTTGACTCTGTGTGTAAGTCTGTTCCGGTAGTGGTCATGGATAGGATCTTGCCTGCGGATTTGATCCCTATGCGTATGTCTTGCTTCGATGTGATTTTGGGTATGGACTGGCTAGCAGAGCACCATGCCCATATAGATTGTGCTGCTAGGAGGGTTGTGTTTGATAGACCGGGTGAGACCCGTTTTGCTTTTGTGGGGAACTCCATTCCTTGTGCTCCTATGTTGGTGTCTGCTATGTAGGCAGTCCGTTCTTTGAGGAAGGGCTGCCAGGGTTTTCTCTGCTTTGTACCTGAGGTTAGAGAGGGATCCCGGTTGGAGGATATCTTCATTGTGTGTGAGTTTCCTGAGGTGTTCCAGGACGATGTGCTAGGGCTGCCACCTGATCGTGAGGTGGAGTTTTCTATTGAGTTGGCGCCAGGGACTCAACCTATTTCAAAGGCCCCTTATCGTATGAGCCCGACGGAGCTTAAGGAGCTGAAGGTGCAGTTGTAGGAACTTCTGGATAAGGGCTTCATACGCCCTAGTGTGTCTTCATGGGGAGTACCAGTGTTGTTTGTGAAGAAGAAGAACGGCTCCTTCAGATTGTGTATTGACTATAGGGAATTAAATAATGTTACCATTAAGAACCGGTACCCTCTTCCCCGTATTGATGACCTCTTCGACCAGTTAGCGGGAGCGGCAGTCTTCTCGAAGATCAACTTGCATTCTGGATATCATCAGCTGAAGATTAAGGCCGAGGATGTTCCTAAGTCTGCTTTTAGGACCCGATATGGGCATTATGAGTTCTTGGTTATGCCTTTTGGTTTGACCAATGCCCCGTCGTTCTTTATGGATATGATGAACAAAGTTTTCAAACCTTTCTTGGATTCTTTCATAGTTGTTTTTATCGACGATATCTTGGTGTATTCCAAGTGTGCTGAGGAGCATGAGGAGCATCTGAGGATGGTTCTGCAGACGCTGAAGGAGAAGGAATTGTATGCCAAGTTGAAGAAGTGTGAGTTCTGGTTGGATAGAGTTGTGTTCCTTGGCCACGTGGTTTCGAAGGATGGCATATTAGTGGACCCAGAGAAGATTAAGGCGGTTATGAAGTGGGCGAAGCCCACTAGTGTTTCTGAGGTGCGCAGTTTTCTAGGATTGGCTGGGTATAACAGGAAGTTCGTGGAGGGCTTCTCTATGATCGTATCCCCCTTGAATCGTCTTCTTAGGAAGGATGTCAAGTTTGATTGGAGCGAGGTGTGTCAGGAGAGTTTCCTGGAGCTGAAGGAGAGGTTGACTTCGGCTGCGATTTTGACGTTGCCTTTTGGGACAGATGGTTTGAGGTGTTCTGTGACGCTTCCCATAGAGGGTTGGGTTGTGTTCTGATGCAGCAGGGGAAGGTGGTAGCATATGGTTCACGTCAGTTGAAGCCGTACGAGAAGAATTAACCTACCCATGATTTGGAGCTAGCTGTTGTGGTCTTCGCCTTGAAGATCTGGCGGCACTATTTGTATGGGGTGACGTGTAAGGTTTACACGGATCACAAGAGTCTCAAAAATCTATTCACGCAGAAGGAATTGAATTTGAGACAGCGGCGTTGGTTGGAGCTTCTGCACGATTACAACCTGGAGATCCTCTACCATCCAGGTAGAGCGAATGTTGTAGCTGACACGTTGAGTTGTAGGGGTACTCCTGGGCTTGTTTGTTCTTTGTCAGGGGTTTAGAGGTCTGCTATTGAGCTTCTGCGCATGGGGATTTGGGTTGTCAGGTCCGACAGTGCTGGGATGATTGCTTCTATTCAGGTCTAGTCTACTTTGATTGAGCGGATTAGAGATAGGCAGAAAGCTGATGCTGAGTTGTGTAAGATCCGGGAGAAGTTGTCAGGTGATCAGGAGTCAGAGTTTTCTGTGTCCAGCGACGACTGTCTACGCTTTAGAGGCAGAGTCTGTGTGCCTAGTGGAGGCGATCTTAGGCGAGAGATTATGCAGGAGGCTCATGGAGTTCCTTATTCTGTGCACCCAGGAGGGGTGAAGATGTACCGGGACCTCAGGGAATCCTTTTGGTGGGCGAATATGAAGAGAGAGATCTCTGATTTTGTGGCTCGTTGCCAAACCTGTCAGCAGGTGAAGGCTGAGCATCAGCGGCCTGCGGGTCTTCTACAGCCTCTTCCCGTTCCTGAGTGGAAGTGGGAGAGCGTCGGTATGGACTTTATTGTGGGGCTTCCTAGGACATCCTCTGGGTACGATGCGCTGTGGGTGATTGTGGATCGGTTGACGAAGTCAGCCCATTTCTTTCCTGTGAGGAAGACTTTCAGCCTTGAGCGCCTGGCTCGGTTGTATGTAGATGAGATTGTGAGGCTGCATGGTGTGCCAGCGACGATCATTTCGGACAGGGATCCGAGATTTGTATCTCGCTTCTCGCGTAGCCTGCATAAGGCTTTAGGGACGAATCTGGCTTTCAGTTCGGCATATCACCCTCAGACCGATGGACAGACGGAGAGGACGAATCAGGTTTTGGAGGACATGTTGAGGGCTTGTGTGCTTGACTTCGGAGGTAGCTGGGATCAGCATGTAACTTTGATTGAATTCGCCTAAAATAATAGTTTTCAATCGAGTATTGGGATGGCCCCATTTGAGGCGCTGTATGGTAGGCGCCATAGATCCCCCATTTGTTGGGATGATCTACGAAAGAGGGCGATTGTGGGTCCTGAGTTGGTGCAGGGAGCTGTGGACAAGGTCAAGACTATCAGGGAGCGTTTGTTGGTTGCCCAGAGCCGGTAGAAGAGTTATGCAGATTAGAGGCACCGTCCGCTTGAGTTTCAGGTTGGGGACCATGTGTATCTGAAGATTTCTCCAGTTTGTGGGGTTGTTCATTTTGGTAAGCGAGGCAAGCTGAGTCCTCGGTTCGTGGGCCCTTTTGAGGTGCTTGAAAAGGTTGGGCCGGTGGCTTACAGATTGGCATTACCACCAGCTCTAGCAGGGGTGCATGATGTGTTCCATGTGTCGATGCTCAGGAAGTATCTGCACGATCCTTCGCATGTGATTGACTATGGGCAGCTTCGACTCCGAGATGACTTCACATATGAGGCAGTTCCAGTTCGTATTTTAGCTCGTGATGTTCACCGACTGCGTTGCAAGACACTGCCTATGGTCAAGGTGCAGTGGTCGAGGAGTCTGAGCGCGAGGCGACGTGGAACTAGAGGAAGAGCTGCGTGCCAAGTTTCCTTCCCTTTTTGAGCGGTGAGGTATGTCGAATTTCGAGGACGAAATTCATTTTAAGGGGGGAGTGATGTAATACTCCGTATGTTTCGTTTTTCAGATTTTATAACATTTCGGTTTATGTATTGCTTATGTTGTGTGGTGCTTGTTTAGTTGATGGGACGTCGGAGTCATTGAATTAAAAGGAAGGGGCAAGGTGGACATTTCCCCTCTCTTGTAATTGGTAAGTGAATAATTAAATAGGAAAGACATTCCTTATTTTCTTTTCCCCGATCAAACGTCAGTTAACAAGGGTTCCCTCTCAACGACAGTTTTGGAGTTCTCCCCTCTTCTCCTTCTTGTATGCTTGGTGAATTCTGGTGTGAATCGTTGCCGCTTCTGTTGGATTTCTGCGTCGATTTTCTGCTGCTGCTGTTCGGCTCACTCCTCTGCGTGTTCAGGTTGGTGAATTTGTGAATTCGGTAGTCGTTATGTTGCTGATTTGGAGGGTGCAGTTTTTCTGATTTTTGGGCTGTTTGTTGGCTGAATTTAGTGTCGTTTGGTGCATCTCCTCTGCTGCGTTCCGTTCGTTGAGTTGCTGGTAACGTTTGGGCTGAATCAACGCTTCGAATTCATGTAAGTGGGGGATGGAATCGGGGTTGTTCGCTCACCCTCGGGGACTGTTTTTGTTTCTGTTTTCATGTCTGATTCTGTGTGGTGATTGCGCGTTTTCTTCTCGTTTTGTGTTGTTAATTGAAGGGCTAAATCCCCGGGGGAACTGATTTGCAATTCAGAACATTTGTGTGAGTTTGGTGTTGGATTTGGTTGATTTTCTGCGCATCTGTTCGTTCTGAATTTCGCCTCTGTTGCGCCGTCCGAACTTCGGTCCGAAGGATGAAGTTCGGACAGTACTGCGGCGCGTTTTTATTTTTCGAAACTTCGCAGTGTCTGAACATCGGTCCGGACGTCAAAGTTCACATGATGATTTTTGATTCTTCGGATTTCTGCCTATGTCCGAACTTCCAGGTTCGGACGGAAGTTCGGGCATGGCCTCTGTTTTGGCATAACTTCTCCGTTTTGACTCCGTTTTGAGCTCCGTTTGCGGGGTTGGATTCCCCTTTCTGTGTACAAGCTTCCTATGCTGTTTACATGCATTTTTATGCACATGAGATTTGTTTTATGAACATATGATTTTGGGACCTAGTTATGTTGCTTCTGAGCCTTGGATAGTCGGGTCGGGCTGTCCCATAATATGCTGCGCAAGAATTCCTTCTGATTACACTCCTTAGGGTCTCCCTTAGGACGTCATTTGACCGACGGGTCTGTTAGCTGTCTCTACGGCTTCTGTTGTGGGATCTTCGGATCCATAGGACGTTATGTGAGTCCTTCTGTTGTGTTAGCATATATCTAGTGTCCCACTCTTCTGTCTCTGTTTCTGAAGGTCTGAGCTCGTTTTGATGTGGCCTTCTAGTTTGGTTTCATGTTCTGTTTTGATCTCACTTTATCTATTTGTGAATGGCTTGTGATCCTCTCTGTTTATAAATTATTCTTCCGCTTCTGTTTTGAGTGGGCTTCCTTGAGGAAGTCTTCTGCTTGCTGGGCTGTTTAGCTCACCCCTTTACTTATGTTGCAGATTGAGCTCGTGGGATCTTCTCTTCTTGTGCCCTTCTGGAGCTTCTGTTTACTTTATGTTTCTTTAGACTTTGTTTGCTTTGCGCGCTGGACGCTTTAGAGCTTCTGTGTAGCCTTCGGGCCATTCGTTGTATTTGATTTGTAAGTATTTGGATCTTGTAAACTCTTCCGGTATTTATACAAGTTCGTTATTTGGTTTTGGGGTCTGTTTTGCTCTGGAGCCTTGCGACGTTAGGTAGTAGACTCGCGGCGTGTAACGGCCCTAACTCATAGGCCGGTTTTGGGGTCGTTACACATGTCCTCGAGAGTCTGAATTGTACGCTCAGTCTGACCATCTGCCTGAGGATGGAACGCGGTACTCAACTTCAATTCTGTACCCAACGCTTCTCTCGTAGCCTTCCAGTACCTCGAAAGGAACCTGGTATCTCTATCTGACACTATGGTCTTCGGTATCCCGTGGTGCCTCATAATTTCCTTCTCAAATAACTCAGCTAATTTTGTTACCTTCCAAGTATCCTTCATCGGTATGAATCGGGCTACTTTGGTAAGGTGATCCACCACCACCCATATCATGTTCAGACCTCCCCTAGCAGGTGGGAGTCCGACTACAAAGTCCATGGAGATATCATGAAACTTCTACTCCCGGAACTGGCATCGACTGTACCATTCCGCCCGGTCGTCGGTGCTCGAATTTCACCTTCTGGCATGTGAGACACCTCAAGACGAACTCGGTAACATCTGTCTTCATCCCCGACCACCAGAAGTGTCTGTTCATGTCTTTATACATCTTAGAGGCTCCCGGATGGATGGAAACTGAAGAACAGTGTGACTCTCTAAGTATGCGCTCTTTCAGATCTGTGCTGCTGCGCGGGATGCATAACCGGCCCTTAAGTATGATCAGATCATCATCATGAAGTCTGAAGTCATATTTCTGACTCTCAAAGGTTCCATCTGTCAGCTTCTGTCTGACCTCCCTCATATACTCATCTGTCCTCTGAGCCTCGCACCTCATCAACCAAGCTGGAGAAAGAAACTAGCGAATGGAGTAAGTGTGCTCGACGACTCAGGGCGTCAGCTACAACACTTGCCTTCCCTTCTTTGTACTGGAGGTCAATATCATAGTCCTTCAAAAATTCTAACCATCTCCTCTGTCAAAGATTCAACTCCTTCTAAGTGAATATATATTTTAAACTCTTATGATCGGTGTAGATCATCGCACTAACCCCGTATAAGTAGTGGCACCATATCTTCAAAGCGAAGACTACAGCTCCCAGCTCTAAGTCATGCGTGGGGTAGTTCTCCTCATGTTTCTTCAACTGGCGGGAGGCATATGCCACCACCTTGCCGTGTTGCATGAGCACGCAACCCAGCCCTCTGCCGGATGCGTCACAGTAAACCTCAAAGCCCTCCGTACCGTCTGGAATAGTCAGAACCGGTGCAGTGGTCAGTGAGTCCATCAAACTCTGAAACGAACTCTCACAATCATCCGTCCAAACGAACGGTGCATCTTTCTTCATCAGACTGGTCATCGGCTTCGCGACCTTGCTGAAATCCTTGACAAACCTCCGATAGTAACCCGTCAAACTAAGAAAGCTCCTAATGTCGGTAACTGTCTTCGGTCTCGGCCAGGTGCGTACAGCATCCATCTTAGCTGGATCTACAGAGATCCCAGCATCTGAGATGACATGACCCAGGAAAGAGACCTGGTCAAGCCAAAACTCACACTTGGAGAACTTAGCGTAAAGCTGGTTCTCCCTCAGTATCTCTAATACTCTCCTCAGATGTTCCTCATGCTCAGCTCTCGACTTTGAATATATCAGAATGTCGTCGATGAATACCACAACTGACTTGTCCAGCTGCTCCCAGAACAAGTGGTTCATCAGATCCATAAACTTCGCTGGTGCGTTCGACAAACCGAAAAGCATCTCTGTGAATTCGTAGTGGCCGTATCGTGTCCGGAATGCCGTCTTCTCAATGTCTCCCTCCTTAATGGCTATCTGATGATACCCCGATCTGAGATCAATCTTGGAAAACACGGATGCCCCCTTCAGCTGATCGAACAGATCATCAATGCGGGGTAGTGGATACCTATTCTTCACAGTCACTGCATTCAACTCTCTATAGTCGATGCAGTGGTAGAGTCTACCATCCTTCTTCTTCACAAAGAGGATTGGCGCTCCCCATGGTGATACACTTGGTCTTATAAATCCTTTGTCTAACAAATCCTTCAACTGCTCTTTTAACTCATTCATTTCCGTCGGAGCCATGCGGTATGGTGCCTTGGCTATCGGTCCGGTTCCTGGTAGCAGCTCAATGGTGAAATCTACCTCTTGAGTGGGTGGCATGCCGGGCAGTTCCCGTGGAAAGAGGTCGGGGTACTCCGACACTACCGGTAAGTCAGGGTTGAACTCGGGGTCTCTCTCTATGTCCTGAACATAGCAGAGGTACACTTCTTCCTTCCTCCTTAACTCTTTATACATCGCCATTGCGGAGATGATCTTGGTCGAAGGCTCTCTAGGCCTCTGGCGGTATGATATGGTTACCCGAGACGGACTCCTGAGCAGCAGTCGGTGCTCGGCGCAGACGATACGACCCTTGTGCCGCTCCAACCAGTTCATCCTGAAGATAACATCAAATCCCAACTCCCTGAACTCAACAAAAGTGACTGGAAAGTCTTCGCCCTTAATTCTGATGGTGGCTCCTCGGTAGTAGTGAGTGCAACGAACCTTCTCCTTAGACGGGAGCGTAAGCGTGAAGTCGGGTAGCTCATCAGCATCTAGCCCCAACCTTCTCGCAAATGGTGCCGAGATAAAGGTATGCGAGGCCCCTGAGTCGAAGAGAACTGATGCCTCAATCCCATTAATCGCAAAGGTGCCGGTGAGGATAGTACCGCTTGCGTCGGCCTGTGCCTCTATGAGAATGCTTAGTGCACCTTCCGTACTGAGTCCATAACCTAATTGTATTCACAAACTTTCATGAGTAATGATGGTATAACAGGAGTCATAACAATTAATATGAACAACACTGTTATTTTATTAACAACCATCCTTTTTACATCATGTGCTTCCTTCTTACATTTCCTTCCTTATCTTATACTAAAACATTACATGACTAATATTGTCTAAAGGTTTGGTTTAACCGTCCTGGTCTCATATGCGTCGCATTAAACACTGCTGACGGTGCTATATTCAGCTTGATTATCTTAATCCCATGGTATAACATTCTTGATTCTCCTCCCATAACTAATACATCTCCCGACTTAAGTATTAACTTATCAGCACGGTCCGCACGCTTCTGCTCGCCGTACAAAAATTCAGCGTCGTCTCCAATGGACCAAGACACTACGGGTATCCCTCTCTCGAGAGTCTCCGCTGTCTCGTCCTTATCCTGATGTAATCCGAGTCGCCCGTCTTTCTCGTAGCAGTTAACAATGCAAAGGTCCGCTTGTATGTTTGGGACGGGTCAGCTTCCAACTGCTGAGCGATCTCCACGATTTGTGTAATAACCGGATGAGACTCTTCGGGTATTCCCGGTGGTGAGACTCCATCTTGTGCTCTGGTGGTTTGGTACGTCCTGGCATACGGATTCCAATCCTTGCCTAAGCTCATCATCTTTAACTTCATCCTTGCTCCCCCTGGGTACTCCGGTGTATAAAAACCTCCCGGTCCCACTCCTAACTGACTGCATCTCCTGATGATGGCTATTTGTGCTTCGGGTGTCAGGTACACCCTTAATAAAATCATACCTGGGCGGATAACCTGACATTGTTCGGTTGGAAAGTCTCAGGTCTCGATGTCGGTGTCTTCCGGGTTAGGTGTTGAAGGTATGGGATAGCAAATGTTGAAGTTTCCTAAGGTGGTAATAGGTTATGTCTTACTTAAGCTCTAATCTCATCTTATTCTCACTTAACTCAATCATTCACCAAGCATGCATGAAATGCGGTAAGCAGGCAATTTTATTACTAAATGGTTTATAGTGGTACCTGGCCTCGATGAGGGTTCAGCCTCATTGTCCCGTTCCACCATGTGTAGTGTGGGTCTCGACTTCCGGACTACTCATGGGTTCTTGTTTGCCGTAGGCTATGCCGCCTTCTGACCATCAGATCCAGCACCCTGATTGGTCCTGTCGTTGCCCTTCATCTCGGGCCTATAGGCTCTGCTCTCCGGGATCCGGAAGCATTCGTATGCTCGGTGCCCGTATACCCCACAATAGTTGCACTCAACCTTGTTCCCCTTACAGTTGAGCCTGGGGTGGTCCTTGTGACACCACTGACAGATGTAGCGTCTTTGGTAGCCACCACCAGCTCCCTTCCCAGTCTCAGATCCTGATCATTCTCAATATTAGTACTTATTTATTTAACGGTTGGCAAATGTTTCTTATCTCACTCAATATTCATTTCCTTACCCTTTGGCGCCTTAGAGCGCAGGGGCTTTGCAGCAATAGCATAAGTCAACTTCAGTGGATCTACAGTAGCCTTCTCAGTCCCATCTTATTCTTCTGACCTTTCTGGGCCTGAGGCTGGTACTTCTGTTTCTTGTACCCACCTTGCCCTTGGTTCTCTGTGCTCTTCCCGGCACTCTTCCTCTTAGCATTGTCCTCATCCCTCAGCTGGACGGTTATCTCAAAATCTAAATCTTACTTATTTATTCCTATCTTAATTGTTCTCGTTACCTGCAAGGTAGTATAACTCGTCGGCCCCATGCCGTAGTGGAGTCGATGGCTAAGCCCGCCATAGAAGCGGTCCACCAGAATCTGGTATGAATATCCAAGTCCCGGCAGAAGACGAAGCAAGGCGGTGAACTCTGAGTAATACTCGTCCACCGTCATCTTGTCCGTCTGCTTAAGCGCATCCAACTACAAGCGCTTCTTCGTCTGGACATGGGCGGGATAGTACTTGGCTCGTAGTAGGGCGGTGTACTGCTCCCAGCTGAACTTTGGATTTGCCACATGCTCGGCCCTCACCAGCTTCCACCAATCGCCTGCTGCCCCTTTCAGACAGAATGCAGCCAGACGCACCTTGATCCTAGCAGGGACATCAAGGGTCTCGAAGGCGGTCTCCAGCTCGGAGATGTACGCCCCAAGCTTGGCAGGATCAGTCTCCCCCTTAAAGTGTGCGGGTCGAAGGTCAGCCAGACTCTTCACCCAGTGTGGTTCCCCGGGCTGTGGCGGTGGTGCACCCACACCAGGATGATAGCCCATGTGCCCTAGTGCGGCAGCCACGATCTCTGTGATCGTCTGCCCTCCCGGTATCTCTAAGGCCTCGTCGCCTCGGCCACGGCCTCAGCCTCCTCTAGGATGTCCTGCCATCTAAACCATCACAACTCACATTAGATTCGTATTCACCACTGTTTCGGTTCACGAATTTATAACGTCCGTAGACGGTAAAGACGATCCACTCTTAATAGTGGTCATCTGACTCTACTCACTCTAACAACTCACACCCTTAACCTATAACTTATGTCTTAACTCATATCCTAACTCGGTGGTTACCTATGTCCGGTATTTCTTACGCTCTGATACCACTTTTTGTAACACCCCATCCTAAGCCAATCGTGGTTATCGCAAACTTAACAACGTAAGTATAACATCGCAGCGGAAATAAGCCAACACCAGGACCTTGCTACGGTCTGAACAACAGGAAATACCGATCCTTAACATTTACAATCAGTAATCCAAAATATACATACCCCTCGAGTTTATAAGTATCTCAACAAACCACATAATTCTTCACAAGATATATATTAACAGATGGGCGCACAGGCGCAACCCGTACTCAAAAATAACCCAGCCTAAGTCTAACCACCCTTACTCTCAACGTGACTTTTCATGGGACGCTTACCTGCAAAATAAAAACAGCCCCCAAAGGGGGTCAGCAAGAATGCTGGTACGATTCTCTCATGGCCCCCAAGCTAACGGGGCTACGACGAGTAATTGTCGATAGCATGGAGATTGATTAGATACAATCATAATATGAAGTGTAATAAAACAACAATCCACAAATGAACAAGCATAGTTCACACACAATGAACGACTAAAAGCGTTCTCTTAACAAGTGAGTTAGTCAGTAAACTCCTCAAGTTCCAATTCCATTTATCTTCAGTTCAACCTAACTTGCCTCAGTCTTATCCTTATCTTAATCTCAGCATACAAACCGTTCTTTAAATAGAAATTGTTGTACCTTATCTCAATGTTTATTTGGTCGGTTCAAAAGTAACCCTAGCCAATGAGTTATTAACTCCATTGGTTGAATAAACAACTTATCTTAAAATTTAGGATATAGGTGATCCAACCGCACCATCTTAATGCCTCCTACCTTAGACTGAAATCCAATGTAGCTGAGCCGACATTCGACCCTAGGCAACAAGTCCGAAGACAAGTCCTTAAGCGGAAGTCGGATCTGATTCTGATACCGACCCCCTTTCCTTAACATGCATGACCGGAGTCAATCCCGGATTCCTCACTCCCCCCTTAAGTTCTAGTTAGTGAAAATATTATAACCAAGTGTTAGTTAAACCTTCTCGGGTATTAACCAACTAACAAACAATATAATTCCTCACCTCACTCCAATTTGTACTAAACTTTGTTAGTAACCAACCCCAAGTCTCATGTGTTAGTGTAAATCAACACACACACATAAAGCACAATATAACCGGTTGCATGCTTTATCTTGTTTAGTCGGCACACATAAACAAATAGCACACAAGCTGAGGGACACCTCGTTAGCAAGCAGGTCACAAAAAACTGTGCCGTTCACCGTCGGTTGCCCCGGTCGTTTAATTCTCTTCCGATTCCGAACTTTCAAATCCTAAAATATTCATCCAACTTAGATTATTAATTACTTATACACTACTTAACTACATAACTTACTTAACCCTTAATGATCCCCACTTAACACCTCTTAAGTTCTTACAACTTAATCTTACAAACTTAACCTTAACATTTAAAGCTTTAACTTAACTTAATCCCTTAGGTCCTTATCTTCCTAATCATCATTACCCTCTTAATGGCATACCCTAATACCAATTAACATCTTTAGAATTTAAAGTTTTTTTTACAAGCTTTGGGTCGACCAACCTTACCCAAGGTCGGTCCATTCCAGTGACATCCGGGTTTGAAAATTTACACTACGACCGACCTTGCTAAGTCCGGTCCCAAGGTCGGTCCATTCCAGAACACATTACCGTTTGAAAATTCTACCCCGACCGACCTTGCAAGCTCGGTCCACAAGGTCGGTCCATTCCAGAGACTTATTCCGTATACAAAATTCAGGCCTGACCGACCTTGCAAGTCGGTCCCCAAGGTTGGTCCATTCCAGAGAGCTTTCTGGCTGGGTAAACTGGGCTAGACCGACCTTGCAAGTCCAGCCCCCAAGGTCGGTCTGCTCCAGACCCTTGTTTAAAAATGTACATTTTGACTCCAAACTTCACCTTACATATCCTAGTATGTTCTAACCTCATTTGGGCACTTCAACAACACCTTAAGCCATCCACTAAACCCCTTAAATCACTCACCAAAATCCACTTTAGCCATTACACCTATTCTTGTAAAAATGCTAACACTTGTAATGTTTTTCACCAGGTTTCTAAGTGGTGTTTCATACCTATCATAAGCACTATGCCAAAATGTTTTCCCACCACCATAACATCATCTACCAAGCATCTTTTCTCACCAAAACACCTTTTACACAACTACTTAAAATTCCATTCCACAAGTTCTTACAAAGTCCTTTACAAGACATTACTTTCTCCTTGTTTACCAACATTGCATAAGCCCTAGACACAACTCCTCCATGACTTTAGCATATCCCAAAACACTCATTTGATTTCTAAAACCTCTAAGATAATGCCTAAGTCCTTTTAGCACTCAAGAATAACTTATTACATTCTTCTTTCACCAAAACAACTCCTAAGGTTTCATAGTACTTCCTTAGTCATAAAATCTCCTTAGAACACCTCAAACATCAAGTTTCTCCTCAAATTTTGACATGGGTTTCCTAGTATATTGTTACACCTAAACACTTAGTTTTTCACCATCAAACAACTACGAACACTCAAATTCTCATTACACCACCTTAGCACACAATATACACCCGAACTACACTACATCACAATATAGTGCATAAACTTAAATTGCTTGGCACTTAGGCCCTTAAATGCATAAATCTTAAACACTAAATTTCCTCAATATATATAGCCTTTGACCTGCAAATACATACGACAAGGCTCCCATTGCAATATAAATGTTCTTATAATTCACCTTAACATTGTTAAACTATCGCCTTTCTCATTTGCTCCTTAGTCACAAGTTCTCTAGTATAACCTTTTGTTTCTCCTAGGTTTTATAACCCTTACCTAATGTAAACTCTAAACTAAGCTTATCACATATCTAAATGCCATCCCTTAATGCACTAAAACACCTTAAGGTAAGCAATTTACCTTGTTCTTTTACAAGCTCCACAAACTTTCCTCCTTAGGTTTTTCCTTGGTCAATCTCGGTCACCAAATTATTTCTTCTTGCCAATGTTCTAATCAATATCCAATGACTCCAATGAGTGCTAAATAATACACTAACCTTAAGGAGTAAACCCTAGGTTAAAAATGTGTTTTAAGGTATTAAAATGAATATTTTACCTTGAAGTCTTAAGGTAAGCTTGGATATGAATCAAGAAGGACCTCCTCTAGCCCTTGGAGAAAAGGCAGCAAGCTAAGCTAGAACATGGCATAAAAATAAAGCCCCGTGAGTGTAATTTTCGGTAATGGAGAAAAGGTGGTGGAAACCTAGTCTTTCTTACATTTTCCTTACCTTAAGAGAGTGGAGAAGCTAATGGACTCCTCAAGCTTATATTTCCTCCTCTAATGGCGGTTTGCCTTGGCACCAAAATGAAGCTCTTGAAGTTTTGGAAAGATAGAAAGGAAGAGCTTGAGCTAACTAAGAGATATATGTGCTTGGTTTATATTTTGGAGCTAAAATGAGTAAGTTATGGTCAAAGGAAGATGGAGCTAGCATGGAGGCTGTTCTTTACATGAAGGAAGAAGAGAGGAGCAGCCAAAATCGGTGAGAAGAAGAAGAAATGAAGAAAGGAGGAGAGAGGTATGTATAAAAGAGATATTTTGTTTCTTAAAAAGTAAATAGTAACCTTGTACTTATCCCTCTTCCTTTTCTAATGTGACTATCTCAAGTGGTGACTCACTCCCTTAGAAAACAGGGCCACTTGTTAATTAAGGCTAGTTGTGGTCTTGTTTGACCAATTAATTACACTTAGTTGACTAAGACTAAACTAGGCACTATTTGGTTACTATTCACAAATTAGTGCACATATTTGTGAAATTTTTGATTTCCCATTGATTTAGACTTCCTAATGTGATACTAAGTAGTATAAAAGTTGATTAAGGAGTAATCATGGGCATTTAGCCACATAAAACCCCTTTCTAAGACAATTTTTCAAAAATGTGCTTTAAAAGTCCTTAAAGCACAAATTGTGTTTTAACTTGTTTTTGAGCTTGGTTTTTTTTGGTAATTGATTTAACATGTCCATTAGCATGTTACTAAAGTCTAAGAATGATATTTGGGTGTTACCCAAAGTTACTCCAAGCTTAGAGCACATTTTTGCTTAAATGGCTCTTATGTGTTTCCTTGTGTTTTCTTTGGTCTAAATTGTTTCCTAACGTTTCTAAGGCATTATTTAGCCTTCTTATACCTCAATTTATCATCTAAACACCATATCTAGGTTTGGGGTATTTCAGTTTGCAAAAATTTGAAGTGCAAAGCAAAGAGAGTGTACTCCCCAGAGTTCGCAGCGTGTTTAGACAGAACTCCCCCACACTTGAGTTCAGCTGTAGAATGACATAGTATGTTCCTGGAAAGAATATTCTATACAGCCAGAAGAACTCAAGTGAAATTAAAACTCACCATATTTATTTAAAAGTAAATTAAATAGATAAAGTGAAAACTGAATAAATGAAATACCCCTAAATTAATTTAGGGGATTTCTTTTATTAAACCTTTAATAATAATATTAAGTATTAAATTATTATATGGAATTATGAATATTAAATTAGTATAAGGAATTATGAATATTAAATTATTGTATAGAATTATGAGTATTAATATTATATGGAATTATGGAATTATGGAATTATTTTAGGGGATTCCTCCTATTTAACTCTAGAGAATACAATTAAATATTTAATTATTATATATTATTATATAGTATTATGAATTTAATAATAAGATTTATAAGTCGATAAATCTTGGGAAAATTTCTAAACACTCCGAGTATATTATAAAGATTTTAGAAAGAGTCGGTACATCGTTTTGAAACATAAAAGTCAAAATAAAATTATAGAAACCTTAAAGCTTATTAAGCCTTGCTAGGGTTGACTTTTTGAGAATGGCCAAACCATCCCATGAAACCTATACCAATAAATAGGTTATGGAAAACCATGAAGATCGATAAAAAGAACGTCAAAAACGGATCATCCTAGCCAAAGTTATGCTAGATTGAAGTTTAGAGTCAAAATTTTGAAATATGCCACGTGTCACACTGTCACGGGTCGCCCAACACTTAGCCGTTTTATCTCCTATATTTCCGGTAACAGAAACCAGTTTCTGCCCTAACTTGTGACCTTCATAACTTTCTCCTTAATCTCCTCTTTCCAACCATAACTCATACAACTTCTAACTCATCCTACATCGACGGGAATATTGATCCAAAGTTGCCACCTTGCGAATTCGTAACCCAGAATTCTGGTTTTCTCTGAAATCAGGTAAACTTCGTCTTGCCATAACTTCTTCGTTTCTCAGCCAAATTTCGTGTTCTTTAGCTCGTTTTGAAGAGCTCTAATCCCTATACAACTTTCATGTTGATGAACAAGGCTGATACGTAAAAGTTTGGAAGCGCTAGTCGTCTAAAGTTCCCTACTCGATCATGGTGGAATTCCTGCCCAGAATTTTCCGGAAACGAAGTGGTAAACTCAGATCTTTCGGGATGCATAACTTTCTCCCTAGTTCTTCGTTTTCAATTATTCTTCCACCAATGTTTAGAGTTACATGTCTACTTTAAAATGACGTAGGTTTCGTGGATTGAATCTTTCTCAGTTAGTGCGAGTTGGTCCGTGAAGTTGCCTACCTGAACAGCGCATAAAATACCAATTTTTCCAGAAAACGAATTCGATTTGCCTCGTTGGCGCATCTCTGGTACGATTCCGACCAAATTGAACCAATAATTCTATTATTTTTGTGTTCTTGTTCATACCCCTCTATCAATTTAACATATAACGCATTACATTGAGAGAATTTGGTGAAATTCAATTTGTAACCCATATGAACCCTATTCGAATTACCCAGATTCAAAATCCTTTATCTTTACAGTATAGCTAGTGAAATTGGTACCATTGTGACCGCAATTGAATTTCGAATCCAATGAAACAAGAATCAACGAATTTGGTTCTATGAGTTGAGAGAAATCATGGATTTAGTACCGGGTTTCGTTTGAAGGTTGAGGATGAACTCGAGTTTCAGTGGCCGTCCGATCCTGAATTATAAGGACGGACAGCCGAGATTAAAACAGAGGAGATTAAGTTGTTTTGAGTTTTATTAATTCCAGAATAATACCCTAACTTGTTAAATTTATTTAATGGCCTTCCCGAATGTGTTTTGACTTGAAATTTTAACCATAGATTCCTTATTAAGTCTAGTTTATTTTGATGTAAATTATTATGGTTTTGGAGTTTTTAAATGTAAGTTATGATTTTTGCAAGTTACGGGTTTTCTAGAATTATCTGGTTAATTTAAAAAGATACTTTTATGAAATAAAAATTTTATAATATGTGTAAAATGTTATAGTTACTATATACTTAATTTGGGAATTTTTGGACAAGAGGAAATAGGTTTAAAAATTGTATTTCTAAGGTTTTTCATAAGTTACCTTATAATATAAGGTTTTTAATGTAACCAAAAATTGAAGTATAGTTTATTAATAAACTTTATAGGTTTGGGAAAATACAATAAGACTAAACTAACATTTAATACAGAATGTTAATAATTATTTTTGGGTATAAACTTTTAAGTGAAGTTAATATACATATATATATATATACACACATATATATAAAAGGAATGAAATAGTAACTTACGTTAAATCAAGGAACTAAACTAATCTACATTTATATTAATTATATAATATGGTAGTTAATATACTTAATTGAAACTAAGGAAAATGCTTCATTTTATAAACCATATTTTGGATGTAGATATGTGTAAAAGTTAAATAAATATTTAAATGCAATAAAACTACATAAAGAATGTCTTGAATAAATCCTAGTATACATATATAAATAAATAAATAAAGACATAAAATACCTATAGCAAATAGAATATGAAGGAATTAATAAGTTAAACTAAACCTATACATAATACTATTAAAAGAATATTATATGAGGTAGTATTGAATTGTGGTCATGAAATTAAGCTTAAAGAGTTATCTTGGATTTCTAAGATTTATTAAACCATATTAAAATACATGTGTAATATTATTTGTCAAAGACCAGAATGTAAATCTATAATTTGGTTAGGTAATTAATAAGTTGGGACTTAGGAATATTGTAATTAGATTTTACACAATAGAACTTACTAATAATTAATAAATAAGTGTAATTTTACATCTAAATGTTCTTAATATAAAAATAATAAAATAAATAAAATACTTTTACATCTAAATGTGAGGTGGATTAGTAAGTCTAGATTTGATCATTTCTTAACATTATGGTATTGAAATATAAGTTAATGTTTTAGGAAAAATCATTAAAAGGATTATGGTATAAAACTATATTAAACTATGATCTGGAAATTTATCTAAATAATAATCCTTAAGTTTCTTGGCATTAGATCAGCCATATGAAATACATTTATAACATTTGTTACCAATACTTAGGATGTGAGTTTACAATTAAGTGAGGTGTTTAGTAGTTAGAATTTATATGAGGTTTATAAATAGGAATTTGGTCCTTAAAACCTTGAACCTTTTGTTAGATAAAACTAAGTTACATAAGATATTATATTGTTATACTTTACGGTAATGGGAAGTAATGATAGGTTATTTGAATATAAAATATGAGAATTTTCATAATAGATTATCTTATTAAATAATTAACAATTTCACTTACGAACCAGAATTTAATTCTTTGATAAATTCTACTCTATGTAGATATATTGTCCATCCTAAATATAATAAAGGAAATTAATTTATTAAGTTATCCTTTGAAACCTTAGGTTTTCTAAAACAATTTAAAACGTATTTAAGGCTTAAGTTTATTAAAGTTTAGTATAAAAGGATTATACATAGTCTATAGAGAGAATGTGTGTGAAAATAAAACATTTAGGAGATTAAAGGTAAGTAAGGATACATAAAAGGTTATATTTAAACACCTTATTATAGGTAATAATAAAGCAAATAATATACCTTGTGAATACTAAATGTAAGAGTTCGATAAATCTAAGTTAAGTATAATATAGTTATTCAAGATGAGAAGCTATTTAACATCCTATGACAAGATTATTAAATGGCTGCAAATAAAAGTCATTCTGAACCTAAAGATGAGATAATTGAGTTTAGCAGTTCAATTAAGTTATAATAAAATGCGTCTACAACACTATGATTCCAATATACAAGATGTATATCTTAATTAAGTTAAGGGAAAGACTTAATCATAATGGGTTATCTAGTAGATATTGTTTAAACACATAATCTTTACATTGTGAGATAATAGTATGGTATTCTGAGATGAGTCCATCATAGGTCATAATACTATGTTTATTCTAAAGAATAAAGGTATTGAGCTTAAGATTATTATTGAAATTTCTAGATTTAATTATATAATAAACACATTTATGATATAAAGGTCTCAAAAGTCTTGAATGTGAGAATTGTGGTTAAATATGAATAAAGTGGATAGGAGGGGGCAGTTAGCGGGTGTTAATAAAATACATTCCTTGATCCTACAACCTTGGGCTATACAACCTTCTAACTGATAAGTCAAAGGTTATACATAACATTTAAGCGAGGGCTTATAAGATAATTGAGATTTGGAAATAAGAGAGAGGAATTTATTTAAGTTTAACTTAGGGTACAGGTTATTGATAGTAAATTATCTTCAGTGTTCCTCAGAGAATTGTTGAATGTTTGCACGAGATTACTAGAACTGCTACAGCGTTGACCAGGTACGATTTCTCGTACTCCGTTAGTTTTGCTGATTGACTTATGGGATGTTTTCGAAAAATGCAAACTGAGTTTAAGAGGAATTTCTAAAAGGAAATGGCTGTGTGACTAACTCAGCTTGTGTGACTAACTGAGCCTTGAATGTGAAACTCACTTGGGTATTGGTTCCTTCTCTTGGTTATTCCATTGGACATTGACTGCTTAGGGTTTACGCTTCTGCACTCTGTAGGACTGAGTGTTTTGGTATTGCTCTAGGTAGTTGGTGATCTGGTGGGAATTTGGAAATGGTCAACTTTGGTAAATCTTCTTTTGACTCTGGATATCGTTTCATCCATGAGCTGGTTCTTGAGGTTTCGACGTGCGCACGTCTTCAATGGTAACAGCAGGGGGCTGTATATCCCTCGCCCATAGGGGCATTTATATTTGACAGTAGGGGGTTGTATATCCTCGTCCATACGGACATTAATATTTGACAGCAGGGGGCTGTATATCCCTCGTCCATACAGACATTTATATTAACAGTAAAGGGTTGTATATCCCTTGTCCTAAGAGGACGTTGTAGACAGTGAGGGGTTGTATATCCCCTGTCCTAAAAAGACGTACTTGGCGGTGGGGCCATCTCTCCCAGTTGAATTATTCCACTCTTGAGTTATTGGTTCTTGGATCTATCTTATCATTTCTAGTCCTTTGTGACTATCTGAGTTTCTACTCCTAACGGGAATTGGGCCTAACTAAGGCAATGGATGTTCACTAACACATGATGTGGTTTTGTTTCACTAACTTTACTTTTCTGTTATTTATCTCTATTCTTAATTTGTTATCTTGGTGTGAAGATTTGTGAAATGCTTTGTTCCTCTGAGTGGTTCAAGTGATTGCTTTCAAGCTAATATTTATTTAAGAGTTGTTTTATAAGTTTGTTTTGGAGATTAGTACCAGTTCCATTCCAGGGAACTGACTCGCCCCTCCCGGGGTGGGCTGCTTGGTTTCATCTTGCAGGTACAATTGATTTACAGGTGGCCACGAAGAGCATGAGTGATTGGGATGGGATTAGGTTTATGGAGAGTGAATGTATTTTATTATTGTTATGTTTATGTTAAGTTTTCTTGAAGTTCAGACCGTAACTTAGTTAATTGTAATGGTTGTAATTGGTGAGGTTGGTACCGGGTGTTTGGAGCCCGATGGTCTGTAGCACCTTTAGTTTATTTTCGGCTGTTGTTTTATTATTATAGGGGTGTTACAGAAAGTGGTATCAGAGCGTAGTTGCACTCTGAACCCGAGAAAACAGGCCGAGTGAAATACTTAGAATATAGGTGCACTTAAAACTGGGGAATTGGGGTAGAATTGGGAAGTGAGGATTCCAGTATGGCACAACTCCTAACCCTTCTTAGATTAGTGAATGATTCCTTTACACACTTTTCTTTTATGAATGTCTGTTGAGTGTGATGTGTTGTTATACCGTTATATATATAAGTTTGGAACGTCCTATATTAAGTACAATAAGATGTTGGTTGAGATAAATCATATATTAAGCTATTTTTACAAGCATACTTATGGAGAATACATGGCTAAGAATACAATTCCTTAAGAGCAAGTACACATGCTCCTAGTAATTTTAAAGAATACTTTTGGTTGAAAACAGTATACGAATAGAACTTTAAATAACTAAATTAGTATTGATATTATGTGAAAGTACTTCAACTCCTTTAAAGTTTGAAAATAAATCTCAGGAATTACTTGGTACGAATGTTGCCTAAATGTAATATTTGGATAAATCTTAAGTCTAGAAAATTATTAAGTTAACAAACACTAGTAGCATACACCCGAACCCATAAACCACACTAAAACTCTATGCTAACTTTACAAAGAAAACACCTAAACCTAATACCCTACGGGAAGTGCCTGGTGCGACGAACTCCTAGGCCGAAACTAGTGGGGGTGCACACCCACTTCTGGAAGTTTAGGGGCTAGACAAGCCTTGTCATCTAACCGTATATAATCTTCTACGCAGATGATGGATTGTATTGAACTTGAGGGGAAGTGGTGGTAAGACGTTACCATCATGAAATCTTGAGCTAGGCATATTTCATTACTAGCCACAATGAACAATTCAAAACTTATATATTAAGATCCAGTACTAAATTCATACATGTAAAGAGTTTACCGAGTTAAATCCTTGGTGGAAAATACTTACCTATGGAGTGAAAACACATGAGTAATAATAAACTAAATACTATTGAGCCTTAAATACTTGGAGTATTGAGCGTCTAGTGAAAAATTGAGAGTTACTTAAAGATTGGAAATTCTCATGTTTACTTGGAAGTTTAACATTATACATGTATAAAATTTTAGAAGCCACACTAACAGTGATATTTACCAAAAGCCACCATTATCTAAGAGAGTACTAAGATCTAATGATCAGAATAATACTTACATAGAACAAACCCTAAGAAAAATAGTTATCAAGAGTGAGTGAACTTCCACTAGACTAATTCATTTGACTTAAAATTTATAGGGAAAATTACAAGCCCCACCCATGACGTTTGGCGGAATTACACACTCCACCCACGTGGTTTCACAAATTACTTTCCCCACCCTTGTAGTTTCCCTCTTTTTACATCCAGCAACTTTTCTAATTTTTGTTCAACTCAAAAGATGCTTAAACGTTGTCCGAAATTGATGAAACTTTACATGGACGATGCTAAAGGGATATATTATGATCTTATGTCAAATCCGAAGTTTTTTAAACTTAAATGTGGTCCGTGGGACCCAATGAAACATGTGACATGTTCATTGGCTCCCACATGTCACATTTAAGCTTAAAAAACTTTAGATTTCTCACTGGACCAAAATATAACACTTTAACATCATCCATGTAAAGTTTCATCAATTTCGGACAACGTTTAAGCATCTTTTGAGTTGAACAAAAATTAGAAAAGTTGCTGGATGTAAAAAGAGGGAAACCACATGGGTGGGGAAAGTAATTTGTGAAACCACGTGGGTGGAGTGTGTAATTGCGCCAAACGTCATGGGTGGGGCTTGTAATTTTCCCAAATTTATATATAGAGTCCCTACTGTGAAAAATAAAGTTTAAGATAAAGAAATCTGATTTTGGAGCTACATTATAAGAACTTCCTGAAATTCTGCCTTGGGTGAAATTATGTATATATATAATAAGTAAATTTTATGAAGTAAACACTGAATAAATCGTCTAAAATACGATAGTTAATTATAAAAAAATTGAAACTTGAAAAGTCACAGAAATATTTATTTTATAGAGTTTTAGCATAGGGTTGACTAATAAACCCTTGAAGATGATTTTGGAAGATTATTGAGGATTATTAAATGATCTGAAATATTATTTTAAACTACTCAAATACGTTACACCTGATTTATAGCTTGTTAATATAATTGATATGATAAATGATCATATAATGGCTTATAATTCTTACCGGTCCTAACATGAAAGGATAAGGATCATAAAATAAAATTTTATAACAGTTAAGAAAATACAAATACAAAACAATCGAGAGATACAGATATATATATATATATCGATCGTAGATAAAATCAGCAGTGCAAAAAAATTTACAACAAAGCTGGTTAATAAGGTGTTGAATTCTTTGAATGTGTCGTTAGTAGCGGTACGAGGGCGTACCTTAGCTCTTTTAAGGGGGATATACTGGCATTCTCTTCCTTCGTCACCTCATCCAGATTATGCCATGTTGCCTTATTAGCAGAATGAGAGGTGTTTGTATGTGCTTGGTTTTTACATTATGATACAGTATGTGACTCTTGATTTTCATCATGCTATGTCTTGGTATATCTTGGTTCGTTTTGATTTTGAGTAATCTCAAGTGGAATATTGTTATGGAAATGGATGGAAATAAAGGATTGGATTGGTATGGAATTTCATTGGAATTATTATTGTCTCAGCACACCCGGAGCGGTGTGAGTGCCTATTAGTTGATTTTTAAACTTCGAGGCGAAGTTTCTTTTAAGGGGGATATACTGAAATACCCCTAAATTAATTTAGGGGATTTCTTTTATTAAACCTTTAATAATACTATTAAGTATTAAATTATTATATGGAATTATGAATATTAAATTAGTATAAGGAATTGTGAATATTAAATTATTGTATAGAATTATGAGTATTAATATTATATGGAATTATGGAATTATTTTAGGGGATTCCTCCTATTTAACTCTAGAGTATACAATTAAATATTTAATTATTATATATTATTATATAGTATTATGAATTTAATAATAAGATTTATAAGTCGATAAATCTTGGGAAAATTTCTAAACACTCTGAGTATATTATAAAGATTTTAGAAAGAGTTGGAACATCGTTTTGAAACATAAAAGTCAAAATAAAATTATAGAAACCTTAAAGCTTATTAAGCCTTGCTAGGGTTGACTTTTTGAGAATGGTCAAACCAGCCCATGAAACCTATACCAATAAATAGGTTATGGAAAACCATGAAAATCGATAAAAAGAACGTCAAAAACGGATCATCCTAGCCAAAGTTATGCTAGATTGAAGTTTAGAGTTAAAATTTTGAAATATGCCACATGTCACACTGTCACGGGTTGCCCAACACTTAGCCGTTTTATCTCCTATATTTCCGGTAACAGAAACCAGTTTTTGCCCTAACTTGTGACCTCCATAACTTTCTCTTCTTTTGGAATTTTTGAGTGTCGTCTTTTGCATTCTCTTCTCCTTAATCTCCTCTTTCGAACCACAACTCATACATCTTCTAACTCATCCTACATCGACGGGAATATTGATCCAAAGTTGCCACCTTGCGAATTCGTAACCCAGAATTCTGGTTTTCTCTGAAATCAGGTAAACTTCATCTTGCCATAACTTCTTCGTTTCTCAGCCAAATTTCGTGTTCTTTAGTTCGTTTTGAAGAGCTCTAATCCCTATACAACTTTTATGTTGATGACCAAGGCTGATTCGTAATAGTTTGGAAGTGCTAGTCGTCTAAAGTTCCCTACTCGATCACGGTGGAATTCCTGCCCAGAATTTTCCGGAAATGAAGTGGTAAACTCAGATCTTTCGGGATCCATAACTTTCTCCCTAGTTCTTCGTTTTCAATGATTCTTCCACCAATGTTTAGAGTTACATGTCTACTTTAAAATGACGTAGGTTTCGTGGATTGAATCCTTCTCAGTTAGTGCGAGTTGGTCTGTGAAGTTGCCAACCTGAACAGCGCATATAATACCAATTTTTCCAGAAAACGAATTCGATTTGCCTCGTTGGCGCATCTCTGGTACGATTCCGACCAAATTGAACCAATAATTCTATTAGTTTTTGTGTTCTTGTTCATACCCCTCTATCAATTTAACATATAACGTATTACATTGAGAGAATTTGGTGAAATTCAATTCGTAACCCATATGAACCCTATTCGAATTACCCAGATTCAAAATCCTTTATCTTTACAGTTGTAACACCCATATTACGTACTTAACCTTAAACGAAATCGCAGCGGAAAATAACTAAGCATTAACTAAACGATTCGGTGCTACAACGCCGTCAACCACCCACGTGGTTAACAAGGCAGAATAAGTACAAGCGTACCGGTCTGATGATCAGACTCCCGAGCATTAGGTACTAACATCCACTCATATATATACATAACCAACATACCGAGTATTTAATACAAACTGTCACTGAAACTGTACTCATGATCTCCACTGTCAACTGTAACACAAACAGTACCAAAATATAACGCCGCGGGAGCACAGGCGCATCCCGGGCCCAACATCTAAAATAATCAAAAGTACATCTGCAGCCTAGAATCTACAGCCACTCTGCTTCCTCGATCCTCATCCTGTAGTAAAAATATGGAGCCCCCGAGGGGGTCAGCAACCCTTGGCTGGTATGGTTAACGCGCAGCCCATCGGCTTCCGGGATACGCGCAACTAATTGTCATGATGACATGACATTCATTTTAACATATAACACATATATATGGCATAACAACATTATTGCATAGCACAACTTCACATACACAGTGGATTCTCTTTCCACGATAACAAACCAAGAAGGTTAAACAACATAAGAAGCCTAGAGAATGGTTCACTCTCATGTTAAGCTTGTTACACACACTCATTACCGTTCTGTTATTCGAACGAGTAACTTAAGTCACATATGGTTCGGATATTGTGACCCGAACACACCACACAAACACATGTTCCCACTAAACCGATCATAAGTCAGAATAGGTAAGCTTTGGAGGAAGCTAGCGGGAGATCGAACGCCAAATTAAGGAGAACAATCTTAACAACATAAGAGTCGAATCTGATTCAGATATCTACTCTTAAACTTACATGCATGACCGGACAACCGGATTCCTCACTTCCCAGTTAGCACTTGTTAGAAGTTCATCAGTGGAACTTAACAACAATTCACAAGAAGTGGTAAGTCATGTTAGACACACACAAGGGAAATGAGTCACATCATAACATCACAATAATATGAACAACTGTAAACTCATTACATGATTAAGTCTTATAACGTCATAAACACACATAAAAACAAACAACACACAAGCCGGTGTAAACCGGTAGGCAACAACTGCAAGAAAACCATACCTTGGTCCTTGCTTCGATTGATTTCCTCCGTAGCTCACTCCTATACATATTTAAGAATGTCGGTTAATTATTTACTTAACTTCAAATTTACTAAGTGTTTAACATGATTATATGACATGTTTTAATGCCCAAACTTATCCTTGATTACCTACATTATACCCCCTAGGGTTAACTACATTTGCCACATTCTTTACTGTTTTTTTTTTAAGTTTTGGTCTGTCCGACCCACCGTCCGACCCAACCAACTGGGTCGGACCCTTCCAGTAATTTTCGGGTTTGAAAAACTCTACTTGTCCGACCCATGTCCGACTCAACCTACTGGGTCGGACCACTCCAGAAACTTTACCGTCCTTTGAAACACACCCGTCCGACCCATGTCCGACCCAAGCCCTCTAGGTCGGACCGTTCCAGAACCATTTATTGGCGACTAACAGAGGCTGTCCGACCCAAACTTGGATCGGACCCCTGGGTCGGACGCCACCAGAACATGTCCAAAATTGTCAAATCTTCTCCAAACTTCTCCTAAAGCCTCCTAATGTTTTCCAACACCATTTGGCACACTTATTCTCTCATACAACATCCATAAAACTCATCTTCTTTCTCCTTATACACTTACTCATTTCTTACCAAAATTCCTAACACTTATAATGTTCTCTCCTTAGGTTTCTAAGTGGTGTTTCATACCTATGATAACCACTATGCCAATAATGTTTCCTCACCACTACTACATCACCTCCCAAGCATCTTTTCTTCCTAAACAACTCCTTGAACATCTTTACAAGTCTATAGTTTCTTCATGCAGTACATTACTTCTCCCTTATTCACCAACATAGCACAAGTCCTAAACACAATCTCACCATGATCTTGAAGTGTCCCAAAACATTCTTTTGCATTCTAAATCCTCTAGAACATTGCCTAAGCCCTTTTTACATCTTAGAACACCATAATGCATGTTCCTTTCACTAGTTGAACACTTAACCATTCTAAACATTTCCTAACTTACCAAAACTCATTTTAAATCCTTAGAACTTCTTGTTTATTACCTAAATTTTGACATGAATTCTCCTAGAACATTACCAAGCCAAAACACATTGTTTTCACCATTAAACAATCAAGAACACTAAAATCCATCAAGCACACTCCTATACACAAAACTTCATTCATTTAGCACTACATCACAATATAGTGCATAATTTAAATTGCATGGCACTTAGGCCCTTAAATAACATGGCTCTTAGGCCCTTAAGATGCATAAATCATAAACACTGAATTTCCACAATATACTTGCCTTTTACCTGCAAATACACCCAACAACACATATGCCTTTTACTAAGCCTTTGAGAACATTTTACTAAGTCATTCACCATAGGCTCCTTAGGTCATTTTAACAAGCAATATAAGCTCATTTCTCCTAAGACTTTAAACCACATTAGGTTAGCACATTTACCTCTTTTCCTCACAACTTCTTTCTTGTTTCCTTGACTAAATCGGCAAGGCTTTTGATTGTTTGTCAACTTCTAAACATTATACAAATGATAAAATGAGTATACAAGCTTTATGCTTCATCTCATTGTAAACCCTAGATTATACATTGTTTTAAAAACATTAAGATAGTTGTTTTACCTTAGAACTTGAAGAGAGTTTGGATATATATCAAGAGAGGACTCCACCTAGTCCATGAAAGGTTGAAATGAAGCTAGAACAAGGCAACATAAGGACACATTTAAGAGTGATTTTCGGACAACACATAAACATAAGGGAAACATCATTTTTCTTTGAGTTTCCTTACCTTGAAGCAAAGGAGAACAATAATATGTGAAAAGGTGAGCTCAAGCTCCTCCCATGGAGATTCTTCTTGGCACCAAAATGGAGCTCTTGAGATTTTGAGAGGATCGAATTGAAGAGCTTGATGAGAGGAAGAGAATGGTGGTCTTAGAATTTGATTTGGCAAAATGAGCTAGGAGATACAAGTGGTCAAGGATGGTATTTTGGTGTGGGCTGTAGCAAACCGTGAATGAGAGCAAGGAGGAAGGTAGAAGACGGTGGGAACAAGAGAAATGAGAGAATGAAGAAGTCTTAGTTTGTTTAGATATTTAAGTAAAAGTAAATAGTGATTTACTTTATCAATTTCTATCTTATCAAATTAACAAGGGGATGACTCATCCCTTATAAGAAAACCGGCCCCTATTATTATAATAAGGGTATTTTAGTCTTTGTTGGCCAATTTAATTACTTATACAAACATATGTTACAAACTAGCTTATTTTAGTTACTATTCACTAAAACAAGGCACATAGATGTGAAATTTTTGATTTCCCATTGATACAGGCTTCCAAATGTGATACTAAGTAGTACACATATTAATTAAAGAGTAATTATGGACATTTAGCCATTCAAAACTCATTTACAAGACAATTTTTCAAAAATGTGCTTTAAGACTCCTTAAAGCACATTTTGTGTTTTAACATGTTTTCAAGCTTGGTTTTCTTTGGTAATTGGTTTAATATGTTCATTAGTATATAAATAAGGTCTTGGTAAGCTCATTAGGTCTTACCCAAGCTTATTCAAAGCTTAGAACACATTTTAGCCCTAATTGACTTTAAGGCATTTATTTGTGTTTTCTATGGTTTAAATTGTTTACTAATGTTTCTAAGACTCTTTTTAGTCTTAATATACCATATTTCAATGTTTAAACAACATACTAAGGTTTGGGGTATTTCAATCTACCCCCCTTAAAAGAACTTTGTCCTAAAAGTTCACACTTCCATATATCCTAAATGTTAGAACTGAAATACCCCGGATCTAAAAATGGCGATTAAATTACTCTAATATGATTATAAAAGGCCTAATGGTGCCTAAAGAGTATTGGTAAAAAGAATAAAACCAAAAGAAAGGAGAAAATGCTTGAAAAGCGAAAAACGCTAAAATGCGCGTTAAATGAGTATAAGAGATATATGATCTCGAGAGGGTCCGAGATGGATTCCTAAGGCTTAGTTAGGCCTAATAAGTATACGGGAATGATTCCCGAAGAAAACGGATCCAAATAATGGATTAAAACGCTAACGGAGTTTAAAGCACGTTTTTCGAGAAAACCCGAAAACGTGACTTTAAGTGGTCAAATGGACCCGTAAAAATTATAGTTGATTATATAACTATAATTAAGTATTAATGGAAGCTTAACAGCCATTAAAAATAAAGAAACAAGAAAAATCCGAAAAACGGGCCCGGTTAGTGAATAGTGCTAAACCGGGTAAATTATCGAGCGTTTCCTGTAAAAAAAATGAAAAACGCTACCAGTTAGTATTTTGTGTGGGGCCGGTTTTAATTGGTACTCATACATGCCTTTAAATAAACAAGCTAGTTTATTTAGTCACAAAAGGACAAAATATTAAAGTAAAGGGAGTGAATAGTTAAATGAGACATTAATACCCTCACTCCCCATTCTCTTCTATCTCTCACGATAATTCTTTCCCCCACCAGAGCTTCTTCTTCTTCATTCTTTGTATATGGCGATTCCATACGTGAGCAAACAGCCCCTCTTCAACCTCTTCTCAGTTGCTCATTTCTTCACCGAATCGCACAAAAATAGTACCGTTGGATTCGTATCGGCGAGGGCTACGTTTTCCACCCCTCAAAATCTCGATTCCTCCATCTTCACTTCCATGGGTGTTGGAGCTTTTGGAGCTTCAAGAGCTGATTTTAACTCTCCTCCACCTCCTTAATGCCTTGAGGTAATAATTAGTAAGAGCTTTGGCCATTTCAAACTTGTTTTTGCAATTTGGGGAAATTTTTCCTCACGTTGAAAATCTTCTCTCGTTTCAGCCGTGAACACCTTGACATTGTGGAGTGTTGGAAATGCTCCATTTGATTGCCAAGCTCTCCTTTTGAATATTCTAAGGTTATATCTAAGCTAGAGCCTAAAAACTAGTTCTTGAAACACTAGTTGTTGTGTGGAAAAATTAAATTAATAAGCTTGATATATGTGCGTGGGGATATGATTGTAGTTGGCAATCTATGCTCCTCTGCTTGGTGTGAAAACAAGAAGAGGAAGATGGAGCAAAAGGAAGAGGAAGGAAAGGAGTAAAAACCGAGAATGAACTAGGTAATGGGCTTACCTTGTGTTGGTTTAATTTGCCTTGGGGAAACTTATGTTGGGGCTGTATAAACAACCTTGAGCTTGAGTAGTAATGATAATACAATATTGAGTTGAAAGAGAATGTTTAAATGAGGTTTATGTGTGCAAATAAACCTAGAAACTAAACTAGTGTACATGTGTAAACAAGAGGGAAATTTGGAGTATTGTAGTTGTTTTGTTTCATTAAACAGGAATGAAGAATGTTTATGAGCTGTTTTATGTGTGGTGAATATGCTTGAGAAGTAGGCAAGTGCTGTCAAAATTTCCTTGGAGATTATGAACTTGGGTGTTCCATTATAAGGAAGAAACTAGTTGGTTTAAGAAGTGTTAGGTGAGTGATTAATGGTTTGAAACCCAAACCATGAAGAAGAGTGTGTTAGCAGTGAGGATAATGTCATTTGGGTGCTGGTAATGGCATTAATGAATGAAGTATTGAATGGTGGGAGGCAACACCAAAATCTGTTACAAGAGTATTAGAAAACAAGGAAACAAGTTATGAAAGTGTAAGTGAATTTTGGGTGAAAATAATTAGGATTGATGAGTGTACTTGGTGGTTGGTTAAGGTGGTTTAGGTGGGTAATGAGATGCTAAAACATGAGGATTTTAGTTGGTGAGGATTGGTTAATCATTGGGTAAAGAGAGAACCTGTAACAGATGAGGAAACTGTAAATTTTGCAAAATCTGTAGCAGGGTCCGGGACTTAGGTCCAGGACCAAGTCCCGGACCACCCCTAAAATTACCCCCGAGAGTGTTCTGCTTGTTTGGTCCGGGACCTAACTCCATGCCCAAGTCCCGGACCACATACGATTTTTAGGCCGAGAGTAAACCACCCATATTGGTCCGGGACTTGGCCTAGGTACAAGGTCCCGGACCATGCATTATTTTTGGCCGAGAGTTTGTTTTGTGATTGGTCCGGGACTTAGGGTATGGACCAAGTCCCGGACCACCCCCAGAAACCTACAGAGAGTATTTTTAAGGCTTTAAATGGGGGGTTTAATGTTAATGATGTTATAAGATGTTAAGGCTTGTTTGGAGATATGTTAAGGCCCTGGAAAGTGTAAGAAAGTGTTAGAAGTGATTGAGAAGTGAGAACTCAAATTAATAAAAGTAAAACCGAGAAAACGGGATAACGGGGTAACTACGGGAGTAACATTTTATTATGTACCGTACGAACTTAGTGTTAACAATGATGTTTGAAAATTATCAGAGAGTCGTGCGTGCCCGAGCATGGTGAGACGACACGGTAAAAGTAAAACCCGGTGAAAGGTATGATTTTCTCATGCCCCGTATGCTAACCGAGTTACTCTGATTTGTGTGTTTGTGTGCCGGCTTAATCAAGATTAAAGCATGAAAATAATCCCTTGTTTATGATGCATGCATTGTATGTTGTATGAGCTAACATACTTGTATTCCGGTGTGGTCTAACGTAGTGCATAGACCGACTCTTAGTGAGTATTGATTGACTAGAAACCCGTTGAACGGGTAGTCACATAACCAATGGAAGTATGCAAACACACAATAAACTATCGATTTAAGTGTAATGATGACGCAAACATATAAAACTCCCTAGAATGTGAGGAGATGTACGGGTTGAGTAAATACCCGATAACGGTTAGGAAACCTTATTGCAACAATCCACGAAATAATATGAGTGGAGGGATAAACGAACCTCCATCGAGAGGATCGAAGTTAGTCCAATAATGTAAACATATAAGAAAGGTAAAAGAGACCTAAGGGACTACGTGACTCCCTTGAGATACGGTCGACCTCTTATACGAGGATTTTACCCGGTATAAGAAAATATCCGAATGTATAAGCATATGATTGTGAGGGTAACCCTTAAACCTAAGATTACCCGAATTAAGTAAAGTTCCCAAAGTCATTAGAAACATCGAGAATGATGCTTCTAGACTAATATACGTGATATTATTATAACTCCGAGAGAGAGTGTATGGGGACGAGAGTAGTCCGAGAGTAGTCGGACCTAAGTAAAAGAGATAGGAACTAAGAGAGAGTTCCGTGAGCTAGTTGAACCTTCCCACCATGCTAGACCCAGAGTAGGGTCGAAACCGGGGAAGTAAGACTATGCTAGAGAGCCATGAGTTTTGGCTTAAGTATGTAATAAGAGTAACAAGCGTGACGTAGGAGACCTGTAGTGTCTCGAGAATCTACAAGAGCTTGAGTATGAATAACCCAAGAGTGTGGGTGAGATAATGAGTATAAATAACCCGAGAGAAAGTGGTGAGTATATGTATGAGTAACCCGAGAGAATGGGTAAGTATAAGAATGAGTAGCCCAAGAGAACGGGTGTGTATACGATTAAGTAACCCGAGAGAGCGGGTGAGGTATTGAATAAGTGAACAAGGCATAGTGAGGAATAACCCTCAATGCCTAAGAGTAACCAGTTACCACTAACAACATTGTTATGTTAGTTAGGAATCATGTTCCGTGATTGGATGTAGATTCCTTGTGTGATATACATATATATTGATTGCCATGATGCATGTTGTTTGCTTAAAATGAACTCCATGTATATCCGACCCAAAGTAGTCGGCGTACCGCGGTTAGCACGCGGTATATGCGAATTTCATATTCAGCGTAAGCTGACCCCCTAGGGGGAACGTTTTTAGTGTGCAGGTACTTGAAGCTGACCACCGTTCGAGAGAGTAGGACGGGGACAGTTATGAAGCGTGGGTAGTTAGATCGTAATTACTTATGCATTTAAATGAGGTGTAAGTCCGAGTATGTTATCGGCATCCGTATATTGTAGACTCGGTATAGTAAAGAAGTGAAATGAGTATTGTATTTGTATGAAGTACTCGGTTGATCCAGTCCATCAGACCGTTACTGTATGTGAGATAGGCCTGGTTAGCCATATGGGTGGCTAACGGCGTTGTTTCACCCCTCGTTGTAGTTAGAGTTCCGCTGCGTGAGTAAGAGTAATTTGTGTCAAATTAAGAGGTAATGACGAGATTAACGGTTGGGGTGTTACAAAAATGGTATCAGAGCGAAGTATCGCTCTGATGACTGGAAATACCGAGCTTAGGAAATACCGAGTTAGGATATAGAGACTTAGGGCTAAAGGTTGAGTGGTAGCGTGAGAGATGCGCTAGATAGGAACTTCCAGTATGATCTGGATACCTACAATACCATACCCGCCCTCCGCAACCCCCGCATTAAAGCTTGGGAAAGAACGCCAGAGAGACGGGGAAACCTAATCTGGCAGTTACTAAATATTTCAACATGAACTAGAACATGTCATGCGGTAGATCCCGAGAACCGGGAATCCCGGAGACGGATCCCGCTGGAATGACAATAACGCACATAATGGCGAGAGATCGAGAAATCCTAATCCAAGGAGACCGAAATCTGTGGCAACTTGGGGCGACATGCTTAGCAGTCGCGAGAACCTAGCTGGCCGAGCAGCAGCAGCAAGAAGAAAGCACCAACCGTGCAACAAGGCGGACACATGAGAAATAACGAGAACCGGGACACATGTCTACGGACCGCCATGATATGTAATACCACTAATGGTATATTAACCGACTGAGAACTAGTTGAGAGTAGGTACACCCACCCTGCCACACCCGAAGAAGTTTCAATACTTCACTGATATAGCTTAGACAGCTTCGAGCATAACTACGGGATATACCCGAATAGGACTACAAAGTAGTGCCTACGTGAGTTAAACCTCGGTAACCACAGTAAAGACGTGGGAACGAGCAACGAGGTAAAGCATAAAAAAATTAAAGTAATTAAGGAACCCCGAGAGTGGAGGAACACTAAATGAACGACAGTCATGTCAAGATGAGTGAGAAGCAGCTCTAAGGAGTAGTTATCCAACTAAAGGATCAAGGAAGAGCCGACAAGGCTACCAAATATAACGTGAACAATACCGTGACCGGTATGAGTTACCCAAAAACGCCTGTACCGCGCACTTGCCTCGGCAAGTGCAGTATAACGGACATTAAGAAGCTTTGACAAGCGACCAGTACTTAGCAAGTACCAAGACGGCAAGAGAAGCCAATATAGCATCACAAACCTAAGAAATTTCTGAATGAAACTTCGGAAGGCCTGACAGCCTGACCACTTTATTGAGGAGCATACCGTCCGCGAGAAGCTAGACCTGGTAAGAAGCAACCGAAGGGAATGCACGAAATTTTACTTTCTAAACTCAAATTTTCTTTAAAAAACACAATTTTCCAAAAACCCCCAAAAATTTTAAAACCAAACCAGAGAGCCATGGTAAATCATCATAGGACGATACAAGAGGAGTTGGCAACAGAATACTTCACTTAGGCGTGACCGACACTACAAGTGTACACAAATGAGACATGGAACGACCGCACTCCAAAGGAGCTTGCGGGCCTGACAGACCAATTATGAGTTAGTTGGGTAAGTGGTAACGTATCAATAAGATACTCCATGTATGTATACAAGTAGAGTACGGTACACACGGAAGTAGCCCACTCCATACTACGGACGAAAGAGCCAATTCAAACCAAGACAGTTGGACACCTCGAATGATCGAAGAACATAAGGAAGCTTACCAAGATTAAGGAGTCTAGAATCCAGTAAGGTGACGGACCTAAGAATACGTTAAGAAGTGCGAGAAGCACAGAGTATTAAGTGTAGACATTGGATATGTGACAACTGGAAGAATACCCAGTGTAAACAATACGGCGAATGCCTAAATGAACTATTGATGTATGATAAACGGGATAGAATTCCCACATTATACCTCACTGAAGAGAATAATGACCGACCCAGAGGTATTAGAGGTACCAAGGGTTCTACCCAATAATGGGAGACATTACAACCCTAAACGGGATAGTCAAGGACATAGCCGCAAGGCGAAGTCACAACTGAACATAACCATGAGTACAAGCCAAATGTAATGGCATTACTCAGTAACACCCAGGAGCAATCCACGAGAAGGGTGCGGGAGTCAACAGTAGTTGAACGAAATATCGTGCTAAGAACACAAGTGTTAAAGAGAACACTCGGGTAAAAACCCAAGGGATCCCAGTAACACGGGTACCCTAAATTGCCAGAAGCATGATAATACCAAGAAACTTAGAGGGCTCCATGTACGGAAGTGTGGTGAGATAACCATATTAAAGAGCCCAGTAATACTCCAAACCCTTTAATGGTGTACGAAGAAAAAAGAATACTGGTCTAAACAGCCGCATGGAGCACGACTCGGGGCGAGTGGCTTGTAAGCCGGGTATAACTAACTACAAAATTGTAGATTAAAAACATTGCCAATCTAAGCATAAACGCATAGAAGAAACAGTGGAGAATAAACCGCTACTTGGAGTGGGGATACCACTTGTTACTTGGGGCCTAGGGAGCGGCAATTGCGTGAATCCTCCAGAGAGAAAGGCTACCACGTTGGCATGAAATGTGAACCGCTAGAGCGGTGTAGTAAAAACTTGAGCATGTGTATATTGCCAATGAGAATATGAACAAAGTAGAGTATAAGAGGAACCTCGATAGCAGCAATTCGAACCGAAGAGTACTTGGTTGAGTAGTAAAACCTGTAAGTGTGCAATATGAAACTGCAGAGCAAGCAGGCGCAAGTGCGCAGAGAGATTTAAAGATATAGAGTATAATATTGAGCCAAGTGAATGGCAAGCCATAGTGTAAAATGGCGAAGAACAACACGGGGCGGAAGCTAAGTAGTAGCGGATGCCATAGAAATGAGAAAGACCAAGGTGCGCAGTAAGCGACCATGGTAAAAGTACATTCAGATAGTGATTAGAGTTGATGAAGAAATGTGGTAGAGAAGACATGATCATTCCTATCTCATGAGAGATTACTGTCAAGGGTATACGCTTCTGCACTCTGTATGACTGAGTGTTTTGGTATTGCACTTGTGCGGTAATGATCAAGTGGGAGAGCCAGGAATTGAGAAATGTCAACGAAGCCTGTTGAGTGAGAATTAGAGAGATAAAGTGCGGCCATTGGCCAAGATGCACAAAGAACGTGGGCAGTAACCCACAGGGCCCAGGATCGATATGTGGGAGGAAAACGCAGAATAGTATGAATGAAGAACTCTGGTACAGAACCAAAAAACAAAACATGATTCAGAATCATTATCAATGAGGAAGCACTACATGCTAAGTAGCAGCTTGACCTCAACCGACAATAAGTCAGAAAAAGTAGTGAATAACCACAAGTATACAGAGGTATACAAAAAAATGATGTTCCAGAGAACTGGAGAGTGGAGAGACAATCTAAATTCATCGAATTCGCATACGGTAAGAGATACAAGCGACGATTGAAATACATTGAGAATACCAAAGAGCGAATTAAGCTCTAGTTATCAGGTCACGCAGCAGAAGCTTGTGGACCGTGATTTCAGGGTTAAGTATACCTATATCATAACCCCTTGAAGCCTTAGAGGCTAGAACCGAACCCGGTTATGAGTAATTAACCGTACTGAAGTTTAAACACTTCATAATACTCGAATTAATGAACCAATGTTCAGTGATAACATATGGTTGGTTACGCGGGGGCGTAACCCCTTTTAAGGGGGTAGGGCGAGAAACCGCTTAGAGTATGTTTTACGTATTGGTGCGTAAACTACTATGTGCATAGCACAAAAAGAAATTGTTTGATGATTGGAACTTATGTTACATAAACATAGGTACCCATTCATTGTGTAATAATGAGTATGTGCATGAGAGATGCGAGTAATGAGTATGTAATAAATATGAAAAGAGGAGTAGAGAAACTCCGGGGAATGAGAATCCCTATAGTATATGTCTAGTGAGATTAGACATGAGATATGATGAGTATGAATCGGCATGAAACCGATGTGTAACCTAAGAGGGAGTGAGTTCCCTAGGTGATTTTATTTGAGAATGATAGAGGAGTGAGTTCCATCTTTGGAGTTGTATTTATGTGTTTTAATTGAGCAACAATTTGAGTAAAAGAAGCCATAAGTATGGAATACCTAGGTAAAGTAGTGAAGCATGAGAATGACTAATAACCTAAGTACTAGGAACTAGAGATTAATTGAAACGAATTGTTTCGTGAATATGACTAGAAAGAGTAAAAAGATAGAAAACAAAAATGTTTGACTATCTGATTGTTTGAAACTGAAGTGGGAGGTGGAACTTGATCTGCTAGCGATCAAGGGAAACCGAACACAAATTGGGGTGGAAGGATAGTTCAACACTGATGCTGATCACATCAGGGTTAGATGATTCCTGAAGCTCCCTATAGTGGTCACAAGTAATCACGCTAAGAAAGATACAGCTACCATAAATTTGATTGGAGTTGTGTGATGTTTTAAAAAGAATTTTCAAACAGATTTTGAAAAAGAATTTTCTTCAAGTATGAGATGGAAATGAAAACTGGTTTTGAAAACCGCTATCACGCCGAGATGGCTGTGGCCCTTAAGTCTTGATGACCGGTAGAACGGTGGGTGTTGTACAGTTTTGAAACCATTGCACCGTACGTGCGGCGGTCCTAAGTGACCGGTTGGGGCGGTGTCAGGTGTTGGTGTGATTTTTCCAAAGGCAGCGGGACGGGGAGAGTACCCTGAGATGTTCCTGTGTTGAGTGAGTCAACCAGAGTGCCTGAGGATATGTATATGTGTAACGTTTTGATCAGAAACCGAAGGGACCGTGGGCCAGAGAGAGTAAGTGCCCATTTGTCATGAAACACCGTGAACCAGAAAGAGTAGTGTTCAACGTGACCGGTACCTGAGGGATCAGTAGTATATCACTCAACATGGATTCGAGGACTGTAGTGTCTTCTTGTCTTCGGACCGATTCCATGGAGAGAGAACAAAAAGTATTTTTGATTGCTATACATGCTGTGATATGTGTTGTGGTATGTGTAGTATGAAATGAGACTGACTTGTGGAGTCAGTAGGGTTATACATGTACTATAACCTTGGCATTGAATGCCATGAGAGTAACCACCTAGATTCATCAACTTTGAGGACAAAGTTCCTAAGGGGGGTAGATTGAAATACCCCGGATCTAAAAATGGTGATTAAATTACTCTAATATGATTATAAAAGGCCTAATGGTGCCTAAAGAGTATTGGTAAAAAGAATAAAACCAAAAGAAAGGAGAAAACGCTTGAAAAGCGAAAAACGCTAAAAATGCGCGTTAAATGAGTATAAGAGATATATGATCTCGAGAGGGTCCGAGATGGATTCCTAAGGCTTAGTTAGGCCTAATTAGTATACGGGAATGATTCCCGGAAGAAAACGGATCCCAATAATGGATTAAAACGCTAACGGAGTTTAAAGCACGTTTTTCGAGAAAACCCGAAAACGTGACTTTAAGTGGTCAAATGGACCCGTAAAAATTATAGTTGATTAATAACTATAATTAAGTATTAATGGAAGCTTAATAGCCATTAAAAATAAAGAAACGAGAAAAATCCGAAAAACGGGCCCGGTTAGTGAATAGTGAAAAACCGGGTAAATTCGAGCGTTTCCTGTTAAAAAAAATGAAAAACGCTACAGTAGTATTTGTGGGGGGCCGTTTTAATGGTACTAATACATGCCTTTAAATAAAACAGCTATTATTTAGTCACAAAAGGAAAAATTAAGTAAAGGGAGGTGAATAGTTAAATGAGACATTAAACCCTCACTCCCCATTTATTTATCTCTCACGATACGTCTTTCCCCACCAGAGCTTTTCTTCTTATTCTTGTATATGGCGATCCAGACGTGAGCAAACAGCCCCTCTTCAACCTTTCTCAGTTGCTCATTTCTTCACCGAATCGCACAAAAAAATTACGTTGGAGTCGTAGGCGGGGCTAGGCGGCTAGTTTTCCACCCCTCAAAATCTCGATTCCTCCATCTTCACTTCCATGGTGTTGGAGCTTTTGGAGCTTCAAGAGTGATTTAACTCTCCTCCACCTCCTTAATGCCTTAAGGTAATAATTAAGTAAGAGCTTTGGCCATTTCAAACTTGTTTTTGCAATTTGGGGAAATTTTTCCTCACGTTGAAAATCTTCTCTCGTTTCAGCCGTGACACCTTGACCTTGTGGAGGTTGGAAATGCTCCATTTGATTGCCAAGCTCTCCTTTTGAATATCTAAGGTAAATCTAAGCTAGAGCCTAAAAACTAGTTCTTGAAACATAGTGTTGTGTGGGAAAATTAAATAATAAGCTTGATATATGTGCGTGGGATATGATTGTAGTTGGCAATCTAGCTCCTCTGCTTGGGTGTGAAAACAAGAAGAGGAAGATGGAGCAAAGGAAGAGGAAGAAGAGGAGTAAAACGAAAGGGAGAAAGAGAATGAACTAGGTAATGGGCTTACCTTGTTTTGGTTTAATTTGACTTGGGTGGGAAACTTAGGTTGGGTGTATAAGCAACCTTGAGCGAGTAGTAATGATACTACAATATTGAGTTGAAAGAGAAGTTTAAATGAGGTTATGTGTGCAAATAAACCTAGAAACTAAATAGTGTACATGTGTAAACAGAGGGAATTGGAGTATTGTAGTTGTTTTGTTTCATAAACAGGAATGAAGAAGTGTTTATGAGCTGTTTTATGTGTGGTGAATATGCTTGAGAAGTAGGCAAGTGCTGTCAAAAATTTCCTTGGAGATTATGAATTGGGTGTTCCATTATAAGGAAGAAACTAGTTGGTTTAAGAAGTGGTTAGGTGAGTGATTAATGGTTTGAAACCCAAACCATGAAGAAGAGTGTGTTAGCAGTGAGGATAATGTCATTTGGGTGCTGGTAATGGCATTAATGAATGAAGTATGAATGGTGGGAGGCAACACCAAAATCTGTTACAAGAGTATTAGAAAACAGGAAACAAGTATGAAAGTGTAAGTGATTTGGGTGAAAATAATTAGGATTGAGAGTGTACTTGGGGGTTGGTTTAAGGTGATTTAGGGGGGTAATGAGATGCTAAAACATGGATTTAGTTGGTGAGTATTGGTTATTAATTGGGTAAAGAGGAACCTGTAACAGATGAGGAAACTGTAAATTTTGCAAAATCTGTAGCAGGGTCCGGGACTTAGGTCCAGGACCAAGTCCCGGACCACCCCTAAAATTACCCCCGAGAGTGTTCTGCTTGTTTGGTCCGGGACCTAACTCCATGCCCAAGTCCCGGACCACATACGATTTTTTAGGCCGAGAGTACAACACCCTATTGTCCGGGACTGGCCTAGGTACAAGGTCCCGGACCATGCATTATTTTGGCCGAGAGTTTGTTTTGTGATTGGTCGGGACTTAGGGTATGGACCAAGTCCCGGACCACCCCCAGAAACTACAGAGAGTGTTTTAAAGGGTTTAAATGATGGGGTTTGAATGTTAATGATGTTATAAGATGTAAGGCCTTGTTTGGTGACATGTAAAGGCCCTAGGAAGTGTGGAGTGGAAGTGTTTGAAGTGATTGAGAAGTGAGAACTCAAGTTAATAAAAGTAAAACCGAGAAAACGGGGATAACGGGGTAACTGCGGGAGGAGTAACATTTTATTATGTTCCGTATGATATTAGTATTAATAATAATGTTGAAACATTATCAGGAACCGTGCGTGACCCGAGCTTGGTGAGATGACACGGTAAAAGTAAAAACCCCGGTGAAAGGTATTGATTTTCTCATGCCCCGTATGCTAACCGAGTTACTCTGATTTGTGTGTTGTGTGCCGGCTTAATCAAGATTAAAGCATGAAAATAATCCTTGTTTGATTATGTATGCTTGATGTATGTTGTATGAGCTAACATACTTGTATGCCGGTGTGGTCTAACAGAGTGCCTAGACCGACTCATAGTGAGTATTGATTGACTAAGAACCCGTAGTACGGGTAGTCTCATAAGCAATGGAAATATGCAAACACACATAAAAATCGATTAAAGTATAACGATATCGTAAATATATGAACTCCCTAGAATGTGAGGAGATGTACGGGTTGAGTAAATACCCGATAACGGTTAGGAGAACCTTATTGAAACAATCCACGAAATAAATATGAGTGGAGAGATAAAGAACCTCCATCGAGAGGAACGAAGTTAGTCCATAATGTAAACATATAAGAAAGGTAAAGAAAAGAGACTAAGGGACTATGTGACTCCCTTGAGATACGGTCGACCTCTTATATGAGGATTTTATCCGGTATAAGAAAATATCCGAATGTATAAGCATATGATTGTGAGGGTAACCCTTAAACCAAGATTACCCGAATTTAAGTAAGTTCCCAAAGTCATTAGAAACATCGAGAATGATGCTTCTAGACTATATACATGATATTATTATAACTCTGAGAGAGGAGTGTATGGGAACGAGAGTAGTCCGAGAGTAGTCGGACCTAAGTAAAAGAGATAGGAACTAAGAGAAAGTTCCGTGAGCTAGTTGAACCTTCCCACCATGCTAGACCCAGAGTAGGGTCGAAACCGGGGAAGTAAGACTATGCTAGAGAGCCATGTGTTTTGGCTTAAGTATGTAAGAGGGTAACGAGCGTGACGTAGGAGACCTGTAGTGTCTCGAGAATCTACAAGAGCTTGAGTATGAATAACCCAAGAGTGTGGGTGAGATAATGAGTATAAATAACCCGAGAGAAAGGGGTGAGTATATGTATGAGTAACCCGAGAGAATGGGTAAGTATAAGAATGAGTAGCCCAAGAGAATGGGTGTGTATACGAATAAGTAACCCGAGAGAGCGGGTGAGGTATTGAATAAGTAAACAAGGCATAGTGAGGAATAACCCTCAATGCCTAAGAGTAACCAGTTACCACTAACAACATTGTTATGTTAGTTAGGAATCGTGTTCCGTGATTGGATGTAGATTCCTTGCGTGATATACATATATTGTATTGCCATGATGCATGTTGTTTGATTAAAATGAACTCCATGTATATCCGACCCAAAGTAGTCGGCGTACCGCGGTTAGCACGCGGTATATGCGAATTTCATGCGCAGCGTAAGCTGACCCCCTAGGGGGAACGTTTTTAGTGTGCAGGTACTTGAAGCTGGCCACCGTTCGAGAGAGTAGGACGGGGACGGCTGTGAGCATGGGTAGTTAGATTGTAATTACTTATGCGTTTGAATGAGGTGTAAGTCCGAGTATGTTATCGGCATCCGTATATTGTAGACTCGGTATAGTAGTGGTATGAATTGAGTATTATATTTGTATGAAGTACTCGGTTGTTCCAGTTCATCAGACCGTTACGATATGTAAGAAAGGCCTGGTTAGCCACATGGGTGGCTAACGGCGTTGTTTCACCCCTCGTTGTAATTAGAGTTCCGCTGCGTGAGTAGGAGTAGGAGTAATTAGTAACAGTTAAGAGGTAACGACGAGATTAACGGTTGGGGTGTTACAAAGAACACGGGGAATACATATAAACAATATTTCATAAAACAACATTGACAACACACTTACATAACATCGGACACAAGGTCCATACAACAACGTCATTCAAAATACAACGTTCATACTTACATAACATCGGACACAAGGTCCATACAACAACATCAACATCATTCAGACACGCGGTCTGTAACATAACAACATAACATAGACGATGTGTATTAAATACACGTCGTACACACATAACCGAAACGGCTCTACCCCCCTTAAAATAGGGGTACGCCCCGTACCCTATACAGATAAACACTAGGAAGTAAACAATGACGGGTACTTCGCCTTCATCTTATCTTCCAGCTCCCAAGTGGCCTCCTCGACGTCCTGGTTAGACCAAAGAGCCTTCACAGTCTCACTGACTTATGGCGAGTGTCGGAGTCTTAGTATCCAGAATCCGTACCGGAGTCTCCACTGATCGCATGGGCGGCTCTAAGGTTAGCCTTTCAGGCTGAAGCACATGAGACGGATGAGACATATATTTCTTCAACTGGGACACATGAAATATGTCATGTACCTTGCCCAGCTCGGTGGGTAAATCAAGTTTGTAAGCTACCGGGCCGATCCGCTCCGTCACAACATAAGGCCCACATATTTTGGGCTCAACTTGCCTTTCTGGCCAAAACGAAATACTCCCTTCATGGGGGACACTCTAAGAAATACCTGATCGCCCACGGCGAACTCCAGGTCACGTCTGCGCACATCTGCGTACGACTTCTGTCTATCCTGAGCTGCCTTCATGTTAGCCCGGATCTGGTGAACTTTGCTGAACTTGTTCCAGATACTCTGGTCCTATAATGACCGTCTCACTCGACTCATCCCAGCATAATGGCGTGTGGCATGGTCTACCGTACAAGGCCTGGAAGGGAGACATCTTGATCGAAGCATGGTAACTGTTGTTGTAACTAAACTCGATCAGATGTAACTTATCAATCCAGCTGGTCTGAAAATCAAGTGCACATGCACGTAACATATCCTCAAGTGTCTGGATGGTGCGGTCACTCTGACCATCTGTCTGTGGGTGGAACACTGTACTTAGCTTCAGCTCGGTACCGAGCGCTTCCCGTGTGGATTTCCAATACCTGGAGAGGAATCTGGTATCCCTGTCAGACACGATAGTCTTCGGTACCCCATGGTGCCGAACAATCTCTCTATCAAAGAGCTCTGCTAGTTTTGCCACTTTCCAGGTGTCTTTCATCGGTATGAATCGAGCCACCTTGGTCAGTCAGTCAACAACAACCCAAATCATATTCAGACCTCCCTTGAAGGCGGAAGCCCTACCACGAAGTCCATAGAAATGTCATGGAACTTCCACTCAAGCATTGGCATTGGCTGTACCTTACCACCAGGCCGTCGGTGCTCAAACTTGACCTTCTGGCAAGTGAGACACCTCAATACATAATCATTAACATCCTTTTTCATTCTAGTCCACCAAAAATAACGTTTCATACCCTTATACATCTTTGAAGCTCCGGGGTGAATCGAAGTAGTAGAACAGTGGGATTTACTCAGTATGCGCTCCTTCAGCTTAGCGCTACTTCTCGGAATACACAGTCGGCCATTGAGCCTAATCAGGTCATCATCGTGGAGTCGGAAGTCGTACTTCTGACCCTCGAATGTGCCATCAATAAGCTTCTGACTGATCTCCAACATGTACTGATCCGTCATCTGAGCACTCCGCACCTCTTCAACCAAGCCAGTATGAGAGACTAGCGAATGGAGAGAGTGTGCTCGGTGACTCAATGCGTCAGCTACCACATTTGCCTTACCCTCTTGTACTCTAGATTAATGTCGTAGTCGTTTAGAAACTCAACCCACCTTCTTTGCCTCATGTTCAACTCCTTCTGAGTGAACAAGTATTTTAAACTTTTGTGGTCAGAATAAATGTCACACTTACCCCATACAAATAATGTCGCCATATCTTCAATGCGAAGACAATGGCACCCAATTCTAAGTCGTGGGTAGGGTAGTTCTCTTCATGCTTCTTCAGCTGTCGGGAGGCGTATGCTACGACCTTCCCGTGTTGCATCAATACACAACCCATACCTCTGCCTGATGCGTCGCAATACACCTCAAAACCATCTGGACCGTTTGGTAAAGTCAGGACTGGTGTAGATGTTAGAGCATCCTTGAGACTCTGGAAAGAACTCTCACAGTCGACTGTCCACTCGAATGGTGCATCCTTCTTCATCAAGGAAGTCATCGGCTTCGAGACACTGGAGAAGTCCTTCACAAACCTCCTACAATAACCTGCCAGACCGAGGAAGCTCTTGATATCGGTAACTGTCTTCGGCCTAGGCCAGGTGCGCACTGCATCAATCTTTGCCGGATCAACAGCGATCCGGCCTCAGAAATCACATGACCAAGAAAGGATACTTGGTTCAGCCAAAACTCACACTTTGAAAATTTAGCATATAACTGATTCTTTCTCAATGTTTGTAACACATTCCTCAGGTGGCTTTCATGCTCACCTCTCGATTTCGAGTACACAAGAATATCGTCGATGAAGACTACCACTGACTTGTCCAACTGATCTTGGAACAAGCGGTTCATTAAGTCCATGAACTTTGCTGGTGCATTGGATAATCCAAACGGCATAACCGTAAACTCGTAATGTCCATATCTGGTTCTGAATGCTGTCTTCAATATCACTGTCACGGATGGCAATCTGATGGTATCCGATCGTAGATCTATCTTGGAGAATACTGATGCTCCCCTCAACTGATCAAATAAGTCGTCGATGCGTGGTAAAGGGTAACGGTTCTTCACCGTAACTGCATTCAGCTCACGATAGTCAATACACAGGCGGAGACTACCGTCCATATTCTTCACGAAGAGGACCGGCGCTCCCCATGGTGAAACGCTAGGGCGGATAAATCCCTTGTCGAGTAGGTCTCTCAGCTGCTTCTTGAGCTCTGTCATCTCTGCTGGAGCCATACGATAGGGCGCCTTCGCAATTGGTCCGGTGCCCGGAACCAAATCGATTTCAAACTCAACTTCCCGTGTTGGCGGCATGCCTGGCAGTCCTTAGGAAATACATCAGGAAACTCCAACACTACCGGCACATCTGGGCTAAACTCTGGGTCTCTCTCTATGTCCTGGACATAGCAGAGGTATACATCATTCCCTCGTCGTAGTTCACGATACATAGCCATGGCGGTGACGATCTGAGTCAAAGGCTCCCTGGGCCTCTTTCGGTAAGATATAGTAACCCCAGACGGACTCCGAAGAAGCAGGCGATGCTCGGCACACAGGATTCTGCCCTTGTACCGCTCCAACCAGTTCATCCCGACAATCACATCAAAACCAAGTCCGTCGAACTCTATCAAGTCGATCGGAAACTCTTCATCTCTGATTCGTACAACAACACCTCGGTGTTAGCGGGTACACCTGATCCGCTATTTCGACGGGAGAGTGACTAGGAAGTCTAGCATCTCATCACCGTCTAACCCCAGCCTCTTCGCAAAGGATAGTGAAATAAATGTATGCGAGGCTCCGGAGTCGAACAACATCGAAGCGTCCACGCATTGACTAGAAAGGTACCGGTGAGGATTGTGCCGCTCTTGCCGGCTTCTGCCTCATTGCAGACACTCAGTGTACCTCCCGTTCTGAGTGCACAGCCTAATTCTTTGGCAAACTAATAAGTATTGGGTAACAACATGGTTGATATACTTCAACAACTCCATTTATTCATTAACAAACTCTTCTTACATCATACGTTGGTTTACATTGTTGACATACCTAACACATACAACATCCTAAACATACACTGGTTTAACACTTTACATGATTATACAAGGCTTTAAAACTGTCTGAAGGTTAAATTCAAACGTCCGGTTTCATGTGTGTGGCATTGATCACTGCCGACGGTGCGGTATTCAGTTTGATCTTCCTGATGCCATGATATAGCATCCTTGACTGCCCACCCATGATTAGCACATCTCCTGATTTCAACACTAACTTCTTTGCGAGATCAGCATGCTTCTTCTCGCCATAAATAAACACTGCGGTATCACCAATGGACCAAGACACCACGGGTACTCCCTTACTTAGAGACTCGGGTGACTCGTCCTTATCTTGGTGTAAACCCAACCGTCCACCTTTCTGGTAGAAGTTCACAATACACAAATCTGCTTTAACACTTGGAATTGAATCCGTTTCAACTTGCTGAGCAATTCCTACGGCGTGATTAACGACCGCAAGGAACTCCTCGGGTATACTTGGCACAATCGCTCCGTCTTCAGCTCGCACATCTTGATATGTCTTGGTGTAAGGATTCCAGTCCTTACCCATGCAGATCATTTTCAACTTCATTCTCGATCCGTTCGGATACTCGGGTGTGTAGAAACCTCCAAGTTTTGCTCCCAGTTCATTGCATCGCCTGATGATGTGGATTTGTGCTTCCGGTGTCAGGTATCCATTTAAGAGTATTATACCTGGCTGGATAACCTGACATTGCTCCATTGGAAAGTCGGTGATGTTGATGGTGGTTTCTTCAGGGTTTGGTGTGGGTGGGATTGGATAACATATATTGAAGGTTCCTAGATTTCCAAATTACCTTTTTAGGTGACTTCACACTATACTTTTAATTCTTTACTCACATGGTAGTACATTTGGACTCACTAACACACATGCATGAAATGCGGTATGCAACCACTTATTTCACTCAACAGTTTAGGTGGTACCTGGTCTAGTAGAGGGCCCTGGCGCCTCAGACCGGTCCACCACACGCAGGGTGGCCTTGCTAGGTCCCGACCCCTTCCCCTTCTGGGAATCAGTGCTCCTCTGATCTGTGGGTGGCTGGTTAGCCGTCTTCGGGCCATCGATGGTCGTTGTGGCCTTACCCTTCCACTGCCCCTTGGGCTTGTTGACTCTATGTTGGGGTTCCAGTAACACTCGTAGTCACGGTGACCCCACTTCTCGTAGTAACGACACTGCACGTCATTTCCTTTGCAGTCCTTGCCGGGGTGGTCTCCGTTACACCACTTACAGTAGTAGTGGCGCTCCGGTCCAGAACCCGTGCTAGCTGCTATCACAGTACACAATCAATACTTACTTCATAACTTAACAACATACACTTCAACTTAACACACATGTTTAAACAATTACCCTTAGGCGGGTAAGAGCGTAGGGGTTTCGCCGCGTATGCATATGTGAGCTTCAGTGGCTCCTCAGCTGTGGTGGTCTGGGCTTGGCCCTTGTCACCCTGGTGCTGACTCTTCTGGGGCTGGGGATAAGGCTTCTTCTTCTTCTTTCCTCCCCCGTACCCCTGCGGACTCTGGCCCTCGCTCATGGCCTTGCACTTGTGCGCATTCTCCTCGTCCCTCAGACGGACGGTAATCTCAACCTTAGCAGCAGCATGATAGCACTCCTGAATGTAGGATGTCAGTCATGCCCCGCAAATATACTCACAAACTCACATTAATATTCACTTATGGATTACACTTATTCACATCACACTGTATTCTAATTACCTGCAAGGTAGTATACTCAGCTGGCCCCATCCCATAGCGAAGACGGGGGCTGAGACTGTTGTAGAAACGGTTTACCAGCACCCGGTTCGAGTATCCCAGGTCCGGTTAACAGGTGGATAAGACCGGTGAATGTAGTGTAGTACTCATCGACCGACATCGTGTCCCCCTGCCTCAGGCTATCCAGCTCCAGGCGCTTAGCCTCTTGAACGTGCACAGGGTAATACTTGGCTCGCAGCAGAGCCGTGTACTCCCTCCAACCAAACTGAGGATCCGCCATCCGGTCCTCTCTCACAAGCTTCCACCAACTTTGTGCCGATCCCTTCAAGTAGTAAGCGGCAAGACGGACCTTGGCCCCAGCAGGCACATCCAAGGTCTCGTAGGCGGTCTCCAACTCGGAGATGTACGCCTTCAGCTTACGTGGGTCGGTCTCCCTATGAAACGACGGGGGTCTCAAGTCTGCCAATGCCTTGACCCAGTTGGTCTCGTCGTGGCGGTGGCGGTGGTGGTTGCTCTTCGAGCTGTTACCCCTGCTGAATTACAGCTACTAGTTGTGGGACCATTTGGGCTACGACGGTCGCTACCGCATCGGCCATGGCTTGTGCCGTAGGGTTCTCTCCCTGGTTCCCAATATCACCAATGTCGCGCCCGCGGCCTCGACCTCGTGGTCTACCTGACATCTGAATTCACACGAACATTATTAGCATTGTGCTTACACACTTATCGGTTCTAACGGTTGTAACGTTTCCCGACAATAAGGTATCTCCACACTTGTGTTAGTGGTTAACCTACATAACTAGGCTAACTTAGAGGTACTTGAAGTTCCTAACTTCCGGTATCGCTAGTCGGTGGTAGTCATCAGAGCGATACTTCGCTCTGATACCACTTTTTTGTAACACCCCCTATTATTGTACTTAACCTCAAACGAAATCGCAGCGGAATATAACTAAGCATTAACTACACGATTCGGTATTACAACGCCGTCAACCACCTACGTGGTTAACAAGGCAGAATAAATACAAGCGTACCGTCTGATGATCAGACTCCCGAGCATTAGGTACTAACATCCACACATATATAAATAACCAACATACCGAGTATTTAATACAAACTGTCACTGAAACTGTACTCATGATCTCCACTGTCAACTGTAACACAAACAGTACCAAAATATAACGCCACGGGAGCACAGGCGCATCCTGGGCCCAACATCCAAAAATAATCAAAAGTACATCTGCAGCCTAGAATCTACAACCACTCTGCTTCCTCGATCTCATCCTGCGGTAAAAATATGGTGCCCCCGAGGGGGTCAGCAACCTTGGCTGGTATGGTTAACGCGCAGCCCATCGGCTACCGGGATACGCGCAACTAATTGTCATGATGACATGGCATTCATTTTAACATATAACACATATTATGGCATGGCATAGCAACATTATTGCATAGCACAACTTCACATACACAGTGGATACTCTTTCCACGATAACAAACCAAGAAGGTTAAACAACATAAGAAGCCTAGAGAATGGTTCACTCTCATGTTAAGCTTGTTACACACACTCATTACCGTTCTGTTATTCGAACGAGTAACTTAAGTCACAGATGGTTCGGATATTGTGACCTGAACACACCACACAAACACATGTTCCCACTAAACCGATCATAAGTCAGAATAGGTAAGCTTTGGAGGAAGCTAGCGGGAGATCGAATGCCAAATTAAGGAGAACAATCTTAACGACATAAGAGTCGAATCTGATTCAGATATCTACTCTTAAACTTACATGCATGTCCGGACAACCAGATTCCTCACTTCCCAGTTAGCACTTGTTAGAAGTTCATCAGTGGAACTTAACAACAATTCACAAGAAGTGGTAAGTCATGTTAGACACACACAAGGGAAATGAGTCACATCATAACATCACAATAATATGAACAACTGTAAACTCATTACATGATTAAGTCTTATAACGTCATAAAACACACATAAAAACAAACAACACACAAAGCTGGTGTAAACCGGTAGGCAACAAACTGCAAGAAAACCATACCTTGGTCCTTGCTTCGATTGATTTCCTCCGTAGCTCACTCCTATACATATTTAAGAATGTCGGTTAATTATTTACTTAACTTCAAATTTACTAAGTGTTTAACATGATTATATGACATGTTTTAATGCCCAAACTTATCCTTGATTACCTACATTATACCCCCTAGGGTTAACTACATTTGCCACATTCTTTACTGTTTTTTTTTAAGTTTTGGTCTGTCCGACCCACCGTCCGACCCAACCAACTGGGTCGGACCCTTCCAGTAATTTTCGGGTTTGAAAAACTCTACTTGTCCGACCCATGTCCGACTCAACCGACTGGGTCAGACCACTCCAGAAACTTTACCGTCCTTTAAAACACACCTGTCCGACCCATGTCCGACCCAGAGTCGGACTGTTCCAGAACCATTTACTGGCGTCTAACAGAGGCTGTCCGACCCAAACTTGGATCGGACCCCTGGGTCGGACACCACCAGAACATGTCCAAAATTGTCAAATCTTCTCCAAACTTCTCCTAAAGCCTCCTAATGTTTTCCAACACCATTTGGCACACTTATTCTCTCATACAACATCCATAAAACTCATCTTCTTTCTCCTTATACACTTACTCATTTCTTACCAAAATTCCTAACACTTATAATGTTCTCTCCTTAAGTTTCTAAGTGGTGTTTCATACCTATGATAACCACTATGCCAATAATGTTTCCTCACCACTACTACATCACCTCCCAAGCATCTTTTCTTCCTAAAAACTCCTTGAACATCTTTACAAGTCTATAGTTTCTTCATGCAGTACATTACTTCTCCCTTATTCACCAACATAGCACAAGTCCTAAACACAATCTCACCATGATCTTGAAGTGTCCCAAAACATTCTTTTGCATTCTAAATCCTCTAGAACATTGCCTAAGCCTTTTTACATCTTAGAACACCATAATGCATGTTCATTTCACTAGTTGAACACTTAACCATTCTAAACATTTCCTAACTTACCAAACTCATTTTAAATCCTTAGAACTTCTTGTTTATTACCTAAATTTTGACATGAATTCTCCTAGAACATTACCAAGCCAAAACACATTGTTTTCACCATTAAACAATCAAGAACACTAAAATCCATCAAGCACACTCCTATACACAAAACTTCATTCATTTAGCACTACATCACAATATAGTGCATAATTAAAATTGCATGGCACTTAGGCCCTTAAATAACATGGCTCTTAGGCCTTAAGATGCATAAATCATAAACACTGAATTTCCACAATATACTTGCCTTTGACCTGCAAATACACCCAACAAAACATATGCCATTTACTAAGCCTTTGAGAACATTTTACTAAGTCATTCACCATTGGCTCCTTAGGTCATTTTAACAAGCAATATAAGCTCATTTCTCCTAAGACTTAAAACCATATTAGGTTAGCACATTTACCTCTTTTCCTCACAACTTCTTTCTTGTTTCCTTGACTAAATCGGCAAGGCTTTTGATTGTTTGTCAACTTCTAAACATTATACAAATGATAAAATGAGTATACAAGCTTTATGCTTCATCTCATTGTAAACCCTAGATTATACATTGTTTTAAAAACATTAAGATAGTGTTTTACCTTAGAACTTGAAGAGAGTTTGGATATATATCAAGAGAGACTCCACCTAGTCCATGAAAGGTTGAAATAAAGCTAGAACAAGGCAACATAAGGACACATTTAAGAGTGATTTTCGGACAACACATAAACATGAGGGAAAATCATTTTTCTTTGAGTTTCCTTACCTTGAAGCAAAGGAGAACAATAATATGTGAAAAGGTGAGCTCAAGCTCCTCCCATGGAGATTCTTCTTGGCACCAAAATGGAGCTCTTGAGATTTTGAGAGGATCGAATTGAAGAGCTTGATGAGAGGAAGAGAATGGTGGTCTTAGAATTTGATTTGGCAAAATGAGCTAGGAGATACAAGTGGTCAAGGATGGTATTTTGGTGTGGGCTGTAGCAAACCGTGAATGAGAGCAAGGAGGAAGGGTAGAAGACGGCGGGAACAAGAGAAATGAGAGAATGAAGAAGTCTTAGTTTGTTTAGATATTTAAGTAAAAGTAAATAGTGATTTACTTTATCAATTTCTATCTTATCAAATTAACAAGGGGATGACTCATCCCTTATAAGAAAACCGGCCCCTATTATTATAATAAGGGTATTTTAGTCTTTGTTGGCCAATTAATTACTTATACAAACATATGTTACAAACTAGCTTATTTTAGTTACTATTCACTAAAACAAGGCACATAGATGATTTCCCATTGATATAGGCTTCCAAATGTGATACTAAGTAGTACACATATTAATTAAAGAGTAATGATGGACATTTAGCCATTCAAAACTCATTTACAAGACAATTTTTCAAAAATGTGCTTTAAGACTCCTTAAAGCACATTTTGTGTTTTAACTTGTTTTCAAGCTTGGTTTTCTTTGGTAATTAATACCCCGGATCTAAAAATGGTGATTAAATTACTCTAATAAAATTATTAAGGGCCTAATGTGCCTAAAGAGTATTGGTAAAAGAATAAAAAGAAAAAAACCAAAAGAAAAGAGAAAACGCTTGAAAAGCGAAAAACGCTAAAATGCGCGTTAAATGAGTATAAGAGATATATGATCTCGAGAGGGTCCGAGATGGATTCCTAAGGCTTAGTTAGGCCTAATTAGTATACGGGAATGATTCCCGAAGAAAACGGACCAAATAATGGATTAAAACGCTAATTAAGCATAAAAGCACGTTTTCGAGAGAAACCCGAAAACGTGACTTTAAGTGGTCAAATGGACCCGTAAAAATTATAGTTGATTAAATAACTATAATTAAGTATTAATGGAAGCTTAATAGCCATTAAAAATAAAGAAATAAGAAAAATCCGAAAAACGGGGCCGGTTAGTGAATAGTGCTAAACCGGGTAAATTGTCGAGCGTTTCCTGTAAAAAAATGAAAAACGCTACCAGTTAGTATTTTGTGTGGGGCCGGTTTTAATTGGTACTCATACATGCCTTTAAATAAACAAGCTAGTTTATTTAGTCACAAAAGGACAAATATTAAAGTAAAGGGAGTGAATAGTTAAATGAGATATTAATACCCTCACTCCCCATTCTCTTTCTCTCTCACGATAATTCTTCCCCCACCAGAGCTTCTTCTTCTTCATTCTCTGTATATGGCGATTCCATACGTGAGCAAACAGCCCCTCTTCAACCTCTTCTCAGTTGCTCATTTCTTCACCGAATCGCACAAAAATTATACCGTTAGATTCGTATCGGCGAGGGCGGGCTACGTTTTCCACCCCTCAAAATCTCGATTCCTCCACCTTCACTTCCATGGGTGTGTGGGCCTTTTGAAGCTTGAAGAGCTTATTTTGACTCTCCATCATCTCCTTAATGTTCTAAGGTAAGAATATAAGCCAAAGTTCATCATTCCTAGCTTGTTCTTGCAATTTGGAAAATTTTCCCACGTTGAAAATTTTCTTCCATTTCAGTCGGTTTCTTCATGTCCTTGTGGAGTGGTGGAACTTCATCATTTTGATTGCCTAACTCTCCATTTGGATACCTTAAGGTAATACCTAAGCTAAACCTTGAAAACTAGCTCCTTGAAATATATTAGGTTATGTGGAAAATATTGAAACTTACTTGTTGATGTGTGTGTGGGGATATGGTTGTAGTTGGCAATCTATGCTCCTTGTTTGGTGTGAGAACAAGAAGTGAAAGAGAGAAACAGATAAAGAAGAAGAAGAAGGGTGAAAACCGAAATGAACAAGGTAAAAAGCTTACCTTGTGATAGTTTTATTTGCCTTGGGGAAACTTATGTTGGGGCTGTATAAACAACTTGAGCTTGAGTAGTAATGATACTACAATATGAGAGTTGAAAGAGAATGTTTAAATGAGGTTTATGTGTGCAAATAAACCTAGAAACTAAACTAGTGTACATGTGTAAACAAGAGGGAAATTTGGAGTATTGTAGTTGTTTTGTTTCATTAAACAGGAATGAAGAAGTGTTTATGAGCTTTTTATGTGTGGTGAATATGCTTGAGAAGTAGGCAAGTGCTGTCAAAATTTCCTTGGAGATTATGAACTTGGGTGTTCCATTATAAGGAAGGAACTAGTTGGTTTAAGAAGTGTTAGGTGAGTGATTAATGGTTTGAAAACCAAACCATGAAGAAAGAGTGTGTTAGTAGTGGAAATAATGTCAATTGAAGTGCTAGGAATGGCATTAGTGGGTGAAGTTTGAATGTTGAGAAGAGAGTGCCCAATCTGTTACAAGAGCTTTGGAAAACAAGAAAACTAGTTATGGAATATAAGTGGTTTTGAGTAAGAATTTGGGTAAGGGTTTAACCCATGATTTGAAGAGGTTTAGAGCATGTTTAAAGGTGGTTAAACATGTGGAAAACTTGTGGAAAGTTTATGGAAAGATTAAGGGTGGTTTAAGGATTGATTTGGAGTGGAAAAATCAAGTTTGGAGCAGGTTTTAGCAGGGTCCGGGACTTGGTCCTTGGACAAAGTCCCGGACCACATCTAAATTAAAGCCGAGAGTACATCCCCTGCTTTGGTCCGGGACTATACTCCAGGACAAGGTCCCGGACCAGGTGTAAATTTCACCCGAGAGTTTAGTTTGCAATTGGTCCGGGACTTAGGGTAAGTACCAAGTCCCGGACCACCCCAGAAACCTACAGAGAGTGTTTTAAAGGTTGTAGATGATGGGGGTTTGAATGTTAATGATGTTATAAGATGTTAAGGCCTTGTTTGGTAACATGTAAAGGCCCTAAGAAGTGTAAGAAAGTGTTAGAAGTGTTTGAGAAGTGAGAACTCAAATTAACAAGAGTGAAACCGAGATAACGGGATAACGGGGTAAGTACGGGAGTAGCATTTTATTATGTACCGTATGAGCTTAGTATTAATAATAATGTTTTGAAACATTATCAGAGAATCATGCGTGACCCGAGCATGGTGAGATGACACGGTAAAAGTAAAAACCCCCGGGTGAAAGGTATGATTTTCTCATGCCCCGTATGCTAACCGAGTTACTCTGATTTGTGTGTTTGTGTGCCGGCTTAATCAAGATTAAAGCATGAAAATAATCCCTTGTTTGATTATGCATGCATTGTTGTATGTTGAATGAGCTAACATACTTGTATGCCGGTGTGGTCTAACTTAGTGCATAGACCGACTCTTAGTGAGTACTGATTGACTAGAAACCCGTTGAACGGGTAGTCACATAACCAATGGTATTATGCAAACACACACAAGCTATTGATTAAAGTATAACGATAACACAAACATATGAACTCCCTAAAAATGCGAGGAGATGTACGGGTTGAGTATATACCGATAACGGTTAGAGAACCTTATTGAAACAATCCACGAAATAAATATGAGTGGAGAGATAAATGACCTCCATCGAGAGGATTGATTGAAGTAGTCCAATAATGTAAACATATAAGAAAGGTAAAAGAGACCTAAGGGACTATGTGACTCCCTTGAGATACGGTCGACCTCCTATATGAGGATTTTACCCGGTATAAAAAATATCCGAATGTACAAGCATATGATTGTGAGGTAACACTTAAACCTAAGATTACCCGAATTTAAGTAAAGTTCCCAAAGTCATTAGAAACATCGAGAATGTTGCTTCTAGACTAATATACATGATATTATTATAACTCCGAGAGAGGAGTGTATGGGAACGAGAGTAGTCCGAGAGTAGTCGGACCTAAGTAAAAGAGATAGGAACTAAGAGAGAGTTCCGTGAGCTGGTTGAACCTTCCCACCATGCTAGACCCAGAGTAGGGTCGAAACCCGGGAAGTGGAAGTAAGACTATGCTAGAGAGCCATGAGTTTTGGCTTAAGTATGTATAAGAGTAAAAAGGTGACGTAGGAGACCTGTAGTGTCTCGAGAATCTACAAGAGCTTGAGTATGAATAACCCGAGAGTACGGGTGAGATAACGAGTATAAATAACCCGAGAGAAGGGGTGAGTATATGTATGAGTAACCCGAGAGAACGGGTAAGTATAAGAATGAGTAGCCCAAGAGAATGGGTGTGTATACGAATGAGTAACCCGAGAGAGAACGGGTAAGTATAAGAATAAGTGACCCGAGAGAGAGGGTGAGGTATTGAATAGTAAACAAGGCATAGTGAGGAATAACCTCAATGCCTAAGAGTAACCAGTTACCACTAACAACATTGTTATGTAGTTAGGAATCGTGTTCCATGAGTGGATGTAGATTACTTGTTGTGATATACATAGTATATTTGATTGCCAGATTTGCATGTTGTTTGAAATTAGAAATGAACTCCATGTATATCCGACCCAAAGTAGTCGGCGTACCGCGGTTAGCACGCGGTATATGCGAATTTCATGCGCAGCGTAAGCTGACCCCTAGGGGGAACGTTTTAGTGTGCAGGTACTTGAGCTGACCACCGTTCGAGAGAGTAGGACGGGGACTGCAGTGAGCATGGGTAGTTAGATTGTAATTACTTATGCGTTTGAATGAGGTGTAAGTCCGAGTATGTTATCGGCATCCGTTTATTGTAGACTCGGTATAGTAGAGGTATGAATTGAGTATTGTATTTGTATGAAGTACTCGGTTGTTCCAGTTCATCAGACCGTTACGGTATGTAAGAAAGGCCTGGTTAGCCACATGGGTGGCTAACGGCGTTGTTTCACCCCTCGTTGTAATTAGAGTTCCGCTGCGTGAGTAGGAGTAATTAGTAACAGTTTAAGAGGTAATGACGAGATTAACGGTTGGGGTGTTACAAAAATGGTATCAGAGCGAAGTATCGCTCTGATGACTGGAAATACCGAGCTTAGGAAATACCGAGTTAGGATATAGAGACTTAGGGCTAAGGGTTGAGTGGTAGCGTGAGAGATGCGCTAGATAGGAACTTCCAGTATGTTCTGGATACCTACAATACCAAACCCGCCCTCCACAACCCCCGTATTAAAAGTTCGGGAAAGAACGCCAAAAAGACGGGAAACCCGATCTGGCACTCACAAACTATTTCAAAATGAACTAGAACCTGTCATGCGGTAGATCCCGAGAACCGGAAATCCCGGAGACGGATCCCGCTGGAACGACAATAACCGCACTTAATGGCGAGGGAACGAGACATCCTAATCCAAGGAGACCGGAATCTGTGGCAACTTGGGGCGACATGCTTAGCAGTCGCGAGAACCTAGCTGGCCGAGCAGTAGCAAGAAGAAAGCACTAACCGTGCAAGAAAGCGGATTAATGAGAAGCAATGATAATAACAAAAACCGGGACACATGTCTACGGACCGCCATGATATGTAATATCACTAAGGGTATACCAACCAATTAAGAACATATTTGAGAGTTGGTACACCCACCCTGCCACACCCGAAGAGGTTGCAATACCTAACGGGCACAGCTTAGACAGCTACAAGCATAATTACGGGATATACCGAATAGGACTACAGAAGTAGTACCTAAATAAGTTAAACCTCGGTAACCACAGTAAAGACGTGGGAATGAGCAACGAGGTAAAGCATAGAATTAAAGTAATTAAGGAACTCCGAGAATGGAGGAGCTCCTAAATGAACGACAGTCATGTCAAGAAGAATGACAATCAGCTCCAAGGAGCAGTTATCCAACTAGGGGACCAAGGAAGAGCCGACAAGGCTACCAAATACCATGTGAACAATGCCGTGACCGGCATGAGTTAACCCAAAAACCGCCTGTACCGCGCACTTGCCACGACAAGTGCAGTATTAACGGGACTTTTAAGAAGAGCTTTGACAAGCGAACAGTACTTAGCAAGTACCAAGACGGCAAGAGAAGCCAATATAGCACCACAAACCCTAATGAATTCTGAAACGAAACCTTGGAAAGGCCTAAAGGCCTGACCACTGTATAAAGAATATACCGGTCAGCAAGAGGCTAGACCTGGTAAGAAGCAACCGGCATTGAAATGCCGCAAAGAGTTTACTTTCAAGACTCAAACTTTTCTTCAAAACATGAAATTTTCCAAAAACCCCCGAATTTTTAAAAACCAAACCAGAGAATCACGGTAAGTTATCATAGGACGATTTAAGAGGAGTTGGCGACAGAATACTTCACCTAGGCGTGACCGACACTACAAGTGTACACAAACGAGACATGGAACGACCGCACTCCAAAGGAGCTTGCGGGCCTGACAGACCAGTTATGAGTTAGTCGGGTAAGTGGTAACGTATCAATAAGATACTCCATGTATGTATACAAGTAGAGTACGGTACACGGGAAGTAGCCCACTCCATACTACGGACGAAAGAGCCAATTCAAACCGAGACAGTTGGACACTTCGAATGATCGAGGAACACAAAGAAGCTTACTAAGCTAAAGGAGTTAAGAATCCAGTAGGATGATGGAGCTAAGAACATAACGTTAAGAAGTGCGAGAAGCACAGAGTATTAAGTGCAGACATTGGATATGTGACAACTGGAAGAATACCCAGTATAAACAATACGGCGAATGCCTAAAATGAATATATCAATATTTGATGAATGGGATAGAATTCCCACCTTATACCTCACTGAAGAGAATAATGACCAGACCTAGTAGGTATTAGAAGGTACCAAGGATCTACCCAATAATGGGAGACATTACAACCCTAAACGGGATAGTTTGAGTTATACATAGCCGCAAGGCGAAGTCGCAACCGAACATAACCATAAGTACAAGCCAGATGTAATGGCATTACTCAGTAACACCCAGGAGCAATCCGAGAAGGGTGCTGGAGTCAACAGCAGTTGAACGAAACATCGTGTTGAGAACACAAGTGTTAAGTCAAACACTCGGGTAAAACCCGAAGGGATCCCACGTAACACGGGATACCCTAGATTGCCAGAGGGCATGAACAAATATCAAGTTATTTAAAAGGGCCTTCCATGTATGGAAGTGTGTTGAGACAACCTTATCGAAAAGCCAGTAATACCTCCAAACCATTGAATGGTGTACGGAGAAGAAGAAACTTGTATAAACAGCCCACATGGAGCATCACTCGAGGAAAGGTGGCTTATAAGCCGGTAAACTAACTACAACTTGTAGATCTAAACGTTGTAAAACATATGCATAAAGGCATAAGAGGAACAGTGGAGAACGAACCACTACCTTAAGTGGGGGATACCACTTGTTATTATGGGGCCTATGGAGCGGCATTTGCGTGAATCCTCCAGAGAAAGGCTACCACCTAGGTATGAAATGTGAAACCGCTAGTGCGGTGTAGTAAAACTTGAGCATGCGTATATTGCCAATGAGTATATGAACAATAGTAGAGTATAAAGAGGAACCTCGATAGCAGCAATTCGAACCGAAGAGTAATCGGTTGAGTAGTAAACACTGTAAGTGTGCAATATGAACTGCAGAGCAAGCAGCGCGCAAGTGCGCAGAGAGATTTAAAGAGTAGCGTATGTTGTTGAGCCACAGTGTAAATGGCGTGAACACCTAGGCGGAAGCTAAAGTAGTAGCGGATGCCATAGAAATGAGAAAGACTAAGGTGCGCAGTAAGCAACCATTGTAGAAGTATATTCAAATAGTGATCAGAAGTTGATGATGAAATGTGGTAAAGGAGACATGATCATTCCTATCCCATGTGAGATTTACTGTCAAGGGTTTACGCTTCTGCACTCTGTATGACTGAGTGTTTTGGTATTGCACTTGTGCGGTGATGATCGAGTGGGAGAGCCAGGAATTGAGAAATGTCAACGAAGCCTGTTGAGTGAGAATCTAGGGAGATAACCGTGCGGCCATTGGCCAAAGATGCACAAAGAACATGGGCAGTAACCCACAGGGCCCAGGATCGATATGTGGAAAAAGGCAGAGTAGTATGAATGAAGAACTCTGGCACAGAACCAAGAAACAAACATAATCCATGAGCCACATTAATCGAGGAACACTACTGCTAAGTGTACTTTACCTCAACCGACAACAGTCGGGAAATAAGTGAATAATCACAAACGTATACAGTGTTATACGAAGTAGATTCCCAGAGAACTGGAGAGACAATCTAAAATTCATCGAATTCGCACGGTAAGAGATACCAAGCGACGATTGAAATACATTGAGAATACCAAAGAGCGAATTAAGCTCTAGTTATCAGGTCACGCAGCAGAAGCTTGTGGACCGTGATTCAAGGTTAAGTATACCTATGTCATAAACCCCTTGAAGCCTTAGAGGCTAGAACCGAACCCGGTTATGAGTTAATTAACCGTACTGAAGTTAAAACACTTCATAATACTCGAATTAATGAACAAATGTTCAGTGATAACATATGGTTGGTTACGCGGGCGTAACCCCTTTTAAGGGGGGTAGGGCGAGAAACCGCTTAGAGTATGTTTTACGTATTGGTGCGTAAACTACTATGTGCATAGCACAAAAAGAAATTGTTTTGATGATTGGAACTTATGTTACATAAACATAGGTACCCATTCATTGTGTAATAATGAGTATGGTGCATGAGAGATGCAAGTAATGAGAGGGTAATATTTATGGAAAGAGGAGTAGAGAGACTCCTAGGGAATGAGAATCCCTACAGTATATGTCTAGTGAGATTAGACATGAGTTATGATGAGTATGAATCGGCATGAAACCGATGTGTAACCTAAGAGGGAGTGAGTTCCCTAGGTGATTTTATTTGAGAGTGACTGATGGAGTGAGTTCCATCCTTTGGAGTTGTATGTTATGTGTTTTAAAATTGAGTAATAATTTGACTAATGAGGCCTTAAGTATGGAGTACCTAGGTAAAGGTAGTGAAATAAATCGAGTATAATGGATGACCTAAGCTCCATAACTAAGAGGTAAATCGGAATGAATCGTTTTATGAATATGACTAGAAAGAGTAAAAGATAGAAAACGAAAATGTTTGACTATCTGTTTGTTTGAAACTGACGTGGGAGGTGGAACTTGATCTGCTAGCGATCAAGGGAAACCGAACACAAATTGGGGTGGAAGGACAGTCCAACACTGATGCTGATCACATCAGGGTTGGATGATTCTTGAAGCTCCCTATAAGTGGTCACAAGTAATCACGCTAAGGAAGATACAGCTACCATAAATCTGATTTGGAGTTGTGTGATGTTTTAAAAAGAATTTTCAAACAGATTTTGAAAAAGAATTTCCTTCAAGTATGAAGATGGAAATGAAACTGGTTTTGAAACCGCTATCACCCGCCGATGGCTGAGCCTTAAGTCTTGATGACCGGTAGAACGGTGGGCGTGTATTAGTTTTGAAACCATTGCAACCATGCACCGTACGTGCGGCGGTCCTAAGTGACCGGTTGGGGCGGTTTCAGTGTGTGATTTTCCAAAGGCAGCGGGACGGGGAGAGTACCCTGAGATGTTCCTGTGTTGAGTGAGTCAACCAGAGTGCCTGAATGGATATGTGTAATGTTTTGATGAGAACCGAAGGGACCGTGGGCCAGAGAGAGTAAGTGCCCATTTGTCATGAAACGGCCGTGAACCAGAAAGAGTAAGTGTTCAACGTGACCGGTACCTGAGGGATCAGTAGTATATCACTCAACATGGATTCGAGGACCGTAGTGCCTTCTTGTCTTCGGACCGATTCCATGGAGAGAGAACAAAAGTATTTTTGATTGCTATACATGCTGTGATATGTGTGTGGTATGTGTAGTATAAAATGAGACTGACTTGTTGAGTCAGTAAGGTTATACATGTATTATAACCTTGGCATAGTACGCCATGAGAGTAACCATCTAGATTCACCAACTTTGAGGACAAAGTTCCTAAGGGGGGTAGATTTTAATACCCCGGATCTAAAAATGGTGATTAAATTACTCTAATAAAATTATTAAGGGCCTAATGGTGCCTAAAGAGTATTGGTAAAAAGAATAAAACCAAAAGAAAAGAGAAAACGCTTGAAAAGCGAAAAACGCTAAAATGCGCGTTAAATGAGTATAAGAGATATATGATCTCGAGAGGGTCTGAGATGGATTCCTAAGGCTTAGTTAGGCCTAATTAGTATACGGGAATGATTCCCGAAGAAAACGGACCCAAATAATGGATTAAAACGCTAATTAAGCATAAAAGCACGTTTTTCGAGAAAACCCGAAAACGTGACTTTAAGTGGTCAAATGGACCCGTAAAAATTATAGTTGATTAAATAACTATAATTAAGTATTAATGGAAGCTTAATAGCCATTAAAAATAAAGAAATAAGAAAAATCCGAAAAACGGGCCCGGTTAGTGAATAGTGCTAAACCGGGTAAATTATCGAGCGTTTCCTGTAAAAAAATGAAAACCGCTACCAGTTAGTATTTTGTGTGGGGCCGGTTTTTATTGGTACTCATACATGCCTTTAAATAAACAAGATAGTTTATTTAGTCACAAAAGGACAAAATATTAAAGTAAAGGGAGTGAATAGTTAAATGAGATATTAATACCCTCACTCCCCATTCTCTTCTATCTCTCACGATAATTCTTCTCCCACCAGAGCTTCTTCTTCTTCATTCTCTGTATATGGCGATTCCATACGTGAGCAAACAGCCCCTCTTCAACCTCTTCTCAGTTGCTCATTTCTTCACCGAATCGCACAAAAATTATACCGTTAGATTCGTATCGGCGAGGGCTACGTTTTCCACCCCTCAAAATCTTGATTCCTCCACCTTCACTTCCATGGGTGTTGGGCCTTTTGAAGCTTGAAGAGCTTATTTTGACTCTCCATCATCTCCTTAATGTTCTAAGGTAAGAATATAAGCCAAAGTTCATCATTCCTAGCTTGTTCTTGCAATTTGGAAAATTTTCCCACGTTGAAAATTTTCTTCCATTTCAGTCGGTTTCTTCATGTCCTTGTGGAGTGGTGGAACTTCATCATTTTGATTGCCTAACTCTCCATTTGGATACCTTAAGGTAATACCTAAGCTAAACCTTGAAAACTAGCTCCTTGAAATATATTAGGTTATGTGGAAAATATTGAAACTTACTTGTTGATGTGTGTGTGGGGATATGGTTGTAGTTGGCAATCTATGCTCCTTTGTTTGGTGTGAGAACAAGAAGTGAAAGAGAGAACAAGATAAAGAAGAAGAAGAAGGGTGAAAACCGAAATGAACAAGGTAAAAGCTTACCTTGTGATAGTTTTATTTGCCTTGGGGAAACTTATGTTGGGGCTGTATAAACAACCTTGAGCTTGAGTAGTAATGATACTACAATATTGAGTTGAAAGAGAATGTTTAAATGAGGTTTATGTGTGCAAATAAACCTAGAAACTAACTAGTGTACATGTGTAAACAAGAGGGAAATTTGGAGTATTGTAGTTGTTTTGTTTCATTAAACAGGAATGAAGAAGTGTTTATGAGCTGTTTTATGTGTGGTGAATATGCTTGAGAAGTAGGCAAGTGCTGTCAAAATTTCTTTGGAGATTATGAACTTGGGTGTTCCATTATAAGGAAGGAACTAGTTGGTTTAAGAAGTGTTAGGTGAGTGATTAATGGTTTGAAAACCAAACCATGAAGAAGAGTGTGTTAGTAGTGGAAATAATGTCAATTGAAGTGCTAGGAATGGCATTAGTGGGTGAAGTTTGAATGTTGAGAAGAGAGTGCCCAATCTGTTATAAGAGCTTTGGAAAACAAGAAAACTAGTTATGGAAATATAAGTGGTTTTGAGTAAGAATTTGGGTAAGGGTTTAACCCATGATTTGAAGAGGTTTAGAGCATGTTTAAAGGTGGTTAAACATGTGGAAAACTTGTGGAAAGTTTATGGAAAGATTAAGGGTGGTTTAAGGATTGATTTGGAGTGGAAAAATCAAGTTTGGAGCAGGTTTTAGCAGGGTCCGGGACTTGGTCCTTGGACAAAGTCCCGGACCACATCTAAATTAAAGCCGAGAGTACATCCCCTGCTTTGGTCCGGGACTATACTCCAGGACAAGGTCCCGGACCAGGTGTAAATTTCACCCGAGATTTAGTTTGCAATTGGTCCGGGACTTAGGGTAAGTACCAAGTCCCGGACCACCCCCAGAAACCTACAGAGAGTGTTTTAAAGGTTGTAGATGATGGGGGTTTGAATGTTAATGATGTTATAAGATGTTAAGGCCTTGTTTGGTAACATGTAAAGGCCCTAAGAAGTGTAAGAAAGTGTTAGAAGTGTTTGAGAAGTGAGAACTCAAATTAACAAGAGTGAAACCGAGATAACGGGATAACGGGGTAAGTACGGGAGTAGCATTTTATTATGTACCGTATGAGCTTAGTATTAATAATAATGTTTGAAACATTATCAGAGAATCATGCGTGACCCGAGCATGGTGAGATGACACGGTAAAAGTAAAAACCCCGGTGAAAGGTATGATTTTCTCATGCCCCGTATGCTAACCGAGTTACTCTGATTTGTGTGTTTGTGTGCCGGCTTAATCAAGATTAAAGCATGAAAATAATCCCTTGTTTGATTATGCATGCATTGTTGTATGTTGAATGAGCTAACATACTTGTATGCCGGTGTGGTCTAACTTAGTGCATAGACCGACTCTTAGTGAGTACTGATTGACTAGAAACCCGTTAAACGGGTAGTCACATAACCAATGGTATTATGCAAACACACACAAGCTATCGATTAAAGTATAACGATAACACAAACATATGAACTCCGTAAAATGCGAGGAGATGTACGGGTTGAGTATATACCCGATAACGGTTAGAGAACCTTATTGAAACAATCCACGAAATAAATATGAGTGGAGAGATAAATGACCTCCATCGAGAGGATTGAAGTTAGTCCAATAATGTAAACATATAAGAAAGGTAAAAGAGACCTAAGGGACTATGTGACTCCCTTGAGATACGGTCGACCTCCTATATGAGGATTTTACCCGGTATAAGAAAATATCCGAATGTACAAGCATATGATTGTGAGGGTAACACTTAAACCTAAGATTACCCGAATTTAAGTAAAGTTCCCAAAGTCATTAGAAACATCGAGAATGTTGCTTCTAGACTAATATACATGATATTATTATAACTCCGAGAGAGGAGTGTATGGGAACGAGAGTAGTCCGAGAGTAGTCGGACCTAAGTAAAAGAGATAGGAACTAAGAGAGAGTTCCGTGAGCTGGTTGAACCTTCCCACCATGCTAGACCCAGAGTAGGGTCGAAACCGGGGAAGTAAGACTATGCTAGAGAGCCATGAGTTTTGGCTTAAGTATGTATAAGAGTAACAAGCGTGACGTAGGAGACCTGTAGTGTCTCGAGAATCTACAAGAGCTTGAGTATGAATAACCCGAGAGTACGGGTGAGATAACGAGTATAAATAACCCGAGAGAAAGGGGTGAGTATATGTATGAGTAACCCGAGAGAACGGGTAAGTATAAGAATGAGTAGCCCAAGAGAATGGGTGTGTATACGAATGAGTAACCCGAGAGAACGGGTAAGTATAAGAATAAGTGACCCGAGAGAGAGGGTGAGGTATTGAATAAGTAAACAAGGCATAGTGAGGAATAACCCTCAATGCCTAAGAGTAACCAGTTACCACTAACAACATTGTTATGTTAGTTAGGAATCGTGTTCCATGATTGGATGTAGATTCCTTGTGTGATATACATATATATTGTATTGCCATGATGCATGTTGTTTGATTAAAATGAACTCCATGTATATCCGACCCAAAGTAGTCGGCGTACCGCGGTTAGCACGCGGTATATGCGAATTTCATGCGCAGCGTAAGCTGACCCCCTAGGGGGAACGTTTTTAGTGTGCAGGTACTTGAAGCTGACCACCGTTCGAGAGAGTAGGACGGGGACTGCAGTGAGCATGGGTAGTTAGATTGTAATTACTTATGCGTTTGAATGAGGTGTAAGTCCGAGTATGTTATCGGCATCCGTTTATTGTAGACTCGGTATAGTAGAGGTATGAATTGAGTATTGTATTTGTATGAAGTACTCGGTTGTTCCAGTTCATCAGACCGTTACGGTATGTAAGAAAGGCCTGGTTAGCCACATGGGTGGCTAACGGCGTTGTTTCACCCCTCGTTGTAATTAGAGTTCCGCTGCGTGAGTAGGAGTAATTAGTAACAGTTTAAGAGGTAATGACGAGATTAACGGTTGGGGTGTTACAGGTAATTGGTTTAATATGTTCATTAGTATATAAATAAGGTCTTGGTAAGCTCATTAGGTCTTACCCAAGCTTATTCCAAGCTTAGAACACATTTTAGCCCTTATTGACTTTAAGGCATTTATTTGTGTTTTCTATGGTTTAAATTGTTTACTAATGTTTCTAAGACTCTTTTTAGTCTTAATATACCATATTTAAATGTTTAAACAACATACTAAGGTTTGGGGTATTTCAACAGTATAGCTAGCGAAATTGGTACCATTGTGACCACAATTGAATTTCGAATCCAATGAAACAAGAATCAACGAATTTGGTTCTGTGAGTTGAGAGAAATGATGGATTTAGTACTCGGGTTTCGTTTGAAGGTTGAGGATGAACTCGAGTTTCAGTGGCCGTCCGATCCTGAATTATAGGGACGGACGGCCGAGATTAAAACAGAGGAGATTAAGTTGTTTTGAGTTTTATTAATTCCAGAATAATACCCTAACTTGTTGAATTTATTTAATGGCCTTCCCGAATGTGTTTTGACTTGAAATTTTAACCATAGATTCCTTATTAAATCTAGTTTATTTTGATGTAAATTATTATGGTTTTGGAGTTTTTAAACGTAAGTTATGATTTTTGCAAGTTACGGGTTTTCTAGAATTATCTGGTTAATTTAAAAAGATATTTTTATGAAATAAAAATTTTATAATATGTATATAATGTTATAGTTACTATATACTTAATTTGGGAATTTTTGGACAAGAGGAAATAGGTTTAAAAATTGTATTTCTAAGGTTTTTCATAAGTTACCTTATAATATAAGGTTTTTAATGTAACCAAAAATTAAAGTATAGTTTATTAATAAACTTTATAGGTTTGGGAAAATACAATAAGACTAAACTAACATTTAATACAGAATGTTAATAAATATTTTTGGGTATAAACTTTTAAGTGAAGTTAATATACATTATATATATATATATATATATATATATATATACATATTACTATTAAAAGAATATTATATGAGGTAGTATTGAATTGTGGTCATGAAATTAAGCTTAAAGAGTTATCTTGGATTTCTAAGATTTATATAAACCATATTAAAATACATGTGTAATATTATTTGTCAAAGACCAGAATGTAAATCTATAATTTGGTTAGGTAATTAATAAGTTGGGACTTAGGAATATTTGTAATTAGATTTTACACAATAGAACTTACTATATAATTAATAAATAAGTGTAATACTTTTACATCTAAATGTTCTTAATATATAAACAATAATAAAATAAATAAAATACTTTTACATCTAAATGTGAGGTGGATTAGTAAGTCTAGATTTGATCATTTCTTAACATTTATGGTATTGAAATATAAGTTAATGTTTTAGGATAAAATCATTAAAAGGATTATGGTATAAAACTATATTAAACTATGATCTGGAAATTTATCTAAATAATAATCCTTAAGTTTCTTGGCATTAGATCAGCCATATGAAATACATTTATAACATTTATTACCAATACTTAGGATGTGAGTTTACAATTAAGTGAGGTGTTTAGTAGTTAGATATTATAGAAGGTTTATAAATAGGAATTTGGTCCTTAAAACCTTTGAACCTTTTATTAGATAAAACTAAGTTACATAAGATATTATATTGTTATACTTTACGGTAATGGGAAGTAATGATAGGTTATTTGAATATAAAATATGAGAATTTTCATAATAGATTATCTTATTAAATAATTAACAATTTTACTTACGAACCAGAATTTAATTCTTTGATAAATTCTACTCTATGTAGATATATTGTCCATCCTAAATACAATAAAGGAAATTAATTTATTAAGTTATTCCTTTGAAACCTTAGGTTTTGTAAAACAATTTAAAACGTATTTAGGGCTTAAGTTTATTGAAGTTTAGTATAAAAGGATTATACATAGTCTATAGAGAGAATGTGTGTGAAAATAAAACATTTAGGAGATTAAAGGTAAGTAAGGATACATAAAAGGTTATATTTAAACACCTTATTATATAGGTAATAATAAAGCAAATAATATACCTTGTGAATACTAAATGTAAGAGTTCGATAAATCTAAGTTAAGAATAATATAGTTATTCAAGATGAGAAGCAGTTTAACATCCTATGACAAGATTATTAAATGGCTGCAAATAAAAGTCATTCTGAACTAAAGATGAGATAATTGAGTTTAGCAGTTCAATTAAGTTATAATAAAACGCGTCTACAACACTATGATTCCAATATACAAGATGTATATCTTAATTAAGTTAAGGGAAAGACTTAATCATAATGGGTTATCTAGTAGATATTGTTTAAACACATAATCTTTACATTGTGAGATAATAGTATGGTATTCTGAGATGAGTCCATCATAGGTCATAATACTATGTTTATTCTAAAGAATAAAGGTATTGAGCTTAAGATTATTATTGAAATTTCTAGATTTAATTATATAATATAAACACATTTATGATATAAAGGTCTCAAAAGTCTTGAATGTGAGAATTGTGGTTAAATATGAATAAAGTGGATAGGATGGGGCAGTTAGCGGGTGTTAATAAAATACATTCCTTGATCCTACAACCTTGGGCTATACAACCTTCTAACTCATAAGTCAAAGGTTATACATAACATTTAAGCGAAGGCTTATAAGATAATTGAGATTTGGAAATAAGAGAGAGGAATTTATTTAAGTTTAACTTAGGGTACAGGTTATTGATAGTAAATTATCTTCAGTGTTCCTCAGAGAATTATTGAATGTTTGCACGAGATTACTAGAACTGCTACAGCGTTGACCAGGTACGATTTCTCGTACTCCGTTAGTTTTGCTGATTGACTTATGGGATGTTTTCGAAAAATGCAAACTGAGTTTAAGAGGAATTTCTAAAAGGAAAAGGTTGTGTGACTAACTCAGCTTGTGTGACTAACTGAGCCTTGAATGTGAAACTCACTTGGGTATTGGTTCCTTCTCTTTGGTTATTCCATTGGACATTGACTGCTTGGGGTTTACGCTTCTGCACTTTGTAGGACTGAGTGTTTTGGTATTGCTCTGGGTAGTTGGTGATCTGGTGGGAATTTGGAAAAGGTCAACTTTGGTAAATTCTTCTTTTGACTCTAGATATCGTTTCATCCATGAGCTGGTTCTTGAGGTTTCGACGTGCGCGCGTCTTCAATTGTAACAGCAGGGGGTTGTATATCCCTCGCCCATAGGGGCATTTATATTTGACAGCAGGGGGCTGTATATCCCTCGTCCATACGGACATTAATATTTGACAGCAGGGGGCTGTATATCCCTCGTCTATACGGACATTTATATTAACAGTAAAGGGCTGTATATCCCTTGTCCTAAGAGGACGTTGTAGACAGTGAGGGGCTGTATATCCCTTTTCCTAAAAGGACGTACATGGCGGTGGGGCCATCTCTCCCAGTTGAATTATTCCACTCTTGAGTTATTGGTTCTTGGATCTATCTTATCATTCCTAGTCCTTTGTGACTATCTGAGTCTTTCTACTCCTAACGGGAATTGGGCCTAACTAAGGCAATGGATGTTCACTAACACATGATGTGGTTTTGTTTCACTAACTTTACTTTTCTGTTATTTATCTCTATTCTTAATTTGTTATCTTGGTGTGAAGATTTGTGAAATGCTTTGTTCCTCTGAGTGGTTGAAGTGATTGCTTTCAAGCTAATATTTATTTAAGAGTTGTTTTATAAGTTTGTTTTGGAGATTAGTACCAGTTCCATTCCAGGGAACTGACTCACCCCTCCCGGGGTGGGCTGCTTGGTTTCATCTTGCAGGTACAATTGATTTACAGGTGGCCACGAAGAGCATGAGTGATTGGGATGGGATTAGGTTTATGGAGAGTGAATGTATTTTATTATAGTTATGTTTATGTTAAGTTTTCTCGAAGTTCAGACCGTAACTTAGTTAATTGTAATGGTTGTAATTGGTGAGGTTGGTACCGGGTGTTTGGAGCCCGATGGTCTGTAGCACCTTTAGTTTATTTTCTGCTGTTGTTTTATTATTATAGGGGTGTTACAATAAAATAGAAGTACTGTAAAATGATAGATAGTGGGGGAACTTCCCCCATACTCGATGTTTAACCTCAGAGTAGCGGAGCTCGGTAGTGGTGTGGACACGAAGTTGCACCTGCATAAGATACTAAAGGTTGCCAAACCAATACCGGGGCTAACAGTGAAGTAAATGAGCATTTTTTTTTTTGAAAACAAAATATAAAAATATTGAAATATAGGGAAATAGAATGTAATAGAAAGCAAAATAATGATAGAAATTCGGGTTGCCTCCCGAAAAAGCTGCCCTTCTTTTTAAGGTCTGTGGCTAGACCGTAGTGGGGGTTAGATCAAACCTGGGGGTGGTTATGAGGAGGAGATCCAAAGCATGACTCGGAGGCATTTTTGTGTTTCCACCTGGGTGCATGTTTACCTTTGTTGTCCCGTTTTTCTTCAGGGATTAGTGGTGGTGTCTCTGTAATGGACATTCCGTCGGGAAGGGTGACAAAGAGAAGTGGGGAAGATGGTGATTGTGTGTCCTTCACAAGCGAGATCCTTGGAGTTGTTGTCTGGAGTCCTTCCTGATGGATATACCAGTTGTTCATTATAAGCTCAAAGGGTGATTGTCCCTCGGGCCACCATAACGTGCGCATCAGCTGTGGCAAGGAAAGGTCGTCCAAGGATGAGTGGTGTAGTGGAGTTTTCTTCGATGTTCAAAATGACAAAATCACATGGGAAGTATAAGTATTCCACTTTAATGATAACATCCTCCACCACTCCGCTTGGGTAAGCTACCGAACCATCTGCCAGTTGAAGGGTCATCTTAGTCTTTTTCATTTCTCCAATTCCTAGCTTTTTGAAAGTTGAGAGGGGCATCAAATTTATCGAGGCATCCAGATCGCATAGGGAGTATGGAAAGGAGGTGCTACCAAATGTGACTGGATTGGTGAAGCTGTCTGGATCATTGCATTTCGAAGGTAGTGGTTGTTTCAAAATAGATGAGCAAGCTTCATTGAGTGGTACGGTACCGACTTCGACCAATTTTGTTTTATTGGAGATAAGGTGCTTGAGAAATTTTGCGTAATTTGGCATTTTGGCAATGAGGTATACAAACGGTATGTTGACGTTTAATTATTTCAGCACTGCCAGAAACTTCCCATATTCAGTATCCAATTTCTACTTTTGGAGTCGGTTGGGAAATGGTAGAGGCAGTTCTTGTGGAGAAGGTTTTGGAGCTGATGGAATAGTGAGAATGCTGGGAGATGTCTTTTCTACTGGAACCTCAACTCTCTCTTCATTATCCTCTTGGGATTCTTCTGACCTTTGTGGGATGTGAATCTCGTTGGTTTTTCTACCGCTTCTCAAGGTTATCACCTTAACCGCTTCTTCTTCTAAATCGAGCTTTTCATTTTCATAGCTGGCCACCAACTTCTTAAGGTAAGTCTTTTCAGACTGAATGTGATTTTTATAGATTGTGGCGGAGGTTTCCAGTTCAGCTATATTCCCTTTGGATGTTTCGATTGCTATTACCCACTCTTGAAGGGAAGGGTGAAGTTCTGGAACCTCAACTGTTTTGGCCACCTCCATCTTTTCTTCCTTGTGTTCCTTCACAGAGATGCATTTGGCTTGCTCTATTGGATTTGGCTTCGGTTGGCTTGGGAAATTTCCTGGCGGTCTTTGAGCAAGTTGTTCTGCGATTTGATTGAATTGACCTCGATTTTTTGGTTGAAAGCTTCTTGCGCATAGAGTTGGCTTTGAGTCACAGACATGAATCCCTTCATTATCTCTTTGAGTTCTACGTTTGGATCAACGGTGGATGAGGACGGTTGTTGTTGGTGAATACCTGGAGGGGCTCCTTGTGCTCTATAACCTATATTTGCATTTGGTTGAGGTCTATAACCTTGTGTTGAGTTGGAAATATTCCCCCCTCCTTGGGTTTGATCATTGTTTCTCCATGAGAAATTTGGATGATTTCTCCACGGGGCGTTGTTGTTGTTGTAGTTGTAATTGGGGTGGTTACCAATGTAATTGATGTCTTCTTGTTGTTGCATGTTGTTTCTTCCTTTGCACAGATGGGTATCGTGAGGACCTATGTAGATAGCACACCCTTCTGAAGTGGAAGATGAAGATGCTATTGATTTGGTGGTTTCTTTTTGAGCTATAGCAATCTTTTCGACCATTTTTGCGAGAGATGATAGTTATGCTGAGAGATGATCGGTGGGCTCTACGTGGAGTAGACCTGCTGCTCTCGGAGCTCTGCCCTTATTTCTTGACCATTGTCGTGTGCTGCTAGTCATGATTTCAAGAAGTTCCATTCCTTCTTGAGGAGGTGTTTACCAAGAGTCTATTGGAGTCATCCATTTCGTTGAAGAAGGATAGGCAGAGGGACTGGTCATCTAACCCATGGTGGGAGCAATTCATCAACATCTCCTTGAATCTGTCCCACGCATCATGCAGAGTCTCCCCTGGTTCTTGAGTGAAGGTGTTGATCTCTCCGATGAGTTGTCTTGTTCTGCTTGTGGGGTAATATTTGGCAAGAAATTTCTTGGCCATTTGTGCCCATGTTCGGATTGAGCTTGAAGGGAGGCTTCTATACCATTTTGATGTTGTTTCGGACAATGAATGAGGAAACAATTGTAATCTAATCCTTTCATTGATGGTACCTATTTTTCCCAATGAATTACAAAAGTCGAGGAACGAGCTCAGGTGATTGGGAGCATCGTCCGGGTTTGAACCACTGAATTTTCCCAAATCACGGACTGCTGTGATGAAGTGGGTCTTGAAGGTCCATTGTGCCGCTTGTGCCGGTGTTAATTCTGGTAGAATTATGGCCGAAGCTCTTCCTTCAGTGTCTGGTTGGTGGTAATCAGAGAGGGAGCGTTGTTGTTGATTTTTCGTGATCCATCTCATCTATGACTTGGTTATCGCCCATGTCTTGATTTCTCTGATTTCTTCCTGTGTTGAATAAAGTGCGCTCGGGTTCGGGTCTCAGACTGATAAGTGGAGAACCTCGGATTCGAGTGTTTGGCATGCACAGAAGAAATTTAATTTGTGAGGATTTGTGAAATTAATAGTAAATGGATAAATAAAAACAGAAATATTTAAATAGGTGAATAACTAAATTAGACAAAAATTAAAGTACCAAAAACTAGGGAAATTGATGGAATCAATTTCCCCGGCAACGGCGCCATAAACTTGTTGACCAAAAATACATAGTGAATATATATATACTAATGGGCAAAGAAAAGGCAAGTGCACCTAGTCGATGTAGTACAACAAGTGTCGTATCACAGAGAAATTGGTTCAATTATCCTAGTCTCGGTATTTAATAAAAACAGCAAATAGGGGGTTTAGCCGAAGCCAAGCTTGATTGTTTAGGATCAGTGCAAAAATAATAAACACAGTAAAATAAGGTGAATTAATTGATATGGATGGAAAAGGGTATCCTAGGATAGCGGGGGAATTGCCTAAATTACTTAAACAAATTTATAACCATGTCTCAATTATTTATTGTCTATTAGAGTTAATAAGGGTAAGTTACGAACTCTTAATAACAGCCTCAGTATTTTCCTACTCAATCCGGAGTGTAAATACCAAGGTTTATTCCTTTGTGGTACTATTGACTATCTCAAAATCATATGTTGATAGTTACCATAAAAATGCAGTAGTTTGTCGCGTAAAGCATTTAACAATATTTATTGAAAGGAATAAAAACAAGTATAATAAATGAGACAGGTAATAAATATTTATTTAAGCCATATTAGGGTCAAACCCCATCCTAGGATCCAAATAAAAATTACTCAGTCATTGACAGAAATAAAAACAAAGTAAAGATAGACATTAAAACAGAGTAAAGTTTAAGGAAAGAAAGAACTCTATTTTTGAGGAGAGTTGTTTCGCTTCCCGGCTTGTCTCCGTGATTATGCCGACCTCCAAACGATGATAGATAGGTAGAACGAGAAAAATGAACAAAACAGGTACAAGTTGGTCCTGTCCGGGTGGGGCCACGAGGACATAAACGCGGACAACTCCTGTCCGTGTGGGGGCTGTGTGGACACAAACGCGGACACGGCCTGGTTTTGTGCAGATCGTCTTCTTCGTCTGGTTATCTGGAAAATGGAAGAGTTAGGCTTATTTGTTGATGGGAAATGATGGAAATGAAGTGGAGATGTGGATGTATGGATGGAGAATGGAATTTGGATGGAGGGAGAGTGAATTTTGATGAGCGTTGTTGTGATCAGATGATGAGTTTAGAAGCAGGAGATGGTGGGTTTTTATAGAAGAAAAGAGGAGGAAGATGACAACGTTTGGATCAGGCGTGGGTGAAGAATTTAAGGAATGCGGCGCCTGATACAATTGATGTAGTAGATAGATATGTTTGTAGGCGCCGCAAATGAGGAAAAACAGCGAAGGCGGTGCAGATCTATCAGTCGCGTGATTTCTGGATTTGGCGCAGTCATTTACACGTGTCCGCGTTTGTGTCCGGATTTGTGTCCGGATAAGGCTCATCAGGACGTGAGACGTCGTTTCTGTCCGCGTTTCTGTCCGCGTAAGGACACAAATGTCCTGGCGAGATTTGTTCGTTTCCGAATTTGAGTCCGCGTACGGACGCGTGTCCGAGTTTGAGTCCGCGTACGGACGCGGTCTCTTGCTTCCTGTCCGCGTTTGCGTCCGCGTAGGGGCTACGCGGACACATGTATTTCGTCTCATCTTGTTCTGCAAACTTCGACAGTCTCCGGATTCTTCGTTTGAGCTCCGTTTTTAGATCTGTTTGCGCCTACGCGTTTGTCTTTTCGTCTACTTTGCTCCTAGCTTGGTTTTCCTCATGTTTAACCAATAAATCTGTAAGATAACCAATAAAACATAAACTAGAGGAAAACTAACCAAAGTGAAGAAATGAGCAAGAAAAGTTCTAATATAACATATGAAATACACCTATAAATCATGCTCATTTGGACACTTATCAACAATGAAGAACAGTGTGATTCTTATAGAATGTGATCCCTCAGCTCAGCATTGCTTAGAGGAATGCATAGTCTATCATTCAACCTAATCAGACCATCTTCATGCAGTTTAAAGTCGTACTTTTGGCTCTCGAATGTACCCTCTGTTATTTTCTGTTTGATCTCTGCCATATAAGGGTCGCTTAACTGAGCCTCTTGCACCTCATCAACCTTGATAGAAGAAGCGAGTAGCGAATGGAGAGAGTGTGCTCGACGGCTCAGGGCATCGGCTACAACGTTTGCCTTCCCTTCTTTATACTGCAGGTCGATGTCGTAGTCAGATAAGAACTTCATCCATCTTCTTTGTCTCGGATTCAATTCCTTCTGGGTGAATACATACTGTAAGCTCTTGTGATCAGAATATATGGTGATGCTAACCCCATAAAGATAGTGCCGCCATATCTTCAATGCGAAGACAATGGCTCTTAGCTCAAGATCGTGTGTCGGGTAATTCTCCACATGCTTTTTCAGCTGGAGGCAGGCGTAAGCTACTACCTTTCCTTGCTGCCTAAGTACGCATCCCATGCCTTTGCCTGATGCATCACAATACACCTTGAATCCCTCTGTGCCCTCTGGGAGAGTGAGAATGGACGCTGAGGTCAACGAGTCTTTTAGGCTCTGGAAGGATTCTTCACAATCGTCTGTCCATACAAATGGCGCATCCTTCTTCATTAACGTCGTCATGGGCTTTGCAACTTTAGAAAAGTCCTTCACAAATCTCCGGTAATAACCGGCTAGACCAAGAAAGTTCCGGATGTCGGTGACATTCTTAGGTCTAGGCCATGACCGTACTGCTTCAATCTTAGCCGGGTCGACTGAGATACCCTCGCTGGAGATCACGTGACCAAGGAATGACACCTGGTCGAGCCAGAACTGAAATACCTTGAACTTAATTTTAGTGATTAAAATTATCCTAATAGGTATTTAAGGGCCTAATTGTGTCTAAGTAATTTAGGCCAGGAAAATAAATCCAGAAGAAATGAAGAAAACGCTTAAAAAGCAAAAAAATGTAAAAAACGAGTGTTACATAACTGTAGGACTAATGTGACCTCGACTAGGATCCTAGGTGGATTCCTAAGGCTTAATCATGCCTAAATAATATGTAGAAATAATTCCCGAAGAAAACAGATCCATCAAATGGATTAAAAACCACAAACAAACCTTAAAGCGCGTTTTTCGAGGAAACTGGGAAAACGTGACTTTAAGCGGGTTAAATAGACTCGTAACAATTTTGGTCAACCAAATAGTCATTAATAAACATTAATGAAGGTCTAGAACCAATAAAATCAATTAAACGAGAAAATAGTAAAAACTGTAAAAAAACAGGAAGTTGTAGGGTGAGAGTGTAAATAAACCAAACTAGTGTGTCCACTATTGCAAATAAAATTTTAAAACCCTTGTGAGGGGTGTGGGTGAGCCGATTTTATTCCCCTCCCACTCTCTTAACTATCTCGTATTTGCAAAGGACAAAAAGCAAAGTAAAAGCAAAAAGTAAAAATATACTTTTCTTCCCTCTCTCTCCTACTCCCTCTCATTTCCTATGTACTGCACCCCTCTCTCATTTTCTTCCTCCTCAAGCTGCCAACAATGGCGATTTGCAAAACCCTCTAGCACTCTCCCTTCTATCCTCTTGTTAAGTACTCAAACATCCACCAAAAATTACAAAATTTGTACCATTGTATTCCTCTCATCAGGGAGAACACCTCTCTCTTTTCCAAATTAAAAAATACCCATTTTAATCTCCATGGGTGTTCTTGCTTTTGAAGATGAAGACCACCATTAGAAGCCCCTCCTTCACCTTGTTGGTCTAAGGTAAAAAGAAATTCGAAAATACTAGCATTTCTTACCCTTATTTGTAAATTAAAGATTTCCAAGTCTTGAACTCTATTCCTTGTTTGCCCGGCCGATTTTGGCTTCTGTTGGAGAGTGGAAATCTTGCTCTTAGTGATATCCAACACTCCTTCTACATACTTGCAAGGTAATGCAATTTCTAAACCCTAAAAATATACCTTAAAGCTCTAAGATGAATTAAGGGTTATTTTGTATTGAAATGGTATTATGTAATGGGCTGTAGCGATAGGAATTGAAATTCCATAACCGGTGGCTTAAGAAAGAAAGGAAAGGAAAGGAAGGAAGAAAGGAGAAGGAAAAAAAGGCTAGAAAGAACAAGGTAAATTACACTCACCTTGTGTAGCTTTTATATGCTTATTGTAACAGAATTTTAGTAGCTTGAAATGAGTATTGTAAATGGAATTGAGTAGTAGTGAGACGTGGAAGAATACTAAAATGTTTAAAAGCTTTAAAAGACATTTAAAAGCTTGTATAAACCTTGAGGAAAGAAATGGTATGTGCAGGAATTTAATGAGTGTTTAGTACCTAGTATTTGTGTTGGAGAATTGTATATTGGTGTTGTTGATAAATAGGTGATATAGGCAGCCTTGAGTGAGTAAATTGATGTGGGGAGAATACTTAGAAATGTAGGGAAACTCTGCCAAATTTTGGTTAGGAATTTAGTGGATTTAAGTGTTGTTTGACAGAGAGGAACATGGATGTGTTCAGAGAAGGAAATATGAGATTTTCACTTTGGTTTGTATTTATGAGGAAGAGGTGTAGTTGAGTAGAATTGGAAATGGTATAATGGGAAGTGTTTAACCAAGTTATGCTAGATTGGGAATCATTTAGCTCGTGGGAAGAAGAAGAAAGGAAAAATCTGTAGCATTAGTGAAGAAGGAAAAACTGTAACAGAGGAGGAAAAACTGACAGTGGAATAAGTGAAGTAACAGATTTGTATAGAGATGGATTAGGTTAGTTTTAAGTGCCTAATCAATGTTAAAACATGCTAGATTATATGTAGGAATATTGGGGAAGAGGTTGGTAGAAGTTTGGAGTTGAAACATAATAAAAAACTAGCATATAGGTAAATACTGCAACTGGTCCGGGTTTGTAAACCAGTACAGAAACCCGGACCAGGCAAAAATCAATATAGAACATAGTGCAGAATGGATGTTTTGGGTTTGTAAACTAGGACCTAAACCCGGACCACCCCATTTTTACACCCGAGAGTACTAAGACCATGTGGTCCGGGTTTGTAAACAAGTACACAAACCCGGACCACTCATAAATCTTACCCGAGAGTGGCCAAAACTATTGGTCCGGGTTTGTAAACCCGGACACAAACCCGGACCACCCCATTTTCTTCACAGAATCCATTTTAAAACTAATCTAAGGTAGGGTAATGAAGGGTAATGGTAGTATAAGGTAATTAAGACTTGATTAATGATGTTTAAGGGTCATTAAGGCCATGAACAAGCTTAGGAAGTAGTTTTAAGTAAGTGACATAAGTAAAGGTATTTGGGTAACAAAGAGTTAGTAAGTATAAACTGGAAAACTTTAGAAAAGTAATAAGTAAGGTTAATTAATTACAGATAATTAACCACCCAACTCTATGTATGTGATAGGATTCGAATAGTCTAACACCGAAGGGAGTCGGTGAGTCCAAAATCCACGGTGAAAGGTATGATTTCTTCATGCTCTGTATCCTAACCTGGTTACCCCGATTTGTGTGCTTAATTGATCACCTAAATAAGACAAATTCATGAATTGGATTTTAATGCACTTACTTGTGCTTGTATTATATTTGTTCTTGTTATATTGCTTTGAACATTTAGTTTGTATAATTCATGAAATGAATGGATGTGGATGAAGTGTATGTGTGAATGGATGTGTACTTGTGTATTGTATTATTTCGTGGTATGGATGTGTTGACTTCTACTAATTCCTAACTACCTAACTCCTAACTTAAGTATTGAGTAAATTGGAATGAGTAGAATTCCGATATAGTTTCGACCACGCATGAGGATGAGGAGACACAAGAGGTTGGATCCGATTTCTGGCCTAAATCCTTTCTATGGACCAATCCCCTTAAATGGGTAGCATCCTAGATTGGTGAGCCACAGTAAAGCCCGGTGGTGGGACGGTGTAGTCCCGGCCCGGAGGTCACCACGACTTGACTTGAGTAAGTAAGTAAGTAAAGTATTGTATGAGTAATAGTCTTGGCTAGTGTAAGTCATTGACCTTGAGTAAAAGAGTAATGACCACCCGATTAACCCGGGTGGGTAAAAGAAGCTAACTAGCATTGTGTATGTATTGTAGCAGCGTATTCTGTAAAGGTAAGTATGTATGGTTGACTTGTAATGTCTTCCTTGTATGTAATGGAAATGTATGTTTGTATTCTTTGTGATGTATTGTAGCATTATGAATGAAAGTATGTATGTATGTATGTATGAATAAAATGAACTGCATGTATTCGACCAAGTGGTCGGCGTACCCTCGCTAGTACGCGGGGTATGCGGAAGTCATATGCAGCGTAAGCTGAGCCCCTTGGGGCACTGTTTTTATTGTACAGATACCGAAGCGGTTATGGTCTTGGTAAGAGACCGGCGGCTATGCTTAGATAGCTAGGAAAGAATTGTTGATTGTAGTGAATTGTATAAGGCTTGTAGCCTTTGATGTTGAAGTGCACCAAGCGGTACACCCTTTTTGTGTTTTGGAAAGTATGTAGTTTATGAGGGATGGGTAGATGATAGACTCTTAATGAGTATGTATACACTTGAAGGAACCGTTGCATTTGTATTTGGATCTTAGTAAACTCGGTATATTGTATTGTAGTTATGGAGTATGGTATTGAATGGAGAATTGTAGTACCCGGTTTGTATTAGGAATGTGGATTGTAATTGTGTAGTACTCAGATATTCCGGCCCATCAGACCGATGTTGTATGTAGTAGTAGGCCTTGTTAGTCACGTGGGTGGCTAACGGCATTGTATCACCCACCGTTGTGTAAGTAAGTATCCGCTGCAAAGGTATGTAAGTACGAGGTGATTGGACGGTAATGACGGTATTAGCGGTAAGGGTGTTACAAAAAGTGGTATCAGAGCGAAGTATCGCTCTGATGACTGGAAATACCAAGTTAGGAATTAGAAGCTTAGGGCTAAGGGCTGAGTGATAGCGTTAGAGATACGCTAGTTAGGAACCACCGGTGTGTACCGGATACCTACAACATCAGTCCCGCCCACCGCATCCCCATTGTATAACTTGGGAAAGAACGCCAGAGAGAAGGAAGGTCCTCTCATACTCGGGAAAACCCAATCTGGTAGTAGTGAGATACCTCTATAAGAGGAAAGAACCTGACATCTAGTAGATTCCAAGGATTGGAAGTCCCGGAGATGGTTCCCGGTTGAACAACAATACCCGCACTTAATAGCGGTAGAATGAATACACCAACCATAAGGGGCTACAACTTACAACAGCATTGGGCGACATGCTTAGCAGTCACGAAACTTGGCTAGTCAACCAGCAGTAAGAAAAGAAGCTCTAAGCGTGCAACGAAGCGGAAAAAGGAGCAGTAACGAAACCCGAGACATAAGTCTGCGGGACAGTAATAGCTAGATGATACCCCCAAAGGTATACTACCTGACTAAGGACATAGTCGGGAGTGGTTAACTCCAAACCTACAACGCCAAAAAGGTTACAATACCTGGCCGACATAGCTCAGACAGCTACAAGAACAATCACGGGATATAATCCGACATAACTACAGGAGTAGTGCCTAAACAAGCTAAGGCTTGGTGACCACGGTACATGTGAGGGAACGAGTAACAAGGAAAACACAGAACAAACAAATGGGGATCTCCAAGGATTGGAGAAGTACCCCGATCAACGACAGTCACGTCAAGATCACTAAGAAGTTACTTAAAAGATCGAGTATCTCAAACATAAATCAATATATCAAAGAAGGAGTCGACAAGACTACCAAATACGAGTGGAAACCATACCGTGACCGGTAGAGGTTTACCCAAAAACCACCAGTACCACGCACTTGCCACGGCAAGTGCAGTAAGAACAGGAACATGTAGAGGAACTCTAACACACCACAAGTACTAAGTATTGTACCGTGACCGCAATGAAGCGACTACAGGATCACACATCCTAAAAACTGGAAGAATGAAACCTTGGAAAGGCCTAACGGCCCGATCATTGTATTAAGAACATACCGGTCAGCGGGAAGCTAGACGCGGCCAAAATCAACCGGCACTGAAATGCCATGAATATTTCTATTTTCTTTTAAACCCAAATTTTTCTTTCAAAACCACAACCCTTCTTTCAAACCTCGGATTTTTAAAACCAAACCAACAGAATTACGGTGAGTATCATAGAATGATACAAGAGGAGTTGACAATAGAATACTTCACATAGGCGTGTGACAAGCACTACGAGGGTACCCAAATACAAGATGTGGGACGACCGCACTCCGAAGGAGCTTGCGGGCCTGACAGATAGTCAGGTAAGTGGTAACACACCAACAAGGTACCCCACGTATGTATACATGTAGTGTACGAAACACGGGAAGTAGTCAACTCCGTTCTACGGACCATCAGTAAATTTAAACCAGAACAGTTGGACACCTCAGACGATCAAGTACAAGAGAACTCAGAGAATCCATCTGAAGGTAAGGAATGAGGATTAGGAAGCGCAAAGAGCGCAGACTAATAAGTATAGACATTGGATATGTCTCAAAATCTTCAGGCAAATACATAACAGCTGGAAGGGATACCCAACCTAAACACAGTAAGGCAAATGCCTGACGTGAACACCACAATGTTCAACAAACGGGACAGAGTTCCCAAGGACAAATACAAAACTACCAGGGAGCATAATCCATCATCGAAGAGGATATTAAACCTAGTCTAAAGCACTAGGAGAAAGTATAAACAGTCTACCCAAGAACGGAAGACGTTATAACCCTAAAGAGGATAGCTCGAATACAATAGCACAAGGCGGTATAGTGAACACAACATATCATAAACATTAGCCGGATGTAACGGCGTAACCAACAACACCCAGGGGTAATCCGTGAAGGGTGTCTGGATTAACAACAGTCGATTGAAGCGTCATGATAAGGGCACAGGAGCTAGAATGAACACTCGGTTGGGACACCGAAGGGATTTCGCATAACGGGAAATACCCTAAATTACAAAAAGGCACTGATTAGCACCAGATTGCCTAAAGGGCCTCCTATGAACGGAAGCGTGATGTCACAACTTGCCATGGAGCCCGGTAATGCCTTCAACCTATGGGGTATACAAAGAGTGGAAACATGTATAAGCAGCTTGCAAAGAGCATAGCTTGCAGCAATAAGGCTCAGAAGCCATAAACAAACTACGTTATGTAAACTTAAACGGTTGCAAAACCCACACCATTTAATAACAAGACTCGCAAGAGATATTGCTTCATACGACAAATAAATCGACAACTAAACCACCCAATTTAAACTCATCATCATGAGTGGCTTGAAGTAATGGCTACCTTAGTGTCACTATCACTAGAGCATCAGCCTAGTATACAGTTGACGAAGCTTTTAATCGCCCTTTATGCCTTTTGTAGCAATGGTAGCACAGAGGCAAAAAAATTGTAATAATGCTAACAATGGCCTAGTCCACACTTGGACACTACAGAAAACCCGAGGGAAGGTGCCCCTCGTTAGCTGAAGACCACCAATGCGGTGATGATGTGAACCCTTAGAAAAGGCTTCCATCTACCATAACAACAAGCTCGCGCATGTAGCCATTGCCAAGAAACAATCGAATAAGAAAATGAGATTTCCAAACCACCACGCCTACAAAGAGGCTTTGAGAACAACTACAGAACCGAAGAAGAGTCGGTTGAGAAGCAAACACAGGATGTGTATAATGTTAACTGTAGAAGCATATCGCTCAAAGAGCATAGAGACTTTAAGGAGTAAGTATACTCCATATGCAATACATAAGCAGAGACTAACCTAGTAAACCTTGTCAGGAGACCTATGACTGGAAACAAACCTCTCAACAAGAACTTTCATTTATCAGCAATAAAATACTCTTCAATTAGAGAACGGGACCACAAACCCTTGAAGTTTCTTGGGATGTCCCGGTGATGTACATACAAAAGTAAAACTGCACAGCTAGAGCCTATAACTAATGCTCAGCACTGGGGAGATAGTAATTGTCAAAAACGATCAATGTGAATGCACATTGGACACCACGAATGACCAACGCTCAAGAGAGCTTGCAACCCGATAAATTACTTCATCCATTGTCAACCAAGATACTTGGTAAATTGTATCATAAATGATGAAATAATGTGAGGTAAGCTAACCTACACATGAAACCTAAATTGAAATAAAACGTCTCCACATTGGGAAGATAGTAATGTGCGGTATGCTGCGACAACCGTTATACACACCAACATAGGAAACCCTTGGTGCATTCACACCACAAGGAAATGGTGCCAACGACAATGGCAATGAGTAAAGATAAGCTACCACAGTAACAGAGACCGCAAAAATGATGTTGTATAATGAGTAAGAATATGGTGCGCAACAAGTGACCTCTATGAGGAAGTAGTCAGGCAATGATACGGAGTTGTAAGATGACAAGCAGAAATATTCATTCCTATCACATAAGTGATTTACTGCCAAGCGTTTACGCCTCTACACTCTGTATGACTGAGTGTTTTGGTATTGCACTTGTGCAGCTAATGATCTAGTGGGATAGCTAAGAATATGGAAAACGTAAATTGTGGTAAATCCTTCGTTTCACCAATGAACATGGCATAAGCAAGTCAAGCAAAAGCTTAAAAACAAACCGTGCGGCCTAAGGCCAAAAAAGCACGAGGAGTGTGAAACACACCAAAAATCACAAAATGTGAATTCCATCGGAATAAAAAGTGCAAGGAGACTTAAGAAAGGCACTAGGACCGACGCATAGAAAATGCAAGGTCATACAAGTAAAGAACACTTGTACTGAACTAGAAGAACTGGTATAATTCATAAGCTACTAACAATAGAGGAAGCACTACAACTAAGTAGTGACTTAACCTCACCCAACAATAAGTTGGAGGAACTTAGTGAATAATCGTGGGAGTACGAATAGTATGTATAATAGATTGCTAGAGAGCTGTTTATAAATATAAAACTCATTGGGTTCAAGCACGGTAAAAGAATACCACACTTATTTAATAAACCTTATTCCCACAATATAGGAATAAAAAGGCGATGTGTAGCACATTTGGAATAACCAAAGAGCGAATTAAGCACTAAGGTTTTCAGGGTCGCGCAGCAGAAGCTAGTGGGCCCTAGCTAAGAGGTTTAATATACCTAGTAAATACGAGAGAATGGCTATCAATGCCTTGAAGCCTGATAGGCCAGAACCAAATTAATTATGAGTTAAACAAACTTCTATAGGAATTCTTGGTACAGGGACTGAACCATTAGTACGGTTAAGACCCTTTGGCCAGAGTACATTATGTAATAGACCGCAGGGAAGCTAAAATGCTTCAGATTGCCCGAAATTAAGTGAACCAATGTTCAATGATAACATATGGTAGATTACGTGTGCCTAATTCCTTTTAAGGGGGGTAGAGCGAAAACCGCTTAGTGTAAATTTCACGTATAAAACACGTACACTATAATGTGCATAGCACAAATGAGAATTGATTTAATGATTGGTACTTATGTTAAATAAACATACGTACTCATCCATATTATAATTGTGGTAATTAGGCACGATGAGTGATGCGAATACCATAGGATCAATATACCTATCTTGTAACTCCAGTGTGAGAGTATTAGTAAAGAAGAGTAGAGAAACTGCTGGGGAAATGATAATCCCCAAAGTGTGTGTCTATTTGAAGTTAGACATGGCATTACGATGCATGAGTCGGTGTAAAACCGATGTAGAACCTAGAGGAAATTGAGTTCCCTAGGTGATTGTTTTGAGACAATTGAGAATGAGTAGTGGATGGAGCTCCACAAGTATTGTATCCCTAAAGAAGTAGTACGAAATGATTGAGAGTAGTTGATGAATGAAGTCCATGAGTAGTGTATCCCTAGGTAAGTCATTGGAAGTGAATTGAGGACGACTAAACTCCACAAGTATTGTAGTTCTTAGTTAGATTAGTTGAGATGATGGAGAGTAATGGATGAAAGTAACGAAAGTTGATGAAATGAGCCATAGGCATTGAATCTCGAAGTAAAGCATTTGGAAGTAGATTGGGGATGATTGATGGACTGAATTCTATCCTTTGGAGATGTGTGAATTTGTAATCGTGACTAGGAAGAGTAAAAAGATAGAAAATTGGAATAATTGAATTATTTGATTGTTTGAAACTGATGTGGGAAGTCAAACTTGATCCTGATTAGATCAAGGGAAACCGAACACAAATTGGGGTGGAAAGATAGTTCAACACTGATGCTGATCACATCAGGGTCGAATGATTCTTGAAGCTCCCCTCAAGTGGTCACAAGAATCACGCATAGGATAGAGGTAATGAACATAAATTGGAATTTGGAGTTGTTGTGTTTAGGAAGATTTCTAATTAGGTGTTGCGAAGGATTTTCCTTCAAACTTGAGAATAAGGATTTGGTTGAAGCTTATACTAGAGAACAGTGGTAGTGTATCATGTTGTATTATTCTAAGGGCAGCGGGACGTACAGGAGTTCTGTGTCTAGATGACCTGAGTGCCTGCGGGATCGTAGTGTGTATTGCATTGCTTTGGGATAACTATGCATTGTATGTATGTGTAAACCTCATAATGTAAAACCGGATGGTTGGTTGTAATACGGATCGGAGTGATTGTAGTGTATTTGCATGGCATGGTATGTAGAGACCTGGAGTAATTGATTTGGGAATTTGTAAGGAGGAGGAATGTATGACTTTTGGCATTAGACATGTCTGAATGAGTAAGTATAGTAATCCTACAACCTTGAACAACTTTGAGGGCAAAGTTCCTTCTTAAGGGGGGTAGATTGAAATACCCCGAACTTAATTATAGTGATTAAAATAATCCTTATAAGGCTTTAAGGGCCTAATTGTGCCTAAGTAATTTGGGCAAGGAAAATAAATCCAGAAGAAATGAAAAAAACGCTTAAAAAGCAAAAATGTAAAAAAACGAGTGTTACATAACCGTAGGAGTTATGTGACCTCGACTAGGATCATAGATGGATTCCTAAGGCTTAATCATGCCTAAATAATATGTAGAAATAATTCCCGAAGAAAACGGATCCATAAAATGGATTAAAAAACCACAAACGAACCTTAAAGCGCGTTTTTCGAGGAAACCGGGAAAACGCGACTTTAAGCGGGTTAAATAGACTCGTAACAATTTTGGTCAACCAAATAGTCATTAATAAACATTAATGAAGGTCTATAACCAATAAAATCAATTAAATGAGAAAATAGTAAAAACTGTAAAAAAAAATGGGAAGTTGTGGGGTGAGAGTGTAAATAAACCAAACTAGTGTGTTCACTATTGCAAATAAAATTTTAAAACCCTTGTGAGGGCTGTGGGTGAGCCGATTTTATTCCCCCTCCCACTCTCTTAACTATCTCTTATTTGCAAAGGACAAAAAGCAAAGTAAAAGCAAAAAGTAAAAATATGCTTTTCTACTCTCTCTCTTCTACTCCCTCTCATTTCCTACGTACTGCACCCCTCTCTCATTTTCTTCCTCCTCAAGCTGCCAACAATGGCGAATTGCAAAACCCTCCAGCACTCTCCCAGTCAAACCTCCACCAAAAATTACAAAATTTGTACCATTGTATTCCTCTCATCAAGGAGAACACCTCTCTCTTTTCCAAATTCGAAAATACCCATTTTCATCTCCATGGGTGTTCTTGCTTTTGAAGATGAAGACCACCATTAGAAGCCCCTTCTTCACCTTGTTGGTCTAAGGTAAAAATAAATTCGAAAATACTAGTGTTTCTTACCCTTATTTGTAAATTAGAGATTTCCAAGTCTTGAACTCTATTCCTTGTTTGCCCAGCCGATTTTGGCTTCTGTTGGAGAGTGGAAATCTTGCTGTTAGTGCTATCCAACACTACTTCTACATACTTGAAAGGTAATGCAATTTCTAAACCCTAAAATATACCTTAAAGCTCTAAGATGAATTAAGGGTTATTTTGTATTGAAATGGTATTATGTAATGGGCTGTAGCGATAGGAATTGAAATTCCATAACCGGTGGCTTAAGAAAGAATGGAAAGGAAAGGAAGGAAGGAGAAAGGAAGAAAGGAGAAGGAAAAAAGGGTAGAAAGAACAAGGTAAATTACACTAACCTTGTGTAGCTTTTATATGCTTATTGTAACAAAATTTTAGTACCTTGAAATGAGTATTGTAAATGGTATTGAGTAGTAGTGAGATATGGAAGAATACTAAAACGTTTAAAGCTTTAAATGACATTTAAAAGATTGTATAAAACTTGAGGAAAGAAATGGTATGTGCAGGAATTTAATGAGTGTTTAGTACCTAGTATTTGTGTTGGAGAATTGTATATTGGTGCTGTTGATAAATAGGTGATATAGGCAGCCTTGAGTGAGTAAATTGATGTGGTGGGAATACTTAGAAATGTAGGGAAACTCTGTCAAATTTTGGTTCGGAATTTAGTGGATTTAAGTGCTGTTTGACAGAGAGGAACATGGATGTGTTCAGAGAAGGAAATATGAGATTTTCACTTTGGTTTGTATTTATGAGGAAGAGGTGTCGTTGAGTAGAATTGGAAATGGTGTAATGGGAAGTGTTTAACCAAGTTATGCTAGATTGGGAATCATTTAGCTCGTGGGAAGAAGAAAGGAAAAATCTGTAGCATTAGTGATGTAACACCCCAACCGTTAATTCTCCCATTATCCCCTAATCATTCCCGTACTTACCTTACTCGCAGCAGATTACTTACTTATTCCCGGTGGGTGATACAACGCCGTTAACCATCCAATGGTTAACAAGGCTACTACTACTTACCGTCTCGGTCTGATGATTAGAATAACTCAATACATACTACTTACTTTACAATACCAATTACTTAGTTACATTTGATTACCGAGCATTCTGAATATATGAATTACATTCCAATACTACTTCCCAAAAATGAAGAGTTTATACATCCTCTCCTTACTATCCAATCAAGAACTCATTATCCAAAAAGGTGTACCACATGGTACACCGGCTACTCAAAAGGGCCTTAGCCGTGTACAACTCAGTACACCATCTAATCCTACTACTACTCCAAAAAGAATCACATCTTGACCTTACTTTACCTTCACGCCTCGCGGGTACCTGTGGAGTAAAAACATTCCCTCGAGGGGGTCAGCTTACGCTGAACATGATAACCGCATACCCCGCGTACTAGCGAGGGTACGCCAACTAATTGGTCGAATACATGCGGTTCGTTTCATTCATACATACATGCATGCTTTATACAATACAATACCATACCATACAATGCATTCATTTCACCAAGCATACATACATACAAGAAGTACAATACAAGTCATCCATTCATTCTTACCATACTCACCGCATCTCGGGGATACAATTCTCCAATACATACAAGGTCTTGTTAGCCTCATTACACACCCGGGTTAATCGGGTGTTCAATACTTTTTACTCCGGGTCAATGACTTACAATAGTCAAGACCAATACAAATACAATACTTACTTCTTACATACTTTACTTCTAGTTAAGTCGGTATGACCTCCGGGCAGGGATTACTACATCCCACCACCGGGCTTTAGGGTGGCCCACTAATCCAGGATGCTACCCATTCAAGGGATTTGGTCCATGGAAAAGATTATAGCCAGGATTCGGATCCAACCTCTTGTGTTTCCTTATCCTCACGCGTGGCCGAAACTATATCGGGCTTCTACTCATTCCATTTTACCCATTACTCATGTTAGGAGTTAGATCGTTAGGAATTAGTAGAAGTCCATACTTACTTCCATACATACATACAATACGCAAGTGCTCATACTTACACATACACATCATTTCCATTCATACATTTCATGAATTATACAAACTAAATGTTCAAGAGCATAAAACAAGAACAATATAGTCCAAACACAATTAAGTGCAATATAAGTCCGATTCGTGCATTTATCTTATTGGTGATCACATAAGCACACAAATCGGGGTAACCAAGTTAGGATACAGGGCATGAGGAAATCATACCGTTCACCGTCGTAGGGTACTACCGGTTCCTTTGGAGCTCAACTATGGGATTCCTATACATACATGAAGTAGTATGATCAATGATCTATTATTGATCTACTTACTCCTTCTTTGATACTTTCAATGCATACTTACTACTCCATTACTTTCTTACTTGGTTATAAAACCATTCTTTCCTTTACTACTTCATAAACTTACTTTTTTACACATTTACTTACTTTCTTACCATTATTACTTCATTAATGGTGTATTACTACTTATATATGCGTACCGGTGTATAGGCATATACATATACATACATATGATTACTATAGTCATATTATAAAAACATTTTTTTTTGTAAGTGTTTGGGACGTCCGACCCACCGTCCGACCCAACCCTGGGTCGGACCATTCCAGTAGGTTTTCGTCCTCTGAAATTACTCCCGTCCGACCCAGCACTATTCCGTCCGACCCATACACCTCTGGGTCGGACCATTCCAGAAAGTTTCGATTCTGTGACTTAGCTCCGTCCGACCCACTGTCCGACCCAGGCTCTGGGTTGGACGAAGTCAGAAACTTCGCCATCAGAAAATTTGCCCGTCCGACCCACATCCGACTCACGGCCCTGGGTCGGACCATTCCAGAAAGAATTACCGTCGTTTCTCAAGGCCCGTCCGACCCACGTCCGACTCACGGCTCTGGGTCGGACGGTTCCAGAAAGTTTATTTTTCGTGGTTCAGGCCTTGTCCGACCCAGCGTCCGATCCAGCTGTGGGTCGGACAGTAGCAGAACTTTGCTACAGGCCTTGTTTTCTTTTCCCAATTTCACCTATTGCTTCCCTATTCCTCCTACATGCATCCTAACATGTTTTAGTACTACTTAGACACTCTAAATCATGCTAATTCATTCCTTAATACATTACACAATCCTATGCTTATTTATACACTCAATTTCCCCAAGTTTCAACTTAACACTCCCATTGTTTCTTCCCTTATACCTTATGCTACAGATTTTTCCCTCTACTCTTACACTCCAATACCTCCTCATCCAATGCCACTCTTAGCATCTTAAATACATTAGCTCACAACCTAGTTCCATCTCATTTACAAACCCATATTCAAATCTGTTACAATGTATTAACATTCCTCCTAAACTCTCCAAATACTTCCTCTTCTTAAACAACTCAAGTCCTCTCCTTTCTACACAAATTTTGACATGGTCTCCCCTATAATTCTTACTTTCTCCACACATTATTTCAGCTCACAAATTCACATTCTCACAACCTGTTTATACAATACACTATACTCACCATTCAACACTACTACACACATTAAAATTCCTGCACACATACACATACTACCCAAGGTTTTCCCAAGCTTTTAAAACTCATTTAAAAGACTTCAAAACTGTTCCAATTCATTATTCATCACACTACAATATACTCATTACTCAATTCACTACTCATTTTACTACTCCAAAAACTGTCACAATACAATACACAAACTAACACAAGGTAAGAGCATTTACCTTGTCTTGCTAGTTTTTCTTTCCTTTCCTTTCCTCTTCTTCTTTTCTTCTCCTTTGTTCTCGGTTTCCAATGGGTTCACACACACAAAATGCTAAAGCACATAATACATACACCATACCATTTAGCATTCATTTTATACTAACCCTAGAATTTGAGTTTTAGGGTTTGGAAAAGAGTGTTACCTTCCAATGAATGGATGAAGCTCTTGGCTAGTGAAAGAACAAGATTTCTAGCCCACAAGAGAAGCCAAATCGGCTGGAGCAAGAGGAACAAAGCATTCAAAAACTGAAAATTCTTAAAATGCTAATGAGAGCTAGAAACGATGGATTTTCGGAATTCTTTTTACCTCAAAATGAAGAGGAGGTGAAGGTGCTTCTAATGGTGGCTTCAAATCTCCAAATGGTGAACACCCATAAAATCGAAAGTTGGGCTTTTTGATTTTTGAAGGGATGAAAATGTTCTCCTTTGCAAGGGGATTCCAATGGTACTAGTTTTATAATTTTTGGAGCAAGATTAATGGGTTAACAAGAGGAGAGAAGGAGGGAGTTGTGTGAGTTTCTTCAAAACTCCATGAATGTCGCAGGAGGGGAGAAAGAAAACAGAGAAGGAGAAGGAGGGAGGGGAGTGCCAACGTGAGAGAGCAAAGGGGAGTAGGAGAGAGACTCTCTTTCTTTTCTTTCTTGTCTTTATTTACTTTATTTGTCTTTTAGCACATAACAAAGAAATAAAGAGAGTGGGGGAGATAAGCTGGCCGGTTCACACCCATACACACACCAGATTTTTGTTTTTTTTTATTTTATAAGTGGACACACTAAGTTTCTTTATTTGCATTCTTACCCCACAACTTACTGGTTGTTACAGTTTTCACTAACCGGTACCCGTTTTCCGGAATTTTCTCGTTTAATCAATTTTATTGGTTCTAAAGCTCCACTAATATTTATTAGTGGCTATTTAGTTGACCAAAATTGTTACGAGTCTATTTGACCCGCTTAAAGTCACGTTTTCCCGGTTTCCTCGAAAAACGCGCTTTAAGGTTCGTTTACGCTTTTAACCCATTTTAAAGGTCCGTTTTCTTCGGGATTTGTTCCCTAGTATTTATTTTAGTGTAATTAAGCTTTTAAAAGTATAATTAGCCTAATTAATCACTGTTCTTAATTACGGGGTATTTCAAGTGAAGAAGGAAAAACTGTAACAGAGGAGGAAAAACTGACAGTGGAAAAAGTGAAGTAACAGATTTGTATAGAGATGGATTAGGTTAGTTTTAAGTGCCTAATCAATGTTAAAACATGCTAGATTATATGTAGAATATTAGAGAAGAGGTTGGTAGAAGTTTGGAGTTCAAACATAACAAAAAACTAGCATATATGTAAATACTGCAACTGGTCCGGGTTTGTAAACCAGTACAGAAACCCGGACCAGGCAAAAATCAATATAGAACGTAGTGCAGAATGGATGGTCCGGGTTTGTAAACTAGGACCTAAACCCAGACCATCCCATTTTTACACCCGAGAGTACTAAGACCATGTGGTCCGGGTTTGTAAACAAGTACACAAACCCGGACCACTCATAAATCTTACCCGAGAGTGACCAAAACTATTGGTCCGGGTTTGTAAACCCGGACACAAACCTGGACCACCCCATTTTCTTCACAGAATCCATTTTAAAACTAATTTAAGGTAGGGTAATGAAGGGTAATGGTAGTATAAGGTAATTAAGACTTGATTAATGATGTTTAAGGGTCATTAAGGCCATGAACAAGCTTAGGAAGTAGTTTTAAGTAAGTGGCATAAGTAAAGGTATTTGGGTAACAAAGAGTTAGTAAGTATAAACTGGGAAACTTTAGAAAAGTAATAAGTAAGGTTAATTACAGATAATTAACCACCCAACTCTATGTATGTGATAGGATTCGAATAGTCAAACACCGAAGGGAGTCGGTGAGTCCAAAATCAACGGTAAAAGGTATGATTTCTTCATGCTCTGTATCCTAACCTGGTTACCCCGATTTGTGTGCTTAATTGATCACCTAAATAAGATAAATGCACGAATCGGATTTTAATGGACTTACTTGTGCTTATATTATATTTGTTCTTGTTATATTGCTTTGAACATTTAGTTTGTATAATTCATGAAATGAATGGATAAGGATGAAGTGTATGTGTGAATGGATGTGTACTTGTGTATTGTATTATTCTGTGGTATGGATGTGTTGACTTCTACTAATTCCTAACTACCTAACTCCTAACTTAAGTATTGAGTAAATTGGAATGAGTAGAAGTTCGATATAGTTTCGGCCTTACGTGAGGATGAGGAGACACAAGAGGTTGGATCCGATTCCTGGCCTGAATCCTTTATATGGACCAAACCCCTTAAATGGATAGCATCCTAGATTGGTGAGCCACAGTAAAGCCCGGTGGTGGGGCGGTGTAGTCCCTGCCCGGAGGTCACCACGACTTGACTTGAGTAAGTAAGTAAGTAAGTAAAGTATTATATCAGTAATGGTCTTGGCTAGTGTAAGTCATTGACCTTGAGTAAAAGAGTAATGACCACCCGATTAACCCGGGTGGGTAAAAGAAGCTAGCAAGCATTGTGTATGTATTGTAGCAGCGTATTCCGTAAAAGTAAGTATGTATGGTTGACTTGTAATGTCTTCCTTGTATGTAATGGAAATGTATGTATGTATTCTTTGTGATGTATTGTAGCATTATTAATGAAAGCATGTATGTATGAATAAAATGAACTGCATGTATTCGACCAAGTGGTCGGCATACCCTCGCTAGTACGCGGGGTATGCGGAAGTCATATGCAGCGTAAGCTGAGCCCATTGGGGCACTGTTTTTATTGTACAGGTACCGAAGCAGTTATGGTCATGGTAAGAGACCGGCGGCTATGCTTAGATAGCTAGGAAAGAATTGTAGATTGTAGTGAATTGTATAAGGCGTGTAGCCTTTGATTTAGAAGTGCACCAAGCGGAACACCCTTTTTGTGTTTTGGAAAGTATGTAGTTTGTGAGGGATGGGTAGATGATAGACTCTTAATGAGTATGTATACACTTGAAGGAACCGTTGAATTTGTATTTGGATCTTAGTAAACTCGGTATATTGTATTGTAATTATGGAGTATGGTATTGAATGAAGAATTGTAGTACCCGGTTTGTATTAGGAATGTGGATTGTAATTGTGTAGTACTCGGATATTCCGGCCCATCAGACCTATGTTGTATGTAGTAGTAGGCCTTGTTAGTCACGTGGGTGGCTAACGGCATTGTATCACCCACCGTTGTGTAAGTAAGAATCCGCTGCGAAGGTATGTAAGTACGAGGTGATTGGACGTTAATGACGGTATTAGCGGTAGGGGTGTTACAAGAACTCACACTTGGAGAACTTCGCATACAGCTGGTTCTCGCGCAGGGTCTCAAGTACACGTCTCAGATGGCTCTCATGCTCATCTCTGGATTTCGAATATACCAGTATGTCGTCGATGAAGACTACCACTAAAGTATGCAACTGGTCGCTGAATAAACGGTTCATCAGGTCCATGAACTTAGCTGTTGCGTTTGACAGTCCGAATGGTATCACTGTAAACTCAAAGTGACCATATCTCGTTCGGAACGTTGTCTTCTCAATATCAGTTGTACTGATGACAATTTGGTGATACCCGGATCGGAGGTCAATCTTGGAGAAGACTGAGGCTCCCTTCAACTGATCAAAAAGGTCGTCGATGTGTGGTAAAGGGTATTTGTTTTTCACCGTGACCGCATTAAGCTCACGGCAGTCGATGCAGAGGCGGAGACTACCGTCCTTCTTCTTCACGAAGAGGACCGGTGCTCCCTAGGGTGATACGCTCGGGCGTATAAACCCTTGTCAAGTAAATCTTTCAATTGTTCCTTCAACTCAGCCATCTCTGCTGGTGCCAAACGGTACGGTGCCCTAGCAATCGGACCCGAGCCCGACACAAGCTCAATCTCAAATTCCACTGCTCTTTGTGGTGGCATGCCGGGAAGCTCCTTCGGAAACACATCCGGGAACTCCGATACTACCGGTATGCCGGTGCTGAATTCAGGATCTCGTTCTACATCTTGCACATAACAAAGGAATACCTCGTGCCCTTTTCTGAGCTCTCGGTACATAGACATGACGGAGATGATCGTAGTCGAAGGCTCTCTCGGCCTCTGGCGGTATGAAACTGTGACCCCAGACGGACTCCTAAGCAGTAGTCTATGCTCGGCGTAGAGGATTCGCCCCTTATGCCGCTCCAACCAATTCATCCTAACTATCAGGTCGAATCTCAAACCATTAAACTCGATGAAGGAAATGGGAAACACCTCGCCTTTAATGTGGATAGTGGCAGCTCGGTAGTACTTGGTACATTTCACTCGCTCCTTCGACGGAAGCGTAACCATGAAATCTGGTAGCTCATCTGCGTCTAGCCCCAACCTCCTCGCGAATGACGGTGATACAAAGGTATGAGAGGCGCCAGAGTTAAATAGTATTGTGGCATCAATGCCATTCACTGGAAGGGAACCCGTGATTATAGTGCCACTCTTATCGGCCTGTGTCTCTGTAAGGATACTCAGGGAACCTTCTGTACCGAGTCCACAACCTAATGATTCATAGATGTTGTAAGAATTGATGGTATAACACAAGTGGGATTTAATAACCAACACTTCTTTTACTGATAAACATTCATCATTCATTGTGTGTCTCTAATACACATTACTATCGTATTACATGATACTACATGATTAATACTTCCTAAAGGTAAGGTTCAGGTGTCCTGGTCTCATGTGTGTGGCATTAATTATTACCGACGGTTCCATATTTATCTTAATCTTCTTGATATCATGATACAACATTCTCGATTTTCCACCCATGATCAAGACATCCCATGACTTAAGTATTATCTTCTCAGCGAGGTCTCCACGCTTCTGCTCGCCATACAAAACTACTACGTCATCACCAATGGACCAAGACACTACGGGCACTCCTTGTTCAAGGGATTCCATTGTCTCGTCCTTATCTTGGTGTAACCCAAGTCGTCCTCCCTCTTGATAGAAGTTAACGATACACAGATCTGCTTCGAGTGCGGGAATTGGATCCGCTTCAAGTTGTTGTGCAATCTCTACGGCTTGTGTAACAAGTGTCTGAAACTTGTTAGGTATTGCTGGTGGTGTTGCTCCGTCTTCCGCTCGCGTTTTTTGGTATGTTTTGGTATAAGGATTTCAATCCTTTCCCAAGCACATCATTTTTAGCTTCATCTTCGCTCCACCGGGGAATTAGGGTGTGTAAAATCCTCCTGGACCCGCTCCTAGTTTGTTGCATGTTCGGACATTGAAAGTTTACGCTTCGGGTTTCAGGTATCCTTTTAATAATATCATACCTGGCCGGATGACCTAAAACTGCTCGTTGGTGATGTGGTGAGTGGTGATGTCGGCTTCGTCATGGAGTGGGTTTGAAGATATTGGATAACAGATAGTGAAAGTTCCTAAGGTTATAAATTTCACCTAACATGAGTTCTAGGCTTACTAGCTCAATTCATGTTCATACTCATACTTTGACCCTATTCATTCATGCGTTCACTCATCAAGTAATTTAATTACTTAGACATGCTCTTCAAGGATTAAAGGTTTTAGTCAATACCTAGGCCGGACTTCGTACCGGTCCCCTCGCGGTCGATTATGTGCAAGGTCGGCTACCTCTGTGGTGCGCCCTTCTGTGCACCTCAGGATCCCTGTCCCTGCGAGGTCTGCTGGGCCTGAGCATCTCCAGGTGTAACCTCTTTGCCTTCACGCTGCTTGTAGCTCTGGTGGCGACCCTTAGACTTGTTGGGGCACTCGTATGACCGGTGACCCATCTTCTGGCAACTGTAGCACTTCACCCCTCGGCCTTGGCAATCTGTACCGGGGTGGTCGTTCTTGCAGTACTTGCAACTGTAGGCACGGCCGTCGTTGATTCTCCCTGAGCCCGAACCAGAACCTAAGGTTCAGAAGTTAGTGGTGCTCGGTGTACTAGTGATAATTTCATTCAAGTATGGAGTTAAAATTGGAGTCTTACCCTTAGGCGGGTGAGATCTCAGTGGCTTCGCAGCCACCGGCACAGAGTAGGCTAGCTATAGTAGCTCAGCTGCCTTGCCTTTCTCAACATAGACACTGCTATCTCCGGGGGTACTCTTTTGTGGCGGGTGGGTGTACTTCCCCTCTTTCTTCCAGCCCTTCTTCTGATTCTGCTCATCAGAACCGTTACCCTTGCCGCTAGACTTGCGCTTAAGCGCGTTCTCCTCGTCCCTCAGCTGGACGGTAATCTTGACTCTCGAGGCGGCATGGTAACACTCCTGAAGTATAGGATATTAGACGGTTTTCTTTGCATATTAAGGTATTAATTGTAGTGACTACAGCATTAAGGATTTAGATTGTTGTTTACCTGAATGGAGGTAAACCTAGTGTAACCCATGCCATACCAGAGGCGATGGCTCAGGCCGCCATAGAAGCGGTCGACCAAGACCTGGCCGGTATACCCTAGATCGGGTAGTAGTCGGAGGATAGAGGTGAAGGTAGTGTAATACTCATTGATGGTCATCTTATACGTCATCTTCAAGGCATCAAGCTCGAGCCTCTTCTTCGTCTTGACATGCTCCGGATAGTATTTGGCTCGGAGAAGAGAAGTGAAAGCATTCCAGTCGAGTGCGGGGTCGGCGACGTACTCACCTTTGACTAGCTTCCACCAGTCCATGGCGGCACCCTTTAGATAGTAGGCGGCTATCCTCACCCTCACTCCAGCAGGAGCCTCGAGGGTCTTGAAGGCTGTCTCCATCTTGGAGATATAAGCCTCAAGCTTAGTCGGGTCGCTCTCGCCCTTAAAGCATGCGGATCGAAGGTCCGCTATAGCTTTTACCCAATTGGGTTCCCGGGGTTGAGGTGGGTTGGGTTGTTGTTGTTGTTTCTATTTTTGTTGGTTTTGTTGGGTTTGCTGAATGGCCGCTATGACTTGTGGTAGCATCTGCGCTACCGTGGTAGCGATGATTTCTGCAATCGTCTGCGTGCCCGGCTCGTCAGCGGACTCTCCACGGGGTCGGCCTCGGCCTCTTCTTGACATCTGAACAAGCATTTAACTCACATTAGGTACTGTGATCACAAGGTCTTGGTTTCAAACAATTGTATTGTCCTTTCGGACGTTAAAGGGTTTCTGTTATCATTAACGGTCATTTAAGTTAGGTATCTGCTTTTCCATTACTAAACGGGTTGTAATCCTAACTCGGTAATCACTACACTTAGTAATTTAATCTATCAGAGCGTGACTATGCTCTGATACCACTTTTTGTAACACCCCTACCGCTAATCCCCTAATCATCTCCTAACCACCTCGGTCATTAAACTAATCGCAGCGGAAATCCAAACCATTCAGCGGGTGATACAATGCCATTAGTCGCCCACGCGACTAACAAGGCCTAATCTACTAACAATTACGGTCTGATAAATATGATTACCAAGTTTACTTAAATACATCCCATAACAACTCTATCACAATGGATTACCGAGTATCTAAGTGCATAATTTAATTACATCATGTCTCAAATCCAATAAGGTTTTACAATTTCTGAAATCCAAAAGGAGTGTACTACATGGTACACCGGCTAGACAAAAAGGGTTGCACGCCCGTGTACAACTCAGTACACTACCAAAATGTTCTAACTATCCAAAAGTATAACAACTCGGTCGCACCTCGACCCTCAACAATCTCGGGTACCTGGAAGAATAAAAACAGTGCCCCAAGGGGCTCAGCAAAAGTTGCATATGAAATTCGCATACCCCGCGTGCTAATAGGGGTACGCTGACTACTTGGTCGTATACATGGAGTTCTTTTTTTTATTAAAACATCATGCTAAAAGAGTACATGGCATACATACAAGATATCTCACCACATGTAACGTAATATAAGCAAGGAAATAAATCTCACTTTCATCAATCAATAAGGCCATGAGATTCTCTTCTCAATTCTAGCCTTAACTCAAGATTGGTTAGTTTCTCATCCGGGTTAATCGGATGTTCTTTACTCTTATCTCTTGATCATATGACTCACACTAGTCAAGATCATTGCTTTACAATTCTTCTTACTCTTGATTACTCATTAGGTTAAGTCGGTTGACCTCCGGGCAGAGATAAACAATCTCACCACCGGGCTTTAGTGTGGCTTACTTCCCCGGGTTGCGACCATACGGTTCAGAACCATGGTGGGAAGGCTAGGCCAGAATTCGGAAACAACCTCTCTTGCTTCCTCATTCTCACGCGTGGCCGAAACTCTATCGGGCTTCTCACATACTTCAATTACAATTTCTCAAAGTTAGAATTGTTACTTAGTTAGGATTTAGTGACAAATCATCCCTTCCACACTACTTGGTTAGCACACTTCATACCAAGGCAATCAAACACTTCATTCATAATCATCAATTTCATGAATTATACAAACTATGAGTTTAAAACAATCCAACAAGGGCAACATGTCACAAGCTCAAGGATGTATAATAAGCCTGATTCGTGCATTTATCTTATTTAGGTGATCACACAAAACACACAAATCAGGTAACCGAGGTAGCATACGGGGCATGAGAAATCCATACCGTTCACCGTCGTTTTCGGATCTCTGACTCTTCTTTGGAAATCAACTATACGAGTCCTATAACATACATAGCATTGGGAGGTTAATCCTCTATGGTTAACCTAACACATTTTGACTTTTTTGTTTCCCAATGTACCATTACTAGTTCCTTAGATTTCATACTTAATCACAAAATCATTTACTTCGCCCATTTCCCAAGCTTGCTTTCTTAGGTTCTTATGTGCATTTAATTTTCTTCTTACCATCATTAATCTCCCTAGGGTTTACTGCTTAAGCCCCATATTTATATATTTTTTTTGGTCCGACCGACCCACATGTTGACCCGACTGACCCAAACCCCTCTGGGTCGGTCGAAGTCAGTAAGAAATCGGCTCCTGGAATCCATCTCGACCAACCCAACCTCTTGGGTCGGTCGAAGTCAGAAACTTTGAGTTGGAACGTTTTTGCCCGACCGACCCACGACCGACCCATGACTGACTCAACCTTCTAGGTCGGTCGAGGTCAGAATTATCCTATTGAATTTGTTTCAACTCCCATCTTTTACCCACTCCGTCCCCAATCTTCCTACCTGTAAGCTAACATGCTTTAACACTAATTAAACCCTCTAAATTACCTTAGTTCATTCATTAACTCATCATTCAATCCTTGGTTTCCTTACACTATTTGTCCACTCTTGTATTCCTAAAACTCATGCTACAGATTTTTTGTTTCCCATCTCAATGGTTCACCAATTAGTGTTGTTCTAATACTCCTCATCCATCATTTCGATTCCCCCATTCAACCCATATACACAACCATCTCTAATCTAGTTTCCTAGGTGGTTAACTACTCACTTCAACACCAAAACACAACTAATCAACCTAGGTTGTTGCTACTCATCTAAGCACTTAAGTCATTTAGTTTCTACAGAAAATTTGACATAGCTCCCCTAAAATTTTAACATTGCCCACACATCATTGCAGCTCACCAACTCATTCCCAATAGCCATAAAATTTTAAGCGCTATCTCCCATTAAATTCCTGCAGAAACACAATCTATTTCCCTTGGCTTCCAAGCCCTTTAATAATCATTTAGTCAACTCTAAAACAACTCAATCTCTTCCTCATTATACAATAACACAAACCATTATTCAAAGCACTTCAAATTCCTCATTTTAGACATTAAAATCTGTTACAATCGGACATTCCAAACTAGCTCAAGGTAAGTTCATTTACCTTGTATTTTCTAGTTCCTCCTTTCCTTCTTTCTTTCTCCTTCTCCTTCCTTCTTCGTTTCTAGTTTCTTATTCTTGTTCTTCTCTCACCAAATTGGTAAGCTACAGTCATCCACACACACACACCATACTAACTTAGAAAATCATTCCTTAAACTAACCTAACACTTAGTACAAGTTAGGGTTTACAAGGGGGTATTACCATAAGCTTTTTAGTGGGGTTTTTAGACAGGAATGAGGTAAGGTTTCCAGCTCCAAGATTAACCACCAAAACCGGCTGGAAGGGGAAGAAAACAAGGCTCATCTTGTAATTTCGTTTTGCAAAGAAAAGCAGGAAAAAGATGGACTTTTAAGACTATTTTTACCTCAGAAAAATGTGGAGATGGAGGGGGTCACAATGGTGGTCTTCAAGCTCCAAAATGAGCTACAGCCATGGTGATGAATTGTGAGCTTTTCAACTTTGGAAAGGTGGAAAATGAAGCCCAAGGGAAGAGGAGTGCAATGGTGTAATTTTTATGAGGTTTGGAGTTGATTTAAGCCTTCAACAATGAAAGAGAGTGAGTGTGCTGGTGAGGGGGTAGAAAATCTACATTAGAGGCTGAGAGGAGGAAGAAGAAGTCAGCAAGGAGGGATGGAAAACGTGAGAGGAAATGAGGGAGTTAGGAGAGAGACTCATTTTTTTTACTTTTGTACTTTCCCTTTATTCTTTAGTCTTTTAGTGAGTTAGGAAGAATTAAGAAGGGGGGAAAGAGTGGAGCCGGCCACACACACACATATATTTCTGATTTTTATTTACAAGTGGGGGAGACATTTTGGTTTAATTACACTTAACACCCCACAAGTTCTAGTTTTTGCACTTCTCACTCACCGGAACCCGTTTTTCAGAATTTTCTCGTTTAATTAATTTTAATGGTTCTAGACCTTCACTAATGTCTAATTATAGACATTTGATTGGCTAAAATTATTACGGGTCTATTTAACCCGCTTAAAGTCGTGTTTTCCCTGTTTCCTCGAAAAACGCGCTTTAAGGTTTATTTGTGCTTTTAATCCATTTTAAGGATCCGTTTTCTTCGGGAATTGTTCCCTCATGTTTATTTAGGCATAATAAAGCTTCTAAAATTCTTATTAGCCTAATTAATCACTGTTTTTAAGTTCGGGGTATTTCACTGCTGTTGTGTGCTACTGCTGCTGTCGCCGGGTTCGAGCCGCAGTGGGGAAGAAGGCGGTGTCGGTGGGTGATGACGGGGGGGAAGACGCATGACGGTGACGGAGGAAGTGGCTATAGTGGACGACAACGGTTTCGCCGTTTGAATCGCCACAGATAGAGAGAGAGGGGTTAGGGATTTCGGTGAGAATACGGTGAACTGGGCGACGGGGTGTTAATAAAGCACTGATTTTGGTGGTTCTTAGCTAGGAACCACTGAAATAGGTCCTCGGTTATTTTTAAAAAATAAGAAAGACCTATTTTGGCGGTTGCTATTTACAAACTGCCAAAATAGATGATCAAATAAAAAAAGAAAAATAAAAAAATACCTATTTTTGCGGTTCCTTACTAGAAACCGCCAAAATAGGTCCGTTTTGTTTTTTAAATAATTTACGAGGACCTAATAGGTACTCGACCTTTTCAGAAAGCACCCTATTTCGGCTGTTATGTAACAACCGCCGAAATAGGGGCGCTGAAATAGGCCATAATCGCCACAACAGTTTACTTCATCTGGATTAAGCAGTGCAAGCGAGCCATGGCCAACTGCGCTAGAGACCCTTCGCACATTGTAGACGATATCATGTTTGCCATCAAATCTGTCATCTAGAAGAAGATAGAGGCCACCCACCTATACCAAGCTTGGCTAGATCGACTCTGTATGAAATTTGAGGGATTTTGTTCCGCCACCCATTCTTTTCTTTGGGCATTAGGTAGGCTCATTGTCACCTTTTTTGTATTTTTGGTGCTCCCTACCCCTTTTTTGGTCCTTTTGCACCCTTTGGGTTGCTTTTGTTATCTGATATGTTGGGCTCTCAACGTACCAACTATTGTACATTCTATTTACCATATATAAAATCATTGCGTTTAAAAAAACCTTGCATGAGGTTGTCACATATTCTTTCAACTGCATTGAGGCATGGGCTATCACCGTTCCATGCTGCACTAATGCACAACCCTAACCATAATTAGAAGCAACACAATAAATTCAAATCCCACGATTCAAGAAGGTAAGGCCGGAACTAGAGCTGAAGTTAGTTGTTCCTGCAAGGTTTGGAAGCATTTTCACCATCTTTGGTCCATTGAAACTTTATGATCCTCTTCTTGAGGTTGTTGAGTTGTCTAGCTACCTTTGGAAAATCTTTCACTAATCGTCTGTAATATTCTGCTAAATCTAGAAAGTTATGGATCTCAGCCACAGTAGTTGGTCAAGGCCAACTCTTTACTACCTACATCTTAGATAGGTCCACAAAAATACCTTCATTAGTAATGATGTGTCCCAAAAATATAACCTTATTCACATTTTAACAACATGGCTTACAACTAATTCTCTTAATATTTTCAGTATTTGTCTCTAACGATCTTCATGCGCTTCCTGATTTTTGGAGAATATCAATATACCATATATATCAATAAATCGGTTTGAATGTTATTCTTTGATAGTTAATTGGTGCGTTATGTATATGGATCGGAGGGTTACGTCTACGAATTGTAATATCAATAAATTAGTTTGTATAATGTATGAAAGAATGTAAAACGTTATTAAGATCCTTTATCCAAGGGTTCAAATAGAATTTGACATGAGGTAACGTGATACAGGTCTATCAACATGGCTGAATTTTAGTTTGAAGGTACAAGCATTTTATAATAATCTGGGGGGGGGGGCGCGTTGTCCTCTACTCCTCTTGTCACAGTTTAAGTTTTTGTTGACATCTCTTCTGATTAACGTTGCACTCGTTGATTTATTAGCCAGCTCTTATACGCGGTCAAGGGTGCTTGGAGTTGTACGTAATTTCTTGAAACCCCGGCCCTGCAGATGTTGCTTTAATTGCGATTGACTTAATTTAATTAGATGCTCCAGTTCCTTTCAGAGTCGATCTCTATAATATTTTTAAATGTGCTGTTCTCAAGAAGTAACGGGAATCTTTCCTTAATCTACCGTTACCTTTTCAAATTGGAGAGCCCAACTTCTTATCCGTGTCAGAATAAGAAAATGGAAACGTAATTCATGTTCAAAACAGACAGAAAAGGGACGGTAGTAATTGATCTTGAAAGGGGTAGTTCTTGTGTGGAAAGAAGAAGTGTGTAGTATTTGTTTGTCTTTTTTCTTTTTTTGAAAAGGTGATTATTTTTATGTACAAAACTTGATATGTTAGAAGCCCAGCATTTCAGATGAGCAATCCTAGGGCAATGGTAAATAGCATCAAAATATAAAAAGGGGGCAATGAACCTACCTAAAATACAAAAAGATAATAAGAGCCCACAGCTAATCCACAACTAATTATAGAGAACCATTCAACCAAGTATGGTCTCAATGAGTGGTCCCCACATCACCTTCAACATTGATAGATTTGATAGCAAATTTTTTCTACTACAATTTGTGAATGTTCTCTAGCGTGTTCGTCATGGCTCGTTTGCATTGTTCAATCTAGATGTAATAGACGGAGGTGGATATAGCAGTACGTCTTAAATAGTTGATAGGCCTTTTCTTCTTACAATTATGAAAAATCTAGTCAGTGCAGTTGTGGAGGTTAAACTGGTTTGTGAGGATCCCCATCCTGTTACGAATAGACCACAAGATCCTAAGAGAAATCATGCAAGGAAAAAATAGATGATTGTTAGTCTCTGGAGCTTGCTCATATAGGCAACATCGGTTAGCAAGACAAATACCCCAAGATTGAAGCTTATCAAATGTTCTAAGGCGCCCTTTAAGTGTGACCAAGAAAATGAATATGGATTTAGGGATACCTCATGTTCTACAGTAGATGTTACACCAGCGTAAAGATTGGACTAAGTTAGGCACGTGATTATAAAAATTGCCCCACGGTTTGTTGGGATGTGAAAGAAGCATCAAAATTGCATCCAGGATAGAACCATAGGATTTGATTCACCAATCTCTATCATAGACCAAATATTTCCAAGCCCACGGGTTATCTCTCCTCTACGGAGCATACCATATGTTAGAACCTTCTAGGTGCACACTAATAATCCATTGAATCCCCAGCCTCATAGCATTGTGGACTATAGCTAAAATAGATTGAGGTAAAAGCATAATGTTCTATCTATGAATGTTTTTAAGCCCCAAACCCCCCCTCCCCAAATATCTTATTAGTGCATAACACACTTCATGCCACTAGGGTCGTGGGGTTCCCCTTATCTTCTTCAACCCAAAAGAAGGAGTGACGGATCTTTATGCTATTGATAACATTTTTCGGGATACCATACAGGAAACCCTGAAACCCACAACACCATACCAATACTCGGAATGAGGGAGAGACGTCCCGCAAACTAGAGACTCTTCCCTTCCGAGGAGGAGGTGTGCTATCAGTGAGGGGTTGTTTGTTTTGATTGGTTGCAGGTGTTGTTGCTTTGATATTTTTGTTACTAGATTATAGATTATATATTTATGATAGCTTTAGTTGGATGCATAATATTTGTAATTTTATATTATGAAAATTGTTACAAGTTTTAAGTACTAATTGGATTGAGAGTTACCAACAATCTTCAAAAAGATCAAGACAATTCTAAATCAGTGCAATATTTCTTCATTGAAAACTTTACTCTTTCATATATCAGAAATAAAATTCATTGGTTATACAATGACACCTCCAACAAAATTCATTGGTTATACAATGACGCCTTCTACAATAGCTCATGAGCTGGTTGAATATCCCCAACATGTTGTCCCCTCTCTCTAACTTAACCTTAATTTCCACTTCCTCAACTCCTGTACGCCAAACACCATGCCTAACACTAAGCTCCACCGCTTCCAACCACTCTCCAAAGCCCATTATCGCTGTTAAACCATCACTAAAAGCCTAAACATACACAAAATAAACGTGCCAGCCAAGGTAGGAGAGTCATCCACAATATTCGTTGACAAGCTTCACGATGACATGAGGCTTCTAACTCTCTGGAAAACTTTCACTCCCTTTGGGTGAATCACAAATGTCTATCGTCCATAATATATGATAATTGCAAGTAATACCAGATATGCATTCATCAGATACATGCATTAATTAGGAGTAAGGCCAGAGCTATCAAGGAAACCAATGGCACGACGATTGATGGTGTGTGAATTGCCACTCAGTTTGCTAGACCCAAGAAGAATCCAAATCAGCCATGGAGGTTCTCCACCCCAAATCAATAAGCAATGACATTGGCAGCCTCCTCCAGAGATAACAACGGGGATTATTCAAGACACAAGTCAATCGGAAACTTTGGAGACAAACTGCCCCATTAAGCTCTCTCCCTCTGAAGTTTTTATCCCTTGTTTGGATAGAGCAGTGACAATCTGTACTCAGAAAAAGGCTTCAGTCTCGCCAATCAAAAATGAGGTTGAAGCAATAGGTAATATTGAACATAATACTACTCTTTCATCTCATGAGTTCTTAGCGATCTTCCAGAGTGAGTCGGATAGAGATGATTTCGTTCTAAAGGGAAAATATCAAAGTGGGCCGAAGGTGAACCCTAGCGATGCCGCAACACATGCAGGGTAATTAGAGGCATACCTCCAGAAGACTGGTATGAGAACTCAACGAAAGCCATCGCAGGGAAGTGTGGCAGGGTAAAGAAAATTGAAAACGATATGTCATTTTTCCGCATAGCATGGATATTTTTGTTACTTTGGAAACCACCACTTACAAAATTACAAATGAGGAAGTAGAAGTGATTTTGTTGGAAAAATAGACTTAGTGGTATCGTTGAGTTTAGGTCGGAAGATATCTCCGATAGTTACTCAACAGCGTTCAGGTCACCGGACCCAAGCAACTCCATTGATCTCTCGCAGACGCTTCAACTTCAATCAAATGGTCACGCGGTCAATGAACTAATTCAAAATGCTGATGCAGTTGGTCCCAATGGAGTAGCTACATCCTAGATCAGTAGCAGTGATAAACCTCTAAATGCTGCTAAAATTATCACTCGAGGTACAACATTTTCTAAACTGTGTAACTCATCACTGGATGATCTAATTAGCAGTATTTTTGTTGAGGAGCCGGTACATATTACTCTAGCAGCGATTGGAAATCTTGGCAAAAGATTAGGAGTAATCAATATGTTGTCGGCAAGAATTAAGATTAATGAAGATGTTTAGAATGTTGTAGTGTCCTTCGAGTTCCCCAAAAGTAATTATAAATTATGAAGGAAGTTCATTAACATCAATGGCGGCTTTTGCTCTGAGTAGGATTTTACTAGCATTGGCCATTATCAACACGTCGACCCTGATTCAATTGCCACACACAACAAGAATGTTGATCAAGAGGGTAGCTTCTCATTAAGCCCACTAAATTCTACAGTGGAGGGTGATTGCCAACCGACACACTCTAGATCACTGGTCAACCCAATTAACGGGCAGCAGCCCACCCTGTTTAACCAGCAAGCCATAGCATCGGATCTCCTAATCCAAATGGTGGGTCGCCCATTCAGGTTGACTCCAGCACTTTCAAAGAATCGAATTAGAAGTATGTTGTGCTCCACTTGGTAAGGAGCCTATGCAGAAGTCCAAGCAATCCAATCGCTGGGTAAGATGGAGCAAACAAGTGGATACAAACCATCAGCTGAAGCCCAGAAATGTTTTGGTCAACACGTGGGAATAAAATATCCTTATCCGAGCAAGTCGGTGGCCAACATTGACCGTATCGTGAGAAGTAGTGAGAAGATCAAGCGGACATTGCCACCCAAGTGAGTCTGGTATTGTGGTGCAATTAATCACCCTACCACAATCTTAGAGAGAGAGAGATAATCTTCTAAGATTATTCTACTAGCCACAAGTACTAGAATGAGAATGGAGTAAGAAGGGTCAAGTTTCCTAGTTCTCTAAGTGTGCGTGTGAGCATGAACATGCTCCTAAGGAGGTGGAGTCATACTTGAAAGGCTCTCAGTTTTTCCTTAGTTTAATGTCGTTTTTTGTCTCGTACTAGATTGTTGTTCACGATGAAAACAATTCCTAGCTGTTGTAAACCATATCATTGTTCAACTGCTACTTTGTAGCCCCCGATAAAAAAAAATCGTTTATGTCCCATGAAATTATATTAATAACACGAGCGGAAACTTGTAACCTTAACATGTAGATGTATAATTCCTTTGTTTGCTGGATTAATGCGTGTATGAAGTCCTAATTTTCTACTCTTTCTGGTCGGTATTTTCTTAATTTCATAATAATTACGTTCATCATTTTGCGTTATAAGTACCCGACTATTATATATTGTGCACTCCCAAATGGCAAATTAAATTGTTGATCACGCAGACGCAAGCTATATTAATTTTGCGCACATGAATTAACATATGAGCAAGAGACTGGACCTAGCCAGCCAGTAGGAAAGTTGAAAGAAACCACCGACATCGATCCACTTGCGGAAGTGGAACAAACGGACCTTTAAATACCACATCAGTTGAAGCCAGGCTCAGTCGAACATCATCTCAAGACCAAAAAAATGAGTCTCTTTTCCTTATTTCAGCTGCTGTCTCTGCTCCTTCTTCCTTGCTTCATCCAGGCATCACCGCCGGATAGTCAACCACCTGCACCTTCGACTCAGCCACCATATCCACCACCGAGTAAACCGCCAACTCAACCACCAGTTCAACCACCACCACCACCTCCGACCAAACCACCAACTTATAATAAACCTCCAACCAAACCCCTAAGACCTGAATACGTTCAGGGTATGGTTTACTGCAAGAACTGCCATTACTTGGCATTTGACACGCTCTACCATTCCAAACCTCTTGCTGGTAATTAATACTCACTTTGCTAGATCTCTTAAGTTTTTTTTTTTGTAAGTTCAAAATATTGGCATATATGTTTATTTTTATATGGAATGAGTTAGAAAGTGATATATATATACCATTACTTACGCAGGTGCACGTGTGGTATTAAAATGCGAGAAATCGGGCCGCTTCGCGAAGCAAATCGCTACAACGAACGAACACGGCTACTTCTTCATGACAGCGTCGAAGCTTATCGGCGTTTTCGGCTACAAAAACTGCCGCATGATGCTCGCCTCAGCGCCACGTGCAACTCGTTGCAGGGAACATACAAACATTAATAATGGGACAATAGGAGCTGTGCTCCGTCCCATGGATCCTTTAATCGCGCCTAGCTCCTATGATTTGTACACTGTTGGCCCTTTCGCGTTTCAGCCAACGGCTAAATTCTGCAAGAAGCACAGTGTGCCCATCCCCAACTAATTCTGGACCTCCGCTGCGCTGTGTAATAGCTAGCTAGGCGTAATGTTCACTGGCTGGTCTGCACGCGCGTCAAAATGGAGTTAGAAAATGCTTGGTCAATATTTTATATATATAAATGAGTATCATAATTTCTTCTTTTATTCTGTTATTGTTTTTTACATAAACTTGCTACTTTGATTTTTGGAGGGATGTCTTCCCCTTTCCAAATCTTAATATCAAAATGAGAGGCATAAGACATATTTGCCACCAAAAAGGTCAGGGAAATGTTCAACACCAGCACGGTCATTCCAAAATATATTATCAAAAGATCTATTAAGGTTTTTGATGCTTTCGCATTCCATCTTCTTCCTTCAGTCCTTGATCTTCTCGATCTTACTAATCATTTTCTGAAACCACAGTTGCATAATATCCAGGGTCGTCTCGGTAATTTTCAGGGCCCCGTGCTAAAATCTAAAATGAGGCCTTTATAAAATTAAATTATATAAATAAAAAAATTATTTTATTAAATTATGCATTTATTTTACAATGTTTGAATATTTCAAATATAAAGTTAAAATATGTTTCATTCAACATTAATTTAGACCCATATATAATTTTTTTATGACAAAATTCTAAAGAGAACAAATAAAAATTGGGCCCCCATAATTAGGGGGCCCTGTTTCGTCGCCCAGATTGAACGGGTTGAAAGCCGGCCCTGATAATATCACAACAGATGCTAAGGTTGCCCACACATAGTGCAAGTTGCAAGGCAATTTTTCCTGCTATGATATATGTCATCTCCACTTCAGTGGTGCTGATAAGAAGCTTGTTGTAAGCTAGAAGAGGTTTACCTTCCCCATCTCTGATAAGGCCTCCAATGCGCAGATTTTTTCCCATTCTTTTACTTATACTCCAGCTGATGCGGTTGTCTCTTGTAAAACTGTTCCTTGGTCTGCCTTGAGTTTGATTCACCTGATAATGAAAAAGGAAACAATTGCTATAAGCCTCAGTAACGGCTCTATTGTATTCAATAACTGGCCACCAAGCTAGCTCCCCGTCGTGTTTGCATTTGTTCCTAACATCGTAAATCACCCACATGAGGTTAACAACTCTAGAAAATTTCTTTATGTCCCAAGTCTGAGCCTTAGTAATGAACCAATCAATTACCTCTCCTCCCTCTACTTTTGGAATCTCATCTATAATCAACAGATTGTCTCAGATATTCTTTACTGCACAGTAGTGAAAGAAACAGTACTGGGCGAGTTTGTCTTGGTCACTGCAGAAGAAACAACGAATAGCTCCCCCAATCCTCTTCCCTAAATTATATTGACATTGAATGATGTTGTTGAGGAATTTTCCTAAAGTAAGGATAGCTCTCGGGTACAGACATTTGGGAGAATTCTTTTGCAGATAATGGCATTGGTATTTGGGTTTAAGCTTTGATCACTCTCAAAGGACTGAAAGAAAATTCCATTTCCTAACTTGACTGAGTAAAGTTTGCTTTTATTGAAGTGTCACACCCACTTGTCAGGGGAGGTGGGGTCTATAGGAATTCTAGCTACTTTATCTCTTTCATGTGGAGGTAATATGTTATTAAGCTTGGTGAAATCCCAGGAAGTACGATCAACTGATAGAACTTCATATACTATTAGGTTCTCTGGGTTGTTATGTGGCTTGGCAAAGAGAAGATGAAAAATCCCATCTCTAGGAACCCAGGGGGTATTCCAGAAGCAGGTGGAGTCACCTGATCTGATCTTCTTCCTCACTCCCAAGTTAAGAAGACTGATTAGAGGCGAAGGATTTCCATATGGGACTTGCTTTTTTGTTCTCAATCGCCTTGCTAAGAGGAAAATTGTAGGAAAAAAACTATATACAAAAAAAGGATAAAAAATAAACTAATCCTACAACTCTACTACGGGTAGCAAACAATTCCCGGTCGGAGTATAGCGTGACCAAATTACGACCGAGAGTATTGAACCCAAGCGACTTATAGATAACTAGTCCGAATCCCGGTAATAACCTATTCTAAAACAGGGGGAAAGTAAATATTGATTCTAAACTAAGAGAACTAAATAAACCTATCTAAATGTATGATTCGAGACTAGATCAATCTAAGTGCCACTATGAACATATAATACATAACAAGTTTCTGAAATCACCCGAACAAATGAACGTGCCGGATGTCCTGCCGGATAGTTATGCACGGCATGCTCAAAGACGTTGAATATGCCGGACACAACCAACCCGGCACTAGACCCGGCAAGAACAAAAATGTGCATTGTTATCATAGCCTTCACTTCTGAAATCAAGGACTCATTATCCAATTCGAACCCAACAATCTCTCGTCAGTATTCGACCGAATAACGAAAATGGATAAGGTTATTCAACTCTTTCGGTGTTGTCATCTACACCTCTGCATCTAACAACGGTAAAAGACCACTAAGACTCCTTAACCAAAACACTCTTGTCTTTTGAACCTTAAGTAGAATTTAGAAGATAGGAGAACAAGTTGCGATCTCATTCTGCCCTATATGAAAATATGAATCTTAGTAAAACTTGTAAGAATATATATATTGAATGATCAAGGTGTTTACAAGGAAGAACTCATCCCTAACCAAAACCTAAAAAAGATTCCTACTTCACCATCCACTAAAATAAAGAAGAAATACATAAGGGAGAAGGAGATTGGTCATAGCCTTAACCCTGACAAAGATCTTCTCTTCTTCTTCAAGGATGGATCCGTAGAAATGCCTTGGACACCAACAATGGATTTGTGGGCAGAAATGAAGTGTGGATGAAGTGTATAGATATGTTGGAATGTGTCCAATGATGCAGGCTCTCGGCCTATTTATAAGCCTCAATCTTGTCTTTGTCGGGCGTCATGCCGGATCATAAGTAGCTGGCACATGTAAAAACGTGACAATTGCTCAACGATCGAAACCGCCAAATCTGCGCGAAACGATGCATATGCCGGACAAGAGATGTCCGACATCATACCCGGCACTAGCCAAATTACCAACGTTCAATAACTGCCATCGTTTGGTCAACCGTGGTGACTATTCACTTATGTCGGATGGAATGTACCCGGCATCAAGTCCGGCAAAGCCTCTTTTCTGCTCTATGCTTGTGCCGTGCAGGAGTCATCCAGCATCGAGTCTGGCATCACTTGAACTTTTGCCTAAAGATTCGTTCCTTGCATAGAAAACATATAAAACATAAGTCTGATCATATAATACACTTTAATACATAATATAACATAAATAACATCTATTTAACCTTATTTAGATTAATATAATCCTAAATCTAATACATAAAATATGATAAGTCTGTGGCTATCAAGGCCCTACACTTACCTTTTGCTAGTCCTCGAGCAAAACTAGATTAGAAAGGAGTAATTACTTATGCACAAAACAGATAAACTCTAGAATGACAATTAGATAAATATTCCCAACTGCCTGACTCTATTTTATAAGTATCACTTAATCTTCCTTATTCCATCAGAAGCATACTAATGGGTATAAAAACAAAGAATTTCAAAATCGATCAAAAACTTTTGGGCTATTTTGCACAAGGGATTTTGTTATCTCTCCTTTTTCCGGTTTCCATCATTCAGCTCTATTTTTCAAGATTTTCTGAATGTAGCCAAGACACTCATCAATGGTTTTTATGTCCAGCCCTGTTTTTTAAGGGTTTCTGAACAACCGTGATTTTTTTTGTCCATTGGAGAACAAGGAATTTAGGAGAAAAACAAAAGGAAAAACTCTCGTTTCTTTCTTTTATTCTGAGGCACTTTTTGCAACCTCAAGGAATATAATGCTTTTTCCTTTGGAAGAAGATTGTTTTTCTTTCTTTTTTTCTTTTTCTTTCTTCCTTTTTCTTCTTCTTTTGCACAAAACCCTTTTTAAGATTTTCACCCAACATACTTTTCACAGTTTGAAAAAGGAAAGACAATAATACCCAGAAGTAAATAAAGGAAAGAATTAGGAGAAAGAGCATATACTCATGTTAAATAAAAAGAATCAAGAAGTTAAAACAGGAATCTACAAGCCATTAGAAAGCTTACCTCTTGAGAGAACAAGCATTTATTCATTCATAATCTTATCTAAATCAAAAACATGCAGAAAGTTAGTAAAACGTTGATAAAACTCACAACTTATGCATATATACAGAAATTTATTTTTTAAATTTTAAGAGGGATCCCTGCCCTACACTTGGCAGGAACACTGTCCCCAGTGTTCAACATGGAAAAGAAAAATTACCATTTTTTTTGTGATGAAACTTAACAAAACTAAAAACTACTTAACATGAACGAAAGAATAAGAAGACAACTAGAAGAAAACAAAATCAATTAAAGGGACAAAATAAAGATAGAGGGACTCCCCTGTGGTGAGAAATGTGGATGCGTGAGGAGGAACCGCCCTACACTTAGCCTTTGGCTACTTGGCAGTATCTGAGATCTTGGACAGGATAGTGACCGAGTTCGCATGCTCCCTTGGGTTGGTTTGCGTTTGAGATGGGAGTTGACCTTGTTATCGTGGCTGTGCCAGAAGTTGCTGTAATTGCAACTGCAATGTTTTGTGCTCCTTGCCAATGGTCGAGATCTCATTGTGAGCGTCATGAGTCTTGTTCATCAGAGCCGACATCATGTCTCGCAATTCAGCCATCTCGGCCTCTGATGAAGATATAGGGTGGGATGGTCGGTAAGAAGGGACTCCTCCATAAGGAGTATGCATGTATTGCCTCTGACCTCCTTGGTAGGCTGCTTGATTTTGGAAGTGTTGAGGGAGTTGGTTCCCCTGCTGCCATGGCTGCCTGTACCCTTGATTGCTCACATAGTTGACTTCCTCAGCATTCTGAAAGTTTGTCATGACAGGGCCTTGAGTGTGTGGTCGTGCACTAACCACATTCGCTTGCTGAGGAAATTTACTCATTGCTATTTTCTCCACCACCTTTTGTAGAGCGCTAACCTTCGTGGACGTTTGAGCATTGCTCTCCAACAAATGCTCGTGACTTTGTATTTTTTCAAAGTTGGCATCGCCCTCGCCCACTTGAAATAAACCAGCGGTACCACCCCTGGATCCACCTGTGGCCCAATCTCTAATCTCTTCGCAAGAGATTCAATTCCATTGAGGAATTGATCTCCAGGCTTCTTTAGTATGTCTGCACCAAGGGAGGATAGGATCATCGTCTTGCATTGGTTGACCAATCCTTTATAGAACAACTGAGATAGTTGTTCATTGTTGAGGCCGTGGTGTGGACACGTGCGCAGTAACCCCTTGAATATGTCCCAGGTCTCACAGATGTTCTCCGAGCTGGGCTGTCTGAAGTTGTATATCTCGGCGATCATCTCCAGGGTGCGACTTGGAGGAAGGAACTTGTCATAGAACTTGGTTGCCATGTCCTCCCATGTGGAAATAGTACTGGGGGTCAGACTATGGTACCACTTGCTGGCATTTCCCGTGAGACTATGGGGAAAGAGGGAAAGTCTGGCATAGTGAAGGATGTTATTTGTGGAGGTTAGGCTATTTGTGTGTTGTAGAAATTTGGTAATGTGGAGCAAGGCATCGTCCGGGTTCGACCCATCAAACATACCCAACTCCTTGATGCATCAGATTTGATGATATGGCTTAAGCTTTTGACATTCATCATACTCATTTTGTGCAAGGAGAGGGAGGTCGATTGCTGGCTTTTGGCCTTAGTTGGAAGGCCTATTTATGTTGCGGACGGTTGGTGCTGCCATTGGTGTAGGAATTGTGTTTTGTAGGGTTCTTCGTTGTCTGATGGTGCGAAGAAAGGTCCTCTCGATCTCTGGGTCAACATTGGCTAGATCTTTAGGAATACTCGTTGACCGAAGAAGCATTCACCTTTTAAAGTTTCAGGAGGAGCAAAACACAACGTTATAATATTTAGTATTGATAAATAATAAGATAATGCATTATTAAATTTGCAAAATGAAAAGAAGAAACAAAATTGGGCATGCCGGACGGGGTGCCGGGTGTGCGGGGCCCGGCATTGGACTTCATCCAACTATGTCGGATGTCTCATACCCAGCATTAGGCCCGGCCTATTCAATCCGAGAGTAAAATAAACGGATTAAAGCATAGGAAGTATTAAAAGGGAGAGATAAAACGAATGGTGCAAAAAAAACAAAGACAAATTATAAAGAACTTTAACATTTTACGAAAATAATTAAAATTGAAAATAATTTGAATGTGCCGGACATAGTGTCGGGCGCGGTGTATCCGACAATGGACTTCCTCCATTGATGTTAGGTTAGGTTTACCCGGCGTCGTGCCCGGCTTGTTCAAACTTGAAAAGAAAATAATTAATAGAAAGAGAGAAGGGAAAGATAAGACAAAGGTGCAGTAATAAAGACTATTTACATACGACTTTAACATTTTGAAGAAAAGAAATACAAAATGAGAGTTGAGATTGAATGTGCCGGATTGTGAGCCGGGTGAATCCTGTCTGGCGTCGGACTTCCTCCAAGGTGCCGGACGTAGGATACACGGCATAACACATGGCACGCTCAACCTATGAAGCCAATTGAAACAACGAATAAAAGAATTAGAAAGTAAGAAAAGTTGAATATGCCGGGCACCGGATATCCGGCAGTGCACCCGGCATATTCAACCGAATAACAAAATGGACAATTTAAATCAAAGAATCAAAGAATAAAAGAATAAAGAATAAAGAATTGGGCGTTTTACCGAATTTAGGACTTGGACAAATTCCAAGTCCCCGACAACGACGCCATTTTGCTAATAGGAAAATTGTAGGAAAAAAACTATATACAAAAAAAGGATAAAACAATAAACTAATCCTACAACTCTACTACGGGTAGCAAACAATTCCCGGTCAGAGTATAGCGTGAGCAAATTACGACCGAGAGTATCGAACCCAAGGGACTTATAGAAAACTAGTCCTAATCCCGGTAATAACCTATTCTAAAACAGGTGGAAAAGTAAATATTGATTCTAAACTAAGAGAACTAAATAAAGCTATCTAAATGTATGATTGGAGACTAGATTAACCCTAAGTGCCACTATGAACATTTAATACATAACAAGTTTCTGAAATCACCCGAACAAATGAACGTGTCGGATGTCCTGCCAGATAGTTATGCACGGCATGTTCAAAGACGTTGAATATGCCGGACACAACCAACCAGACACTAGACCCGACAAGAACAAAAATGCGCATTGTTATCCTAGCCTTCACTTCTGAAAACAAAGACTCATTATCCAATTCGAACCCAATAATCTCTCGTCAGTATTCGACCGAATAACGAAAATGGATAAGGTTATTCAACTCTTTCGGTGTTGTCATCTACACCTCTACATCTAACAACAGTAAAAGACCACTAAGACTCCTTAACCAAAACACTCTTGTCTTTTGAACATTAAGTAAAATTTAGAAGATAGGAGAACAAGTTGCGATCTCATTCTGCCCTATATGAAAATATGAATCTTAGTAAAACTTGTAAGAATATATATATTGAATGATCAAGGTGTTTACAAGGAAGAACTCATCCCTAACCAAAACCTAACAAGGATTCCTACTTCACCATCCACTCAAATAAAGAAGAAATACATAAGGGAGAAGGAGATTGGTCATAGCCTTAACCCTGACAAAGATCTTCTCTTCTTCTTCGAGGATGGATCCGTAGAAATGCCTTGGACACCAACAATGGAATGTGGATGGAAATGAAGTGTGGATGGAGTGTATAGATATGTTGGAATGTGTCCAATGATGCAGGCTCTCGGCCTATTTATAAGAATCAATCTTGTCTTTGCCGGGCGTCGTGCCGAATCATAAGTAGCTGGCACATGTGAAAAATGTGTCAACTGCTCAACGGTCGAAACCGCCAAATCTACGCGAAACGATGCATATGCCGGACAAGAGATGTCCGGCATCATACCCGGCACCAGCCAAATTACCAACGGTCAATAACTGCCATCGTTTGGTCAACCGTGGCGACTCTTCACTTATGCCGGATGGAATGTACCCGACATCGTGTCCGGCGAAGCCTCTTTTCTTCTCTATGCTTGTGCCGTGCAGGAGTCATCCGGCATCGAGTCCGGCATCACTTGAACTTTTGCCTAGAGATTCGTTCCTTGCATAGAAATCATATAAAACATAAGTCTGAACATATAATAAACTTTAATACATAATATAACATAAATAACATCTATTTAACCTTATTTAGATTAATATAATCCTAAATCTAATACATAAAATATGATAAATCTGCGGCTTATCACGCCTCCCTGATACATGAGTTGGGGAAGTATACTCTTTTTATAATGGTAGCCACGAGAGACTGACTGTTGGTGAGCAGTCTCCAAAGCTGCTTGACTATAAGGGTCTTATTAAAAGTTTCTACTTCCCTGAAGCCCATACCACCTTTATCTAAAGGCATGCACATACTACTCCATTTTTCTGTGCATAGGTAGGGAACCTTTGAAACAGCCCCACCCGAAACCCGAAATGACAGTATTAATCTTAGAGATAATACTCTTAGGAAGTTCACTAGTGCAAAAAAGGTCTTTTGAGGCACCCATTTAGAGGCAGTTATTGAAGAAACCGCCTCTATAAGATGTTTTATGCTTCAAAAAGTATCTATGGAGGCGGTTCCTTAAAAAAACCGCCTCTAAAGTAGTTATTTTTTTCTATACTATTGAGTCTTTAGAGGCGGTTTCTGTGAGAAACCGCCTCTAAAGCAGCGCCTGAATTTTTTGTATATACGCTTATAGAGTGGTTTCTAGGAGAACCGCCTCTAAAAGAGTCTCCTCATTTTATATACATATCTATAGAGTCTAAAAGAGTCTCCCCATTTATATATATATATATAGGCGGTTCTTATAGAAATTGCCTCTAAAAGAGTCCCCATTTTATATATATATATAGAGAGAGGTGGTTCCTATAAGAACCGCCTCTATAGATTTATCTTGGTCTGACACAATCTATAGAGACGTGTTTTATTATTTTTTAAATAACCACCTTCAAATGTATTAACTTTTGTAGTTGTAAGTCATTGTTATTCTTATTCTATGACCATAAATTATATACAAGAATACTCTTTTAACTTCATAAAGGATAGTCAAATTTTGTTAATTCACAATTATTAAAGTTTTTTAAATAGCTTTCCAATACCACAAAAAATAATTTTGATTCATCTGATACCATTAATTTTGTAACACCCCATCCAAAGCCATCTGTGGTTATCGCAATACTGAACACTTAATCGAATACGTCGCAGTGGAAATAAATAACACGCGGACCTCGCCACGGTCTGATCGTTAGAATATACCGGCCTTAACATTTACAATACTTATCCAACTCAAAACATCACCAACCACAATACCATAACCAACCGAGTACAAGTATCTTAAACATAATCCCAATATTACATCAGTTTAATATAAACAGTCGGGTGCACAGGCGCAACCCGAACTCAAAATAAACGTCCCACCCTAAGTCTAACCGCTCCTACTCTCGTAGTGCGTCCTCATGGGTCTCTTACCTGCAAGTGTAAAAATAGCCCCCGAGGGGGTCAGCACGAATGCTGGTACACCCTCTCATGGCCCCCAAGCTAACGGGGCTACGACGACTAATTGTCGATAGCATGGAAATTGATTACATACACAAGCATAATATGAAGTGCAATAACAATAACCACAGATGAACATATATAGTTCACAAACAATGAACGACTCAAGCGTTCCCTTATCAAGTGGGTTAGTAACCCCCTCCTTAGTCCTCATTTCCTTAATCTCAGTTCCTTACCTTACCTTAATCTTAATCTCAATCTTAATCTTAATCTCAGTATACAAACCTTTCCTGGAAGGGATTGGTTGTAGCTTAATTCGAACCTGGGATTTAGGTGATCCCACCGCACCATCTTAATGCCACCTACTCTGGACGGGAGTCCAGCGTAGCTGAGCCGGCAACCGGCCCTAGGCTACAAGTCCGAAGACAAGTCCTCAAGCGGAGGGCGGATCTGATTCAGATACCGTCCCCCTTTTTCCTTAGCATGCATGACCGGAGATCGGTCCCGGGTTTCCTCACTCAAGTTCCAGTTAGTAGTCATCTTAATCACCATGTGCTAGCTAAGCCTTAACGGGCATTAACCAACAACCATCAAACTTAACTCTTATTCTTAACTCAGTAAGTACTAAACTTGGTTAGTAACAATCTCAAGTCTTGCGGGTTAGTGTAAAGATAACACAAACACAACGAGGATAAATATAACCGGTTGCATGCTTTATCTTGTTTTAGTCATAGCAAATAAACAAATAGCACACAAGCCGAGGGACACCTCGTTAGCAAGCAGGTCACAAGAAGGATTGTACTGTTCACCGTCGATCGTTGTTTGTTTAACCTTCTTCGGGGTCCCAATTCACAAACCTAAAACATTCATTCATTTTTAGGTCATTAGTTATTTGCTCCTTACTTAACTCACTTAGTCTCTAAAGATTCCCATTTAATAACCTCTCAAGTCCTTGCCACTTAGCTTACAACTTAACTTTAAACCTTAAAACTTATACTTAACTTAACTTAATCCCTTAAGTTCTTAGGGTCCTAACCATTACCACCCTACCAAAGGTATACCTTATTACCTATTACCATTCTTAGAATTTAAAATTTCTTTTTTTTTTATTTTTAGGTCCGACCGAACTTCCGACCGACCTTACCTAAGGTCGGTCCATTCCAGAACACTTCACCGTTTGAAAATTCTACCCCAACCGACCTTGCAAGTCCGGTCCCCAAGGTCGGTCCATTCCCGAGAGTTTCCCCGAGGGAAATTTAAGCTCGACCTAACTTGCCAAATCCGGTCCTATGTTCGGTCGATTCCAGAGACTTATTACCGTACAAAATTGATAGGCTGATTTTAGATATATTTTTACTATCAAAATCTCTTGTCTTTATTGTCATTTTTCTCTTGATTTAGTACTTAACTGAATTCCATTCTTATAACTAAAAGAAACTTTCAGAAAATAAGTTATAGGATGGATATGTGGGGAATATATGACATTATCACGGAGGAGTTAATAAATTAAAGTGCATACACTAACTCCCTATTTATGTGTAGGTAACTCCAGAGTCTTCCAAGGGTTGTCGATGAAATAATTGAAGAGGTATAAGTTAAAGAATTCAAGGTCTCTATTTAATTGCGAAACTGGAGGCAATTGAAAAGAATACATTAATGAGCAAGCGAAGAGCCTTGAATCTGACTTATAAATACCGAAGACTTTGGCATAGGAAGGGGGCCATCCATCAATTCATCCATCCATTCATCCATACAACATCACTTCAGTTCTATTTTTAGCTTTAGGTTTAGTTTTTATTTCTTTTTCTCACATCGAGAAGAACGCAAGCAGCCGCGAGAGTTCTTCTCCTCCACCATCATCTTCAACCTCCAGCCTAGTAAATTGCAGATCTGGATAGCGAGACAAACTGAGGAATCTTCTACACCAGATTAATTCTTCTTTATCTCTCTATACTCTCTTTGTAAAATGCTAGGCTAGGAAGGATTTGCTCCAGGTGCTGGTTATTTGTAGCTAGTTCGTTTTACACGTACATCTACAATTATGATTTGAGATTTTATTTTCGGATTGTTTCAGATTAATGCAAATGTTGTGCTTTTTAATTAATCTCGCGAATTTCTTAAAAAGCCTTACGAATCTTGTTATGATCAGATCGGTGATTAACAAGAAGGTCAAATTAATCTGTTAGCCTGTGGAAAATTAGATCGGATTGATTATATTTTCCCTCAGGTGCGTCGTAATTCTTTAAGCTTCATCCATCTATGTGTGTTTCGCTAGGTTCTAGATTAGACCTTGTGTGTTATGCTAGATGAGCTTTCCTGAGATTATGATTTAATTCTGGAAAGATATTGAAGAATTAGCCAATCCATAACTCTTATCGATTTGTAGAAGTTCACATAATCCGACTAGTGAAAAATAACTTGAACCCGGAGTTCCACTCATCCATATAACTTTACCCGTTTTATTTTAATTTATTTTCTTCTTTCTTATTTGATTCCCAAAACAAGAACAACCCCCTGAATTTCCAGTTTTCTTAGGACTAGACTTACTTTCTTCAAGTCCCGCGGATTTGATACCTGGTTGCTACGTTTTCTATACTGCAGTGACCGGGATTATTTGCAACCCGAAGACTTTTTGATTTTAATTAATTTATTTAGTTTTTAGTAGATCAAATCTCTTGTTTGCAAAAATACAGGTCCGACCGACCTTGCAAGTCCGGTCCCCAAGGTCAGTCCATTCCAGAAACTTTCTCCGGTAGTGTAAACTGAGCTCGACCGACCTTGCAAGTCCGGTCCTAAGGTCGGTCGGCTCCAGAACCTTGTTTCTAAATTCTCTTTCAACTCCAAACTTCTCCTCATATATCCTAATATGTTATAACCTCATTTGGGCACCTCAAATACACCTTAAGCCCTCCTCAAAACACATTAAATCATTCACCAAGATTCACCTTAATCTTTATACATTTTCCTTGTAATAATGCTGACACTTATAATGCTTTCCTCTAGGTTTCTAGGTGGTGGTTCGTACCTAATGTAACCACTATGCCAAATGTTTTCCTCACCACAGTAACATCATCTCCCAAGCATCTTTCATTATCTAAAACTCTCTTATGCATTTTCTTAATGTTCCTTCACAACTTAAACTTCCATACATCAACACATCGTTTCCTTCCTAGTTGTTTATCAACATTTGCCTAAGTCCTAAATACTCAAATACATTCTCTTGATTTCTAAATCCTTCATAGTAATGCCTAAGTCATTATAACTCATTAAACACCTTAAACTCACCCCTTTTTCATCAAGACGACCTCTAAAACTTCCTAGTACTTCCTTAGTCATTAAATCCCCTTAGAATATCTTAAACACTTAAGTTCTCCTTTAAATTTTTGCCATGGGTTCTCTAGTACATAGCACATCCTAACACATGGTTTTTCTCCATCAAACAACCAACATCGCCCAAATTCTCATCACAACACCTTAACACACAATTTACACTAAAACTTCACCACATCATCATATAGTGCTTAACTTAAAATGCTTGGCACTTAGGCCCTTAAATGACAATAATCTTAACCACTGAATTTCCACATATATTTGCCTTCAACCTGCGAATACACACAACAAGGCTCCCATTGAAATAAAATGCTTCTTGTAATTCATCTCCACATTGTTTTAACTATCTCTTCTTCTCATTTGCTCTTTAGTCACAAGTTCACAAATATGCTCATTGTTTCTCCTAGGTTTTATATAACCTGTTTCCTAATGTAAACTCTACACTAAACTCATCACATATCTAAATCCCATTCCCTTAAACAATAAAACACCTTAAGGTAAGTAATTTACCTTGTTCTTTTACAAGCTTAAAAAGCTTTCTTCCTTAGGTTTTCTTTGTTCAATCTCGGTCACCAATGTGTATCTCCTTGCCAATGTTCTAACCAATATCCAATGACTCCAATGAGTACTAGATAACACATTAACCCTAAGGAACATACCCTAGGTTAAAAATATGCTTTAAGATATTAAGGTAATTGTTTTACCTTGGTTTCTCAAGACAAACTTGGATATGAAGCAAGAAGGACCTCCTCTCTCCTTTGAAGAGTAGAAACAAGCTAGAACAAGGCATAAACATGGAGTTCCATGAGTATGTATTTTCGGACATGTGAAGAAAATGGTGGAAACCTAGATTTTCTTACACTTTCTTTACCTTAAGAGAATGGAGAAGCCAATGGAGTCTCCAAACTTGAATTTCCTCCTCCAATGGTGGTTTGGCTTGGCACCAAAATGAAGCTCTTGAAGTTTTGAAAAGATAGAAAGAAGGAGCTTGAGCTAACTAAGAAGAATATGTATTTTGTTTTGGATTTGGAGCTAAAATGAGCAAGATGTGGGCAAGGCTAGATGGAGCTAGCATGGAGTTGTTCTTCACGTTAATGGATAAGGGAGAGAGCTTGAAGAAACCGTGGGAAACAAGAAGAAATGAGGAGATGAGGAGAGAGGTAAGTAAAATGTGATATTTATGTAAAAAGGTAAATAGTACTTTTTGCTTTATAAGTCTTATTTGCTTTCTTAATTGCTTAATAACTCATGAAGGTGGTGACTCACCTCCTAAGAAACCGGCCCCCTTTTAATAATGAGGGTACTTAAGTCTTTGTTGACCAAATGTCTCACTTATATAGACTTATGTTATAAACTAGCTTAATTAATTCACTATTCACCAAAACAAGGCACATTGTTGTGAAATTTTTGATTTCCCATTGATATAGACTTCCAAATGTGATACTATATAGTACAAATGTTAATTAAAGAGTAATGATGGACATTTAGCCATTCAGAACTCATTTACAAGACAATTTTTCAAAAACGTGCTTTAAGACTCCTTAAAGCACATTTTGTGTTTTAACTTGTTTTCAAGCTTGGTTTTCTTTGGTAATTGATTTAAAATGACCATTAGGATATTACTAAGGTCTTAGAACAATATTTGGGTACTCTCCCATGTCTCTCCAAGCTTAGAGCACGTTTTTGCTTAAACTGCTCTTTTGGTGTTTCCTTATATTTTCTTTGATTAGAAATGTTTCTTAATGTTCCTAAGGCATTATTTAGCCTCCTTATATCTTAGTTTATCATTTAAACACCATATCTAAGTTTGGGGTATTTCAATCTACCCCCATTAAAAGAACTTTGTCCTCAAAGTTCACACATGTGCTTAACCATTCACGGTACACAATTCTCTTAATCTTACTACCACATCTTATATTCACATTCACACATCTCAAGACTCAAAGGTCAATCTCAAATACAATACATAAGTATTATACATAACTCAAACTTACACCGAAGTGTAGCAACTTACACAAAATCACATCTTAAACAACCAACCAAACGACAAACATGATCGTTTCCTAACTCAAAAACGAGGAAGCTCTACCCCCCTTAAAAAGGGGTACGCCCCGTACCCTATACAGACGATCTAGTCAGTAAATAAAGAAGGGTACTTCGCCCTCATCTATCCTCTAATTCCCACGTGGCCTCTTCGACATCCTGGTTAGACCAGAGAACCTTCACCAGTCGCACTGACTTGTGGCGAGTGTCCCTAGTCTTGCTGTCCAAGATTCTCCGAGGAGTCTCCACGGATCTCATATTTGGTTCTAAAGTCAACCTCTCAGGTTCTAACACATGGGAGGGGTGGTGCATGTATTTCTTTAGCTGTGAAACATGAAAAACATCATGCACTTTACCCAGCTGAGCAGGTAAATTCAACCTGTAAGCAACCGGGCCCACCCGCTCCGTAATCTCATAAGGACCAACAAATTTCGGGCTTAATTTGCCCTTCTGCCCAAACCTGAATACACCCTTCATCGGTGAAACTCGCAGAAATACCTGGTCGCGCACTGCGAACTCCAGGTCCCGTCGTCGAACATCAGCATACGACTTCTGCCTATCTTGAGCAGCTTTCATGTTCTCCCTGATTTGCTGAACTTCAGCCTTAACTTGTTCTAAGTACTCTGGTCCTATAATGACCGTCTCACTCGACTCATCCCAGCAGAGCGGTGTACGACATGGTCTACCGTACAACGCTTGAAAAGGTGCCATCTTGATCGAAGCGTGGTAGCTGTTGTTGTATGAAAACTCGATCAGATGCAATCTGTCAATCCAACTGCCCTGGAAGTCTAAGGCACATGCTCTCAGCATGTCCTCGAGTGTCTGAATAGTACGCTCAGTCTGACCATCTGTCTGAGGATGGAACGCGGTACTCAGCTTGAGTTCTGTACCCAACGCTTCTCTGGTAGCTCTCCAGTACCTCGAAAGGAATCTGGTATCTCTATCTGACACTATGGTCTTTGGTATGCCGTGATGTCTCATGATTTCTTTCTCAAATAACTCAGCTAATTTGGTCACCTTCCAAGTATCCTTCATCGGTATGAATCAGGCTACTTTGGTAAGGCGATCCACCACCACCCATATCATGTTGAGACCTCCCCTAGCAGGTGGAAGCCCAACTACGAAGTCCATGGAGATATCATGGAACTTCCACTCCGGAACTGGCATCGACTGTACCATTCCGCCCGGTCGTCGGTGCTCAAATTTCACCTTCTGGCATGTGAGACACCTCAAGACGAACTCGGTAACATCTGTCTTCATCCCCGACCACCAGAAGTATCTCTTCATGTCTTTATACATTTTAGAGGCTCCCGGATGGATGGAAACTGAAGAGCAGTGAGATTCTCTAAGTATACGGTCTTTTAGATCCGTGTTGCCTCGTGGTATGCATAATCGGCCCTTAAGTCTGATCAGATCATCATCATGAAGTCTGAAGTCGTATTTCTGACTCTCAAAGGTACCATCTGTCAGCTTCTGTCTGACCTCTCTCATGTACTCATCTGTCCTCTGAGCCTCTCGCACCTCATCAACCAAGCTGGAGAAAGAAACTAGCGAATGGAGTGAGTGTGCTCGACGGCTCAGGGCATCTGCTACAACATTGGCCTTCCCCTCTTTGTATTGGAGGTCAATGTCATAGTCTTTCAGAAACTCTATCCATCTCCTCTGTCAAAGATTTAACTCCTTCTGAGTGAATATGTATTTCAAACTCTTGTGATCGGTGTAGATCGTGACACTAACCCCATATAAGTAGTGGCGCCATATCTTCAAAGCGAAGACTACAGCTCCCAGCTCTAAATCATGTGTGGGGTAGTTCTCCTCATGTTTCTTCAACTGGCGTGAGGCATATGCCACCACCTTGCCATGTTGCATGAGCACGCAACCCAGCCCTCTGCCGGATGCATCATAGTAAACCTCAAAGCCCTCTGTACCGTCTGGAATGGTCAGAACCGGTGCAGTGGTCAGTGAGTCCTTCAAGCGCTGAAATGATCTCTCACAGTCAACTGTCCACAAGAATGGTGCGTCCTTCTTCATTAGACTGGTCATTGGTTTCGCGACCTTGCTGAAATCTCTAACAAACCTCCTGTAGTAACCTGCCAGACCGAGAAAGCTCCGGATGTCGGTAACAGTCTTCGGCCTTGGACAGGTATGTACGGCATCAACCTTTGCTGGATCCACTGCGATCCCAGCATCTGAGATGACATGACCTAGGAAAGAGACCTGGTCAAGCCAAAACTCACATTTGGAGAACTTAGCATATAGCTGGTTCTCCCTGAGTATTTCCAATACCCTCCTTAGATGTTCCTCATGCTCAACCTTAGACTTCGAGTATATCAAAATGTCATCAATAAAAACCACAACCGACTTGTCCAGCTGCTCCCGGAACAAGCGGTTCATCAGATCCATAAATTTCGCCGGTGCGTTCGACAAACCGAACGGCATCACTGTAAACTCATAGTGGCCGTATCGTGTCCGGAATGCCGTCTTCTCAATGTCTCCCTCCTTAATGGCTATCTGATGATACCCCGATCTGAGATCAATCTTGGAAAACACAGATGCTCCCTTCAACTGATCGAACAGATCGTCAATGCGGGGTAGTGGGTACTTATTCTTCACTGTTACTGCATTCAGCTCTCTGTAGTCGATGCAGAGGCGGAGGCTACCATCCTTCTTCTTCACGAAGAGGACTGGCGCTCCCCATGGTGACACACTTGGTCTAATGAATCCCTTATCCAACAAGTCTTTCAATTGTTCTTTTAATTCAGTCATTTCTGCCGGAGCCATACGGTATGGTGCCTTGGCTATCGGTCCGGTACCAGGTAGCAGCTCAATGGTGAACTCTACCTCCCGAGTGGGTGGCATGCCGGGTAGTTCCCGTGGAAATAAGTCGGGGAACTCCGACACTACCGGTAAGTCGGGGTCGAACTCAGGGTCTCTCTCTATGTCCTGTACATAGCAGAGGTATACTTCTTCCTTTCTCCTTAATTCTCTATGCATTGCCATGGCGGTGATGATCTTAGTCGAAGGCTCTCTGGGCCTCTGGCGGTATGATATTGTTACCCCAGACGGACTCCTGAGCAGCAATCTATGCTCGGCGCAGAGGATACGTCCCTTGTGCCGCTCCAACCAGTTCATCCCGAAGATAACATCAAATCCTAACTTACTGAACTCAATGAAACTGACTGGAAAGTCTTCTCCCTTAATTCTGATAATGGCTCCCCGGTAGTAACGAGTGCAACGAACCTTCTCCTTAGACGGGAGCGTAACCGTGAAGTCGGGTAGCTCATCAGCGTCTAGCCCCAACCTGCTCGCAAATGATGCCGAGACAAAGGTATGCGAGGCCCCTGAGTCGAAGAGAACTGATGCCTCAATCCCATTAATCGGAAAGGTGCCGGTGAGGATAGTACTGCTGGCGTCGGCCTGTGCCTCTGTAAGTATGCTTAGTGCACCTTCCGTACCGAGTCCATAACCTAATTGTGTTCACAAGCTTCATGAGTATTGATGGTATAACAAGAGTCGTAACAATTTATATGAACAACACTGTTATTTTATTCATGACCATCCTGTTTACAACATGTGCCTCAATCTTACATCTCATTTCTCATCTCATTCTAACATTACATGACTAATATTGTCTAATGGTTAGGTTTAATCTTCCTGGTCTCATATGCGTCGCATTGACTACTGTTGATGGTGCTGTATTCAGCTTGATTCTCTTAATCCCATGGTATAACATCCTTGATTCTCCTCCCAAAATTAATACATCACCTGACTTAAGTACTATCTTATCTGCACGGTCCGCACGCTTCTGCTCGCCGTATAAAAACTCCGCATCATCCCCAATGGACCAAGACACTACGGGTATCCCTCTTTCGAGAGACTCCGTTGTCTCATCCTTATCCTGGTGTAGTCCCAGTTTCCCGTCCTTCTCGTAGAAGTTTACAATGCAAATGTCTGCTTGGATGTCTGGAATCGGTTCAGCCTCCAACTGCTGAGCGATTTCCACGACTTGTGTAATAACTGGATGGAACTCTTCGGGTATTCCCGGTGGTGAGACTCCATCTTGCTCCCTCATGGTTTGGTAATTCTTGGCATACGAATTCCAATCCTTGCCCAAGCTCATCATCTTTAATTTCATCCTTGCTCCCCCTGGGTACTCCGGTGTGTAAAAACCTCCCGGTCCCATTCCTAGTTGATTGCACCTCCTGATGATGGCTATTTGTGCTTCGGGTGTCAGGTATCCCCTTAATAAAATCATACCTGGGCGGATAACCTGACATTATTTGGTTGGAAAGTACATGGTTTCGATGTCGGTGTGCTCCGGGTTAGATGTAGATGGTATTGGGTAGCAAATGTTGAATCTTCCTAAAGTGGTAATAGGTTATATCTTACTTAAGTTCTAATCTCATCTTATTTTTACTTAACTCATTTATTCACCAAACATGCATGATAATGCGGTAAGTAGGTAGTTTTTATTACTAAATGGTTATAGTGGTACCTGGCCTCGATGAGGGCTCAGGCTCATCGTCCCGGTCTACCATGTGTAAAGTGGGTCCTGACTTCTGGGTCACCCGTGGGTTCTTGTCCGCCGGCTGCTGCACCTTCCTCTGACCGTCAGATCCAGCTCCCGGATCGGTCTTGCCCTTACCCCTGGTATCGGCCCTATAGGCTCTGCTAGCAGGGTTTCGGTAACACTCATATGCCCGGTGTCCATAAACTCCACAAAAGTTGCACTCCACCTTGTTCCCTTTACAATCGAGCCCGGGGTGGTCCTTGTGACACCACCTACAAATGAAGCGTCGCTGGTAGCCACCACCGGCTCCCCTCTCAGTCTCAGATCCTGATGATTCACAATATCAATTCTCATATCTCAAACGGTTACTAATTTATTTCTTAACTCATTCATTGTCAGTTTCCTTACCCTTTGGCGCCTTAGAGCGCAGGGGTGTAGCTGCAATAGCATACGTCAACTTCAATGGCTCTTCCGAAGCCTTCTCCTTTTCCTCCTTCCCCTTTGGGTTCTGATTTTTCTGGGCCTGAGGCTGGTACTTTTGTTTCTTGTACCCTCCTTGCCCTTGACTTTCTGAGCTCTTACCAGCACTCTTCCTCTTAGCATTTCCTCGTCCCTCAGCTGGACGGTTATCTCAACCTTAGCAGCGGCATGATAGCACTCCTGCTTTTCCATGGTATTAGTCACTCTTATTTCTCATAATCTAAATCTTATTCATCACTTACTCAAATCTCAATCATTCTTATTACCTGCAAGGTAGTGTAACTCGTCGGCCCCATGCCGTAGCGGAGTCGATGGCTAAGCCCGCCATAGAAGCGGTCCACCAAGATCTGGTCAGAATATCCAAGACCTGGCAGAAGACGGAGCAAGGCAGTGAACTCTGAGTAATACTCGTCCACTGTCATCTTGTCTGTCTGCTTAAGCGCATCCAACTGTAGGCGCTTCTTCGTCTGGACATGGGCGGGGTAGTACTTTGCTCGTATCAAGGCGGTGTACTGCTCCCAGCCGAACTCTGGATTGACCACATGCTCGGCCCTCACCAGCTTCCACCAATCGCCTGCCGCCCCCTTCAGATAGAAAGCAGCTAGGCGCACCTTGATCCCAGCAGGGACATCAAGGGTCTCGAAGGCGGTCTCCAGCTCGGAGATGTACGCCTCAAGCTTGGCGGGATCGGTCTCCCCCTTAAAGTGCGCGGGTCGAAGATCTGCTAGACTCTTCACCCAGTTTGGTTCTCTAGGTTGTGGCGGTGGAGGTGGTACACCCGCACCAGGCTGATAGCCCATATGCCCTAATGCGGCAGCTACGATCTCTGCGATCGTCTGCCCTCCAGGTATTCCTGAAGCATCATGACTCTGGCCGCGACCTCGGCTTCCCCTAGGACGTCCTGCCATCTGAACAAGCATATCTCACATTAGTTTGTATTCACCACTGTTTCGGTTAGCAAATCTATAACGTCCATAGACGATAAAGACGATCCACACTTATTAGTGGTCATCTGACTCTACTCACTCTAACTTCTCACACCCTGAACCCATCACTTATTCCTTAACTTATATCCTAACTCGGTGGTTACTTATGTCCGGTATTTCATGATCAGAGCGTAACTGCGCTCTGATACCACTTTTGTAACACCCCATCCAAAGCCATCTATGGTTATCGCAATACTGAACACTTAATCGAATACGTCGCAGCGGAAATAAATAACACCCGGACCTCGCCACGGTCTGATCGTTAGAATATACCGGCCTTAACATTTACAATACTTATCCAACTCAAAACATCACCAACCACAATACCATAACCAACCGAGTACAAGTATCTTAAACATAATCCCAATATTACATCAGTTTAATATAAACAGTCGGGTGCACAGGCACAACCCGAACTCAAAATAAACGTCCCACCCTAAGTCTAACCGCTCCTACTCTCGTAGTGCGTCCTCATGGGTCTCTTACCTGCAAGTGTAAAAATAGCCCCCGAGGGGGTCAGCACGAATGCTGGTACACCCTCTCATGGCCCCCAAGCTAACGGGGCTACGACGACTAATTGTCGATAGCATGGAAATTGATTACATACACAAGCATAATATGAAGTGCAATAACAATAACCACAGACGAACATATATAGTTCACAAACAATGAACGACTCAAGCGTTCCCTTATCAAGTGGGTTAGTAACCCCCTCCTTAGTCCTCATTTCCTTAATCTCAGTTCCTTACCTTACCTTAATCTTAATCTCAGTATACAAACCTTTCCTGGAAGGGATTGGTTGTAGCTTAATTCGAACCTGGGATTTAGGTGATCCCACCGCACCATCTTAATGCCACCTACTCTGGACGGGAGTCCAGCGTAGCTGAGCCGGTAACCGGCCCTAGGCTACAAGTCCGAAGACAAGTCCTCAAGCGGAGGGCGGATCTGATTCAGATACCGTCCCCCTTTTTCCTTAGCATGCATGACCGGAGATCGGTCCCGGGTTTCCTCACTCAAGTTCCAGTTAGTAGTCATCTTAATCACCATGTGCTAGCTAAGCCTTAACGGGCATTAACCAACAACCATCAAACTTAACTCTTATTCTTAACTCAGTAAGTACTAAACTTGGTTAGTAACAATCTCAAGTCTCGCGGGTTAGTGTAAAGATAACACAAACACAACGAGGATAAATATAACCGGTTGCATGCTTTATCTTGTTTTAGTCATAGCAAATAAACAGATAGCACACAAGCCGAGGGACACCTCGTTAGCAAGCAGGTCACAAGAAGGATTGTACCGTTCACCGTCGATCGTTGTTTGTTTAACCTTCTTTGGGGTCCCAATTCACAAACCTAAAACATTCATTCATTTTTAGGTCATTAGTTATTTGCACCTTACTTAACTCACTTAGTCTCTAAAGATTCCCATTTAATAACCTCTCAAGTCCTTGCCACTTAGCTTACAACTTAACTTTAAACCTTAAAACTTATACTTAACTTAACTTAATCCCTTAAGTTCTTAGGGTCCTAACCATTACCACCCTACCAAAGGTGTACCTTATTACCTATTACCATTCTTAGAATTCAAAATTTCTTTTTTATTTTTTTATTTTTAGGTCCGACCGAACTTCCGACCGACCATACCTAAGGTCGGTCCATTCCAGAACACTTCACCGTTTGAAAATTCTACCCCGACCGACCTTGCAAGTCTGGTCCCCAAGGTCGGTCCATTCCCGAGAGTTTCCCCGAGGGAAATTTAAGCTCGACCGAACTTGCCAAATCCGGTCCTATGTTCGGTCGATTCCAGAGACTTATTACCGTACAAAATACAGGTCCGACCGACCTTGCAAGTCCGGTCCCCAAGGTCGGTCCATTCCAGAAACTTTCTCCGGTAGTGTAAACTGAGCTCGACCGACCTTGCAAGTCCGTTCCTAAGGTCGGTCGACTCCAGAACCTTGTTTCTAAATTCTCTTTCAACTCCAAACTTCTCCTCATATATCCTAATATGTTATAACCTCATTTGGGCACCTCAAATACACCTTAAGCCCTCCTCAAAACACATTAAATCATTCACCAAGATTCACCTTAATCTTTATACATTTTCCTTGTAATAATGCTGACACTTATAATGCTTTCCTCTAGGTTTCTAGGTGGTGGTTCGTACCTAATGTAACCACTATGCCAAATGTTTTCCTCACCACAGTAACATCATCTCCCAAGCATCTTTCATTATCTAAAACTCTTATGCATTTTCTTAATGTTCCTTCACAACTTAAACTTCCATACATCAACACATCGTTTCCTTCCTAGTTGTTTATCAACATTTGCCTAAGTCCTAAATACTCAAATACATTCTCTTGATTTCTAAATCCTTCATAGTAATGCCTAAGTCATTATAACTCATTAAACACCTTAAACTCACCCCTTTTTCATCAAGACGACCTCTAAAACTTCCTAGTACTTCCTTAGTCATTAAATCCCCTTAGAATATCTTAAACACTTAAGTTCTCCTTTAAATTTTTGCCATGGGTTCTCTAGTACATAGCACATCCTAACACATGGTTTTTCTCCATCAAACAACCAACATCGCCCAAATTCTCATCACAACACCTTAACACACAATTTACACTAAAACTTCACCACATCATCATATAGTGCTTAACTTAAAATGCTTGGCACTTAGGCCCTTAAATGACAATAATCTTAACCACTGAATTTCCACATATATTTGCCTTCAACCTGCGAATACACAAACAAGGCTCCCATTGAAATAAAATGCTTCTTGTAATTCATCTCCACATTGTTTTAACTATCTCTTCTTCTCATTTGCTCTTTAGTCACAAGTTCACAAATATGCTCATTGTTTCTCCTAGGTTTTATATAACCCGTTTCCTAATGTAAACTCTACACTAAACTCATCACATATCTAAATCCCATTCCCTTAAACAATAAAACACCTTAAGGTAAGTAATTTACCTTGTTCTTTTACAAGCTTAAAAAGTTTTCTTCCTTAGGTTTTTCTTTGTTCAATCTCGGTCACCAATGTGTATCTCCTTGCCAATGTTCTAACCAATATCCAATGACTCCAATGAGTACTAGATAACACATTAACCCTAAGGAACAAACCCTAGGTTAAAAATATGCTTTAAGATATTAAGGTAATTGTTTTACCTTGGTTTCTCAAGACAAACTTGGATATGAAGCAAGAAGGACCTCCTCTCTCCTTTGAAGAGTAGAAACAAGCTAGAACAAGGCATAAACATGGAGTTCCATGAGTATGTATTTTCGGACATGTGAAGAAAATGGTGGAAACCTAGATTTTCTTACACTTTCTTTACCTTAAGAGAATGGAGAAGCCAATGGAGTCTCCAAACTTGAATTTCCTCCTCCAATGGTGGTTTGGCTTGGCACCAAAATGAAGCTCTTGAAGTTTTGAAAAGATAGAAAGAAGGAGCTTGAGCTAACTAAGAAGAATATGTATTTTGTTTTGGATTTGGAGCTAAAATGAGCAAGATGTGGGCAAGGCTAGATGGAGCTAGCATGGAGTTGTTCTTCACGTTAATGGAGAAGGGAGAGAGATTGAAGAAACCGTGGGAAACAAGAAAAAATGAGGAGATGAGGAGAGAGGTAAGTAAAATGTGATATTTATGTAAAAAGGTAAATAGTACTTTTTACTTTATAAGTCTTATTTGCTTTCTTAATTGCTTAATAACTCATGAAGGTGGTGACTCACCTCCTAAGAAACCGGCCCCCTTTTAATAATGAGGGTAATTAAGTCTTTGTTGACCAAATGTCTCACTTATATAGACTTATGTTATAGCTTAATTAATTCACTATTCACCAAAACTAGGCACATTGTTGTGAAATTTTTGATTTCCCATTGATATAGACTTCCAAATGTGATACTATATAGTACACATGTTAATTAAAGAGTAATGATGGACATTTAGCCATTCAAAACTCATTTACAAGACAATTTTTCAAAAACGTGCTTTAAGACTCCTTAAAGCACATTTTGTGTTTTAACTTGTTTTCAAGCTTGGTTTTCTTTGGTAATTGATTTAAAATGACCATTAGGATATTACTAAGGTCTTAGAACAATATTTGGGTACTCTCCCATGTCTCTCCAAGCTTAGAGCACGTTTTTGCTTAAACTGCTCTTTTGGTGTTTCCTTATATTTTCTTTGATTAGAAATGTTTCTTAATGTTCCTAAGGCATTATTTAGCCTCCTTATATCTAAGTTTATCATTTAAACACCATATCTAAGTTTGGGGTATTTCATAATTGCTAACCCTAAACTTTTTAGATTAAAATAGTCTAAATGTTAGAAAACATAGTTCACATATTAATATTTTTAATTAACAAAATACGAAAAAATAATAAATTGGAATAAAAAAGTAAACACCATAAAACTGTAGTTAATAAATATATATATATATATATATATTGGTTAAAATTGTAAAAAACAACATAATGATATATATATATTGCAAGACTGAAATACCCCGAATAATTAGCAGTTTAAATTAGTGAAGTTTAAATTAAATCATGTGCAACAATTACAATAAAGCCTTATGGTATTTAAAATATAGATCCAAACGGGTACTTACACCGCGTATACATATCAGTACGTGATACGCAAACATAAGCTCATATGAATAAGATCATAAACGCGAGGAGATTATCCGAAAATATCGCGTTATATAATTCGGACATATAATAATGTACGAACAATTAAATTTGGTGTATACATGTCCGGGAACATGACAACGTTACGTGTTAATACGGTCACGTACTTATATATGTACGTTTATGAAAATACATATATGAAACATTACAATTTTAAAACGTTCGTATATAATAAATAATAACGTCGCATAGTTACATATAACTAAAACGCGACAAAAATAAAAGGGGGTGTATATATATAGACATGTACGTATAAATAACTAGAAACGTAACAAAATGAGGTAGTCGCGTATAAAATTAATAACGCGACGTATATTATATATATATATATATAAGCATGTGTAACTTATATAAAAAAAGGAGGAAAAGGAAAAAGGACGCTCCCATTGAGGTTCGAAACCGAGACCTCCCATACCTCCCCCGAACGCTTTAACCGGTTGAGCTGAGCTCGTATTCAGTAACAAACTGCACCTTCAGACACAAAAACAATAATAGGTCATTAGACTAAACTACTATACCCCCTACTAAGCTAACTACCGAAAAGGAAAAATATGCTGCTGTATTGATGTTATGAAAGAAAGAAGCGTATTTCAGATTACGCGACTCTAAATCACAACTATAGCAGTTCCTCGCACAAACATATCCATTCCAAATAGGGAGTGTGCTATACAAGCAGAGTACGTGCAATCCCACATTCCATGGCAATCGCTTTCTACATACTCATTCTCTGAAGCACTGGAGACATGAGTAAATGCAAGATGAAGGCAGTCAAAAATTACGACCAGTACTTCAGAGGCATCATTCATCCGTCCTTCCTGAAGAAAAAAAAACATGTTGCTGTAGGCATGCTTTTCTTGTCTACCACCATCGACATGTACCCATATTTTTTCTTGCTTGATCAGTGTGACACGCCCCACTTCTTTCTCCTCGGTACCGATTTCAAACGAATAAAACAACTGTGATGTTGCACATAATAAGATCAGCTTTCACACCTTTTCATTCAAGCACAAACTCCTTCATCTCTTTCTCCAACGACTGAGCGCAGCAAGTCGGTACTCCACGCCCGAAACCACACTACTTGCTGGAGTCCCACGCAATACCCAACAACAGATAATAACAGGAGGCATGCTAGTGTCCCAGTAGCATCTAACACCAGATTCCTTTGCTCAATTCTCAAAACAACAACTGAGTGCACCTGTTTCTCCTTTCCACGCATGGGCACAAAATTTCTCAAGTCAATTTCCCATGCACTACTGAAGCATTCACGTGATACCTGCACTACTATGTTCTGTTCCATTCCATTCGACAGGGAGCAGCAAGAGCAAATGCAATAAACACTTATTCCCTCTGCATGAAACCGAGACAAACTAGTTGTCCTCCTTCTCTTTTTTTTTCTTTCTTCTGCGTACGTTTCTCCATGGGAACACCAGTGCTGATTCCTTCTCCAGATTGCAGCGAAACCACCAGTAAAATCGTATGTATCTCCTGGTAGCAACAGAGGAGCAAGCAACTCCAAGTCATTTTCCCACCGAGCCTCTGTATATTTTTCCCCTGCTCACCATCGGGTAACTGAGAGCAAGCCCAAGCCACCGGCGCCAAGAACATACTGGAGAAGGAAGCTTCCAAACAAGTTAATTGCCCAACCTTCTCGGCCAAGGCCAAGGGCTTCACATGGGGTGACGTCGTCAGAGAGGGCCAGTCTGAAGACAGTCTTTCTCACCTGTCTAGTTACTTCGACAAAGTCAGTGCCTGTAATCGTAATACTGACAAGCACTCTGAATTTCTTCCCTTGTCTTCGAAAAGCAGACAGTCGGTTATGCACACCACGGTCGTTTTCTTTGTCTGAGGTCAAACACCAAACCGGACTTCACAAGGAAGGAGACGTGAAGTCTAGCGTATCCAGGCACGCGCAAGGCGTCAACAGCCCGTGAAGTCATCCCTCGGTTGATAAGCATCGAGACCTTGCAAGGAAGCTCCAGACCAGGGGTCGTAACGAACGCCAATCGGGACCCTGTGAGTGAGACAACCCTTTTGCTTCTGAACCAGGTATGGACATGTATGGTTCGTATGTTGCCGTGTTACACGGCTTGTGTGCTGTGTGCCTTGTTTGACTATGACCACAAGACTAATGCATGAAAACGAATGTTTGTTTTACCATGCTTATTTGTCTATTGTGAGCTTGTGTAAAGCATGTGAATGGATTGCTTATGCTCCTTGCTTACCCGCTTGCTACTATTGTGCATATTGCTTGCACGCACACAGTAGTGTAGTCCCTTCTCGTTGATGAAACCTTGAGATGAAACACAACGAACTTCGTAAACAAACAAAGGAACTACATAAAGGGAAAACTCCTCTTAACTATAGAGGACATCTAATGACGCCCACTATGGTGTCGAACTATCAATGATAATGATAAATCAATACCCGTTAAAAATGAATAGGGAGACGGACCCTTTGTATCTGGGGTAGAGACCAATAATATTAGAAGGAATAGGGAGACAGACCCTTTGTATCCGGGGTAGAAACCAATGACATTAAAAGGCATAGGGAGACGGACCCTTTGTATCCGGGGTAGAGACCAATGATATTAAAAGGAATAGGGAGACAGACCCTTTGTATCCGGGGTAGACCAATGATATTAAAAGGAATAGGGAGACGGACCCTTCGTATCCGGGGTAGAGACCAGAACATTAAGAGGCATAGGGAGACGGACCCTTTGTATCCGGGGCAGAGGCTAGTAACATGGAAAAGGAATAGGGAGACGAACCCTTGGTATCTGGGGCAGTGGCTAGCAACATTTAAAAGCAACAGAGAGAGAAAGAGCTATCCGGGATTGGAGAATTAGCTATGAAGAAGACGTTCTCCAAATGGTGGTGATAAGAGAATTCACAAATAACCCTTAAAGAAACAAGGAAAGACTAGCACCTACATGAGATGGTCACGGGATCTAAACTATATCCCCAGACCTGGTGCAAGGAAAGAGAAAGAAAATACACTTTACAGGAACAAGAGAAAAGAAATGAAAACACACAATGCTCGTATGATCCCATAGTGAGGATCATGGGTATAATATACCTATGCACACGTTTTATCACTTACATGATTGTTGTTGCTATACTAGCAGCTCGTTGTGCTTGGTTGCATGTTTGATGTGCTATGATGCCAACATGTTATGCTTGGATGTTTGTTGATATTGCTATGCTACCTTAAAGTGGGTATGATATCATGATATGTTGTGGTGTGCCTCACTGCTTTATTATAGCATGTAAATTGACTTAATAATATTCGACCAAGTAGTCGTGTGGCCCGGTAACATACGGGCTACAACGTTCATACTCAGCATAGTTTTGCTGAGTCCTTTATTTTTACAGGTATGGATCTGGACGATGGCGGAGAGTAGGCAGGTTGACTACCATGGGGGTAGTCCATCCGGGCAAGACCTTTTAAGTAGTATGTTTTCCTGATGTTTCGCGTAGTGTTATTTAAGTAAGAATTTATGATGTAGACACTCGGTACTTGGTTTGTATTTCCTGTTGGTACTTGGATTTGGTTAAGGTTTAATTCCAGTCATTCAGACTGTAGCTTGTTGTTGATGATGTTGTTGTGTCAACCACATGGGTGGTTGGCGTCTGTGACACCCGGATGGATGTGAAACCGCTGCTTAGACTTTTTGTAATATCGTTTGGCGCACCGTTCAGACTACTGTTGGGTTATTTGGGGGTGTTACATAAAGTGGTATCAGAGCGTAGTTACGCTCTGATGACTGGAACAGAGAAGTACTGAGTATAGGAAAACCTAAATTGGGAAACGGGGTTAAGGGTTAGTATGTGAGGCTCGATAGTTAGGGTTCTTCCCCAGTAATTACTGGATACCTAACAGATACCTACACCCACCCTCTACGTCCCTAATTTTCTTAAAAATTTAGAGAAAGAAAACCATAGAGGTAGGAAGTCTCCTCATACTCGGGAAAACTCGATCTGGCAATTACTTAATGTCATACAATCAACCCGTGGAGAAAAGACTATACTATACAATAGACCTTGCCAAAGGATAATGCCCATTGAGGAACCAATTTTAGTGGCAACTTGGGTCGACATGCTTAGCAGTCGATAGGACCCTACCTCACCGGCAAAGAGGACCGAAATACCCTAAAATTTATGAAATAAATAAAGCTCAAATAAGCAATTAATTAAGCCAAGATTGGGATTGAGATAAATTCTGCAATTCGAACACTTGAGAGGGTAACTTAAGAAAACCTCTCGTAAAACAATGAAATAAGAGAACATAATTCGAGAAGTAATTACACCATAAAATTGGTACGATCTATAACGCTGAATAAAGCTTGGCACAATTTTATACACTAAAACATAATATTTCGGGATTCAATAAATTCCCTGCTCTATCTCACGTTTCTCTTCATTCTCTGCATTATCTGAGAGACACAACGCCTCAACTGGCGATCGGTACGCATCGCCACCACCTCCTTTCTTCTTCTTTTCAAGTCTCTCAATCTCAGACAATTAAAACCGATGACTATAGCTGGTCATTCTCTCCTGCTTCTACCACCGGCGAACGAGGAACATACATACTAATGTCTCCTTCATTCTCTCTCGATCGGGTTGTTTTTATTCCTTTGGAACCCCGCAATCGTCCCACGTTGGGCAAATGCATCTTATCTTTTCCCTACCCTCATGTTTCACTTTATTCTCTGACATAACAAATTTTCTTGGGCAAATTGCAGTTCCCTAAGAAAAAGACATTGGTATAGGGATCATAAAAAGAACTCTCGAACCTTGTAAATAGCCATTACCATGAGGCACTGGTTACCCACCCAACACAAATCAACAGATAAGAAAATGGCAGTGAATTCGCCACTATGTTCAAACATCTATCGAGTATTTGATCAAGGAGACCTAATAAAAGGAGTTGGGTACAATAGAGAAATAAGTTTCAATCATGGAGGAACAAATTCTGAAAGAAGAACTATTAAAACACCCGTGAGCAATGCCACAGGTAACTGTAGAATTCAATCTTATAAAGAATAAACCTTTTGATTCATGTTAATCATTAACTATGGTTATGAAGGAAATGATATGGACCAAGAAGGTAAACAGCTAGACTATTTCAAGTAAGAGAAACACACAAGGAATAAAAATCAGAAAGTAACAAAAGGAATACAAGACCTAGAAAAGATTAACATGGAAAAAGGAATAACGTGTAAGTCAGATAAAAGTAAGCCTAAACGGGCCAATAAAAAAAAAGCAGATAAAAAAATATATCACGAAGAAACCAAAGATTTATGAACAACTGGGTATTGAAATTTGGAAATTTCGAACAAAATTAAAGGGCGTAATAGAGAGATTAATTGATGGGCTAAGATGAGTAATGAATCATCTTGTAAATTCAACGTTAAATTGTAAGTGTGAAGAAATCATAGTAATAATAAGAATTGGGAAGTATGCCATTGCTTACCCAATTGACTAGTACTAGAATTTATGAGACCGTATGTACTAGTATATCACTAAACCTGTTGAAACACTTATATGGGAATCTACCAATAAATCAAGAGGTTTAAAATACATGAGTATATATATATGTCTATACAGATAGAAATTTGAACGATTAATCTAAAAGCTTAGATTTCGACACTAGCCCATGAATTGATTACTAGATGAGAAAAAACAAGTGGGATAAGAGTTTGAATTTGAATAATTGATTGGTCGATTAAATTGGACGTGCAAGGTTTAACTTGACCCTGGCCAGGCCAAGTGACACTACGCACAATTGGGGTGAAGGGGTAGCCCAACATTTACGCTGATCACGTCAGTGTTGGATGGTCCCCGAAACCCCCTACAAGTGGACACCTAAACTACAAATAGGTGAAAGTTTATAAGTGGGATAAGTAAAGATGATGAAAACACATAAAATACATGGATACATGGCTCGAAAATTCGGGGATAAACACAAGGTGGTACAGATATGTGACGACTGGAAATAATGTGATGTTACCAATAACATAGCTGTTAATACATAAAGTATACACTATCGCGACCAAATGTAATATGTAACCAGTAATAATCAATTATTTTAGTTCCTACGAACAATGGTGATGATAAGGGAACTAAATGTCCTATGCTACACATAATCATAATCGGTAATACATACCAAACATGTTGTCGTAACAATGACATGTCAAACACTAAGAACTAAAATCGTTCCTACAGAACATACATGAATTAAAACCAAAAGGTCAGCGAGGAAGAACAATTCAAATGCTTAAAAGCGCACTAAAAACATGAACTTCCGACCTCCAGAGTAAATGGATACACAAGCTACAATCCACCGAGATTATGTATCAATTAAAATACCCCATGCCGGTCAAGAAACTTTTACTCCTATACCATTAAGTCATGCACTACCTTGAAAGGTATAGTGAGGGAAAACTAAACCTGAAAGTAATCAGAGTCGCACAGCAGAAGCTGGTGGACCATATTTCACATCTTCAAGTCGAATAACAAGTGACATATCAGCCAATATCTTAGACCTAGAGAGGTTAAACCCGAATCCGTTATAGATCGGTATGGAAACCGATAAGTATCCGTGAGACATAAACTAAGCCATTACCATAGACAAGACATTTGATAAGATTATAAGGGGAGCTACATTGCATAGGAACAAGAAACCCCCATGAGACTAATTCATCTTGTTGCTATGAGTGCAATACATAAATATTATTGGTACATTGCAGTATTATTGAGCCACAGATGTGGCGTGGTACTTATAAGCACAAATGGTGAAATAGAACTGTGGAACTTGCGGGACATGACCCCTTGGTTAGAGAGAAAGTATTCAGGACTTAATCTTTGCACTGTGTGTGTTCCTACAGCCACGTGTTGGTTGTGTGTATGAGATTGTTATGTGTATGTATATATGTACGCTCGGTTAGGAATGAAGGTGTGTACTGTGGCTTACACCTCAGATTGTTATTTGTACATTGCTAATACCTTAGACTACTATGAAAACTTATGAGAAGCCATTATTGTGGCATAGTGCTTATGAACACACTCGGGTAGTGAGAATTATGAAATGTGGACTTGATCACTAGGATTAACAAGAATGGAAAACACCAGTTAAGGAAGTAACAACTTCGGGACGAAATTGCTTTAAGGGGGGTAGGCTGAAATACCCCGAATAATTAGCAGTTTAAATTAGTGAAGTTTAAATTAAATCATGTGCAACAATTACAATAAATCCTTATGGTATTTAAAATATAGATCCAAACGGGTACTTACACCGCGTATACATATCAGTACGTGATACGCAAACATAAGCTCATATGAATAAGATCATAAACGCGAGGAGATTATCCGAAAATATCGTGTTATATAATTCGGAGATATAATAATGTACGAACAATTAAATTTGGTATATACATGTCCGGGAACATGACAACGTTACGTGTTAATACTGTCACGTACTTATATATGTACGTTTATGAAAATACATATATGTAACGTTACAATTTTACAACGTCGTATATAATAAATAATAACGTCGCATAGTTACATATAACTAAAACGCGACAAAAATAAAAGGGGGCGTATATATATAGACATGTACGTATAAATAACTAGCAACGTAACAAAATGAGGTAGTCGCGTATAAAATTAATAACGCGACGTATATTATATGGTCTCACATATATATATATATATATAAGCATTGATAACTTATATAAAAAAAAGAAGGAAAGGGAGCAAGGACGCTCCCGCTGAGGTTCAAACCCGAGACCTCCCATACCTCCCCCGAACGCTTTAACAGGTTGAGTTGAGCTCGAATTCAGTAACAAACTGCACCTTCAGACACAAAAACAATAATAGGTCATTAGACTAAACTACTATACCCCCTGCTAAGCTAACTACCGAAAAGGAAAAATATGTTGCTGTATTGATGTTCTGAAAGAAAGAAGCGTATTTCAGATTACGCGACTCTAAATCACAACTATAGCAGTTCCTCGCACAAACATATCCATTCCAAATAGGGAGTGTGCTATACAAGCAGAGTACGTGCAATCCCACGTTCCCAGGCAATCGCTTTCTACAGACTCATTGTCTGAAGCACTGGAGACATGAGTAAATGCAAGATGAAGGTAGTCAAAAATCACGACCAGTACTTCAGAGGCATCATTCATCGGTCCTTCCTGAAAAGAAAAAAAAACATGTTGTTGTAGGCATGCTTTTCTTGTCTACCACCATCGACATGTACCCATATTTTTTTCTTGCTTGATCAGTGTGACACGCCCCACTTCTTTCTCCTCGGTACCGATTTAAAACGAATAAAACAACTGTGATGTTACACATAATAAGATCAGCTTTCACACCTTTTCATTCAGGCACAAACTCCTTCATCTCTTTCTCCAACGACTGAGCGCAGCAAGTCGGTACTACCACGCCCGAAACCACACTACTTGCTGGAGTCCCACGCAATACCCAACAACATATAATAACAGGAGGCATGCTAGCGTCCCAGTAGCATCTAACACCAGATTCCTTTGCTCAATTCTCAAAACAACAACTGAGTGCACCTGTTTCTCCTTTCCACGCATGGGCACAAAATTTCTCAAGTCAATTTCCCATGCACTACTGAAGCATTCACGTGATACCTGCACTACTATGTTCTGTTCCATTCCATTCGACAGGGAGCAGCAAGAGCAAATGCAACAAACACTTAATCCCTCTGCATGAAACCGTGACAAACTAGTTGTCCTCCTTCTCTTTTTTTTTCTTTCTTCTGTGTACGTTTCTCCATGGGAACACCAGTGCTGATTCCTTCTCCAGATTGCAGCGAAACCACCAGTAAAATCATATGTATCTCCTGGTAGCAACAGAGGAGCAAGAATCTCCAAGTCATTTTCCCACCGAGCCTCTGTATATTTTTCCCCTGCTCACCATTGGGTAACTGAGAGCAAGCCCAAGCCACCGGCACCAAGACTGGAGAAGGAAGCTTCCAAACAAGTTAATTGCCCAACCTTCTCGGCCAAGGCCAAGGGCTTCACATGGGGTGACGTCGTCAGAGAAGGCCAGTCTGAAGACAGACTTTCTCACCTGTCTAGTTACTTCGACAAAATCGGTGCCTGCAATCGTAATACTGACAAGCACTCTGAATTTCTTCCCTTGTCTTTGAAAAGCAGACAGTCGGTTATGTACACCACGGTCGTTTTATTTCTCTGAGCTCAAACACCACACCGGACTTCACAAGGAAGGAGACGTGAAGTCTAGTGTATCCAGGCATGCGCAAGGCGTCAACAGCTCGTGAAGTCATCCCTCGGTTGATAAGCATCGAGACCTTGCAAGGAATCTCCAGACCAGGGGTCGTAACGAACGTCAATGGGGACCCTGTGAGTGAGACAACCCTTTTGCTTCTGAACCAGGTATGGACATGTGTGGTTCGTATGTTGCCGTGTTACACGGCTTGTGTGTTTGTGCCTTGTTTGACTATGACCACAAGACTAATGCTTGAAAACGAATGTTTGTTTTACCGTGCTTATTTGTCTGTTGTGAGCTTGTGTAAAGCATGTGAATGGATTGCTTATGCTCCTTGCTTACCCGCTTGCTACTATTGTGCATATTGCTTGCGCGCACACAGTAGTGTAGTCCCTTCTCGTTGATGAAACCTTGAGATGAAACACAACAAACTTCATAAACAAACAAAGGAACTACATAAAGGGAAAACTCCTCTTAACTATAGAGGACCTCTAATGACGCCCACTATGGTGTCGAACTATCAATGATAATGATAAGTCAATACCCGTTAAAAATGAATAGGGAGACAGACCCTTTGTATCCAGGGTAGAGACCAATAATATTAGAAGGAATAGGGAGACGGACCCTTTGTATCCGGGGTAGAGACCAATGACATTAAAAGGCATAGGGTGACAGACCCTTTGTATCCGGGGTAGAGACCAATGATATTAAAAGGAATAGGGAGACGGACCCTTTGTATCCGGGGTAGAGACCAATGATATTAAAAGGAATAGGGAGACGGACCCTTCATATCCGGGGTAGAGACCAGAACATTAAGAGGCATAGGGAGACGGACCCTTTGTATCCGGGGCAGAGGCTAGTAACATGGAAAAGGAATAGGGAGACGGACCCTTGGTATCTGGGGCAGTGGCTAGCAACATTTAAAAGCAACAGAGAGAGAAAGAGCTATCCGGGAATGGAGAATTATCTATGAAGAAGACGTTCTCCAAATGGTGGTGATAAGATAATTCACAAATTACCCTTTAAGAAACAAGGAAAGACTAGCACCTACATGAGATGGTCACGGGATCTAAACTATATCCCCAGACCTGGTGCAAGGAAAGAGAAAGAAAATACACTTTACGGGAACAAGAGAAAATAAATGAAAACACACAACGCTCGTATGATCCCATAGTGAGGATCATGGGTATAATATACCTATGCACACGTTTTATCACTTACATGATTGTTGTTGCTATACTAGCAGCTCGTTGTGCTTGGTTGCATGTTTGATGTGCTATGATGCCAGCATGTTATGCTTGGATGTTTGTTGATATTGCTATGCTACCTTAAAGTGGGTATGATATCATGATATGTTGTGGTGTGCCTCACTGCTTTATTATAGCATGTAAATTGACTTAATAATATTCGACCAAGTAGTCGTGTGGCCCGGTAACATACGGGCTACACACGTTCATACTCAGCATAGTTTTGCTGAGTCCTTTATTTTTACAGGTATGGATCTGGACGATGGCGGAGAGTAGGCTGGGTGACTACCATGGGGGTAGTCCATCTGGGCAAGACCTTTTAAGTAGTATGTTTTCCTGATGTTTCGGGTTGTGTTATTTAAGTAAGAATTTATGTTGTAGACACTCGGTACTTGGTTTGTATTTCCTGTTGGTATTTGGATTTGGTTAAGGTTTAATTCCAGTCATTCAGACCGTAGCTTGTTGTTGATGGTGTTGTTGTGTCAACCACATGGGTGGTTGGCGTCTGTGACACCCGGATGGATGTGAAACCGCTGCTTAGACTTTTTGTAATATCGTTTGGCGCACCGTTCAGACTACTGTTGGGTTATTCGGGGGTGTTACAAAGACACTGGTAATCATGATAGCTCTTGCTGCATGAGACATGGGTCTCACCCATGAAGAGATTCTTTTTTGGATGTTGTAATATGGTATTGGAACAACTCAGATTTGTTTTTTCCGACTCTTGGAGGGAGTCCAAGGTATTTGGACAGATTAGGCACCTCTTGAACTTCAAAAATTGTAGACAGTTGGGCTTTGATGGATGGAGTGAGTTTGTGGCTAAACTTGATTTCTGATTTTTCTAGATTCATTTTGTGGCCAGAAGAAGAAAGAAAATTTTTTATGAGTTTTTGAAGGGTTGGGGCATTTTGTTGAGAGGTTGTACCGAAGAAGATTATGTCATCTGCGAAGAATAAATGCATGATTGAGGGGCTATCAAAAGTGAGTTTAATACCTTTAAAGGATCCTTTCTTATCCAGCTTGTTGATATAAGAAAAGGGAGATTCTTGAACTAGAATAAAGAGGAAAGGTGATAAGGGATCCCCTTGCCTAATTCCTCTAGTTTGTTTAAAGAATTGACCCGGGGAACCATTGATCAAGATAGCACAATTCACAAATGTGACACAATTTAGAACAAGACCCAACCAATTATGAGGAAATCCCATAGCCCTGAGAATCTTTTCCAAAAAATTCAACTTAATCCTATCATAAGCCATGCTTAGATCAGTTTTAAGAGCAAAAACCCCTATTTTCTTTGCTTGACTCTTTTCTAAGAAATGGTGAATCTCACCAGCCAAAATAACATTATCTGTTATAAGCCTCCCTTTAACAAAACCAGCTTGATTTTCCTGGATTAATAAGAGAGAGAAGGCATTTGAAAACATTAAAAAGAATACTAAAGGTCAAAATATGACTTTGAGACCATTAATGACATTTTTGTGCTTTAAGGCATTAAAGATGATGTAACTATTAAATGTTGAGTGAAAAAAAGATTTAAATGGATTATCTAATCTTGAATAAAAATAAATAAATACTTCTAGCACATTTGGTAACCAACCAAGAATAAAACTTATTTAAAGGACACAAAGGCACTTTCGTGCTTTAGAGGATTAATGAGGATTTTACTATGTAAATATTAAATGCTGATTGGAAATGGTTTCTCTAACTTAATTAAGAGTATAATAGTCCATGTATCACATTAAATAACCACCCAATGGATAAATTCTCATTTAAGGACACAAGGATACTTTTGTGTTTTAAAGGTAAAATATCGTCTTTATGATAAGGTAACTTCCCACCTACTTATTTTGGCTCATTAATTTGTAAGTGGACTAGAAACGTCCATATTCAATGGTGGATCAATTTCTCGACTCGGGTAAATTACCTAAATATCCCTAGTGGTCAAAGTTAACTTTTAGGTCAAAAAATTACCAAAATACCATTTTTGATCAACTTTAAGGAAAAATACATTCAGAACCCAATGGAACACATCTCATCCCTTAAAAATACTGCATAAAGTTTCAATTCCTGAATTACCCTCAAAAGTGACAAAAATAATGTTTTAAGGTGTTAAAGCTCATAAATAGATTTTTGGGGTATTTCAAATAGGCCTAGACTTACTAATATCCACATCACCTTTTTCTTTGGGAATGAGAGTAATAAAGTACTCATTAAACTGGTTAAGAATTATGCCCCCTTTAAGTACATTCAAAACAACATCAGTAACATAAAGACCAACTATATTCCAGTGAGTTTTGTAAAATTTACCATTGTAACCATCAAGGCCTGGGGATTTTTTAGCTCTCATCAGCTTCACTGCTTCCACCACTTCTTCCTTAGTGTAAGGAAGATTCAACTTGTCTATATCTTCCTTCTTAAGTTTATCTTTCACTGCTTCTTCAAAGCAAGATCAATATCAGGATTAGAGGAAGAGAGGATGCTTTAAAAATAGTCTCTAGCAGTCACTTCGATCTGGCCCCAGTTATATTGCATATGAAGATTCAAAATTTTAAGCCCAAATATGTTGTTATCTTTCTTTGAGTAGGAGGCTTTAGCATGGAAGAAGCTTGTATTCTTATCTCCAGCTTTAATCCAAATATCCCTCGACCTTTGTTTCCAGTAGACTTCCTCTTTAAGGGCCATCAGCTCTAGCTCCATCATCAACCTTTTCCAATGAGAATCTGTTCCCACAGTAGGAGGACTCTTAGAGTTAATATCCAGCTCTTCCATATTCTGAAGTCTTTTCCACTTAATTTTCCCCAACGACCAACCTTTCCAATTTGATAATTTTTTAGCACGGACAGCAAGTTTCCGTGGCAAAGAGAAGGAGTCGTCACCCCAAACCTCCAAGATGATCGATCTGCAATTTTCTTCTGTGCTCAAGACATTTTCAAATCTGAAAACCTTCTTAGGTGAGGAGTGTTTACATAGGAATTTGATGAGCAAGGGGCAATGATCTGAGTTTTCCCTAGGTAGATGCTCTACTGCCAACTCTGGCAAAATACCCTAGACCTTTTTGCAACAAAAGACTCTATCTAGCCAGCTTTGGGAGTTATTCTGCAGCAGTTGACAGTTAGTATAAGTCATAGGATCCCCAAAGAATCCTACATTCTAAAGATTACAGTCCTGAATGACTCTTCTAAAGGGGTCCATCACTGACCCCTGTCTCAATCTTCCACTTTTTTCTCATGAGCAAACAATATCTGGTTGAAATCCCCAACGATAATCCGAGGAAGCTTCACCTGCCTTTTCAATGTACCCAGCAATTTCCACGACAAATACTTCAAACTCCAGTCTGCCCAACCGTAGAAGCAAGAGAAATGAAATCTAGTTCCCCCAGAGAAATTGATCATATAATCCATATGATGTTGTGAAGAATTTATCTGATTAGCTACAGTATCGTCCTTCCACATAAAAGCTAGACCCCCACTTCTTCCTTGACTGCTAACTACTTCTCCAGAATACGTAGCAAATTTTTTAAACAATAGATCCTTATCTTCCTTGGATCTGTGGGTCTCTATAAGGAACACCATCTCGGGTTTATACTTAGTAACGAAGTCTTTGACCCAAGTGACTGCCAGGGGTCGACCCAAACCCCTGAGTTTAGAGTAATGCACCTTATTTTGTTAGGCAACCTTGCTTCTCAGCAAGGTTTGCCCTTTCTAAGATATCTTTTAAAGCTGAAGAGTCATTAACCTCTCTCTCAAAAGACTGAGATTTGTCCACCTGAGATTTTAGCTTCTTTGACTTATTAATTTTGATAGTCAGATTCTTCTTTGTTTGATCTCCTCCCCCGATAGCAAATTTATGTTTCCCTTTGTGGAATTTATCTATATTTTTACACATAATGTGATTAATATTTTATTGGTTTATATGATAAATTCCTTACTTATATGTTATTTAATGTTATATGCAAAAATGCATAGGATAAAGGATTTTATTTAATATCTGTCAAAGAGATCACAGAGGAAACTATATACATAGCACGTGGAGGAATTTGATCATTTGTTTTCATACATGTGACGTTGACGTGGCAACATAATTGAAAAAGATGATTAATTCATCATTGATGGCATGAACAGACAATCCGAGATTTGGAAAATATATACATGCAGTGGAGTAGCTGAGCGAATTCATTCATATTCTTTTTCATTCACGTGGGCCATGTACATCTGATGGTCATGCACATTCACGTGAGGGTTAGGAACCAATATTAAAGTGGGCTCTGGGACTTTGTCTTGGAGACATACATACATGCAGCAACTTCGTGGCATGCAGAGGCGCAGTCATTTGCTCGCATGGGCTAGAAATCGAACTCCAGAGGCGCAGACCATCATCATAAACCCACCAACATATATGTAGCCCCATGGACAATCATACACATGCACATAGTGGGCTGGAGCATTTGTTTGGGGCCGACCGTACTGCAATCTCATTAAGAGGCGCAGACCTAGATATGTTGGGCTGCTGATGGACAAATGACAGAAGAGACCGCATGCATACAGACGTCATCATCCAACATGTGCTGGACCGACAATATGCAAAGAAGAGAATAGCAGCTGCTTCTAACATGCACGTATCGGGCTGCAGATGACGGACCGCATCATGCATAAACATGAGGAGCGGTGCAGACACAATTGATCATGGGCCGACAACAACTTTCAGAAAAGCAGACATTAGCAAAGTTGATGATTAGAAGATACAGGCGCAGACATTTGAAGATGCGCGCACATGTTGGACCGACTACAGAGCCGCAACGTGCACGTGAAGTCAACCGACTCGGAAAAGAAAAGGATACACATGACGAAGAGAATAATTTGAGAAAGCTAGCGGTTCGAGGCACATGTACAATGGGATTTGTCATTTTGACATTGAAAAAAAGGCTGTACATGGATCGTTTTCGACATTGAAAAAAAACATCACGATGGAGGGCTGCACATGCACGCTGCAGAAAAAAGAAGGTATATCATGATGATATCATGATATTATGATATAGGCGAGTTTCTTGGGCATATATATATTTCGAATATATATACGAACGGGGGGTAGATATCAAGAAAAGGGAGAACGCATCACACCAGAAGAGAATTCTCTACCCTAGCCGCGTACGAGTTCGAGACAGTTCGAGCAGCCACAGAGAGTTCAAACCGTCGGAGACAGAAGAGGGAGACCAGTTCGAGAGTAGTAGTTCATTGAGCAGATAGTTGACAGGCCGGAGTAGAAGGCAGAGACTGGATTCATCATTGTTCTTCAATTAGATGACGTTTTCTAATCTCTTTAATATTATTATTTTTTTATCTCCGATGTCTGAGTAGTTGTTAGAATTCTGGTTTGCTATTTCAACTAGTTTATTAATTTTCTTTCTGAGTTGTTAAATATAAATTCTATATAAATTGTAGTTTTGATCCTAGTTTATTATTGAATTCTCTTGTGATTATTTATTGCTTGAGTTTATTTGGTATGAATTGCTTATAAGTGAGAACTGCAGCGTTAATTAGACTATAGGAATATTACCACTGAAACTACAGATGGCAATTCCTGGGGATTAGCTAACTAGAAACCAGATGAATCGGTAACGCTACTAGTTAATTTGTAAATTTGTAACGAGAGTTAGGATTTGGGAATTGCTAGTAAGAATATATCTTGCGGGAGACCGGTTTTAGATTAATTTAGATCTGAGATTGCAATATAGAATTTAGAAAACACTCAGGAAGGGAATTGATAAATTAGGAAGAAGTAGTAAACCAGGATTCACTTTTTAGATTTATTAGAAACTCACTTTTAATTGTTTTTATTATTGTTTATTTAATTTCTGCAATCAAACCCCCAATTATTATTGTTATTTTTATATAGTTTATTAGATAGATTAGGGTAGAGATTAAACTAGACACAACCTCCTTTGGTTCGATAACCTAGGGAATACTACCTAGGAAAACTTGCTACGACAGACCAGTACACTTAGTGATAATACGTTTTACCCCGTACACCTTCGCTTTGGGTAGTATGGTTTTCTTCATCTTCTGCACCCTTACTAGATGAATTCTTCATCAAGTTTTTTGTAGCTGCTTCCTCCATAATCTTAGTAATTGAGTCTTCCAAATTACATTCAACTTCTACTGATGTTTTAGATTTCTTCGAAGAAGAACTTTTGAAGTTATCTAGCGCTTGCACCCAATCTTCTATCTAATAATAAGTCCTTTTCTCCCCACTGAGCCTTTCACTTTTTCTCCTTTCAAGTCTTTTAGGAGATCTAGGATCTTCTAGGTCCTCATCCAATATAGCTTGAATAAAAGACACATCATTCACTAAGATCTCATCTAGATTTTTGTCTTGCGCCTCTGGGTCATCAGTAAGTTTCTACTGCTACCCACATTCTGATCAACAAACGCCTCTGTGCTTAACTTATTTTTTCCTTCTCTCTTGATGAGAGAACCTTCAGCAAGGTACTCAGATCTGCTACCTATCTGTAAGCTCATTTGTTCCCCCCACATTAGTCAACTATTGGTGAAATACCCCAAATTAATAAAACATGGATTAAATATTTAATCACATTAATTAAGGCCTGAACATGCCTTATAAGTCAACTGAGAACAACAGTGGTCAACATAAAACAAGATGTTGCACCCTTTGACTGTTAAGGGTAAATAAATACCCAAATGAACTTCTTAGGACCAAAAAAATTGTCCTAAGTATATTAACATAATATTAAACATATTATAATTGTTGGAAAACACTCCAACACAAAGAACAAGCACTTTCATGCTTCAAGGTCAAATAGAGCAAAAAGGTGCTCTAAGAAACCTTAAAAATCTAATGACCTCTAAATGATATAAAATTGAATACCATGATCAAATATCATGTAAGGGACAAACAAAAACCGTTGTCAAAGAAAACCAAGCTCAGAAACACCTTGCGACACAAAATGTGCACTAAAACTCCTTAAAGCACGTTTTTGTGTAATCGCCTTCTAAAATAGTTTTAAATGGGCTAAAAGGTTATAAATACCTTTAAATATAATAAAATATCATATTATATGATATTAGGAATTTAATTCCAGAAATTTTCGAATTTTTACAAATTTAATATTAAAATATTAATAAAACCCTAAAAGGGGGCCCACAGGAGTCAATGTTGACTAAGATTGGTCAAGAGGTCAAAGTTGACCCCTTAGACCATATAAGTTCGACATTTACAATCCAAGGAGGCTCCAAATTCTTCACTTACATATACAATAATCAAACTCCAACATTATTTCCTAAAATGGGGACCGCCTTTTACCTTTCCATTATTATGACTTAATAATACACCTTGGCTCCATTATTTGACTCCACCAGCCTCCAAAAACGTGTGAGCCTGTCTCCCCCCTCCAATAATCGTTGCCAGCCCATGCTTATCCCTTGGATGAGTCATTACCCATTTCCAAATCAATAATATAGTCCAAAAGTGCTTTTTCATTCAATAATGCCCATTTCAATTATTTCCTTGACTCCTAGCTCCATTCCAACGAGCTAGCTCAATTCCAACTGAGCTCATTCACTCTCCAAGCTCTCTCAACCGTGGTTTTTGAGTTGGGAAGGTAGATCTAACCTCTAAGCTCCTAAGGTAATGGTTTAAGGCTTATTTTGGCTCTTTTTCTTCATCTCCTCACCACCTATGCTTAGATCTCATGACTAATCACTTCCTATGGCTTATTATAAGTGTTCTAAGGTTAGAACATCAATCAAATTCGAATGAAACAAGTTTAGAGACCAAGGTTGCTCAAAATCTCATTTTAAGGTAAAAATGTGCTTTAAGCTCATAACTTTTGATTCCCTTCAAGTTCGGCTGTGAAACTTTGGTCATAGCCTCATCTTCTTCTCCTTTTCATGTGGAATCTATTGGTTAGCCATTTGGAGCAAAGGTGGCCGAGATACAAAGGAAATACCCTCTTTTAAGGCATTTTTCCAAGGTAAAACCTAATAACAAGGTAGTTTGTTGAGATCTAGCTATTTCCTATGTCAATATGGTGGATCTAACACCTTTTGGTGTGTTTGATTCAGGTCGAAACCATCTTGAACTCTCCTTGCATTCTTAAGGTGATTTTTGCCTTAAATCTTACATTAAATTACTTCTTATGGTTAGATCTTTCTTGGAGACTAACTAGGCCTTGGTTTCTGTTGAAAACATGTAAAACAAGCTGTGGAGAATTTCTCCTTAAGGTGGCGAACTCAAACAAGGCTTTACCTAAGCTAAATCAAGGTATAAATCACTTAAACCTTAACTTGATACATTAACACAAGTTCAAGTGTGTGTATATTAATTGCCGTGAGTGAAGGAGAAAAAAATGTCTTGTTTGACCTTAAAATGTTTTAGGAATGGTTTAATAAATTTTATAACTAATTAAACAAGCATAATTGTCAAATTTAAGACATTATGTGGAAGTTTGGTATTAAATGGAAAGTGTGTGGTGAGGCCGAAATCTATATGTATTTTTGGGACATTTATGTGTAATTTATTTTGCAAGCCAATGTTTGTAATAAGGCCATGTATTTTAGGCCATTTTATTTATGCATTTACAAGCTTTTAATTAAGTTTAAGTAGTATAAATGCATTACCGGAAATAAATGGGGTATTAAGTGTAATTAAATTAAATTTAGGGACTTTAGAAAAATAAAGCCGAAAATTAGAGTTAAAAAGGAGTTAAAATAAAGCTTATAAGATTTTATAAAGTTTTGGGGTTAAATGGTGAATTTCTAGAAAGTTTGGGTACTAAACCGTAATTATATGGAATTGGTGGTCAAGGAAATATTAAGGTGGTCAACCTTGACCATATGCTATTGACCAAAATAAATAAGTTAGATAACTTATTTAAGGTGTTATAAAAAGATAAGTATCTTATGGTAATATTTTTATAACATATGTGGTAAATATGTTATTACCGAAAATAAAGGGTGTACGGTATGTAAAGGGGTTTGATCCGAGTTGTCCTAAGGTTGCTCCTTGGGCTCGGTTTTGGTTGATATAACTTGTATGTTATTATGTGTCTCTGATTATCCCTGAGGGCTTCCTCAGTTCAGACATCTGTGTGATCTGTGATAAGATTGTTTGTCTGAATGTGATGATTAATATGCATGAACTGTATATTTATAGCTGCTTATTATTTACTGTTGTTGAGTTAACAGTATTGGTTCGTATATATGAACCTATATATAAAACGAACTAGCGGCTATGGTGCTATCTTATATGAAATATAAGGAACGTAAGTAAAATGTTGTAGCACTATGATAATAACATATACATATTATCTGAGACTTTTATACGGAGCATTGGCCTTTCTATACGCCGCTCTCGTATCTAACACTGGATCTCGAGTTTACAGACTCTGGATTGGACTAATGACCTTAGTCTGCTGTGTTAGAAGATTTGGTAATGCGATGCGATGGTATAATTAATTAATTAATGGAATGGAAGTAAAGCCAAGAGGATGTGGCTCTTGGTGCGCGCTGTGATCACAAAAACGATACCAGGATGTCCGCGTACGGGTCCGTAAGTATCAAGAAAATTTCCCGTGAGCTAGAATGGCTCGTTGGTCGGAGACTCTACCGTTGGAGTGGCTACTGCCGTGGGTGACCCGCCATAATATATGGGTAACTAGAGACATGTCGTTTTAACGAGACATTGTCACTAGGTATAACTGAACAACTAAAACAATTGAGACTTATACAGTGGCGAACAATACCATGGACGAGACTTAATACTTGTTTATTATTCTCGTTGTTTCGCTTTGTTGTTCATTGGTTATACTTGTGGTTATTTTATTGTGTGTTGATGGTTGGATGGAGCCTACAAGGCTAAGGTAAATTAAATATGAAAACTGTACGCTACGGCGAACGTACATTGTACATTATATTGTTATTACTCGATACGTTCGATATATAAATGTTGTATGGAATATTAAACGAATGTTTGGATTGGATGGATGGTTAAATGTTTATGGATATTTGGATGGTTGATTAAGTATATTATACATTTATGCTTCAGTTTTGATTATAACTGTAAAAGGGAAAAGCATGAAATCAATCTAATAATAAGATGGTTAAAATGACAAGTGACCATTAGGGTCCAGGCCCGGCATACTCAGCGTCTATCGCTGATACTACACCATTTCAGGTTGTTGATCATTGTCGGAGCTGAAGAGCAGGAACAGGGTAATTGGAGATGTTGTATAGCAATGAAGATGGTGTATGGTCTTATGGTAAGGTTATGTATATTCAGGATTGGGTAGACGCTCACTTGTCGATGTTTAAGGTTTATGGACTTAGTGTGATGTATAGGAGTTTCTCGTTATCACTGCGGTTGGCAGTTTATTTGTATTGGAAGTTTGAGGTAGTTTGGCTGCGTTGCTCGCATGGGCGAGTAACGGCCGGTGACACCCGAGTGAGTTTTGTAATGGTTATTTGTTTTTCCGCTGTGAGACGTTTTATTTATTGCTACGTGAGAGATTATATCGTGATTATGGAGAGGGGTGTTACAAAAGTGGTATCAGAGCGGAGTACCGCTCTGATGACGAGAAGATAAGTTAAGACAGTGAGCTTAGGACTTGGGAAATATTGGGAAACATTTAGGAGGTACGAGATGATTCGTTTTAAAAGGATATTGTGTCTAGTAACGCGAATTACGTGACAGGTTAGCCTTAAGGCAATTTAATATCTATTGGTTGGGTACGGTAATTTACCGAGTATTTATGTGACATACTGTACTACAGATGTTTGGTGGTACTAGAGGGCGTGGTACTGGTAGAGGTGGAGGCGGTGACCCCGGCATTCCAGGAGTTGCTGAGACGGTTGCAGCCGTTCTTGCACAGCTGGGTACTCAGATAGGAGGAGCACCAGCCCACCCGCCACAACCCAGGGAAACGAACTGGCTGAAGTCAGTTAGCGAGACCCGACCACCTACATATTCTGGGGAACCAGACCCCGTAGCTTTGGAGCGTAACACTGTTGAGCACGAGAAAGCATATGAAGCTTTACAAGTACCTGACGACAAGAAGGTCGCCATTGCTGCTTTCCATCTGAAGGATGCAGCCAGTACTTGGTGAAGATTGGTCAAGGACCATCACCTGGCTACGCCTGACTTTTCGTGGGCTGCCTTTGTCGAGTTGCTGAGAGGGAAGTACTACCCAGCACATCTCAAACAGAAGAAGCGCCAGGAGTCAGAGACACTGACCCAAGGAGGCCTGACCGTGGATGAGTATTACGCTCGATTCATTGGTCAGCTGGACTTCATTCCCGGAGTGGATTACTCAGAGACCGTGAAGGTCGAGAAGTTCCGGGGAGGACTATTATTTCGCATTCAGATGGCGATGGGTGCTACCCTCTACACTACCATCCAGGTACCAACATGAAAGCCATAAGATTCTTTACCTACTACATTACCAATTAACTTTGTGAGAACTTACCAAGGAGATTCCAGGAGTGTTATGAGGCTGCCTCGAGGACTGAGCTAATGCTCCAGACTCGGGAAGAGACTCTAGGGGCAAAGAAGAGAAAGAACCCTGAAGGAGAGTCTGAGGGTGGAGGAGCATCTCCAGGCAAAGGCCAGAAAAAAAAAACGGGAAAGTAAGGACTTATCCCACTTTAAATTGTTCACTATATTAAATACCTTAGGAATGCTGACCCGAAACCTTAAATAGGAAATTCTTTCCAAAGAAAGGGCAGCAGGGTCACCAGGGAGCAAAGGGAAAAGAGCCCATCCTTTGGTTGACCGGCCCAGCACCTTCTAAGGGTGAGAACACCTACCTCTTAAATTGAAGTGTGGCCTTAACCTTTAAATCATCAGATTGTAACTTAAACTTAATTACTACCATTAGGCACCAGACAGCTCCCGCGCCATTTTTACTGTAAGCGTTGTGGGAAAGACCACCCAGGGGTCAATTGCGAAGGCCGTAAAGTCGAATGTCGGTGCTGCCACAAAAAGGGCCATAGGGAATTCGAGTGCTGGATGAACCCAAAGAGCCGTAATCACAGTCCACAAAAGAATACTCAGAAGACCTCAGCTGGAGGATCTGGAGTACCACGAGGCGGTCAGGATGGCCAGACATCTACTGATGCTGGAGCCCTGAAGGGCAAGGGAGTAGATAGGGCATGAGTACCCTAACTCCATGAGACCGCTGGTGGAAGACTTGATTACTATGTTGTATATTTACTTTGGATGTTAGATAAAGACTTGTTATGAGTATGTGGGAGTGTGTCATTGACCACTCGCCTTTTTGTGTAAGACTTTGGGATTAGTTGTGTGTACTCAGTACCAATAAGCTTTAAACCTTGACGGATAATATATATGAACAGGATGTTTGAGATTACATTATCATGTAGCCCATACTCGACGACACAGAGTCAATGAGACCAGTGATTACTGAACCAAATTTCCACCTGCATGGCGCACTTGCTAATGCAAGCGCTATGACCAGTAAACCACTGAAATTTCCATCTGCCTTGCACACTTGCTACAGCAAGTGCAGCAACAACAACAGCAACAGTAACAGCAACTGCAAATGCAACTGCAACAACTACTGCTTTTTAGTCTTTTATTATACATATACCAAAAAAAAAAGAGATGTTTTTTTTTCAAACGTTTTCATACAAACCCTGAGATTAGAAACCTATGCAACTATGGAAGGACCGTTAGTCCAACCACTGCAACTGGAGGAAATTATACAGCCACTGTGATGGTAAACCACACCAGTTTAATTGTTTGGGAATGTTCAGACATGGCTTATTAGCCAAATACCATCAGTGTATACCCGCATTTAATGCTAATCACTATTAGTGATGAATGTTTAGTCCTCATGGACAAGCATACCCTTTGTAGATGCACCACCGTCAGTGAGGATGGTTGGGAAGTGAAGAGCCAAGTTGCTCAAGCTATTATGCAATCTGCAATACATCCAGTTACATGGATGAGGGGACGAATATGAACTATGGATGAGATATGATAAAAAAAACAGGGAGAAAAAGGAAAATGTGTTGTACTCAATGAGATAAAAAAAAAGGAGAAACAAGTTTGCTAATATAGCACGGATTTTACTTACACCGAGTTGAATAATACCAGTCTATGATACAAGTTACCACAGTTGCCACAAAGGTAATATCACTTATTACAGGATAACTGATAACATGAACTATTACACAAAAAAAAATGAAGCAAGCAAAAAAAAAACAACAAACAAAAAAAAGAAGACAAAAAAAGAGAAGAAGAAGAAGAAGAAGAGAGAAAAGAAAAAAAAAGAGAAGAGGATATCCATCAAGGGGAGATTGACAACAGAATACTTCACAATAAACCGTGTGACAGACATTACCAGTTTACTAAACGAGACATGGGACGACCGCACTCCGATAGGAGCATGTGGGTCTGACAGACTTATTTATAAGTTAGACGGGTAAGTAGTAATGTATCAGTACGGTACCCCATGCAAGTAGACAAGTAGTGTTAGGAACACGAGAAGTAGTCAACTCCATTCTACGGACAGTAAGACGGATTACCTCGAAGATGGACGAGAAGAGCCGCAGTTAAACCAACGGGCTAGAAAAAAAAAGAGAGAACCTTCAACAGAGAACAGTAGACAGTGTACAGTGAAGACAGGGAAACAATTCAAGGACAAGAACCCAAAAAAATAATAAAAATAAATAGGAAAACCCATTATGGACGAAAGATATGTAGAACCCTCATAAGGATCAAGCAAATGCTTGCAATCCAGAGGAAATCTACCAGATGATATGGACATAAACGCGTGACTACGCAAGGAGAAAAGATAAAGCTATATGATAGCAGATACCTTAAGAAAAGAACAATGGATTTGGAATGTACCACTCACAGGATAATTCACACATCTTATCTGTTTGACTCATTGGATATTAGCTGTTAAGCGTTTACGCCTCTGCACTCTGTATGACTAAGTGTTTTGGTATTGCACTCGTGCAGTTATTAATCTAATAGGAATGCAGAAAGATAAAGTGGATATCAACAAGAGTGTGTAAAAAAAAATAACTACAACAGTGTGTTACTCTGGAACAAACCTACCAGGAGACATGGATGACAAACATCATCTTTGTGGACATATAGGCTGGTACGTCTTAGTATTACAAAGACAAGTGCAAAGAACACTAAGTACTAACAGTAGCCAATGTCATATCACATCTCAAACTGAATGTCAGTGAGAGAAGACACACGCATGTATGCTAGTGATCAAAAACGAATGGATTCACAGCAAAAAAAAAAGAGGCAAATTGAGCATAGGTTCATGGGTCTGCACCTCATACGGAGCGAGTGGGCCCATAAGAATAAACTTGGGAGAGAGCACGAATAGATCAGTGCCTCACCCTTTATGTATTGTGAAGCCCATAAGGGCTAGAGTCATAACCGTCTCTCTGACATGAGGATAATCCACGAGTTGGCGAACTCTTTGAGAGCCAAGTATCCAGCGCTCCTCGCTGAGCGGCAGTTGTATACTTGTGGGGTACGGGGGCGTAACCCTTTTTAAGGGGGGTAGAGCCTCTTGGCTGTGCACATGTGTGCACTAAGTTTTGGTTGTTTCGTATGCATTGCATACAAAGAATTGGTGGTGTGCGGGGCATACGAGGTTTGTTTGTTAAGTATGCATGGCATACAGTGAATTGTTTCGTATGCATGGCATACAGCGAACTGATATTGTTGGTTATGTTTGGTACGCGGGGCGTGCGTTGTTTGGTTTATTTGATGCGTGATGTGCACTGGTATGTATGTATCTCACGAGATACTTGTTTGAATGATTGTATGTACACCATGTGTGTAGTACTTTTCTTATGCTATTTGTGATATGTATTCATATTCTTTATAGAATGATTACATATGGCATCGCCTAGATACGAAATGAATCATTAGATATGGAATGTGGAACAACGGAATGTTATGGACACCTCAGAAGGTTGTCAGGACTGGTAGAACTGATAGGAAATGATGGTGCTGATGGATCACCTATATCCATATATGATTGAACTAACGCCACGACGTGATGGCTATGTGCTGTATAAGCGCAATACGATGTATGTAAATGATATATCACATAGATATACATTATGGGAATAATGGGTAGTTATACATTTATATATACTTACCTATTTGATTAAGAGACTTCGGGACGAAGTTTTTTAAGGGGGGTAGACTGAAATACCCCAAATTAATAAAACATGGATTAAATATTTAATCACATTAATTAAGGCCTGAACATGCCTTATAAGTCAACTGAGAACAACAGTGGTCAACATAAAACAAGATGTTGCACCCTTTGACTGTTAAGGGTAAATAAATACCCAAATGAACTTCTTAGGACCAAAAAAATTGTCCTAAGTATATTAACATAATATTAAACATATTATAATTGTTGGAAACACTCCAACACAAAGAACAAGCACTTTCATGCTTCAAGGTCAAATAGAGCAAAAAGGTGCTCTAAGAAACCTTAAAAATCTAATGACCTCTAAATGATATAAAATTGAATACCATGATCAAATATCATGTAAGGGACAAAAAAACCGTTGTCAAAGAAAACCAAGCTTAGAAACACCTTGCGACACAAAATGTGCACTAAAACTCCTTAAAGCACGTTTTTGTGTAATCGCCTTCTAAAATAGTTTTAAATGGGCTAAAAGGTTATAAATACCTTTAAATATAATAAAATATCATATTATATGATATTAGGAATTTAATTCCAGAAATTTTCGAATTTTTACAAATTTAATATTAAAATATTAATAAAACCCTAAAAGGGGGCCCAGAGGAGTCAATGTTGACTAAGATTGGTCAAGAGGTCAAAGTTGACCCCTTAGACCATATAAGTTCGACATTTACAAGCCAAGGAGGCTCCAAATTCGTCACTTACATATACAATAATCAAACTCCAACATTATTTCCTAAAATGGGGACCACCTTTTACCTTTCCATTATTATGACTTAATAATACACCTTGGCTCCATTATTTGACTCCACCAGCCTCCAAAAACGTGTGAGCCTGTCTCCCCCCTCCAATAATCGTTGCCAGCCCATGCTTATCCCTTGGATGAGTCATTACCCATTTCCAAATCAATAATATAGTCCAAAAGTGCTTTTTCATTCAATAATGCCCATTTCAATTATTTCCTTGACTCCTAGCTCCATTCCAACGAGCTAGCTCAATTCCAACTGAGCTCATTCACTCTCCAAGCTCTCTCAACCGTGGTTTTTTGAGTTGGGAAGGTAGATCTAACCTCTAAGCTCCTAAGGTAATGGTTTAAGGCTTATTTTGGCTCTTTTTCTTCATCTCCTCACCACCTATGCTTAGATCTCGTGACTAATCACTTCCTATGGCTTATTATCAGTGTTCTAAGGTTATAAAATCAATCAAATTCGAATGAAACAAGTTTAGAGACCAAGGTTGCTCAAAATCTCATTTTAAGGTAAAAATGTGCTTTAAGCTCATAACTTTTGATTCCCTTCAATTTCGGCTGTGAAACTTTGGTCATAGCCTCATCTTCTTCTCCTTTTCATGTGGAATCTGTTGGTTAGCCATTTGGAGCAAAGGTGGCCGAGATACAAAGGAAATACCCTCTTTTAAGGCATTTTTCCAAGGTAAAACCTAATAACAAGGTAGTTTGTTGAGATCTAGCTATTTCCTATGTCAATATGGTGGATCTAACACCTTGTGGTGTGTTTGATTCAGGTCGAAACCATCTTGAACTCTCCTTGCATTCTTAAGGTGATTTTTGCCTTAAATCTTACATTAAATTACTTCTTATGGTTAGATCTTTCTTGGAGACTAACTAGGCCTTGGTTTCTGTTGAAAACATGTAAAACAAGCTGTGGAGAATTTCTCCTTAAGGTGGCGAACTCAAACAAGGCTTTACCTAAGCTAAATCAAGGTATAAATCACTTAAAACCTTAACTTGATACATTAACACAAGTTCAAGTGTGTGTATATTAATTGCCGTGAGTGAAGGAGAAAAACAAGGTTTGTTTGACCTTAAAATGTTTTAGGAATGGTTTAATAAATTTTATAACTAATTAAACAAGCATAATTGTCAAATTTAAGACATTATGTGGAAGTTTGGTATTAAATGGAAAGTTGTGGTGAGGCTGAAATCTATATGTATTTTTGGGACATTTATGTGTAATTTATTTTCAAGCCAATGTTTGTAATAAGGCCATGTATTTTAGGCCATTTTATTTATGCATTTACAAGCTTTTAATTAAGTTTAAGTAGTATAAATGCATTACCGGAAATAAATGGGGTATTAGGTGTAATTAAATTAAATTTAGGGACTTTAGAAAAATAAAGCCGAAAATTAGAGTTAAAAAGGAGTTAAAATAAAGCTTATAAGATTTTATAAAGTTTTGGGGTTAAATGGTGAATTTCTAGAAAGTTTGGGTACTAAACCGTAATTATAAGGAATTGGTGGTCAAGGAAATATTAAGGTGGTCAACCTTGACCATATGCTAGGTTTTGACCAAATAAATAAGTTAGATAACTTATTTAAGGTGTTATAAAAAGATAAGTATCTTATGGTAATATTTTTATAACATATGTGGTAAATATGTTATTACCGAAAATAAAGGGTGTACAATGGTATTTTTAAACACCCATGGGCTATTAGGAATTTTTAGGAATTTATTGGAATGTTTTTGGAATTAAAATAAACTATATATGTATAATATATAGTTATAATGTCATTATGACATTTTGGAGAAAAATAGATGGTGGAATGGTAAATACCAAAAGTATATGGGTTAATAAGGATATTTATAACCCTTTGGTGGAATTTGGTGATTTTTAGAATTATTAAGAGAATTTATTAAGATATGTGTATGAAATATGGTTTTAATGATATGGAAGAACTATATGTTATAAATAGGGCCAAATGGCAATTATAGAATAGCACAAGGGCTGTTCGGAATCTACAAAAAAATAACCATAGGTTATACTCTTTTATAAGTTAGAAATGTTATATTAAATGGTATATATAACATGGTAAAAAGAAAGGGGTGATTTTGTAAATAAAGGAAACTATGGTTTATGGAAAAGAATAAGATTTTCTTATGGTGCCTAAGAGGCAATAATAAATAGTTTTGTATAAAGACTATAGGTTATAAGTTAAAGGGAATAAAAATATCACATAGTATGGTATTAGTATATGGTATAACATTACATAATGTTATGTGGTCAAAACGGAATTTAAATTAAGTTAAGGGCTATACTGAGTTAATAAGAGTTGAGAGATGAATTTTAGACTAAGGTCTATAATGTTATAAATGTTATAACAACTATTTGGTATTAAGGTGGTTTAATGAAATTAATACAAATAAGGTATTCACATTAAATGGTGTGACAAACTATAAGTGAATGGGATTTATAAACTAAGGTATTTATGGAATAAACCTTAGGAGTTGTAAATGTACAACATAAAATGTTACATAATATTAGGATAACAATCTTAATATAAGTTGTATAATATGATGCAACTAATGGGAATAATCATCTAATAAAAGATGATGAAATGTAACATAAAATATAAGAGTTTATGAAACTCATGAGAATTACCTACGTGGTAAAAATATATACATGCACAAGAATAATGTATATAAGGTGGATAAATATATTTTGGCTGAAAACCTTATGATTTAAGGGTGGTGGTTATTTGAAAAAAAAAAATATAGTTACAAACTATAAGCTATGAATTTTGCTAAGATAATGGGTAATGAGATACAAAGAATTATAATGGATGGTGGAAAAAAAATAATAATATAAAAATGCATGCATACATGCAACTAAAGGTTACGTACCTAAACTAGATGTGGATAAGATTAAAAGAAATATAAGGAATTAAACTTAACAGTTGAAATAGTTTTGACGTACGCGTTTTAAGTAACAAAGCCGACTGTTTTAGAAAAACCTGTAACAAACAACTGTAGAAAACAGGGGTGAACTGTCGGGGTTACTTATAATTCGGAAATACCGGATGTAGTTAGTCATGGAGACTGACTTATAGTTTTATTACCGTTTAGAGTATACTTCTGACAAGGACGCTTGACGAGCTAACGGACTACACGGAGCGTAGGATCTTGCTGATTCATACTCCACCGTAATACAGTCAGGGTGAACGGTATGTAAAGGGGTTTGATCCGAGTTGTCCTAAGGTTGCTCCTTGGGCTCGGATTTGGTTGATATAACTTGTATGTTATTATGTGTCTCTGATTATCCCTGAGGGCTTCCTCAGTTCAGACATCTGTGTGATCTGTGATAAGATTGTTTGTCTGAATGTGATGATTAATATGCATGAACTGTATATTTATAGCTGCTTATTATTTACTGTTGTTGAGTTAACAGTATTGGTTCGTATATATGAACCTATATATATAAAACGAACTAGCGGCTATGGTGCTATCTTATATGAAATATAAGGAACGTAAGTAAAACGTTGTAGCACTATGATAATAACATATACATATTATCTGAGACTTTTATACGGAGCATTGGCCTTTCTATACGCCGCTCTCGTATCTAACACTGGATCTCGAGTTTACAGACTCCGGATTGGACTAATGACCTTAGTCTGCTGTGTTAGAAGATTTGGTAATGCGATGCGATGGTATAATTAATTAATTAATGGAATGGAAGTAAAGCCAAGAGGATGTGGCTCTTGGTGCGCGTTGTGATCACAAAAACGATACCAGGATGTCCGCGTACGGGTCCGTAAGTATCAAGAAAATTTCCCGTGAGCTAGAATGGCTCGTTGGTCGGAGACTCTACCGTTGGAGTGGCTACTGCCGTGGGTGACCCGCCATAATATATGGGTAACTAGAGACATGTCGTTTTAACGAGACATTGTCACTAGGTATAACTGAACAACTAAAACAATTGAGACTTATACAGTGGTGAACAATACCATGGACGACACTTAATACTTGTTTATTATTCTCGTTGTTTCGCTTTGTTGTTCATTGGTTATACTTGTGGTTATTTTATTGTGTGTTGATGGTTGGATGGAGCCTACAAGGCTAAGGTAAATTAAATATGAAAACTGTACGCTACGGCGAACGTACATTGTACATTATATTGTTATTACTCGATACGTTCGATATATAAATGTTGTATGGAATATTAAACGAATGTTTGGATTGGATGGATGGTTAAATGTTTATGGATATTTGGATGGTTGATTAAGTATATTATACATTTATGCTTCAGTTTTGATTATAACTGTAAAAGGGAAAAGCATGAAATCAATCTAATAATAAGATGGTTAAAATGACAAGTGACCATTAGGGTCAGGCCCGGCATACTCAGCGTCTATCGCTGATACTACACCATTTCAGGTTGTTGATCATTGTCGGAGCTGAAGAGCGAAGGAACAGGGTAATTGGAGATGTTGTATAGCAATGAAGATGGTGTATGGTCTTATGGTAAGGTTATGTATATTCAGGATTGGGTAGACGCTCACTTGTCGATGTTTAAGGTTTATGGACTTAGTGTGATGTATAGGAGTTTCTCGTTATCACTGCGGTTGGCAGTTTATTTGTATTGGAAGTTGGAGGTAGTTTGGCTGCGTTGCTCGCATGGGCGAGTAACGGCCGGTGACACCCGAGTGAGTTTTGTAATGGTTATTTGTTTTTCCGCTGCGAGACGTTTTATTTAATGCTACGTGAGAGATTATATCGTGATTATGGAGAGGGGTGTTACAACTGGAACCTGAGAAAGTTGAGGATTAGGATCCAACTCTCTGACTATCTCAATATTCATTCCTTCCACCTGTTGTTGATTATACTGAGAGCTAGTATTACCAAAGGTAGTGGATGCCCCCAGGAAAAAGGAATTAGGGATAGTTGAAACAGACCCAGCAAACTCCACCCTCAACCACGGGCCATACCTCTTCAAATCATCTGTATTCTTCTTTTTATATAGACATTCCACTGTCGAGTGTGTCATTCTACCACATTTGTAGCATAGATGAGGCAGGTTTTCATAAGTCAATCTATAAACTTGATCCTTACACCCATTGTTAACCACCAGCACTCTACATAGAGGCTCCTCTATACACCCTTCAACACACAATTTAAGGGTTTTAGAGGATAAAGGGTTGATCTTAGAGCTGCAGTCTACAAAGTTTCCCACTTTGTTTCCCAAACTAACCGTAGACTGTATATTGAATATAGCTATAGAGAGGTTGTGTATGTGGACCCATATCTTCACATAACTAGGATTGTGCTCCTCCAGGTTGATTGACTTTTCTATAGGCATAACCACCAACAGCCTATTGTGAATATGCCAAGGACCATTCAGGAGAATGTTCTTGATATCTCCTTCATGAGAAAACTGGAAAGTATACTTATTGTATCCTATTTCATTTACCTTAAAAAAAGGCTTTGTGTTTCCACACGTTCAATAAGAAGGCTTTCATGGCTTTTGCTGAGATTTTGTTCTAGTGCCACAGTTTCCCAAAGAGTGCCGACTTTGCTTCCACTGCAGATGAATTTGTAACCAAGCTCTCTCCGTCCATTATTTCCATCTCAGCTGGGTGGATCTTCAGTTCTTCATATTTCTTACGAACACTATCCATGGAGTGAACTTTCTGCTTTGTTTTGGTTCTCCAACACATTAGGAGTAGAAAAAACAGAGACAGCCCCTTATATCCTCATGAACTATCACTGACTTTCCTCAAGCTAAGAGGTAAATCCTTTCCCAAGGAGGAAAAATATGTTGAAGATGTACTATATTTGAAGCTAGTCAACGAGAAAGATGATCCCAGCTCCTAACTTGAACGTAGAACTAAAGGAGATATCCTGGCTGAAGCAACAAACACTTGCGGCAGACCAAAAAGGGAAAAGTCACCCAAAAAAGAGCACGATGAGTCGACCGGCGCTCTCTCCTCTCTCCAAAAGTTCCTCCAGCCCCAACCCCCCACCTTCCCTTGCTAGACCTCCGTCATGCCGCTGCCTCCACTAATCTCCACCTCCTTTACATTCGTCACCGCTCATCTAGCTGCCTCTACAGTTAGCTTTGCGCCGCTTCCTCTTGTTTCTCAGTCATGGGGAGAGTCGAGGCCCGCGTGTGGAAGAGAGGCCGGGAAAAGTTGTGGTCCAATAGGAAGTTTAGAGATGGAGCGAGGTTTGACCGCAAGTCCAGCAGAAGGAGGTACCATGATGTGAAGGTCGACCATGATTCGCATGCCGCTAAGTCCAGATACTATCGAACCCCGGCTCCTGGCCGATCTGGATATGACCAAAGCAACCCTAAAGGTAATTCCACTGCAACAATATTCATTGATAACATTGATAGAGGGGTGACGGAGTACCATCTGGGTAGAGTTGTGAGTAGATTTGCTCGGTGGAGTAGACTCTACATTAGTAGAAAATGGAGATCGTGGAATCGTAATGCCTGTGCATTTGTTGACGTTAATCATGTTGAGGATGCCAAAAGAGTTATCGATGGCATTAGAGGGTGGAATATTAACGGGAACAGCCTGTGGGCGAGAATGGAATTTCAGGGTCATAGAGTGAAAGATCGAAGAGACGATCTCGCTAGTAGAGCCCCAAAGGCAAAAAACTTGATCTCCCGAGTCCAAAAGGAGAAAAGCAGCGCTAAATCCCGATTGTCTATTAAAGTAAAAGCTGACAAAGGGATGAAGGCTTGCTTGTCCAAATGTGCGGTTACCTTATTCCAAGAGGACAAGAGTCCAAGAGAAGCAATGGAGTTCTTGCTCAGTCGGTGGCCAAATATTTCAGGACTTCTAGCCTTATCACGGAAAAAATTCCTCACGCTCTTCAGTTCAACACAGGAAGCTAAGGAATCTGTTAGCAAAGCACAGTCAAATGATGAGAAATTCGAAGGGCTGGTAATGCGCAGCTGGACAAGGGATGACCAAGTCGAGAAACGTAGAACGTGGGTTGTTATTCGTGGAATCCCACTTCATGCTTGGAACAAGGCTAATGTGTGCAAAATTGCTCAAACAGTAGGAGATGTCTTAAAGATAGAAAATGAAGAGGACCAATTTGTGGAAAATGCCGAAGTTCGAGTCCAAATAGAAACGTCAACATTGCAAATGATAAATTTGAAAATCTCAGTCCAAGTTGAGGAACAATCTTTTTCAGTAGCTATAGTGGAATTCGGCGACGATAATGTTTTCCATAGGTATGTAGACCCTGTCCAGAGCATTATCCAAGTCCCGGGTGAGACTGTATTCGTCGGCGATGGCCAACGTAGTCTCAAGAGTGTTAATTGTCCGCAGATGGAAGGGGGAGGAAAGTCCTCCAATCTCGCGGCGTCCCACAACAGATGTGCCCCGATGGTTAATGCAGATAACGACAATCCGCCGGTAACTACTGGTGAGTCCCCCGATTTTAAGAGTGGTGCGGTGAATAAGCAGGCGCATGGGGAGCAGGGAAAGACAGACACAAATTTATTCCCCATGCAGAATAACAGTGCAGCGCCGGTTTTCAGTTTCATGGAGAGGGAGTTGCATGTGGATAATAAAGGTACCGATAGTAGTGTGACTCCTGACAGTGTTGAGAGCGCAGAGAGAGATGTTCGAATACAGGAGGGGGAATTATTCGCTGCTATTTCCGAGAATAGCATGGGCTTTGAGACAGGCGCGCCCCCAGTGGATATTAATAAATCAGTGGTGGGGATGGGGTTTGAAGAAATAGATTATTCTATTCCTGAGTCAAAAAAAGGGAGCCGCATCCCTCCCCTCAGTTTGTATTAAATGCGCAGATCCAACAAGAGACAAGTAGCGTGGAACATCACTGTAAAAATCAAAGACAAAAGGATGTTGTGTTGGCGCAGAATTCAAAGAAATAATTGTTGAGGAGGCACTCGAGACAGTGGAGGAGACACAATTGCCTTGTGTCAGAAATTATACTGTTTTATCTCCCGAGAATAATTTAGGTGATTCAAGAAAGAGGGGGACCCTTACACCATCTACAGAACAGTCCAGAACCACACTACCAGCTAGGGATGAAAAAGGGAGAATCATCAATCCAGATGCAGAAGCCGATGAATGCATCAATCTATTATTACAGTTAGGATGTGAAATGCCAAACCCATCCCTAACCAAAGCAAATCTCCTCAGTCAAATCCAAGCACATCTGAGTAACTAAGAGATCCCAAATGATTGAGAATCTCTGAGCTTCGACGTAGAGTAGGGAGCAAGAGGAGGGTGTGGTTCGGCACCTAGTCAGTTGAAGAAGGTTACCCAAGTTTGCTTCTGGTGGGAAACCGCGAGCTAGGTGTTGTTTGATGATCATTGGTGTTCAGAGGCCCCTTGGTTCTGACTAATTGTTGTTCTAGGTGTTATGTATCTTGAGGAGCTCGTATAAGTTTTATAGATTGGTTGGCAGGTCAGTGGCTATGTGCTAGCCTGACTATTATTCCTGGTTCTTTGTTCCTAGTTTATAAGTTTTTCAGGATTGTATTGGATGCGGCGGGTACTCTTTTTCCTTCCTAAGTTTTTTCCCTCTGGGTTTTACTTAGGGAGGTTTTAACGAGGCCCGAGTTCCCATCCCCTGGTCTTTCAGGCCACATCTAATAATATGGCTTTATGCCCAACTTATCAAAAAAAAAACTAAAGGAGATATCCGAGGGTACTATTGGGAATAAGATACAAATTCCTATTGTTTCCTCTCTTGTCTGCACTTGTGCCATTACTTCCTCTCCAACATAAGGAATAATTATCATGTACGATATAGTAGTAAATACTTGATTTGATTGAGCTTTGACTGATATCTGCACAGTTAATGTTCCACTGCTCTCTCTTTTCCCTAACTGGGACTACAATACCCCTACTGGAGTTACAACTCGCTACTGTTGCATCTGCAAGCCAGAACCACTCTCCTATGGTGAAGAAAGAATTGCCTACGAGATCGCCTACACACTCGCTATTGAAAGGGAGCATTTGAAAAAGCCTTTGCGGGAGATATTTGGTTTCTGGAGTCCTTTTTATTATGTTAGTTGGAAGAGGGAGTAGTTCTATCGTTTTAAATGTTATGTTTATAGAAGGAATTTTATATTGTTTCTGTCCTACTTTGAGCAAACAGGTTTTTCCACTCTAATATTAAAGATTAAATAATTTTATAAAACAAATTTCTACAATATATAGTTTTTCACATAAGGATTCCACTATAAACTTAGATTTATAAAATTATGTTATCTACATGTTAGATATTAAAATCAAACCGAATAAGACCAAATAGAGATGAATGGAGTATTAATTAAGGAAAAGTAAGACATTCTGTAAACAAACACCCCACAAGGGGGGGATGGGGGTTAGGGTTTTTGCTCGTGCCCACCATCGGCGATAGTGGTGATTTACTCCATTAAATCTCACAAAATCGGTCCCATTAGCATCGTTTATCTTCCCTCTTGTTATTAGACATGCTAGATTGTTGGGAAACACCTCCGCTACTAAACGCCTAGCCTCCCTTCGTGCCACTGCTATTTATGTACTCACAGCTGAGTCAGATAGGTGCGCACTAGGTAGATATATAGTAGTATTTTGGTATACCTCCTAAGCTAATTGTCGTAGATTTGAATCATTTTTGCTCGACAATTTGATATTGCACTACTCCTTCAAGCGGAGGGTTTTGTCCTCCTTCACTCGGAGGGAAATATGGTTTGAATCTGTTGATTGGCCCTATTATCATCCTCCATGGCACCGCTTCTTCTGAGCTTGGCTCTAATCTTTGTGTTAATGTGTGCTCGTTTCGTCATGACATGCTACAGCTTTCTCATCTCTGGCAACTAGTGTGATGCTACTCTTCTCTTTGCCTTCTCACTGATGCGTAGTAGTTGTGTTGCCCTGTGTCGTAGCTTTACTATGTGGTTTGTAATCAAGTTGTCTCAGTAGTGGCCTGGTCCTCTGTGTTGATTCTTACTCTCCTTTGCATTGCAACGTCATTGCTATTTTACTATTTGGTTTTTGGTTGGGGATCTACAGATCTCGGATCGTTGTGAAAAGAAGAGTATAGCTACTTTTTTTTTTAGAATTTCTGTTGATCGTGCTCAATCAGGGTGCTTCCCATTCGGGTTTGCTTTGTTGAGCAATCCCAAATGCAACTCTAGTAATGAATCTTTGGTTGGCCTGCTTCAGTGGCAAAGCTAGACAATGAGTTGCTTAGTTGCTGGCCTAGGTGAACCTAGTGCGGTTTGTTGGCTTCTGGATCTTGTTAGACATAATTCACCCTACTTAGTCTTCTTGTTTGAAACTAAACGTGCTGCTTCTGAGATGAAACTCATTGAATCAAGGTTGAAAGGTTACTAAGGTCTTGCTGTGGATAGTGTTGGGAGATGTGGTGGTATAGCTATGTATTGGAAAACATCTATCAAATTCAAGATTACCTCTTACTCGTTACATCACATTGACGAGTGGATTGAAGGTGGTTGTAACACCCTTTTTTTTTTTTGATAAGTGCTGGCGAACCAGTTACATTGGCAATACTGCGGCGCGAAGCCTTTCTCGCCTGAGTACAATACACATGAAATAGAAACTAAGCAAACAGTAATTGAAAGTGGTTGTAACACCCCTAACTCGTAATCCCGTCTTAACCGCCATACTTTGCACAATTAATTAAACCGGTTGCAGCAAAAATAAATACAATCACATTAACACCAGGTGTTACCAGTTTTACTCACCCTTGTGAGTAATGAAGCATCCAAATTACATATACAATTCAACAAACGATGTGATGACCAAGATATAGTTTAAGTTTAACATACAACCTAAACCAAAATACATGAGCAATCTTAACAATATAATTTCCATATACACCAACCGTATATCAAAAAACATAATCCAAAAGTATAATAAAAAATGGTAGTTAATTTACAACTAACTATCCAAAAACCCATGCTCCAGCGTCAGTCTTCTATAACAAGGGACCTATAATTGATTGTTTTGTATGGAATCAGCCTCAACTGAGTATGTTATCATGCAACTGTCATGTGCCCTTAGACCCCTTGAGTTATTTGGTCAAGTTAACATGTGGTTCCATTTTCATGCATTTCAATTTTTATATATATAAATAACAATAAACATAACTTGGTATTCCAATAAATTACTCAACATATAAATCACAAAATCCACACATGTCTCATTCACATAATCAATCCAACAATTAACTCGATATAAAACGTCACGTGAGTTAATTTAATCGTTTCTCGTCATTTGGCCTTCAAGGCCTTTTATTCATTCTCCAAGCTTTTATGAAAGTAATTGTTATCCCGTATTAAGGTTCGACTGATAGGTTGCTACTCTACATATTTGTCTTTTAACTCTTACCACTCAACATGCCGACATGTTAAAAACGACTTGTTCCTAACAACATACTCCTATTATCATTTCTATTACCTGGGCCAATATGCCCTTACACCAGTGATAGTGCCTCCGTCCAACGAATCATTCGGTTGTTGGAAATCCATAATTTCTGACTGTAAGATTTGTTACCTGGGCCCAAATTCCCTTACACCAACGGTAGTGCCTCAAACCAAGGAACCTTTCGATTCTTTGAATTTCCATAGAGTGGACATGTTCTCAGTCATGAGTCATCCTCTTGTGATCACAATGCGCAACCAGACGTCCTAGATTTCTCACCATACTCAATATTTCTCAACATACCCAACCTCTCATTGTGTAATTAAGTTCTCTTAGTCTAAATGCCTAAGATTAAATCTTAGGTTGTACATTGATTTACTTCTCGAATGTATATATGCCTTTTAGGTCTTTAATGTACACCTAGAAGTCATCTAGTGTATTTCCGTATTCGGATACACTTTCACTTGAGAACGATGTTACCGTTACTCTACTAAGGTCTCTTCTTTGGTTATCTTGCGATAATATAAATTATATAATTATCTTGCAATAGGTGATAGTTCTCTTATCACATCTCATAACTTAATTCAAGTTATATTCGGTATTTGCCATGGTTTAAATAATAACACACACTGTTAATATGTAAGATATTAGGGAAATTAAATCACTCAAGCATAATAAGCACACATATCATCTTGAGATACAATACACACATATCTGAACCCAAGGAAACCCTGGGGAACAATAGGATCACACAACAACATACCGTACACTAACGTAAGGGAAGCAGACGTCCTCTCCCATGCCAGTCCTGTGATTACTCAGCTCTGGAATTATAACGTCAAGTATTAATTTACTATGAATCATTAAACCATCCCGGTTTCCCTTGTGATTACTAACCCCGTTGTATTTAACCCCAGTGTTCGCCACTCGTTATTCGGGTTTATACTTCAAATATTCAAGTGCTAGATTAGCTATTAAATCCTATAATGTTGTTAGTAACTAACATAGTTGTATAATTCTACAACCTTAGATTTTAATCTTTACTTTATATATCCTCTTTTGATCATAGGTATATATTTATTTATTATGTATATATACACACTCATATAGATTATATTACTATATGGTGTTAATGTAATTGACCTTAGGTGTTAATGGCCTTAGGTCTTCAAGTTCTCTTTTAATTTAATGAGTTAGTCAACTTGACGCTCTTGGTCAACATAGTTGACTTGGTCTATGTTATTTTTGACTTGGTCTATGTAGTAAATATATTGGCTTGGTCAACGTGGTCAAGGTCAAAATCGTTATATATATATTTAATGACCTTAAGTGCATTCTTGGTTTAATAACCTTTTAATTAATCCAAACTCCTAACCATTTATGTAATGGTTATATAACTTCCCATATTACATTATTGACTTAGGTTTAATTCCTAATTATCCTCTTTCATAATTAGATCCCAATAACTTAGTCTATAATTCCCAATCTAACTTATACTCCACATAAACTCCTTGGACTACAACATTCTCCAACTATAACAATATTCCTATCGCAACCAATGTTTAACATTTACATTAAGTTCCTTTACTTAATGTAACATTTTATAATCATCAATCATATACAAATCTTCCCTCTTAATTTATATAATTCCCACCTTAATATATAATTCTACAACATCCTAAATAATCATTATTTTATGTGAACCATAAAACTCCTTAAGGTTTATTTCTACTAACTCCAAGCCCTTACATTAAGACTTATATGCCTAATGATTATAATTAAATTCTAAACATTATACCAAAATTTACTCTTAATTTATGTAATTATCGCCCATACCCTAAAGTCATTCATTATTACATTTTCCCAACATGTATTTTCTAATCTTACAATCTCATCCCAAATTCACATATCTTATATTTCTAACTTATCACTTAATTTTATTCAAAGTTTCAACCTAAATTCTTTATAATGGCCAAATAGACCCCTATTGGCCTATTTTGATTTTTAGACTAATCTTTCCCATATTTATGAATTGCACCCCACATCTTTTCAATCTTTACAAATTCACCATAATTCCTTCTTTAATTCAATTTTTAACTTTTTCTCTCTCTTACTTGGTCAACACCCTAGCCGCATCTAAGTTTGACCGTATTACACTACATACACCTAGTTTTTCCTAAAATTATAGTTTGGGCCCACAAGTTTTCCAATGTTTACAATTTACTCCCAAACTTTACTAAAGCTTATATTTTTCATTCCTATCCAAACCAACTCCAAATTTCGGCTATATCAATATTTACCACTCCAAACTTAGTCTATTTACAATTCCCCACATATCCTTTTTAGTCATATGATTGCTAAATCATCCAATTAACTCCTAACCACCTTTAAGTCAACTTTTCTCTCCAAACACTTCCTAAATTCATAGGTATTTGTCCCCCAACTTTTTGAGGTGTTTTCAATCATCCAAGTATCCGCTTAATAACAGAATTACACACCTAATATAATACCATAAAATCCGTACCTTTAAGAAGCCTTACAACACCAAAATGCTTATAAACTTAGCCTAAACTTTTGGCCATAATACAAGCCATAAATCAAACTTTAAATAAGTATAAAAAAGCCATAAACACATGTCCATCTTTGGACCAATCAACTCCTACACTGCCCATAGTTTATATTTTACATAAAACTCCTTAAACTTAAGTTAATGTGACATTTAAGTCCTTAAGTCCTTGATAAACATTATCACATGTGTTATAGTTTTTTTCTTAACTTAGGTCATTATAGACCATTTTTCATGTCCCAAGCTCGGCCATATATCATTTCCCAACCCTAAATTCTTTAAAGCAACAAAACAAGCCTTAAGATTAGAACATTGCCCTTTAAGCTCCATGCTAGGTTTTTGCCCTTGGACTTTCGGCCCTATATTGTAATGAAGGGGAAATTTAGATTTTTGTATCAATATCAACGGTTTGATAACAGATTTAAGTAGTAAATCTTTTAGATTAGAAAGCTTACTCTTGTTAATATTGATTTTCTTCTCCCTCTTTTTTCTCCTTTTATTCTCTTTGGTTCTCGTTAAAGGCTCAAGGATTTGAAGCTCCATTTCGGCCACACATTAAGATAAGAAAAAGAACCATATTTAGGGTCTTTCATACTCTTTCACAAGATTAAGAAAGGAAGAGGCTTAAAGCAGCAAAAGTGCATTAATGAGTATTTTTACCTTGAAGCTCAAAGTTGAGGTTTTTTTTTTCCGTCCAATATTTCAGCCAAAGCTAGAAAATGTGCCAGGTTAGATCTTTGATGGACCTAAGGATATAAGGTAGTTAGAGCATGACAAAAACTAGTTTTTATAGCTCACCTTCTTGGTTGAAGTTCACCTTGTTCTTGAACTTGTTTTTCCTTGTATCTTTGTTCAAAGAGAGAAGTTGAAACCAATTTGATTACCTTGTCTAAAGTGTATTGATTTGTGTTTTTGTGTGATTGATATACTTTACTATTCATTGTGACTAGTTAAGGTATGTTCTTTTATTCACCATGTCATTTGTGCTCTTAATTCATGTAATGACATCTTACCCATGTTACACAAACTTATTATTATTTAGTTTCTCCTTATAATTACTCCTACTTTAGTCCAGTATTTTATGTAAGGTTTGATAACCTTTTTGGAATATATGTATTTATTTATATGAATACATTTTGAGGTTATATAATTCCTTAATCCGTTTATGGCTTATTAACCTGTTCGATCAGTTGAAGGGAGCTTCGGTCTTTTCTATGATTGATCTCCGATCAGGATATCACCAAATTGCTATTAAGGAGCAGGACATTGGGAAAACAGCATTCCGAACAAGATATGGCCACTATGAATTCACGGTGATGCCATTCGGTTTGTCTAACGCACCAGCCAAATTCATGGACTTAATGAATCGGTTATTCAGTGATCAGCTGGACACTTCAGTAGTAATATCATCGACGACATCCTTTGTGTATTCGAACTCAGCAGAAAGCATGAAAACCACTTGAGAAGAGTACTTGAGACACTACGCGAGAATCAACTGTATGCGAAATTCTCCAAATGCGAGTTTTGGCTAGATCAGGTATCATTCCTCGGTCATGTCATCTCGAGCGCAGGCATTTTAGTAGATCCATCCAAATAGAAGCAGTACGATCATGGCCTAGACCTAAGACTGTTACCGACATCCGGAGCTTTCTTGGTTTAGCCGGTTATTACCGGAGGTTTGTAAAAGACTTCTCAAAAGTCGCTAAGCCCATGACGTCATTGATGATGAAAGATGCACCATTTGTATGGACAAATGAGTGTGAGGTATCCTTCCAGAGCCTAAAAGACTCATTGACCTCAGCGCCAATTCTCACACTTCTAGAGGGCACAGAGGGATTTAAGGTGTATTGTGATGCATCGGGCAAGGGTATGAGATGCGTACTCATGCAGCATGGCAAGGTAGTAGCATACGCCTCCCGCCAGCTGAAAAAGCATGAGGAGAATTACCTGACACATGATCTAGAGCTAGGAGCCATTGTCTTCGCCTTGAAGATATGGCGACACTATCTCTATGGGGTAAGCATCACCATCTACTCCGACCACAAAAGTTTGTAGTATGTATTCACCCAGAAAGAACTGAACCTAAGACAGAGAAGGTGGATGGAGTTCCTATCAGATTACGACATCACACCTCCAGTATAAAGAAGGGAAGGAAAACGTTGTAGCCGCCGCGCTTTGAGTCGTCGACACACACCTCGCTCCATTCGCTACTCGCTTCTTCTAGCTTGGTTGACGAGGTGCGAGACGCTCAGTTGAGCGACCCTTACTTCACAGAGATCAGACAGAAAATCACAGATGGTACCTTCGAGAGCCGAAAGTACGACTTCAAATTGCATGAAGATGGTCTGATCCGATTGAATGACAGATTATGCGTCCCCCGAAGTAATGTTGAGCTAAGGGATCACATTCTGTGAGAGTCACATTGTTCGACATTGCATGTCCACCCGGGAGCCTCTAAAATGTACAAAGACATGAAGAGATACTTCTGGTGGTCAGGGATGAAATCCGATGTGACTGAGTATGTTCTGAGGTGTCTCACTTGCCAGAAAGTGAAGTTCGAGCACCGAAGACTGGGAGGAATGGTGCAATCCATGCCCATTCCGGAGTGGAAATTCCACGATATCTCTATGGATTTTGTTGTGGGACTCCCACCTGCTAGGGGAGGACTCAACATGATCTGGGTAGTAGTCGATCGCCTCACCAAGGTTGCCCGATTCATACCGATGAAGGACACCTGGAAGGTGGCGAAGCTCGCGGAGCTATTCGACAAGGAGATCATCCGACACCACACAACCCCGAAAACCATAGTATCTCTGACCGCGACACCAGATTTCTTTCCGAGATACTGGAGAGCAACACGGGAAGCGCTGGGTACTGAGTTGAAGCTTAGCACCGCCTCCATCCACAGACCGACGGTCAAACAGAAAGGACCATCCAAACACTAGAGGATATGCTTAGGGCATGTGCCTTTTACTTCCAGGGGAGCTGGATTGAGAAGCTTCATCTTATCGAGTTTTCGTATAACAATAGCTATCATGCTTCGATTAAGATGTCGCAATTCCAAGCTTTGTATGGTAGACCTTGCTGTACCCCGTTGTGTGTGGGATGAGTCAAGCGAAGCGGTCATCATAGGACCGGAGTATTTAGAACAAGTACAAGCTGAGGTACAACAAATCCGAGCAAATGTGAAAGCAGCCCAAGATAGACAGAAATCCTATGCGGATGTGCGACGACACGACCTTGAGTTCGCCGTGGGCGACCAAGTGTTCTTGCGTGTCTCACCTATGAAGGGCGTCTTTCGATTTGGCCAGAAGGGCAAACTGAGCCTGAAATATGTAGGCCCGTATGCCATTACCGAGAGGATTGGAGCCGTAGCTTATAGGCTAGCATTGCCTGAAGAATTGGGGCGTGTTCATGATGTCTTTCATTTATCACAACTCAAGAAATACATAGCCGATCTCTCTCATGTATTAGAACCCGAACATTTATCCCTAGAGCCAACAATTCGATATGTCGAGACTCCATTGCGAATCCTTGATACGAAGACAAGAGACACTCGCCATAAATCCGTACGAATGGTGAAGGTCTTGTGGTCTAACCACGATGTCGAGGAAGCGACTTGGGAATTAGAGGACGCCATGAAGGTGAAGTACCCGAATCTATTTGTAGACTAGATGTCTAGTATCCGTATAACACGGAGGGTACGGGGCGTACCCCTTTTTAAGGGGGTAGAGCCTTTTGCTTTTGCATTGCTTCGGGTTAGCATTGCGTAGTATGTATGTATTGTAATGGTATTTTGTTGGCACATGTAGTGCTAATTGTATCTTATTGGCACAAAGTAGTGCTAGTAGTACTCAGTATGTAGTACGATGAGTATGGTATGTGTATGGTATGTATGTAATGAGTCATGCATTTGTGTTGTACGGTATATGACACGAATGACAATGTGAAGTGTATTGTGTACGTATCGTGGAGTGTGCAAATTGGATGGTGTATTGTGTATGGTATTTGAATTGAGTATGATGTATGGTATCTGAATTGTGTGTGCTGGTAGTGTAAGAATTGTGAACACCTTGTAAGGTGGTAGTAGAATGCATTGTGGTAATTGGCTTGCCAAAGGAGTAGAACAGTAAACCGTAAACCTTGAGCAACTTTGAGGGCAAAGTTCCTTAAGGGGGGTAGATTGAAATACCCCGTAATTAATAACAGTGATTAATTAGGCTAATTATAATTTTAAAGGCTTAATTACACTTAAATAAATATGAGGGAACAAATCCCAAGAAAACGGACCTTTAAAATGGGTTAAAAGCATAAACGAACCTTAAAGCGCGTTTTTCGAGGAAACCGGGAAAACGTGACTTTAAGCGGGTCAAACAGACTCGTAACAATTTTGGTCAACCAAATAGTCACTAATAAATATTAGTGGAGCTATAGAACCAATAAAAATTAATTAAACGAGAAAATTCCGGAAAACGGGTTCCGGTCAGTAAAACTGTCAAAACTGTGAAGTTGTGGGGTAAGAATGCAAATAAACAAACTTAGTGTGTCCACTTTGCAAATAGAAAATTAAAAATCTGTGTGTGTGTGTATATGGGGCCGGTCAGCTTCCCCTCTCACTCACTCCCTTTTATTATTTGTAACTCACAAGAGGACAAAGAAATAAAGAAAGAAAAATAACCCTCTCTCTCCTATCCCCACTCCTCTCTCACGATTTCTCTCACCTCTTTATTCTCTCTTCTTCCTCCTTGGGCGATGGCTATGGGGATTTGAAGAACCTCACTCAACTCTCTCCTTCTCTCCTCTTGTCCAAGCTCAATCCTTGTCCAAATCCAACAAAAATTGTACCATTGAGATCCCCTCACCAAGGAGAACATCTTCCTCCTTTCAAAAATCGAAAACAACCAACTTCATCTCCATGGGTGTGCTGCATTTGGAGCTTGAGTACCACCATTAGAAGCACCTTCACCTCCTTGTCATTTTGAGGTAAAAATATTCTTGGAAACCTATCCTTTTCTAGCCCTTATTTGCAAAACGAAAATTCAAAGTAAGTCTTGCTTTGTTCCTTGCATTCCAGCCGATTTTGGCTTCTCTTGTGGGCTAGGAATCTTGCTCTCTTGCTAGACAAGAACTTCATCCATTGGTGGGAAGGTAATACCCTTTTCTAAACCCTAAAACATTTAAATTCTAGGGTTAGTTTAAAGTGAATACTAAATGGGTGGTGTGTATTGGTATGGTGGTTGTAGCATTGTGTATTGTGTGAAGAAGAACAAAGAAGAAGGAAAGAAGGAAGGAGAAGGCAAGGAAGAAAGGAAAAACTAGTAAGACAAGGTAATTACCTTTACCTTGAACTAGTTTTGTATTGTGTAATGTAACAGTTTTTGAGTAGCAAAAATGAGTAATGAATTGAGTAATGAGTAGTAAGTATGTTGTAGTATAATGAGGAATGATATTGTAACAGTTTTGAAGTTTTTAAATGATGTTTAAAAGCTTGGGAAAACATTGGGTAGTGAATGTGTATGTGCAGGAATTTATTGTGTTGGAGTTGAATTGTGTGTATAGTGTATTGAATAAACAGGTATGTGAATGAGCAAATTTGTGAGCTGAAATAGTGTGTGAGCAAGTAAGAATTATAGGGGAGACTATGTAAAATTTTGTCTAGGAATTTGAGGACTTAGTGGTTGAAGAAGAGGGAGTAACCTAGGTAGTGACTAGGTGTATTTAGAGAGGTTCAAAATGAGTAGTTAAGTATCTTGAAACAGATTTGAAAAAGGTTTAGGAAGGTGAAGAAATAGGATGTAAAGTAATGTATTTTGGATGCTAAGAATAGCATTAGTTGAGGGAGTAATGGAGGATAGAAGTTTGAATGAAAATCTGTAGCATAAGAAGGAAAACAAAAATCTGTAGCAATAAGTGAAATGGAAACTAGTATAAGTGTTGAGAAGAAGTGAGGAAAATGTGTAAGTGAATGTAGGAATTGAGTGGTAAGTTTGGTGGATGAACCAAGGTGATTTAGAGGGCTTAATTAGTGCTAAATCATGTGGGGAAGTATTGGTAAAGATTGGGGAAACAATGGGTAAAGAAACCAACTGAAAACAGATTTTAAAACTGAAGTACTGGGCCGGACTGGACTTGCAAGTTCGGTCGAGCCCAGAATCACAAAGACGAAAACCTTCTGGAATGGACCGGACTTGCGACCGGACTTGCAAGTTCGGTCGGGCCAGAAAAATTCCTGTCTGAAACCTTCTGGAATGGACCGGACTTGCGACCGGACTTGCAAGTTCGGTCGGGCCAGAAAAATTCACGCGATGTAACTTACTGACTTGGACCGACCTTGGGACCGGACTTGCAAGGTCGGTCGAGTAAAAAAAAAATTGTTTTATTATATGGTTAAAGTTATCATATGTATATATATATATATGCCTATACAGATATATGCATATATATGTGGTAGTACATTACAAATGAAGTAGTAAAGGTAAGAAAGTAAGTAAATGAGTAAGAAAGCAAGTTTAAGAAGCAATAAGGAAAAGAATGGTTTTATAACCAAGTATGAACGTAAAGGGGTAGTAAGTATACATTAGGAGTATTAATGAAAGAGTAAGTTGGATCATTGATCATACAACTTCATGTATGTATAGGATCAAATAGTTGAACATCGAAGGAACCGGTAGTACGAGTACGACAGTGAACGGTATGATTTCTTCATGCCCTATATCCTAACTTGGTTACCCCGATTTGTGTGCTTATGTGATCACCAATAAGATAAATGCATGAATCGGACTTTTATTGCACTTAATTGTGTTTGAACTATATTGTTCTTGTTGTATCTTCTTGAACAATTAGTTTGTATAATTCATGAAATGAATGAATGAGAATGAGGTGTATGTGTACATGATGAGTACTTGTATTGTATTGATGAATGGAAAGAAAGTATGGACTTCTACTAATTCCTAACGATCTAACTCCTAACATGAGTAATGAGTAAAATGGAATGAGTAGAAGCCCGATATAGTTTCGGCCACGCGTGAGGATAAGGAAACACAAGAGGTTGGATCCGAATCCTGGCTGTAATCTTTTCCATGGACCAATCCCCTTGAATGGGTAGCATCCTGGATTAGTGGGCCACCCTAAAGCCTGGTGGTGGGATGTAGTAATCCCTGCCCGGAGTTCATACCGACTTGACTTGAGTAAAGTATGTAAGAAGTAAGTATTGTATGTGTATTGGTCTTAACTATTGTAAGTCATTGACTCGGAGTAAAAGAGTATTGAACACCCGATTAACCCGGGTGTGTAATGAGGCTAACAAGACCTTTGTATGAATTGGAGAAATGTATCTCCGTATTGCGGTGAGTATTCGGTAAGTATAAATGGTCGACTTGTAATGTCTTCCTTGCATGTAATGAATGTATGCGTGCCTTGTGAAATGAAGTATTGGATTGTATTGTATAAAGCATGTATGCATGTATGAATGAAATGAACCGCATGTACTCGACCAATTAGTTGGCGTACCCTCGCTAGCACGCGGGGTATGCGGTTATCATATGCAGCGTAAGCTGACCCCCTAGGGGGAATGTTTTTATTCTACAGGTACCCGCGAGGCGTGATGGTAGAGTAAGGACCGGATGTAATTCTTTTGGAATAGTTAGTAGGATTGGAATAGTGTACCGAGTTGCACACGGCTAGGCCATTTTGAGTAGCCGGGTACCATGTGGTACACCTTTTTGGATAATGAACTCATGATTGGATAGTAAGGGGAGGATGTATAGACTCTCAATTTTTGGGAAGTAGTATCGGAATGTAATTCGTATAACTTGGATACTCGGTAATCAAATGTAAGTAAGTATTTGGTATTGTAAGGTAAGTAGTATGTATGCAGTTTATTCTAATCGTCAGACCGACACGGTAAGTAGTAGTAGCCTTGTTAACCTTGGATGGTTAACGGCGTTGTATCACCCGCCGGGAGTAAGTAAGTATTCCGCTGCGAGTAAGGTAATTATGGGAAGATTAGAGGATAATGGAAGGATTAGCGCTTGGGGTGTTACAATTAAATCCTATAATGGTGTTAGTAACTAACATAGTTGTATAATTCTACAACCTTAGATTTTAATCTTTACTTTATATATCCTCTTTTGATCATAGGTATATATTTATTTATTATGTATATATACACACTCATATAGATTATATTACTATATGGTGTTAATGTAATTGACCTTAGGTGTTAATGGCCTTAGGTCTTCAAGTTCTCTTTTAATTTAATGAGTTAGTCAACTTGACGCTCTTGGTCAACATAGTTGACTTGGTCTATGTTATTTTTGACTTGGTCTATGTAGTAAATATATTGGCTTGGTCAACGTGGTCAAGGTCAAAAATCGTTATATATATATTTAATGACCTTAAGTGCATTCTTGGTTTAATAACCTTTTAATTAATCCAAACTCCTAACCATTTATGTAATGGTTATATAACTTCCCATATTACATTATTGACTTAGGTTTAATTCCTAATTATCCTCTTTCATAATTAGATCCCAATAACTTAGTCTATAATTCCCAATCTAACTTATACTCCACATAAACTCCTTGGACTACAACATTCTCCAACTATAACAATATTCCTATCGCAACCAATGTTTAACGTTTACATTAAGTTCCTTCACTTAATGTAACATTTTATAATCATCAATCATATACAAATCTTCCCTCTTAATTTATATAATTCCCACCTTAATAGATAATTCTACAACATCCTAAATAATCATTATTTTATGTGAACCATAAAACTCCTTAAGGTTTATTTCTACTAACTCCAAGCCCTTACATTAAGACTTATATGCCTAATGATTATAATTAAATTCTAAACCTTATACCAAAATTTACTCTTAATTTATGTAATTATCGCCCATACCCTAAAGTCATTCAATATTACTTTTTTCCCAACAAGTATTTTCTAATCTTACAATCTCATCCCAAATTCACATATCTTATATTTCTAACTTATCACTTAATTTTATTCAAAGTTTCAACCTAAATTCTTTATAATGGCCAAATAGACCCCTATTGGCCTATTTTGATTTTTAGACTAATCTTTCCCATATTTATGAATTGCACCCCACATCTTTTCAATCTTTACAAATTCACCATAATTCCTTCTTTAATTCAATTTTTAACTTTTTCTCTCTCTTACTTGGTCAACACCCTAGCCGCATCTAAGTTTGACCGTATTACACTACATACACCTAATTTTTCCTAAAATTATAGTTTGGGCCCACAAGTTTTCCAATGTTTACAATTTACTCCCAAACTTTACTAAAGCTTATATTTTTCATTCCTATCCAAACCAACTCCAAATTTCGGCTATATCAATATTTACCACTCCAAACTTAGTCTATTTACAATTCCCCACATATCCTTTTTAGTCATATGATTGCTAAATCATCCAATTAACTCCTAACCACCTTTAAGTCAACTTTTCTCTCCAAACACTTCCTAAATTCATAGGTATTTTTCCCCCAACTTTTTGAGGTGTTTTCAATCATCCAAGTATCCCCTTAATAACAGAATTACACACCTAATATAATACCATAAAGTCCGTACCTTTAAGAAGCCTTACAACACCAAAATGCTTATAAACTTAGCCTAAACTTTTGGCCATAATACAAGCCATAAATCAAACTTTAAATAAGTATAAAAAAGCCATAAACACATGTCAATCTTTGGACCAATCAACTCCTACACTGCCCATAGTTTATATTTTACATAAAACTCCTTAAACTTAAGTTAATGTGACATTTAAGTCCTTAAGTCCTTGATAAACATTATCACATGTGTTATAGTTTTGTTTCTTAACTTAGGTCATTATAGACCATTTTTCATGTCCCAAGCTCGGCCACATATCATTTCCCAACCCTAAATTCTTTAAAGCAACAAAACAAGCCTTAAGATTAGAACATTGCCCTTTAAGCTCCATGCTAGGTTTTTGCCCTTGGACTTTCGGCCCTATATTGTAATGAAGGGGAAATTTAGATTTTTGTATCAATATCAACGGTTTGATGACAGATTTAAGTAGTAAATCTTTAGATTAAAAGCTTACTCTTGTTAATATTGATTTTCTCCTTTTATTCCTCTTTGGTTCTCGGTCAAAGGCTCAAGGATTTGAAGCTCCATTTCGGCCACACATTAAGATAAGAAAAAAGAACCAAATTTAGGGTCTTTCATACTCTTTCACAAGATTAAGGAAAGGAAGAGGCTTAAAGCAGCAAAATGCGCATTAATGAGTGATTTTTACCTTGAAGCTCAAAGTTGAGGTTTTTCCGTCCAATATTTCAGCCAAAGCTAGAAAATGTGCCAAGGGTTAGATCTTTGATGGACCTAAGGATATAAGGTAGTTAGAGCATGACAAAAACTAGTTTTATAGCTCACCTTCTTGGTTGAAGTTCACCTTGTTCTTGAACTTGTTTTTCCTTGTATCTTTGTTCAAAGAGAGAAATTGAAACCAATTTGATTACCTTGTCTAAAGTGTATTGATTTGTGTTTTTGAGTGATTGATATACTTTACTATTCATTGTGACTAGTTAAGGTATGTTCTTTTATTCACTCATGTCATTTGTGCTCTTAATTCATGTAATGACATCTTACATGTTACACCAAACTTATTATTTAGTTTCTCCTTATAATTACTCCTACTTTAGTCCAATATTTTATGTAAGGTTTGATAACCTTTTTGGAATATATGTATTTATTTATATGAATACATTTGGAGGTTATATAATTCCTTAATCCGTTTTTGGCTTATTAACCTCTATGTTCCAATGATTATTGTTAATTAAATTCTATGAACCTTAGGGATATTTCACCAGATGCATGGTGCTAGGGCGAATCCAAGTATGGCCTTTTCTCAGTGAGGTTTGCCTATCATCATGCCATGTCTATCAACGCATAGAGTGAAGATTCCCCTTCTGGATGGTGTCAAGTTGGGGAAGCAATGAAAGTTATCCATAAACGTGTCTTACCCCTCCGCACTCGCTTAACTATGTGGAAAATTCTCCAAGGGATTGTTCCATGCAAAGCACTCCTCTGGATAAGGGGTATCACTTATGTTGATCTCAGATGCATTGTTTACAGGGGAGTTAAAGACATGGCCCACGTCTTCCTGAACTGTCAAACTGTCAAGAAATGGTGGAACAATGAATCTTGACTGACCAACATCTTTGAAGGATGATGAAGCCTTCCGTTACTGGTTGACCTTTTTTGTAACTTTAATGCGACTAGTTCGATTAAACCGCTGGTCTGTCTTCTTTGGAAGTTGGAACTAGTTTGATTAAAGCGCTTTGACTTTGGTATGGAACAAGGTCAGTTTTATTTAAAACATGACTAGTTCAGTTGAAACACCGGGTAACCCTCTCACATGCACACAAGATATCACCCCATACCTTCAACATCGAGATTCAAGTGTTTGTTGATGGAAATGTTGGAAAGGATGGTTATGGTATGAGTGTCATCTGCAGGATCTTGAAGGGGAAGGTGCTGGGAGTTAGAGTTGCTGATGGCTCAGACCCCCAGGACCTAGCGATTGTGGAAGCGAACACCATTATCTTTGGCATATCTCTAGCATCTCAATTTAGTAAGAAGGATATTCAGATACACTTAGACTTCCTGACAAATATTAATTACCTGAAGGGTCATGGTGAAGCTTGACAAGAGGTATGAGCTACTTTTGAAGATATTCTAGATATCTCACCAACCTATAGGAAAGTTACCAGGGTTTTTCTTTCTAGAGCTTTTAATCTGTCAGCACATCTGCTATTTAATTTGGGAAGAAAAGGACAATCAGTTGGAATTAGCCTTTGGCAAAAAAGGAACAAAAATGAATATATGAACTAAAACACAACACGGCATTATCATGTGTAGGTATTTAATTTAATATTTGAAACTAATTTTGTGTCGTGTATCGTATCTACATGATTTATTAATGTGTTGGGTACAGTATCTAATTATATACATATCGTGTATACACAAAATACCTATAAATAAATCAAATTAATAAAATTTTAAGTATTTGTTATTCAAAAGATCACTTCAACCATTATAAACTCTATTATTTTAATACTTAACTTTAACATGTAATCATTATGATAGTTGTATATTTTAATAAAATAATAAATTTTACATCGAGAACATAAAGGTGGATCGGATTATTGGGGTTTTCTTGTTGCACCAATAGAAAAAGAAATTGGTAGTAGAGTAGTATTTTATCATCCATTTGTGAGAACTTTATTAAGGTGAATTTTTCACATACTAAATCTATATTAAGTATGTTCTTGTATTTCATCTATTTTCCTGTACTTCTTTATTTCATTAATTACTTAGTATACATATGTAATTCGTGTACACACGAAAACATTTCATATATTCGTTTCGTCTATAGGTTTTTTAGATTTCGTATTCGTATGTAGAGTTCCTGTATACCAAAAAAATTATATCGTATACCGCGTATCTTCATATAAATTTTGTGTTGTGTGTCATTGACATCATCTACATGATACATAAATACAATTTGTGAGGCCTAGTTCGAATATGGTGTAAGGATATTCTCAAGTGTATTGGAGCGCTTTGCTAATTGGTAAAATGGTATTAAGGTATGTTTTTTTTAAAAAAAAAACAAGCTAGCTTTCTTACCGGAACCTTGCGCGCATGCCATCAATTGATCAATTTTAGATCACGCAAGCCTGATTATTTATGTCCACATGAAATCATATTCAGCGGAGAAAGTATAGGAAAGAAGCAAGAAACGACGCAATTACACATACACATGCAATTATAACACATAAGATGCACATTAATTAGCGTTAATAAGTGATCAGAATCAAGCAAGAGCTAACGTAATAAGCAGATAGCTAGCACAGAACAATGGAATCAAGCAGCTAAATCGACTTCTTTTAAATAGCACCACATATTTAGCTTCTTCAACCCACAAACATCACTTACTCTCAATCAAACAATGGCTCTTTCAATGAGCAATCTGGTTTCCCTTTTCCAGCTCTCTTTCCTCCTTGTTACTTGTTTCTCCCACACGTTACCACCAAGTAGTCAGCCCAAGAAGACACCTTATTATCACAAGCCCATGCCCCCAGGTCATGACGCTCCATGTCCACCTCCGAGCAATCCACCAACTTCACCACCGGTGAAACCTCCAACTCAGCCACCAGTAAATCCTCCAGCTCAGCCACCAGTGAATCCTCCAACTGATCAGCCTCCGGTTAGTCCTCCAGTAAACAAGCGAATACCTGGATACGTTCAGGGTATGGTCTACTGCAAGAGCTGCAAACACTTGGGCGTTGACACACTTAACCACGCCAAGCCACTAGCTGGTATTATTCACAATCACATCTCTGCTTATAGTCGCACACTAAACCAGAAATTAACATTTGTTGTATATGTACTCTGTTAATCAATATCTAACAGGTGCCCGTGTGTCACTCAAGTGCAAGAACAAGAAACGTTTCGCGAAGCAGATCGTTACAACGAACGACGGAGGTTACTTCTTCATGACGGTGACAAGGTTTCTCAACTACTTCGGCTACAAAAACTGCCGCGTATACCTGTCAACAGCGCCACGTAAGACTGGATGCAGGGAGCATACAGATCTTAATAACGGGACGACTGGTGCCATGCTCTATCCGCAGGAGACATTTGTGGCTCTTGACTATAACTTGTACACTGTTGGTCCATTTGCCTTTGAGCCTGCCAAGAAATTCTGCAAGAAGCATCCTCGCCTTCAGGCTTACTTTGTCTAAATCAAGATTTCACTTGATTGTTATAATAATAACCTTGAATTTGATCAGCGTAATCAATAAAGGTCTGCTTGTTTGCAGGGTCTAAGGTTTATTAATTAGAGGCTTATAATAGTCTGGATGTTGTGTCGACGTGCTTTCAACATTAAGAAAAAGGGATTTTCGTTATGATGACTCTTTTTTTCTTATTTTTTTTTGATAATTACTGGATAACCAGTTACAATGGCAATACTACGGCATGAAGCCATTCTCGCCAGAAAAAAGAACAGAAAAAATACAATCACTTATCAAATAGCAAATGAAACAACTGATTTGAAGATAAAATAACATGAGCTGGGAGGTGCACCGAATGTCAGATAGCTTCCATGGATTTGCGGTCAACTGTAAACAAGGGAAAACTGCATGCCACTCAGCTTGAGCAAAAACTCGATCTATACGACTCATAGATTTTTATTTCTCCACGTATACTTAGAACCATGCAGATCTATTTCGATTAGACTCATTTGTTGTATCCAAACCCCAAATTCCCCCATACTTTTAACTCGGAGAGAGTCACTGCCTCTCTTACGATCACTGCCTTTAAGAACTTCATTCCAGTCCCCCGCTAGTAGGATCGGCTTGTCAAATTGGTGATTGAGGAGTTCTGAGAACATACTCCGTCTTTCATCCGCCTGAACTGGGGCATACACGAAAACCACATATCCTTCAACTTGAACCACAGGCCAAGATAGTGCAACCGCAATCCGTCTATTACTGTGAAAAGAATTGTGTACGTCAATAATGCTGGAATTCCACAAAACAACTAAACCTCCTGATTGACCACATGCTGGAACTTCAATCTTTGACGTATTCTCCTCCCCCCAAATGTTTTGCCACCTATCTAGAGGCATTGACCGGTGCGTTTCCAAAATTCCCACTATGCTTGACCCGGCGTCCCTTATTTCCCGACGGAGTAACGCCCATTTCTCTTTTTTGCCTATCCCTCTGATATTTTGAAAGCAAATTTGATTTGCCATTGCGATTGCTACTGCGAAACTCCTCCACCCTCTTACTCCTTCTCAGTATCTGCGTAAAATTCTGGACTGCCTCCTCTGGATCCGGGTAATGGCAATTAATGCTTCTCCCAAAATCAAGGCATTTTTTTGCTTCAGTTACCGTTGGGGATGAAGTAGCAATACTTGAGTTGGAGTTATTAGAATTTATAGTAGGACTATGAGTGAGCACAACTTCCAGAAAAATTCCTGGAGAAGAGATCGAGAGAGGAATCTGAGAAGCATATCTACTCGTCGTTATGTTGGTGACAGGGATTTTTTTTTTTTGAAAAGCCAAATATAACTTCCATTAAGAGCATAAAAATCTAATACATGCAGGGATTGGATCATGCCAAAAAAAACTCATCCACCCCACCCCTAACTAGCTTCGTCAGCACATGCCACCCAACATTTTCCGCCCTTGAACATACAACCATTTACAAGCATCGAAATCTATTACCAAAAAAAGAGCTTGTCTTAAAACATCCTCAACATTAGACGCAACAAAACCACACCCATTTACATAATTAGTGTTTGATTTACAATCAGACAAAATAACAGCTTTCCTCCACCCCACCCTTGTGTTATACCCAAAATTTTCACCCCCGGAAGAGTCTCTAAGGCATGAGGGCTATAAAGGGTAATTTGGTCAAGGGACACGGAATCCCAGTTCGATCGGCATGTTTCGAGGAATAGAAGATAGTTTGGTCATCAAGAGGGGCATTTTCGTAATTTTCAAGACTCCTGAGCCATCCCGTAGCTTTCCCTCTCCTCCTAAAACAACTCAAACCAACTCGGAATGTTTTAAAGTTTTAACACATGATATAGGATGACATTTAGAGCACAATAGTCTTAGAATTTTGAATTTCCAATCATTTCCTAGTAATTTCTTAGCGAATCTGACGAGAAATTGAATTTAAAAATATTACAAATTCAAAAATTCTAATTTCTCTTTAGAAAAATCAGAAATATCTTCCTCCACATGTGGTTAAACTTTCATAGTCGAGTTTCATTGGAAAGTCACCTAACCAAAAGCCCGGTAAACTTCGGTTTTTACCGAGTTACTCTGAAATACTCGCAAATTTTGAGTTAGGATATGTGTATTATACAGTAGAAATGAATGAGTTAATCGTTATATTAGAACGTATATAATATGATTGGTTAGTCAAGAGTAGCGTAAATTAAAGGCCCAGGGACATTAAATAATTATTTTATCTTTTCTCCCTTTTTCCTAAATTACTATAATTTTAATATACTTTCCTTACCTTTCCCCAAATTATATTGAGTACTAAATATACCTATCTTTTTCCTAAACCATCTCTTTCTCATCTTATTTCAAATTAATAAATTACTCTTTATTTCCTAATCCGTTCAATCTAGTCCTCTTTCAAGTTACTTACAACGTTAATTATTTACTTTATCTTCTAATTTATTTACAACACTAATTGTTTAATTCATTTTCCTAATTATTCACAATGCTAATTATTTCTTTCTCTCATCTAAAACTGATTACGTTTTTATCTAATTAATATCATTCCTCCATTTTCACAATTTATTTCTATTTAAATCTTGATCCTCCCCCGCATCTCTTCATCCTCAACGCGATGCCACTACGCTCTTCTCTCCAAAACTCCCAAACTCACGCTCTTCTTTTTGCCATTTTCAAACCCCTTCCTGCCAATCTAGAATTACGACAGGAAGTCTACTACTTAGACGGTGTTTTAAATTTACTGTAGTTGTAATTAGTAGTTTCTAATTGCTGGTCGTTATGAAATTAGACCCCGAATATGACGACGGGCGCTACCAGTGATTCTGTTGGATTGTTCTCCTGAAGTTGTTTGACTAATCAGGTAAATCTTTATGCTCATGGTTGCCTTATTTTGTGGTTTGTAATTTGCTGGAAAATATTTTGGAACTCCGGTTTTACGATTGTTGGAAGGCGATTAAAGCCCTGATTGAGGTTTTAGAAATTGGGATTTTTTCCCAAGTATTAAGAATTGTTGATTGGGATTTATTAATGGTGATTTGATTAAGGATTTTTGGGAGTCATTCACAAGAATAATTGCTATGTCGTTAGAGCCCATAGGTGCTCCATATCATTTATTGATACTTGGTATCTTATCTATATATTTCCTTTGCGCATTATCTATATATTTCTTTTGCGCTGCATACAATGACTGCAATTAAGCTCTATTATCTACTCTATGGACTGATGTTTCATAGGGGGTGTGCACACTTAAGGACTTAGGGTGAGGTGGTGTTTGACAGTCCCATAGGTGACTGTCCGTGGTATTATTGTTGGGGGTCCCATAGGTGACCTCCGTGTTTGGATTGTGATTGTTTCCTGGTGAAAGCTCCCTATGGTTTGGTTGATTACTATCATTACTGAAAAAATGGTTAAAATGCTTATGTCTCTCTCGTCTGATTGATAAACTGATAAAAAGGTATTTCAAAATGTATTTTACACAATGAGGTAGGATTTACTCAGTTTTTTCTTATTTGCGTGATCCCTTCGTGTTTTTAACTATTGTTTTCTGATCGCAGGTAATGGTTGCTGATTTGGGGACTGGGAACATGCAACCACATAGATTAGGGAAATTTGAATCGCTTCTGAGACAATAATATGAATTACAGTGGTTTGAAATACAATGTTTGGATTATTATGTTTAAGATTTAGCCTGAAGACTCAAAAGTTTGGGTGTGGCGGTAGCACCTTGGGTTTGAAGTAATTTTCGTTGTGTTTGTGGTAACATTACTACATTGTTATAAAGTATTTACAACTTGACGATTTTCTTTTCAATTCTAGTCATTATCTATTGCTCTTCACCACTGTTTACATTCTTAAATTCACAGTTTAGGACCTGTCCAAACGTCCGTTCGGACATCCATGTTCGGACAGGCCCCGGGAGTGTTTTGTTCTTTTCAACGTTTAAGTTTGTCTGAACATCTGTCCGAACTTACATGTTCGGACAGCATGCGAAGATGAATCCAACTTGTGAGTTTCGGCTCATGACCAAACTTACAAGTTCGGACCAACGTTCGAACCACGTAAAGGATTTTTATCGGAACTTGTGTTTGCACTTACATGTTTGGACACATGTTAGGACGCCTATATGTTTCAACTCTCGACTTGTGTCTGAACATCAATGTCCGGACACAAGTTCAGACGCTTTTACTTTTTGATTTGCAAACTCTCGACTTGTGTCCGAACGTCAATGTCCGGACACAAGTTCGGACACTCGGGTTTCCTCAGTCTGTTTCTTCTCGGCTTGTGTCCGAACATCAACGTCCGGACACAAGTTCGGGCAAAGCTTGTTTTGCTGTTTTAAGACTTGTTTGGAGCCTGTTTTCAAAACCATTTGCGGCGTTAGATCCGTAGCGACGCATTCATTCATTTAAGGCAAAATCGAGGGTGTTACATACTCTATATTAGTGTTGCCTATATAAGGTACCTTATCTCTTGATAAAAGACACAACTCAAGAACCCTAAAACTTTGAAGAACTCAGCTGTCACAAGTCTCCCACGTTTTTCAACTTCCAAGCACCAAAATTCCAGCAAAATCCATCGAAACCACTTTCTATACACGTTTTCCAATCCCCGTTGCTATTACAGTCATCAAATAGCCTCGAAATCATCACCAAAACGTGAAAAACATCACCCAAAACCAGTAGCCAGAAGCCCGGTTCGAACTCCACCCATAACCGATCCCAACGAAGCATCGAAAGATTTCCGACGTGAAGAATTCCATCAATCCCGAAGGCAAAGCACGTTAGAATCTTGTTTTTATAACTCCCCTCGAATTTATTAGTAATCTGTCAAATTTTGAGTGCGAACCAACCTTTTACGGCTTCCAAGTTTCTATTTGCTCTAGCTTCTGTCCTATTACTTGTTTGCCCAATTTTGTATTGAATTTGACTTCAAATTGAATTCTTTCGATCAGTAACGTATTAAGAATCTTTCAGAATACACGTCCATAAAATCTAAGCAGAAAACACCGCTGGGAATACCCCAAACGTGCCATCCGAGGGCGGTCCACACCCACGGACGCCACGTCCGGGGTCCTAGACTCCCTGTCCGTAAGCACGGACGCTCTCAGACGGCGCTCTCGGATGGTGGGGGATTTTTAATTTTTCAAAATTAGGGTTTTTACAAAGTGTGGGCGTCCGTAGGCCCCGAACTTTTCAATATTTCATTTTTCTCTTAAATTTAACTTTTCTATAGAATTAGGTTAACTAGGGTCCGTGGGTATGGACACTTGGTCCGTGGCCACGAACGGAACTAAAATTTGACCTAATTTGACTACCAAAACCCTGGTTTAGGTAATTTTATTCACTTTTCAATTCAATCAATAAATGTCAAAAATATAAAAAAATTAGAAACTTGCACACTTAGGTTAAAACGGCTTCGTAATAAGCCGTAAATAACATAAGTAGAGGAAAAACGCCTTAGAAGGGTAGTGAATGTAATTTAAACCCTGAAAAAGTCGAATACCAAGCCCTGAACCCGAACTCTCCTTTCCTAATTTACCGTAGGTCACAATTAGGTGCTGACTCTTAATAGGTTCCAGTGAGCTAACTTAGGATTTATCAATTATAGTTTTTCGACTTAGTTATTAAACTTAGGTTATAAGTGGGCCCAGAACCTGATCAATCCTAATCAATCCGAATCAATATATGATAGTGGCTCGAAAACGAAGGCTCATAGAATGGCGACTCTACTGGGGACAAACTCTTAATTTTAAACTTGTTTAATCTTAAGAAAGTAGGCTTAACTCAAAATTATTTGTTTACTACTTTTATTATGTTGTTTGTTTACTTTCGTGCGTAATTTAATTTTCCGTACTTATGCATCATACGAGAGAGAGGGTCCACACAAACTGACTTCACCCTGGTTCCCGCATTAGGCGACCCCTGTTCGAGACTCACACCTTCTCAGGTGATGTGAATAAGTGGGGGTAAAAAGGAGGAGGTCGTCTAACCACATCCCATTAATACTTGGGCTTTGGCTCCTAGCACCTCTCCGACACTTTCCTTACCACGCCCATTATTTGGTCATTCAAAGACCTGACTGTAGATGCACACCTCACGCTGATGTAAAAAAGCGGGGAAGCCCAAAGAGAATAGCACACAAACTTTATTCCTGTGTGGTGACCTGGGTCCAAGCCCCAAGCACCTCTCGGGATTGATCCGTACCCAGGTTTGTTAAAGCATCTAGTGAGGACATATTGAACTTGTGTGAAACATTGCCTGCTTGTGGGATCGGCCCACTACCAAGCCTAGGAATTGATAGGAACTTTTCCTACACCAAACTCAGCCCAACCCGAATTTGCGGCTTTATTGTTTGTGGCCCAAAGGCCCTGCTTGGTTTATATATGTGAGTCATTTGTTTGGGCTTTGGCCCAAAAGCCTAGATTTAGGTGATTTCTCTTTCTGTCAAATTTGAATTATCCATTTAGCTCCAGGCCCATGGAAAAGAAATCCACCCAAACTTGAAGTAATCCACAAGACTTGAAAATCAATAGCCTTTCATTGAAAACTTTTTCGACCCAAAGGCACATTCTAGTCTAGGTAAACTTTTTGTTTGGGCTCGGGCCCATAACCCTAGATCTAGGTATCATCCTTTATGCCCAATCAGAACCATTCATTTATATTTCGGCCCAAATTTCAATTCACATCAAGAACGTGTTTTAGAAATCATTCCGGCCCATACGCCTTACTTCTAGCTCAAACACATTCTAGACCAAGTGCAAAATTCTCAGAACATTTCGACCCAAGTGCCGCATTCTCAAAACATTTCGGTCCAGGTGCCAGCTCATGGCTCATGAATCATTCCGGCCCATGTGCCTCTCTTCCAATTCATTCGGGCCCTAGTGTCTACCCACAGTCTTCAAAACATTCCAACTCATATGCTTTTCTTGCAGCCCAAACAAGTTTTAGCTTAAAATACCTGTAACACCCCTACCGCTAATCCCATCAATTTCTTACCATTACTTACCTTCGCAGCGGATATTACATACACAACGGCAGGTGTACAATGCCGTTAGTCACCCACATGACTAACAAGGCCAGTTACAATACTACATACTATCGGTCTGATGACTTGAATATACCAAGTACTCTACACAGTACATTACTTTCCATTACATACTCGAATCATAATTCAAATTCAACTCCAATTCAATACTATACCGAGTCTACTACAATCCTTAAATTACCGATACAATTTGGACTTACAAATTCACATTACAATACAAATACAGTTCCTATTACTCAGCTACCCGTGCTTATACAGCAACCCCGTCCTACACTCTCGAACGGTGGTCAGCTTTGAAGTACCTGTAAATAAAAACGGTGCCCCTAGGGGCTCAACAAATTGATGCATATGAAATTCACATACCCCGCGTGCTAACCGGGGTACGCCGACTACTTTGGGTCGAATATACATGGATTTCATTTTCCATGCATACATACATACTAATACTACGACAATACAAGCATCAATACTTACATACATATACAAGATTCAATACTCACTAGGGAAGACAATTTGACAGTCCACCGTTCACGTTAGTTATTTATTCATCCGGTTTAAAACGGATGCTCTCTTTCTCCTCGCTCGGGTTCATAAGGCTTACTGAAATACCCCAAACCTTAGTATGTTGTTTAAACATTAAAATATGGTATAACAAGGCTAAAAAGTGCCTTAGAAACATTAGTGAACAATTTAAACCATAGAAAACACAAATAAATACCTTAAAGTCATATGGGCGAAAATGTGCTCTAAGCTTGAGATAAGTTTGGTTAAGACCTAATGAGCTTACCAAGACCTTATTTATATGTTAATGAACATATTAAACCAATTACCAAAGAAAACCAAGCTTGAAAACAAGTTAAAACACAAAATGTGCTTTAAGGAGTCTTAAAGCACATTTTTAAAAAATTGTCTTGTAAATGGGTTTTGAATGGCTAAATGACCATCAATACTCTTTAATTAACATGTGTACTACTTAGTATCACATTAGGAGGTCTAAATCAATGGGAAATCAAAAATTTCACAATTATATGCCTTGTTTTGTGAATAGTAACTAAATTAAGCAAGTTTATAACATAAGTCAATATAAGTAAGTTAGTTGGTCAACAAAGACCAAAACACCCCTAGATGGTTAATGGGGGCTGGTTTTTATAAGGGATGAGTCACCCCCTTGTTAATTTCATAAGATAGAAAATTGATAAAGCAAGTCACTATTTACTTTACTACTTAATTATCTTTAAACTAGCTACTTATCTTCATTCTCTTCTTTCCTTCTTCAATTCCCACGCCTCCAACCTCTCTTCTTCCTCCATACACGGTTTTGCTACAGCTCACACACCATTCTCCATCTTTAAACTCTTGTAGTTCCTAGCTCCCTTTGTCAAATTAAATTCTAAGACCACCATTCTTTTAGTCTCATCAAGCTCTTCAACCTTGTCTTCTCAAATCTTCAAGACCACCATTTCAGTGCCATGGAGATCCACCATTGAAGGAGCTTGAGCTTATATTTTTATGCCTCGTTGATCACCTTTGCTTCAAGGTAAGGAAAAACCAAAGAAAACTCTATTTCCCTCTTGTTTTGATGTTGACCGAAAATCACCATTGATGGTGTTTTCTCTTGCTTTTTTCTAGCTTCATTTCAATCTTTCAAGGACTAGGTGGAGTCCTCTCTTGGTACATATTCAAACTCTCTTCCAATACCAAGGTAAAACAATCATCTTAATGTTCTAAGACAATGTAAAACCTAGGGTTTACAAATGAGTTTAAGCATAAAGCTTGAATACTCATTACATTGCTTGTATATTGATTAGAAGTTTACAAGCAATCAAAATTCCTTGCCGATTTTAATCAAGGAAGGAGCAAGGAGAAATAAGTGAAAAACTTGTGAAGGAAAAGAGGTAAATGACTAACCTAATGTAGCTTATAATGCCTTAGGGAAAAATGAGCTTATGTTGACTACTTAAGGAGATAATGGTAAATGACTTAGTAAAAGCTCTCAAAGAGATTATTAAGGGCATATTGTTATGTTGAGTGTATTTGCAGGTCAAAGGCAATATATACATGTGGAAATTCAGTGTTTAAGATTTATGTTATTTAAGGGCTTAAGAGCCATGTTATTTAAGGGCCTAAGTGCCAAGCAATTTAAATGATGCACTATATTATGATGTAGTGTAGTTTGGGTGAAGTTTTGTGTGTGAGAATGCTCTTGATGGATTTAGGTGTTCTTGAATGTTCAATGGTGAAAACAATGTGTTTTGGCATAGCAATGTTCTAGGTGAACCCATGTCAAAATTTGGGTAATGTATAAGAAGTTTGAGTGTTTAAAATGAGTCTTGTGAACTAGGAAGTATTAGAAATGAATAAGTGTTTTACTAAGAGAAGAAAACATGTATTAAGGTGTTCTAGAGGACTAAAAGGATTTAGGCATTATCTTGGAGGATTTAGAATGCAAATGAGTGTTTTGGGATACTTCAAGATCATGGTGAGATTGTGTTTAGGACTTATACAATGTTGGTGAACAAGGAGAAAATAATGTGTTGCATGAAGGAGCTATAAACTTGTGGAGATATTCAAGGAGTTTGGTTAGTAAGAAAAGATGCTTGGGAGATGATGTTGTAGTGGTGAGAAAGCATCTTGGGATAGTGGTATATAGTTATAGGTATAAAACACCACATAGAAACTTAGTGAAAAACATTACATGTGTTAACCTTATTATAAGAATTTGTGTAATGCTTGAGGAGGATTTTAATGGGCGATTTAAGGACTTTAATGGAGGTCTTAAGGTGTGTTTGAAGTGCCCAAATGAGGTTAGAACATACTAGGATACATGAGGTGAAGTTTGGAGTCAAATCGGAATGTAGAAACAAAGGTCTAGAGCCGACCGACCTTAGGGACCGGACTTGTAAGGTCGGTCGAGCCCAGTTTACCCTGCCAGAAATGGTCTCTGGAATGGACCGACCTTGGGGACCGGACTTGCAAGGTCGGTCGGGCTTGTATTTTTGGTACGGATTAAGTCTCTGGAATAGACCGACCTTGGGACCAGACTTGCAAGGTCGGTCGTGTCTAAACTTTTGTACGGGAATTGTTTCTGGAATGGACCGACCTTGTGGACTGAACTTGCAAGGTCGGTCGGAGTAGAATTTTTGACGGTAATATGTTATGGAATGGACCGACCTTGTGTAAGGTCGGTCGGACCAAAACTTGTAAAAAAAACAAAGGGTGGCTTAAGTAGTTAATCCTAGGGGGTATAATAAAGGTAATCAAGGGTGAGTTTAAGCATTAGAACATGTCATACAATCATGTAAATGCTTAGTAAACGGAAGTTAAATAAGTTAATTAACCGACATTATTAATTATGTTTAGGGACTACGCTTGGCGGGTCACGTTCGCAGCAAGGACTAAGGTATGGTTTTCTTGCAGTCTGTTGCCTACCGGTTTACACCGGCTTGTGTGTTGTTTGTTTTTCTATGTGTTTACGACTTTGTAAGATTAAGTCATGTAATGAGTTTACAGTTGTTAAAACTATTGTATCGGTAGGATGTGTCTCATTTCCCTTGTGTGTGTGTCTAACTTGACCTAAACACTTGCTTGTGAATTCATTGTTTAAGTCCAATAATGGGACTCCTAACAAGTGCTAACCGGGGAAGTGAGGAGTCCGGTAGTTCCGGCCACGCGTGTGAGTATGGGAGTCGATGTCATAACCGGTTTGATTCTCTGTGTATGTAAAGGTTGTCTTCTCTTTTGGTTTTAAACCTTCCCTTTAGCTTAACCAAGGCTATTTTACTGACTCACGTCGGGCCACAGGGGCATACTATGTTTGTTCGGTGTGCTTGGATCACTATATCCAACGCACCTTTGAGTTAAGTTAACCGTTCATCTAACGGGTGGGTAACGAGTTATGTAACGAGCTAAGCATGAGTTGGCAACAATCTCTAGGCTCTTCGGGTGAACTGACTATGTTTTGGTTCAATTCCCAAAGGGAATCGTACTTGTTATGTTATGTGCTTATGTGTGCTATGCAATATTTCTTGCTATGCTTATTATGATGTATGTTTAAAATGAATGCCATGTTATCATGACAAATAGTTGCACGTATCCCGGTAGCCGATGGGCTGCGCGTTAACCATACCAGCCAAGGGTTGCTGACCCCCTCGGCGGCTCCATATTTATTTGCAGGATGAGGATCGAGGAAGCGGACTGGCTTTAGATCCTAGGTTGTTGAAATACGTTTGGTACATTTTGGTTGGTAGGCCCGGGTTGCGCCTGTGCTCCCGTGGCGGTATATTTTGGATAACGAATACATTACAGTGACAGTTTACAGTGATGGTTGTAAGTAAATACTCGGTATTGTATATTATGTATTTATGGTTTATTTCTATGCTCGGGAGTCTGATCATCAGACCAATACAATTTTTGTATGTATTCTGCCTTGTTAGCCACGTGGGTGGCTAACGGCGTGTAGCACCAACCCGTTTAGTTATTGTTTAGTTGTTTATTTCCGCTGCGATTTCGTTAAATTGTTAAGTGTGTAGTAGGGGTGTTACACTTACTCCAAGCTTAATCTTACTTACTTGTTGCTTTACTCACACTGCACTCATTTCCTTACTCATTACTTACTCGTACTTGCTCAATACTCGTTACTATACTAGTACTTCTCCTTACTCATTACTCGCTACTTTGCTTGTACATACTCATTACTCCATATTCCTTACTTTCCTTGCACATACTCATTACTCGGTACTCATTACTTACTCGTACATAATCATTACTCCATACGCAATACTTACTCATACATACTCATTACTCAATACTTACTCATAGCCTCTGGGCAGAGCCATACATAAGACTCACCACCGGGCTTACAAATACAAGCAGAGCTATACACTTAGCTCCTCAAATACTCGAAGGTCCGTTTCTACCGGACTACTCAAATTCCCAACACTCCTCTCTCGGAGTATCTTACAATCTCATGGATTAGCTTAGAAGTATCTCTCTCGATAACCTCTACTAGCTTAGGGAATTACCAACGTCTAGTATTCTCAGATATAAGGGTTTCCCCAACGTATCGAATACTCTCATGCTCGGGACATTGTTTACATTAGTCGGGTCCTCTCATTGTGGGTCGACTAATTTCCTAAGGGGTTTGGAGATCCCTCATCATTCGTTACTACTCTCAAGATTTATGTCTTGCACCATCATCAATTCCTCTAATAGATGTTACTTATATACCTCCACTATTATTGTTTGTGGATTATTCATTTCGATTCTCTTTCCGTTATCGGGAGGTTACTAATCCCGTACACTCTCTCACAATTTAGTGAGTTCATTGGTTTACGTTATCGTTCTTGGTTCGTTAATTTTAGTGCGTTTACACGTTTTCGTTAATTCGCAACACGACTTTTACTACGAGTCACTAAACAACAAGACTCATCTATGAGTCGGTCTACATACTAAGTTAAGCCACACAATCATTCAAGAAGGGTTAGCTCATACATCATACAACAAGACATACATTGAAAGGCAATAAACCGTTTTCATGCTTTAATCTTGATTAGCCAGCATACAAGCACACAAATCAATGTAACTCGGTTAGCATACGGGACATGAGAAAATCATACCTTTCACTGGGGTTAACTTTACCGTGTGTTGTCACGTTCCTTGGTTCACACTTGTTCCACTGATAACGTTCCAAACATTTCAATTAATATAAGGTACTACGGAATGTAAAACTAATACTCCCGTACTTAACCCCGTTGTCCCATTACCCTTAGTTTTACTCAAGTGTGCTAAACTTTATTACCTTAATTTAATTTTTTTCCCGACCTCCCTTGCAAGGTCGGTCGCAAGGTCGGTCGGAGTCAGTAGGTCGCGTTTTTACAAAATTTCAGCCTGACCGACCTTACTAAGGTTGGTCCTAAGGTCGGTCGAAGTCAGAAGACTTCCCGTTTTGAAAATTTAAGCCCGACCAACCTTACCAAGGTCGGTCCTAAGGTCGGTCTAAGTCAGAATACTCCGAATTTGCAATTTACAAGCCGACCGACCTCACTAAGGTCGGTCATAGGGTCGGTCCAGCCCAGTACTTGTTCTAATTACTCACTTTGAGCTCCAAATTCACCTCAATTATTACCCAATCCTTTCATAGTCATTTCCGCATGTTTTCTACATGTTTGAGTACCTTAAAACACTCCAAGTCATGCTCTAAACCTCCTCAAATCATTACACAAATTCTTTACCTAAATCCTTACTCAATTTCTACAAACTTTCATTCCCACATTTGTATCTTGCACCCTTTTGCATTTCTAAAGTTTCTTTTGGTGGGTTACTACCTTCTACCTCCTTACTAAATCACTTATTGACCATTCCCAATTCATCATAGACAAATGCATTATCTATACCCAAATCCATCCCCCATTACCAAGGTCAAGCACACTAACCCATTTCTCATTTTTCCAATGCTTTACAACACCCATTTGCTACAGATTTTACACACTCACATATTCATCCTCCATCTACCATTTCAAGGTTATTAAACATCTATATTCAACCCAATACACACCTTAGTTCTCCCATTCACCAAGTCCTCCAAAAATGCTTATTTTCTACTAAAATTTTGCCACACTTTGCCTACAAATCTAACATACCCAAATTCATCCATTCTCACCAAAATCAATCCTAAAATAACCACACCCACATGGGGTCCTACCAGCACACATAATTCCTCAAAATTTCATCAAACAACAATACCAATATACATATTCAAATTACTTGGCTCCAAGGCCCTTATTTCACACTACAACTTACAACTTCTTTCTACTTCATCCAAATACATTCCCATTCCAGTTTTGGTTCATTCATTCATTTACCCATTCCCCACATCCTAATGCATTAAAGTTAGCATGAAGAAGGTTTTCTTACCTTAAGCCCCTTTGAGTTCCTCTTTTGTTATCTTCCTTCTCCTTTCTTCTTTTTCGGTCAAGTTGGGCAATGGAGTTGCCAACCTCCATCCCAACACCCAAATTACACCAAAAAGAATATAATTAAACTTCTAACCCTTGGAATTCACTAATTCAATGAAAGGCTTAGAACACATAAGTTAGGGTTTACCTTTTTAGAGTTTTTAAGAGGGGTTTTAACCCTTGATTCAAGAAGGTGATCCCACCACCATTGAAAGGTTGGAATAATGCTCAAAAGAGAGAGAAAAATAGAGCATTACAATGGGGGAAAAATTGGCTACAACGAGAGAAGGAAGAAGGTGAGTTCTTTCTTTGAAATTTTTACCTTAATGGAAAGAGGAGGCCCCAAGCTTCAAGTTGGTACCATTTCCTTTCAAATGGGCAAAACCCATGGATATGAAGTTCCTCATTTTGATATTTTTAAAAGATAGAAAGGTAGATCTTGGAGAGAGGAGCAAAAATATGTACTTATTTTCTCATTTGGAGCTTTACTATGGCTTAAGCATGCAAGAGAAGAGGAGAAGCCATGGGAGCTTATTTGGGAGCTTCAAAATCGGCCAGAAACCAGAGGGAGGGAGTAGCTCTCGTGGAAGAAGAAGGAAAAGGTAAGAGAGAGAAGAGAGAAATGAATTAGGTGAGAGAGTATTCTTACTTTTGTACTTTTCTTTTTCTACTTTTGACTTTTCAACCCATTAAATTATTAATTAGTCTAGTGTGTGTGTGAGAGTGTCTCACACTCATAAAAACCGGCCCCCACAATTAATTAGGCTGGGGCGTTTTTTTTGTCTTTTACAGAAAACGCTCGTTAACTTACCCGGTTTTAGCACTATTCACTAACCGGGCCCGTTTTCTGGGGTTTTCTCATTTCTTTAATTTTATTGGTTATTAAGCTTCCATTAATGCTTAATTATAGTTATTTAATAAACTATAATTTTTACCGGTTCGTTTGACCACTCAAAGTCACGTTTTCGGGTTTTCTCAAAAAACGTGCGTTAAAGCTCTATTAGCGTTTTAACTCATCATTTGGATCTGTTTTATTCGGGAATCGTTCCCATATACTATTTAGGCATGAATAAGCCTTAGGAATCCATGTAATACTCTAACTGAGGTCTCATAACTCCTATGGTTATATAACGCTTGTTTTAGTGTTTTTCGCTTTTTAAGTGTTTTCTCATTTCTTTTGGATTTATTTTCCTTACCAAAATTACTTAGGCACTATTAAGCCCTTAAATACCATATTAGAATAATTTAATCACCATGATTAAATTCGGGGTATTTCAATACCATTAATCAAGTACTCCTTCCCGGCTCAGAATTTCAGTCCAGTTCTCTTTTGTTTTATGTTGAACGAAATTTTGGAAATAAGTAAACTACCATCACAAGCGTGGCGGGAAGAGGAATGTCGGTTGGGGTGTAAGACAAAATTTTAGAATTAGAGCTTAAACAAAGAGCCATGGCCAAGGCTTTCGATGGTTTGAAAGACAAGGTCAATTCTCAAGAAGCAGACTTTCATGTCCCAAAGAAAGCCATAAGTGCAAGGGAAAATAACCAAGCTGAACTAGAAGCCATGATGGTTTCCATGGAGCAAAGACATAGTGCCACCATGGACGCCATGGCATCCAACTACGTCACTATCATCGAAGAGTAGAAAGCAAAGGCCCTTTCCCTTGAGGTTGAATGTCAAGTTTGGGAATTAGTGGGTAGGCTTCTCAACTCCCATTATGACTGCATTGAAGTTAGCTCCATTAGGTCCCGAGGTTCACAAGGGAATGTCAAGGAAATTACTGCAGAACTTAAGAGAGCGATTAGACACCCAGAAGCAGCCAACAAGAAAGCAGCTTGCATCCAAAGGTGCACTCGAAAGAGGATTACGCAACATGAGGTAAACAACCGATCGGCGGTTAAGAGGACCAGGTTGAACCGTTGGAGCAGTAGAACCACCCTGCCAGAACTCCAGTCAGGGAGAGTTTGCAGACATCGGCCGAAAACCAAGTCAAGCACTCGAAGTGCTTCAAAGGAGATATTTGCTACAACCACTTGCCCCGAGGTCAGGAACTACTCATTTGGGGAGAGATTTTAACCAATTTTATCATTACCATCAGCTACCCGATCATGACACCGACCACTGCAGGGCCTTATAGCACAAGATTCAGGATTTGATTGACCAGAGGTTTCAGTTCTCGGAAGGGACTCCCATACCAGAGCACCACTAGCTAGGAGTTGTTTTTTTCAATAGTCTTTATGTCTTCTTTTATCTCACAATTGTTTTGTTTTTGTTTAGCTTTATGTAGATTTTAATTTAAGTTAAACATGTTATCAATGTTATTCCTCTTAGTTATCAATAAAAGAAGTATTTTCCTTTTGTCCATATTTCTCCTATGTAAAGTTTAAATTATGCATTCATTAAAAAAAGCAAAAAATAATGAGTATTCATGACTTTCAAGAAGAAGGATCATGAAATATTAACTTTCCAACAATGGAACATAAAGATTTGTCTTTTGTTTCTCAATGGATGAACATGTCCAACCAAACACCACAGCTTATCCCAAACAACCCACAAAATGGTTCAAAGCCCATATTTATTAAATTGTTGTCAAAAACCCCAAATCAATACTGAGGGCAATATAAGTTTAGGTTCGTCATCTTTCATCTTCTATTTAAACGTGTAAACAAGTCTCGAAGTGAAAATCTCGCGAGAGTGTCTTGAGTGGTAAAACCAAGAGAGAGTGAGCGTGTCATTTTTACACGACTTCGGTGAGGCCACACTCAAAGGTAAGGCAAACGGCATAACTCCGACCGAAGGAGATAGTTTATAAATTTACTCTTAGACCTGCAAAAAGTAACAAAGAATAGATACACAATTACCAAGGATGACGAAGCCCATAGGTACAACACCACATAGCCAAAAGCTTGTGAACCCTGACGTTAAACCCTAGGCACCCCCGCTAAGCTTTTCATATATCTCCCTTGTGTGTATGTTAAGCTTCACAAAACAAGCCAACCCGTGATGAATGACCCACCCTATAACACCTCTAACTAGTAAACAACATTAATTGTAACACCCCTACCGCTAATGTAACACCCCTACCGCTAATCCCCTAATTATCGCCTAATCGTTACGGTCTCTAAACTAATCGCAGCGGAACAAGCAAACTAAGTAGCGGGTGATACACGCCGTTAGCCTCCCATACGACTAACTAGGCCTCAAACAAACAATTAGCGCGGTCTGATAGCAAAGAAATACCGAATTACCATGAATAACCTTCCAACAATTCTATAAGCAAGCTCTAACAGAATTTACATCCTTATTCTCCTACGACAATATCCAAAAGGTGATTTACCGAGTACTAAGAGTTACTGTACAATTTACAACCTTCCACTAATTCATCAAAATACCAAGTGTCTACAACTACCATAATTCAAGTGTTTACAAATTTCCACATCCACAATATCAAAAGGGTGTACCCTATAGTACACCGGCTATAAGTTCATAACCGTGTACAACTCGGTACATCTATCCAAAATAACTAGCCTACCCAAAAAGAAGTACCTCGGTCATTTCCGAACCATCAACCGTTTCTAGTACCTGCAATAAAAACAGTGCCCCAGGGGCTCAGCAAAAGCTGCATATTTCGCATATCCCGCGTGCTAACGGGGGTACGCCAGCTAATTGGTCGCCAACATGCGGTTCGTTTTATAATAACAACATGCTGATATAATTGAAAGCATAAGCATGCATGTCGACATTCAATCAAGGCATTTCAATCAACGCATAAATCCCACAATCAACGATCAAGGCTCAACCTCAATCAAAACTTCACAACGGGTTAGCCCAATTACCATCCGGGTTAATCAGATGTCATTATCTTATTACTTAAGATCATCAACTCAAACAAGTCAAGGTCTTACTCAATCAATTTTCCTTCTCTTATCAATTTTCAAGTCAAGTCAGTATGACCTCCGGGCAAGGACAAGGCTATCCTACCACCGGGCTTAAGGTGGCCCACTTAACTAGGTTGCAACCCATTTAAGGGGTTTGGACCGTGGAGAAGATTATAGCCAGGAATCGGTTAACAAGCTCTCTTGTTACCTCATCCTCACGCGTGGCCAAAACTATATCGGGCTTCATAAATTCTCCCCAATTTTCTCAATTCACAATTCTCAATGTTAGAGTGTTAGATGGTGAGGGAGTTAGTGAGAAGTCCACAAACAATCAATCAAGCTTCCACAATCAATCCACCAAACACTTCAACAAGCCAACATAATTTTCAAGTTCAATCACCAACCAAACAAGGCATAACAATTACAATATATTGGAAAGTGCAATAAACCGATTACATGCTTTTATCTTGTTTAGGCGGTTGCACAAAACACACAAACAAACAAGCCGAGGTTACCTCGGTAGCATAGGGGGCATGAGAAAATCATACCGTGCACCGTCGATCTCGCACTTTCGATTCATTTCGGTTCGACTATTCGGGTCCTATAACACGCATGTCATCAGACGGTTAAGTATCTATACTTAACCTAACTTGTTTTGTATTTATATGCTCCTAACTAATCACACCTTAATCAAATAAATAATTTACTTCTTATTTTACTCAAGCTTGTTCTCTTAGGTGTGCATTTTCTCACCATTATTACTCTACCAATGGCATTCCACCAATGCCTCATACATATATATATGTACATATATATATTATTTTGACCCGACCGACCCACCCTAGGTGGGTCCCCTGGGTCGGTCGGATGCAGAGAGTTATGGTTTTGGGGACTTCAGCTCGACCGACCCTGCCAGGGTGGTCCCCTGGGTCGATCGAGTGTAGAAGCATCCCGACTCAAAATTTTCAGGTCGACCGACCCAGCTGTGGGTCGGTCCCCTGGGCCGGTCGGCTGCAAAGACTTCCCTCCTGTTCTTATTCTACCCTCAAACCCTTCACCATTGATTCCCCACTCTTCCCCACTTATAATCTATATGTTTTAACCCTCAATTAACCTTCTAAACCTTCCTAATTCACTTGCTAAGTCACCTAATCAAATCTAGGTAGATCACACTATTCTCTTAGATTTCCTAAAACATTAAGTGTAGTTTTTGTTTCCCTATTTGTTTCCAAACTTCATGTTTCACTTATAATGCCATTCTACCTTTACCATTTGCATTATTTCCATTCTACATTCTACCCACCTATACACTCATTCTTAACTTAGTTTTCTAGGTCATTAGCTACTCAAATTCAATCCTAAAACACAACTAGTTTTCCTAGGTTGTTTTTACTCACTTAAACACCTAAGTCTTTCAATTTGCTACAGAAATTTGGCCATATTTTCCCTACATTTTTAGACATTACCAAAGCATCATTTTTCAGTTCCTAGCAGCATTAGCTAACCAAATCCTCAGGGTATACTAACAACACACATGTTCCATAGACTCCCATATATTTTCCTGCACAAACACCCATTGTTTCCCTTGGTTTCCAAACTCTTAAACATCATTCAAACAATTCTAAAACAGCCTAACTCTCTTCTTAATTATACCACAAAATTAACCATTATTCAAAACCATTCAAATTCCTCATTTTAGACATTAAAATCTGTTACAATCAAACATTCAAAACTAGCCCAAGGCAAGAGCATTTACCTTGTGTTTCTAGTTTTTCCTTTCCTTCTTTCTTTCTCCTTCTTCTTCCTTCTTTGTTTCTCGGTTTCTTATTCTTGTTCTTCTCTGAACAAATCGACAATGCAGCCATTCACACATACCACACTAACTTAGAAAAATCATTCCTTTAGTAACCTAACACTTAGTACAAGTTAGGGTTTACAAGGGGGCATTACCTTAAGCTTCTTAATTAGGGCTTTAGACAGCAATGAAGTAAGATTTCCAGCTCCAAGATGGCCAACCCAAAACCGGCTGGAAGGGGAAAAAAACAAGGTGTGAGCCTCGGTTTTAAACCCTACCCTACGTTAATTAAAGTTGATTGGGGTCTAGCCGGGTTTTGGGTCCACTTATAACCTAAGATTAATAACTATGTCATATAACAATAATTATTAAAACCTAAGCTAGCTCACTGGAACCTATTATGAGTCGCCACCTAATTTTAACCTAGATAAAATTAGGAAAGGAGAGTTCGGGTTCGGGGGCGTGGTATACGACTTATTTAGGGTTCAATTACTTTAATTACCCCTAGAAGTCGTTTTTCCTCTACTTAGTTTATTTACGACTTATTACGAAGTCGTTTTAACCTAAGTGCGCGAGCTTCTGTTTTTTTTTGTGTTTTTAGCATTTTTTGACAGAAAAAGAAAGTGAAAGTTGAAATTACCTAAACTAGGGTTTCAGAGGCAGAATTAGGTCAAATTTTGTTTCCGTCCGTGACTACGGACCTAATGTCCGTACCCACAGACCCTAGTTAATCTATGTGGAAGTAAAAGTCAAAATAAACAGAAAACGAAAATTTGAAAAGTCCGGGGCCACAGATAGGATGTCCGTGGGCCCGGACATTGTTTAGAAAAAACCTAAAATTTGAAAAATTTAAAATCCCGCCGCCGTCCGTGGGTGTCGGTGGCCACGGACAACCCGTCCGTGGTCACGGACCACCACGGACAGGGGTTTTATGGTGGTTCCCGAAGGTGTTTTCGGCTCAAAATTTATGCACATGTAGCCTGAAAGGTATACAAGACGTTAGTAATTGAAAGATTTCAGTTTGAAGCCGAATTATGCACGAAACTTAATGAACAAGTAACAAGGCAGAAACAAAAACAATTAGCAATACAGAAGCCAAAAAGGGTTGGTTTGAACCCAAAATTTTACAGAATACTAATAAAGTCGTGGAGAGTTAAAAAAGTAGAAGTGTAACCTGTTTTACCTTCGGATTTGAGGGGATTCTTCACGTCGGGATTCTTCGGCGGCTCCGATGGTGCCGGTTCCGGATTGAGTTTGACCCGAGCTTCCGGTTGTTGATTGTTGAAGGTGTTCTTCACATTTTGGAGGTGGTTTGGTTGATGTTTGATGATTTTTGATGTGTTGGGAATTGGAAAACGTGTTTCGGTGTTGATTTCGGTGAGATTTCGATATTGTTTTGGTGCTTGAAGGTGCAAAAACATGGAGAGAATGAGACGGCTGCCTTTTTTGAGAGTCTAGGGTTCTTGAGGTTCTGATTTGATCATGGGATAAGGTTCCTTATATAGGCTTCCTTAAAGATAGAAAAATCCGGTAAAAACCGAGATTTACCGACGTTTTAGCTCAAGGGCTTCCAAAAGGAATTTGATTATAAAATTTTACACATGGGTAAAGGATGATAATTCTGATTTTTCTAAAGTGAAATCGAATTTTTTGGATATTGGGATATTTTTAAATTCAATTTCTCATCAGATTCAATCAGAAATTGCAAGAAAATTATTGGAAATTTGAAAAATCAAAATTCCAATGCCATTATGCTTCAAATGTCATCCTATATCATGGGTTAAAATTTCAAAGCATTTTGAATTGATTTGACCCTTATTTAGAGGAGAGAGAAAGCCTATATAGGGCTTAGGAGCCTTGAAAAATTACGAAAATGCCCCTGGAGATGACTAAGCTGTCCCTAGTACTCTGAAATGTGCCGATCGAATTGGGAACCCTCGCTACTAGCCTATTAGTAGAGACTCTCTTCTGGGGGGGGGGGGTTGAAATTTTGGTTATAACAGATTGCCCCCCGTCAACTAGACTTTGTAATGGAAATGAAAAGGCTAGTTGATGCTTGAGTGATACCCCAAAATTTTGGATCTTAAAAGACCCCACGTGCAATTGAAATCCGACAAGTTGTGTCGAGCTGTTCTAAGGCGCTGACTACCTATGAGCAAAGTGGAAGGATGTCGAGCGATTTTAAGGCGTCGACCACCTAAAGGTAATAATGAAGTAATGTCGGACTATTCTAAGGCGCCGACTACCTATAAGGATGATATGTTGTCAAGCTATTCTAAGGCGTTGACTACCTATCAGTGAATGAAGTGATGCCAAGTTATTCTTAGGCGTTGACTACCTATCAGTGATTGAAAATTGGTGTTGGGCCGAGTTCTTCTATTCGGGTGAGTTCTGCTGCTCTGGTGAATCTGGATCTTTGGCTGAGAATCTGTATCCCTTTATCTTTGGCTGAGAATCTGTATCTCTGAAGAATCTATATCTTTGGCTGAGAATCTGTATCTCTGAAGAATCTGTATCTTCGGCTAAGAATCTGCCTCTCTGAAGAATCTGTATCTTCGCCTGAGAATCTGCATCTCTGAAGAATCTGTATCTCTGGCTGAGAATCTGTATCTCTAAAGAATCTGTATCTTCGGCTGAGAATCTGTATCTCTGAAGAATCTGTATCTTCGACTGAGAATCTGTATCTCTGAAGAATCTGTATCTTCGGCTGAGAATCTGTATCTCTGAAGAATCTGTATCTTCGGCTGAGAATCTGTATCTCTGAAGAATCTGTATCTTCGGCAGAGAATCTGCATCTCTAAAGAATCTGTATCTTCGGCTGAGAATCTGTATCTCTGAAGAATCTGTATCTTCGCTGAGAATCTGTATCTCTGAAGAATCTGTATCTTCGGCTGAGAATCTGTATCTCTGAAGAATTTGTATCTTCGGCTGAGAATCTGCATCTCTAAAGAATCTGTATCTTCGGCTGAGAATCTGTATCTCTGAAGAATCTGTATCTTTGGGTTATGGAATGATAACGGCCTCATGTAAACGATTGTGATGAAAACTGATCGTTGAAGTGGCAACATGGCAATGATGATAAGGTGTGTGCATTCAAAATATATGAAAGATACTTGTTCAAGACAAGAAACCATTGGAAAATGTGCCAAACATGGCAATGCTAAGGATTGAAAATTGTCCAGGGCAAGACATTGCTAGAAAGTGTGCCAAATGTGGCCATGATGGGGTTTATGAAACCGAAGTGTTTGAAGGAAATTTGTTCAAAACAAGAAATTATTGAAAGAGGTGCCAAACGTGGCAGTGTTTGAAGAAAATTCTGTTTAGTGAAAAGGAAAGTGAAATTATCATTTCCTAACTATAGACTCCGGACTTGTAGTTTATCTCCTATGAGATGAACATGCCACCGGTGGGGTATGGTGTATGATGTGAAGGTAAGGGCTTATGTGGGCCTTTGTAGTGGTGGTGTGGAGGTAAGGGCTTATGTGTGCCTGTGGTGGAATGGTGGTGGTGATGTTTGAGCTCTGGGTTCCAATTGGTGTTGTCATAGCAATTGTTGGAACCAACAATTGCCCCCAGTATCTTTCCCTTAAGACAATATGAGCTAGAGTTCATGGCAATTGATCATTCCGATTGATTGCCCCCAGTATTTTCTTTTATTAAACGTGCGAACGAGTCTCGTCCTCACAGGGTCAAGGCTTATATTTTTATGTGGTGCTTCCTAACCTACACTCGGCGTGTTTGGTGTTTGCACTCGTTTCTCACTTACGGTCACGACTTCTAGACCATTGAATTTGACATTTGGTGGATTTACGCATTCGATCTGTTACTTTCACGTGATTAGATACACAACTATCAAGTCGGAAGTCTTTAAAGCTTATAACGTGGCCACAGGGTGTGATGAAAGACGACGGGATCATGGAGGGATATTTGAGGTATGTGGAGCTTAAATGGGTGACCGAAGCTGCAACTTGTGTCTTCTCCCAGATTGATCTTCTTTGTCTTGAAGTCGTCTAGCTGCTTCATGTTGACGTTGTTTTCAAGCTTCTGGACCTAGACTTTTGAAGTTGTCCTTTACACCATTTCTCTTTTTGTCATTTGTATTTCTTCAAGGCACTTCGGGTTTGCCTTTTTGTTTTATCCTTTCTTGACTTTGCCTTCGGGGTTCTTGTGTTTCCCGGTTTTGGGCTTCGAGAGCTGTTTTGATGTGAGCTCTTTAGATCCTGTGTCACTCTGGGACCGTTTGCGGATCACTTCGTCATGCTGATACCGGCGTTGCTTCTTTGGACTGGTGAGAATGTTGTCTGAGAGTCTGACTCCTTGCTTCCTTTGGTCACCGGATCGGACATTCATCATCGGCTAGGCTATTTTGTGGAGTTCATAGTATCAAAAGGGATATATGAAAGGCTTAGCGGGGGTGCCTAGGGTTTAACGTCAGGGTTCACAAGCTTTTAGCTATGTGGTGCTGTACCTAGGTGCTTCGTCATTCCTGATAGTTGTGTATCCGCTCTTCGTTACTTTCCGTAGGTCTAAGAGTAAATTTACAAATTTTCTCCTTCCGTCATAGTTATGCCGTTTACCTCACCTTTGAATGTGGTCTCACCGGAGTCGTGTAAAAATGACACGCTCATTCGCTCATGGTTTTTCCACTCAAGAGACTCTCGTGAATTTCACTCAGAGACTAGTTCGCACGCTTAAACGAAAGATTAAAGATGACGATCCTGAGCTTAGATTTCCCCCAGTTTTGATTTGGGGTTTACGACAACACTTAAACAGATGTGGATTTTGGAATGCTTTGTGGAGGTTTTGAGATAGACTGTGGTGTGTGGACGGACATGTTCACCCTTTTTTAGAAACAAAAGACGAGTCGTTCTATTCTGTTGTCTGAAAATAATTATTTCATGATTCTTTTTCTTGAAAAACATTTTTTGTTTTTGTTTTGTTAAATGAATGCACAAGAAATTCACAAACAGAACTATGTTATATTTCACGAATGGAAAGATAACATCAAAAATTGTAATGTTAGGAAAACTACCTAAAATGATAAAGGAAATTAGCTACCATAAATGTTAGAAGAATGACTGAGAAAAAAAACTACTAAATTGAGAAAGCTTCTAAAATAGTGGTGTTGAATTGTCTGATGCCAACGTGCTGAAAGTGAAATACCCCTAAATTAATTTAAATTAATTTAGGGGATTTCTTTTATTAAAAATTAAATTATGATATGGAATAATGAATATTAAATTATTATATGGAGTTGTGAAATTTATTTAGGGGTTTTCTCCTATTTAACCCTAATTATTATACATTATTATATAGTATTATGAATTTAATAATAAGATTTATAAGTCAATGAATCTTGGAAAAATTATTAAACACTCCAAAAATATTATAAAGATTTTAAGAAGTGTTGGAACATTGTTTTGAAACATAAACGTCAATATAAAATTCTAGAAACCTTAAAGCTTATTAAGCCTTGCTAGAGTTGACTTTTTGAGAATGGTCAAACCAGGCCATGAAACCTATACCAATAAATAGGTTATGAAAAACCATGAAGATCGATAAAAAGAACGTCAAAAACGGATCATCCTAGCCAAAGTTATGCTAGATTGAAGTTTTGAATCAAAATTTTAAGAGATGCCACGTGTCACTCTGTAATGGGTCGCCCACACTTAGCCGATTTCTCCCCTGATTTTTCGAAACCGATTCCCTTACTTTGCCCTAACTTTAGATGGCTATAACTTTTACATCTCTCAATATTTTTCCATGCGCCTTCACCATTCTCTTCTCCTACAATTCCTCTTTCCAACCATTACTCATACAAACCCTAAATCCTTCTGAGTCAACCGGAAAATCGAGCCAAAGTAGCCACCTTGCGAAACTGTTTCCAGAATTCCAGAATTCCCTTCGTTTCAGGTAACTTGCGTCAATCATAACTTCTTCGTTAATCAACCAAAATTCGATTTCTTTAGCTCGTTGTAAAGATCTCTAATCCCTCTACAATTTTCGTGTTTATGCCCAAGTCTGATTCGTAACCAGTTGGGAGATATTGAGGTCTAAAGTTTTGGTTTCAACAGCACATAAAATAACACCGAAACAGAAAGGTAAACCCGTGTTTTGTAACTTCAATATCTTTCTGTATGGTGCGAGTTAGGATTATTTCTAGTTATCAATGTGTAGAGCTAAGTTTCATCTTTCTATTGAGCCAATTAACAAAGCCTAAATCGATCTGTACAATAACTTATAGATCCTCGAAGTTGGCTTCACGAACTGGTCGGAAGTTCGAGTTTTTCCAGAATCCGTTCTCGAATTCTCCTCCGATATTGCAATTCCGGTGAGTGTTTCCTCAAATTCTTCCGTTGTTGCTAATCTATACTTCATTGTCGACCTAAACCATGAGCCAATTTAGCCAATTTCGTGTTAGGTTAGGGGAATTTGGATGAATTGCTTCCGATTTTTATTCGGTACCAATAGAACCGAAATTTGATTACGAATCCATAGAAACAAAAATCACTCGATTTCGTTCTGTAGATTAGGAGTTATAGGCGATTTAGTACTCGATCTGTTTAATGAGCTCGCTGATGAACTCGTCGTACAGGAGCCGTCCGATCTCGGTTTAAGAGATTGGACGGCCGAGATTAAAACATTCCAGAATTTGTTTATAAGGGTTTTAATAAATTCCTGTAAATAGTCTTAACTTGTTGGGTTAATTTAAATATCTTCCCGAATGTATTTTGACTTGAAATTGTAACCATAAATTCCTTATTTTATGTAGTTTATTTTGATGTAAATTATTATGGTTTTTGAGTTTTAAAACATAAGTTATGATTTTTACAAGTTACGGGTTTTCTGGAATTATTTGGCTAAATTAAAAAGATATTTTTATGAAATAAAAATTTTATAATATGTATAAAATGTTATAGTTACTGTATATTAAATTTGGGAATTTTTGGGCAATGGTAAAAGGTTTTAAAATTTGTGTTTATGAGTTTTTCATAAGAATAACCTATAATATAAGGTTTTTAATGTAATCGAAAATTAAGGTATGGTTTGTTAATTAACTTTTAAGCTGGGGAAAATAAAGGGAACTAAATTAACATTTTATAACAGTAAGTTTATAAATGTTTTTGTAGTAGCTTTTAAGAGAAATGAAATTATTTACATATATGTATATTTACTTACTTAAGTAGGAACTTATATAAATTAAGGAATTTAATTATCCTACATTTTATTTACTATATTATATGGGAGTTAATATTTTAAATAAACTAAGGAACAAATATATATATATATATATATTATTTTTACGCATTTATAAAAGGGAATTAAGAAGTAACTTATAGTAAATCAAGGAACTAATTAAATTACCACTTATAATAACTAAGCATTATAAGAGCTAGAACCCTAAGATATGGTAAAAGAAATACTTTATGAAATATACTTAGAATACAGTTTAAGGTTGTGTTAGTAAGATAGTTTAAATATGGTAAATTACATAGGGAATGTCTTAGTTAATTTCTAATACGGGTATACTTATATATATTAAATAAATAAAGGAAACACATTATGTTATAAACCTTAAGTCGGTTGTGTTAAGCCTAGAAGTTATTGAACATTAATAAATACAGTAAGATTTCCTAAAAATGCTGTGGATAAATTTTAATACATAAATATATATATATAAATATACATGTATATGAATACATTAATATAGTTGAGGGAAATAATAATCCTTGTGGTAGTTATAATAAGTAGGTTATATATATATGTTAAACCTTCGGTTTTAGTCAGTGAGTGATTAAATAATCACTATTAATTTAAGAGTTTTATTACACAACATAACTTAACACGGTCTTGGGCTAACCACTGAGCCCAAGTCTATGAACTCCAAACGCCCACTTTGACAATCCAAAGAGAGTTTGGGCCACTCTCAGGAATAAATTCTAAAACATTCCGAACTAAACGAGATGGGCCCAACAAAGGATTTAGTTAACAAGTCAAGCCCAAACCTTTGTAAGAGAATAATGGTAAACCTGGAACTATTAATCAGTAAGTAAGTGGCTGTTAAGTTTATAGTCTCTTAACTAATCGACACTTGGAACGCCTTAACTATAGGTTACTGTTGGGGAATCACTTTTACGAGTTAGTTATTGTTCTTCACATACCAGTACGATTCTCGTACTCAGCTTGTGTGTTTTGGACTTTATGGAATGTTTGTACTTTTCTCGTACTCAGCTTGTTGTTTTGGACTTATGGAATGTTTGTACGATTTCTCGTACTCCGATATTTTTGCTGATTGACTTGTGGAATGTTTTGGAAAACGCTAACTGACTTTAAGAGGAACTTCTAAAAAGAAATGGTTGTGTGACTAACTCAGCTTGTGTGACTAACTGAGCCTTGGATGTGAAACTCACTTGGGTATTGGTTCTTCTACTTGGTTGCCCGTTAGACATTGGCTGCTTAGGGTTTACGCTTCTGCACTCTGTAGGACTGAGTGTTTTGGTATTGCTCTGGGTAGTTGGTGATCTAGCGGGATTTTTGGAAAAGGTCAATCTTGGAAATCTTTCTTTCGACGTGCGCGCGTCTTCAATGGTAACAGTGAGGGGCTGTATATCCCCTGTCCCAAAAAGGGACGTGATAGACAGTGAGGGGCTGTATATCCCCTGTCCCAGGGACGTGATAACAGTGAGGGGCTGTATATCCCCTGTCCTAAAAGGACGTGATTGGCGGTGGGGGCCATCTCTCCCAGTTGAATTATTCCACTCTTGAGTTCTTGATTCTTGGATCTATTTCATCATTCCTAGTCCTTTGTGACTATCTGAGTTTTTCTACTCCTAACGGGAATTGGGTTTAACTAAGGAAATGGATGTCCACTAACACATGGTGTGATTTTGTTCACTAACTTTATCTTTCAGTGATTAACTTTGTTTTATCTTGATATTTTGATTTGGTGAATTGTGAAATGCTTTATTCCTCTGAGTGTTTTAAGTGTTTGTTTTCAAGTTATTATTTATTTAAGAATTGTATTTTAAGTTGTTTTTGGAGGATCGTACCAGTTCCATTCCAGGGAACTGACCCACCCCTCGGGGTGGGCTGCTTGGTTTTATCTTGCAGGTACGTGTTATCTTACAGGTGGCCACGAAGAGAAAGTGATTGGGATGGGATTAGGCTTGGAGAGTTTTGTTTATATATTACTGCTTATTTTTGTTAAGTTTTCTCGTGGTTCAGGCCGTGACTTTTGTAATCATTAAGTTGTGTTTTGGTGAGGTTTGGTACCGGGTGTTTGGAACCCGATGATCTGTACGCCTTTAGTATTTTATTTCCGCTATAAATATGTTAAATAGGGGCGTTACAGAAATTGGTATCAGAGCGTAGTTACGCTCTGAACCCGAGAAAACAAGCCGAGTGAAATACTTAGATTATAGGTGCACTTAAAACTGGGGAACTGGGGTAGAATTGGGAAGTGAGAATTCCATAAAGGCGCGTGACCCTACCCCATACTAACTACTTTTGTTTTAATTCATGTACATACGAACCGTCCTTAGGACGTTATAAATGTTAATACATAGATAGTTAGACTTTACGATACGCCTTCTGAGTAACAACAACCGTCATACCAGCTAGATGTCTCGAAGAGGAGGAAGAGGAGGAGCTGGTCCCTCAGGAGGCTTTGGACCCGACGCTGTCACCCCGGAGGTCATAGCACAGATAGTGACAGCTGCATTGGCCCAGCAGCAGGCTCAGATCCCACAGCCACCACCACCACCGAATGGTCCCCGGGAGTTCAACTGGCTGAAGGCGGTTAACGACCTTCGTCCTCCCATCTATGAAGGCCAGCCAGAACCGAGGACGTTGGAGAAGTATATAGACGAGATGCAGAAGGCCTTCACCTCTCTGCATGTTCCAGTGAATCGTCAGGTGGACATAGCGGCCTACTTTCTTCAGGGACCCGCGCATCGATGGTGGCAGACTGCTAGAGCCGAGCTGACGGCCCAGGCGAACTTTGACTTCCAGGCATTTCTAGTGGCCCTGAGAGCTAAATTTATCCATCCTATCTACAGAAGAGGATGAGGAGTGAGTTCGAGCAGCTGAAGCAAGGGAGTCTTTCTGTTGCTGAGTACTACAATAAGTTCGTGGAACTACTTGCTGTTATTGGAGAGGGAGCTTACGCTCCGATATCTGGTGGACAAATTCCATACCGGCCTGAACTTCAAGATCATGACTATGATCGGTTCCACCAGAGGGATGACCCTACAGGTATGGAATGTGATTTAAAATTTCTGGTACTCAAAGGTTTCCCCACTAACACATCTTGCAACGACAGGAACTAGCTGATGATGCGAACGATTGTGAGACCACCATTGCCTATCAGGATTTTGTGCTAGGCAAGAGGAGGAATGACAATGGAGGAGGAAATGGGAGAGGACCCCCTCAGACTCAGGAAAGGAGGGAAAGTTTTTCAAGGGAGGAAACGAGAAAGCCATTGTCTCCTATCATGCTGATGCTGAGCCACTCCGCTCTCAGCCATTTCAGGGTGAGATAAATTAGAAACCCCAAAGTGGTTACATTTTGTTATCAAATACTAACCTTGAGACTGAAACAGGGAACCAACTTGCGAGAAATTCCTCTGCAAATGGTGCAAGAAGGACCACCCGGGCAAGGATTGTAAGGGCAACCTGGTGGACTGCCACCACTGCGGTAGGAAGGGGCACAGATCGTTCGAGTGCTTCCTGAACCCGGATTCCAGGAACTATAAGCCACGCACCGGGAACCCTGCTAGAGCCCCAGTTGCTACTACTACTGGAGGAGGTCGAGGTAGCACAGGAGGTGCTGGACCATCTACCGTCGCCCTGCCCAGAGTCATCCACAGAGGCCGGGACAGAACTATCCCCAGAGGCCGGGCAAGGCACCAGTCCTTAACATGGTGGACCGCGTCGAGGCAGCGAGTGATGACCCGAGTTCACCTGGTGAGGACTATTTCCTCATGAAGAGGCTTAGACATTTATTTACATTCAGTTGTCTAGTTTTCTTTTCGTTGTCAATGTAAAAGGGATGAACTATAAACCCTTCATTTTGTTGTTACGAACCTTTCAATTCCATTTGTGAACCATGACTTATTTATTTGGCAATTGTTCCTCAGCTTTCGATATTTGCTTTCCTATTTTGCCCTATACCACACCCAATATCCCTTTTGAAGCCAAACCACACCCACCAGAGAAGTGTGAGGTCTTGAGACCCGGGATGATCTTACTACGAGAGTACCTGACCCCGGCAGTCCAGTATGCATTGATCCTCAAGATCAGGGAGTTAGGTGTGAAGGAAGGAAATTTTTACACCCCTACCTTCAAGAATGGTTCGACCATGAAGGTGAAGATCATGTGCCTAGGTAAGAAGTGGAACCACACCACCAAGACCTATGAAGAAGTGGAGGTGCCACCAATCCCGGAGGAACTGCAGACCATCGTTAGAGCTGCAGTTAAGGCAGCACAAGAATTGGAGGATGAGCCCGTCCCAGACCTAACCTCAGACGTCTGCATCATCAATTTTTATGGAAAGAAGGTAAGCTAGGGTTGCATCAAGATAAGGATGAATCCCTAGAATCCATCACCAAAGGAGTTCCAGTGGTTTCCATATCACTTGGAGACGACGCGGAGTTCCTATTTGGTGACCAGAAGAGGATGGACCTTTCCACCAAGATCCTCCTGAAGTCAGGTGATGTACTGATCTTTGGTGGGGCAGCTAGACTCATCTACCATGGAGTGAAGAGAATCAAGCCCAACACAGCCCCCACATCCGTTATTAACCAGACTCACCTGAAACCTGGCAGATTAAACCTGACCTTTAGACAGATCTAGCTATGTACTTTACAATTTCAGCCTTGTAATCATTAAACTGCTCATGAAGCTTTCAATAAAATGGAAATTCTAAGAAATTATTTCTTCATGTAGGAGCTGGAAATTTAGAGGTCAGGCTGAATGTGTTGGACCAGGCTCAAGCAAAGAGCAATGGAACGGTCATCACAGGTATACCAATTAACCTTGAACAACTGCCTTGGAAGGGTTACTAGAAACCTTAGAACTTAATTCACTCAATAATTGCAGGCACATTCCAAATTAATGGAGTGGAGGCCACCGTCCTGTTTGATTCTGGAGCCTCCCACTCCTTCATATCCCAAGCATTTCATACTAAGATAAATGCCCCCACAGAGGATATCCATGGTTGCTCAGTTTTGTTGCCATCCAAGAATTGATCAAATGCAGCAAACAGTGCAAGAATCTGAGCATGCACATCAAGGGAGCAGACTTTCTTCTCGACGCCATTGTCTTCCCTGGCATGGGATTTGACATAATTGTGGGCATGGACACGCTACAGCGGTACAGAGGTAGACTACACTGCGCAGAGCATCGTCTCCTCTTGAAGTCAGCCACAGGGATCACAGTATCATACCGAATGCAGCCTAAGCAGCCGACTGTGAAGGTTGTATCAGCATTATCCCTGATGAAGGAAGTGTCCAAGGGCGCTACTGCCTACTACTGCTATGCCCAGGATCTGAGGACGGATCCGAAGTTCAGGAGCGACGTTCCCATTGTGTCGGAGTACCCCGATGTTTTTCCAGAGGAGCTACCTGGACTACCACCGCTGAGAGAGGTTGAATTCAACATCGACCTCGTACCGGGCACGGGACCGATTGCTAAGGCTCCCTACCGGATGGGCCCCAGAGATGGTCGAGTTGAAGAAGCAGTTGCAGGAGCTACTGGATAAGGGTTTCATCAGACCCAGTGTCTCACCTTGGGGCGCTCCTGTGCTGTTCGTCAAGAAGAAGGACGGGAGCATGAGACTGTGTATAGATTACAGAGAGTTGAACAATGTCACGATCAAAAACAAGTACCCACTGCCCAGGATCGATGACTTGTTCGACCAGCTGAGGGGAGCAAGGGTGTTCTCTAAGATTGATCTGCGATCCGGATATCACCAGATAGCTGTAGCTGAGCCAGACATTGAGAAGACAGCCTTCCGGACCAGATACGGCCACTATGAGTTCACAGTGATGCCGTTTGGACTGACCAATGCACCCGAGATTTATGGACTTGATGCAGAGAGTCTTCCAAGCCCAGCTGGATAAGTCGGTAGTCGTATTTATTGACGACATTCTAGTCTTCTCCAAGAGCAAGGAGGAACATGAGCAGCATTTGAGGACAGTCTTGGAGACGCTGAGGGAGAAACAGTTATATGCCAAGTTCAGCAAGTGTGAATTTTGGCTGGACAAGGTGTCATTTCTTGGACACGTGATCTCAGCTGAGGGAGTTTCAGTAGACCCAGCTAAGGTTGAGGCAGTGAAGAGCTGGCATAGACCTCGCACCGTGACAGAGGTTAGGAGTTTCCTTGGGTTGGCTGGCTACTATAGACGCTTTGTGAAGGACTTCTCCAGGCTAGCCAAGCCCTTGACCTCCTTGATGAAGAAGGACAGCCCTTTTGTATGGACAGAGGCTTGTGAGGTCTCCTTCAAGGCGCTGAAGGACGCCTTGACCACAGCTCCAGTATTGACTATCCCAGAGGGGAATGAGGGGTACGAGGTATATTGCGATGCTTCAGGCAGAGGAATTGGTGGAGTACTGATGCAGCATGGCCGAGTAGTAGCGTATGCTTCTAGACAGCTGAAGAAGCACGAGGAAAACTACCCCACCCACGACCTTGAGCTCCTCGCCATAGTCTTCGCCTTGAAGATCTGGCGACATTACTTGTATGGAGCCACAGTCCGGATTATGACAGACCATAAGAGTCTGAAGTACATCTGGACCCAGAAGGAGCTCAATTTGAGACAGCGACGATGGGTTGAGCTACTGGCCGATTATGACATCAACCTCCAGTACACAGAAGGGAAAGGAAATGTCGTGGCAGACGCTCTGAGCAGAAGAGCTTATTCACTTCTCGCCCTGTTAGAGACGACCACGATAGCTGAGGAGGTGTATGCAGCCCAGGACAGTGACGTTTACTACAGGGCATCAGACAGAAGTTAGCAGACGGGTTGACTGACGGTTTGAAGTACGACTATGAGCTGGACAGCGAGGGACACCTTCGAGTCAGAGGCAGACTCTGCGTTCCTCAGGATGCGACAGAGCTTCAGACCAGGATTCTTTCAGAGGCTCATTCCTCGACATTATCAGTACACCCTGGAGCCACCAAGATGTACAAGGACTTGAAGCAATTATTCTGGTGGAGCGGGATGAAGAGGGATGTAGCTGATTTTGTCTCTCGGCCTCACTTGTCAGAAAGTGAAGTTTGAGCATCGTCGACCAGGCGGCCAGATTCAGTCACTTCCAGTACCGTGCTGGAAGTTTGACGACATCAGCATGGATTTTGTGGTCGGTCTCCCTCCAGCTAGAGGTGGACTGAACGCCATTGGGTTATAGTCGATAGGTTGACCAAGACAGCTAGGTTCATACCTATCAAGGACACATGGAAGGTGCCCAAACTGGCTGAGGTGTTTACCACAGAGCATATCCGGTACCATGGGGTACCGAAGACGATCGTCTCTGATCGTGACACTCGTTTCCTCAGTCGATATTGGCGTCAGGTACAGGAGGCATTTGGGACTCAGCTACGACTTAGCACAGCTTTTCACCCGCAGACTGATGGGCAGACTGAGAGGACTATTCAGACATTGGAGGATATGTTGCGAGCAGTCGCTCTGGACTATCAGGGGAGTTGGGTAGAGCGTCTACACCTGGTAGAGTTCTCCTACAATAACTCTTACCACGTCTATCGGCATGGCACCATTCCAGGCTCTATATGGCAGGCCGTGCCGGACTCCCTTATCATGGAGTGACCCTGCTGAGGCGGTCTTGATTGGGCCTGAGTATATTCAGACACTGCAGGATGACGTTAGGGTTATTCAGCAGCACATGAGGGCAGCGCAGTCCAGACAGAAGTCTTATGGGGATCAGCGTACCAGAGAGCTCGAGTTTCAGTTGGGAGACATGGTCTTCTTACGAGTGTCCCCGATGAGAGGGATATTCAGATTCGGGATGAGGGGGAAGCTAAGCCCTAAGTATGTTGGCCCGTACAGGATTACGGAGCGAGTGGGCCCAGTTGCTTACAGACTCGAGCTACCAGCGAGTTGGGGAAGGTACACGATGTGTTTCACGTATCTCAGTTGAAGAAGTATATGCCTGACCCTTCTCACGTACTGCAGCCAGAGAGGTTGGAGATTGAGCCTACACTGAGGTATGAGGAGACTCCTATACAGATCTTGGACACGAAGGTCCGAGAAACGAGGGGCAGATCAGTTAAGTTAGTGAATGTTCTTTTGGGAACATCATGGGGTTGAGGAAGCTACTTGGGAGACCGAGGACTCCATGAGAGTTAAGTACCCACATCTATTTGCATGATACTCTGCTATCCTGAGAGGATTCACGTTAGTGGCGGTACGAGGGCGTACCTTAGCTCTTTTAAGGGGATATGCTGGCATACTCCTCCTTCGTTATCTCATCCGGATTATGCCTCGTTGCATTGTTAGTAATGAGAGGTGTATGTATGTACGTAGTTTTACGTTGTGGCACAGTACTTTGTCACTTTGTGTTGTGTTTTGCTTCAGTTTATACTTTGATTCACGTTGTTATGGTTTCGGTACTTTGATTTCGGTACCCTTGAGTGGAATGTTGAATGGAGATAAAGGATTGGAATGGTATGGAATATCATTGAAGTTATTATTGTCTCAGCACACCCGAAGCGGTGTGAGTGCCTATTAGTTGATTGTTAAACTTCGAGGCGAAGTTTCTTTTAAGGGGTATATGCTGAAATACCCCTAAATTAATTTAAATTAATTTAGGGGATTTCTTTTATTAAAAATTAAATTATGATATGGAATAATGAATATTAAATTATTATATGGAGTTGTGAAATTTATTTAGGGGTTTTCTCCTATTTAACCCTAATTATTCATTATTATATAGTATTATGAATTTAATAATAAGATTTATAAGTCAATGAATCTTGGGAAAATTATTAAACACTCCAAAAATATTATAAAGATTTTAAGAAGTGTTGGAACATTGTTTTGAAACATAAATGTCAATATAAAATTCTAGAAACCTTAAAGCTTATTAAGCCTTGCTAGAGTTGACTTTTTGAGAATGGTCAAACCAGGCCATGAAACCTATACCAATAAATAGGTTATGAAAAACCATGAAGATCGATAAAAAGAACGTCAAAAACGGATCATCCTAGCCAAAGTTATGCTAGATTGAAGTTTTGAATCAAAATTTTAAGAGATGCCACGTGTCACTCTGTAATGGGTCGCCCACACTTAGCCGATTTCTCCCCTGATTTTTCGGAACCGATTTCCCTTACTTTGCCCTAACTTTAGACGGCTATAACTTTTACATCTCTCAATATTTTTCCATGCCGTCTTCACCATTCTCTTCTCCTACAATTCCTCTTTCCAACCATTACTCATACAAACCCTAAATCCTTCTAAGTCAACCGGAAAATCGAGCCAAAGTAGCCACCTTGCGAAACTGTTTCCAGAATTCCCTTCGTTTTCAGGTAACTTGCGTCAATCATAACTTCTTCGTTAATCAACCAAAATTCGATTTCTTTAGCTCGTTGTAAAGATCTCTAATCCCTCTACAATTTTCGTGTTTATGCCCAAGTCTGATTCGTAACCAGTTGGGAGATATAGAGGTCTAAAGTTTCGGTTTCAACAGCACATAAAATAACACCGAAACAGAAAGGTAAACCCGTGTTTTGTAACTTCAATATCTTTCTGTATGGTGCGAGTTAGGATTATTTACAGTTATCAATGTGTAGAGCTAAGTTTCATCTTTCTATTGAGCCAATTAACAAAGCCTAAATCGATCTGTACAATAACTTATAGATCCTCGAAGTTGGCTTCACGAACTGGTCGGAAGTTCGAGTTTTTCCAGAATCCGTTCTCGAATTCTCCTCCGATATTGCAATTCCGGTGAGTGTTTCCTCAAATTCTTCCGTTGTTGCTAATCTATACTTCATTTCGACCTAAACCATGTGCCAATTTAGCCAATTTCGTGTTAGGTTAGGAGAATTTGGATGAATTGCTTCCGATTTTTATTCGGTACCAATAGAACCGAAATTTGATTACGAATCCATAGAAACAAAAATCACTCGATTTCGTTCTGTAGATTATGAGTTATAGGCGATTTAGTACTCGATCTATTTAATGAGCTCGCTGATGAACTCGTCGTACAGGAGCCGTCCGATCTCGGTTTAAGAGATTGGACGGCCGAGATTAAAACATTCCAGAATTTGTTTATAAGGGTTTTAATAAATTCCAGTAAATAGTCTTAACTTGTTGGGTTAATTTAAATATCTTCCCAATGTATTTTGACTTGAAATTTTAACCACAGATTCCTTATTTTATGTAGTTTATTTTGATGTAAATTATTATGCTTTTTGAGTTTTAAAACATAAGTTATGATTTTTACAAGTTACGGGTTTTCTGGAATTATTTGGCTAAATTAAAAAGATATTTTTATGAAATAAAAATTTTATAATATGTCTAAAATGTTATAGTTACTGTATATTAAATTTGGGAATTTTTGGGCAATGGTAAAAGGTTTTAAAAATTGTGTTTATGAGTTTTTCATAAGAATAACCTATAATATAAGGTTTTTAATGTAATCGAAAATTAAGGTATGGTTTGTTAATTAACTTTTAAGCTGGGGAAAATAAAGGAACTAAATTAACATTTTATAACAGTAAGTAATTTTAAATGTTTTTAGTAGCTTTTAAGAGAAATGAAATTATTTACATATATGTATATTTACTTACTTAAGTAGGAACTTATATAAATTAAGGAATTTAATTATCCTACATTTTATTTACTATATTATATGGGAGTTAATATTTTAAATAAACTAAGGAACAAATATATATATATATATATTATTTTTACGCATTTATAAAGGGAATTAAGAAGTAACTTATAGTAAATCAAGGAACTAATTAAATTACCACTTATAATAACTAAGCATTATAAGAGCTAGAACCCTAAGATATGGTAAAAGAAATACTTTATGAAATATACTTAGAATACAGTTTAAGGTTGTGTTAGTAAGATAGTTTAAATATGGTAAATTACATAGGGAATGTCTTAGTTAATTTCTAATACGGGTATACTTATATATATATTAAATAAATAAAGGAAACACATTATGTTATAAACCTTAAGTCGGTTGTGTTAAGCCTAGAAGTTATTGAACATTAATAAATACAGTAAGATTTCCTAAAAATGCTGTGGATAAATTTTAATACATAAATATATATATATAAATATACATGTATATGAATACATTAATATAGTTGAGGGAAATAATAATCCTTGTGGTAGTTATAATAAGTAGGTTATATATATATGTTAAACCTTAGGTTTTAGTCAGTGAGTGATTAAATAATCACTATTAATTTAAGAGTTTTATTACACAACATAACTTAACACGGTCTTGGGCTAACCCACTGAGCCCAAGTCTATGAACTCCAAACGCCCACTTTGACAATCCAAAGAGAGTTTGGGCCACTCTCAGGAATAAATTCTAAAACATTCCGAACTAAACGAGATGGGCCCAACAAAGGGATTTAGTTAACAAGTCAAGCCCAAACCTTTGTAAGAGAATAATGGTAAACTTGGAACTATTAATCAGTAAGTGAAGAAGGCTGTTAAGTTTATAAGTCTCTTAACTAATCGACACTTGGAACGCCTTAACTATAGGTTACTGTTGGGGAATCACTTTTACGAGTTAGTTATTGTTCTTCACATACCAGGTACGATTTCTCGTACTCAGCTTGTGGTGTTTTGGACTTTATGGAATGTTCTGTACGGTTTCTCGTACTCAGCTTGTTGCGTTTTGGACTTTATGGAATGTTTTGTACGATTTCTCGTACTCCGATATTTTTGCTGATTGACTTGTGGAATGTTTTGGAAAACGCTAACTGAGTTTAAGAGGAATTTCTAAAAAGGAAATGGTTGTGTGACTAACCCAGCTTGTGTGACTAACTGAGCCTTGGATGTGGAACTCACTTGGGTATTGGTTTCTTCTACTTGGTTGCCCGTTAGACATTGGCTGCTTAGGGTTTACGCTTCTGCACTCTGTAGGACTGAGTGTTTTGGTATTGCTCTGGGTAGTTGGTGATCTAGCGAGATTTTTGGAAAAGGTCAATCTTGGAAATCTTTCTTTCGATGTGCGCGCGTCTTCAATGGTAACAGTGAGGGGCTGTATATCCCCTGTCCCAAGAAGGGACGTGATAGACAGTGAGGGGCTGTATATCCCCTGTCCTTAGTGGACGTGATAGACAGTGAGGGGCTGTATATCCCCTGTCCTTAGTGGACGTGATTGGCGGTGGGGGCCATCTCTCCCAGTTGAATTATTCCACTCTTGAGTACTTGATTCTTGGATCTATTTCATCATTCCTAGTCCTTTGTGACTATCTGAGTTCTTCTACTCCTAACGGGAATTGGGTTTAACTAAGGAAATGGATGTCCACTAACTCATGGTGTGATTTTGTTCACTAACTTTATCTTTCAGTGATTAACTTTTGTTTTTATCTTGATATTTTGATTTGGTGAATTGTGAAATGCTTTATTCCTCTGAGTGTTTTAAGTGTTTGTTTTCAAGTTATTATTTATTTAAGAATTGTATTTTAAGTTGTTTTTGGAGGATCGTACCAGTTCCATTCCAGGGAACTGACCCACCCCACTCGGGGTGGGCTGCTTGGTTTTATCTTGCAGGTACGTGTTATCTTACAGGTGGCCACGAAGAGGAAGAGTGATTGGGATGAGATTAGGCTTGGAGAGTTTATATGTTGATTAATGTTTATTTTTGTTAAGTTTTCTCGTGGTCCAGGCCGTGACTTTTGTAATCATTAAGTTGTGTTTTGGTGAGGTTGGTACCGGGTGTTTGGAACCCGATGATCTGTACGCCTTTAGTATTTTATTTCCGCTATAAATATGTTAAATAGGGGCGTTACAGAAATTGGTATCAGAGCGTAGTTACGCTCTGAACCCGAGAAAACAAGCCGAGTGAAATACTTAGATTATAGGTGCACTTAAAACTGGGGAACTGGGGTAGAATTGGGAAGTGAGAATTCCAGAAAGGCGCGTGACCCTACCCCATACATACTTACTTATGTTTTAATTCATGTACATACGAACCGTCCTTAGGACGTTATAAATGTTAATACATAGATAGTTAGACTTTACGATATGCCTTCTGAGTAACAACAACCGTCATACCAGCAAGATGTCTCGAAGAGGAGGAAGAGGAGGAGCTGGACCCTCAGGAGGCTTTGGACCAGACGCTGTCACCCCGGAGGTCATAGCACAGATAGTGACAGCTGCATTGGCCCAGCAGCAGGCTCAGATCCCACAGCCACCACCACCACCACCGAATGGTCCCCGGGAGTTCAACTGGCTGAAGGCGGTTAACGACCTTCGTCCTCCCATCTATGAAGGCCAGCCAGAACCGAGGACATTGGAGAAGTATATAGACGAGATGCAGAATATCCATCGGATATCTCCTCCCTCACTTACACCATTTCATTCCCCATCCATTACACTCCTCCATCCATTTCCATCTCATTTCTCACGTTCCATTCATATCACCATTATCTGGAGATTGAGCGGAGGAAACTGCTGGTTGTGCACAGAGACTCCATCAAAGAGCCTTAAAACAAAGTTTCTTCTTCCTTTTCTTCTTTAATGTTATTTACATATTGTTGCAGTAACTTCATTTCCATGGCTGAGTAGTTTCTATAAATTTCGGTTTGCTATGTAATCCAAATTCAAGGTTCCAGTATGTAACACCCCATCCAACATTAACACACTTACAATATACTGCAGCGGAAAAACAACCTCCTCACATTACTTACTCGTTGGTGTTACACGCCGTTAGCCACCCACGTGGCTAACAAGGCTAATACATACACATTGTGCCGGTCTGATGGGCTAAATTCCCGAGCAACTACACATTAGTATCCCCTTCCATTAACAACAACAACAACATACACCTTTCAACTATACCGAGTATTTATAAACTGATGCCGACAACAAATTCGGTCTTACTACACCTACCGTATATATACACTTAAATGAATACCCGGTACAATGACTACCCCGTCCTACTCTCGAACGGCTTCCAGCTCTCTGTACCTGAAATAGGAAAAGAAGAGAAAGGGTGGCCCCCAAGCGGCTCAGCACCTTTGCTGGTATGATAATCCCGCAGCCCACATGCTACCGGGCCACGCACAACTAATTGTCGTCTTAGCATGCGGTTGATTATATTTAAATCATGCATGCAACTGAAAACACACAACACATAATCATTTCGCCTCAACGGGCTCAACAAACGGATGATATAACCTTACTTAATAAGTCACTCATAGTAATCTTTATTCCTAGAGTGTTCCTCCTCTATGGAGCTACTTCCTTAATAGACGACACTTACCTTTAAATCGGGTTATCCTTAAACGCCTCTTTTCTCAAACTGGGATTCATATCCATGATCCACATATCCACATTTTACAACATATAACATACACTACATAACATCACACAACAACACTTTGCACGTTTCAACGTGCACAACATAACACCGCAATAGATATTGCATCACAACAAAAATACATAACATAACGGGAATGGTTCTCTTAGGAACCGACCCTAACATTGCTTATACACTGAAGAGCCTAGAGAATGTTGCCAGACTCATGATAAGCTCGTTATACAATAACAACAACACTCATTACCATCCTAATAGTTGGACGAGTAACTTAAGTTAAGGCGGTTCGGGTTTGGAGGCCCGAACACACCACACAAACGCATGTTCCCCCTAAACCGATCATAAGTCAGAATAGCTAAGCTTTGGAATAAGCTAATGGGAGATCATAACCCGTGAGGGAAACAACCATAACAAAGAGAAGGGTAAGGCTAAGAAGGATACCCTCTCCCAAACAACGCGCGACCGGCCAAACCGGATTCCTCACCACTGTTAGTACATACTTACTTATAGATATTAGTTAGAACCCCACTATGGAGTCTATCATAACTACACTCATACAGTATTAGAACTGGGTTGTTAAACATACAAGGGAGATCCCTACATTCACTTACACAACATCACATAATCAACTCACGCATAGCCGTGGTTAGAACGCCCCATGGTTCGGGTCGTTTAATCCGAATACCGAACTCTCATGTGATCCTAGTCTCAGTTAACTAAGGTTAACACTGCCGAGGTTAAATGGTATCGGAGTTGAACACGCCACATATATGAATTACTGTAAACTCATTACATGTTTCATCTTACAACGTGGCAAACATACAGAAAAACACATTGGCATACAAGCCGGTGTAATCCGGTAGGACACAGGTTGCAAGAAAACCATACCTGTTACCGGAGTCCACTTTATCACGTCCACTTACGTTCCTCGAGCAATTCTCGAACAACTGATAACATTACATGTACTTTTATTAACATCGGGGTAGCACGATCATTTAATGTCTAATGCTTTTAACTTTTCCCCGTTAACTTAGTTACATAACTTTACAATTTTAACTTGATTTACTCTCACATTTTATTACAACTTTTCACCCACTTAATTCTCATTAAAGCTCACCTAACATGTCCCTAACAACTTTATAACATCATTACCCATCAATCCCCCTCATTACATATCATCTCATAACCTTAAACAAACTCTTTTTTTTTTTACATACTTTGGGCCGTCCGACCCACAACTGGGTCGGACCATTCCAGAAACTTTTCCCGTCTGCTAAATACTCATGTCCGACCCATGTCCGACCCAACCATCTGGGTCGGACCATTCCAGAAACTTAGAACACACATGTCCGACCCATGTCCGACCCACCCTTCTGGGTCGGACCATTACAGAACATTTTCCCTCCTTTAAAACATGACCGTCCGACCCATGTCCGACCCACCCTTCTGGGTCGGACCATTACAGAACATTTTCCTGACGTTTAACAGAGGCTGTCCGACCCAAACTTGGGTCGGACCCCTGGGTCGGACGTCCTCTAAACTTACCCAAACTTTGTCAAATCTTCACCAACTTCTCCTAAAGCCTCTTAATGCTTCCTAACAACATTTGGTACCCTTACATCCACATACAACATCCATGAAACTCATTTTCTAACTCCTTAAACACTTACTCTCTTCTTACCAAAATTCCTAACACTTATATCGTTTTCTCCTTAAGATTTCTAAGTGGTATTTTACCTATAATGACCACCATACCAAGGTGTTTCCTCTACACCTTAACATCATCTCTCAAACTTCTTTTCTTACTAACTAAACTTCCTTTTCACGTCTTACCTAAACATCACTTATTCCTTGGATATCAACATTACCTAAACCTTAAATAAACTTCTCCAAGACCTAAATACATTCTCAAACACACATTGAATTCCTAGAACTTCCAAGATAACACCTAAATCCTTGCATCACTCTAAATCACCTTAATACATGTTTTCTTCCCAAGTAAAACGTTTGTTCACCTTTAACACTTCCTAGTTCACCAAAACTTACTTAAACACTTAGAACTTCTTACACATTTTCCAAATTTTTCCATAGCTTCTCTTGTATACTCACATCCAAACACTTAGGTTTTTACCTTATTTCATTCAAGAACACCTAAAATCCATCAAACACATTTTTATACACAAACTTCACACATTTAGCACTACATCACAATATAGTGCATAACTTAAATTGCTTGGCACTTAGGCCCTTAAATAACATGGCTCTTAGGCCCTTAAATTGCATAAACCTTAAACACTGAATTTCCCACATAAATAATGCCTTTGACCTGCAATACACCCAACAATACATATGCCCTTAATAAACTCCTTGAGAGCATTTACTAGCTCATTTGCCATTGGCTCTTTAGGTATTTTATTAAGCAAATCAAGCTCATTTTCCTAAGGCATTTAGACTACATTGAGATAGTTTGTTTACCTCTTTTTCCTCATAACTTCTTTCTTGTTTCCTTGTAAAACCGGTGGGATGTTTGGTTGTTTGTCACTTCTAAACAATGTACACATAACAGAATGAGTATTCAAGCATCATGCTTCATCTCATTGTAAACCCTAGTTACATATATTGTTTTAAGGTATTAAAATGATTGTTTTACCTTGGAATGGAAAGAGAGCTTGAATGAGTATCAAGAGAGGACTCCACCTAGTCCATGAAAGCTTGGAATGAAGCTAGAACAAGCCAATAAGAGCACCATTAATGGTGAATTTTCGGACAACAACAAAACATGGAGGAAATGTCATTTTTCTTTGAGTTTCCTCACCTTGAAGCAAAGGAGAATGACAAGGCATGAAAATATGAGCTCAAGCTCCTTCAATGGTGAATCTTCATGGCACCAAAATTGAGTTCTTGAAGATTTGAAAAGGTAGAAGTGTAGAGCTTGCTCCAACTAGAAGAATGGTGGTCTTGGAATTGAATTTGGACCATGGAGCTAGGAGTTACAAGTGGTCAAAGATGGAAAACAATGGTGGTGTTGGTGTTGCTGTAGCAGCTCGCAAAAGAGAGCAAGAAGGGAGGTTGGAGACGTGTGAAATGAAGAAGGAAAGAAGAAATGAAGATAGAACTTGCTTTAACAAGATATTTGTATTATAAGGTAACTTTCTCCTTTTTACCTTCCTACCCTTCCTTTCCTTAATTGATTTTTACATGGTGGTGACTCACCACATAATAAAACCGGCCCCCATATAATTAGAAGGGTGTTTTGGTCTTTGTTGACCAATTAACTTACTTATATAATAATGTTACAAACTAGCTTATAAAAGTTACTATTCATAAAACAAGGCACATAGAAGTGAAATTTTTGATTTCCCACTGATATAGACTTCCAAATGTGATACTATATAGTACACATGTTAATTAAAGAGTAATGATGGACATTTAGCCATTCAAGACTCATTTACAAGACAATTTTCAAAAACATGCTTTAAGACTCCTTAAAGCATTTTGTGTTTAACTTGTTTTCAAGCTTGGTTTTCTTTGGTAATTGATTTAATATGTTCATTAACATATTATAAGGTATAGGTATGACCATTAGGTCTTATACAAATTTATCCCAAGCTTAGAGCACATTTTGCTCTTATTGTCTTTAAGGTATTTCCTTGTGTTTTATTTGGTTTAACTGACTACCAAGGTTTTCTAAGGACTTAATTAGCCCTATTAAATCATAATTGAATATTACTAAGTCTTGGTAGGCTCTTTGGGTCCTAACCAAGTTCACTCATAGCTTAGAGCATGTTTTTGCTCAAACTGTATCTTAATGCTTTATTGCATTTACTGTGGTTTAAATTGTTCATTGATGTTTCTAAGGCACTTTTTAGCCTTTACATACCATAGTTTAAATGTTTGACAACATATCAAGGTTTGGGGTATTTCAATCTACCCCCCTTAAAAGAACTTCGTCCTCGAAGTTCACACTTTCCACAAATCATTAGATTAGAACACAGGAATAGCTTGGAAATAAACTTCCATAACCAAACACACTTTACATCACAACCTCGGACTTAATGGTCCGGGCAACATATTCACATCCATACATAACATAACATATTCACATGATAACCTCGGACTCAATGATCCGGGTATCTTAACAACACATACACATACATAACAACCCCTTTGACTCACTGGTCTTGGGTAACATAACAACATTTAGACACATAGGTCCCGATAACAACAGTCTTTAGACACATAGGTCTATGTAACACAACACATTTAGACTCATAGGTCTTGATAGCATACACTTTTAGAACTCGAGGTCAAAATAACATTTATTACACATACCAAACAACATGTCATAGCATGTATAACAATCAAAAATATCTTTGATATACACTGTGATCCCACAGAACCCGGTCGCGATGGACACCTTCCGTCCCATGTCCTTGGGGATCAAACAATCACTTAAGTTTAAAATTTTCCTTGTGAGGTTAAGTAAGAGAATTTTAACTATGTAAAGTATCTATCGACGTTTTATAAGTACCAATTCAAAATTCTTTTTGAAAACACACACAACTCCAAGTCCAACTTAAGCTCTTTGCTTCTTTTCTTAGCGTGGTTATTTGTGACCACTTATAGGGAGAGCTTCAAGAATCATTCAACCCTGATGTGATCAGCAACAGTGTAGAACTATCCTTCCACTCCAATTTGTGTTCGGCTTCCCTTGATCACATGCAAATAAAGTTCCACTTCCCACCTCATTTTCAAGCATCAATTAAATCACTCATTTCCAATTTTCTATCTTCTAAATCATTCTAATCATGATCATAACATCTCCAAAGGATAGAACTCCATCTATCAGTTACCTCCATTCACTTTAATGTTGTTGCCTAGGGAATCTTATTCTCACTAGGTTCTATGTCGGTATCATGCCCTTTCTTGAATCACTATATAGTAATATATACACATATATTTTATCAAATACAACACACATTTCACATTTATACACTGTCGGGGTTTGTTCCCCCGGAGTTCTCTACTCCCACACTGTACTATCACTCACAACTGTTAATAAATCAACACACTTATCACAATGGTATTCGCATCTTCTGTGCGCAATTACCACAATTAAACCATGAATGAATGTGTATGTTTACGTAACACACACACCAATCATCAAAACAATAATTTTGTGCTATGCACAATATAACAATATAAGTCACATACACTACGTACACTTGTACAGTAATACACAAGTGGTTTTTGCGCTCTACCCCCCTTAAAAGGGATTACGCCCACGTAATCAATCACTAAACATTGGCTTAAAATGTTCTGCCGTCGTGAAGTGTTTTAACTTCCACGCGGTCTATTACACAATGGATTCTGATTAAAGGATCTTAACCATATTGGCGGTTTAGTTCCTAAACCTAGAATTCTCATTGGAGTTTGTTTAAACTCTTAGTTGGTTTCGATTCTGGCCTGTTAGGCTTCTAGGCGTTAATAATTAGCCATTCGCTCATGTTCACCATGTACATTCAACACTTGAATCACTGGCTCACTAGTTTTCTGCTGCGAACTCTAATAACTGTAGAGCTTTTTGCTCCATTTGTTATTCTTACTGTATTGTACATCCCCAATTGTGACCTTCATCTTGGTAACAATGGTTTCTCAACCGACGCGTGGTATCTCTTACCGTTAGCGAATTCGGTGAGTTATAAACTTTCTATCCACTTCCATAACAACTTACTGTGTATACAGCTATGTATTTCACAATGATGACTTGTTCCCTTCCGACTTACTGTCGGTTGAGATTGAGCTACTACCTAGTATGTAGTGCTCTCTCAGCTATTTACAACATTTGTGGTATATTCCATACCGCTATTTGGCAGTTAGTGCTACTGTAGTCACTTACTGTTAATCATGCCTCCACATTTGCTTTTGTACAAGTACTTTTTTATCGGTGCTGTGGAGGTGATTTTCGGTATGAGGGGGGTCTATCTAAATATGGTCTGACTAAAAGCCTAGATCCTAGAAATTGCCATTCTGTGGAGGGTGGAAACCCGTTATTCTGGCAACCCTCAAATACCTACTGAATCGTCCGTCTTTCCCAGAAAGCATAAGGGGAGTGTAAGTGAACACTACACCCGCTCTCGATGGGCCCCACGCGGACTTATGCCTCTATAAGGCGGAATTGACTAGAGAGCCACCTAGTTTGACCTAAGGAACTAGGAAGGAGGAGAAGGGTTCTAAGAACCGTTAATTGACTCTGATGATTTATTGCCTATGGATAGGACTTATCTGGTCATTTACAGAGATTCTATGTTGGGTTCGCACTGGGTTACACCCCTCAGAAGTGGCAACGACCACGACTTTGGATTGGTGCCCGAGGAAACCTCGGTCTCCAATTGTCAGGATTGTCATCTTTCAAAACCTTTTTAGAGAGATTCAATTTAAAGCCAAAGGATAGGATTAGGACGAGGAGAGAGAAAGAGAGTGGATGAGGTGAGCTTTTCTGTCAGGCTAGCACCAGAAAAGGGGTGGGTGAATTCGGATGAGTGTAGAATGAGAAATGGGAAAAGTCTGAGGTTGAGTGAATAAACAAGACTTAGTGCCTGATGGTTTGAAGTTTATGGGAACCGAAGAAGGTTTGAGTGTTTGAGAGATATAAGAGCCACCTCAGAAGGGGAAAATGGTTTTTTGTTTGGAATGGGTCGCGCCCTAGATGGGCTGCCTACGTACTCAACTCCATGTTGAGATCAGACCTTACGTAGTTCACGGTTTTGGAGATGTTTGAAGTTTCGGATTTGAAGGGTAGTTTGTGAGACGCTCGGGTCCATGAGACGTTTGAAACCTTGAGATGTCGAAGTCTGTGAGATGCTCGAATCTGTGAGACGCTCGGGTCTGTGAGATGTTCGGGTCTGTGAGACATTCGAATCATTGGGATAACAAAGTCTGTGAGACACTCGGGTCTGTGAGACGATACGGGGTTGTTTAGAGGTGAGATGGCCGAGTGAAAAATAGCATTTTGATCGATGTGGGGTCGCACCCTGTGTGGGTTGCCTACGTACTCAACTTCCTGTTGAGATCAGACCTTACGTAGTTCAGGTGATTTTGGTGGTTTTTGGAGATTTTTGAGATGTTTGAGGGGTTAGTCTGTGAGACGCTCGGGTCTATGAGACATTGGAGATGTTCATGTAATGGGAGATATGGGATATCAAGGTCTGTGAGACGCTCGGGTCTGTGAGACATTTGAAATCTTGGGATGTCGAAGTCTATGAGACGCTTGGGTCTGTGAGACGCTCGGGTCTGTGAGACGCTCAGGTCTGTGAGACATTCGAATCATTGGAATGACAAAGTCTGTGAGACACTCGGGTCTATGAGACATTTAGAGTGTAGGAGAAATTGGAATGGAATTGAAATCGAAGCTGAATGGGAGTTGAATGAATTTTGATTTGAATTGGAATTGAATTTAAATTGAGATTGAATTGGAATGAATTTTGAATTGAATTGGGATTGAATTTAAATTGAGATTGAATTGGAATGAATTTTGAATTGAATTGGGATTGAATTTAAATTGAGATTGAATTGGAATGAATTTTGAATTGAATTGGGATTGAATTTAAATTGAATTGGAGTTGAATGAATTTTGAATTGAATGAAGTTTTGAATCGAATTTGGAATTAGAATGAGTTGGATTGAAATGAATTTTGAATTGAAATGAATTAAGAATTGAATGAATTTGAATTGAATTAAAATTGGAATGAATTTTTATTGGAATTGGATTTGAATTCGATTGAAATCAGAATTGGATTTGAATTGAAATTAAATCGATTTTGGATCAGAATTGAGAATAATTGGGATGGAATTGAAGTTGTAGGCCAAATTTGAGCTGATGGGCCTGGTTTAGGCCTCTGAAGCGGACCGGGCTGGACCATGAAAATGGGCCGGGTTGGGCATTGGAAGATTGGTCAGATTGGACCTTGGAAAAGTAGGCCGGATTTGGGCCTCGATTGGTCTTTGAAATGGGCCTCGAATTGGGCCTTGAATTGGGCTTTGGAATGGGCCTCAAATTAGGCTTAGGCCTCGAAATGGGCTTGGGCCTCGAAATGGGTTTTGAATTTGGATTTTGGGTATGATTTTGGCCTTGGGTTTGGATGTTGGATTTGAATTTATTCTTTCTTTTTTTTTTGGGTAAAGTTTTTTAATGAAGTTAAAAGGGTGGTTTGGGATAGGCTTTAAAGTTTGGAAGTATGTTCCCCACAAAGCAAATCAGAAATAAGCTAGCTGTGGGGTACCTTCAAAGGCTTTAAAAGAGAACTTCAAAGTTTTGGAAGATATTGTTCCCCACAAAGCAAATCAGAAATAAGCTAGCCGTGGGGTACCTTCCAAGACTTGAACACAATAAATGAGTGACCTAGAGGGCTATCTAGGGCTTAAAATAGATATCAGTAAAAGATTGAATGAAAGAACAAAAATTCAATAATGATCAACAACAAAACCGACGGAAACGGCCGAACAAACTTAAAGGAAGCATTTCTATTTTATTGCCTTTAGAGACTGATAAGAGTTTAAAACCACATATCGAAAGCAAGGAGCATGAAATCAATTAAATTGATGACCATAATTGATGTGGCGTTACACTGATATACTAGATTATTTCTTGTTTCTTCCGCTTTTTTTTTAGCCCTTTTCTGACTAAAGGTGAAGATTGAACCCAACTGGATAAGCTAAGCTAAAGAGTCCACACTGTGCGTTAGCAGCTAATTAACAAATCGTTACAGAGAATTAGTGTGAAATAACAAACTAGCACAATGAGATTACAACAGCTCAAGAACATACTCAGATTCTTCACACGTGAGATTGGTATGCTATTTCCTAATCAGAAAACAAAACAACTTGAAATGCAGCATATTCGATTCTGGGGTTGCTAAATTAGTTTGCTTATTTTCCTCGTTCTTCTGGATTACCAACCTTCTAACAACCACTAATGGTTACAACGTTATATATACATGGATTACAGATTACAAATTAACAAAACGAACATCTGTGGCTACACATTTTTAAACATGAGTCCGGCATTCAGGAGAACGGAAACGAGATGGACAGACACATGAATAATGGTATCCTGCAGCAGAATGAGAATAAACAACATCCTATGACAGAACAGAAAATTGAAGGTTAAATCAAGACAAGGATAAAATACCAGAGGTGGAGATGGCAGAATTTTCCTGTAAGAATGAAGAAAATAACAAAGGATAACAAACAGAGCAGCACATATTAGCCCATGGTTGTAGTCGGTCAAATAAAGAAGAGAAGAAAAGAAAGAAACAATGAAATTAGCAGGGAACTTAAAACTACTGAGAATGAGAGAAACCCAAACACCACATCTTGGTTTCAGAATGGAGATGGGTTTTGCATTCGAACTAGAAGGTGGGCATGTTGTATTTCATGTAACAGGAACAATCGACTTGTCTTGAATGGTAGGATCTCCTCAAGTAGACTTCAAAACCAGATGAACAACATATAGTTTCCAAAATTCATAGAGCTATAGCATATGTGAATAGGAGTATGGGAAATAGATTTTGACAGACATTGGACGAACCAAGACTAGTAAACAGAACATGAACTATAAACTATACTCGGAAACTCTCAGTCACAGTTTCTGCTTCACAAAATGTTCGAACCAGAAAGCCAACTAAAATCAATGGTCAATGAAAAAATGATGTAATAGCAGTAGCCATAAGTATTCAAACAGCTTGACAGAGATTGAGGATAAGGAGAGAATGCACAACCAGTAAACACATTAGTCAGCCTGGATGACTGAGAAGACAGGGAATAACTAGAGTTTGAATATCAACACAGTCACACTGATGATGAGCACCTTTGGATTTCTTATTCGAATTCTGAAACAGAGACTCTTAAAAAATTGAGAATCCAAACCAGAAATAAAGTTGATGACAAGAAAGAGTTAAGAGTATCTCGAGACAAACCATACATCGAACCCAAATACTGGACATGAAAACCGTATACTGCGGTGGGACAGAATAGACTTAGACAAATGAGGTCTATCATTTCTCAAGGATGCAAAGACGAATAGCAGTCTCCGGTTTAGACTTAAATTTTTACTTCAATGACTTCATAAACCCATCATGGGTTATGCATCCTCATGTCATAAACGCAAGAAGAGGTAGTAAAGTGCATCAGTACAGGAAAATATCTCAACAAACGAAATTTCAACGATGCAAGCAAAACGACCAGAATAGGGATAGACCATAGCAGAGACCATATGAACTTCTGAAACCGCGACTTGTATGCACTGATGTCAGTGAAATAGAAAGGAAATGTAAGCAAAACGAACTGGGTGCAAAGCATTGATACTTACGACAGGTACAGCTCTAGCAAAACCATATAACCCATGGATTCACTTCAGCTTGGGGTTAATTTATGAACAAAACGAAAATGCTGCAGAGAGGTGGGATAAGAGGGACGACGCGAAACTCGGAAATAGATTTCCGGTGAAATCGATCCCTCTTCCTCTTTCTCTAGTTATTACCGATTGGTTTTAGCAAGACAAAACAACGAGAAAAGGACGCATGGTTGAAAAAGAAAAATCAGAGAAGAAATCGACAGAGAGGGGATTGAGAAAATAAGACCCGCATCAATATATCTACTGAAGTCTAAAGTGACCATGCTATTACATGTATCATTCGTTTCCAAATTCGAGGATAAAATGACTGAAGTTTTAAACGAATTTAAAAGCGACAGAGAAACAAAATCGACAGTAGCATCGGACTTGTCCCGATGAAGTCGATACAGCGGGTCATCCCTCTTGTAGTTCATCTGACCAAATAAACAAGAAAAGGAACTGATGGTGCAGCACAAAGCATGATCGAAGGAGTTTTCGGGTCCGGTTTTCAATCGGCAAGGTCGAAATGCTGCTTACTCTGTCGATCGAATTGGTGGAACAAAATTTCAGGTGGAAACCTCGATGAAATGGGAGTGTTTAAAAGATTTGAGAGATGGTGTTGTTTTCTTTTTGTGCTCTTCGGTGAAGATTCGACTGGAGTATAGTGAGAGCGAATAGAAGGGAACTTCTAATTTCTGAATTTTTTGCTCCTCTGCGAGGGGTTTGAGGTTCTTCGAAGGGAAATTGGGTAGAAGAGGAATGACGATGGTTCAAGGTGGATGTTCTGGAGATTTTTTTAGATTTTTCGAACTTGAGAAGAAGGGAAAACAGGGAATGTTTAATCGAGGAATGAGAATGTTCAGCCTCTGTGCCGGCCGGTTTCTTCGAATACTACTGTTGGGTTTCTGTTGTTGTTATATAATAAAAAAAACTAGGGTTTCGGGACAGGTGTTGGGCCAGGATTAATTTGGGGCTGGATTTTGACTTTGAGTCAATGAGGGCCTCGTTTGGACTGGTGTCTGGCACGAAAAAGAAACAAAATAGAACAACATGCTCTCACTAAGATTCGAGCTCCGGTTTCCTCCTTCCAGATAAGCGCTAACCAACTATGCTGTTACAGGACTTGGTAGATACACGGAGATACACTGTTTTTAAGCCGTGTTAAATGTTAAAATAAAAAAGAAGCAAAAAACACTCTTGCTGGGATTCAAACTCACGACTAAGGGATGCATTGAGGGATACACTAACCAATTATGCCAATGTAGAATTCAATAAATAAATGAGAGAAATAATACTACTGTTCTAATTCAAATTGAATGGCTTCTCTAAAAAAGTTGTTGTTTTTACAATAAAGTATACAATACAATGAAAGAGTTCATCTGATGGCATGAAATTATGGGATATAATGGTGAAAATGTACATAAAATGATGAAATAATAACGATAATACAAGTAAAAGTATCAATAAAATGAAATGAGATAAGATAAACAAGAAACGAAATAGCATGAACCGAGATAAAACGAACATGAAAATAAAATAAGTAAATAAAACAGAACCGACTAACAAGAAATAAATCGAAAATAAAATGGTAAAATAAGTAAGTAACGCAAACGGATGGATTTGAAATCGGATGCTCTGAAAATTGATTTTTAAAAAATTTGTCATAAAATGACAGTTTTATTTTGGTATGCACATGAATGAGTTTTTTAAAAGAAAGGCGACGCCTCTTATTTTATTTACATGTCTGAATTTATTGCTTTATGGGGTGAGAATTTTTGGTGTCTACAGATGGCTCCCCTTGATTCAATTCTGCAAAGGAAGACTTGCAGAATTGGATCAAGGATGAAAGGGCGCCAAAAATTCTCACCATTGGCTTATGGAATGCAACTACGATTGCAAGAGGATAGGGGTGCATGATCAACCCATGATGTAGAGATTGAATGCAAAAAATAATTACAATTAGTCTCGAATGCAAAATTTTGATGGATGAGGGCTTATGACAGCCTTGAACGCAACGGTTGGATGTATTAAACAAATTTAGAATGTGAACAATTGTATTGTTTGGTGCATGAGGGCTTACGACGAGCCTCAACTGGACCTCTTGATATCCAGTCCTAGGACTTATGACGAGCCTAGAATGTAATTGAAAGTACGAGGACTTATGACGAGCCTCGACTAGACCTCTTGACATCTAGCTATAGGACTTATGACGAGCCTATAATACTTTTCATTGTGTACCGTACTAGTAGCGTAATAGCTGCCTAGCAGGTGGGTGTGAAACGATCTTGCACTAGTAGCGTAATAGCTGCCTAGTGAAGGAAAAACCGACGGGACCGCACTAGTAGCGTAATAGCTGCCTAGTGGGTTATGAAATGAACGATCTCGCACTAGTAGCGTAATAGCTGCCTAGTGGAGGGAAAACGGCGGGACCGCACTAGTAGCGTAATAGCTGCCTAGTGGGTTATGAAATGAACGATCTCGCACTAGTAGCGTAATAGCTGCCTAGTGGAGGAAAAACGGCGGGACCGCACTAGTAGCGTAATAGCTGCCAAGTGGGTTATGAAATGAACGATCTCACACTAGTAGCGTAATAGCTGTCTAGTGGAGGAAAAACTGCGAGACCACACTAGTAGCGCAATAGCTGCCTAGCGGGTGTAAAACGAAAGGCGACCTTACTAGTAGCGCAATAGCTGTCTAGCAGGTGTAAAACGAAAGACGACCGTACTAGAAGCGCAATAGCTGTCTAGCAGGTGTAAAACGAAAGGCGACCGTACTAGTAGCGCAATAGCTGTCTAGCAGGTGTAAAACGAAAGGCGACCGTACTAGTAGCGCAATAGCTGTCTAGCAGGTGTAAAACGAAAGGCGACCGTACTAGTAGCGCAATAGCTGTCTAGCAGGTGTAAAACGAAAGGCGACCGTACTAGTAGCGCAATAGCTGTCTAGCAGGTGTAAAACGAAAGGCGACCGTACTAGTAGCGCAATAGCTGTCTAGCAGGTGTAAAACGAAAGGCGACCGTACTAGTAGCGCAATAGCTGTCTAGCAGGTGTAAAACGAAAGGCGACCGTACTAGTAGCGCAATAGCTGTCTAGCAGGTGTAAAATGAAGGCGACCGTACTAGTAGCGCAATAGCTGTCTAGCAGGTGTAAAATGAAAGGCGACCGTACTAGTAGCGCAATAGCTGTCTAGCAGGTGTAAAACGAAAGGCGACCGTACTAGTAGCGCAATAGCTGTCTAGCAGGTGTAAAATGAAAGGTGACCGTACTAGTAGCGTAATAGCTGTCTAGCAGGTGTAAAATGAAAGGCGACCGTACTAGTAGCGCAATAGCTGTCTAGCAGTGTGTAAAATGAAAGACGACCGTACTAGTAGCGTAATAGCTGTCTAGCGGTGTAAAATGAAAGACGACCGTACTAGTAGCGCAATAGCTGTCTAGCAGGTGTAAAACGAAAGGCGACCGTACTAGTAGCGCAATAGCTGTCTAGCAGGTGTAAAATGAAAGGTGACCGTACTAGTAGCGTAATAGCTGTCTAGCAGGTGTAAAATGAAAGGCGACCGTACTAGTAGCGCAATAGCTGTCTAGCAGGTGTAAAATGAAAGACGACCGTACTAGTAGCGTAATAGCTGTCTAGCAGGTGTAAAATGAAAGACGACCGTACTAGTAGCGCAATAGCTGTCTAGCAGGTGTAAAACGAAAGGCGACCGTACTAGTAGCGCAATAGCTGTCTAGCAGGTGTAAAATGAAAGGTGACCGTACTAGTAGCGTAATAGCTGTCTAGCAGGTGTAAAATGAAAGGCGACCGTACTAGTAGCGCAATAGCTGTCTAGCAGGTGTAAAACGAAAGGCGACCGTACTAGTAGCGCAATAGCTGTCTAGCAGGTGTAAAATGAAAGACGACCGTACTAGTAGCGTAATAGCTGTCTAGCAGGTGTAAAATGAAAGACGACCGTACTAGTAGCGCAATAGCTGTCTAGCAGGTGTAAAACGAAAGGCGACCGTACTAGTAGCGCAATAGCTGTCTAGCAGGTGTAAAACGAAAAGCGACCGTACTAGTAGCGCAATAGCTGTCTAGCAGGTGTAAAATGAAAGGTGACCGTACTAGTAGCGCAATAGCTGTCTAGCAGGTGTAAAACGAAAGGCGACCGTACTAGTAGCGCAATAGCTGTCTAGCAGGTGTAAAATGAAAAAATTCGACCGCACTAGTAGCGCAATAGCTGTCTAGCGGGTGTGAAACGAAAGGCGACCGTACTAGTAGCGCAATAGCTGTCTAGCAGGTGTAAAATGAAAAAATTCGACCGCACTAGTAGCGCAATAGCTGTCTAGCGGGTGTAAAATGAAATGCGACCGCACTAGTAGCACAATAGCTGCCTAGCGGATGTGAAGATACGTCAGATAGTGGGCAAATTTGGTGGGTATATGCAGATGATATGTGATTTGAGGTGATTAACCAATGTATTAATTGAATTAAACTCCCTGTTTGTGGGTGTAGGTTTTTGTGTGAGCAGATGGCTCCAGCGTTACATCAAAACTTCGGGATGGCTCCGGTGGCTCCGGCATGGCTTCAAGGATCTGAGATGGCTCCAGCATGAGTTGATGGCTCCGGTATGCACTGATGGCTCCGGTGTGACCAATGGTCTCGGGGTGGTTGGTTGGTTTGACACGGTTGGTGATTTTGTGGCAGTTTGTGGTCTTTGATTTGCCTTGAGATTTTTTTTTCAGGGTGGTTTGATGGCTCCGATGATGGATTTATTGTTATTTGATGGGATTTGTTGTGGACTTTGTAGTGAGTGAATGGTTTTTCATGGGTGAACGATGAAACACAGTTGCATGACTTGTTGGGAGTTCCCATCATGGTTCCAGGATTTCTATGGATGGCTCTGGGATGACCTTGTGCTAAATGAGCATGACGATGCTTTGGTTGGTTCACTTTAATGACACTGAGGGGAAAAGGGAAGTTTTCGACTTTGATGTGGTCGCACCCTGGGCGGGCTGCCTGCATACTCAATTCCATATTGAGATCAGACCATACGTAGTTCAATCTCTGTGAGCAATGTCTTGGTGACGAAATGACTCAGACAGGGATTTGAGGTGGCTCCCGAATGGCTCCAGTTTGGTTCTGGATATGGTGTTGATGAGGCTCGAGCATGACGTTGGAAGGCTCCGGGATTGTCTTTGTACGACCTTGGATGACTTTAGTTTGATTCGATGTAGCTTGAGGATGGCCCAGGATGGCTCCGAGATGGCTCGATGTAGCTTGATAATGGCCAGGGATGGCTCCAGTTGACATCTTTTGATCAAAAGCTATGCTTCAACAATTGCAACTGAAACTGACTTTCAGCAAGACTAGATGGAGTTCTTACCAGTCGGATGTTGAAAATGAAGTGGTTATGATGCATGCAGATACTAAACGCTAGAAGAGACGCAAAATGCATATGCAGGTTTGAAGAGAAGGTACGATTCTATCTCTATTACTATGAGGTTTACGAATATAAGACATCCTCGGTTCGATCTTGAGTGATTGTTGAGCTTGAATGCGTGAATCACTTTTCTCTCATGGAGGGATGCCGGTCAATCTCTCGTGAGTATGGCCGTGTGTGCAAATGGTGTGATGATGCTCTCGACGCTCGGAGCAGAGCAGTATTTTCCTGAGAATTTCTCTTCGAGGTTATGAACTTTCCATTCCTTACAAATTCCTCACCTGCAATGGGGTAGGCTGTTTACGTTTTGGTGCCTAGATCAAAGATTCGCTCGCACTCGGAAGACTTCCGGGGTGAGGTCATACTCATTCGCTCATGGTCCCTTTGATATGATGGGACATGTTGACAACAAGCACGAAACTTATAATTCGTGTTTCAGATCCGATACTTTCAGTTAACGCTCACTAACTAACGAGTCAGAGGTCTTTTATTGGGTTATAACGGGGATGAGGGATATGATGTATGTCACATGGGACTGGAGGATTTGTTTAGGAATTGTGGAGCTTTTGTGCAATAGAGGACATGTTTTGCCTTTGCCATGGGTGGAATGATTAGACGGGTTTCGATAACCCCTTATCGGTTTCTTCGGGACATCATTGGTCCTTTTGGTTTGGATTTCTCCTTCTTGCCTTTTCTGGCGTACGATTTGAACTTTCTTTTCATTTTGTGTTTTTGAAATTGCATTTGGCTCGACTTTCTCAAGCATTCTCTGCTTTGTATTTTGGCTTTCAGCTTTGGAGTTGCATTGACTCATCGATCTTCTTGAACATTTTCGGTGTTCTCTTTTTGTGTTTGACTTTGGAGTTGCATTGACTCACTGATTTCTTCGAACAATTTATTTGTTGTTTTTGTGAAAGATGGTGGGGAAGAGACCATGGCTCCGGCTCCTTTGAGATCCTCTATTGCAAGGGTGAGTAAATACGTGTTGGCATGTTGTGGAGTTCACAGAAAAAGGTTTATCGTGAAAGGATCAGCGGGGCTCACTAAGGGATTATGTACAAGGTAGTCAAAGCTTTTTGGTTTTTGTGGAGATTTTGTTCCTAAGTGCCTCGTCATTCTCGTTAGCCCATAATTGCTTTCTTACTATTCTCGGATCTTTGCATGAATCACAGCTCGTGTCTTGTTATCAACATTGATCTCGCTATGAATTGTGCCTCTCCATGTGCTGAAGGAATGCACAAGTCGCTCATGGTTTTACCTCAATTGGAACTCTCTACCTTCCCTCATCACTCAATGGATTGTCCAAAACACTCATTTGAAATTCAAAGGAAAATACCGCTCTTTGCACACTACTCACTTGGTTTGTGGTGCTGATTTTGATTGGACCCTTGAGTTCATTGACGGGTCGAGAGTTTAGTGATTCAAGCACTATGTTCAAACAATCAATCAAGCTTTTCACCGAAGACATCGTTTCGATATGGGAGTATGCAAATGCAATTATCTACAATGCAATATGTTGTGGTAATATGAAATTACTATGTATAGGATGCATGAAATGATGAGAATGAAAATGACTGATTTGGATTTGATTCGATTTTTTTTTTCTTGTTTTTTTTAATGGATGCGATGCATGAGTGGTAAGGTTACACCTAGTCTCGCTTGAGTCAATTCCAGTTGATGGTCCACGAAGCTCATCCCGTCACGATTGGCTCTGAAGGTGGTTGAGTTGCGGTGATTGTTGTCGAAGAAGTAATTCTTGAATGAGGTCGGGTTGGTGATTGACTCCTGGATCTTGGGACTTTTAGGGAGTGACAACTCCCGCATGGTGACCCACTGATATGACATGGGCTGCATTTTCTAGGATTTTTGAAGGTATGATTTTTTTTGGATTTTTTGGATGTATGATTTTTTTTTGGATTTTTTGGATGTATGATTTTTTTTGGGATTTTTTGGATGTATGATTTTTTTTGGGATTTTTCGTGTATGCTTTTTTTTTGTTGTTGGTCTCTATGTACATGGTATGTCGAATGGGAAGATGCTTGAATCCCTGGTATTTCTTGCTATCGTTTCGAGGGTCACACTTTCACTCGTGGGCAAACGCGGTTAACACCTGCAAACACAATCATTATAACAGAAAAAAGAATATGACAATGTGAATGTTGGCATGCTTTAAAGAAAATGGGATGAATGCTTGTGTGTGATGTGTTGGGAATGCAACATGTGATTATGCAATTTTTCTGAGATGGGTGTGATTCATGCATGATTAATGAATACGAAATGACCAAAGATGGGAAGAAGCAATTCCTATGTGCTACAAGAAATCAAGTTTTAGAAAAATTGTTTTGAAAATACGTGTTTTCGAAGTGGTGGATTTTCTCAATAGGAATTTTGACGCTCGGTCATTCGCAAATAAAATAGGGAGTGAGGAACCCTGTACACATTGATCTAAATAAATTCAAAGGGAATGTACATCCTATACACAAATCTATTCAGAAATTGACAAGAGAGAAAAGAATGTTAGAAAAAACCTATACATCAATTCTAAAAGTCATTAAATGGGGAAGTATGAGCTAAACTTCTTCTGAACTCTTCTGCTCTGTCTTCGAGCTTCTGGCTGACTGCTCATTCATCTTCGGGCTCCTGATTGGCCATTTGCTCGAGTTCGGGCTCTTGGTTGCTCGCTCGTCTTTGGGCTCTTGCAGCAAAGTGACACTGTGATCAAGAGATACGGGTTGGTGTTCTTCTGACTCTCAGCAATTTTGAACTCAAGCGGTTATTGCTAGTCTTCATGTTGTTTGACCCAGGTTAGTGCACCTTTGATTTTCGATTCAGACTGTTGTTGTTGATCTTCATGCGCTCCACTTACTCCGACGAGGAAATGAGGGGCATTTTTTGAGAAAGGAAAGGTGAATGATCAAGCACAAAATCATTGTGAAAATCCATCACTTTTGTGAAAACACGAAATGACTAGTACGCTCCACGGTAATGACCGCTGCTCTTGAAGGTGGGCAGAACTTCAAAAATAGCGGATCACGACATGGGGACTAAATCATTTATTTTGAAATACATTTGTGAAAATCCACTTTGAAAACTGTTTTCGAAAACCATTAAGAAATAATGTTGGTGAAGAATGTTCTTTGAAATTCGTTTGTAGAAAGTAGGTTTTTCGAAATCTATTTCTGAAAATTGTTTTGGAAATAACAAGGTTTTAAAGGATGAAGTGACAGGTTTTAAAACCCCAAATGTTTGGGAGCAAAACTAAGGTGAGACTCTAAATTGAACGAGCTAGTAAAACCTCTTTAAAAGATATGTGAAAGAGAATTCCGAACGTTTTAAAGCAGACTGGTTTGTAAAAGTGGTTTGCACACATGTATAGCATAAAGTAAATCGTGGCTATATTTGATGTGGAGCTGTAAGTGTTAATGTTGGGATAATCACTTTCCAGGTCAATTATGATTCCGTTTCACCGGGGGAACCATCGTCCCTTCACTGTTCATCTCTCGGGTTTTTCTCTTTATGCCTTTGCGGGGCACGTTATCAAGAAAGTCCGGAGTGCTTAAGTTCGAAAGGTCAGGACACCCGAGATGATAAGGAAACATACGCCACGGCCAGTGATGATCCGACAACACCCCACTTTTCGGGAAACTCGGAGAAGTACTGCATGGGAACGGGTCTCTCGTCACCTGCACGGTCAGGTGTGTCTAAAGTCCAAATTATTCACTGACTACGTTGTGCCATGTATGGGTATCCGGTAAATACGGGATCCTCTATGGACGTATAGCGTGACATTGGGCTTTAGAGACACATGTGGTGCAGAGGAGCAATGGAGAACTGAGCCCATGCAATCTTCAGGGTAAGACAGAAGGGCGGTCAGACAGGCGGCATACAAGAGGGTGACTTCCATAAACCCGTCTTAGACACCGGACCAGGTAGCTGGACACTGAAGGCTCAAAGTTCACTATATGCTGGCTTCGACTCGGATAATGGAGGATATTTTTGATCATGAGCTCAAGGCGTCGGTCAGAAACCATACCGCCCCGTGGGTTTGTTCACTCAAAAGTGACCCTAGCTCATGGGGAATCAACCGTGGACCGGTGGGGATCCCGTGACATCGGGTAAATCGGGTGACACAGAGGAATGCATGTCCTAAGCTACCCACCCCATGCACCCCACAATTGTAACATAAATAGATAGTAAATGAAACAAATGAAGTTAGCACCGACCTATTTGCTAAAGGTTTTATCTTGAGATTAGTGATTCCAATTGTTTTTATTAACCTAAAGGGAAGTTAGCTTCATTCAGCCCTAAGTGTCTCTTTCTAATCGTGAGCTAATATTAACCCAATTGTGTCATGTTTGTTGAGGATCTAACAAATCCTAGCTGTCCTCATCAGCTACACACTCTAAGTGTGGAGTAGAATAATCCTAGAAGCTTTGAAAGAATCTCGAAGGTTTTGAAAGAAGTGGGGAAAGTCCGACAATCTTGAATGGAGTTCAGTCTTCCTTGAGTTTGAGAAAAACTTACTCAAGTTTTCCCCAGCAGAGTCGCCATTCTGTGGAGGGTGATTTTTCGGTATGAGGGGGGTCTATCTAAATATGGTCTGACTAAAAGCCTAGATCCTAGAAATTGCCATTCTGTGGAGGGTGGAAACCCGTATTCTGGCAACCCTCAAATACCTACTAATCGTCCGTCTTTCCCAGAAAGCATAAGGGGAGTGTAAGTGAACACTACACCCGCTCTCGATGGGCCCCACGCGGACTTATGCCTCTATAAGGCGGAATTGACTAGAGTCGCCACCTAGTTTGACCTAAGAACTAGGAAGGAGGAGAAGGGTTCTAAGAACCGTTAGTTGACTCTGATGTTGCCTATGGATAGGACTTATCTGGTCATTTACAGAGATTCTATGTTGGGTTCGCACTGGGTTACACCCCTCAGAAGTGGCAACGACCACGACTTTGGATTGGTGCCCGAGGAAACCTCGGTCTCCAATTGTCAGGATTGTCTTCTTTCAAAACCTTTTTAGAGAGATTCAATTTAAAGCCAAAGGATAGGATTAGGACGAGGAGAGAGAAAGAGAGTGGATGAGGTGAGCTTTTCTGTCAGGCTAGCACCAGAAAAGGGGTGGGTGAATTCGGATGAGTGTAGAATGAGAAATGGGAAAAGTCTGAGGTTGAGTGAATAAACAAGACTTAGTGCCTGATGGTTTGAAGTTTATGGGAACCGAAGAAGGTTTGAGTGTTTGAGAGATATAAGAGCCACCTCAGAAGGGGAAAATGGTTTTTTGTTTGGAATGGGTCGCGCCCTAGATGGGCTGCCTACGTACTCAACTCCATTTTGAGATCAGACCTTACGTAGTTCACGGTTTTGGAGATGTTTGAAGTTTCGGATTTGAAGGGTAGTTTGTGAGACGCTCGGGTCCATGAGACGTTTGAAACCTTGAGATGTCGAAGTCTGTGAGATGCTCGAATCTGTGAGACGCTCGGGTCTGTGAGATGTTCGGGTCTGTGAGACATTCGAATCATTGGGATAACAAAGTCTGTGAGACACTCGGGTCTGTGAGACGATACGGGGTGTGTTTAGAGGTGAGATGGCCGAGTGAAAATAGCATTTTGATCGATGTGGGGTCGCACCCTGTGTGGGTTGCCTACGTACTCAACTTCCTGTTGAGATCAGACCTTACGTAGTTCAGGTGATTTGGTGGTTTTTGGAGATTTTTGAGATGTTTGAGGGGTTAGTCTGTGAGACGCTCGGGTCTATGAGACATTGGAGATGTTCATGTAATGGGAGATATGGGATATCAAGGTCTGTGAGACGCTCGGGTCTGTGAGACATTTGAAATCTTGGGATGTCGAAGTCTATGAGACGCTTGGGTCTGTGAGACGCTCGGGTCTGTGAGACGCTCAGGTCTGTGAGACATTCGAATCATTGGAATGACAAAGTCTGTGAGACACTCGGGTCTATGAGACATTTAGAGTGTAGGAGAAATTGGAATGGAATTGAAATCGAAGCTGAATGGGAGTTGAATGAATTTTGATTTGAATTGGAATTGAATTTAAATTGAGATTGAATTGGAATGAATTTTGAATTGAATTGGGATTGAATTTAAATTGAGATTGAATTGGAATGAATTTTGAATTGAATTGGGATTGAATTTAAATTGAGATTGAATTGGAATGAATTTTGAATCGAATTGGAATTGAATTTAAATTGAATTGGAGTTGAATGAAGTTTTGAATCGAATTGAAGTTAGAATGAGTTGGATTGAAATGAATTTTGAATTGAAATGAATTAAGAATTGAATGAATTTGAATTGAATTAAAATTGGAATGATTTTTTATTGGAATTGGATTTGAATTCGATTGAAATCAGAATTGGATTTGAATTGAAATTAAATCGATTTTGGATCAGAATCGAGAATAATTGGGATGGAATTGAAGTTGTAGGCCAAATTTGAGCTGATGGGCCTGGTTTAGGCCTTTGAAGCGGACCGGGCTGGACCATGAAAAATGGGCCGGGTTGGGCCTTGGAAGATTGGTCAGATTGGACCTTGGAAAAGTAGGCCGGATTTGGGCCTCGATTGGTCTTTGAAATGGGCCTCGAATTGGGCCTTGAATTGGGCTTTGGAATGGGCCTCAAATTAGGCTTAGGCCTCGAAATGGGCTTGGGCCTCGAAATGGGTTTTGAATTTGGATTTTGGGTATGATTTTGGCCTTGGGTTTGGATGTTGGATTTGAATTTATTCTTTCTTTTTTTTTTGGGTAAAGTTTTTAATGAAGTTAAAAGGGTGGTTTGGGATAGGCTTTACAAGTTTGGAAGGTATGATTCCCCACAAAGCAAATCAGAAATAAGCTATGTGGGGTACCTTCAAAGGCTTTAAAAGAGAACTTCAAAGTTTTGGAAGATATTGTTCCCCACAAAGCAAATCAGAAATAAGCTAGCCGGGGGTACCTTCCAAGACTTGAACACAATAAATGAGTGACCTAGAGGGCTATCTAGGGCCTTAAAATAGATATCAGTAAAAGATTGAATGAAAGAACAAAAATTCAATAATGATCAACAACAAAACCGACGGAAACGGCCGAACAAACTTAAGGAAGCATTTCTATTTTATTGCCTTTAGAGACTGATAAGAGTTTAAAACCACATATCGAAAGCAAGGAGCATGAAATCAATTAAATTGATGACCATAATTGATGTGGCGTTACACTGATATACTAGATTATTTCTTGTTTCTTCCGCTTTTTTTTTAGCCCTTTTCTGACTAAAGGTGAAGATTGAACCCAACTGGATAAGCTAAGCTAAAGAGTCCACACTGTGCGTTAGCAGCTAATTAACAAATCGTTACAGAGAATTAGTGTGAAATAACAAACTAGCACAATGAGATTACAACAGCTCAAGAACATACTCAGATTCTTCACACGTGAGATTGGTATGCTATTTCCTAATCAGAAAACAAAACAACTTGAAATGCAGCATATTCGATTCTGGGGTTGCTAAATTAGTTTGCTTATTTTCCTCGTTCTTCTGGATTACCAACCTTCTAACAACCACTAATGGTTACAACGTTATATATACATGGATTACAGATTACAAATTAACAAAACGAACATCTGTGGCTACACATTTTTAAACATGAGTCCGGCATTCAGGAGAACGGAAACGAGATGGACAGACACATGAATAATGGTATCCTGCAGCAGAATGAGAATAAACAACATCCTATGACAGAACAGAAAATTGAAGGTTAAATCAAGACAAGGATAAAATACCAGAGGTGGAGATGGGCAGAATTTTCCTGTAAGAATGAAGAAAATAACAAAGGATAACAAACAGAGCAGCACATATTAGCCCATGGTTGTAGTCGGTCAAATAAAGAAGAAAGAAGAAAAGAAAGAAACAATGAAATTAGCAGGAACTTAAAACTACTGAGAATGAGAGAAACCCAAACACCACATCTTGGTTTCAGAATGGAGATGGGTTTTGCATTCGAACTAGAAGGTGGGCATGTTGTATTTCATGTAACAGGAACAATCGACTTGTCTTGAATGGTAGGATCTCCTCAAGTAGACTTCAAAACCAGATGAACAACATATAGTTTCCAAAATTCATAGAGCTATAGCATATGTGAATAGGAGTATGGGAAATAGATTTTGACAGACATTGGACGAACCAAGACTAGTAAACAGAACATGAACTATAAACTATACTCGGAAACTCTCAGTCACAGTTTCTGCTTCACAAAATGTTCGAACCAGAAAGCCAACTAAAATCAATGGTCAATGAAAAAATGATGTAATAGCAGTAGCCATAAGTATTCAAACAGCTTGACAGAGATTGAGGATAAGGAGAGAATGCACAACCAGTAAACACATTAGTCAGCCTGGATGACTGAGAAGACAGGGAATAACTAGAGTTTGAATATCAACACAGTCACACTGATGATGAGCACCTTTGGATTTCTTATTCGAATTCTGAACAAGAGCTCTTAAAAAATTGAGAATCCAAACCAGAAATAAGTTGATGACAAAAAAGTTAATAGATCTCGAACAAACCATACATCGAAACCCAAATACTGGACATGAAAACCGTATACTGCGGTGGGACAGAATAGACTTAGACAAATGAGGTCTATCATTTCTCAAGGATGCAAAGACGAAGCAGTCTCCATCTTTTAGACTTAAATTTTTACTTCAATGACTTCATAAACCCATCATGGGTTATGCATCCTCATGTCATAAACGCAAGAAAGGTAGTAAAGTGCATCAGTACAGGAAAATATCTCAACAAACGAAATTTCAACGATGCAGCAAACGACCAGAATAGGGATAGACCATAGCAGAGACCATATGAACTTCGAAACGCGACTTGTATGCACTGATGTCAGTGAAATAGAAGGAAATGTAAGCAAAACGAACTGGGTGCAAAGCATTGATACTTACGACAGGTACAGCTCTAGCAAACCATATAACCCATGGATTCACTTCAGCTTGGGGTTAATTTGAACAAAACGAAAATGCTGCAGAGAGGTGGGATAAGAGGGACGACGCAAACTCGAAATAGATTTCCGGTGAAATCGATCCCTCTTCCTCTTTCTCTAGTTATTACCGATTGGGTTTTAGCAAGACAAAACAACGAGAAAAGGACGCTGGTTGAAAAAGAAAAATCAGAGAAGAAATCGACAGAGAGGGGATTGAGAAAATAAGACCCGCATCAATATATCTACTGAAGTCTAAAGTGACCATGCTATTACATGTATCTTCGTTTCCAAATTCGAGGATAAAATGACTGAAGTTTTTAAACGAATTTAAAAGCGCAGAGAAACAAAATCGACAGTAGCATCGGACTTGTCCCGATGAAGTCGATACAGCGGGTCATCCCTCTTGTAGTTCATCTGACCAAATAAACAAGAAAAGGAACTGATGGTGCAGCACAGCATGATCGAAGGAGTTTTCGGTCCGGTTTTCAATCGGCAAGTCGAAATGCTGCTTACTCTGTCGATCGAATTGGTGGAAATTTCAGGTGGAAACCTCGATGAAATGGGAGTGTTTTAAAGATTTGAGAGATGGTGTTTTGTTTTCTCTTTTTGCTCTTCGGTGAAGATTCGACTGGGTATAGTGAGAGCGAATAGAAGGGAACTTCTAATTTCTGAATTTTTTGCTCCTCTGCGAGGGGTTTTGAGGTTCTTCGAAGGGAAATTGGGTAGAAGAGGAATGACGATGGTTCAACGTGGATGTTCTGGAGATTTTTTTAGATTTTTCGAACTTGAGAAGAAGAAGGGAAAAACAGGGAATGTTTAATCGAGGAATGAGAATGTTCAGCCTCTGTGCCGGCCGGTTTCTCGAATACTACTGTTGGGTTTCTGTTGTTGTTATATAATAAAAAAAACTAGGGTTTCGGGACAGGTGTTGGGCCAGGATGAATTGGGGCTGGATTTTGACTTTGAGTCAATGAGGGCCTCGTTTGGACTGGTGTCTGGCGAAAACAAACAAAATAGAACAAATGCTCTCACTAAGATTCGAGCTACGCGGTTTCCTCCTTCCAGATAAGCCACTAACCAACTATGCTGTTACAGGACTTGGTAGATACACGGATATACACTGTTTTTAAGCCGTGTTAAATGTTAAAAAAAAAGAAGCAAAAAACACTCTTGCTGGGATTCAAACTCACGACTAAGGGATGCCATTGAGGGATTACACTAACCAATTATGCCAATGTAGAATTCAATAAATAAATGAGAGAAATAATACTACTGTTCTAATTAAATTGAATGGCTTCTCTAAAAAGTTGTTGTTTTTACAATAAAGTATACAATACAATGAAAGAGTTCATGATGGCATGAAATTATGGGATATATGGTGAAAATGTACATAAAAATGATGAATATAACGATAATACAAGTAAAAGTATCAATAAAATGAAATGAGATAAGATAAACAAGAAACGAAATAGCATGAACCGAGATAAAACGAACATGAAAATAAAATAATAAATAAAACAGAAACGACTAACAAGAAATAAATCGAAAATAAAATGGTAAAATAAGTAAGTAACGCAAACGGATGGATTTGAAATCGGATGCTCTGAAAATTGGATTTTTAAAAAATTTGTCATAAGACAGTTTTATTTTGGTATGCACATGAATGATTTTTAAAAGAAAGGCGACGACCCTCTTATTTATTACATGTGAATTTATTGCTTTATGGGTGAGAAGTTTTGGTGTCTACAGGTGCTGCCTTGCATTTCCTATGCATCGGCCATTATAACATTATTGCTCCACAATTAACATGTTCCCAATTCCTAGCTATCCCACTCGATCATTAGGTGCAAGAGCAATACCAAAACACTCAGTCATACAGAGTGCAGAGGCGTAAACTCTTGACAGTAAATCCCTTATGTGATTCGCCATGGAATTCACACTAAGTTTCACTGAGATTTTGATCTCGTAATACTGGCTACTGGCTTACTGCCTAGTTTGTTTGGTATCACTTACTGTTGTATCTCCACTGAGTTTAACTCATAACTGGTCTTATCTGTTACATTATCGTTTAACAATACTTATACAACGGTCGCTTACTGCGCACCGTGCTCTTACTCCTTGTATAACATCAGTTTACTAGTATTTACTGTCACATTAACTTCCACACATATAGTTCATCACTCATTATATTCATCACTCATTTGGATGACTACTGAATGCTCCTTGAGCATCGATCATTCGAGTCACAAGCCGGCATTATCAGCTCGGTGTTCATTTTATACACACATTTACTAAGCTAACTGCTCTCTTTCAATAACAATATGTCAATCCTTAACATTTTTTCTTGGGCTTGATATACATAACTACCACTCCTGCGGTCTCACAATATCGAGAGGTATCTCCACTCTTAATGCAGTGGTTCGTTTACCACTCTATTTACTTATAGAACATAAACTTTTGCAGTCAATCTAACTTTCATAACACATTTTATTTGTGGCTTATAAGCCTTACTGCTTTGAGCTGCGCTCATTGTAGGCTGTCCACACATGTGCACTTCTCTGTACAACATTACATGGTTGGGATATTACATTGGGCTCCATGACAAGGTCGTTACATTCCGTTTCCTTTCATGGGATGTCCCTTACGATTGTCAGTCCGTCTCCTGACAACTTATATCTAAACTGGGTGTTAGTTTCAAACCCTTGTGTTTCTGTCACGTTATCTTGTTCAATATCGTTGATGCAAGCACCCTTCATGGATCGCTCCTGGTTGTGCTAAGTTATGCCTTTATATCAGTTTCACCTTATTGGTATACTCAGTTAGCCACGCCGTTTGCGTTCTTAACTGGCTTATTATCTCCTTCTTTGTGAAGATCAACATTTCCTGGTAGTGTAGGTACTTATTATGGGAGTTTCATCCCGTTCTTTGCACATTAATGTGTCCACATTAGGCATTTGCTTTGCCATGTACAGGCTGGGTCACCATTCCAGCTATAATGTTTATCCCTGAGGATCCTTAAGACGTATACGATGTCTTTACATTACAGTTAGTGCACTTCGCACCTCCGACTCTTAAACATTTCCTTGGAAGGAATTCACTAATCCTTCTAACTCGTTATCTAACTGAGTTCCTTATCTTCAACCATTTATGGTAATCCTTAGTTCTTGTTGATTTATTCTGCTGACCGTAGAACGGAGTCGACTACTTCCCGTGTTTCGGACTCCACTCGTATACATATGTGGGGTACCATACTGATACATTACTACTTACCCAACTAACCCATAAGTAGGTCTGTCGGGCCCACAAGCTCCTATCGGAGTGCGGTCGTCCCACAATTCAGTTGGTACACTCATAATGTCCGTCACACGCCTAGGTGAAGTATTCTTTTGTCAACTCCCTTATATTGTCCCGTGACAATATTCATTCCTTACTTCCCGAACTTAATCGAGGGAATGTTTATCCATTGTTGTATCCTCGTCTCAACTGTCCTTAGTTTTACTGGTTTGGTTTAGAAGAAGGTTAGAAGAAGTGTTGGTTTGAAAGAAAATCTGGTTTTGAAAGAAAGGTTTAGATAAATTTGGGTTTGAAAGAAAACTTTCATGGTTCACAACATCTTCTTACCTTAGCCAAGTCTAGCTTCTTGCTGACTGGTGTACTTACGATTACAGAGGTTAGGCTATCTAGCCCTTCCATGGTCATAATGATCCCATTTAACTTTCTAGTACTCTACTAAGTACTTGTAGTGGTTATAAATTTCCCGAACAGCCTTGTTATTGCAGCACTTGCTATAGCAAGTGCGCCATGCTAACTGGCTATCGGTTAAGCACACATACTGGTTGTGGTATTGTTCTTACCCGCACTGTCATCAGTGGCCTTGTTGGCCCTCACTTGATCTTACAGTCTTGATAATAATCCTCCGGATGACTTCCACTGTCTTTACATGATAATCACTAACTAGGGTGTTTCCCATTCTGGAAGACCCCCTTTTTTTTAGTATTGTATTCTCTTTAGCCCGTTCCACGTATTTGGGCACTACGTTGTAGTTCCCTTGCCGGTTGGTACACCGTTGGTGTATTATTTATCAACTGTGGTCCCGTAGACACTCGTCTCGGGTTTCACTAATCCACTTCTTGCCTGTTTGCACGGTCGGTGCGTTGCAAGCTGGTTACTCTCGACTGCTCTGCATGTCGACCCAGGTTGCCAGAAATTCTATTCTCTATACACAAAATCCTTCATTCTTCGCTATTAAATGCGGTTAACATTATTCAGATGGAAACCGTCTCCGGATTCCCAGTTTTCGGGATCTACCGTATGACAAGTTCTCCGTACTACCTAAAGTATTTAATAACCGCCAGATCGGGTATTCCCGAGTATGAGAGGACTTTCATCTCTCTGGCGTTGTTTCCTAAGTTATATACAGGGATTGTGGAGGGTGGAATGGAGACTGTAGGTTTCCAGTACTCACTGGTAGTTCCTATCTAGCGTATCTCTCACGCTATCACTCAACCCTTAACCCAAAGTACTAAAATCCTAACTCGGTACTTCCTAAGCTCGGTAATTCAGTCATCAGAGCGATACTTCGCTCTGATACCACTTTTTGTAACACCCCATCCAACATTACACACTTACAATATACTGCAGCGGAAAAACAACCTCCTCACATTACTTACTCGATGGTGTTACACGCCGTTAGCCACCCACGTGGCTAACAGGCTAATACATACACATTGTGCCGGTCTGATGGGCTAAATTCCCGAGCAACTACACATTATTATCCCCTTCCATTAACACACAACAACAACATACACCTTTCAACTATACCGAGTATTTATAAACTGATGCCGACAACAAATTCAGTCTTACTACACCTACCGTATATATACACTTAAATGAATACCCATGTACAATGACTACCCCGTCCTACTCTCGAACGGCTTCCAGCCTCTGTACCTGAAATAGGAAAAGAAGAGAAAGGGTGGCCCCCAAGGGCTCAGCACCTTTGCTAGTATGGTAATCCCGCAGCCCACATGCTACCGGGCCACGCACAACTAATTGTCGTCTTAGCATGCGGTTGATTATATTTAACATGCATGTAACTGAAAACACACAACACATAATCATTTCGCCTCAACGGGCTCAACAAACGGATGATATAACCTTACTTAATAAGTCACTCATAGTAATCTTTATTCCTAGAGTGTTCCTCCTCTATGGAGCTACTTCCTTAATAGACGACACTTACCCTTAAATCGGGTTATCCTTAAACGCCTCTTTTCTCAAACTGGGATTCATATCCATGATCCACATACTCCACATTTTACAACATATAACATACGCTACATAACATCACACAACAACACTTTGCACGTTTCAACGTGCACAACATAACACCGCAATAGATATTGCATCACAACAAAAATACATAACATAACGGGAATGGTTATCTTAGGAACCGACCCTAACATTGCTTATACACTGAAGAGCCTAGAGAATGTTGCCAGACCAGACTCATGATAAGCTCGTTATACAATAACAACAACACTCATTACCGTCCTAATAGTTGGACGAGTAACTTAAGTTAAGGCGGTTCGGGTTTGGAGGCCCGAACACACCACACAAACGCATGTTCCCCCTAAAACCGATCATAAGTCAGAATAGCTAAGCTTGGGAATAAGCTAATGGGAGATCATAACCCGTGAGGGAAACAACCATAACAAAGAGAAGGGTAAGGCTAAGAAGGATACCCTCTCCCAAACAAACGCGACCGGCCAAACCGGATTCCTCACCACTGTTAGACATACTTACTTATAGATATTAGTTAGAACCCCACTATGGAGTCTATCATAACTACACTCATACAGTATTAGAACTGGGTTAAACATACAAGGGAGATCCCTACATTCACTTACAACAACCACACATAATCAACTCATGCATAGCCGTGGTTAGAACGCCCCATGGTTCGGGTCGTTTAATCTGAATACCGAACTCTCATGTGATCCTAGACTCAGTTAACTAAGGTTAACACTGCCGAGGTTAAATGGTATCGGAGTTGAACAAACCACATATATGAATTATTGTAAACTCATTACATGTTTCATCTTACAACGTGGCAACATACAGAAAAACACATTGGCATACAAGCCGGTGTAATCCGGTAGGACACAGGTTGCAAGAAAACCATACCTGTCACCGGAGTCCACTTTATCACGTCCACTTACGTTCCTCGAGCAATTCTCGAACAACTGATAACATTACATGTACTTTTATTAACATCGGGGTAGCACGATCATTTATGTCTAATGTCTAATGCTTTTAACCCCGTTACTTAGTTACATAACTTTACAATTTTAACTTGATTTACTCTCACATTTTATTACAACTTTTCACCCACTAATAATTCTCATTAAAGCTCACCTAACATGTCCCTAACAACTTTATAACATCATTACCCATCAATCCCCCTCATTACATATCATCTCATAACCTTAAACCTCTCTCTTTTTTTTTACATACTTTGGCCGTCCAACCCACCGTCCGACCCACAGCTGGGTCGGACCATTCCAGAAACTTTTCCCGTCTGCTAAATACTCATGTCCGACCCATGTCCGACCCAACCTTCTGGGTCGGACCATTCCAGAAACTTAGAACACACATGTCCGACCCACCCTTCTGGGTCGGACCATTACAGAACATTTTCCCTCCTTTAAAACATGACCGTCCGACCCATGTCCGACCCACCCTTCTTGGTCGGACCATTACAGAACATTTTCCTGACGTCTAACAGAGGCTGTCCGACCCAAACTTGGGTCGGACCCCTGGGTCGGACGTCCTCTAAACTTACCCAAACTTTGTCAAATCTTCACCAACTTCTCCTAAAGCCTCTTAATGCTTCCTAACAACATTTGGTACCCTTACATCCACATACAACATCCATGAAACTCATTTTCTAACTCCTTAAACACTTACTCTCTTCTTACCAAAATTCCTAACACTTATATCGTTTTCTCCTTAAGATTTCTAAGTGGTATTTTACCTATAATGACCACCATACCAAGGTGTTTCCTCTACACCTTAACATCATCTCTCAAACTTCTTTTCTTACTAACTAAACTCCTTTTCACGTCTTACCTAAACATCACTTATTCCTTGGATATCAACATTACCTAAACCTTAAACAAACTTTTCCAAGACCTAAATACATTCTCAAAACACACATTGAATCCTAGAACTTCCAAGATAACACCTAAATCCTTGCATCACTCTAAATCACCTTAATACATTTTTTTCTTCCAGTAAAACGTTTATTCACCTTTAACACTTCCTAGTTCACCAAAACTTACTTAAAACACTTAGAACTTCTTACACATTTTCCAAATTTTGCCATAGCTTCTCTGTATATACTCACATCCAAACACTTAGGTTTTTACCTTATTTCATTCAAGATCACCTAAAATCCATCAAACACATTTTTATACACAACTTCACACATTTAGCACTACATCACAATATAGTGCATAACTTAAATTGCTTGGCACTTAGGCCCTTAAATAACATGGCTCTTAGGCCCTTAAATTGCATAAACCTTAAACACTGAATTTCCCACATAAATAATGCCTTTGACCTGCAAATAAACCCCAACAATACATATGCCCTTAATAAACTCCTTGAGAGCATTTTACTAGCTCATTTGCCATTGGCTCTTTAGGTATTTTATTAAGCAAATCAAGCTCATTTTCCTAAGGCATTTAGACTACATTGAGATAGTTTGTTTACCCTCTTTTTCCTCATAACTTCTTTCTTGTTTCCTTGTAAAACCGGTGGGATGTTTGGTTGTTTGTCACTTCTAAACAATGTACACATAACAGAATGAGTATTCAAGCATCATGCTTCATCTCATTGTAAACCCTAGTTACATATATTGTTTTAAGGTATTAAAATGATTGTTTTACCTTGGAATGGAAAGAGAGCTTGAATGAGTATCAAGAGAGGACTCCACCTAGTCCATGAAAGCTTGGAATGAAGCTAGAACAAGCCAATATAAGAGCACCATTAATGGTGAATTTCGGACAACAACAAAACATGGAGGAAATGTCATTTTTCTTTGAGTTTCCTCACCTTGAAGCAAAGGAAAATGACAAGGCATGAAAATATGAGCTCAAGCTCCTTCAATGGTGAATCTTCATGGCACCAAATTGAGTTCTTGAAGATTTGAAAAGGTAGAAGTGTAGAGCTTGCTCCAACTAGAAGAATGGTGGTCTTGGAATTGAATTTAGACCATGGAGCTAGGAGTTACAAGTGGTCAAAGATGGAAAACAATGGTGGTGTTGGTGTTGCTGTAGCAGCTCGTAAAAGAGAGCAAGAAGGGAGGTTGGAGACGTGTGAAATGAAGAAGGAAAGAAGAAATGAAGATAGAACTTGCTTTAACAAGATATTTGTATTATAAGGTAACTTTCTCCTTTTTACCTTCCTACCCTTCCTTTCCTTAATTGATTTTTACATGGTGGTGACTCACCACATAATAAAACCGGCCCCCATATAATTAGAAGGGTGTTTTGGTCTTTGTTGACCAATAAACTTACTTATATAATAACTATGTTACAAACTAGCTTATAAAAGTTACTATTCATAAAAACAAGGCACATAGAAGTGAAATTTTTGATTTCCCATTGATATAGACTTCCAAATGTGATACTATATAGTACACATGTTAATTAAGAGTAATGATGGACATTTAGCCATTCAAGACTCATTTACAAGACAATTTTCAAAAACGTGCTTTAAGACTCCTTAAAGCACATTTTGTGTTTTTAACTTGTTTTCAAGCTTGGTTTTCTTTGGTAATTGATTTAATATGTTCATTAACATATTTATAAGGTATAGGTATGACCATTAGGTCTTATACAAATTTATCCCAAGCTTAGAGCACATTTTGCTCTTATTGTCTTTAAGGTATTTCCTTGTGTTTTATTTGGTTTAACTGACTACCAAGGTTTCCTAAGGACTTAATTAGCCCTATTAAATCATAATTGAATATTACTAAGTCTTGGTAGGCTCTTTGGGTCCTAACCAAGTTCACTCATAGCTTAGAGCATGTTTTTGCTCAAACTGTATCTTAATGCTTTATTGCATTTACTGTGGTTTAAATTGTTCACTGATGTTTCTAAGGCACTTTTTAGCCTTTACATACCATAGTTTAAATGTTTGACAACATATCAAGGTTTGGGGTATTTCACAGTATCTGTGTGATTTACCATTTTAATAGATTAAAGTATTATTCCTTATTTATTTTTATAAATCTTGTGATTTGCCAGTTACTTGATTTTACCAGTTTATCTGCTTATAAGTGAGAACTGCGGTAGATAATAGACAACAGGAACAGTACCAGTTAATTTAGAGATGGTAATTCCTCTAGGATGTTAACTGATCATTAACTGGATTATTCTTAAAGCTGTTAGCAATTAGTAAATTTGTAACGAGAGTTAAAATTTATTAGTTGTTAATTAGATTCCACCGAGCGGGAGACCGAACGTGGAATATTTCTGATCTAGGATTTTAATCTGAATTTTGGTAAACACACTGAGAAAGGAACCAAAGAATTTGGAGGATTAGTAAACCGAATTTTCCCTTTTTATTAAATCAAATATATCATTATTTTGCCCACTGTCTTGCGTATATTACCTTTGCTCATATTTACATTCTTGTTTTTACTTAGTAATCCAAACAAACAAAACCCCCCCTGTTACTTGAGTTATTTTCTTAGTTTGTTCTTAAATATCAATCAAACTAAAACGCTGCCTCCCTTGGATTCGATAACCTGGAGGGACACTTCTAGGAAAACTTGCTATAATCGACCGGTATACTTGCCGTTAGGTTTTTACCCAACATTGGGCCAGAATGATTGCTCTATATGTGAATTGGAATTTGGGCCGAGTGATTTTGGTTGGGCCTAAATGATGGCACCTAGATCTAGGGTTTTGGGTTAGGGTCATGATAAGAAGTCTACCTAGACTAGAATGAGCCCTTAGGCCGGAATGTGTTTGGGCCTGAAGTAAAGCGCATGAGCTGGAATGGTCCCTAAATCACGAATGGGCCTAACTTTCTTTGGGTCAGAGAAGATGGTTGCTAAGCCCAAGAAGATTTTATTTTAAGGACTTGTGAGTAATTTCAAGTTCAGGTGAATTTCTTTTTTATGGGCCTAGAACTAATTGGATAATTCAAATTGGGCCAGAAGAGAAATCATCTAAAATTTTGGGCCGAAGCCCTAACAAATAACTCACACATTCAAATCAAGCAAGGCCTTTGGGCCGTAAACAATAAAGCCGCGATATCGGGTTGGGCCGAGTTGATGTAGAAAAAGTTCCTATCAATTTCTAGGCCGGGTAGTGGGCCGATCATGCAGGTAAACAAGGCCCACACAAATTCAACATGTCCACACTGGACGTTAAAATCAAACCGGGTATGGATCGATCCAGAGAGGTGCTTGCACGCTATTCTCCTTGGGCTTCCCCACTTTTTTCACATCACCTGAAGGTGTGCGTCTATGGACGGGTCTTTGACTGACCAAACAATGGGCTAGGTAAGGATACTGCCAGGAAAATGCTAGGGGCTAAAGCCCATGAATTAAGGGGGTGTGGTTAGACGACACCCTCCTCTTTTCCCCACTTATTCACATCACCTGAAAGGTGTGAGTCCCTGACAGGGTGAGATTAGTTTATGTGGACCCTCGCTCTTATATGATGCAAGGGTACAGAAATTTAAATTGCGCACAAAAGTAAACAAACAGAGTAATAAAGCCATAAATAAACATTTTTGAGTTAAGCCCTCTTTCTTAAAATTAAACAAGTTAAAATTAAGAATTTGTCCCCAGCAGAGTCGCCAGTCTGTGAGCCTCGTTTTTAAACCCTACCCTATGTTGATTAAAGTTGATTGGGGTCTAGCCGGGTTTTGGGTCCACTTATAACCTAAGATTAATAACTATGTCATATAACAATAATTATTAAAACCTAAGCTAGCTCACTGGAACCTATTATGAGTCGCCACCTAATTTTAACCTAGATCAAATTAGGAAAGGAGAGTTCGGGTTCGGGGGCTTGGAATACGACTTATTTAGGGTTCAATTACTTTCATTACCCCTAGAAGTCATTTTTCCTCTACTTAGTTAATTTATGACTTATTACGAAGTCGTTTTAACCTAAGTGCGCGAGCTTCTGTTTTTTTTTTGTGTTTTTAGCATTTTTTGACAGAAAAAGAAAGTGAAAGTTGAAATTACCTAAACTAGGGTTTTGGAGGCAGAATTAGGTCAAATTTTGTTTCCGTCCGTGACTACGGACCTAATGTCCGTACCCACGGACCCTAGTTAATCTATTTGGAAGTAAAAGTCGAATTAAATAGAAAACGAAAATTTGAAAAGTCCTTACTCATTTCTAAATCCACTTACACAATTTTTCCTCACTTCATTTCAACACTTACATCAGTTTTCATTTTTCTAATGCTACAGATTTTTAAACTCACTTCTACCTTTCAATACTTCCTCAACTAATGCCACTCCTAGCATTCTAAATACATTGTCTTACATCCTAGTTCTATCCCATTATCTAGCTACTTTCCAAGTCTGTTTTCAACATGATTAATCACTCACAACAACTACCAAAACACACCTAGTTATTGTCCAGGTTATTCCCTCTTCATACTCAACTAAGTCTTCTAATTTCTAGACAAATTTTGACATAGTCTCCCCTATAGTTTTAACTTTGCCCACACACTATTTCAGCTCACAATTCCCATCCCAATTCGCACATCATGCTACACACTACAACACACAAATTTTTCCTGCATATACACATACATTACCCAAAGTTTTCCCAAGCTTTTAAACATCATTTAAAAACTTCAAAACTGTTACATTACCTTCCTCATTATACTACAACATACTTATTACTCATTACCATATACATTACTTGTTTTTAGGTACTTAAAAACTGTTACATTAAGGCATACAAAACTAGTCCAAGGTAAGGGTAATTACCTTGTGTTTCTAGTTTCTCCTTTCTTTCTTGCCTTCTCCTTTCTTCTTTCCTTCTTCCTTGTTCTTCCTCACACAACAAACAATGCTACAACCACCATACCAATACACAACAACTACTTAGTATTCATTCTTAACTAACCCTAAAATTTAGATGTTTTTAGGGTTTAGAAAGAGGCATTACCTTCAATGGGTGGGTGGAGTTCTTGGTTAGCAAAGGAGCAATATTTCTAGCCCAAGAATGAAGCCAAAATCGGCTGGATCACAAGGAACAAAACAGGAGTTCAATGTGAATTTTCGTTTTGTCAAATGGAGCTAGAAAAAGATGGGTTTCCAAGATTATTTTTACCTCAAAATGACAAGGTGATGAAGGTGCTTCTAATGGTGGTCTTCAAGCTCCAAATGAAGCACACCCATGGAGATGAAAATGGGTGTTTTCGATTTTTCAAAGGAGGAAGATGCTCTCCTTGATGAGAGGATCCTAATGGTTCTAATTTCGTAATTTTTGGTGGAGGTTTGGATGCTCAATAAGAGGAGAGAAGTGGAGTGTTGGTGGTGGTTCCTCAAATCACCATGGATGGCTTAGGGAAGAAGAAGAAAATGAGAGAGGGAGGGGGAAAATTGTGAGTGAGTGAGGGGGAGTAGGAGAGAGACTCACTTTTTTCTTTTACTTATTTTATTTGTCATTTAGCAAATAAGAAGGAATAATTAAGCCTATTAAACACTTATTATCCTAATTAATCACTATTTTTAATTACGGGGTATTTCAATCTACCCCCCTTAAGGAACTTTGCCCTCAAAGTTGCTCAAGGTTTACGGTTTACTATTTCTACTCATTTGGCACCAATTGCCACAATGCATTTTACTATAACCTCACAAGGTGTTCACTATTTCAACACTGTAAACATACACAATTCAAATACCGTACACAATACACAATCCAATTCACACATTCCATATTACATTTCACAATACACTCCACATTGCCATTTGTGTTATATACCGTATAACCCAAATGCATTACTCATTACACACATACCATACACATCGTACCACATACTGGTACCGTACAACACAAATGCATTACTCATTCCACACATACCATACACATACCATACACATCGTACCATATTCTGGATACTACTAGCACTACCCTGTGCCATAGGAAATACAATTAGCACTACATGTGCCAACAAAATGTACTACAATACGTACATGCTATGCAATTCTAACCCGAAGCAATGCAAAAGAAAAATGGCTCTACCCCCCTTAAAAGGGGTACGCCCCGTACCCTCCATACTATACGGATGCTAGACATCTAGTCTACAAATAAATTTTGGTACTTTGCCTTCGTGGCGTCTTCTAATTCCCAAGTCGCTTCCTCGACATCGTGGTTAGACCACAAGACCTTCACCATTCGTACAGATTTATGGTGAGTGTCTCTTGTCTTTGTATCAAGGATTCGCACTGGAGTCTCGACGTATCTCATCGTCGGCTCTATGGAGAGGTGTTCAGGTTCTAATGCATGAGAGGGATCGGCTATGTATTTCTTGAGTTGTGATACATGACAGACATCATGAACATGTCCCAATTCTTCAGGTAATGCTAGCCTATAAGCCACAACTCCAATCCTCTCAGTAATGGTGTACGGGCCTACAAATTTCAGGCCCAACTTGCCCGTCTGGCCAAATCGAAAGACTCCCTTCATAGGTGAAACACGCAAGAACACTTGGTCGCCCACGGCGAACTCAAGGTCACGTCGTCGCACATCCGCATAGGATTTCTGTCTATCTTGGGCTGCTTTCATGTTCGCTCAGATTTGTTGAACTTCAGCTTCTTGTTCTAGATACTCCGGTCCAATTATGACCGCTTCACTTGACTCATCCCAACACAACGGGGTACGACAAGGTCTACCATACAAGGCTTGGAATGGCGACATCTTAATCGAAGCATGATAGCTATTATTATACGAGAATTCGATAAGATGAAGCTTATCAATCCAGCTCCCCTGGAAGTCTAAGGCACACGCCCTAAGCATGTCCTCAAGTGTCTGGATGGTCCTTTCTGTCAGACCGTCGGTCTGTGGATGGAAGGCGGTGCTAAGCTTCAACTCAGTACCAAGCGCTTCCCGTGTTGCTCTCCAGTATCTCGAAAGAAATCTGGTGTCGCGGTCAGATACTATGGTTTTCGGGACTCCGTGGTGTCTAATGATCTCCTTGTTGAATAGCTCCGCGAGCTTCGCCACCTTCTAGGTGTCCTTCATTGGTATGAATCGGGCAACCTTGGTGAGGCGATCGACTACTACCCAGATCATGTTGAGTCCTCCCCTGGCAGGTGAGAGTTCAACAACAAAATCCATGGAGATATCATGGAATTTCCACTCTAGAATGGGAATAGATTGCACCATTCCTCCCGGTTTTCGGTGCTTGAATTTCACCTTCTGGCATGTGAGACACTTCAGAACATACTCAGTCACATCGGATTTCATTCCTGACCACCAGAAGTACCTCTTCATGTCTTTGTACATTTTGGAGGCTCCCGGATGGACATGCAATGTGGAACAATGTGACTCCCGCAGGATGCGATCCCTTAGTTCAGCATTGCTTCGGGGGACGCATAGTCTGCCATTCAACCGGATCAGACCATCTTCATGCAATTTGAAGTCGTACTTTCGGCTCTCAAAGGTACCTTCTGTGATTTTCTGTCTGATCTCTGTGAAGTAAGGGTCGCTCAACTAAGCGTCTCGCACCTCTTCAACCAAGCTAGAAGAAGCGAGTAGCGAATGGAGCGAGTGTGCTCGACGACTCAGGGCGTCGGCTACAACGTTTGCCTTCCCTTCTTTATACTGGAGGTTGATGTCATAATCTGATAGGAACTCCATCCACCTCCTTTGTCTCAGATTTTATTCCTTCTGTGTGAACACATACTGTAAACTTTTATGGTCGGAGTAGATGATGATGCTTACCCCATAGAGATAGTGTCGCCATATCTTCAATGCGAAGGCAATGGCTCCTAACTCTAGATCGTGTGTTGGGTAATTCTCCTCATGCTTTTTCAGCTGGCGTGAGGCATAGGCCACTACCTTGCCATGTTGCATGAGTACGCATCCCATTCCCTTGCCTAATGCATCACAATATACCTCAAATCCCTCTGTGCCCTCTGGAAGAGTTAGAAAGGGCGCTGAGGTCAATGAGTCTTTTAGGCTCTGGAAGGATACCTCGCACTCATCAGTCCACACAAACGGTGCATCTTTCTTCATCAATGACGTCATGGGCTTAGTGACTTTCGAGAAGTCCTTTACAAACCTCCGGTAGTAACCGGCTAGACCAAGAAAGCTCCGGATGTCGGTAACAGTCTTAGGTCTAGGCCATGATCGTACTGCTTCGATTTTCGATGGATCTACTGAGATACCCGCGCTCGAGATGACGTGACCGAGGAAAGATACCCGATATAGCCAAAACTAGCATTTGTAGAACTTCACAGACAGCTGGTTCTCGCGCAGTGTCTCAAGTACTCTTCTCAAATGGTTTTCATGCTCTTCTGCTGACTTCGAGTATACGAGAATGTCGTCAATGAATACTACTACTGAAGTGTCCAGCTGATCACTAAATAATTGATTCATTAAATCCTTGAATTTTGCTGGTGCGTTAGACAAACCGAATGGCATCACCGTGAATTCGTAGTGGCCATATCTTGTTTGGAATGCTGTTTTCTCAATGTCTTGCTCTTTGATAGCAATCTGGTGATATCCGGATCGGAGATCAATCTTAGAAAAGACTGAAGCTCCCTTCAACTGATCGAACAGGTCGTCGATGCGTGGTAGTGGATACTTGTTCTGTACAGTGACTGCATTCAATTCGCGGTAGTCGATGCCGAGTCGGAGGCTACCATCCTTCTTCTTCTTCACGAAGAGGACCGGTGCTCCCCAGGGTGATACGCTCGGGCGTATAAACCCTTTGTCGAGAAGATCACGTAGTTGCTCCTTGAGTTCAATCATTTCTACAGGTGCCATAAGGTATGGTGCCCTAGCAATGGGACCAGTACCAGGTACGAGGTCGATTTCGAACTCTACTGCTCTCCGTGGGGGCATACCAGGCAGCTCTTTCGGGAATACGTCGGGGAATTATGATACAACTAATACATCGTCACTGAATTCTGGGTCTCTCTCCAGATCTTGTACATGGCATAAATACACATCATGTCCTTTTCTAAGCTCCCGGTACATTGCCATAGCGGAGATGACTGTAGTTGAAGGCTCTCTTGGTCTCTGGCGGTATGAAACAGTAACCTCAGACGGACTCTTGAGCAGCTATCGATGCTCGACGCAGAGGATTCGTCCCTTGTGCCGCTCCAACCAGTTCATTCCGATTATCAAGTCAAATCCCAACCCGTTGAATTGAATGAAGGAGATGGGAAACTCTTCGCCTTTGATTTGAATTGTGGTGGTGTGGTAATACTTGGTACATCTTACTTGCTCTTCTCGACGGAGAGTAACCAAGAAATTCGGTAACTCATCTGCGTCTAGCCCCAACCTCTTCACAAATGATGGCGATACAAAGGTGTGAGAGGCGCCGAAGTCGAACAGTACTGAGGCTTCAATGCCGTTTACTGGGAATCTTCCCGTTAGAATGGTGCCCGCTTTTGTCGGCTTGTGCTTCGGTGAGGATACTCAGGTTACCTTCGATACCGAGTCCACAACCTATTGATTCATAATATTTATAAGAATTGGTGGTATCACGCATGTGGAATTTAATAACCTACACTACTTTTATTGCATAAACCAACCAGCATACATACTGTGTCTCTAATACACGTTACTAATGGGTTACATGCTACTACAAGATTAATACTTTCTAAAGGTAAGGTTCAGGTGTCCTGGTTTCATGTGTGTGGCATTGATTATTGCCGGTGGTGCCGTATTCAACTTGATCTTCTTGATCCCGTGATACAGCAACCTTGATTTTCCACCCATGATTTAGAACATCTCCTGATCTCAATACCAGTTTCTCTGTGAGGTCCACACGCTTTGCTCGCTATACAAGAATACGGCGTCACCACCAATGGACCAAGACACTATGGGCACTCCTTGTTCAAGAGATTCCGTCGTCTCGCCCTTATCTTGGTATAAGCCAGGTCGTCCTTCTTTCTCATAGAAGTTGACGATGATACAAAGGTCTACTTCAAGTGCAGGGATTGGTTCATCTCACATTGTTGTGCGATTTCTACAGCTTGAGTAACAAGTGTTTGGAATTCAATGGGTATTGATGGAGGTGTGTGCTCGGTATCCTACTCGGTGTCCTTTGTTATTTGGTATAAGGTTCCAATCCTTTCCCAGCACATCATCTTCAGCTTCATTATTGCTCCACCGGGGAATTCAGGTGTATAAAATCCTCCTGGACCCATTCCTAGTTCGTTGCATCGTCAGATGATTGACATTTGTGCTTTAGGTGTCAGGTATCCTTTTAATAAGATCATACCTGGCCGGATGACCTGACACTGCTCGTTGGTGAAGTGATGAGTGATGGTGTCGGTCTCTTCATGAGGTGGGTTGAAGGTATTGGGTAACAGATATGGAATTTCCCTAAGGTGGTAAATTTCATCTAGTGTGAGTTCTAGGCTCACTAATTCATTTCATGCTCAATACACACTTCAATTTTTACTTACTCATGCTTAAATCATACTTCGAGTACTTACGCATTCATACATTCACTCATATAGGTATTTCAATACTTTAGACATGCTCTTCAAGGATTAAGGGTTACGGTTAAATACCTAGGCCGGACTTAGTCCCGGTCCCATCAGGGTCAATAATGTGCAAGGCCGACTGCCTCGGTGGTGCGCCCTTCTGTGGACCTCGGGAACCCCTGTCCCTGCGAGGGTGTGCTGGGCCTGAGCCTCGCCAGATGCAACCTCCTTGCCTTCACGCTGCTTGTAGCCCTGATAGTTGCCCTTGGGTTGGAGTTCTCTGGGCATACATTAGCACGGTGCCCCGGCTTCTGGCAGTTGTTGCATCGGATCTCCCTTCCTTGGCAATCGGTGCCGGGATGATCCTTGTTACAGTTTCGGCACACATAGCTTCGGCCATCATTTTGGCTCTTGCCATAGCCAGCACCAGAACCTGTAGCTTCTATGTTAGCAAGGTTCGTTACTTTTACTAATTCACATACACATGGTTTCACAAGGTTACTAGTTTGGTTTCGGTTTTTACCCTTGTAGGGCTGAGACCTCAGTGGCTTTGCTGCCACTGGTGGGTGTAGGCGAGCTACAACGGCTCAGCTGCCTTGCCCTTCTCAGCATGGGCACTGCTGTCTCCCGGGGTACCCTTCTGGTTTTGATGGGAGTATTTCCCCTTCTTCTTTTCATGGTTTGCTTTGGTTTTGATCGTCGGAGGTGTTACCCTTGCTGCTCACCTTGCGCTTCAGCGCTTGCTCCTCATCTCTTAGCTGGCAGGTGATCTCAACGCGAGATGCAGCGTGGTAACACTCCTGAAGTGTTCGACATTAGGTTAACACATTTACGTACGTGGATACTAATTCGCATTGTCCATGGTATTTAAGGGTTCAACGTTGTGTTACCTGAAGGGAGGTAAACCGTGCAATCCATGCCATACCGGAGTCGATGGCTCAATCCGCCGTAGAAGCGGTCGACCAAGACTTGGCCGGTATACCAAGGTCGGGTAGGAGTCTGAGAATAGAAGTGAAGGTGCGGTAATACTCATCTACCGTCATCCTCTCCGTCATCTTGAGGGCATCGAGCTCAAGCCGTTTCTGGTCTTGACATGCTCGGGATAGTACTTAGATCGGAGGAGAGAGGTGAATGCTTCCCAACCGAATGTGGGGTCGGCTACGTGCTCGGCCTTGACGAGCTTCCACCAGTCCATAGCCGCGTCCTTGAGGAGGTAGTACGCAACTATCATCACTTGAACTCCAGCAGGAGCCTCGAGAGTCTCGAAAGCCGTCTCCATCTTGGAGATATAGGCCTCGAGCTTGGCGGGGTCGCTCTCGCCTCTAAAGCATAGAGGTCGGAGGTCGGCGACTACCTTTACCCAATTGGTTTCACGGGGATGAGGTGGGTCAGGTTTGTTGCTGTTGTTTTTGTTGCTGTTGGTTTTGCTGCGTCTGTTGTACATCGGTGATTACTTGCGGTAGCATCTGTGCTACTGTGGCGGCGAGGATTTCAGCTATAGTCTGCGCGCCCGGTCCGTCAATAGTCCCTCCTCTGGGTCGGCCTGGACTCATCCGGACATCTGAACAAGTGTGGATTACATTAGTTACTGTGACCATGTGGTCTTGAGTCAAACAATGGTATCGTCTTTGCAGACGTCATGGGTATCCATTATCATTAACGGTCATTCTAGTAGGTTTCTAATTTTCCGTTGTAGAACGGTTTATAACCTAACTCGGTAATCACTACACTCGGTATTCTAATCATCAGAGCGAGACTTCGTTCTGGTACCACTTTTTGTAACACCCCAAACCGCTAATCCTTCCATTATCCTCTAATTGTTCCCATAATTACTTTACATGCAGCGGAATACTTACTTACTCCCAACGGGTGGTACAAAACCGTTATCCATTCCAAGACTAACAAGGCTACTACTTCTTACAGTAACGGTCTGACGATTAGAATATACCGAGTACATAATACTTACCTTACAATTCCAAATACTTACTTACACTTGATTACCGAGTATCCAAATATATGAATTACATTCCAAGTCTATTCCAAAAATATGAGTTTGTATAATTACCCTTTCATCTTAAGGTTCTCTATTCAATTCTCAAAAGGGTGTACCACATGGTACACTGGCTACTCAAAAAGGCTTTAAGCCGTGTACAACTCGGTAAACCATTCATATCCTCCTAACTACTCCAAAAAAGAATGCATCCAGGTCCTTACTCGACCTTCACATCTGACGAACCTGTAAATAAAAATAGTGCCCCAAGGGGCTCAGCTAACGCTGCATAAGAAATCCGCATACCTCGCGTACTAGCGAGGGTACGCCGACTACTTGATCGAATACATACGGTTCATTTTATTCATACATGCATACATGCTCTTATGCAATACAATACATTCGGTTTCACAAACATACATACATCAAATGCATACAAGGAAGACATTACAAGTCAACCATTCATACTTACCGTTACGGAGATACGCTTCTCCAATACATACACAAGGCTTGTTAGCTTCTATACTCACCCAGGTTAGAAAGGGTGTATTTTACTCTTTAACTCATGATCAATGACTTACAATAGTCATGATCGTTACTCATACAAATACTTACTTACTCATGTTAAGTCTGTATGACCTCCGGGCAGGGACTACTATATCCCACCACCGGGCTTTGGGGTGGCTCACCAATCTAGGATGCTACACATTTAAGGGGTTTGGTCCATAGAAAGGATTAAGGCCAGGATTCGAATCCAACCTCTTGTGTCCTTATCCTCACGCATGGCCGAAACTATATCGGACTTCTACTCATTCCATTTTACTCAATACTCAAGTTAAGAGTTAGGTGGTTAGGAATTAGTAGAAGTCATTACAACCCATACCAAGGGTTAATACACTACACAAGTACACATCCATATACAAATACACTTCATTCTCATCCATATATTTCATGAATTATACAAACTGAATGTTCAAGAGAATACAACAAGAACAATATAGTTCAAACACAATTAAGAGCAGTAAAAGTCTGATTCGTGCATTATCTTATTTGAGTGATCACATAAGCACACAATCGGGGTAACCAAGTTAGGATACAGGGCATGAGGAAATCATACCGTTCACCGTCGTACTCGTACTACCGGTTCCCTTTGGAGTTCAACTATTTGATTCCTATACATACATGAAGTTGTAGATTAATGATCTATTATTGATCCAACTTATTCCTTCATTAATACTTCTAATGTATACTTACTACTTCTTTACTTTCATTCTTGATTATAAAAACCATTCTTTCTTATAACTTCTTAAACTTGCTTTCTTACTCATGTACTTACTTTCTTACCTTACTACTTCTTTAATGGGTACTACTATATATATATACATATGGGCCAGCATATATAACATATACATATGATTGCTATAATCAATTCATTTTTTTTGTTTGACTCGACCGACCTTACCCAGGGTCGGACCCAAGGTCGGCCGAAGTCAGTGAGTTACAACACTAGAAAATTCAGATTCGATGACCTTGCAAGTCCGGTCCCAAGGTCAGTCCTAGTCAGTGTGTTCTAGGTTCGAGATTCTGGACTCAAACGACCTTGCCAAGTCCGGTCCAAGGTCGGTCGAAGTCAGTAGACTTCTGGTTTCGAAATTTATGCCTCGACCGACCTTACCAAGTCCGGTCCCAAGGTCGGTCGAAGTCAGTAGACTTCTGGGCTTACAATTTTAAGACTCGACCGACCTTGTCAAGTTCGGTCCCAAGGTCGGTCAAAGTCAGTAGACTTCCCGTCTTTGTAATTCAAGTCTCAACTGACCTTGCAAGTTTGGTCCCAAGGTCGGTCCGGCCTAGTATTTTTTTTAAATCGTTTTCAGTTACTTTCTTCCCATTGCTTCCCCAATCCTTATCCATACATTCCTACATGGTGTAGCACTAATTAAACCCTCTAAATCATCATGGTTCATTCACCAAATTCTTACTCATTTCTAAATCCACTTATACAATTTTCCTCACTTCATTTCAACTCTTACATCATTTTTTCATTTTCTAATGCTACAGATTTTTAAACCCACTTCCACCTTTCAATACTTTCTCAACTATGCCACTCCTAGCATTCTAAATACAATATCTTACATCATAGTTCCATCCCATTATCTATCTCCTTTCCAAGTCTGTTTCAACATGATGAATCACTCACATCAACTACCAACACACACCTAGTTTTTTTCTAGGTTATTCTTCTTCATACTCAACTAAGTCTTCTAATTTCTAGACAAATTTTGACATAGTCTCCCCTATAGTTTAAACTTGCCTACACACTATTTCAGCTCACAATTCCCATCCAATCGCTCATCATTTACACACTACAACACTAAACACACAAATTTACCGGCTCTAAACACATACAGTTTACCCAAGGCTTTTTCAAACCCCTTAAAAACTTCAAAGACTAGTTTACCATCTCCTCGCACATACTACAACATATCTTCATTACCACATAAACTACTCCTCGTTACATTACTACAAATTTTACACTACAAAGGTACAAAAACATAAAAACAATACAATGACATCAACTTTTTTTAATTTTAACCAATTACCCCTATGGATACGGCCCTTCAGTGAGTTACAGCACCTTTCTCCTCTTCCTGCTTCACCCTTTCCTTCTCTCATCCTTTCCTTCCACCGACCTTCCATTTTCCTCGACCCCCCCAACCCAAAACAAACAAAACCCTAAACCAGCACAAGTACTTGGGGGAACAAAGTACAAACTTAGCAATATCAAAACAAACAAAACAAAACCTAGTTAAAATCTTTTTAAATCTTCACCCAACTTCCCAATCCATTACAATCCACATACACAACCAAAACCAAGCAAAAAATCTTGGTTCATTCACCAAATTCCTTACTCATTTCTAAATCCACTTATACAATTTTCCTCACTTCATTTCAACTCTTACATCAGTTTTCATTTTTCTAATGCTACAGATTTTTAAACCCACTTCCACCTTTCAATACTTTCTCAACTAATGCCACTCCTAGCATTCTAAATACAATATCTTACATCCTAGTTCCATCCCATTATCTAGCTCCTTTCCAAGTCTGTTTCAACATGATGAATCACTCACATCAACTACCAAAACACACCTAGTTATTTTCTAGGTTATTCTCTCTTCATACTCAACTAAGTCTTCTAATTTCTAGACAAATTTTGACATAGTCTCCCCCATAGTTTAAACTTTGCCTACACACTATTTCAGCTCACAATTCCCATCCCAATTCGCTCATCATTCTACACACTACAACACACAAATTTTTCCTGCACATACACATACATTACCCAAGGTTTTCCCAAGCTTTTAAACATCATTTAAAAACTTCAAAACTGTTACATTACCTTCCTCATTATACTACAACATACTTATTACTCATTACCATATACATTACTCGTTTTTAGGTACTTAAAAACTGTTACATTAAGGCATACAAAACTAGCCCAAGGTTAGGGTAATTACCTTGTGTTTCTAGTTTCTCCTTTCTTTCTTGCCTTCTCCTTTCTTCTTTCCTTCTTCCTTGTTCTTCCTCACACAACAAACAATGCTACAGCCACCATACCAATACAACAACTACTTAGCATTCATTCTTAACCAACCCTAGAATTTAGATGTTTTTAGGGTTTAAAAAGAGGCATTACCTTCCAATGGGTGGGTGGAGTTCTTGGTTATCGAAGGAGCAATATTTCTAGCCCAAGAATGAAGCCAAAATCGGCTGGAGCACAAGGAACAAAATGATGGTTCAATGTAAATTTTCGTATTGTCAAATGGAGCTAGAAAAAGATAGGTTTCCAAGATTATTTTTACCTCAAAATTACAAGGAGATGAAGGTGCTTCTAATGGTGGTATTCAAGCTCCAAATGCAGTACACCCATTGAGATGAAAATGGGTGTTTTTGATTTTTGATAGGAGGAAGATGCTCTCCTTGATGAGAGGATTCTAATGGTACTAATTTTGTAATTTTTTGTGGAGGTTTGGATGCTCAACAAGAGGGGAGAAGTGGAGTGTTGGTGGTGGTTCCTCAAATCGCCATGGATGGCTTAGGGAAGAAGAAGAAAATGAGAGAGAGAGGGGGGGGGGGAATCGTGAGTGAGTGAGGGGGAGTAGGAGAGAGACACACTTTTTGCTTTTACTTATTTTATTTGTCATTTAGCAAATAAGAAGGCATAAAGAGGATGAGAGAGAGGAGGGAAATCGGCTCCCCCTACACACACACACACACACACACACACACACACACACACACACACACACACACCACACACACACACACACACACAACACACACACACACACCCACACACACCACACACACACACACACACACACACACACACACACACACACACACACACACACACACATTTTTACTTTTTATTTGCAAAAGTGGACACATTAGTTTTTCTTTATTACAGTTTACACCCCACAACTTCTCGTTTTTACAGTTTTTACTAACCGGAACCCGTTTTTAGGAATTTTCTCGTTTAATTAATTTTATTGGTTCTAAACCTTCATTAATGTTTATTAATTGCTATTTGGTTGACCAAAATTATTACGAGTCTATTTGACTCTCTTAAAGTCGCGTTTTCCCGGTTTCCTCGAAAAATACGCTTTAAGGTTCGTTTGTGCTTTAAATCCATTTTAAGGATCCGTTTTCTTCGGGATTTGTTCCCTCATGTTTATTGAAGTGTAATTAAGCCTCTTAAATACTTATTAGCCTAATTAATCACTATTTTTAATTACGGGGTATTTCACCACCAGAAGTACCTCTTCATGTCTTTGTACATCTTAGAGGCTCCCGGATGGACAGATAATGTGGAACAATGTGATTCACACAGAATGCGATCCCTCAGCTCAGCATTGCTTCAGGGAACGCATAATCTGCCCTTCAGTCGGATCAGACCATCTTCATGCAGCTTGTAGTCATACTTCCGCTTCTCGAATGTGCCTACTGAAATTTTCTGTCTGATCTCTATCATATAAGGGTCACTCAACTGAGCGTCTCGCACATCATCAACCAATCTGGAAGAAGCAAGCAGCGAATGGAGTGAGTGTGCTCGGTGACTCAGGGTGGCGGCTACAATGTTTGCCTTCCCCTCTTTATACTGCAAGTTGATGCCGTAATCGGATAGAAACTCCATCCACCTTCTTTGTCTTAGATTTAGTTCCTTCTGGGTGAATATATATTGCAAACTTTTGTGATCGGAGTAGATGATGATACTTACCCCATAGAGATAGTGTCGCCATATCTTCAAGGCGAAGACATTGGCTCCTAACTCAAGGTCGTGAGTCGGGTAATTCTCCTCATGCTTTTTCAGCTGGCGGGAGGCATAAGCTATTACCTTGCCATGCTGCATGAGTATGCATCCCATGCCTTTGCCTGATGCATCACAATAAACTTCAAATCCCACTCTGCAATCTAGAAGAGTGAGAATGGGCGTTGAGGTCAATGAGTCTTTTAGGCTCTAGAAGGATACCTCACACTCGTTTGTCCACACAAACGGTGCATCTTTCTTCATCAGTGTCGTCATGGGCTTCGTGACTTTAGAAAAGTCTTTCACAAACTGTCGGTGATAACCTGCTAGACCTAGGAAGCTCCGGATATCGGAAACATTCTTAGGTCTAGGCCATGAACGGACTGCTTCAATCTTAGCAGGATCTACTGAGATACCCGCGCTCGAAATCACGTGACCAAGGAAGGATACCTAATCGAGCCAGAACTCGCATTTGGAGAACTTCGCGTATAGCTGGTTCTTGCGCAATGTCTCAAGTACTTTCCTCAAGTGGCTCTCACATTCATCTCTCGACTTTGAATAAACGAGGATGTCATCGATGAAGACTACGACGGAAGTGTCTAACTGCTCACTGAATAACCGGTTCATTAAATCCATAAACTTAGCTAGTGTGTTTGACAACCCGAGTGGCATCACTGTAAACTCGAAGTGGCCATATCTCATGCGAAAGGCTGTCTTCTCAATATCGGGCTATCTGATGGCAATCTGGTGATACCTGGATCTGAGGTCAATCTTGGAGAAGACTGAAGCTCCCTTTAACTAATCGAACAGGTCGTCGATGCGTGGCAATGGGTATTTGTTCTTCACAGTGACCGCATTAAGCTCGCAGTAGTCGATGCAGAGGCGGAGACTGTCGTCCTTCTTCTTCACGAAGAGGACCGGTGCTCCCCAAGGTAATACGCTCGGGGGTATGAACCCCTTGTCGAGTAGATCTTTCAACTGTATTTTCAATTCAGCCATCTTTGCTGGTGCTAAACGGTACGGCGCCCTAGCAATCGAACCAGTGCCCGGAACAAGCGCAATCTCAAATTCTACTGCTCTCTGTGGCGGCATGCCGGGAAGTTCCTTCAGAAACACATCCGAGAACTCCGAAACTACCGGTATGTTGGTGCTGAACTCTAGATCTCTTTCTAGATCTGCACATAGCATAGGAATACCTTGTGCCCTTTTCTGAGCTTTTGGTACATAGACATTGCGGAGATGATGGTAGTCGAAGGCTCTCTCGGCCTCTGGCGGTATGAAACTGTAACCCCAGATAGGCTCCTGAGCAGCAATCTATGCTCAGCGCAGAGGGTTCGCCCCTTATGCCGCTCCAACCAATTCATCCCAACTATCAGGTCAAACCCCAAACCACTGAATTTGATGAAGGAAATGGGAAAAGCCTCTCCTTTAATTTGGATAGTGGCAGCTTGGTAGTATTTCGTGCACTTCACTCGCTCCTTTGACGGGAGCGTGACCATAAAAATTGGCAGCTCATCTGTGTCTAGCCCTAACCTCTTCGCAAATGTTGGCGAAACAAAGGTATGAGAGGTGCCGGAGTCGAATAGTACCGTGGCATCAATGTCATTCACCAGAAAGGAACCCGTGATTATGGTGTCGCTCTTACCGGCCTGTGTCTCAGTGAGGATACTTAGGGAACCTTCCGTACCAAGTCCACAACCTATTGATTCATAAACTTTATAAGATTCGATGGTATAACACAAGTGGAATTGATAATCAACACTGCTCTTACTGATAAAACATCCATCATACATTTGTGCCTCTAATACACATTGCTATCATATTACATGATTCTACATGATCAGTACTTCCTAAAAGTAAGGTTCAGGCGTCTTGGTTTTAGGTGTGTGGCATTGACTACTGTCGATGGTGCCATATTCATCTTGATCTTCTTGATACCGTGATACAACATTCTTGACTTTCCACCTATGATTAAGACATTTCCTGACTTAAGTACCAGTTTCTCTGTGCGGTCCACACGCTTCTGCTCGCTAAATAATAATTCGGCGTCATCACCAATGGACCAAGACACTATGGGCACTCCCTGTTCGAGAGATTCCGTTGTCTCGTCCTTATCTTGGTGTAAACCAAGTTGTCCACCTTCTTCGTAGAAGTTAATAATACAAAGGTCCGCTTCAAGTGTAGGAATTGGATCAGCCTCTAGTTGCTGCGTGATCTCTACAACTTGTGCCTTAACCGCTTGAAATTCATCGGGTATTGCTGGTGGTGTTGCTCCGTCTTCCACTCGTGTCTTCTGGTATATCTTGGTATAAGGATTCCAGTCCTTTCCCAAGCACGTCATCTTCAGCTTCATCTTCACTCCACCAGGGAATTCGGGTGTGTAAAATCCTCCTGGACCAGCTCCTAGTTTGTTGCATCATCGGATGATGGAAATTTGTGGTTCGGGTGTCAGATATCCTTTTAATAAGATCATACCTGGGCGGATGACCTGACACTGTTCGCTGGTGATGTGGTGAGTGGTGATGTCGGATTTTTCGTGGAGTGGGTTTGAAGGGATTCGGTAACAAATATGGAAAGTTCCAAGGGTTGCAAATTGTGTCCAACGTGAGTTCTAGTTTCTAAAGTTGTTTGGTTCATGCTCAATTCTTTCAGGATTTCTAAGTCATTCAAGTATTCACTCATGCAAGTAATTCAAACATCTAGGCATGCTCTTAAGGATCAAAGGTTTTTCAAAAGTACCTAAGCCGGTCGAGACACCGGTCCCGTATCGGTCTATGAAACACCCCAAAACAATTAGACACATAAAATCATTAATGCGTGAAGATTACCCGAGAATAATGTGTCACATAATTCGGGACATGTGATAATACACGAACAATTAAATTTAGTACGGGCATATACATGTCCGAAAACATGACAACGTTACATATTAATATGGTCACGTACTTATATATATACGTATATGAAAGTACATATACACAACGTTACAATGTTACAATGTTGTATATATAACTAATAACGTGACATGATAATATAGTCACATAGGTAAATATAACTAAAACGCGACAAAACAAAATAGTCGTATATATAAACATAATTAACAACATGACAAAATAAAATAGTCGCATATATGTTTATGTATGTAACAAACGATTAAAATGGGCAAGAATATACACTTATACAAATATAGAGGAAACATGCTCTAGCCGGGATTCGAACTCGGAACCTCTCGTACCTTTCCTGAACGCCTTAACCGGTTGAGCTATGCTCGAATTCGGTAACAAATACTAACCTAATTTAACTAGTATTGAGACCACTAAAGTAATTGCAAAAAAAAGAAGCAAACCTGCCTCTGTAGTATCGCATCCTTTCTCCTTCCATCCTGCCTATCGATTTTTTTTTCAGTCATCTAACGCCAATCTGTTGCAAGCTCCACTCACCTCCTTGTTCTAAACTCTCAGGCGATAGAATTGTTTGTTTTTCCAAACCCATAACCTTCCCTAGTAACTTGCAACCACCACCTGCACTATCTTGACTTAGCAAAAGCTGTGCATCAGGGTTACTCTTTTCGAAACTCCCACGCATGCATATGGGAATCAGTAGCAAGTAGCATTGGAATGATAAACCCACTCAGTGCTTGCCCTTAAGTCAGCGTCTTACCAAACCCAACTCAGTTAGTTCCGTTCCATGCAAACACCCACCTCGGCTGTGCAAGTTCTGGAGCAGACAATTCAATCTCTGCTTCTTGGCAAGGTAAACAGCAGTTGTTAAAATTCTTCTCAGTCTTTTCTGTTCCATGCCGAGAATTCACCTACTGTCTAACTTACTACCTCCTCAATCTTTGCATAAATCTGTCTGGGAATCTAGCCCCTGAAGAGTGCACCAACTCCACGAGCAACAGGCCACTACCGTCTCAAAAACAAAACGTAACAAGGTAAACTCCAACCAGTTTCTCCACCATCTGTTTCATCAGTTTTGTGCCTGAGCATATTGAACTTAATCACTCCATTTTCCTTCCCTGTGTTGTATACGTACCCCATGATATCCCATCACTGAAGGGTTTGAAGACCTCGGAGCAAAAACCTGCAAAAGAATTCTCCCTGGAACTTAACTAGAAGGTGAAGTTTCTGAAACAGAATGATTCTTTTGTTCCAATCATTATCTTCTCTGATTTTTCCAAGCCTAACTCCTGGGTAAATGTCCTCAGTTGTTGTCGAATAACCAAGGGTTGGAAGTCCCGTATTACACCCAAGGATCTGCCAAGATACTCAACTGGTGAGCTACTCCTAAACCCATGCCCTGATCAGAAAAAAATAAAACTCATCTGTCGACTTCAGCTATTAAATATTTTAATTCTGTAACATGGTTCTCAGTATTCTAGCTGTCGTGGAATGATATTGAGTTAATAATACACATACAACATTGTAAACACACCTGCTTGAGTTATCTAAGCGTAGGAGTGAGTCAAAAGAAAACAAAAACTAACTTGTTGCATCTGTAGAAAGGGAATCATAGGAAAGGAATGCAACAGTTCACATTTTCTGGTTTCTGTTTTTTTTCCAGTTCTACAGATTTTGAGTAAAGGAACTTTAGAAGTGCATACCATGTTGTTGTAGGTCTGTTCTTGAAGTAAAATCTTGGAGAGCCACTCAACTGAATGGGACAGTAACTTGGGAAACTAGAAATCAAAGTAAAAGAATAGAAGAAAACAATGCTAGCTTATGTTTCAGTTTTCGTTTCTAAAACTTTTGTGTTTTCTGTATACTCACTTCTCAGGGTATATCCTTTGTTGTTGTGGGTTGGTTTTGAACTTAAGCTACTGATAACACTCTTAGCAAGTGGGGAAATCCAGAAACTCAATTCGTGAACACAAAAAAAAAGAGGGAGAAGTTATCAGTTTTTAAGTTTCAGTTTTACTAGGAACTTGGCTTCTGTATAACCCTGTGACAGAGGGGTATGTAAGGGATTATATTGAGAGTTTTATAAGCTTGAAGCCTTGCCAATTCATGTAGCTAAAGGTATTAACAATTTGGGGAGAACTGGAAATCAAACTATGAGTAAAAGAAGAGTGACAGAGAAGAGTATATTAGTTCGATAGTTTCAGTTTCTACAGCCTTCCCTTGTTTCAGTATATGAATTACATCTGTGGGTTTAATAGGATTGTCTTGGAAGTTTGGGTTTAAAAACATAGCCAAAACACTTGATTAAGTAAGTGATACTTTGGGATGAGTTGAAAGACAGGTTGATAACAAACAAAAAAGAAACAAAAGAGGAAAGAATCAATTGTGCCACTGAGTATTGTAGTATTTCGGTTCTGTATAATGAGTTTCTGAGGCATTGTCCTGGATGTTTTGGGTTGTATTAAAGTTGGAACTATATTTAAACATATAACTAAGTAATGGAAGCAAATTGGGGTAGATTGGAAGTCAGTCTGTAAACCAAGAAATCAAAGGGGGCATATAAGTGTTTCTTCAGTGTTTGCAATTCTCTTTCTGTTTATGTAAGGAATGATTAGTGAGGTTGCCTAGATAATTTTGGGGCTGTTTCGAGACTAAAAAAAACTTGGTAGTACACTCAGTAAGGTGGGCAACCGGGTTGAGGAAAAGATGGAAAGATAGATTAGTGAACAACAGAGGGGAATCGAAGAGAGTTGATCAGGTTAATCTTACAGGTTTTAGTTTCAGTTTTCTAGCTTCAGGTGTAGTGTAAGGTATTTCTCAGAGGTGTGTGCCTTGCTCTTTGGGTTGAGAATGAACTTAGTCTTTTAATTGACTTAACTAGGAGTGTAATCGATTTGGAGGGAGTTGCAAATCAGCTTAGAAAATAGACGGAAAACAAAGCAAGAAAATACTTCAGCTTGTGATTTCAGATTCTCCTCGATTCAGTTTGGGACATCTCGGTAGCTTTGTCTAATGTCTTGGGTCTATCTTTGATGTAAAAATTTTGGAGCAAACACCTAATTAAGTATGTAAGAGGGTGGTGGGATGAATTGAAAACAAACTCATGGACAAACAGAACGAAAACAAAAAAAACTTATCAGGTTCATGTTTCAGATTTCAGTTTCCTCTAGTTATGTCCAACTCAGTGTGAGGTTATATCAGTAACATAAACCCAGATGTTGTATAGTTGTTTTTGGGTTAGAATCTTGATTAAGGTCTTAACTAACCAAGTCAGTAATATGGGATAGTTCGAGGGCCAATACATGAGCTAACAGAAGGGAATAATACAAAAGATAGCAGAATTTAATACTTCAGTTTATATTTTGTTTTCTGAGAGTTGTTTTCTGTGTAACCTGGTACTGAGGGACTCGATGGGGTTGTAGTGAATTGCTAAGGAATCTAAACCACCTCTAATATACCATAGTAAGTGCATAGGTACTGAGGGGAAATTTAGAAGTTAGAATAACTAACTACAAACAAGGGTCAAACAGAAAGATATAAATTCTAGTTTCAGTTTTCAGTTAAAAGTTGCTTCTGTGTAACTGAATTACCAGTGGTGTGTGAGTGTTGTATTAGCTTGATAATGAACCCAACATCTAACTAATGCACCTAAGCAGATCTGTAAAAGCATTGGGTGGAATTAGAAAACTGATAAATGAATTAGAAAGGAATGAGGAAGAAACAATGCAGTAATAGTTTCAGATTTTCAGTAGCTACTGTTTTGTGTAACTAAGTACAGAAGTTAGTGAGTGTCGTAATGGTTTATGCTTGAGTTTAAAACATGGTTAACACCCATATCAAGTGGGGGTAAATACCGTGGGAAGGAATTAACTATCGGTTGAACTAACTAGGAACAAGAACCAAGAAGAAATATGTAGTTGTTGTTTCAGATTTCTGAAAATTTGTTTTTATGTAAAACGAAATTCCAGAGGTGCTGTCAAGGTTGTTTGGGTTTAATTGTGGGTTTAAAACATAGCTAACACACTTAGGTAGAGGGTAATGTACATGGGGGAAATTAAAAACCAGCTTAGGAGACTTAAACATGGAGTTAAATGAAGTTGTAAGCAGATTTTGTATTTTCGGTATCCGTAACCCTTGCTTCTGTATAACTGATGTACATGGGTGTTATGAGGGTGATGTTAGATTGATAATGAACCCAAAACCCTCCTAATGTATCTAGCTAGACTTATGGGACATCTCGGGAAGTTTAGACACCGTTAGATACATTAAAAGTGTGATAAGATGAGGTTATATACAAGAACTTTACTCCAGTTTTTGAAACACTTAAGCTTCAGTATAAGGGAGTTCTGGTAGTAATTGAGGAGTGTTATGGTGTAAATGATGAGCTTAAAACATACCTATTTAGCCAAGGAAAGAATACACTCTAGGCAAGTTAAACCCATCTTAGGAAAACTTGTTACAAATTAGTACTTTGAATACTCTAAAACATTAGCTAGAGGAAAGAACTAAGTTAATGTGTAGAATGACGATGCAAATGTTTTAGGGGTTAGATAAAGCCCAAGGTTAATATTCTGGAAGTCTAAGGGCTAATACAAGTTGAACATTCAAATATTCACCTAGGGAACTTCACATACTAGTATAGAATAAGCTAGAGAAAATGCCACAAAGGTCATCACATGAAATCATGAACTGACACATTATTTGTAATCAACGTTAGGGCCGTGACGAACACCAACCGAGACCTTGTGTGTGAGATAACTCGCGCTTCTGAATAAGGTATGGATATGTGTGGTCCGTATGTTGCCGTGTTACATGGCTTGTGTGATGTGTGCCTTGTTTGATAATGACCATAAGACTAAAGCATGAAATTGGATTGCTTGTTGTGACTTGCTTAAATGCTAGTTATATCATTGTTGTATATTACTTGCGCGTACACAGTAGTTTAGTCCCTTCCTTGTTTATGGAACTTGAGATGAAACACGACGAACTACGCAAACAAAAGAGAGAAACTATATAAAGGGAGACTCCTCTCTAACTATAGAGGGCTCCTAATGACACCCAATATGGTGTCGAGCTACTAATGATAATGAACATTAAATACCAACTGGTGGAATATGAGAATAACCCGGGAAGACAACATCTCAGGCCATGCAGTTTTGGACACTCGAGAGTTGGTATCTGTATCAGATCCTTCGACCGACTATTGTGGAGCACATCCTGGGGTCTAGAGGTGACCCCTTTCTCGACACGCTACGTCGGGACTGGGGGATCGGCAATTGGTGGAGCATTATCCTGGAGTCTAGAGGTGATTCCGCTTTCTCGACACATGACGTCGGGAATGGGGGATTAGCTATGGAGGATGGAGGAGACGTCCTCCAACGTGCGGTGATAAGAGAACTCACTAATAATCCTTGAAGAAACAAGGAAAGATGGGCACCTACACTATATGGTCACAGGAACTAACCTACATCCCCAGACCTGGTACAAGGAAAAGAGAAAGAGAAATACACACTATGGGAACAAAGAAAAAGAAACGAAAACACAGAACGCTTGAATGATCCCACTGTGAGGATCATCATCACTTATATTCTCTGGCACGCTCTATTTGAATACATGTTTGACATGCTTGTTGCTACCTCAGTGCTCAACCTGTTGTGAGTTACTTTATTGATGTTGCATGTTGTGTGTTACTGCTTTACTATAGCATGTAAATCGGACTTAATAATATTCGACCAAGTAGTGTGTAGCCCGGAAACATACGGGCTACACATATTCATACTCAGCATAGTTTTGCTGAGTCCTTTATTTTTACAGGTATGGATCTGGACGAAGGCGAAGAGTAGGCAGGGTGACTACCATGGGGGTACTCCATCTGGGCAAGACTTTTGAGTAGTATACTTTAATGTATGGGTTGTGACTATGTAGCACTAAACTCTGGATGTACGTTTCGGTTTGTGTTGTTTAATTAAGTACTTATGTTGTAGACTCTCGGTACTTGGTTTGTATTTCATGTTTGTACTTGGATTTGGTTAAGGTTTAAATTCCAGTCTTTTAGACCGTAACTTGGTGTTGGTAATGTGATTGTGTCACCCACATGGGTGGTTGGTGTCTGTGACACCCAGATGGAGTTGTGAATCCGCTGTATAGACTCCTCGTGATATCGTTAGGCGCGTTGTTTGTACTGCTGTTGAGTTATTCGGGGGTGTTACAGAAAGTGGTATCAGAGCGTATGTGAGGCACGACTTTACCAGTTTAAACCGCTAGCAAGGGCGATAATAACTTGTAGTAAGTTCTTGTGTATATTCTAGACTAACAAATGACATTCTCAGATTTCTGGGCGACGAGGTCGAGGACAAGGCCGTGGCCACATGGAGCAAGATGACATTCCTGAAGGGCAGACCATAGCTGAGATAGTAGCAGTATCCTTGTTCACATGGGTTTCCAGCCGGGAGCCCAGCAGGCACCACAGCCTCACCCGCCCAGGGAGACGAACTGGGTGAAGAGCTTAGCAGACCTTCGACCAGCTGAGTTTCGGGGAGAGACGGACCCCACCTACCTAGAGAACTACATCAGCCTCCTAGAGACTGCCTTCAAGACATTGAATGTTCTGGCAGAGGCTAAGGTTAGACTCGCAGCCTACTAACTACGAGAGTCAGCGAGCGATTGGTGGAAGCTTGTGAAGGATGCCTACCTGGCCGACCCCACGTTCGGGTGGGATGCTTACACTGCATTGCTGAGGGCCAAGTACTACCCTGCCCACCTCTGGACGAAGAAGCGAGTTGAGCTAGACACCCTGAGGCAGACCGAGAGGATGATTGTAGATGAGTACTACTCGGCATTCACTGCTCTACTCCGCGTACTTCTAGGCTTGGGATATTCAGACAAGATCTTAGTGGAGCGTTTCCATGGTGGGTTGAACCACCGCATCCGATATGGCATGGGGCCCGGCCGTTATGCCACGATCCAGGTTGAACTTGAACTATGAACTTGAATTGAGTATTATATTGTGATGAGCTCACTAAACCCTATTTTGCACAGGACTGCTATCATGCAGCGTCCCAAGTCGAGATCACCGTCCGGATGCGGGATGAGGAATTCGCGAAGAAAAGGAAGGTGAAAGGCGGTGACTCAGAGGACTGTAAACAGAAGAGTGCGGACAAGAATAAGCGCTACCCCAACAGGAAGCGGGCGAAATACCATGGGAACAAGCCCGCAAAGCGACTCTAGCTGAGCCACCCGGCTATTGCGGCTAAGCCGCTACGCTCCTACCCACCTAAGGGTAAGACGAACCAAAACTCTAACGCTTAAGTACCTTTACAGTTGTCAAGACCAGTTGTTGACTAACCCAATCACATATTCAGGGACTGGGGCCGGTCCGGGCAAAAGGACCGAGCGCCGATTTATCTGTAGAAGATGCTTGAAGAACCACCCCGGAGTCGATTGCCAGGGTGTACCGGTAGAGTGCTTTTACTGCAAAAAGAGCGGGCACAGGGCCTTTGAGTGCTTCGCGAACCCGGAGAGCAAGAACTACAGGCCCGGCTATAGTGCGAGAGGTGACCAGAGATCGGGACCCGGAGGCCAGCGTGGAGCACAACACACCCAGCCTACACACGGAGCGGGATCCCGAGACTCCCAGAAGGCATGTACTTCGAGGCCAGGGAAGGCGGCCTTGCACATCATGGACCGTGTCGAAGGACCGGATACCCCTACAGCTGCAGGTAAACCTTGAAACCTTAGATGTTTGAAAAGCATGACCAAATCTTTGTGTGCCAAGTTCTATGACCATGCATGAAATCTGGTAGGTTACTAGTACCGCTAAAAAAACTAGATTACTCTTAAAATGCAGTAGGAGCCTTCGATATATGCTTTCCAATAAATCTAACCCCGAACCCGACAAGTACAACCTTGAGAATCCCCACTACCCAAGTGAAAACTGCCAAGTTATCCAGCCCGGGATGATTCTACTACCAGGATACCAAACACCTGAAGCTCAAGTAGCCATTATTCGAAGATGTCGTAAGTTCGGAGTGGGACCAGGCGGGTTCTACACATCGACGTACCCGGAGGAAAGACAATGAAGCTAAGAATGAGTTGCCTCGGTAGGGTCTGGAACCGGATTACGCAGGGCTATCGAACCGAGCGCACCAGTGACAGAACGCAAGCACCACCCATTCCTGGAGACTTTTTAGCCCTAATTACGGCCGCCCTACGCGTTGCACAGCAACACGAAGCACCACCAGTGACCGACTTGCAAGCCGACATCTGCATCATCAACTTCTATGAGAGGGAAGGTCGGCTGGGATTACACCAAGACAAGGACGAGACGCAGGAGTCCCTAGACCAAGGGATACCCATAGTGTCTGTGTCCATCGGAGATGATGCTGAGTTCCTCTATGGCGAAGAAACGAGGATTGACCGAGCTATGAAGATCTGGATAAAATCCGGTGACGTGTTGATCATGGGCGGACCATCGAGAATGCTATACCACGGGATTAAGGGAATCAAGCCGAACACAGCACCCTCGACAGTGATAAACACCACCCACAAGAAGCCTGGGCGCCTAAACCTAACCTTTAGGAAATACTAAGCCATGTACCTTTTGTATTAAGTTGTGTAATGAAAATGAACATGTAAATGTCGGAAAGATGAATAAAGAAAGGCTGATTATCTACAACTCTTCTCGTACCATCACTAATCATACTTATAAATGTTATTTTTTGGAATAGGTGTTGAACCCTAGAGAGAGGGTACCCTAAGCATTCTCACACAGGCTAAGGCCGACGACAACGACCACATTATCACTGGCACTTTCCCAGTGAACGGAGTTACAGGCTCAGTACTGTTTGACTCCGGAGTCTCACACTCATTTGTATCCCCGACATTAGCCGAGCAGTTGCATCTAGAGCCAGTGGAGTTAGCAGATTTCAGTGTGATGCTACCTTCAAAGGAAAGAGTTCGATGTACCCGATACTTCAGAGGAGCCACCAGCAGAATCCGAGACGAGGGTTTTCCGTTGGACCTGATAGAGTTCAGAGGCCTGGGTTTCGACGTCATCGTGGGCATGAATTGGTTAGAGAAACACCGAGGTCGTATATTGTGTGCCGAGCATAGACTACTGCTAAAGAGCCCGTCCGGCGTTACTGTATCTTACCGCCAGAACCCCCGACAGCCGTCCGTGAAAATCATTTCAGCCTTGACCATGGCCAAACATATACAGAAGCAGCAGGAGGTGTACCTCTGCTACGTACATGATACCGAGCAAGACCTAGAGTTTAACCCAGATGTACCAGTGGTTGGGGAGTTTCCAGACCTCTTCCCTAAGGAGCTTCTCGGTATGCCACCACCCCGAGAGGTCGAGTTCACTATTGACTTAGTACCCGGGACAGGACCTATTGCCAAAGCCCCTTACAGAATGGCCTCGGCAGAGATGATAGAGTTGAAGGAGCAATTGAAGGAGTTGTTAGATAAGGGATTCATACGCCCGAGCGTATCCCCTTGGGGCGCACCCGTTCTATTTGTCAAGAAGAAAGACGGCAGTCTCCTGTTATGCATTGATTATCGAGAACTGAATACAGTGGCAGTGAAGAACCGCTACCCTTTACCACGCATAGGTGATCTGTTCGACCAGCTCAGAGGAGCGACAGTATTTTCTAAGGTCGATCTTAGGTTAGGATACCATCAGATCCCAGTGAAGTAAAGCGACATCAAAAAGACTGCATTTAGGACCCGATACGACCACTACGAATTCACAGTTATGCCGTTTGGACTGACTAATGCTCCAGCAAAGTTTATGGACTTGATGCACCGAGTCTTCATTGATCAGTTGGACAAGACAGTTGTAGTATTTATTGATGATATACTGGTCTATTCGAGAACCAAGGAAGAGCATCAGCACCATCTCAGACAGGTACTCGAGATTCTCAGAGCCACCTAGTTGTACGCCAAATTCCCTAAGTGCGACTTCTGGTTAGATCAGGTAGCATTTCTTGGACATATTATTTCTGTTGCCGGGATAGCAGTTGATCTGGCCAAGGTGGAGGCGGTACGTACATGGCCGAGACCAAAGTCTGTGACAGATATACGAAGTTTCCTTGGTCTAGCAGGCTACTACCGACGGTTTGTTAAAGACTTCTCCCGTATCGCAAAACCTATGACAAACCTCATCAAGAAAGATACCCCTTTCACGTGGACGGAAGACTGTGAGGCAGCATTTCAGAAGTTGAAAGACGCATTGACCTCAACTCCCATCCTCACGATTCCCGAAGGTACAGATGGATATGAAGTCTACTGTGACGCATCCGGTATGGGTATGGGATGTGTCCTCATGCAGCACGGGAAGGTTGTCGCCTATGCCTCCCGTCAGCTAAAGAAGCACGAGGAGCACTACCCCACGCATGACCTGGAGCTTGGAGCAGTGGTGTTTGCACTCAAAATCTGGCGTCATTATCTCTATGGTTCCCAGATCACCATCTACTCCAACCACAAAAGCTTGAAGTATGTGTTCACCCAAAAAGAACTGAACATGAGACAACGCAGATGGATGGAGTTCCTCAAAGACTATGATATTGATCTTCAGTATAAAGAGGACAAAGCCAACGTAGTTGCAGATGCACTAAGCCACCGAGCTCACTCATTGCATACACTCATAGCAGGCACCAGCCTAATTGAGAAAGTGCGTAATGCACAGCAGAACGACAAAGTGATGGCTGATATCAGACGGAAGTTAATCGATGACACCTTAGACAAGAAGAAATATGACTACTAGCTTCACGAAGATGGCCTGATTCGTGTGAATGGAAGATTATGTATTCCCCACGAGAGCGCAGAGCTCAAGGAGAGCATCATGAAAGAGTCTCATTCTTCTACTACATCTATTCACCCTGGAGCTTCAAAAATGTATAAAGACATGAAGCGCTATTTTTGGTGGGTTGGCATGAAGAACGACGTCTTGAACTTCATTATCAGATGCCTCACCTGTCAGAAAGTAAAATTTGAATACCGGAAACCTGGAGGCACAGTGCAGCCGATGCCCATCCCAGAGTGGGAATTCTATGATTTATCGATGGATTTTGTAGTGGGACTGCCACCTACCCGAGGAGGATTAAATATGATATGGGTAATTGTTGATCGCCTTACCATGTAGCACGATTCATCCCAATGAGGGACAGATGGAAGGTGCCGAAACTAGCAGAGCTTTTGACAAGGAAATTTTGAGACACCATGGAGTGCCAAAAACGATAGTGTCAGATAGGGACACCAGATTTCTTTCGAGATACTGGAGAGCTTCACGAGAAGCGTTAGGCACCGAGTTAAAGCTTAGCACTACTTTTCACCCGCAGACCGATGGTTAGACCGAGAGAACCATCTAAACCCTAGAGGACATGCTTAGAGCATGCGCCTTGGACTTCCAGGGCAGTTGGTTGAACAAATTGCACCTTATCGAGTTTGCATATAATAACAGTTACCACGTATCAATCAAAATGCCACCTTTTCAGGCACTATATGGCAGACCTTGACGAACGCCGTTGTGTTGGGATGAGTCCAGTGAAGCGTTGGTCATAGGGCCGGACTACTTACAGTAGGTTCAGGCTGAGGTTCAGCAGATCAAAAAGAACATAAAAGCCGCACAGGATAGACAGAAAGCGTACGCAGATCAAAGACGTCGAGACCTGGAGTTCGCTGTTGGCGACTAGGTGTTCTTGCGAGGGTCGCCGATGAAGGGAATCTTCAGATTCGGGCAAAAGGGCAAGCTAAACCCGAAATACGTAGGCCCCTACAGTATTACGGAGCGTGTGGGCCCAGTTGCTTATCGACTTGATCTACCCTTAGAGTTGGGACGAGTTCATGATATATTCCATGTCTCCCAGCTCAAGAAATACATGCCTGATCCCTCACATGTACTACAGCCCAACAGGCTAGTCCTAGAGCCCACATTGAGATCGGTGGAGATCCCTCAAAGAATTCTTGACACTAAGACCCGGGAGACCCGAAACAAGTCAGTTAGATTAGTGAAAGTATTGTGGTCAAACCAAGATGTAGAGGAAGCCACTTGGGAATTAGAGGATAAAATGAAAACTATGTACCCCCATCTATTCACCGATATTTCGGTTTAGTGTAGGGTACGAGGGCGCACCCCTCTTTTAAGGGGGGTAAGCACGTTTTGTTTTTTTGGAGGTTTTGCATGATTCACTATGTTGTGTTCCTAGAACCACACGTTGTTGGTTGGTAGGTTTGTGTGTTTTGGATTGTGTGTATGTGAGTGGTATGTACGTACACGTACGCTCTGTATGAATGAATGTTGTGTACCTTGGTTTGCACCTTAGCACGTTTTATATACATTGCTAACATATTGGTCTACTGTAAGACTTGTGTGAAACCACTAATGTGGCATGGTGCTCATAAGCACTGAGAATTATAATACATGGGGTTTGACCCTTCGGTTATTGTGAAATAATACGGGACTTGATCCCAAGGTTTAACGAGAATGGAAAACATCGGTTAAGGAAGTAAGACTTCGGGACGAAGTCCCTTTTAAGGGAGGTAAGTTGAAACACCCCAAAACAATTAGACACATAAAATCATTAATGCGTGAAGATTACATGAGAATAATGTGTCACATAATTCGGGACATGTGATAATACACGAACAATTAAATTTAGTACGGGCATATACATTTCCGAAAACATGACAACGTTACATATTAATACGGTCACGTACTTATATATATATGTATATGAAACTACAAATAAACAATGTTACAATGTTACAACGTTGTATATATAACAAATAACGCGAAATGATAATATAGTCGCATAGGTAAATATAACTAAAACGCGACAAAACAAAATCATCGTATATATATAAACATAATTAACAACGTGATAAAATAAAATAGTCGCATATATGTTTATGTATGTAACAAACGATTAAAATAGGCAAGAATATACACTTATACAAATATAGAGCAAACGTGCTCTAGCCGGGATTCGAACCCGGTACCTCTCGTACCTTTCCTGAACGCCTTAACCGGTTGATCTATGCTCGAATTCGGTAACAAATACCAACCTAATTAAACTAGTATTGAGACCACTAAAGTAATTGCAAAAAAAAAGAAGCAAACCTGCCTCTGTAGTATCGAATCCTTTCTCCTTCCATCTTGCCTATCGATTTTTTTTTCAGTCATCTAACGCCAATCTGTTGCAAGCTCCACTCACCTCCTTGTTCTAAACTCTCAGGCGACAGAATTGTTTGTTTTTCCAAACGCCCATAACCTTCCCTAGTAACTTGCAACCACCACCTGCACTATCTTGACTTTAGCAAAAGCTGTGCATCAGGGTTACTCTTTTCGAAACTCCCACGCATGCATATGGGAATCAGTAGCAAGTAGCATTGGAATGATAAACCCACTCAGTGCTTGCCCTTAAGTCAGCGTCTTACCAAACCCAACTCAGTTAGTTCCGTTCCATGCAAACACCCACCTCGGCTGTGCAAGTTCTGGAGCAGACAATTCAATCTCTGCTTCTGGCAAGGTAAACAACAGTTGTTAAAATTCTTCTCAGTATTTTTTGTTCCATGTCAAGAATTCACCTACTGTCTAACTTACTACCTCCTCAATCTTTGCATAAATCTGTCTGGGAATCTAGCCCCTGAAGAGTGCATCAACTCCACGAGCAACAGGCCACTACCATCTCAAAAACAAAACGTAACAAGGTAAACTCCAACTAGTTTCTCCACCATCTGTTTCATCAGTTTTGTGCCCGAGCATATTGAACTTAATCACTCCATTTTCCTTCCCTGTGTTGTATGCGTACCCCATGATATCCCATCACTGAAGGGCTTGAAGACCTCTGAGCGAAAACCTACAAAAGAATTCTCGCTGTAACTTAACTAGAAGGTGAAGTTTTTGAAACAGATTGGTTCTCTTGTTCCTATCATTATCTTCTCTGATTTTGCCAAGCCTAACTCCTGGGTAAATGTCCTCAGTTGTTGTCGAATAACCAAGGGTTGGAAGTCCCATATTACACCCAAGGATCAGCCAAGATACTCAACTGGTGAGCTACTCCTAAACCCATGCCCTGATTAGAAAAAAAAAATAAAACTAATCTGTTGACTTCAGTTATTAAATATTTCAATTCTGTAACAAGGTTCTCAGCATTCTTGCTAACCTGGAATGGTATTGAGGTAATGATACACATACAACATTGTAAACACACCTGTTGCATCTATAGAAAGGAAATCATATGAAAGGAATGCAACAGTTCACATTTTCTGGTTTCTATTTTTTTTTTCAGTTCTACAGATTTTGAGTAAAGGAACTTTAGAAGTGCAGACCATGTTGTTGTAGGTTTGTTCTTGAAGTAAAATCATGGAGAGCCACTCAACTGAATGGGACAGTAAGTTAGAGGTTCCTTTATGGAACTTATCACATACATGCACCATTTGGTGTTACAAGTTCGGTTAATCACACACAAGGGAGGTAACATCCCATTTGACAAACATGGACAACAACATTCGTTAAACAACGATACATTAAACAAAGGCAACACACATAACCACAATATACAACTAAAGCACGGATAGCCGTAGTTAGTACGTTCCCGTGGGTTGGGACATTCAATCCGGATACCGAACTCTTATGTGATTCCTAGAGTCGGTTAGCTACGGTTTAACACATAAATAAGGTTAAACGGTATCGGAATTATTTACACCACATTAATGAATTACCATAAACTCATTTCATGCTTTATCTTGCAAGGTGGCAAACACACAGAAAAACAAGTTGGCATACAAGCCGGTGTAACCCGGTAGGACACAGGTTGCAAGAAAACCATACCTTACACCATGGGTTTATCTTTACCGGGGGATCTCATGTTCTTTGGCTCACCCTTGTTCCTCGAATCATATTCTTGAACCACTAATTACATGTCAAATGGTTCAATTATTATTAAGGTGTTACGGTAGGTACATTATTGCTACTCCCGTACTTACTCCGTTATCCCATTGTTTCAGTTTAACTTAGTGTACTTAACCTCACAACTATCTCAATCACTTCTCCAACTTGTTCACACTTCTTAGGTCCTTTAAAGGTCACCAAACCAGGCATTAACAACATCCAAAACTATTACCCATCAATCCACCACCTTTAGAACACTTTAAAACACATTTTAGGCCATTTTTGGTCTGGTCTGGGACTTGGTCCGGACACAAGGTCCCGGACCACCTCTGGAAATTACTATCGGCTTGTTTTTGGCATTGGTCCTGGACTTAAGGCCCGGACCAATTCCTGCATTCACTCTCGGCATGTTTTTTGATGCGGTCCGGGACTTGGTACATATCCTAGGTCCCGGACCCTGCTAAAAACTACTATTAAGGTCATTTTTCAACCCCAAATCAACTCTTAATCCACCCCTAATCTTTACACAAGTTTCCTACATAATTAAACACCTCAAAACTTGCTCTAAACCACCCAATTCTTGCCCAAATTCAACAAACTCACTTTTCACATTCTTACATTTTGCACACTTGTGCATTTCTATTTCCTTTTGATAGTTCTTACCTCCTACCAAACTTGTCAAATCCATCAATGACCATTACCAATCATTCCTACATAAATGCACTTCTAAAACCCACATTCACTCCTTGTTTCACAAGTTACAAACACCAACTCTTTTTCTTGAAATCCCAAGTTACCAAGCATCATTATGCTACAGATTTTGCACTCTCTTATCTCATTATCCATCTACCATTATAAGGCTACCACTCCACTCTACTCAACACTACCAACACTTAGGTTCCCCAATTCACTAAGTCACCTTAAAGCACTTATTTTTCTATCAAAATTTGCCATAACCTCCCAAAAACTTAACATCTCCCCAAACCATCAATTCACATCATTTTCAATCCTAATCTAGCCACACCCTTACAAGGGTCCTACCAGCACAATAAATCCTCAAAGTCCATCAACAACAACATAACTCCAAAATCCCAATAACCACAATATAAACACAAACTCAAATGCAATGGCACTTGGCCCTTAAATCAACACAAGTTCACAATCTCTCTCAAATTCAACCAACTACATTATTTCACATAGTTTGGGTTCATTTTTTTTTAATTTAACCCATCCCAATCCTAAAGCATTCATAAACAAGCCTTAAGGTAGATTTCTTACCTTAATTCACAAGTTTCTTTTCCTTATCAATCTCCTCCTTCTCTCCTTCTTAATCAAAATCGGTCAAATGGCAATGGAATTGCCCAACTCCATGCCAACACCCACGGAACACAAAATTCAACACAATTAAAATTCTAAACCCTTGGGAACACACTAATTCAATGAAAGACTTGAAACACCATAGTTAGGGTTTACCTTTGAAGATTTAAGTGGGGCTTTCACCCATGAATCAAAGGGGAAAACTCCACCACCTGGAGAGTTGAATTGAATCTCAAAATCAAGAAGAAACAAGGTGTGAGGAGGGAGAAATCGGCCAGCTCTACCAAGATGGAGAAAAAATGAGGTTTTTCATGGAGATTTTTACCTTGTTTGAAAGAGGAGACTCCAAGCTTCCTTTGATGTCATTTTCTCTTCAAATGGGGAAAACCCATGGAGATGAAACTCATCCTTTTGAAATTCCGAAAAGAGAAAGGTAGAGGAGGATGAGGAGAGTTCAAATATGTAATTTGTTTTGTATTTGGAGCTTGGAGTTGGCTAGAGCATGAGGTAGAAGAGAGGAAGCCATTGGAGCTTGGTGGAGAGCTCAAAATCGTGACCAAGGAAGAAGAAGGGGGATGGGGTCTGGCACAAGAAAGAAATACGATAGAGAGAGAAAATAATGGGGAGAGAGAAGAGGGAAAAGTAAAATAAGGAGGAGAGAGGAAGTAAAAGTGGTACTTTTACTTTTTGCTTTTTGGACTTAATTGACTAGCTTATTAAGAGCTAGTTTAATTGTGAGTGGGGTTACTTATCCCCTTAGGAAACCGGTCCCTACTATAGTATGTAACTGGAGCGTTTTTTGAATTTTACAGAAAACACTCGTTATTTTACCCAGTTTAGCACTATTCACTAACCGGGCCCGTTTTCCGAGATTTTCTCGTTTAATTAATTTTAATGGTTCTTAAGTTACAATTAATGATTAATTATATTTATATAGTCAAATATAATTTTTACGGGGTCGTTTAACTAGTTAAAGTCACGTTTTCGGGTTTTCTTGAAAAACGCGCTTAAGACCGTTAGCGTTTTAACGCATTGTTTGGATCCGTTTTCTTCTGGAATTTTTCCCACATGTCATAGTGTGTAACTAAGGTATAGGAATATATTTATAACCCTAGTGAAGGTTATACTCCTAAAATAATTAAATACGCGTTTTCACGTTTTGTGACTTTACGCATTTTTTCGTTTTTTTTTTTTTTTATTTCTTCACCAATAATCTTAAGGACTTATTTAGCTTAGAAAATCATAATTACATAATTAATTACATATTAAGGTTTGGGGTATTTCAATCTACCCCCCTAAAAGAACTTTGTCCCCAAAGTTCACAACTTCTCATGCATTCTTTAATTGGAATACCGGGTTTACTTTTATAACACGAACCTCACATATTAATTACACTTAACATAAACCCTTAGACCCAAGGTCTGGATAACACATCAACCTTCAGACTCATAGGTCTGGATAACATATCACTTTCAGGCTCATAGGCCTGGATAACATCTATCACACATATCACACAACATGTCTTAGCATGTATAACAAACAGAAATACCTTTTCCATCTCTTCATGGGCTCGGTCCTAAGACTACAGAACGTTACAGTCCTCGAGTCCCATGTGGAGTACATATACACTGTGATCCCGCAGAACCCGGTCGCGATGGACACCTTCTGGTCCCCGTTCCTTTGAGAGATCAAAACAATCACATACATTTTTAAAATATACTTCTCATGTCACCGGTCTGAAGACAAAGGCTCATACGTCCTCTACTCGTGAGCAAGTAATACAAAAATATTCTTTATGGGGTTAAGTGGAATAAAATCCTTAGTTGGAAAGTACTAATTGAAAATCCTTTTTACAAGGTCAAGTGAATAAATTCTTCCTTTGAAATACCATTTAATAATCTTGGAATATTAATTGAAGTCTTGAAAATACCAATCGGAAATTTGAAAACACCAATCTAAAATCCTTTTTGAAAACGCCATACAACTCCAAGTCCAATTTATGCTAACTGCATCTTATTCTTAAGGCGATTATTTGTGACCACTTATAGGGAGTTTCAAGAATCATCCAACCCTGATGTGATCAGCATCAGTGTTGAACTATCTTTCCACCCCAATTTGTGTTCAGTTTCCCTTGATCGCTTGCAAATCAAGTTCCACCTCCCACTTTAATTTCAAACAAGCAACTACTTCAAACATTTACCATTTTCTATCTTTTTTTCCTTCTAGTCATAATCATAAAGCAGTACATCTCAAAGGATGGAACTCGTCCATCAATTATCCTCAATTTGCCTCAAGTCAGCTTACTTAGGGAATCCTATCTCACTAAGTCCTTCATCGGTTTCCTACCGATTCATACATCACCATACTATATATGTTATGTAAATTTATCAAAATCACAATACCCAATACTATATATATATAATATATATCCTTTACCAAAATCATAATGCAATCACTATATTGTCTCAAACAAAATATAGTATCGGGGTTTGTTCCCCGGGAGCTTTCTATCCCCTACACTTGTATTCACACACCACTATACAATGGTATTCGCATCTTTAGTGCGCAATTACCACAATTAACCATGAATGAATACATATGTTCATGTACCATACGCACCCATCATCAAAACAAGGTATTTATGTTAACACCCCATCAAACAAATTATTTTGTGCTATAACGACATTGTTCACGTACACTTGTACGTAAACATTCACTAAGCGTTTTGCGCTCTACCCCCTTAAAAGGGATTACGCCCACGTAATCAATCACTGAACAGTGGTTTAAAATTTCTGCCATCGTGAAGGGATTTAACTTCCACACGGTCTGTTATACAATGCGTTCTGGTTAGAGTATCTTAACCATATTGGCGGTTTAGTCCCTAAACCAAGAATTCTCATTGGAGCTTATTTAACTCATAATTGGTTTTGGTTCTGGCCTGTGAGGCTTCTAGGCGTTAATAATCAGCGATTTCTCGTATTCACCATGCATATTGAATATTCGAATCGTTGGCTCACTAGCTTCTGCCGCACGACTCTGATAACTTTGGAGGTTATTCTACCCCATTCATTTTTCATAATGCATTGTACATTTCCCATTTATCACCTTCATCTTGTGAAGAATGGTTTTCTCAACCGACGAGTGGTATCTCTTACCGTGAGCAAACTCGGTGAGTTATTAAACTTTCCATCCACATCTCTGACCATTTATTGTGTATACTGCTATGTATTTCACGATTATTCATTTGGCCTCTTTCGACTTACTGTCGGTTGAGGTCGAGCTACTACCTAATATGTAGTGCTCCCTTGGTTATTTCCAACACTTGAGGTATATTTTATATCGGTATTTGGTATTCCGTGTTGCTGCAGTCACTTATTGCTAATCATGCCTCCACGTTTTGTTCTGAACAAGTATTCTCTCATTGGTACGACCTTGCATTTCCTATGCCTCGGTCTTATAACTTTATAAGTCTTTCGTTGTTCTACCACAATTAACATCTTCCACAAATTCCTAGCTATCCCACTAGATCATTACCGCGCAAGTGCAACACCAAAACACTCAGTCATACAGAGTGCAGAGGCGTAAACTCTTGGCAGTAAATCTCTGATGCGATTGTAAAAGGAATGAACATTGTGTCCCAATGAGACCTTAATCACATCATACTGGCTACTGGCTTACTGCCTAGTTTATTCGTTATCACTTACCATTGTATCTCCACTGAGTTTAACTCATAACTCTGCTTATTTGCCATACTTTCATTTAACAATACCTATACAATGGTCGCTTACTGCGCACCGTGCTCTTACTCATCGTATAACACTGACTTACACGGCATCCACTGTCATATTAGCTTCTGCTCATGTACTTTCACCATTCGTATTACGGCTCATCATTCATTTGGATGACCACTGAATACGCTATTCCTCAAGTCTTTATGCTGCTTGAGCGTTGTTCACTTTACACTTAGCATCACACACCTATGGTGGTTGCTATCAAACTTACTACTCTTCCGGTCTCCACAATTGATACAAACACTTCTATTCATGTAATAGCAATATGGTCAACCCTCAACATATTTCTTGAGCTTGGTTCACATAACTACCGCTCCCGCGGTTCCACCATATTGAGGGTATCCCCACTTTTAAAGTAGTGGTTCGTTCCCCACTCTATTCACTTGTACAACATAAACTTTCTTAATCAATTAAATTTGCATAACACATTTGGTCTGTGGTTTATAAGCCTCATTGCCTCGAGCTCTGCTCATTATAGGCTGTTCACACAACTTTTACTTCTCCGTACACCATCACATCGTTTTGCAGTTGTATTGGGCTCCCTGACAAGGTCGTTGCATCCTGCTTCCTTATATGGGATGCCCCTTAAGAATGTCTGTTTACCTCCTAACGACTTATGTTTAAACCGGGTATTAGCTTCAACTCTTGTGTTTCTATCATGACATTTCGTTCAACACTTGTTGACCCATACACCCTTCAGGACAGCTCCTGGGTATTACTAGGTTCTGCCATTACATCTAGTTTGTATACGTTTAGTTAACTACGTCGCTTTGCGTTCTTTACTGGGTTTACTGTCCTCTTCTGTGAAGATCGATATCCCTTGGTAGTCTAGGTGATCATTCCGGGAGTTTCATCCCGTCCGTTGCACATTAGCGTGTCCATATAAGGCATTGGCCTTAGTATGTATAGACTGGGTATGTGTTCTAGCTATCATATTTTATTCCTCGGAATTCTTGAGACATATGAGATGTCTTTACTTACTAGTCAGTGTGCTTCACGCTTCTTGTCTCATAACATTTCGTTGAAATGGATTCATTAATGCTTTTAGTTTCGTTAACGTAACTGGTTTCGTTTACGTCAACCATTCTTGGCAGTTCGTTGCTCTTGTTTAACTTTTACCGCTGACCTTAGTATGGAGTCGACTACTTCCCGTGTTCCTGACTCCACTCGTATACATATGTGGGGTACCCTACTGATACATTGCTACTTGCCCGACTAACCTATAAGTAGGTCTGTCTGGCCCGCAAGCTCCTATCGGAGTGCGGTCGTCCCACATTTCAGTTAGTACACTCGCAGTGTCCGTCACACGCCTAGGTGAAGTATTCTGTTGTCAACTCCCTCATATCCTATGATGATATGCATTCCGTGCTTCCGAACTATATATTTAGGGAAATTTGTCCACTATCTGTATCTAGTATGAACTGGATCCCTTCCCTCGGGTTAATACCCTCGGGTTGTAGGATTGTTCTAAAGTTACTCGAAAGCAAGTGGGTACAACTTACCTACTGTGTGGCGTTGAGGCCGGTGTAGGTCTTATGGTTTTGATCTTTAAAGAAAATATGAAGTTTGAGAAAAATCTGGGCTTAAAAGAAGGTTTGAGATGAATATGAGTTTGAAGAAAATTTGGGTGTGAAAACGGTTGAAATAAATCTGGATTTAGAATAAAAACTGGGTTCATAAGAAAATTCTTCCCGGTATTTAAAATGTCTTCACGCTTTGACCAAGTCTAGCTTCTCGCTATCTGATATATCCTCACATACAATGGTTAGGCCACTAAGCCCTTCTGGGTTTCACTCTCCAACTTCTTGGATTTGTGATTCTATAATTACTTCATTCACCAATGCGGTACTCCACTAAGTACTTCATAGTTATTAAAAATTATTTTCCGAATAGTCCCGTTATATCAGCACTTGCCATGGCAAGTGCGCCCTGCTGGCTGGTTATCGGTTCAACGCATAGTGGTTGCGGTACTACTTTTATCATCACCGTATTCGGTAGCCTTGCTGGCTTTTACCTTGACCTTACAGTCTTGGTAATAGAACATTCGAGCGACTCTCATTGGTCTAGACATAGTAGTCATTAACTGGGGTGACTCTCCATCCACTTAACTTTGTGTTCTTCCTTAATGTTCGTCCCCACGCATTTGTCGTGGTTACCGAGACTTGATTTTGTTTAGGTACTACTTCGTAGTCCTATTGACGTATGTTTCATAATTACTCCCATAGCGGTCTAAACTATGATAATCGGGTATTACAGCCTCCTTGGCGTTGTAGGTTTGGAATCATCCAACCTTGACTAGTTCCTTAGTCGGTTACTATACCATTGTCCGTATTATTTCAATTGTGGTCCCGTAGACGTGTGTCTCGGGTTTGTTGCTTTTTCATGGTCCGCTTCAGTGCACATTAGTGCTTTCCTTTCTTGTTGACTGGGTTTCCTCGACTGCTGGGCATGTCGACCTAGGTCGCCAGAAATTTCTGTCTCTTGTAGATAGGATTCTTAATCCTCCGCTATTAAGTGCGGGTAAAGGTGTTCAAACAGGTTCCGTCTCTGGGATTCTCAGTTCTTGGAATCTACCGCATGACAGGTTTTGGTTCTTATAGGAATAATTCATAACAGCCAGATCGAGTTGTTCCCGAGTATGAGAGGACTTTCCATCTCTCTGGCGTTCTTTCCCTAGTTATAAAGCAGGGACTATGGAGGGTGGGAAGGAGATTGTTGGTTTCCAGTACATACTGGTAATTCCTAACTAGCGTATCTCTCACGCTATCACTCATCCCTTAACCCAAAGCACTAAAATCCTAACTCGGTACTTCCTAAGCTCGGTAATTCAGTCATCAGAGCGATATTCGCTCTGATACCACTTTTGTAACACCCCAACTAATAACACCACACTTAACCATAAATCGCAGCAGAAATTACATTATAACACTTGACTTAATCAATGGGTGTTACACGACGTTAGCCACCCACGTGGCTAACAAGGCTAATACATACATAGTGTACTGGTCTGATGGACAAGATTACCGAGCGCTACACTTTACATTACCAACCGTTTCCAAAATGAAATACATACATTTACATTACAACTGTACCGAGTTAATACATTCCATCATCGATATCACGCTAACTAAATAACACCCATACATAAATAGTTACCCGTCCTACTCGAACGGTACCAGCTTTTGTCTCTGAAAAAGTAATGGGGGCCCCAAAGGGGGTCAGCACCTTTGCTGGTATGGTAATCCCGCTGCCCGCATGCTACCGGGCCACGCACAACTAATTGTCGAGTGAGCATGCAGGTTATTTTATTTTAAGCATGCAAGAAAACTATAAACACATAACATACTTATAAGCACACACATCCAATAAAAGGATACAACCATAACATTCACACATCATATTGGTTAGATCACCCTATTGTATTCCTTGTCCCCTAGAGGGCACTACCTTAACGAGACTTATTTCTTACTAAGTAACACTCGCCGAATTGATCGAGCTACAACTATTTCTTTCACTGAATTTGGGTTGATTTTGGTTATCAACTTACACAACATTACCGCACATTTCCCGTACAACGCGTATACAACACACCACCATTCTTCTCAGAGAACGTACACTTACTTAAGGTGTATCGGACTAAAGATAAGTCCGCACACCGTACATATTTGCTCACTTAGATGGGTCGGTCTTAATATAGATCCGTACATATTATACACATATTCCCCTAGTCCGACGTGAGTCAGATAAATAGCTTTGGTTAAGCTATCCCGGTCTTAATATATAACCGTACACATTATACACATATCCCCTAGCTCCAATAATGATGAGTTAGGTAAGCCTTGGTTAAGCTTGTGGGTGATTGTAATCCAAGAAGGAAAAACAACCATAACATAAGAGAGTGGGAGTTAATTCAAATATATACATCAACTCCCAAACAACGCGCGCGACCTGAACGACCGGATTCCTCACCCCCCATATTATATACATATTAGTTAGAGGTTCCGTTATGGAACTTATCACATACATGCACCATTTGGTGTCACAAGTTCGGTTAATCACACAAGGGAGGTAACATCCCATTCGACAAACATGGACAACAACATTCGTTAAACAACGATACATTAAACAAAGGCAACACACAACACACATAACCACAATATACACCTAAAGCACGGATAGCCGTAGTTAGTACGTTCCCGTGGGTTAGGACGTTCAATCCGGATACAGGACTCTTATGTGATTCCTAGAGTCTGTTAGCTACGGTTTAACACATAAATAAGGTTAAACGGTATCGGAATTATTTACACCACATTAATGAATTACCATAAACTCATTTCATGCTTTATCTTTCAAGGTGGAAAACACACAGAAAAACAAGTTGGCATACAAGCCGGTGTAACCCGGTAGGACACAGGTTACAAGAAAACCATACCTTACACCGTGGGTTTATCTTTACCGGGGGTCCTCATGTTCTTTGGCTCACCCTTGTTCCTCGAATCATATTCTTGAACCACTAATTACATGTCAAATGGTTCAATTATTATTAAGGTGTTACGGTAGGTACATTATTGCTACTCCCGTACTTACCCCGTTATCTCATTGTTTCAGTTTAACTTAGTGTACTTAACCTCACAACTATCTCAATCACTTCTCCAACTTGTTCACACTTCTTAGGTCCTTTAAAGGTCACCAAACAAGGCATTAACAACATCCAAAACCATTACCCATCAATCCACCACCATTAGAACACTTTAAAACACATTTTAGGCCATTTTTGGTCCGGTCCGGGACTTGGTCGGACACAAGGTCCCGGACCACCTCTGGAAATTACTCTCGGCTTGTTTTTGGCATTGGTCCTGGACTTGGCCTGGACTTAAGTCCCGGACCAATTCCTGCATTCACTCTCGGCATGTTTTTTGATGCGGTCCGGGACTTGGTACATATCCTAGGTCCCGGACCCTGCTAAAAACTGCTATTAAGGTCATTTTTCAACCCCAAATCAACCCTTAATCCACCCCTAATCTTTCCATAAACTTTCCACAAGTTTCCTACATAATTAAACACCTCAAAACTTGCTCTAAACCACTCCAAATAATTGGTTTAATCCACCACCCAATTCTTGCCCAAATTCAACAAACTCACTTTTCACATTCTTGCATTTTGCACACTTGTGCATTTCTATTTCCTTTTGATAGTTCTTACCTCCTACCAAACTTATCAAATCCATCAATAACCATTACCAATCATTCCTACATAAATGCACTTCTAAAACCCACATTCACTCCTTGTTTCACAAGTTACAAACACCAACTCTTTTTCTTGAAATCCCAAGTTACCAAGCATCATTATGCTACAGATTTTGCACTCTCTTATCTCATTATCCATCTACCATTATAAGGCTACCACTCCATTCTACTCAACACTACCAGCACTTAGGTTCCCCAATTCACTAAGTCACCTTAAAGCACTTATTTTTCTATCAAAATTTTGCCATAACCTCCCCATAAACTTAACATCTCCCAAACCATCAATTCACATCATTTTCAATCCTTATCTAGCCACACCCTTACAAGGGTCCTACCAGCACATAATAAATGCTCAAAGTCCATCAACAACAACATAACTCCAAAATCTCAATAACCATAATATAAACACAAACTCAAATGCAATGGCACTTGGCCCTTAAATCAACACAAGTTCACAATCTCTCTCAAATTCAACCAACTACATTATTTCACATAGTTTGGGTTCATTTTTTTTTAATTTAACCCATCCCAATCCTAAAGCATTCAAAATAAGCCTTATGGTAGATTTCTTACCTTAATTCACAAGTTCTCTTTTCCTTTATCAATCTCCTCCTTCTCTCCTTCTTGATCAAAATCGGTCAAATGGCAATGGAGTTGCCCAACTCCATGCCAACACCCAAGGAACACAAAATTCAACACAATTAAAATTCTAAACCCTTGGGAACACACTAATTCAATGAAAGACTTGAAACACCATAGTTAGGGTTTACCTTTTGAAGCTTTTAAGAGGGGCTTTCACCCATGAATCAAAGGGGAAACTCCACCACCCTTGGAGAGTTGAATTGAAGCTCAAAATCAAGAAGAAAAGAAGGTGTGAGAGAGGGAAAAATCGGCCAGCTCTACAAGATGGAGAAAAATGAGGTTTTTCATGGAGATTTTTACCTTGTTTGAAAGAGGAGACTCGAAGCTTCCTTTTGATGTCATTTTCTCTTCAAATGGGGAACACCCATGGAGATGAAACTCATCCTTTTGAAATTCCGAAAAGAGAGAAAGGTAGAGGATGAGGGAGTTCAAATATGTAATTTGTTTTGTATTTGGAGCTTGGAGTTGGCTAGAACATGAGGTAGAAGAAAGGAAGCCATTGGAGCTTGGTGGAGAGCTCAAAATCGTGACCAAGGAAGAAGAAGGGGGGATGGGGTCTGGCCCAAGAAAGAAATATGAGAGAGAGAGAGAAAATAATGGGGAGAGAGAAGAGGGAAAAAAAATAAGAGGAGAGAGGAAGTAAAAGTGGTACTTTTACTTTTTGCTTTTTGGACTTAAATTGACTAGCTTATTAAGAGCTAGTTTAATTGTGACTGGGGTTACTTATCCCCTTAGGAAACCGGTCCCTACTATAGTATGTAATTGGAGCGTTTTTTGTCTTTTACAGAAAACGCTCGTTATTTTACCCGTTTTAGCACTATTCACTAACCGGGCCCGTTTTCCGAAATTTTCTCGTTTAATTAATTTTAATGGTTCTTAAGTTCCCATTAATGTTTAATTATAGTTATATAGTCAACTATAATTTTTACGGGGTCGTTTAACTGGTTAAAGTCACGTTTTTGGGTTTTCTCGAAAAACGCGCTTTAAGACTCCGTTAGCGTTTTAACGCATTGTTTGGATCCGTTTTCTTCTGGAATTTTTCCCACATGTTCATAGTGTGTAATTAAGGTATAGGAATATATTTATAACCCTAGTGAAGGTTATATACCTCCTAAAATAATTAAATACGCATTTTCACGTTTTGTGACTTTTACGCATTTTTTTCCTTTTTGGTTTTTTTTTATTTCTTCACCAATAATCTTAAGGACTTATTTAGCCTTAGAAAATCATAATTACATAATTAATTAACATATTAAGATTTTGGGTATTTCAATCTTTGATGTTAAAATTCTGGAGTAAACACCTACTTAAGTACGTAGGAGGGTGGTGGGATGAATTGAAAACAAACTCGTGGACAAACAGAAAGAAAACAAGAAAAACTTATCAGGTTCATGTTTCAGATTTCAGTTTCCTCTAGTTATGTCCAGCTCAGTGTGAGGTTATATCAGTAACATAAACCTAGATGTTGTAGGGTTATTTTTGGGTTAGAATCTTGATTAAGGTCTTAACTAACCAAGTCAGTAATATGGGATAGTTCGAGGGCCAATACATGATCTAATAGAAGGGAATAATAGAAAAGATAGCAGGATTTAATACTTCAGTTTATATTTTCTTTTCTAATAGTTGTTTTCTGTATAACCTGGTACTGAGGGACTCGATGGGGTTGTAGTGTATTGCTAAGGAATCTAAACCACCTCTAATATACCATAGTAAGTGCATAGGTACTGAGGGGAAATTTTGAAGTTAGAATAACTAACTACAAACAAGGGTCAAACATAAAGATATAAATTCTAGTTTCAGTTTTCAGTTAAAAGTTGCTCCTGTGTAACTGAATTACCAGTGGCGTGTGAGTGTTGTATTAGCTTGCTAATGAACCCAACATCTAACTAATGTACCTAAGCAGATCTGTAAAAGCATTGGGTGGAATTAGAAAACTGTTAAATGAACTAGGAAGGAATGAGGAAGAAACAATGCAGTTTTGGTTTCAGATTTTCAGTAGCTATTGTTTTATGTAACTAAGTACAGAAGTTAGAAAGTGCCTTAGTGGTTTAGTCTTGACTTTAAAACATGGTTAACACCCATATCCAGTGGGGGTAAATACTGTTGGAAGGAATTAACTATCGGTTGAACTAACTAGGAACAAGAACAAAGAAGAAATATGTAGTTGTTGTTTCAGATTTCTGAAAATTTGTGTTTCTGTAAAACGAAATTCCAGAGGTGTTGTCAAGGTTGTTTGGGTTTAATTGTGGGTTTAAAACATAGCTAACACACTTAGGTAGAGGGGAATATACATGGGGGAAATTAAAAACCAGCTTAGGAGACTTAAACATGGAGTTAAATGAAGTTGTGAGCAGATTTTATATTTTCGGTTTCTGTAACCCTTGCTTCTGTATAACTGATGTACATGGGTATTATGAGGGTGATGTTAGATTGATAATGAACCCAAAATCCTCCCAATGTATCTAGCTAGACTTATGGGACATCTCGGGAAGTTTAGACACCGTTAGATACATTAAAAGTGTGATAAGATGAGGTTATATATAAGAACTTTACTCCAGTTTTTGAAACACTTAAGCTTCAGTATAAGGGAGTTCTGGTAGTAATTGAGGAGTGTTATGGTGTAAATGACGAGCTTAAAACATAGCTATTTAGCCAAGGAAAGAATACACTCTAGGCAAGTTAAACCCATCTTAGGAAAACTTGTTACAAATTAGTACTTTGAATACTCTAAAACATTAGCTAGAGGAAAGAACTAAGTTAACGTGTAGAATGACGATGCAAATGTTTTAGGGGTTAGATAAAGCCCAAGGTTAATATTCGGGAAGTCTAAGGGCTAATACAAGTTGAACATTCAAAGATTCACCTAGGGAACTTCACATACTAGTATAGAATAAGCTAGAGAAAATGTCACAAAGGTCGTCACATGAAATCATGAACTGACACATTATTTTTAATCAACGTTAGGGTCGTGACGAACACCAACCGAGACCTTGTGTGTGAGATAACTCGCGCTTCTGAACAAGGTATGGATATGTGTGGTCCGTAGGTTGCCGTGTTACACGGCTTGTGTGCTGTGTGCCTTGTTTGACAATGACCATAAGACTAAAGCATGAAATTGGATTGCTTGTTGTGACTAGCTTATATGCTAGTTATATCATTGTTGCATATTAATTGCGCACACACAGTAGTTTAGTCTCTTCTTCGTTTATGGAACTTGAGATGAAACACGACGAACTACGCAAACAAAACAAAGAAACTATATAAAAGGAGACTCCTCTCTAACTATAGAGGGCTCCTAACGACACCCACTATGGTGTCGAGCTACAAATGATAATGAACAGTAAATACCAACTGGTGGAATATGAGAATAACCCGGGAAGACAACATCTCGGGCCGCGTGGTTTTGGACACTCGGGAGTTGGTATCTGCATCAGATCCTTCGACCGACTATTATGGAGCACATCCTGGGGTATAGAGGTGACCCCGCTTTCTCGACGCGCTACGTCGGGACTAGGGGATTGGAAATCGGTGGAGCATTATCCTGGAGTCTAGAGGTGACTCCGCTTTCTCGACAGATGATGTCGGGAATGGGGGATTAGCTATGGAGGAGACGTCCTCCAATGTGCGGTGATAAGAGAACTCACAAATAATCCTTAGAGAAACAAGGAAAGATGGACACCTATACTATATGGTCACGGGAACTAACCTACATCCCCAGACCTGGTGCAAGGAAAGAGAAAGAGAAATACACACTATGGGAACAAAGGAAAAGAAACGAAAACACACAACGCTTGAATGATCCCACTGTGAGGATCATCATCACTTATATTCTCTGGCACGCTCTATTTGAATACATGTTTGACATGCTTGTTGCTACCCCTGTGCTCAACCTGTAGTGAGTTACTTTATTGATGTTGCATGTTGCGTGTTAGTGCTTTACTATAGCATGTAAATCGGACTTAATAATATTCGACCAAGTAGTCGTGTAGCCCGGCAACATACGGGCTACACATATTCATACTCAGCATAGTTTTGCTGAGTCCTTTATTTTTAAAGATATGGATCTGGACGAAGGCGGAGAGCAGGCAGGGTGACTACCATGGGGGTACTCCATCTGGGCAAGACTTTTGAGTAGTATGTTTTAATGTATTTACCTTGAATTTGTACATTATAACACTTCCTATTGTTAGCTCTTGTTTAGGGTTTAATCATATCTTATTTTTCTGTTTAAAACATGTCTAACAAGCTGTGGAAATGTCCTCAAGCTTTCCATGTCCAAACAAGGCCTTACCCTTGCTAAATCAAGGTATAAATCACTTAAAACTCAACTTTGATATATTAATATGTGTTTAAGCTGTTGCTTATTAATTACCATGAGTGAACATAGGTTATATGGTCTGATTTTGACCTTAAGTGGTTAAGGAAATGACTTAGTAATTTATCTAAGTAAATAAGTAACATAAAGGCCAAATTAAGACTTTATGTGGAAGATTGGTAATTAACGGAAAATATATGGTGAGGCCGAGAGTTATATGTATTTTGGGGCATTTATGTGTAATTTATTTTATAAGCTAATGTTTGTAATAAGGCCATGTACTTTAGGCCATTTTTATTATGTATTTTAAGGTTTTAATTAAGTTTAGGTAATAAATAAATATTACCGTAAAGCATAGGGGTTAAAACTATAATTAAACCAAATTTGGGAGCTAAATATTAATATATCCAAAAATTAGGTGTTAAAAGGATTTAAAATAAAAATTATAAGATTTTATAAAGTTTTAGGGTTAAATGGTAAATTCTGGAAAATTGGGGGTTAAAACCGTAAATAAGGGAAAGTAATAGTCAAGGCAATATTAAGGAGGTCAACCTTGACCATAGGGTAGGTTTTGACCAAATTAGATAAGTTAAATAATTTAATTATGGTTATATAATAAGTTATGTATTAAATTGTAACATTTTTATAACATATGGGGTATATATGTTATTACCGAAACATTAGGGTGAAAATGGTATTTTAAACACCCATGTGCTATTAGGAAATTTTAGGAATTTACTGGGTTGAATTTGGAATTAAAATAAACTATATATGTATAATATATAGTTATTATGTCATTGTTACACTTTGGAAAAGTAAATGAGGTGGAAATGTAAATACCGAGAGTTTAAGGGTTAGAAATAATATTTATAACCCTTGGGTGAAATTTGGTGATTTTTAGAATAATATAAGAGTGTTTAATAAGATAAGTGTAAAATATATAGTTTTAATGATGTTATAAAACTATATGTTTTAAATTGTGTCAAATTGTAATTATAGAAAGTTGGTGGGTTAAGAAATGAATTAGAACAGAATTTAGGTCTGTTCGGAAATTTGGAACATATATAACTATAGGTTATATTTATATTAAGGTTTAAAATGTTATAATATATGATATATATATATATAACATAACATTATATGTGTGGTCAAATTGTAAATTTGGAAAGTTAAAGGTGCTGGAAAATAATTTAAAATAGACAAGGGTCTGTTCGGTATTTTGCAAATATAAAACCATAGGTTATACCTTTTATAAAGTTAAAAATGTTATATTATATGGTATACATAACATAGTCGAAATTATGGGGTGGTTTTGTAATAAAAGAAAAGTGGGTATGGAAAGAAATAAGGTTTTAACATAGTTGCCTTTTTGGCAATATAAAATAGTTTTGTATAAAAACTATAGGTTATAAGTTATGTGAAATAAAAATATCATATTATATGATATTAGTATATGGTATAACATTACATAATGTTATGTGGTCAAAATGAAATTAAAATAAAATATAGTGCTGTACCGAATTTATAAAGGTTGGAAAATGAATGTTAGACTATGGTCTACAATGTTATAAATGTTATAACAATTATATGGTATTAATGTGGTTTAAATGGAAATAATATAAATAAGGATATTCACATTAAATAATGTGACTAACAATAAATAAAAGAAATTTATAAACCAAGGTATTTATTGAATAAACCTTAGGAGTTGTAATTATACAACATAAAATGTTACATAATATTAAGATAATGATCTTAATGCAAGTTGTATAATATGATACAATTAATAAGAATAATCATCTAATATAATATGATAAAATGTGACATAATATAAGAGTTTTATAACTCATGAAACTTACCTATATTGGTAAATATATGCATATGCGAGAATTATGTATATAAGGATGGATATATATTATGGTTGGAAACCATATAGTATAATGGTGATGGTTATTACATGGAAATAGTTTATAAACTATAAGTTATAAGTTTTTGAATTCAAATATAGTTTATTAAAAGATTAATGGATTATATAATACAATGTGTTATAATGGATGGTGGGGAAATAATACCATACGATAAATAATGCATGTATACATGCAGCCATAGGTTATAAAATATATTATGCATGCAACTATAGGTTACAATACGTGCCTACGCATGCGATGAAACAGTCGAATTAAATGTACGAGGACGAACAAACTTATGTAAAAGCGTAACGCTTATAAACTACTACGAGTTGGAAAAATATATAAATTCTTACGTTTGAAAATGTTAACTACGACGTTCTTATGAAACCGAGACCATTGTTAAACCGAGTATTAATACGTACTACGAGTAAGGAGTTTAAAGGATAACGGTACCTTAACTTATAACAGTTGAAATCCGGGGATGTAATACCGGGGTTTCTGACGTTATTCGGAAATACAGAGTCATTTTGTCATGTGGATTGACACTTAGCGTTCTTCGTAGTTTTAGATCACATTTCAGACGTGCGCACTCGACAAGCTTAGTGGACTACACTACGCATCCTAGGTCTGAGGTGTACGGTATGTAAAGGGGTTTGATCCGGGTTGTCCTGAGGAATTCCTCGGGCTCGGATTTGGTTGATATATAACTTGTGTGGTATGTGTGTGGATACGTGTATGTGATTATGTGTGTTACCGCATTATTTAATTATGCGTGAGCGTCCTACGGGACTAACGCTATGTCGACTATAGATCGACCTATATAAACATACATACGTGTTTAATGTGATGACATTATGATTACTTAATATAATACCCTTAGTATTAATATTAAGTATATGGTAACCTAAGTAAAACACTTAGGTACGAGATACGACATTGTCGGTCTCTAGAGCATGGATCTCGAACATGAATACAACCTAGATTACTTCTAGGTATGCGTGAGATCCATTGGGCAGCTAATTGGTAAAATGTATTCTCCATAAAACTAAGAGTATATCTTAATATTATGAGAGAGTTGGTATGAGATGAGGGGAGGAATCCCGGTAGCTTATGAACTACCTGGTTGCGCATTTGTGATCACTGAGGGGCACCCGATCGGGTTCCACTCTAGGAAATTTCCCAACGAGCCCTAATTGGATCGTGGGTCAGATGGTACCTGCTGTTGGTACACGGCTACAGCCTTTATATGGACGCCTTAGGAGGCAAAGAGAATGACCAGGGGCCTCCGGACCTCTAGCAAAATGGGCACCTTTGTGTGTACGGGAGGACCACTGTCCATTGGTAAGGTTAATTCGGGTTGTCCTAACTTGACACCCAATTGGTAAATAAATAAATAAGCATGGTATGGATGGATGGGGCCTTGAAGGCCAAATATTACTAAATATGGAAACCGTTCGCTAATAGCGACTATGCACTTTATTGCAATTATACGATACATTCATTTATGCAACTGTTGTTTGTGATATGTAATGAATGTATTGGTTGGATGGATGGCTCTGTGTTCATGCATGGTTATTACAGTATTGATTATATCTGTAAACTAGTAAAGCATGAAACCAATCTAATAACAAGATGGTTAAAATGACTAAGTGACCAATATGGTCCAGGCCCGGCATACTCAGCGTTTATCGCTGAGCCTTTATGGCTCTTTGCAGGTTGCTGATCAACGTCGAAGCCGAAGTGCAGGACTCTGGGTAGTTAGAGTTTACTATAATTACCGCACATGGAAATTCTTTTGTATAACTATGGTTAGACTGTGGATTGTATTATGGTACGGTTGTATGTATTCGGGTTTGGGTAGACGCTCACTTGTCATCGGTAATGTTTATGGACTTAGTATGATGTAAAGGGTTTATCTCGTTGTCACAGCGGTTTGGTGGCGTTGTTTGTTTGTTGTTGGATTTAGTTTCTACTTCGTTACCCGCATGGGCGAGTAATGGCAGGTGACACCCGTGTGAGTATTAATGTTGTTTATTCTTCCACTGTAAGACGTCTTTTAATTATGCTTCGTGAGAGATTATTATGTGTTTATAGAGGGGTGTTACAAAAGTGGTATCAGAGCGGAGTACCGCTCTGATGACGAGATACTAGGATCAAGACAGTGAGCTTAGGACTTGGGATATTACGGGAAACGTTTGTGAGGTACGAGACGACTCGTCTTAAACGGAATTATGTTTAGTAACGCAAACTGCGTGATTTGTTAGCTTTAAAGGCAATTCAATATCCATTGGTTGTGTACGGTATATATACCGAGTAATGATACGACATTCTATACTACATATGTCAGGGGGGACTAGAGGCCGTGGTACCGGTAGAGGTGGTAGCGGTGACCCCACGAATCCAGGAGTTGCAAAGACGATTACTGTCGTTCTTGCACAGCTTGGTACTGAGGTTGGAGGTGCACCAGCCCACCCGCCACAGCCCAGGGAGACGAACTGGCTGAAGTCAGTTTCCGAGACCCGACCACCCACTTATTCAGGGGAGCCAGACCCCGTAGCCTTAGAGTGTTTTATAGTAGAACACGAGATGGCCTACGAAGCTTTACAAGTACCTACTGACAAGAGGGTCGTCATTGCTGCTTTCCATCTGAAGGATGCAACAAGCACTTGGTGGAGGTTGGTCAAGGACCATCACCTGGCTACGCCTGACTTTTCATGGGCTGCCTTTATGGAGTTGTTGAGGGAGAAGTACTACCCGGCACATCTCAAGCAGAAGAAGAGCCGAGAGTTTGAGACACTCCCTCAGGGAGGTCTGACCGTGGATGAGTACTATGCTCGATTCATCGGTCTACTGGACTTCATCCCCGGAGTCAACTACTCAGAGACCGTGAAGGTCGAGAAGTTCCAGGGGGGATTGTTGTTTCGCATCCAGATGGTGATGGGTGCTACCTTCTATACTACTATCCAGGTATAAACATGAATGGCATTAATTCTTTACTTACTAAATTACTATCAACTTTGTGAGGATTTATCAATGAGATTCCAGGAGTGGTATGACGCTGCCTCGAGGACGGAGCTACTGCTCAAGACTCGAGAAGAGACTCTCGGGACGAAGAAGAGAAAGAATCCTTGAGGAGGGCAAAAATATGACGAGACAGAAGAACCAAGGTGGCCCAGACCCCAGGCCCCGGCTCAGACCCCAGACTCCTTCAAGACCCTGTTCATGCTCCAGTTTGGGCGCCAGGCATCGGATCCGGGCCCTGCCCAACCCTTGCTTTGGAAGCTAGATCTCATAACTGGGCGCTACATCCCGCACCTCACGCTCTGTGACCGGGCATTCAGTGACCGGGCGCTGAAGAAGGGAAAACATGGTCAAGTACCAAAAGGTTTGAAGGGGCTGAGGTAGCACCGAAAGTCCACACCAAGAAGAGGGAATAAAGAAAGAGCGTGTAGCGACCAGCCGGCCACGACAAGTGTAAGGGAACGACCGGTCGCCTGTGACCGGTCGCCGAAACTACGAAGTGAGCCTAGATAGTGACCGGTCATAGACGACCGGTCAAGTAACTAAGAAAATAAAGCAGATAGCGACCGGGCGCCTGTGCCCAGTCAATAAAGAAGATAGCGACCGGGCGCCTGTGCCCAGTCAAATGGCTAGGGACGGAAGATGTAGAAATTAGGATGAGATATTTCTAGTGACAGCCTGGTAAGATATGACAGGTTGGCAAGCCCAAAAACCCTAGAAAGTCTATAAATAGAGGTAGAGAGGCTCATTGGTAAGGGGACACAACATTAGGAGAGAGAGAAACCTCTAGAAAAGCTCTCTAGTATTGTAACCCTAAAGAAATGAATAAAGAAATTGTCTAGAAGTGGATGTAGGCCAGATTATTGGCTGAACCACTATAATCCTCGGTGTTCTATTCGTTTGTGAGAGACAAATTATACGTTTTCATTTGGCGCCGTCTGTGGGAAATCGAACCGCTAAAAACTAGCAACCACGATTCAACCACATTCCCGTTCATTGTTAGTCTAATTTACAATTTCGGCGAAGCTCATCGAGGTTGTTCGTCAAAATCTCCGAAGTAACCACAACTGGCCACGGCGGGATGTAATCGTTCGATCGGAAAGCATGAAATTAAAATATTTCACGTATCTTCATGTGGAGAACTTCATCAAGAAACAACGTCATGAAGAGTAGCGGCAACAATCCACCTTCGAACGGAGACTTTCAATTGGAGTCATGAGTAGAGAATGACATTAGTGCCAAGAATGATAAAATCACGTTAGATTATGTCAATTAGAAGTTACGAATATCATCAATGCTAGGAAAGCCGAAGGTGGAGTCGGATCTGGACTAAGAAGAGCATTGAACCTAAATGATGAATGAGCGAGAAACTTATAAATTCCTTTCGTAAGCTTTGTTCCCCAAACCTCGATCCAACGCGACTGGAGAAGGGAAAAAGGAAATCGCTGGAGGGACGAATTCAATACCAGAAGGAGTCGCATCAAACATTCTGGATCTGAGAAAGAGAAAGCTCGACTTCAGGAAGCAATTTTAGGATCCAAAAGGAAGGACACAATCGATCGATAGGGAATGATGAAAAATCAGGGAGCAGAGCGAAATCAACGCTTGATTCCTCTTCCTACTTAGATTATCTTTAATCATTCCTTTGTTTGAGTACTTCAAATCATTTTTCTTTACTGACAAGATCTTCCTAAATCGAAGTGTCATTCTCATGTAGTCCCACGCATGGGCACAGATCGTCTCGCCGAAAAAAGAAATTGACCCTAGACGCCGACAGTATTTGAACTTCAAGACCGGGTACAATTTTGCTGCCTCGAAGGGCTGTCACCGGCCAAACAATCGAGTGGTGAAGCTTCAAATTCACTACCCGGGTGACGACGGAATCCAAGGTGTTGGTTAGGCTTTCAATTTCCAGGAAAGAAGGCCTGGAGGCAAAGATTCGTCAAAGTTCAAAAGTCAGAGAGATACGGGCAACATTCCAGTACAATTGGAATAAATTCCCTTCAACAGCGAGAACCATCTACAAAAGGAGCAGCATAAACAGTTCGAGCCCTGATGTCCCCTTCGAAACTCAAGACTGGGCGCAGATACTAAGTAGCCAAGAACCGACTGGGAAGTACTCTTGACCGGGACATAACACGCATCGAATCCAAGGCCCAACGGCACGACCGGGAGATGATTGTTCAACGACCGGGAGATGATTGTTCGACGACCAGGAATTTGTGGAGTCCGGATGCTTGCTACGACCGGGCGCAGGATCTCGTCACGACCGGGAGTTGGTGGTGACCGGGAGCTTGCTACGACCGGGCACAATCACCTTCAGTTCAACGACCGGGCCTCTTTGGCTCCAAGACGAATACAGGTGGTTCCACCTCAGACTCAGTATGACGACCGGGCGCATCAAAACCAAAACAAGAATGGCATTCCCGGACGTTTTCATGACCAGCATGACCGGGCGATGGCCCTCGAGCGACCGGTCAATGACCTTCAAAGTTCTTCTTCCAACGACCGGGCGACACTTCCCAAGCGACCGGGTGACGCCTTCCAGTGGTCGGGTGATGAAGTTCTAGCGACCGGGCGACAATCCAGACGTGTCTTCGATGCAAGGCAAGGTTCCGAGCAACCGAGCGCATCCTTTCGGGTCCGGGCTTCGTTACGACCGGGCATGACATTTTTGATTTACGACCGGGTGTGGTTTAGCTTGATTACCGGGCGCAACCTCCTCTCAAGAATAGATGACCGGAGCTCCTCTTTGACCGGGCGTGGGGTAGGCATCATCGTTCAAACTACGGCGTCTTAAAACAGAGAATGTAATCAGACGAACGATGGCAACTAAGAGAGGAAGCGTCCTAAGATAAGTCCATTAATCTTGAAAAAAAAACTAGCTTAAATATCTGTGATCTATTAAAACGTGATTGTCTTTTCTCAAGACCTGGCACAACTAGTGAAGAGGGGAAAATATGCCCAGGAGCCCCAAAGAAAGAACAATAGCCCAGTAGAGCAGGGGAGGAAGGAAGTGGAAGGCCAAGGGAACGACCGGGCGTCCCTGTCTAGGCACAGAAGACCTTAAACAGACCACAAGCAGTGACCGGTCGCTTTCGTTTATCGTCAAGAACCCTAAAACATAGCATAGGAACCGACCGGTCGCCCGTGACCGGTCACCAAAAGCGTCGCTACGACCGGTCGCTCATGACCGGACGACAGGAATACGAGATACAATGTAAAAAGAGACCGGTCGCTTGTGACCGGACACCATATACCCCAAATATAGCACGAATAACTACCGTTCGTCTGTGACCGGTCGACAGGAGAACAAAGCAAGTATAAGTAGCGATCGAAAGTAGGGAAGTTAGGATAAGATATTTATTAGATATTTTTTAGGCCTATCAAGATATTTATGTGCCAGGATGGCACAATGTGATAGGCCAGAAGGCCTGTGAGAAACACTACAAATAGGGGTCCACCCCCTCAATAAAGGACACGCGACATATACCTGAGAATCTCCACTTTTGCATTGTTATTAATCCTCTCGTTCTCTCCCCCTTGTGCTCCCCCTTTCGGTAACGATGTAACTCGATAGAATTTGAAGTGCTTGATGGTAGATTAGGATTCTGACTAGTGAGTTGCTCGAGGAGATGGATTGGGAACTGAGGGATTATTACCATTTCATTTGGCGCCGTCTGTGGGAAGAGAACAGCTCAGATCTAGCAACCACGAGTCCACCGACGAGAATAATAATTTTTGAGAGCATATGAAGTCGTAGCATCTAAAAGCGGAACTGTGTTTTTGCAGGTTAGGTACAAAAATGGCACCCAGAACAAGGAAGAACCTGTAGACCAACGACGGAAGCACCGGGCCCGAGGCGACCCACGACTCCATTTCCAAAAAAGATTTGGAGAACATGCTGACGAGCCTCACCAGATCCATCGACGAGAAGATCATGGAAGGGAATGAGCTCTTGCAACAGGAATTGATGCAGAGAGACGAGGAATTCCAGCGAAAGTGGAAAGAAATGTCGGAGGCGATAGATCTCCTGAAGGATCGAGACATGGCGGGAAGCAACGACCAGAAAAAAGGTACCCACGGAGAGGCCTTAACCATCGTCGAGGAGGAAAAAGATGACGCCATTGACATGAGCCTATACCCCTTCTCCGAAAAGATCCGCAAGGCTAAACTCCCGCCCCACTTCGTCGCCCCGGCGGAGGAGAAGTACGACGGTACTGGGGATCCTGCTCAGCACATTAAGAAATTCATGTTCGCCATGAACACCCAGGGGATTAGCTCTCTCGTCCTGTGCAACTTATTCCCCGGAACACTCTCCAAGAGAGCCTTGAGCTGGATCTCATCTAGACCGCCCCAATCGATCTCCAGTTTCAAGCAACTCACTGAGGAGTTCCAACAATACTTTGCGGCTAGTAAAAAGGTAAAAAGGGAAATGATAGAACTCATGGATGTAAAGCAGACGAAGGGGGAAACCGTAAAGAAGTACAGCGAGCGGTTCCATAAACAGGTGGCTGAAATTGACAACATCGATGAAAAGATAATGATCAAAGCTTTTGGTAACGGCTTGGCCCACCCCCGTCTCGCTGGAAAAATAGCCACCAAGGTGCCAAAGTCACATGGTGAACTAGCCAAATGATCCACAACTTCCTCAAATCAGAAGTTGTGGAGAATAAGGCCAAGGAACTCCTCAGCAGCTTTAGAGCTCCCGCCGCGAATGAGAAGAAGGGAAGTCAGGCTGGAGGGGTGATTGCGACCGGAAGCTCGCACCAAGGGGGGAGCGGGTACAAGCCCTATTCCAAGACCTCAGCCCCCCAGGGGCAGTAGGCCTCGAGCTCCAGGGCCTTCCCAACAGTACATATAGACCCGGGGATATACGCCGCCGCTGTGAGGGAAGGACTCCTGCCCCCGCCAAGAAAGCCCAACCCAGGAGAGGTGCCGGTAGCCTTCTGTGTGTATCACGGGCACCGCAGCCACAAGACCATCAAATGCGCGAACCTCGCCAAAGAGCTAAGGCTGATTGAGGAAAACAAGAAGAAGGGAAGGGGAGGCCAGCATAGGCAGCACTCTGGTAGCCACTCCTCCCGGCCTAGGCTAGAAGAAGAAGTCCACCCAGAGTTGGACCATAGCAAGTCCTTTGGAGTAATCATAGGTCTGTAGATTACCTAGGGTAATTCTCTAGAAAGGGGTGTGAAGTGCTCCTTAGAAAAGAAGAATCACCATTGTACCACACGGAAGGTTGTAGCTCGTTACTACTTTATTAAAGCTTTTCTACCATATAAATATTCACATCCCGATAAAGTTTCACATATCACAAACTTACAAATAAACAGTGCTAACAAAGCAAGTTAAGAAAACTAATAGAACTCTCCTTGAGAATGTTCACAGGACTATTCTCGGAGGTGGGACCCCTGACCCCCAACGAAAGGAAAAGACACGTCCTGTAGGATGATGAAGACGGAGTCCTGTACCCGCATAACGACCCGCTGGCCATAAGGGCCCAGGTGAATGACCGCATGATGGAAGGAATCCTGGTTGATAGCGGAGCAGGCGCTAACGTCATTTCGGCCGAAGCAGTAAAGAAACTCGAGATACCAGAAGACAGGATCAAGCCCTATTCAGCGGTGCTGGGCGGTTTCATAGGAGGGATCTCGGCTAAGTCTACAGGGAGCGTCGACTTCACCATTACCCTAGGGCAAGGGGATGAGAGACGCACAGAAGAATTGACAGCCTTCATCCTTCCCGGGCTCTCCGGGTACAATATGTACCTCGGGTGACCAGGGATACACGCCTTCAGAGCCATTTGTAGCACCCACCACCTGAAGATGAAATACCTAAACAAGTCGGGGAAACTAGTTACGGTGAGAGGAAGCTAGAAGGTCGCGCGGATATGTGAGGTGCGGATCATGGAAAACCTACCAGGAGATGGGACCGTCAAAACCGTGGGATCCGAGAAGGAATTCAAGGGAAAGCACCCCCTCCCCGATGAGACAGCAGAGCGGTACGAAGCCCCCACTGATCACCCAAAAGAGGTACCTCTACGAACTGACCCCAGCAAATTCTTTAAAATTGGAAATGCCTTTGACAGCAAAGAACAAGTCCATCTAACGAGATTCCTTGAAAAAAGAAGGGCCACGTTCGCCTGGAGCACAGAGGAGATGCCCGGAATAAACCCAAACGTTATCCAGCATAGTCTCAACGTGGACCCAGCGCACTCTGCAATCCACCAGAGAAGGAGGGTTATCGGGGCAGAGAGGGACCAAGCCGCTCGAGAAGAAGTCCAAAAACTCCTGCAAGCAGGTTTTATCAGAGAGGTGTCATATCCCGAGTGGCTGGCGAACATGGTTATGGTAAAGAAATCTAATGGGAAGTGGAGAATGTGTGTGGATTTCACCGACCTAAACAAGGCATGCCCCAAAGATTTTTACCCCTTGCCGTCAATAGATCGAATGGTCGTCTCATCGGCCCAAAGCTCCGTCCTAAGCTTCCTAGATGCATTCTCTGGGTATAACCAGATAAAGATGAATGAGAAAGACTCCGAGAAAACTTCTTTCGTCACCTCCACAGGAATCTTTTGTTACAAAGTGATGCCATTCGCATTAAAGAACGCCGGTGCGACTTTCCAAAGGATGATCGACAAAGTATTCCGAGAGCAGCTCTCGAGAAATGTGGAAGCTTATGTGGATGACATAGTCGTGAGAATCTCGTCCAAAGAACAGCACATGAAAGACTTGGAGGAGACATTCACCACACTCGACAAATTCCAGATCAAGCTAAATCCGTAGAAGTGCGTGTTCGGGGTCACCAAAGGAAAATTCCTTGGTTTCATTGTTGGACAACGAGGAATAGAAGTGGATCCGGAAAAGACCCAGGCGATTCTCAACCTCAGCCCTCCCAGAAGCATCAAAGACGTCCAGGCCCTCAACGGGAGGCTCACGGCCTTAAGCAGGTTCTGTTCAAAGTTACAAGAAAAAGCAATCCCGTTTTTTAACACGCTGAGAAAAAACAGCAAGTTCCAGTGGGGGCAAGAATGCAAAGAAGCCTTTAAGAAGATCAAAGAGATGCTTCGAGAGGTACCCAAGTTGGGAGTCCCAACGCCCGGTCAAGACCTCTACCTCTACCTGTCCACATCAGCGTGGGCGGTGGCAGCAGTCCTAATCATGGAAGACGAAAAGAAAGAGATTCCCGTTTACTATACAGGAAAGATCCTGACTCCCGTAGAAAGGCGCTACACCAATATTGAAAAAGTCTTTCTTGCTCTAGTGGTGGCATCCCGGAAGCTACGACCGTACTTCTAGTCACACAGAATCCTTGTAAGGACCAACTGGCCGTTGAAGCAAATAACGAATAATCCAAACGCGTCAAGACGCATGGTAAGCTGGGCATTCGAACTCACCCAATACGAAATCCACTTCCTACCACGAACAGCGATCAAGGCTCAGGCCCTAGCGGACTTTATGACGGAAACCAGTTTCAACCAGGAGGAAGGAAAGCCACCCACCCCCTTCATCATTCAGGTAGACAGCGCCCGATGCAAGGCAGAAGCGGGGGCGGGGATTATAGTCCAAACTCCTGACAGACGAGACATCAACTACGCCTTCCGGTTGGAGTTCGAAGTAACTAACAACGAGGCCGAATACGAAGCTCTCATTCAAGGCCTAGAGGTTGTCATTGCCCTAGGAGCAACGAACCTGGAAATATACTCAGACTCCTTGCTGGTCACCCAGCAACATGACAACATATATGAGGTAAAGGAAGAAAAACATTGGAAGTACCTACTCAGGGTTCAAGAGCTAAAAGCAAGCTTCTCAAGGTGCGAGCTGAAGCACCTTCCCCGGACGAAAAACACCGAAGCTGACGCTCTAGCAAAATTAGCAAGCATGGCCGAAAGAATACCAAGTAAGGTGTGGTTGGAAACTAAAACCAATCCGAGTGTAGACGAAGCCCAAGTCCTGACAACTGAGCCCCTCGCGTCTAAGGAATCTTGGATGACCCCGATCGTGGAGTACATCCTTGAAGAAAAATTGCCTTCGGAGGGTAAAGAGGCTAGGACCGTGAAACGGCGAACGGCATCATTTTTCCTCGAAGGGGGGCACCTCTACAAAAGATCGTTCGCGAGGCCCGCCCTCAGATGCGTCACGAATGAAGAGGGGAGTAAGCTTATAAAGGAGGTACACGAGGGGGTCTGCGGGAACCACCAAGGGTAAAGAGCCACGGCCCACAAAATCATGAGGCTCGGTTACTACTGGCCGAGAATGCAAGACCACTGCAAGGAGTACATTCAGAGGTGCGCTAGATGCTAGGAGCACGGCAGCAGGATACACAACCCCCCGGCCATGCAAAAAGCCATATTGTCCCCAGTACCATTCGCAATGTGGGGGCTAGATATCATTGGCCCTTTTCCGGAAGCATCTCCCGGGAGGTTCAAATTCGTGTACGTAGCCATCGACTACTTCACGAAGTGGGTTGACGCAATGTCTACCGTGTCCATCACAGCCAAGAGGTCGTAAGAATTCGTATGGAGACACATCGTGTGTAGATTCGGATTGCCAAGGACCATAATAACTGACAACGGGACACAGTTCAAATGCGACAATTTGCGGGAGTTTTGTGAGCAATGGAAGATAGAGGTAAGATTCACGTCGGTGGCGCATCCCCAGGCCAATGGGCAGGTCGAAAACGCAAACGGGCAGATCATAAAAGCTCTAAAAAGAAGGTTAGGAGGCAAAAAGGGAGGTTGGGCCGAACTACTACACCAAGTCCTATGGTCCTACCGAACGACGAAAAAGGACCAACCGGAGAAACACCCTTCAGATTAACTTATGGCTTGGAGGCAGTTGTCCTGGCTGAGATCATGATCCCGTCAGTCCGCTGGGTGTCCTATGGCGAGCAGCTCAACAATGAAGGAATAAAAGACTGCCTAGACCTGCTCGAAGAAAAAAGAGCTGTTGCGGCGCCCGGATGGCGGAAGACAAAAGGAAGGTAGAGAAGTACTTCAATCGCAAAGTCAGGGAACAAAGCTTTGTCCCTGGCGAGCTGGTCCTAAGGGAGGTTAAGCAGCCCAAAAAACTCGACCCCCAGTGGGAAGGTCCTTACATTATCCATCAAAAGGTTGGACGAGCTTCATATCACCTAAAGAACGTTGAGGGATACGAATTGCCCCATTCCTGGCACGCAGAATGTCTCAAGAAATTTTATGTGTAAAAATCGATGTAATGCTTTGACAACATCAATAAAGTGGATTATTTTTGGAAAGATCCGCGAAGAAAAAGAAACACCCGGGCCACGCCCTACACGATGTAATGCCCTGAAAAAGAAACACTTGGGCCAAGGCCAACAGGATGTAATACCCTGAAAAAGAAACACCCGGGCCAAGGCCAAAGGATGTAATGCCCTGAAAAAGAAACACCCGGGCCACGCCCTACAGGATGTAATGCCCTGAAAAAGAAACACCCGGGCCAAGGCCAACAGGATGTAATGCCCTGAAAAAGAAACACCCGGGCCAAGGCCAACAGGATGTAATGCCCTGAAAAAGAAACACCCGGGCCACGCCCTACAGGATGTAATGCCCTGAAAAAGAAACACCCGGGCCAAGGCCAACAGGATGCAATGCCCTGAAAAAGAAACACCCGGGCCAAGGCCAACAGGATGTAATGCCCTGAAAAAGAAACACCCGGGCCATGCCCCACAGGATGCAATGCCCTGAAAATCTTGTTATGAGTCGTCGCACTCAAACAAGAACAAAAATGAAAAAACGCATCTCCGAAAACCCCGGGAGCTCTGGTCGCCTGTAATGGGTGAATCATTAGGTGTGGGACGCCACACCGTGCCCTGGCCGGATCCCCCCCGCAACTCTTTCTCCCTTACACGAGAAAAAGAGAAGGGAAAGGGGAACGGCCGCGAGTACCGTCGCTTGGCTACCAAAAGCAAGGATAGGGAAAGGACCAACAGAAACGCCCGGTCACTAAATGCGGCCGGGCGAGAGCAGGAACGACTAGACGTCAAAAACAACCGAGTCGCATCCTTAAGATAAAAACGGAACGACCGGTCGATGAGTGCGACCGGTCGCGCCCGTAAAATAAAAACAATCGACTAAGAGAAAGCAATCGGTAGCACGCGCAAAACGGAAACGACCGGTTGAAGAGAACGGCCGGTCACGAAACAAAAATGGCATTAATTAGCAAAGTAATTGACAAGTAATTCCATTAACTGTTGAAAGCACGTACGGATCAAAACAAAAAAAGAAAGTTAAAACTAATCTAAGTTTTCTCTGGCCTATCTAAGTCTCCTTTACAGTGTCGAGATTCACGGCAGCGGCCCCTTGTACACTCTCCGAAGACCCAGACCTCCCGGCAGAGGACCGGAGACCTGCACCACCCTGATGCGCGGTGCTCCCGGGAGGAAGGAAAGACGTCTGGCCAGGAACAAAGCACGTCTCCCCAGGAAGACACCAAAACTTCTCAAGCACCTCGTGAAAGGAGGTCTTTTGTGCAACCTCCTTAAAAGACAACCCCCGGTAAAGGCTGTAGTCCATGACCTCCCCCTTGCCCATAAAAAACCTCGAGACAATTTGGCGGCACGATTTAACCATCTTCCCGCACTAAGAGGTGAAGGATTCCTTCAGGTGGGCAAGCTTCGTGCTCTGTTGCTGCAGGTCCTCCCGCACCTTCCGAGAGTAAGCCTCGAGACCGGCCGCTTGTTGCTCAAGGGTATGAGCGTAAGCCCGGTACCGATCGTGGTTAGCATTTGCGGCAATCAACTCTTCTTCAAGGTCGTCGATCCGCAGGTTCAATTTCTCTAGCCCCTTGACAGGATTCCCGGGCCTCGAGTCTAAGTAGAGATAAAGAGAGAAAACTTTCATCAAAAAGAGGGGGGGGGGCAAGGAAAGCAACAAAGAATGATTGGGAAAGCAAAGAATCACCTCTCGTGGCCAGCTCGGAGTTTTCTAGCCGCAACTTAGCTGACTCGTCCTTCAGCATCCTTATTCTCTCTTCGGAGGAGAGCCGTTGCTCCGTGGAAGCCGCAAGCTCACCAGACAACTTGTGGAGCTCGGCAGATAGCTTCTCCTTTTCGGAGGCCAGGACCTCACCCGCCCGGGCCACCTCCTTTGCTCTCGCCTCAGAGGACGACAACTCCTTTTTCAGGAGAGCATTCGCCTTAGAGGCGGAACGAAGCTCTTGTGCAACTTTAGCCCCATCCTCAGCAAGCAACACTTTCTCCAGCGCTAAAGTGGCCTTCTCGGCACGTAGGCTCTCGACCTCTTGATCATGGGAAGCTCAGGCCTGCCCCACCAAGGACTCCAAGTCTGAAAAGGCATGCAACCGGGCGTCAGCAAACTCACTTCGTACCTTTTTTAGAGACGCGACTTCCGTCTCCAGCGACCGGATCTGACCCTTGAGGGAAAAGCTTTCCTCACGCAGCTTCTTCAACTGCTCCTCATACTCGCCACTCTGCCTTGTGCACGCCCGGCGAGCATCGCCCAGCTCCATCTTTATAGTCGCGGTCTGCTCACGCACCCGCCTGGAAATCTCCTCTTGAACGGTGTCAACGAAGATGCTCTTGGAAGACCGCTCTATCCTTAACTCCTCTTGGGCGTTGCGAGCCCGGCTCTCCTCAAGGCGAAGCTTCGAACGGAGAGCCCGTATGTGCACATCCACACTTTGAGCAAACGCCACCGTCTGTACAAAGTAAAACGATGAACATAAGAAAACTATGAGAGGCATGCAATACCAGCATTATGACGAATCATTCACCCGGTAGATCCCCTGCCACATTAGGTTGAGTGAGTCGTCTAGAGGGAAAGAGTGACGCATGATGGTGTCCGCCCAATTCTTAACTCCTTCGCCGCGGTCACGGTCTTCATAGGAGCAAAGAGACCGTCAGGAGAGTCAGACCGGTGAATCGCCTCCTTCCACAGATCGAAGTAGGAAGACGACTCCGTCACGGGCAATAGAGGAAGAGGCCGGCCGTGGTGGTAGAACCACCCATCCTTTTCAGAGGGCCCACAGAAAGAATCACAGGTGGGCGGAGGAGGTGAGGACGACATGGCGGTATCAGTATCCTTCATCGCCTTCGAGCAAAGCTCCGGGTCTGAGGGTACCCCCTCAGCTGCGCCTGGCACAACGCCCGCTCCGTAGGCGCCTCCCCCAGGTAATGAAGCCCCGGACCCAGAATGGACAGTCTCCTCCAAAAACTCCTATTGTGGAGTGGTATCTGTAGCGCACGACTCATCGAGGTGCACTATGTCGGAGGCCTTCGTCCTTTTGGCCATATGCTTCACTTTACCCTTCGAAGCAAGGGTCTTCTGGCGATGCTGAGTAAAGAACGGTTGACCAGGCACCACGCCTGCCAGATTGTCCTGCTCTCTCCTCGACCCCTGCCTTCTCGGCCTCGGGAACTGCAAGCAGAGAAACACGCACATGTGAATAACCTCAAAAAAAAAGAACTAGAAGTCGGCAGCAGGTAGCAGCCAAGGCGAAGAAGAAGTAGAACAACAAAAGCCGGAACAGATAAAACACGAAGAAGGAGACCGCACATGCACACCCTCTCTCGTCCCATGAACTAAGATTGAGATCTGACCCAAGCGTTAGAGGAAGAAATACCCAACGGTCGGAACCTGGACTAGTGTACCAAGTACCTGGTTGATTTGAAGTGTCAGGCGACCGGGTCTCCGGTGTCCGAGGAGACCCCCCTTCTCTAACCCTCGCTGGTCTCTGCTTCTTTGCCGGGTGTTCAACTTCACCCCCGGACCTCTTCCGACCAGCAACAACCGCCTCTTCTTCGCGAAGAGCCGACTTCTCCACAGCATCCAGGGTGGCATAGTAGTCCACCTTCCCTTCCCCCGTCTTGAAGGACACCAACTGCCAACTATGGAAGGGATCCACTTTTGCCCCCAATTGACGAAAATCTGTGACAAAAGGGAAGCACGGGTAACGAGAAACTGAGGCAAAACAAAAACTGAAAAGGAGAACAGGAGGGGGGGAAAACTCTTACCCTAATAGTGCGCAAGCGAGGCCAGGCGCACGCTGGTGAAAAAGTCCTCCACGCTTGGATGGAGGTCACTCACCACCTTCAGAACCCGGGACATGGGGAGCTCCGATTTGGGCGACGTAGGGCAGTGTAGAGAACCCTTGATAATCGAAGGACAATAGGCAACCCCGAGGTACCGCCCGGGAGGCGGGACGATGACAAACCACCGCGCATTCCAGCGCTGAGCAAGCTTCTTGTACTCGAAAAGCGAATACCCAAACCGGCCGGATATGGTCAAGTTGCCGGAATCAACCCTGCTGGTGAAGAACTGGACAAACTCCATAGCACAAAGCGCAAATCCTCCTCGGCGCAGAGAGCAATATAAGCAAGGAGTTGACATACAGCCTTCGAGTGAAGCTGAGCAAGCGTACAACAACGGTGAATCAAAAAACCCACTACGAATGGGTGGGGAGGAACCGCCATTCCACGCAGAAAGAAATCGGAATACACAGCGTACCCACGACCGAAATCGTCGAGGGGATGCGAATCATCAGAAGGAAGGAAAATCTGAGTCCCAGTGGGAACCTCCACCTTTGCAAGGAGGGAATCGGGAGCTTTAACATCCAGAATACTAGGCAGCGGCTCCTGATTTTTGGAATAGGTGGACTTAGGTTTCAAGAACGTTGGGCGAAATTTCCCCCAGATTTGGAACCCACGATGGCGTTTAGAGCAGAGGTGCGAGACAATTTAGAGCTGTAAGATGCCATTGAAGCAAGGAAGTACGGAGGCAAGGTAAACATGGAAGACGAAGCAGAGCAAAGAAAGAGGGTGCGGAAATAGCAAAGCGAAAGAGAAGGCAAAAACCTGTGAAGCGCAAAACCGAAAGAAAGAGAAAGCGTCGCCCTCCCAAAGCCTTTTAAAAGCGGTAAAATAATTTCAGAAATTTAAAATATAAAAATAAACAGAAAAGCACTTTTTTTACAGGAAAAGTACAGAGACTCTGCACATTCCGCGGTGACGGCTGGCGTGCGTAAGACGATAAAACTTCCACAAACGGTCACTCCGTATAAGCACAGACGCGAGTGTGGCACGCGCATCAAACGGGCCGTAATAAGTCCCACCCTTTTGTCCGAAAGAAAAAGGTGGAACTTGTGGGACTGGGAGATAGGGAACAAGAAGACAAGACCCAATGCAAAAGAAGCTAAATTTTTTCATTCCCCAAGAGCCGGACCGGAAGAGCCAAGTTCTAAGTCCTACTTTTTTCGCTAAAGACGCCAAAAGTAGAACTTGTGGGACTGATGAAGAGGGGAAAATATGCCCAGGAGCCCCAAAGAATGAACAATAGCCCAGTAGAGCAGGGGAGGAAGGAAGAGGAAGGCCAAGGCAACGATCGGGCGTCCCTGTCTAGGCATAGAAGACCTCAAACAGACCACAAGCAGTGACCGGTCGCTTTTATTTATCGTCAAGAACCCTAAAACATAGCATAGGAAGCGACCGGTCACCCGTGACCGGTCACCAAAAGCGTCAGTACGACCGGCCGTTCATGACCGGACGACAGAAATACGAGATACAATGTAAAAAGTGACCGGTCGCCTGTGACCGGACACCAAATACCCCAAATATAGCACGAATAACGACCGGTCGTCTGTGACCGGTCGACAGGAGAACAAAGCAAGTATAAGTAGCGATCGAAAGTAGGGAAGTTAGGATAAGATATTTATTAGATATTTTTTAGGCCTATCAAGATATTTATGTGCCAGGATGGCTCAATGTGATAGGCCAGAAGGCCTGTGAGAAACACTATAAATAGGGGTTCACCCCCTCAATAAAGGACACATGACATATACCTGAGAATCTCCACTGTTGCATTGTTATTAATCCTCTCGTTCTCTTCCCCTTGTGCTCCCCCTTTTGGTAACGAGGTAACTCGATAGAATTTGAAGTGCTTGATGGTAGATTAGGATTCCGACTAGTGAGTTGCTCGAGGAGATGGTTTGGGAACTGAGGGATCGTTACCATTTCAACTAGCATGATCCTTTACTTCAGTTTTGAATATTGCTTCCGTCAACTGAATTGAGCAAAGTGGTCACCTGCTAGGGCCATGATAAGATGATGAGGTAGAGTCACTTTTGATTGTGTTAGATAAAATTACAAGGTTAAAACTCACTGCTAAGAGCACCTTTGATGTTTGTTACTACGTAATCAGAGATTCAACAACTTACAAACCAGTTTCTTCATGTTTTATTTAAAACATCTTAAATTTGCTTCTCGGTCTTATTGTAGCTATAAGTTGTATTGATCGCAGTACTCTATGTTTCCAAGTTCTGTGTTTTCCTTCAGCAGTAGCTTTTATACTTGGAACTTTCTCATAAAATGAAACTATAGTTATGTATAATATTGATCTGAATCTTAACTGACCTTCGCAATAATTACGTACCACCAGTTGTGCCATTATCCAAGGTCGGTGTTGTTCTGTCTCCAGATACTACTGGATTTTTGAAACAGTTTTTAAATAACAAAGTAGTATTCATTTAGCTTTCTATATTGTCAGTCTGGATCTCGATTTAACTTTCTGGAGCATGTGACAGATCTACGTCACACCCATCTCTAGACTTTGTTTCGTCTTCTGATATGTTGGATATTCATTTCCGTAGCTGTTAATTCCTACCCCCTAGGATTTCTAATTTACATTTTCTGCATATTTCAGAAAATTTATAGTTTCTGATTTTACTTCAAATCGTTTTACAACACTCCCATGTCATCATCCATACAATTTTGGGTCATTTTTACAGCTTCAATTAAACTTCTGTTTCAACACATCAAGCAAGCATGGTTAAGTACTTTCTTGTATCTCATGATTGTGAGTCTGGTCTTTTTATGCTACAGCAGTTTAAGTCCTCTAATTCTTATGAACGCTTTGCCGCTAATAATGCCATAGTTTAGGCAAGTTTTACATCTTAATTTATGGCCTGCTTTGGACAGCCAAGCTGTGTTATCCTGCTAAGTCTGATTTTCTACTGTTGTTGTAAAAAAACTCATTTTAAGCAATTTGTTAGCCACAATTTGTGCTCAGTGTGCTTCAGTTTTGTTTCTTATATACTTATTTCATCCAGTTCTTTCTAGGCGTGTCGAGCCCTGCTTGCCCCTATTCTCAATTTATGCATATGCAAGCCCAAATTGCTTCTCTCATCACCACCTTAGTAAAACCAGCTTTAAACAGCATTTAGGCTGATTCTCTTTATCTGCCTTGACAGTTTCTAAACATTAAAAGCTGGATCTCTTATTTCGGCATTATGTCTTTCTTCAAAGCTTTAATATTACGTGTTCGCTAAAACCTTGTTTGTGTTTGTATAAGATGAAAGCATAATAGGTGATAAACTGCAAATCACTTTTAAAATGGATAGTATACGTTTAAGTGATTAGTTCATTAGCTGCCAGTGGTATTTTTCTGCTACATTTATTTTCTTTAGTTGTGCAATCTGATTTCACACTTTCAAAATCAAATTTCCATTAGCTATGACTGACTGATAAGAAGATAGCAATGATAAGTCATCAGAGCTTTGTTTCACAATGTTTACTGCTATAACCAGATAATACGATAATAGATGTGTGATCAAAAGGACTTTGGTTAGATCACTTAGCCTGTTTCTGAGGTATACTGTTAAAGCTGTCATTAAGCAAAGAATTGTTGGTTTATGTTGCCATTTGTATAATTACTAGTCTCGGTAGTTTTTTGGTTAGTAAGGTATGTTTCAACCTGCTGTTGCTATTGCTTCAACTATTTATCTTCAAACATAAGTTTATCTGCTATGATTTAACATAGCACGTTAATAAGGCATGATTAAAGAAAGCTTTGATTGAATCATTCAGCCTCTTGAAATAAACACTGAACATCTGCTAGTAGCAGTCTATGAATGAAATAAAACATCATTTTAAAAGATGCCATCGATTTGTTATGCAGGCCTTGTTTTTGAAACTTTGCTAAAAACTGTAATTTAAAGCTACTTAAAAACCTCCAGAATTGCATGAGAATAGTTCTGCTCGATTTCTTTTCCTAAAATTCTTTACGAGAATGCCTCTACCTTTTTATTACTACACGGTCTAAAGTTTCAGCAATCGGCTTTCATACCCCATGCTTGTAAGCATAGAATAATCGAGTCTCACTTCTGGTATTGTTGCTGATAAAAAAAATGTTAACCCTCTCTGATTTGGCTAGAGATGCACAATTTTCGGTTTTTTCTTTTCGGTTTCTACTGCTGCTCTCCTTGTGTGCAACTCCAAAACAAGCATTTGAACTAAGTAATTTCCATACTGTCTCATTTCCCTAGAGTATAATAATATGTAGTTCCCAGCGGTGGTTGTGTCTGTCTTCCTGCGCTATTTCATTACTAATTACTTAAACTGCTTTACGCGAGTTCTGCTTCTGTTACGATAGCATGCAAGAATACTTCTGTTTTATTACATTAGAATTGACCGTCGCAGCAATAAAGTATCGTATGTGTAGTTTTATGGGTGGGGTTACATTTCATATTTTCTATTAGGAGAAGCATACTCCACTGAATTTTGGCGGATGCCATGTCGTTTGTAACTTTGGTATGATCTGAGCTCGAGGTAGCACACAGTTTTAGTTCAATCTTTACTATTGATCTGCCTAATAAAAACAAGAAATTTCGGCATGATTATAACCAGTCTTGCACTATCACATTTGGTCATCAAATTAGGAGTTAGGGCCTTGTTGTTAAAATGTGTAGCAGTCCCTTAAGTTTCATCTTGTCATTACACTGCTGCAATAACCAGCTTGTGACTTAAACCTTGCTTAGTTCTAAACTTTAAGTTTCTGCTGTAAATTAGACAACATACACATCTTGATTCCCAACTTACGCTATTGGTGAAAGGCTTGTTTCAACATGTATTATGGCTAGAAATGCTGCTAGATTATGGTCCTGTTTATAAGGTCTTATAAGACCATACTGAAACTGATATTGCTAAAGTCAAGAAGGGAATATATAGCAACAAGAGGCTAGTTCAAGTTTCCTGTTTCCTTTTTAAAAGCTAGGGCAATACAAAGATCTGTGTGCTTCAATTTTCACTGCTTCTATAGAACAAATTGCTAGCTACCTGGTGATTAAGTAATACTCATTGCTTCACTTAGATTGCTGCAGCCAAATACCTCACTTTGAGCATCATTATTATATGCTTACTGAGCAGCAATGAGTCAATTTTAGATAGCTTAATTTTTCTGCTTTATCAGCTGTTTTGATGCTCCATATAACTAATGTTCAAAGAGGAACATACTGAAGGAAGTATAAGGACTGCTCTGGGACAGGCCCCAAAGCCCCTGACTACGATCAATTTCTTGGTCTGAAGTCTGCTATATTTTTTACAATTGCTACAATGACCATACTACAATCTGTTTCTTCAGTATTTTCTGTTTCTTTGCTATGAACTAATTGATTTATATTTCTTATTGCTGCGGATAATCTATCTCTGCACACATAGAAAACCCATTCCGTCACTTCAATTATTATACTGCTACTCATAATTTTATTATGTGTTGGAATTTTATTCTGCCGCCCTGCGACCTGCTTTATTCTGTTTTTTCCAATACACAAGATATGCACTTGAGGATCTTAAATACGAAGTCCTGTTGCCTTTATTTTTGTTTTGAAAGCTCTCGTACACTGACAAGCTGGCTGAATGGCCTGGGCAGGATTGGGTTGATTGATAATCTCACAATCGGTGCACTTCCTAAGGGAACAGCAGCAGCAATTCTACAAAATTAGCGACATGTTTCCAGATATCCGGGCGACGGAAACGATTAGTCATCTTTCTGCAACAGCTAAAGCCACTGAGAGATTATCCACTTCAATTCTCAAAAGCTGGCTCGAAACCAGTAGTTATTTCGGGATGTAAAAATCAAGAAAATTAAACAGATAACGAGCAAAAAGCAAGTCATCAGCTGCTGAACAGATTGATGAAAGCCAGCCTGAGGGACCAAACTTGGCGGCCTTGAGGATTGTTACCCTCAACAAAAAGCTGTAGAAGGGATCAACACGTTAGAGACCCGAGTCAGCTGAAGTAGTTTGTTTCCAACCTACCAAATAAAGTAGAGAAGCATGATGATTCAGTGGTTATAAAAGCTTTATTGAGGTGGCTGAAATAGTGGATTGGACAACAGAATCCAGCCTATGCCCGCAACAGTGGGGAAGGAAAAGTGTTCTAATACATAATCAATAAAGAAGCTACCAAGACAAAGGAGCTAGGCCCTGGATGACAGCTTTCACCCTCCTTGAAGGACCAAAATTCTCATGGTGATGGCCTACAATGGCGCGGGATTATTGATTGTGAAGAATATCACCACCCGACATATGTTTTGAAAATACAAAAAAAGGGTATTCTAACTAAGCCCAACACCTGACGTTGAGGAAATCACCTTCACGTTCACCCAGAGCTCTTCACATGGAGAATTCAAGTATGGTAGGAGAAAAGTCCAAACTAAGATGGCCGGTACCAAATTCTAATAAAGTTGGGCTGGATTGACATCCTTCAAACGACTAGGGAATGGTACCTCGAATCTACTCCGGGCAAGGATATTTCAACAAACGACTAGACTACATACTGACACAAGACCGGATGAAATTTTTAAGATCATACCCCTTTCCCTACACACTGCTCCAACAATTATCACTAAGCTACTTCTTGGAATGTTTCAAATGTCAGCAAAAATTCAAAAGTATTATCAAAATCCATGGCGCTTTCACAGGTCCTCTGGTCATCTCATCAGAGATGAAAATCCATGGCGCTATCACAGGCCCTCTGGTCCATGGCGCTTTCATAGGTCCTCTGGAAAAAAGTAACACCTTGGGTTGAAATGAAACCCGACCAAAAAGTAACACCTTGGGTTGAAATGAAACCCGGCCAAAAAGTAACACCTTGGGTTGAAATGAAACCCGGCCAAAAAGTAACACCTTGGGTTGAAATGAAACCCGGCCAAAAAGTAACACCTTGGGTTGAAATGAAACCCGGCCATAGAGCCACCTTGGGTTGAAATGAAACCCGGCCATAGAGCCACCTTGGGTTGAAATGAAACCCGACCATATAGCCACCAAAAAACCCCATCTCTGGATCCATCAGGAGCTCTGGTCGCCTGTAATGGGTGAATTATTAGGTGTGGGACGCCACACCATACCTCGATCCAATACCTTCTAAAAGAAACACTTTAGAAGGGTATGATCATAAGTACCATCCTTTGGCTACCACAAGCAAAGTTGGGAAATATATATTAAATGGAAGTACCATTCTCTGGCTAACATAAGCAAAGATGGGAAAATATATTATCTCTTTTCTCCCTTTGAGGAAATTATCATCCTATGACTAGTATGAGCAAGGATTGGATCATTATATTATCTTACCCTTCAAAAAGGGAATGGTTGGTCTTCTGCATGAAGATCTTATTATGGACTTCCGGACTTCTGGCATTCTTGCATATTGTATATCAGAACATCAGGGGTTTCATCCATCAAGATATTGAGGGATTCATCCATCAAGTTATATTATCTCGAAGATTTATGTCCCAGAATTTCCAATTTGTCAGATTCAGCAGAAAAGGCACTTGTGGGACTTTTGATTGTACCAAATTGTACCAACTTTTTGTAAGTTCATTTTCCTTTGTAAAAGCTAAAGAAAAAGAAGTTGTGGGACTAGGAGATAGGAGAAGGGAAAGGAAGAAGGCACGCAATTTTTTATCCTCTTTTTTGTAAGTTCCACTATTTTAAGTGCCAAAAAGTATAACTTGTGGGACTGATGAAGAGGGCAAAAATATGACGAGACAGAAGAACCAAGGTGGCCCAGACCCCAGGCCCCTGCTCAGACCCCAGGCTCCTTCAAGACCTTGTTCAGGCTCCAGTTTGGGCGCCAGGCATCAGATCCGGGCCCTGCCCAACCCTTGCTTTGGAAGCTAGATCTCATAACTGGGCGCTGCATCCCGCACCTCACGCTCTGTGACCGGGCATTCAGTGACCGGGCGCTGAGAGAGGAAAACTGTCACGTACCAAAGGTGTGAAGAGGCTGAGGTAGCACCGAAAGTCCACACCAAGAAGAGGGAATAAAGAAAGAGCGTGTAGCGACCAGCCGGCCACGACAAGTGTAAGGGAACGACCGGTCACCTGTGATTGGTCGCCGAAACTACGATGTGAGCCCAGATAGTGGCCGGTCGTAGACGACCGGTCAAGTTACTAAGAAAATAAAGTAGATAGCGACCAGGCGCCTGTGCCCAGTCAAATGGCGAGGGACAGAAGATGTAGAAATCAGGATAAGATATTTCTAGTGACAGCCTGGTAAGATATGACAGGTTGGCAAGGCCAAAAACCCTAGAAAGTATATAAATAGAGGTAGAGAGGCTCATTGGTAAGGGGACACAACATTAGGAGAGAGAGAAACCTCTAGAAAAGCTCTCTAGTATTGTAACCCTAAAGAAATGAATAAAGAAATTGTCTAGAAGTGGATGTAGGCCAGATTATTGGCTGAACCACTATAATCCTCGGTGTGCTATTCGTTTGTGAGATGTGAGACACAAATTATACGTTTTCAATCCTGAGGGAGAGTCTGAGGGTGGAGGAGCGTCTCCAGGCGATGGCAATAAGAAGGGAAAGTAAGAACTTATCCCATTCTAAATTGTTTACCATATTAAACACCTTTAATGAATGCTGACCCGAAACCTTAAACAGGAAATTCTTTCAGAAGAAAGGGCAGTAGGGTCACCAGGGAGCGAAGGGGAAAGAGCCCGTCCCTCGATTGACCGGCCCAGCTATAGATGCTCAGCCCCTGAGATCTGCGCCTCCTAAGGGTGAGAACACCTTCCTCTTAAATTCAATTATAACCTTAACCTTTATACCGTCAAATTTTAACTTAAACTAAATACCATCATCAGGCACCGGACAGCCCCAGCACCACTTCTATTGTAAGCGTTGTGGGAGGGACCATCCTGGGGTCGACTGCAGTGGCCGCAAAGTTGAGTGCTGGTACTGCAAGAAAGAGGGCCACCGGGAGTTCAAGTGTTGGATGAATCCAAAGGGATGCAACTACAGGCCACCAAACAATACTCAGAAGACCTAAGTTGAAGGATCTGGAGTACCACGGCGGTCAGGAGGGCCAGACATCTACTGATGCTGGAGCCCAGAAGGGGAAGGGAGTTGACTGGGCATGAGTACCCTGAACTCTGAGAGACCGCTAGTGGAAGACTTTTGTTTATTTTGTTATGTACATAGCCGGAGATTATAGAGAAAAATATGACGTAAATATATGGGAGTGCGTCAGTGACCACTCGCCTTTTTGTGTATAACTTTTGGGATTAGTTATGTGTACTCGTTACCACTAACCTTAAAACCTTGACGAATCGTATGTAAATGAATAGAATTTTTAACGCTTACGCTGTCATGTAAACCATACTCAATGACGAGAGAGTCAACGAGACCAGTAATTACTGAACCGATATCTCAACCTGCATGGCGCACTTGCTACTACAAGCGCTATGACAATCAACCCACTGAAATTTCCATCTGCCTTGCGCACTTGCCACAACAAGTGCTGCAGCTACCATTAAAATTTTAATCTCTGAGTAAATACCAAAATTTTCTTACCAGTTTTTCATTTAAACCTTTAAGATTATAAGCCTATGGAACCTCAGGAAGACCTACTAGTCCGACCACCGCAACTGAAGGAATTATATAGCCATTGTAAAGCACACTAGTTTATTAGCCAAATACCGAAGTGTATACCAGCCTTTAATGCTAATCACTAATAGTGATGAATATTTAGTCCTTATGGACAAGAATAACTTTGTGAGAAATGGCATACCCTTTGTAGATGCACTACCGTCAATGAGGATGGTTGGAAAGTGAAGAGCTGAGTTGCTCAAAACTATTATGCAATCTGCAATACATCCAATTAAACGGATGAGGGAACGAATATAAACTACAGGTGAGATGTGATAATAATTAACCACGAGGAAAATAACATGTAGAGTACTCAAGGAGATCGAGATAGGAGAGCTAATGTTGCTAAACCCGGCACGAATATTACTTAACCGATTGCAGCCGTAAAAGCGAATCAATATTTAACGATTAACTGATTGACAACTAAAGTACTACCTTTAGAAAGGAGTGCCACATGAAATATATTACTAGAAGGACACGAGTCCGGGGAGCAAAAATATTGTCTCCAACCACTTTGACCACCCATGCCACTAGGGCAATAACACTTACGACAAGATGACCGACAATGTGAACTAATTAATATCAAACTACAACAAGGACATCCATCAAAAGGGAGATTGACAACAGAATACTTCACAATAGCCGTGTGACGGACACTACCAGTTTGCTAAACAAGACGTGGGACGACCGCACTTCGATAGGAGCTTGTGGGCCTGACAAACTTATTTATAAGTTAGTCGGGTAAGTAGTAATGTATCTGTAATGTACCCCATGTATGTAGACAAGTAGTGTAAGGAACACGAGAAGTAGTCAACTCCGTGCCAAGGATAGTGATGCAGATTACCTCGAAGATGGACGAGAAGAGTCACAGTTAAACTAACGGGCTAGAGAAACCAGGAACTTTCAACACAGAGTAGCAGACAATACACAATGAAGACAAGGAAACCTTACGAAGACATGGACACTGATGACAGAAACAAGAAACCCGTTACATTGGCGAATAATATGTAGAACCCTCATAAGGATCGAGCAAATTCTTGCAATCCAGAGGAATCTACCAACTGATGTAAACATAAATTCATGACTACACAATGATGAAAGACAAAGCTAGTATACTAGCAGATGCCTTAAGCAAGGAACAAACGTTATGATAACTAACAACCGTCGAACCGACTAGGATATGGTGCACGTAGAAGCGACCAACAGGAGCAGCCATCAATAATGAATACGTGGGCGAACTTAGAAGAGTAAAACTCGCATATAATAATGTGAAATGGAAGATGAAGTTGTAGAACTCTAATACGAGCACAACATATGGATTCACCTGGCAGAAATCAGGAAGAACCATACGAACGTTGATGCTAACCCGACACACGGGAAGATGTAATGGATATCAACACGAGGTAAGTATCAAAGAAATACAACAGTGTGTTACTCTGGAACAAAACCACCAGGAGACACGGATGACAATCACTATCTCCGTGGACATGAAGGCTAGTACGTCTCAGTATTACAAGGACAAATGCAAAGAGCACTAAGTACTAACAATAGCCAATGTCATATTGCACCTCAAGCTGAAAATCAGTAAGAGAAGATACACGCATGTACGCTAGTAGTCCAAATGACTGGATATATGACATAAAAAAAGGGGCAAACTGAGCCCTGTGTTCACGGGTCTGCACCTCAGTACGGAGTGAGTGGGCCCATTAAAACGAATTCGGGAGAGAGCATAAATAGTTGAGTGCCTCACCCTTTATGTATTATGGACCCCGGAAGGGCTAAAGTCATACCCGCCTCTCTGATATGAGGATAATCCACTCCAAAGGTGGAAGATGCCGCATGAGAGTTGGAGTACTCTATGAAAGCCAAGTATCCAGCACTCCTTGTTGAGCGGTTGTTGTATACTTGTGGGGTACGGGGGCGTAACTCTTTTTAAGGGGGTTAGATCTTCTTGGCTGTGCACGTGTGTGCACTAAGTTTTGTTGTTTCGTATGCGGGGCATACTGTAGTTTGTTGGTATGTAGGGCATACGATGTTTATTTGTTTGTCTTGTTTGTTTCATATGCGAGGCATACTGAAATACCCCAAACCTTGATATGGTGTTTAGAGGTTAAAATAAAATATAAGGAGGCTAAAACAAGCCTTATAAATGTTAGGAAGCAATTTAAACCAAAGAAAACACAAGGAAACACCATATGAGCAATTTAAGCAAAAATGTGCTCTAAGCTTGGAGTAACTTTGGGTAACACCCAAATTTCATTATTAGACTCTAGTAAAATGCTAATAGACATGTTAAATCAATTACCAAAGAAAACAAAGCTCTAAAACAAGTTAAAACACAAATTGTGCTTTAAGGACTCTTAAAGCACATTTTTGAAAAATTGTCTTAGAAAGGGGTTTTGAGTGGCTAGATGCCCATGATTACTCCTTAATAAACTTTTGTACTAATTATTATCACATTAGGAAGTATAAAACAATGGGAAATCATAAATTTCACAAATATGTGCACTAATTTGTGAATAGTAACCAAATAGTGCATAGTTTAGTCTTTAATCAACTAAGTTTATTTAAATGGTCAAACAAGACCATGACTAGCATAAATTGATAAGGGGGCCGGTTTTCTAAGGGGGTGAGTCACACATGAGTAAGCTAGTTTGTAAAAGAAAAGGGAAAAGTAAGTTAGTTACTATTTACTTTTAAGGAAACAAATATCTCTTTTATGCTACCTCTCTCCTCCTTTCTTCATTCCTTCTTCTTCCCACCGATTTCACCATCTTCTTCTCTTCCTCTTTCACGTAAGAGCATCCCCCATGCTAGCTTGACCTTGCCTTGCCTATAACTTACTCATTTTAACTCCAAAATCAAAACCAAGCACATATTCTTCTTTGTTAGCTCAAGCTCTTTCTTTCTATCATTTCAAATATCCAAGAGCTTCATTTTGGTGCCAAGGCAAACCGCCATTTGAGGAGGAAGTATAAGCTTGAGGAGTCCATTAGCTTCTCCATTCTCTTAAGGAAAGGAAAATGTAAGAAAAACTAGGTTTCCATCACCTTTCTTCATTACCGAAAAATTACACTCATGGGGCTTTATTTTTATGCCATGTTCTAGCTTGCTTTCTGTTCTACAAGGACTAGAGGAGGTCCTTCTTGATTCATATCCAAGCTTACCTTAAGACTTCAAGGTAAAATATTCATTTTAATACCTTAAAACACATTTTTAACCTAGGGTTTACCCCTTATGGTAAGTGTATTATTTAGCACTCATTGGAGTCATTGGATATTGATTAGAACATTGGCAAGGAGAGATAGATTAGTGACCAAGATTGTTCAAGGAAAAGCTTAAGGAGGAAAGTTTGTGGAGCTTGTAAAAGAACAAGGTAAATTGCTTACCTTAAGGTGTTTTATTGTTTAAGGAATGGGATTTAGATATGTGATAAGTTTAGTTTAGAGTTTACATAAGGTAAGGGTTATCAAACCTAGGAGAAACAAATGATTATATTTGAGAACTTGTGACTAAGGAGCAAATGAGAAAGGAGATAGTTAAACAATGTCAAGGTGAATTATAAGAACATTTATATTGCAATGGGAGCCTTGTTTTATGTATTTGCAGGTCAAAGGCTAGATATATTAAGGAAATTCAATGTTTAAGATTTATACGTTTAAGGGCCTAAGTTCCAAGCAATTTAAGTTTATGCACTATATTGTGATGTAGTGGAGTTTGGGTGTATATTGTGTGCTAAGATGGTGTAATGAGAATTTGAGTGTTCTTGATTGTTGATGGTGAAAAACCTAAGTGTTTGGGTGTAGTAATATACTAGAGAACCCATGTCAAAATTTGGTGAGAAACTTGTTATTTGAGAGGTTCTAAGGAGATTTTATGACTAAGGAGGTGCTTGCAAACTTTAGGAATTGTTTTGATGAAAAAGAGTGTTTTTAAGGTGTTCTTGTGAATTAGAATGATTTAGGTATGTCTAGCAGGGACTAGGGGTTGCAATGGTGATTTTTAGGCACCAAGACCATGATAAGAGAAGCTAGAAAACTTGTATAAAATTTGTTGGGAGAAGGGTGTAAAACCTTGAAATGACTTAGGTAAGAACTAGTGTATATTACCTTGAGGAAGCTTTGATAAATGGGGTAAGGATGAAAAATGAGGTGATGGAGGGGCGGATTAGTAAGGAGAGAACATTTTGGCTAGTTGAAGTTCTATAGGTAAATTACATATTGAGAAGGTAAGTAGTTAAATGCTAAGTGTTGGGAGGATCTTTGGAGGGTGATTTAATGAGTTTAGTGGATGGCTAAAGGTGTGTTTGAAGTGCCCAAATGAGGTTAGAACATACTAGGTTATGTAAGGTGAAGTTTGGAGTCAAATGGGCAATTGGAAACAAAGGTCTGGAGTAGACCGACCTTAGGGACCGGACCTGCAAGGTCGGTCGAGCCCAGTTTACACTACCAGAAAACTTTCTGGAATGGACCGACCTTGGGGACCGGACTTGCAAGGTTGGTCGGGCTTGAATTTTGTGTACGGATTAAGTCTCTGGAATGGACCGACCTTGGGACCGGACTTGCAAGGACGGTCATGCCTAAATTTTTGTATGAGAATTGGTCTCTGGAATCGACCGATCTTGGGACCGACCTTGCCAAGGTCGGTCGGGCCTAAATTTACAAAGGGAAAAACTCTCGGAAATAGACCGACCTTGGGGACCGGACTTGCAAGGTCGGTCGGTGTAAAATTTTCAAACGGTAATATGTTCTGGAATGGACCGACTTGGGTAAGGTCGGTCGGTATGGGCGGTCGACCCAAAAACTTAAAAAAAACTTGAAGTTCAAAAGATGTTAATTGGTATTAGGGTATGCCATTAAGAGGGCAATGATGATTAGGAAGATAAGGACCTAAGGAATTAAGTTAAGTATAAACCTTAATGTTAAAGGTTAAGTTGGTAAGGTTAAGTTGTAAAACTTAAGAGGCATTAGGTGGGGATCATTAAGGGTTAAGTAAGTAAAGTAATGTGTAAGTAATTAATAATCTAAGTTGGGTGAATGTTTTAGGATTTGAATGTTTGGAACCGGAAGAGAATTAGACAACCGAGACAACCGACGGTGAACGGTACAGTTTTCTTATGACCTGCTTGCTAACGAGGTGTCCCTCGGCTTGTGTGCTATTTGTTTATGTGTGCCGACTAAACAAGTTAAAGCATGCAACCGGTTATATTGTACTTATTGTGTGTGTGTTGATTTACACTAACACGTGAGACTTGAGGTTAGTTACTAACAAAGTTTAGTATAATTTGGAATGAGATGAGGAGTTATATTGTTTAACAGTTTGTTAATACCCAAGAAGGTTTAAATAACACTAATTGGTTTATAAGATTTTCATTAACTGGAACTTAATGGGGGAGTGAGGAATCCGGGACTGACTCCGCTCATGCATGTTAAGGAAAGGGGGTCGGTATCTAAATCAGATCCGACTTCCGCTTGAGGACTTGTCTTCGGACTTGTTGCCCAGGGTTGAACCTCGACCCGGCTACATTGGATTTTCAGTTCAAGGTAGGGGGCAGATTAAGATGGTGCGGTAGGATCACCTAAATCCTAAGATTAAGATAAGTTGTTTATTCAACCAATGGAGTTAATAACTCATTGGCTAGGGTTGCTTTTGACCCGACAAAAATAAACATGGAGATAAGATACAACCATTTCTATTTAAAGAACGGTTTGTATACTGAGATTAAGATAAGGACTAAGATTGAGATAAGTTAAGGTGGACAGAGGTTAAGTGGATTTGGAATTTAAGGAGTTAACCTATTAACTCGCTTACTAAGTGAACGCTTTTAAGTCCTTCTTTGTGTGTGAACTATGTTGTTCATTGTGGATTGTTGTTTTACTGCATTACTTATTATGTTATGCATCTAATCAATCTCCATGCTATCGACAATTAGTCGTAGTAGTCCCGTTAGCTTGGGGGCCATGAGAGGATCATACCAGCAATTGCTGACCCCCTCCCAGGCTATTTTTATTTTGTAGGTAAGCGCCCCATGAAGACTCATCACGAGAGTAGGGGTGGTTAGACTTAGGTGGGTTTATTTTTGACCACGGGTTGCGCTTTTGCACCCGTCTGTCGTTATTTAGACTTGAGAAGTATTATGTGATTTTTGGAGATACTTGTAAACTCGGTTGGTATATTTCTGGATTAGTGTTTGTAAATGTTAAGGGTCGGTATTTCCTGATGTTTAGACCGTAGCGAGGTCCTGGTGTTGGTTTATTGCCGCTGTGATGTTATATTTATGTTGTTTTGTTTGCGATAACAACGATTGGCTTAGGACGGGGTGTTACAAAAAGTGGTATCAGAGCGTAGTTACACTCTGATCACGAAATACCGGACATAGGTAGCCACCGAGTTAGGATATGAGCTAAGATATAAGTAATGGGTTAAGGGTATGAGTTGTTAGAGTGAGTAGAGTCAGATGACCACTATTAAGTGTGGATCGTCTGTACCGTCTACGGACGTTTTAAATTCATGAACCAAAACAGTGGTTACTACGATTCTAATGTGAGTTGTGATTGTTCAGATGGCAGGACGTCCTAGAGGAGGCCGAGGCGATGAGGCTTTAGAGATACCGGGAGGGCAGACGATTGCAGAGATCGTGGCTGCCGCGTTAGGGCACTTGGGCTATCAGCCTGGTGTGGGTGCACCACCTCCACCGCCACAGCCCCGGGAACCGAATTGGGTGAAGAGTCTGGCTGACCTTTGACCTACACACTTTAAGGGAGAGACTGATCCCGCCAAGCTTGAGGCGTATATCTCCGAGCTGGAGACTGCCTTCGAGACCCTTGATGTCCCTACTGGGATTAAGGTGCGTCTGCCTGCATTGTATCTGAAAGGGGCAGCGGGGAATTGGTGGAAGCTGGTGAGGGCCGAGCTTGTGGCCTATCCAGAGTTCGGCTGGGAGTAGTACACCGCACTACTACGAGCAAAGTACTATCCCGCCCATGTCCAGATGAAGAAGCGCCTACAGTTGGATGCACTTAAGTAGACGGACAAGATGACGGTGGATGAGTATTACTCAGAGTTCACCGCCTTGCTTCGGCTTCTGCTGGGTCTTGGATATTCGGACCAGATCCTGGTGGACCGCTTCTATGGCGGGCTTAGCCATCGACTCCGCTACGGTATGAGGCCGACGAGCTATACTACCTTGCATGTAATGAGAACGATTAAGATATGAATATATGAGTAAGATTTAGACTTTGAGAAATAAGAGGAACTAATACTTTGGAAAGTAAGAGTGCTATCATGCCGCTGCTAAGGTTGAGATAACCGTCCAGCTGAGGGATGAGGACAATGCTAAGAGGAAGAGTGCCGGTAAGAGCACAGAGAACCAAGGGCAAGGTGGGTATAAGAAGCAGAAGTACCAGCCTCAGACCCAGAAGAGTAAGAAAGGGAAGGTGGAGACAGAAAAGGCTACTGAAGAGCCACTGAAGTTGACCTATGCTATAGCTGTAAAGCCCCTACGCTCTAAGGCGCCAAAGGGTAAGGATATACACTTAAGTGAATTAAGAATCGTTAGGTAACTGTTAAGACACAAGTATTGATATCTAATGTAATCAGGAGCTGAGACTGGTAAAGGAGCCGGTGGTGGCTACCAACGACGCTACATCTGTCAGTGGTGTCACAAGGACCACCCCGGGCTCGATTGCAAGGGGAACAAGGTTGAGTGCAACTATTGTGGGGTTTACGGGCACTGAGCATACGAGTGCTTCCGGAACCCCGAGAGTAGAGCCTATAGGCCCGAGATGAAGGGCAAGGGCAAGACCGATCAGGGTGTTGGATCTGACGGTCAGAAGGGGGTGCACCAAGCTGCAAACAAGAACCCACGGGTAGTCCAGAACTCGGGACCCACACTACACATGGTGGACCGGGACGATGAGGTCGAACCCTCATCGAAGCCAGGTACCGCTATAAACCATTTAGTAATAAAATTGCCTGCTTACCGCATTTCATGCATGCTTGGTGAATAATTGAGTTAAGTGAGAATAAGATGAGATTAGAACTTAAGTAAAGCATAACCTATTACCACCTTAGGATACTTCAACATTTGCTATCCCATACCTTCAACACCTAACCCGGAGGACAACGACATCGAAACCTGAGACTTTCCAACTGAACAATGTAAGGTTATCTGCCCAGGTATGATATTGTTAAGGGGATACCTGACACCCGAAGCACAAATAGCCATCATCAGGAGATGTAGTTAGTTAGGAGTGGGACCGGGAGGTTTTTATACACCGGAGTACCCAAGAGGAGCAAGGATGAAGTTAAAGATGATGAGCTTAGGCAAGGATTGGAATCCTTATGCCAAGACGTACCAAACCACAAGAGCACAAGATGGAGTCTCACCACCGGAAATACCCGAAGAGTTCCATCCGGTTATTACACAAGTCATGGAGATCGCTCAGCAGTTGGAAGCTGACCCGATCCCAGACGTACAAGCGGACCTTTGCATTGTGAATTTCTACGAGAAAGACGAGTGACTCGGATTACATCAGGATAAGGACGAGACAACGGAATCTCTCAAAAGAGGGATACCCGTACTGTCTTGGTCCATTGGAGACGACGTTGAATTTTTGTACGGCGAGCAGAAGCATGCGGACCATGCTAATAAGTTAGTACTTAAGTCTGGAGATGTATTAGTTATGGGGGGAATCAAGGATGTTGTATCATGGGATTAAGAGAGTTAAGCTGAATACAGCACCGTAAGCAGTGATTAATGCGACGCATATGAGACCAGGACGGTTAAACCTAACCTTTAGACAATATTAGCCATGTAATGTTTTAAGTATGAGATAAGAAATGAGATGTAAGGAAGAAGCACATGATGTAAACAGGATGGTTATGAATAAAATAACAGTGTTATTAATATTAATTGTTACGACTCTTGTTATACCATCATCATTCTCACAGAGGCACAGGCCGACGCAAGCGGTACTATCCTCACCGTCACCTTTCCAATTAATGGGATTGAGGCATCAGTTCTCTTCGACTCAGGGGCCTCGCATACCTTTATCTCGGCATCATTTGCGAAAAGGTTGGGGCTAGACGCCGATGAGCTACCCGACTTCACGGTTACGCTCCCGTCTAAGGAGAAGGTTTGTTGCACTCGCTACTACCGAGAAGCCACCATCAGAATTAAGGGTGAAGACTTTCCAGTCACATTTATTGAGTTCAGGGAGTTGGATTTGATTATCTTCGGGATGAACTGGTTGGAGCTGCACAAGGGTCGTATCCTCTGCGCCGAGCATCGACTGCTGCTCAGGAGTCCATCTGGGGTAACCGTATCATACCGCCAGAGGCCGAGAGCCTTCGCCCAAGATCATCTCCGCAATGGTGATGTATAAGGAGTTGAGAAGGAAGGAAGAAGTGTACCTCTGCTATGTCCAGGACATAGAGAGAGACCCCGAGTTCGACCCCGACTTACAGGTAGTGTCGGAGTTCCCCGATCTTTTTCCACGGGAACTGCCCAGCATGCCACCCACTCGGGAGGTATAGTTCACCATCGAGCTGCTACCTGGAACCGGACCGATAGCCAAGGCACCATACCGCATGGCTCCGGTAGAAATGAAAGAGCTGAAGGATCAGCTGAAGGACTTGTTAGACAAAGGGTTCATTCTACCCAGTGTATCACCATGGGGAGCACCAGTTCTCTTCGTGAAGAAGAAGGATGTTAGTCTCTGCCTCTGCATTGACTACAGGGAGTTGAATGCAGTGACAGTGAAGAATAAGTATCCACTACCCTGCATTGATGATTTGTTCGATCAGTTGAAGGGGGCATCCATGTTTTCCAAGATTGATATCAGATCGGGGTATCATCAGATAGCCATTAAGGAGGGAGATATTGAGAAGACGGCATTCCGCACACGATACGGCCACTATGAGTTTACAGTGATGCCGTTCGGTTTGTCGAACGCACCGGCGAAGTTTATGGATCTGATGAACCGCTTGTTCCGGGAGCAGCTGGACAAGTCGGTTGTGGTATTCATCGACGACATTAGAGATACTGAGGGAGAACCAGCTTTACGCTAAGTTCTCCGAGTGTGAGTTTTGGCTTGACCAGGTCTCTTTCCTGGGTCATGTCATCTCAGATGCTGGGATCGCGGTGGATCCAGCTAAGATTGATGTTGTGCGTACCTGGCCGAGACCGAAGACATTTACCGACATTCGGAGCTTTCTTGGTTTGACGGGTTACTATCGGAGGTTTGTCAAGGATTTCAGCAAGGTCGCAAGCCGATGACCAGTCTCATGAAGAAAGATGCACGGTTCGTTTGGACAGATGATTGTGAGATCTCATTTCAGAGTTTGAAGGACTCACTGACCACTGCACCGGTTCTGACTATTCCAGACGGTACGGAGGGCTTTGAGGTTTATTGTGACGCATCCGGCAGAGGGCTGGGTTGTGTGCTCATGCAACATGGCAAGGTGGTGGCATATGCCTCACGCCAGTTGAAGAAACATGAGGAGAACTACCCCACACATGATTTAGAGCTGGGAGCTGTAGTCTTCGCTTTGAAGATATGGTGCCACTATTTATACGGGGTTAGTGTGACGATCTACACCGATCACAAGAGCTTGAAATACATATTTACTCAGAAGGGGTTGAATCTTCGATAGAGGAGATGGTTAGAGTTTTTGAAGGACTATGATATTGACCTCCAGTACAAAGAAGGGAAGGCCAATGTTGTAGCTGACGCCCTAATTCGTCGAGCACACTCACTCCATTCGCTAGTTTCTTTCTCCAGCTTGGTTGATGAGGTGCGAGAGGCTCAGAGGACCGATGAGTATATGAGGGAAGTCAGACAGAAGCTGACAGATGGTACCTTTGAGAGTCAGAAATATGACTTCAGACTTCATGATGATGATCTGATCAGACTTAAGGGCCGGTTATGCATACCACGAGGCAACGCGGATCTGAAAGACCGCACACTTAGAGATACACACTGCTCTTCAGTTTCCATCCATCCGTGAGCCTCTAAGATGTATAAAGACATGAAGAGATACTTCTGGTGGTCGGGGATGCAGGCAGATGTTACCGAGTTTGTCTTGACGTGTCTCACATGCTAGAAGGTGAAATTCGAGCACCGACGACCGGGCGGGATGGTACAGTCGATGCCAGTTCCGGAGTGGAAGTTTCATGATATCTCCATGGACTTCGTAGTCGGATTCTCACCTGCTAGGGGAGGTCTAAACATGATATGGGTGGTGGTGGATCGCCTTACCAAGGTAGCCCGATTCATACCGATGAAGGATACTTGGAAGGTAACAAAATTAGCTGAGTTATTTGAGAAAGAAATTATGAGGCACCACAGGACACCGAAGACCATAATGTCAGATAGAGATACCAGATTCCTTTCGAGGTACTGGAGAGCTACGAGAGAAGCGTTGGGTACAGAATTGAAGATGAGTACCACGTTCCATCCTCAGACAGATGGTCAGACTGAGTGTACGATTCAGACACTCGAGGACATGCTGAGGGCATGTGCCTTAGACTTCCAAGGCAGTTGGATTGACAAGTTGCATCTGATCGAGTTCTCTTACAACAATAGCTATCATGCTTCGATCAAGATGGCACCTTTCAAGCGTTGTACGGTAGACCATGTCGTACACCGCTCTACTGGGATGAGTCAAGTGAGACGGTCATTATAGGACCAGAGTACTTAGAACAAGTTAAGGTTGAAGTTCAGCAGATCGGGGAGAATATGAGGGCTGCTCAAGATAGGCAGAAGTCGTATGCTGACGTTTGACGACGAGACCTAGAGTTCGCAGTGGGCGACCGGGTATTCTTGCGGGTATCACCGATGAAGGGTGTATTTAGATTTGGGCAGAAGGGCAAACTGAGCCCGAAGTTTGTTGGTCCTTATGAGATTATGGAGCGGGTGGGCCTAGTTGCTTACACGTTGAATTTACCTGCTGAGCTGGGTAAAGTGCATGATGTTTTCCACGTTTCACAGCTTAAGAAATACATGCACCACCCCTCCCATCTGTTAGAGCCTGAGAGATTGACATTAATACCGAATATGAGATCAGTGGAGGTTCCTCAGAGAATCTAGGATACAAAGACTAGGGACACTCGCCATAAGTCTGTGCGACTGGTGAAGGTTCTCTGGTCTAACCAGGATGTCGAAGAGGCCACGTGGGAATTGGAGGATAAGATGAGATTGAAGTACCCTTCTTTGTTTACCGACTAGATTGTCTGTATAGGGTACGGGGCGTACACCTTTTTATGGGGGGTAGAGCTTCCTCGCTTTTGAGTTAGTAAACGAACATGTTTGTCGTTTGTTTGGTTTGTGTAAGATATGGTTGTGTAAGTTATTACACTTTGGTGGTAAGTTTGAGATATGTATAATACTTATGTATTGTATTTGTGGTGGACCTTTGAGTCTTGAGATTGTGAATGCGAATATAAGATGTGGTGTTAAGATTAAGGAAATTGAGGATTGTGAGTGATTAAGTACATATGTGAACTTTGGGTACAAAGTTCTTTTAAGGGGGGTAGATTGAAATACCCCAAACCTTGATATGGTGTTTAGAGGTTAAAATAAAATATAAGGAGGCTAAAACAAGCCTTAGAAATGTTGGAAATCAATTTAAACTAAAGTAAACACAAGGAAACACCATAAGAGCAATTTAAGCAAAAATGTGATCTAAGCTTGGATTAACTTTGGGTAACACCCAAATATCATTCTTAGACTCTAGTAACATGCTAAGGGACATATTAAATCAATTACCAAAGAAAACCAAGCTCAAAAACAAGATAAAACACAAATTGTGCTTTAAGGACTCTTAAAGCACATTTTTGAAAAATTGTATTAGAAAGGGGTTTTGAGTGGCTAAATGCCCATGATTACTCCTTAATCAACTTGTGTACTACTTAGTATCACATTAGGAAGTCTAAAACAATGGGAAATCAAAATTGCACAAATGTGTGCACTAATTTGTGAATAGTAACCAAATAGTGAATAGTTTAGTCTTTAATCAACTAAGTTTAATTAAATGGCCAAACAAGACCATGACTAGCTTAAATTGATAAGGGGGGCGGTTTTCTAAGGGGGTGAGTCACACATGAGTAAGCTAGTTTGTAAAAGAAAGGGGAAAATAAGTTAGTTACTATTTACTTTTAAGGAAACAAATATCTCTTTTATGCTACCTGTCTCCTCCTTTCTTCATTCCTTCTTCTTCCCACTGATTTCACCATCTTCTTCTCTTCTTCTTTCACGTAAGATCATCCCCCATGCTAGCTTGACCTTGCCTTGCCTATAACTTTCTCATTTTAACTCCAAAATCAAAACCAAGCACATACTCTTCTTAGTTAGCTCAAGCTCTTTCTTTCTATCCTTTCAAATATCCAAGAGCTTCATTTTGGTGCCAAGGCAAACCGCCATTAGAGGAGGAAATATAAGCTTGAGGAGTCCATTAGCTTCTCCATTCTCTTAAGGTAAGGCAAATGTAAGAAAAACTAGGTTTCCATCACCTTTCCTGATTTCCAAAAAATTACACTCATGGGGCTTTATTTTTATGCCATGTTATAGCTTTCTTTCTATTCTACAAGGGCTAGAGGAGGTCCTTCTTGATTCATTTCCATGCTTACCTTAAGACTTCAAGGTAAAATATTCATTTTAATACCTTAAAACACATTTTAACCTAGGGTTTACCCCTTATGGTTAGTGTATTATTTAGCACTCATTGGAGTCATTGGATATTGATTAGAACATTGGCAAGGAGAGATAGATTGGTGACCAAGATTGTTCAAGGAAAAACTTAAGGAGGAAAGTTTATGGAGCTTGTAAAAGAACAAGGTAAATTGCTTACCTTAAGGTGTTTTATTGTTTAAGGGATGTGATTTAGATATGTGATAAGTTTAGTTTAGAGTTTACATAAGGTAAGGGTGATCAAACCTAGGAGAAACAAATGATTATATTTGAGAACTTGTGACTAAGGAGCAAATGAGAAAGGAGATAGTTAAACAATGTCAAGGTGAATTATAAGAACATTTATATTGCAATGGTAGCCTTGTTGTATGTATTTGCAGGTCAAAGGCTATATATATCGAGGAAATTCAGTGTTTAAGTTTTATGCATTTAAGGGCCTAAGAGCCAAGTCATTTATGGGCCTAAGTGCCAAGCAATTTAACTTTATGCACTATATTGTGATGTAGTGAAGTTTGAGTGTATATTGTGTGCTAAGATGGTGTAATGAGAATTTGAGTGTTCTTGATTGTTGATGGTGAAAAACCTAAGTGTTTGGGTGTAGTAATATACTAGAGAACCCATGTCAAAATTTGGTGAGAAACTTGGTGTTTGAGAGGTTCTAAGGAGATTTTATGACTAAGGAGGTGCTAGAAAACTTTAGGAATTGTTTTGATGAAAAAGAGTGAGTTTAAGGTGTTCTTGTGAATTAGAATGATTTAGGTATGTCTAGCAAGGACTAGGGGTTACAATGGTGATTTTTAGGCACCAAGACCATGATAAGAGAAGCTAGAAAACTTGTATAAAATTTGGTGGGAGTAGGGTGTAAAACCTTGAAATGACTTAGGTAAGAACTAGTGTATATTACCTTGAGGAAGCTTTGGTAAATGGGGTAAGGATGAAAAATGAGGTGATGGAGGGGGCGGATTACTAAGGAGGGAACATTTTGGCAAGTTGAAGTTCTAGGTAAATTACATATTGAGAAGGTAAGTAGTTAAATGCTAAGTGTTAGGAATTTATGAAAGAAATGAGTAAATTGTTGGGAGGATCTTTGGAGGGTGATTTAATGAGTTCAGTGGATGGCTAAAGGTGTGTTTGAAGTGCCCAAATGTGGTTAGAACATACTAGGTTATGTAAGGTGAAGTTTGGAGTCAAATGGGCTATTAGAAACAAAGGTTTGGAGCAGACCGACCTTGGGGACCGGACCTACAAGGTCAGTCGAGCCCAGTTTACACTGCCAGAAAACTTTCTGGAATGGACCGACCTTGGGGACCGGACTTGCAAGGTCGGTCGGGCTTGAATTTTTTTTATGGATTAAGTCTCTGGAATGGACCGACCTTGGGACCGGACATGCAAGGTCGGTCATGCCTACATTTTTGTATGGGAATTGGTCTCTAGAATCGACTGAAATACCCCAAATCCTTAAGTGTTAATTAATTGTGTAATTATGACTTCTAAGGCTAATTAAGTCCTTAAGAAGCCTTGGTAGATAGTTTATACCGTAGGAAACACCATAAGTCAATTTAAGCAAATACTTGCTCTAGACTTGGTGTGAATTACCCCAAAACCAAATATGTTATTTAAATGTTAAACTATGGTATATTAAGGCTAAAAAGTGCCTTAGAAATGTTAGGGGTCAATTTAAACCATAGAAAACACAATTAAATACCTTAAAGACAATATGGGCGAAAATGTGCTCTAAGCTTGGGATAATCCTGGTTAAGACTTAATAAGCTTACCAAGACCATATTTACATTTTAAAGGACATATTAAACCAATTACCAAAGGAAACCAAGTTTTAAAACAAGTTAAAACACAAAATATGCTTTAAGGAGTCTTAAAGCACTTTTTTTAAAAATTGTCTCGTAAATGGGTTTTGAATGGCTAAGTGTCCATCATTACTATTTAATTAACATTTCTACTACTTAGTATCACATAAGGAAGTCTAAATCAATGGGAAATCAAAAATTTCACAATTATGTGCCTTGGTTAGTGAATAGTAACCAAATTGTACTAGTTTATAACATACTCAATGTAAGTGATTTAATTGGTCAACAAAGACCATAAAACCCCTAAGTACTAAAAGGGGGCCGGTTTTCATTTCCCTCCCTTGTTCCCACCGTCTCCAACCTCTCTTCTTCCTTCTCCATCGGTTTAGCTACAACACTCACACCATTTTTCATCTTCAAGCTCCTATATCTCCTAGCTCCATGAACCAAAATCAATTCTAAGACCACCACCTTCTTAGTTTGATCAAGCTCTTCAACCTAGTCTTTTCAAATCTTCAAGACCACCATTTTGGTGCCATAGGGATCCACCATTGAAGGAGCTTGAGCTTGTCTTTCCATGCCTTGTTGATCACCTTTGCTTTAAGGTAAAGAAAACCAAAGAAAAACATCATCTTCTCTTGTTTTGTCATGACCGAAAATTCACCTTGGAATGGTATTCTCTTTTTCTTTTGTTAAGCCTCAATATAATCTTCAAAGGGCTTGGTGGAGTCCTTTCTTGCTACTTATTCAAACTCTCTTCCATTTCCAAGGTAAAACAATCCTTTTTAATGTTTTAAGACATTATGAAACTTAGGGTTTATTAATGGGTTTAAGCATGAAGCTTGAATGCTCATTACTTTTCTTATATATTGATTAGAAAGTTGACAAGCAATCAAGAGTCCTTGCCGATTTTAATCAAGAAAGAGCAAAGAAAAACAAGTGAGAAAGTTGTGAAGGAAAAGGGGTAATGTGTTAACCTAATGTAGTTTAATGCCTTAGGAAAAAATGAGCTTATGTTGCTTATTAAAAAATACTTAAGGAGCCAATGGTAAATGAGTTAGTAAATACTCTGAAGGAGATTATTAAGGGCATATTGTGATGTTGAGTGTAATTGCAGGTCAAAGGCAATATATTTGTGGAAATTTAGTGTTAAGGTTTATATTATTTAAGGGCCTAAGAGCCATGTGAAATACCCCAAACCTAAGTATCCTATGTAAACATCAATTTACGATGTAATAACGCTAAAATATGCCTTAGAAACATTGGTAGACAATTTAAACCAAGGAAAACACAAGAAAACACCTTAAGGGCAATTTAGGCAAAAATGCGCTCTAGCTTGGAGTGACTTTGATTAGCACCCAAATATCATTATAAGACTTTATTAACATGATAATGGACATGTTAAATCAATTACCAAAGAAAACCAAGCTCAAAAACAAGCTTGAACACAAAATGTGCTTTAAGACTCCTTAAAGCACCTTTATGAGAAATTGTCTTAGAAATGGGTTTTGAGTTGCTAAATGCCCATGATTACACCTTAATCAACATGTGTACTAATTAGTATCACATTAGGAAGCCTAAATCAATGAGAAACCAAAAATTTCACAAATTTGTGCACTAATTATGAATAGTATCCAAATAGTGCCCAAAATAAGTCAAATGACTTTCTTAAGTGGTCAATGGTCAAACAACACCTAAATTTCTAAGTAATAGAAAAGGGGGACAGTTTTAAGGTGGTGAGTCACCTTAGGCTTCATCAAATAAGAAAAGAAGAGGAAATAAAGTGGAAAAAGAACTATTTGCTTTTAAAGGAAATATCTCACCTTTTAGCCTACCTCTCTCCTCTCTTCTTCATTTCTCTTCTTCCCCACCGATTTTCTTCTTCTTCTCTCTGTTCCAAAGCGTTCCCAAGCAGCTCCATTCATGCTCCATCTTCAAATGTCCACCAAATGCTCATTTTAGCTCCAAATCAAAAACTACGCATAGATTTCTCTTAGTTAGACCAAGGCCTTGCTTTCTATCTTTTCAAAATTTTAAAAGCCTCATTTTTCAGCCATGGGAAATTGCCATTAAAGGAGGAAAAGCAAGCATAGGGACTTCATTAGCTTCTTCATTCTCTTAAGGTAAGGAAGATGCACGAAAAATCATCTTTCCATCACTTCCTTTCCATTACCGAAAATTACCTTCTCATGGGAACATGTTTTATCCCTTCTTCTAGCTTGATTCTATTCTCCAAGGACTAGAGGAGGTCCCTCTTGATTCATATCCAAGCTTAATTTAAGACTTCAAAGGTAAACACTCATTTTAATACCTTAAAACACATTTTTAACATAGGAATGATTTCTTAAGGTTAGTGTATTATTTATCACTCATGAGAGTCATTGTATATTGATTAGAACATTGGCAAGGGAAATTAAGTTGGTGGCCGAGATTGTCCAAGGGAAGAAACCTAAGGAGAAAGTTAAGACAAGCTTGAGAAAACAAGGTAAATTGCTTACCTAATGATGGTTTAAGTTTTAAGGGATGAGATTTAGATAAGTACTAATGTAGCTTAAAGCTTACATTATGTAATGGGTTATATAACCTAGGAAAAAGAATGTAAACAAGCTTGTGAACGTGTGACTAAGGAGCCAATGGGGATGAGATAGTAAGATAAGTATAAGGTGAGTTATGAGAACACTTATATTGCAATGGGAGCATTGTTGTGTGTATTTGTAGGTTGAAAGCTTTTATATGTGGGAAATTCAGTGTTTAAGTTTAAGTCATTTAAGGGCCTAAGAGCCTTGTCATTTAAGAGCCTTAGTGCTATGCAATTTAAGATTATTGCACTATATTGAGTTCGTTGTGAATGAGTTGATTTGGGTGAGAAAATATGATGAGAAAGGACTTGGTGTGTGTGAGATGATTGAGTGAGAAAAACAATGCATTTGGGCATGAGAATAAACTAGAGGAGCTATGGCGAAAATTGAGTAGAAAACCAAGTGTTTAAGTGGTGGCTGTGAGTTATTATGACTTAGGATTTACTAGGAGTCATTAAAGGAAATGAGTTAACAAAGGTATTCTTGTGGATTTGAATGACCTAGGGCTGTCTGGGAGGAATTAGAGGATTGGTGAGTGTATTAAACACACCAAAACCATAGTACGAGGAATGTTAAGACTTGAGCAAAAATCCGGAGGAAATGATGTGTAATGTTTTGAGGTGATTTAGGTATGAACTAGGGAATATAACAATGAGATTTTCGGGAAGCTTGTGTGAGTAGTGATGATGCTAGTAGTGGATTAATAAGGTTCTAGTCTTGATGGTAAGAGAGTGTTGAAAATTGTTAAGGAAATGACTAGGAATGTATAATAGGGTATGATCATGAGAATGGTGAGTAAATTGGGTAAATGAGATGGAAATGTCTAAGGAGGGTGTAGCATGGTCAAGGTAAATGAAGAACGATGCTAAGGTGCTAAGAGGATGAAAAGAAATGTATAGGTATGTTTAGGAGTTTAGGGATGATGAATAACAAATGGAAAGGAGAGAGATTTGTGCATGGAGGTGCAAGATAACCTTGGAGGTTTTAGCAAAGGAAAGATGGATGAATGATGATGTTTGAAAAGTAGTTATATTGGTGGAAAGGAAACACTTTGGTTAGTTAAAGTTTTAGACAAACTTTACATGTTGGAAATGTAAGGAACTTAATGTTAAGTGTTTGGAGTTTTGTTGAAATTGAGTAAATGGTTAAGGAGATCTTTGGAGGTGAAAGTTATGAGTTTGATGGATGTTATAAGGTGGGCTTAATGTGCTAAATTGTGTTAGACATGTTAGGATACTTATGGAAGGTTTTGGTATTGAAAGAGCAATTGAGGAGAAAATTCTGTAGTGGACCGACCAAGGGGCCGACCCAGTCTTGGGTCGGTCGGGCTGTTTCTAGCCAGCCAGAATCTCTCTGGAATGGACCGACCCACTAGGTTTTAGGTCGGTCGGGTAAGAATTCAACAAGTGGAAATACTTCTGGAATGGACCGACCCAGAGGGCTTTGGGTCGGTCGGGTGAATTTTTGAAGACAGGAAAGTTTCTGTAATGGACCGACCCATAAGGCTTGGGTCGGTCGTGGGTCGGTCTAAGGGAATTGTTCGAACTAGAAAGTTACTGGAGCGGACCGACCCAGGGGTTGGGTCGGTCGGTGGGTCGGTCGACCCTTAACATATAAAAAAACTTTCAACTCTAAGAATGTTAAGTGGTATTAGTAGTAAGCCATTAAGAGGATAAGGATGATTAGGTAAATAAGCATATAATAATTTAAGGGGTTAAGTTAAGTAAATGGGTATAAGTGTTTAAGGTTAAGTTTGTAAGAACTTAAGTGGTGTTAGAAGGGAATCATTAGTGATTAAGTAAGCAAGGTTAATTAAAAGTAATTACCCACCCAATTCAATCAATGTTTTAGGGTTTGAGAATTTGGACTCCGGAGGAAAGTAAGCAACCGAACGACCAACGGTGAACAGTACAGTTTTCTTGTGACCTGCTTGCTAACGAGGTGTCCCTCGGCTTGTGTGCTATTTGTTTATGTGTGTCAACTAAACAAGATAAAGCATGCAGCCGGAATATTATGTTTACTGTATTGTTGTGTGATGTTGAAAACTAACACAACTTACCGTGAGAAGTTACTAACTAATGTTTAGTAGAGAATTGTGTGAGACTAAGGAACACTCCATAATATTAGTTTGTTAATAACCGAAAGAGGTTTAACCAACAAACATTGCCTTGAGACTTCTACTAACTGGAACTTGGGGGGAGTGAAACCCGGGACTGACTCCGGTCATGCATGCTAAGATAGGGGGTCGGTATCTGTATCTTGATCAGTTCCGACTTCCGCCTAAGGACTTGTCTTCGGACTTGTTGCCTAGGGTCGGTTGCCAACTCAGCTACACTGGACTTCCCGTCCAAGGTAGGAGGCATTAAGATGGTGCGGTAGGATCACTTAAATCCTAAATTATAAGATAAGTTGTTTATTCAGCTAATGGAGTTAATAGCTCATTGGCTAGGGTTGCTTTTGACCCGACAAAAATAAACATTGAGATAAGATACAATCGTTTCTATTTAAAGAGTGGTTTGTATTCTAAGATTAAGATAAGGTTTGAGATAAGTTGCAACCATTTCTATTTAAAGGATGGTTTGTATTCTAAGACTAGATAAGCCACAACCATTTCTATTTAAAGAATGGTTTGTTTTCTAAGAATAAGGTTGGACTAAGATTAAGAGGAAACATAAATTAAGGAGTTAAATAATTGACTCACTAATTAAGGGAACGCATTTAAGTCATTCATTGTGTTTAAACTTTGATTGTTCATATTTGGCTTGTTGTTTATTGCACTTTCTATTATGTTGTGCATCTAATCAACCTCCATGCTATCGACAATTAGTCGTCGTAGCCACGTTAGCTTGGGGGCCATGAGAGGATCGTACCAGCAATTTTGCTGACCCCCTTTGGGGGCTGTTTTTATTATGCAGGTGAATGACAGAAGGCGACAGTCCTGAGAGTAGGATCGGGAAGAATTTACTACAGGTTGTCTTCTCTTAGTTGCACGAGTAGTGTTTGTACACTCGTTTAGTGAATGGTATGAGATGTTAGTAAGTTGTACAGGACGTAAGGAGATTGTAAGATTGACATGTAAATGAATAAGGATTGTAAGTACTAATGTTCGGTATATTTTGTTAGTCAGACCGCGGCAAGATCCTGGAGTGTATTTAATTCCGCTGCAACGTTTGTATATATGTTGTTAAGTTTGCGATAACCACGATTGGATTGAGATGGGGTGTTACACCGTGTTATTTAAGGGCCTAAGTGCCAAGCAATTTAAATTATGCACTATATTGTGATGTAGTGTAAATTGGGTGAAGTTTTGTGTGTGAGTAGAACCCATGTCAAAATTTGGATTTAAGTGTTCTTGGATGTTTAATGGTGAAAACAATGTGCTAGTAGAACCCATGTCAAAATTTGGATAATGTACAAGGAGTTCTAAGTGTTTTTTAATGAGTTTTGGTGAACTGTGAAGTGTTAGTAATGATTAAGTGTTTTACAAGAGAAAGAAAAATGTATTAAGGTGTTCTTGAGTGTGAAAAAGGACTTAGGCATTATCTTGGAGGATTTAGGAATCAAATGAGTGTTTTGGGATACACTAAAGTCATGGAGGAATTGTGTTTAGAACTTATGCAAATCTTGGTAAACAAGGAGAAAAATAATGTTTTGTAATGAGGGGGTATAAACTTGTGGAGAAATTTCAAGGAGAGGCATAAAGGAGTTTTGGTTAGTGAGTGCAGACGTTATATGGTGAGTGGTTAAACTGGTGTAAAATTAAAAAAAAAAGAAATTAAAAACTCAAAATAAACGTCGGGCTGCAAACAAATCCCGGTCGTGGTAGTATAGTGAATTGTAAGCGACCGGATGTCGAACCGTGGGACTAATATACATATAATAGTACCTAAGCGTGTCACAAGAGGGGGGATTAATTGACTTGTAAAATAAATAAAAAGAAAAGATAAAATAAACTAAGTTGACAGATAAATTAAATGGAACTCTGGGTCAGGTTATTATAATCTGCATAATTAAGCTATCTCTACTGGTTTAATAATTTGGCAAGGTTCCTGTTATTTTCTTAAGGACTAAGTCATAGCCTCATAAGAACTCGTTCACCTGTAATGCAAGGTCCGATGAAAACTCATGCAAAAGCCTGCAAACGGCAGAGGAGTGTTGAGGAATTACATTTGCAACTGAATACTAACTTATTAAATCATAACAAGTTTCCTCCAGTTTTACGTCTTAATTAACCTATCTATTTATCACCGGTCTGATCAAAATAGACTTAGGAAAGCAATTTAATAAACTCATGACATTTATTAAAAAGGTGCGAGATAACCTTTAAAACGTAACAAACTGTATTTAAATAAACCAGTAAAAATATTGCACAATTAATACAAACATATAATAACCATTCCCAGAGTATACGTAACTAGCCTAACATATTAAATAGAAAAACAGAAACAAGAGTAATAGAAATCATCTGTAATCACTCCAGCTCGCTCTGCTATTTTGTATACGTGGGACTAGAGGTGGATGTGGTGGAATGTGAAATAAATAAAATGGAGAAGGCGGGAGAAAAGAAATGAGATGGCGTGAGGTGAAGTGGTACGGTGATGGATTGTATGGGTGCTGGATGTGTTGATCCCTGTTTGTGGTGAAGTTACGTGCGTTTATATAGGGAAAGGAAGAAGCAGCAGAGGAGATAACAGACGCGTGAGCAAGTTGAGGAATTGATTGAGGCGGTGGATGAACATTTATTGCGTTTGATTGCAGCTCACTGATTGCTCATTTATTGCAGGGGACAGACAGCTGAACACAGGCGTGAATTAAGGTAGGCGCTGCAAGTTGGAGACAGTGGACGAGTTGCAGCGGGCGAGTTGCAGACAGTCGGCGAAAGCAAGTTGGAGACGACGATGACGGGCGAAGAAAACTGGTCGCGCGCGATTTTTATTCACGACCGCTTGTTGTCCTCCTAGGCGTCCGCCCATGAAGCATGCGGACATCTCACTGTGTCGACCTCTGGCCGTCCGCCCTCGCTTCCGCCCATTTCCCAGGCGGTCACTCTTCTTCCGCCGTCCGCATCTGCTACCGCCTATTTCCCAGGCGGACACAAGTTGGTACCGCGTGTGTTGTCCGCCTTAATCCCACGCGGACACACATGTGGTACTCATTTTTTTCTACAAACTTTGACCGGCTCTAGATTCTTCGTTTCGACTCCGTTTCCTGAGCCGTTTACGTCTATGCGTTCGTCTCTTCGTCTACTTCACTCCCGGCTTGGTTTTCCTCATGTTAAACCAATAATTTTGTGAGATAAACAATAAAACATAAACTAGAGGAAAACTAACTGAAGTGGAGAAATGAGCTAGAAAAGTGCTAATATAATATATGAAATACACCTATAAAACATGCTCATTTGGACACTTATCACACCCCCACACTTATCTTTTTGCTTGTCCTCAAGCAAAACCACGTAACCAAGTAGGTAGGGAATGCTCAATACTAACAAATATTATTATGAAGGGTAGGATAAACATGATCTTTTTAACTTATTGAGGAGTGTGAAAAATTAACTGCTGGTGGCATAGGTGTGCTCAGGGTAAAAATAAAATATAGAGTTTCGGGGTATGATCTAAGGTACTTCAATGTTTCTTTTGTTTAGGTGACTGGGAACTTTTACCATGGCCAACTTCTCTCAAGAATGGGCATTGAGGAGAAAACAAAAGGAAAAATAGATTTATGCATTTGTTTCACTTTTGCATAAGAGATGAGAAAATTAGGCATCACGCCTTTGTATTTAAGAACACTCAACTCTCTTTGTTGGTTACCAATGGTGTCTCGCAAGTCCCTTATTATTTATTATTTTTCTTTCTTTTTAACAGAGAAGCACCCCTTAGCAATCCCTAAGAGAGAAGACAGAAAGAAACCCTGAGCAATAAAATCCAACCATTTGCAGATTATTTGGTCACACCGCATATAAAATGCTCCTCAAAAGTAATCAAAATTTTAAAATTTGTACCATTTATCCCACAATTCATAATAGTATTTATTCTTAAAGAGAACAACCCACATATAAAGGGTCCATAATATTTGAATTGGACAAACGCATGATAAGGAGAGAGATTAAACATTAAGCATAAAATGGTCACCGAAAAGGGCACACTCCCCCACACTTAAATTGAACAATGTCCGCATTGTTCACCAGAAAAACAAGGGAAGGTTTCAGAAGACCTTTTCGGTAAGTAGATAAAATAGAGATAACACATAGGTCACAAATAAACATTTAAGCACATAAACGCTCCTCTGCAATTTTTATTTAAATAAAAGCATAATTAAAGAAACTGGTACTCCCCTGATATTATTTTTGCTTTGTTGTTAAAGGAGTTCCCCCACACTTGAGCTTCAGCCTCAAGTAGCGTAGCTTGGTTGCGGTGTAGATATGAAGGTGTACCTGTAACACCCCTACCGGTAATCACACCCTTATCCTCTGACCTGTCTCATATATCAACAACAACGCAGCGGTAGTTCCAACTCTACCGGGGGTGAAACATTGCCGTTAGTCACCCACGTGACTAACTAGGCCAATCCAAACTCAATTACAACAACAAACACGATATCGGTCTGATGGGTCTTATACCGAGCACACGATACAAACGATACTTCCTTTACTTAAACAATTCTCAAGTCAATACAACCTTTAACAACCCAATATACAATACAATAACCATACTATACTATACCGAGTATCTACAATTTCCAAGTTCATCAACGACCCTTCGGTCTTACCAATCCACAGTACATAGATACAATTCCTTAACCACTACCCATATCAAACGACCCCGTCCTACTCTCGAACAGTGTCCGGCTTAGCTGTCGGTCACTTACAATGCTCATATTCTCTTCGGGTACCTGCACACTAAAAACGTTCCCCCTAGGGGGTCAGCTTACGCTGAATATGACTTCCGCATACCCCGCGTACTAGCGAGGGTATGCCAACTATTTGGTCGAGAGCATGCGGTTCATTTTATCACAACAGCATGCATACAACATACATTATATATGCACATTCGCAATCAAGTTCACATTGAACACAAGCACTAACACACATCAAGGGTTGGTTCAATATGTTCTTTAATTAGGCTTGAGGGTTTCTACCTCACCATGCCTTACTCAACTACTCATGTACTACCCACCCTTGGGTACTCTTACTCAAAATCTCAACAAGGTCTACAACACTCAATTCAATTCCCTACTCAACTCAACTTCTCAAGTTCCACAAGTCACAACTCAATTCTCAACACTCACACATAACCGATTCAATACTCAATACTCAATACTCAAGTTCTCAAGTCAATACTCAATACTCAAGTTCTCAAGTCAATACTCAATACTCAATACTCAAGTTCTCAAGTCAATACTCAATTCTCAAGGTATATGTTAAGTCGATCTCACGACCTCCGGGCAGGGTCATACACAAGACCCACCACCGGGCTCAAATACAAATAGGGCTATACAGTTAGCTCCTCAAATACTCAAATGTCCGGCTCACTACCGGGCTACTCAAATTTCCCAAAACTCCACTCTCGGAGTCAATTCACAATCTCAAGGATTAGCCTAGAAGTATCTCTCTCGATAGCATCTAATGTCTTAGGGAATTCTTCAATGTCAAGTATTCTAGATTTAGGGTTTTAACCAACTTATCGAATACTCTCAAGTTCGGGACATTGTTCATGTTAGTCGGTTCCTCTCATTGGGGTTCGACTATATTTCTAAGGGATTTGGTGATCCCTTACCATTCATTACTTTACTCAAGGTTCGTATTTTCGAACAACTTTCCAATCCTCTAGTTAGAGGTTACTTATATACTTCCACTAATATTTATCGAGTGGGTTTAGTCATTTCGGTTCTCTAACCGTTATCGGGAGGTTACCACTCCCGTATACCTTCTCACGTTCGAATGTGTTCGTAGGTTTATGTTACCGTGTATGGTTTCGATAGTTGTAGTGTGTTCCACCTTTTATTAGTTTGCACTTGACTCTTCTACGAGTCTCTACTCACACAAGACTCAACTATGAGTCGCACTACCACACACAATCACATTCAAGCAATTCATTCACATTCCACATTTCATGAATTATACAAACTTTAGTCAAAGAATACAATCCAACAACAACAATATCACACAAGCACTAATGAGTGCACACAATCCGATTCATGCATTTATCGTGTTAGGTGATCACACAATCAAACAAGCACACAAATCGGGGTAACCAAGTTAGGCTACAGAGCATGAGGAAATCATACCTTTCACCGGGGTTAACTTTACTGGGTGTTCTCACGCTCCTCGGTTCACACTTGTTCCTCATGTCTTACTCTTGAACCACTATTTACATGTCAAATGGTTCAATTAATATTAAGGTGTTACGGTATGTACATAAAACGCTACTCCCGGACTTACCCCGTTATCCCGTTATTTCGGTTTAACTTAATGTACTTAAACTCACAACCTTCTCAATCACTTCCAACCTTTGTTTATACTTCTTAGACCTTTAAAGGTCACCAAACAACTCCTAAACATCATCTAAAACCAATACCATTCAACCCCCATATTAAAGCCTTAAAAACACTTGTTGAATTCTGGGGGTGGTCCGGGACCTGGTCCGGACCCTAGGTCCCGGACCAATACTGAAATCAACTCTCGGCCTAATTACTACCCTGGTCCGGGACTTGGTCCTGGACTTAAGTCCCGGACCAATTCCTGCATTTACTCCGGCATGTTTTTAAGGGGTGGTCCGGGACTTGGTGCATATCCTAGGTCCCGGACCCTGCTAAAACCTGCAACATACATTATTTTTCAGCCCCTAATCAATCCTTAAACCACCCTTAATCTTTTCCTAATCTTTCCACAAGTTTCCTACACATTTTAACACCTCAAAACACTCCTTGAACCACCTCAAATCCTTGGTCAAATCCCTACTCCAATTCTTGTTCAAATCCAACAATTCAAGTTCTCACATTTTGCGTTTTTCACTCTTTTGCATTTCTAACTTGTCCTTGCTAGTTTTTACATCTTACCAAGCCTACCAAATCACTTAATGACCATACCAATTCATTCCTAGATATACACCATTCTAAAACCCAAGTCCAACTCTCATTTCCTAAGTCTTGCACACTTGCTCCTTTCTAGTTTTTCCCAAAGCATTCCAACACTTATTGCTACAGATTTTTACCTCTCCTCTATTAGTTCCCCAAATGCCATTTCAAGGCTACAACTACACTCCAAACAACACTACAAACACCTAGGTTCTCCAATACGCTAAGTCATCTTTAAACACTTGTTTTTCTACCAAAAATTTGCCATGACCTCCCCATAAACTGCACATGTCCAAACATCTCTTTTTCACCATTTTCAATCCTAAACTAGCCACACCCTTACAAGGGTCCTACCAGCACATAATATATATCCTCAACACTTCATTAAACACAATATAGCTCCCAAAATCAAACACATCGGCACTTAGGCCCTTAAATCAACACAAGTTCACATTCTCTCTCAAATTTAACCAACTACATCAATTCCCACCGTTTGGGTTCATTATTTTAATTTAACCCTCCCCAAATTCTTAAACAATCAAAACAAGCATTAAGGTGAGTATCTTACCTTAAGCTCACAAATTCCTCTTTTGATTCTCCTCTTGTTCCTCCTCTTCTCAAAATCGGTCAAGAGGGAATGGAGTCTCCAAACTCCATCCCAACATTCAAGAAACACAAAAATGCATTGAATTAATTCTCTAAACCCTTGGGAAACTCTAAATCAATTTAAGGCTTAAACACAAGGTTAGGGTTTACCTTTTGGAGCCTTTTAAGATGGGTTCTCACCCTTGAATCAAGAAGGGAATTACTCCACCATTAGAGGGTTGAAATGAAGCTCAAAATCAAGAAGAAAGGTGTTACAAGAGAAGAGCAAAAATCGGTCAAGAGAGAAAGGTGAGGAAAAACGAATTTCCTTTGGAACTTTTTACCTTGGAAGAAAGAGGAGGCTCCAAGCTACAAGGTGGTGCCCTTTTCTCCTCAAATGGGGAAAACCCATGGAGGTCAACTTCATCCTTTTGGAATTTTAAAAAGAGAGAAGTGTAGAGGAGGATGAGGGGAGTTCAAATATGTAATTTGTTTTGCATTTGGAGCTTGGAGGAAGCTTGGGCAAGCAAGGAAATGGCAAGAAGCCATGGGAGAAGAGGAAGAAATCGGCTGGAATGGAGGAGAAGAAAGAGAGAACGACAAGGAAGGAAGAAAGGAGGAAAGAGAAGGAAGAAAAGAGAAATGAGAGAGGAGAGAGAGGGTGGGGTACTTTTCTACCTTTTTACTTTTCTTTCTTTTCTTTCTTTTCTTCCTAGCTTATTAGGTGTGTGAGGGAGCTTATTATACATTAAAAACCGGCCCCTCTAATGTATACCAGCTGGAGCGTTTTTCGTCTTTTACAGAAAACGCTCGTTTATTTTACCCGGTTTAGCACTATTCACTAACCGGGCCCGTTTTCCGGAATTTTCTCGTTTCTTTAGTTTTAATGGCTATTATACTCCCATTAATGTTTGTTTATAGTTATTTAATGAACTATAATTTTTACGGGTTCGTTTGACCACTCAAAGTCACGTTTTCAGGTTTTCTCGAAAAACGTGCGTTAAAGCTTTATTAGCGTTTTATTACATTATTTGGATCCGTTTCCTTCGGGAATTGTTCCCATATATTATTTAGGCATTATTAAGCCTTTTAAATGCATTTAGTACCCTATTTAAGGTTGTATTTCTCCTAGGGTCACTTAACGCTCGTTTTAACGTTTTTCGCTTTTTAAGCGTTTTTATTATTTTGGATTTATTCTTTTTACCAAAATTTATTAGGCACTAATAGGCCCTCAATATCGTATTAGAGTAATTTAATCACCCTAATTAAGTCCGGGGTATTTCAATCTACCCCCTTAAAGAACTTTGCCCACAAAGTTAGTGAGTCTAAGATTATTAGTCACCAAGGTACTCAATACTAGGGTTATACTCTCTCAACAATTGTCAGACTCCAATAACTGACTGATTACAAACCACATGTCCACACAACATGTCAAGCATGCATAGCAACCAAAAATACATTTTTCTCAAATCTCTCAAAGGGGGTCCATCCGCAGACAATTAGGCACTAAGTCCTCCCCCAAATCGAGTGATCCCTCCGGTACCGGTCACGTTTGAACACTTACGCTCTCTGGTTCACGGCCGTCATGACATTGAGCACTTACTCTTTCTGGCTCTACGGTCCTTTGGTTATGATCAAAATTCATTTGCACCTCTAGAGAATCCTCAGGCTCCAAAGTGGGTACTCTTCCCTGACCGGACTACTCATATCCGGCGGCCCTTGGACAAATACAAAACACACACTAAACGTCCTACAGGTCACTTAGTACCCTTGCTCGTCCGTTGTAGTGGTTTCAAAACTATTCAACACCTCCACCGACTCACAACTAGCTTCACCTCCATGATTCAACCGGATACCCGTGCCTAGCCATGAAGATCCACTAGCGCCCGTGGAAGTGGTTTCAAAACCAATCCTCATTCTCAAGTTTGAAGAAAATCATTTGCCAAAATCATTTGGAAATTCATTTTGAAAACTTCCATGCAACTCCAATTTCCAATTTATGTTAGTTTCACCTATACTAGTGTGTTTACTTGTGGCCACTTATACGGAGCTTCAAGAATCATTCAACCCCAATGTGATCAGCATTGGTGATGAACTATCCATCCACCCCACTTTGGTGTTCGGTTTCCCTTGATTGCTAGCAAACCAAGTTCCACCTCCCACCTCAATTCACCCAATCAAATAGTCAATCATTATTTCATTTTCTATCTTCTTAATCTTTCTAGTCGTAACATACAACCATACATTTACCAATTTCTAGAATTCAATATTCACTTACTAGTCATCTCATCAATCATTACTCACCTATCTTCAACTTCTATACCCAAGAATTTCGAAAGTTAGTTTTCCAATTAGTTTTTTTTTCTATCCTCATATCATTTACAAGTCAAATCAATTTATATCCTCAAATTATTCACAAATACAACTAACTCAAATTACCTAGGGAACTCACTTCCCACTAGGTTCAACATCGGTTTCATACCGATTTATACTCATCAATTCTCCCAACATACTCAACAAATTCCTCAAACATACTCATTTCCCAATTATTACCAATCAGGGTTCTCTTTCCCCATGGAGTTTCTATACTCCCTTCACCTCAATTTCTCACAACCAATATTCCTTCCCACTTCAAATCTCACAAATACTTAAGTTTACGCAATGAGTGGATACAAATGTTTATGTAACATAGGTACCAGTCATTCGAAAAAAATTCTTTTGCGCTATGCGCATTGTAGTTTACACCCTATCACGTAAAACATACATTTCGCGATTTTCGCTCTACCCCCCTTAAAAAGGGATTACGCCCACGTAATCTACCATGTGTCAACATGGACAGGGTGTAAGGCATTCAGCCGTCATGGAGTGGTTTACTTCCATGCGGTCTATTATACAATGTATTCTGGTCAAGGGTCTTAACCATATTGGGTTAGTCCTGCACCAAGAATTCTCATCGGAGTTGTTTAACTCTAACCGGGTTCAGTTCTAGCCTTAGAGGTTTCAAGGTATTGATATTATCCATTCACTCACTAGGTGTATTAAACCTTAAATTTGGGCCCACTAGCTTCTTCTGCTGCGCGACCCTGTAACTTAGGGATATTGCCCTTCGTTATCCTTAATGTGTTATACAATATCCTTTTATCCCTTTTTATCTTGGGAATAAGGTTTATCAATCAAGCGTGGTATTCTTTTGCCGCACGCGAATTCAATGAGCTTCGGATTCTCTATCCAGCTCTTTAGGAATATATATATTGTTGTATTTTCGTGGTTATTCACTTGATTCCTCCGACTATTGTCGGTTGAGGTTAAGCCACTACTTAATTGTAGTGCTTCCTCTATTACTAGTGGCTTCTGACTGAACCTACTGGTTTTACAAGTTTTACTTCACGAATTTTCCTCTATTCTTACCACAATTGCCATCTTCCCAACTTCCTAGCTATCCCACCCGATCATTACTGCACAAATGCAATACCAAAACACTCAGTCCTACAGAGTGCAGAGGCGTAAACACTTGGCAGTAAATCTCTTGTGAGATTAGCAATGAATGAATGTTACTTCCTTGTTACTCGGTCTGTCTACCATCTTTATTCATCAACTTCATAGCATCGTGTGATTTATTCACATACGTTGGTCGCTTGCTGCGCACCATGTTCTTACTGATTTTACAGTATTTGTTTACATGGCATTCGCTCTTGTTAGCTTCAGCTCATGTATTTCCACCATTTATATCGTACTTCCAAGCTCCTTGAGCGTTATTTACATATACTACACGTTTCCCCCATACCGTGTTTCTTCTGAACTGGTTACTCCTTGGTTGTCGACAATGGCTATAATAGCTTATTCCCACCTGCTTGGCAATACTCGTGTGCTCAAGCTTCACTACATTAGTAGTTCTGAAAGAGATGTATTATCAGATATTCACTGATGGTATTCCCTTCTTGGAATCTATGTGTTCACTGCTCTTGCGGTCTCACATTAATGAGGGGTATCCCTGCTCGTTGGTTGTTAAACAATCTTACTGGTGCCGTTCTTGGCAACTCTTCGTATGATTCACAATGGGTTTGCAACCGTTCGAATATATATTGTAGTAGTTTCATGGCATAGCAGCCTTGTTGCCTAGAGCTCTGCTCATTATAGGCGGTTTACATATGATTACTTTTCCTATACCATTTAAATGGTTGGAGGTAACATTGGGTTCCTTGATAGGATCAGTGCATCACGCTTCTGTCCGTTGGATGCCCTTTATGTGTCTTGGTACTGATTGGTACCTTCCAATAACTCAGGGTATCCCCTGTGTAAGTGGGATCCCTTCGGTGTCTAACCGAATGTTTGTTGTAATTCTTGTGTTTTTATCACGACATGTAGTTCTACACCCTTTAAGGATTGCCTGGGTGTTGCTAAGTGCCATACCTACCTTGGCTAACAAAAGAGTATGTTCGGTTACTCCGCATGCGGTTCGGATCTCAAATTGTCCATAAGGGTCACAACGTCTCCCGTTCTTAGGGTAGACCACTGGTGCTTTTCCTTATGTTTATAACAGGTTTGATGCCTCCTACAATAGTGAACGGTATCCTCCGGTACCTTAGATGATCACTATGGGTATTTCACTTTGCTCCTTGAACCTTTATATGTTAGTGGTAGGCGTTGCCTTATTGTGTTAAGACCGGGTATCCATTCCGGCTATTTCATGCTTTTTGTTTCAAATTCTTGATACATTTCCAATGCCATTAGTCAATTACCAGTGCTTCTCGCACTTTTTAGCTCTTAATCGTCCTCCTAGAATGGATTCTTGACTCCTTTAGCTTGTAAGCTAATATGGGTTCCTTCGATTATTTGAGGTATTCAACTGTTTCGGTTTGCATTTACCTTATGGTCCGTAGAACGGAGCTGACTACTTCCCGTGTTCGTACACTACATGTATACCTACGTGGGGTACCTTATTGGTACGTTACCACTTACCTGACCAACTCACAAAAGGGTCTGTCAGGCCCACAAGCTCCTTCGGAGTGCAGTTGTCCCACATCCCGTATTTGGGTACACTCGTAGTGCTCGTCACACGCCTATGTGAAGTATTCTATTGTCAACTCCTCTTGTATCACTCTATGATACTCACCGTTAATCTTCTGGTTTGGTTTTAAAAATCTGAGGTTTTAAAAGAAAGTTTGTGGTTTTGAAAGAAAAATTGGGTTTTGCAATAAAATTTGGTTTGAAGAAATCTTATGGCGTTGCCATGTTGAAGTCTTTGACCAAGTACAGCTTCCTGCTGATTGGTATGTTCGTTAACATAATGGTCGGGCTGTTAGGCCTTCCGAGGTTTTCTCCTTCAAGTCCTTATGACTAGCGATCCTATAATTTCTTCATCTTCATGGTGGTACTTTAATAAGTACTTGTTAGTTGTTAAACGCTCCCCAACTTGTCTTGTTGCTGCTGCACTTGCCTTGGCAAGTGCGCGGGTACGTCGTTTTTCAGGTTAACAAACACCGGTTACGGGTTGTTTCCATCCAAATTTGGTGATTTTATTGGATCTTCCTTGATCTCTTGATCTTAGTGATCAATCTCCTGAGTAGTCTCTCAATGTTCTTGACAAGGTTGTCGTTAATTCGGGTGCTTCCCGATCCTTGTGGTACTCCATGTACCTTGCTCCATGGCTTGTTCCCACATTTGGCGGTGGTTACCGAGGTTTGTTTAATCCCTAGGAACTACGTCGTAGTCCTGTTGGTGTGAGTTTCATGAATATCCTCATAGTTGTCTGCACTATGCTATTCGGGTATTACCGCTCTTTTGGCTTGTAGGTTTGGAGTTAATCCAACCTTGACTAATTCCATAGTCGGTTTGTATACCATAGTGGTATTATCAAGCGTTGCAATTCGTAGACTCTCTTGTCTCGGGTTTTGTTACTCCGTCTTTTGCTTCATTGCGTGGCTATGCTTCCCTTCTTGTTGGCTGCACATGGTTCTCGCGACTGCGAAGCACGTCGCCCCATGGTGCCGCAAATTTCATTGTCCTTTAGTTAGGATTCCTCAATCTGTTGCCGTTTAGTGCGGTTATTGTCGTTGAAACGGGAACCGTCTTCGGGATTTCCAGTTCTTGGGATCTACCGTATGACTGGTTCTTTCTCTTTACAAAGTTTGTTTACAGCTGCCAGATCGGGTTTTCCCGAGTATGAGAGGTCTTTCCATCTCTCTGGCGTTCTTTCCCCAACTTTAAAACGGGGGTTGCGGAGGGCGGGATTGGCTATGTAGGTATCCAGATCACACTGGAAGTTCCTAACTAGCGTACCTCACACGCTAACACTCAACCCTTAGCCCTAAGTCTCTAATTCCTAACTCGGTATTTTCCTAAACTCGGTATTCAGACCATCAGAGCGATACTTCGCTCTGATACCACTTTTTGTAACACCCCTACCGGTAATCACACCCTTATCCTCTGACCTGTCTCATATATCAACAACAACGCAGCGGTAGTTCCAACTCAACCGGGGGTGAAACATTGCCGTTAGTCACCCACGTGACTAACTAGGCCAATCCAAACTCAATTACAACAACAAACACGATATCGGTCTGATGGGTCTTATACCGAGCACACGATACAAACGATACTTCCTTTACTTAAACAATTCTCAAGTCAATACAACCTTTAACAACCCAATATACAATACAATAACCATTCTATACTATACCGAGTATCTACAATTTCCAAGTTCATCAACGACCCTTCGGTCTTACCAATCCACATACATAATACAATTCCTTAACCACTACCCATATCAAACGACCCCGTCCTACTCTCGAACGGTGTCCGGCTTAGCTGTCGGTCACTTACAATGCTCATATCTCTTCGGGTACCTGCACACTAAAAACGTTCCCCCTAGGGGGTCAGCTTACGCTGAATATGACTTCCGCATACCCCGCGTACTAGCGAGGGTACGCCAACTATTTGGTCGAGAGCATGCGGTTCATTTTATCACAACAGCATGCATACAACATACATTATATATGCACATTCGCAATCAAGTTCACATTGAACACAAGCACTAACACACATCAAGGGTTGGTTCAATATGTTCTTTAATTAGGCTTGAGGGTTTCTACCTCACCATGCCTTACTCAACTACTCATGTACTACCCACTCCCTTGGGTACTCTTACTCACAATCTCAACAAGGTCTACAACACTCAATTCAATTCCCTACTCAACTCAACTTCTCAAGTTCCACAAGTCACAACTTAATTCTCAACACTCACACATAACCGATTCAATACTCAATACTCAATACTCAATACTCAAGTTCTCAAGTCAATACTCAATACTCAAGTTCTCAAGTCAATACTCAATACTCAAGTTCTCAAGTCAATACTCAATTCTCAAGGTATATGTTAAGTCGATCTCACTACCTCCGGGCAGGGTCATACACAAGACCCACCACCGGGCTCAAATACAAATAGGGCTATACAGTTAGCTCCTCAAATACTCAAATGTCCGGCTCACTACCGGGCTACTCAAATTTCCCAAAACTCCACTCTCGGAGTCAATTCACAATCTCAAGGATTAGCCTAGAAGTATCTCTCTCGATAGCATCTAATGGCTTAGGGAATTCTTCAATGTCAAGTATTCTAAGATTTAGGGTTTTAACCAACTTATCGAATACTCTCAAGTTCGGGACATTGTTCATGTTAGTCGGTTCCTCTCATTGGGGTTCGACTATATTTCTAAGGGATTTGGTGATCCCTTACCATTCATTACTTTACTCAAGGTTCGTATTTTCGAACAACTTTCCAATCCTCTAGTTAGAGGTTACTTATATACTTCCACTAATATTTATCGAGTGGGTTTAGTCATTTCGGTTCTCTAACCGTTATCGGGAGGTTACCACTCCCGTATACCTTCTCACGTTCGAATGTGTTCGTAGGTTTATGTTACCGTGTATGGTTTCGATAGTTGTAGTGTGTTCCACCTTTTATTAGTTTGCACTTGACTCTTTCTACGAGTCTCTACTCACACAAGACTCAACTATGAGTCGCACTACCCACACAATCACATTCAAGCAATTCATTCACATTCCACATTTCATGAATTATACAAACTTTAGTCAAAGAATACAATCCAACAACAACAATATCACACAAGCACTAATGAGTGCACACAATCCGATTCATGCATTTATCTTGTTAGGTGATCACACAATCAAACAAGCACACAAATCGGGGTAACCAAGTTAGGATACAGAGCATGAGGAAATCATACCTTTCACCGGGGTTACTTTACCGGGTGTTCTCACGTTCTGGCTCACACTTGTTCCTCGTCATATTCTTGAACCACTATTACATGTCAAATGGTTCAATTATATTAAGGTGTTACGGTATGTACATACGCTACTCCCGTACTTACCCCGTTATCCCGTTATTTCGGTTTAACTTAATGTACTTAAACTCACAACTTCTCAATCACTTCCAACCTTTTATACTTCTTAGGACCTTTAAAGGTCACCAAACAACTCCTAAACATCATCTAAAACCAATACCATTCAACCCCCATCATTTAAAGCCTTAAAAACACTTCTGTTGAATTCTGGGGGTGGTCCGGGAGCTGGTCCGGACCCTAGGTCCCGGACCAATACTGAAATCAACTCTCGGCCTAAATTACTACCCTGGTCCGGGACTTGGTCCTGGACTTAAGTCCCGGACCAATTCCTGCATTTACTCCCGGCATGTTTTTAAGGGGTGGTCCGGGACTTGGTGCATATCCTAGGTCCCGGACCCTGCTAAAACCTGCAACATACATTATTTTTCAGCCCCTAATCAATCCTTAAACCACCCTTAATTTTTTCCTAATCTTTCCACAAGTTTCCTACACATTTTAACACCTCAAAACACTCCTTGAACCACCTCAAATCCTTGGTCAAATCCCTACTCCAATTCTTGTTCAAATCCAACAATTCAAGTTCTCACATTTTGCGTTTTTCACTCTTTTGCATTTCTAACTTGTCCTTGCTAGTTTTTACATCTTACCAAGCCTACCAATCACTTAATGACCATACCAATTCATTCCTAGATATACACCATTCTAAAACCCAAGTCCAACTCTCATTTCCTAAGTCTTGCACACTTGCTCCTTTCTAGTTTTTCCCAAGCATTCCAACACTTATTGCTACAGATTTTTACCTCTCCTCTATTAGTTCCCCAAATGCCATTTCAAGGCTACAACTACACTCCAAACAACACTACAAACACCTAGGTTCTCCAATACGCTAAGTCATCTTTAAACACTTGTTTTTCTACCAAAAATTTGCCATGACCTCCCCATAAACTGCACATGTCCAAACATCTCTTTTTCACCATTTTCAATCCTAAACTAGCCACACCCTTACAAGGGTCCTACCAGCACATAATATATATCCTCAACACTTCATTAAACACAATATAGCTCCCAAAATCAAAACATCGGCACTTAGGCCCTTAAATCAACACAAGTTCACATTCTCTCTCAAATTTAACCAACTACATCAATTCCCACCGTTTGGGTTCATTATTTTAATTTAACCCTCCCCAAATTCTTAAACAATCAAAACAAGCATTAAGGTGAGTATCTTACCTTAAGCTCACAAATTCCTCTTTTGATTCTCCTCTTGTTCCTCCTCTTCTCAAAATCGGTCAAGAGGGAATGGAGTCTCCAAACTCCATCCCAACATTCAAGAAACACAAAAATGCATTGAATTAATTCTCTAAACCCTTGGGAAACTCTAAATCAATTTAAGGCTTAAACACAAGGTTAGGGTTTACCTTTTGGAGCCTTTTAAGATGGGTTCTCACCCTTGAATCAAGAAGGGAATTACTCCACCATTTGAAATACCCCCAAATCTAAATAAATTATTTAATCATTATTTATTGGAATATAGAAAGGTGAGGAAAAACGAATTTCCTTTGGAACTTTTTACCTTGGAAGAAAGAGGAGGCTCCAAGCTACAAGGTGGTGCCCTTTTCTCCTCAAATGGGGAAAACCCATGGAGGTCAACTTCATCCTTTTGGAATTTCAAAAAGAGAGAAGTGTAGAGGAGGATGAGGGGAGTTCAAATATGTAATTTGTTTTGCATTTGGAGCTTGGAGGAAGCTTGGGCAAGCAAGGAAATGGCAAGAAGCCATGGGAGAAGAGGAAGAAATCGGCTGGAATGGAGGAAGAAAGAGAGAACGACAAGGAAGGAAGAAAGGAGGAAAGAGAAGGAAGAAAAGAGAAATGAGAGAGGAGAGAGAGGGGGGGTACTTTTCTACCTTTTTACTTTTCTTTCTTTTCTTTCTTTTCTTCCTAGCTTATTAGGTGTGTGAGGGAGCTTATTATACATTAAAAACCGGCCCCTCTAATGTATACCAGCTGGAGCGTTTTTCGTCTTTTACAGAAAACGCTCGTTTATTTTACCCGGTTTAGCACTATTCACTAACCGGGCCCGTTTTCCGGAATTTTCTCGTTTCTTTAGTTTTAATGGCTATTATACTCCCATTAATGTTTGTTTATAGTTATTTAATGAACTATAATTTTTACGGGTTCGTTTGACCACTCAAAGTCACGTTTTCGGGTTTTCTCGAAAAACGTGCGTTAAAGCTTTATTAGCGTTTTATTACATTATTTGGATCCGTTTCCTTCGGGAATTGTTCCCATATATTATTTAGGCATTATTAAGCCTTTTAAATGCATTTAGTACCCTATTTAAGGTTGTATTTCTCCTAGGGTCACTTAACGCTCGTTTTAACGTTTTTCGCTTTTTAAGCGTTTTTATTATTTCTTTTGGATTTATTCTTTTTACCAAAATTTATTAGGCACTAATAGGCCCTCAATATCGTATTAGAGTAATTTAATCACCCTAATTAAGTCCGGGGTATTTCAGCACCTGCATAAGACACTAGAAGCATCCATACTAAAAAAACGGGGTTAAAAGTTAGCAAAAATAAAATTTAAAGAGAACCTGAAAATTAAAAGAGCATAAAAGCAAATAAAATAAAAGTACACCCGGGTTGCCTCCCGGGAAGCTGCCCTTTTTTAACGTCTTTGGCTAGACGCCTGCTTCGTTATCCTGGATCAAAACAAAACGTTACCTCGGCATATAAAATAAGAAAATTAATACTCCACAAAATCTGGTGTTTGAGGAGGTACTGCCGGGAACGTAGTTCTAACAGAAGACCCGGTGGTGCTGATTTTTCTTCCTCAAATTGGAGGATGAAAACATCCTCCTCTTGTAGGTGAGGCTCATAGAAAGAACGCTGATTGATATCATCTTCAGAGAAAGTTAATTCTTCGAAGGTGATAGTGGCGTTCTGTTTGGATATTTTGGTGGGAGGTGATGGCAATTCCTTCTCTTCATTTTCGAGGATGTAAGTATCCTCATCTTCTGGATAGAGCACAGAGAAGGATGGAAACTGGCGGTAGGCGATTGTAGAGGGAAGAGAATAACTTACATCCGTAGTGGGGTGTTCTACCTCATGAATTATTTCGCTCGTTGGTTGTTGTTCTTGCTGAGCGAGTCTCTCCAGGTAGTCTGGTTGATCCTCTAACCAGAGCTGTTCTTGGAATATGAGACAATCCTCATAATCATGAGCTCCCCCACATACGGAGCAGTATAAATACTGTGAATAGCAAAACTCTTGCTCGAACACCTGCTCCATTTCCATTTTTTTGTGTTTTTGTATATAAAACAAAACTACTGAGACAGATTAGAAAATAAAATAATTAGAAACAAACATAATAATAATATAAACAAAATATAAAAGATAATTAATATAAACAACAAACAAAAATAATATAGACAAAATATTCTAATATAACAAGTGAATAATCCGGGGCTTAGGGACTAGAATAAACTAGTCCCCGGCAACGGCGCCATTTTGCAGACGTTATATGGTGAGTGGTTAAACTGGTGTAAAATTAAAAAAAAGAAATTAAAAACTCAAAATAAACGTCGGGCTGCAAACAAATCCCGGTCGTGGTAGTATAGTGAATTGTAAGCGACCGGATGTCGAACCGTGGGACTAATATACATATAATAGTACCTAAGCGTGTCACAAGAAGGGGGATTAATTGACTTGTAAAATAAATAAAAAGAAAAGATAAAATAAACTAAGTTGACAGATAAATTAAATGGAACTCTGGGTCAGGTTATTATAATCTGCATAATTAAGCTATCTCTACTGGTTTAATAATTTGGCAAGGTTCCTGTTATTATCTTAAGGACTAAGTCATAGCCTCATAAGAACTCGTTCACCTGTAATGCAAGGTCCGATGAAAACTCAAGCAAAAGCCTGCAAACGGCAGAGGAGTGTTGAGGAATTACATTTGCAACTGAATACTAACTTATTAAATCATAACTAGTTTCCTCCAGTTTTACGTCTTAATTAACCTATCTATTTATCACCGGTCTGATCAAAATAGACTTAGGAAAGCAATTTAATAAACTCATGACATTTATTAAAAAGGTGAGAGATAACCTTTAAAACGTAACAAACTGTATTTAAATAAACCAGTAAAAATATTGCACAATTAATACAAACACATAATAACCATTCCCAGAGTATACGTAACTAGCCTAACATATTAAATAGAAAAACAGAAACAAGAGTAATAGAAATCATCTGTAATCACTCCAGCTCGCTCTGCTATTTTTGAAATACCCCAAATTTAGATATGGTGTTTAAATGATAAACCAAGATATAAAAAGGCTAAATAATGCCTTAGAAACATTAAGAAACATTTCTAATCAAAGAAAATATAAGGAAACACCAAAAAGAGCAGTTTAAGCAAAAACGTGCTCTAAGCTTGGAGAGACGTGGGAGAGTACCCAAATATTGTTCTAAGACCTTAGTAATATCCTAATGGTCATTTTAAATCAATTACCAAAGAAAACCAAGCTTGAAAACAAGTTAAAACACAAAATGTGCTTTAAGGAGTCTTAAAGCACGTTTTTGAAAAATTGTCTTGTAAATGAGTTTTGAATGGCTAAATGTCCATCATTACTCTTTAATTAATATGTGTACTATATAGTATCACATTTGGAGGTCTATATCAATGGGAAATCAAAAATTTCACAACAATGTGCCTTGTTTTTGATGAATAGTGAATTTATTAAGCTAGTTTATAACATAAGTCTATATAAGTGAGACATTTGGTCAACAAGACTAAACTACCCTCATTCACTAAAGGGGGCCGGTTTCTTTAAGTGTGACTCACCACACTTATCTAACTAAGTAAAGAGAAAGCAAATAAGTAAGTTATAAAGCATAAAACACTATTCACCTTTTAAGATAAATATCACTTTTGCTTACCTCTCTCCTCACTTCTTCATTTTCCCTTGTTGCCCACGATTTCTTGCTCTCTTTCTCTTCTCCATTCACGTAGAGCTCACCTCCATGAAAGCTCCACCTTCTCTTGCACACCACTTGCTCATTTAAGCTCCAAATCCAAAACAAAATACATATTCCTCTTAGTTAGCTCAAGCTCCTTCTTCCTATCTTTTCAAAACTTCAAGAGCTTCATTTTGGTGCCAAGTCAAACCACCATTAGAGGAGGAAATTCAAGTTTGGAGACTCCATTGGCATCTCCATTCTCTTAAGGTAAAGAAAGTGTAAGAAAATCTAGGTTTCCACCATTTTCTTCACTTGACCGAAAATATATACTCATGGGACTCCATGTTTATGCCTTGTTCTAGCTTGTTTCTACTCTTCAAAGGAGAGAGGAGGTCCTTCTTGCTTCACATCCAAGTTGTCTTGAGAAACTAAGGTAAAACAATCACATTAATACCTTAAAACATATTTTTAAACCTAGGGTTTGTTCCTTAGGGTTAATGTGTTATCTAGTACTCATTGGAGTCATTGAATATTGGTTAGAACATTGGCAAGGAGAATCACATTGGTGACCGAGGTTGAACAAAGAAAACCTAAGGAGAAAAGCTTTTAAGCTTGTGAGAAAACAAGGTAAATTACTTACCTTAAGGTGTCTTGTTGTTTAAGGGAATGAGATGTGGGTATGTGATGAGTTTAGTGTCTAGTTTATATTTGGAAGGTGCTATTAAAACCTAGGAGAAACAATGTCTATACTTGTGAACTTGTGACTAAGGAGCAAATGAGAAAGGAGATAGTTTAAGAATATAAAGGTGAAGTACAAGAAGCATTTTATTTCAATGGGAGCCTTGTTGAGTGTATTCGCAGGTTGAAGGCATATATATGTGGAAATTCAGTGGTTAAGATTATTGTCATTTAAGGGCCTAAGTGCCAAGCATTTTAAGTTTAAGCACTATATGATAATGTGGTGTGGTTTTGGTGTAAATTGGGTGTTAAGCTATTGTAATGAGAATTTGTGTGGTATTGGTTGTTTGATGGAGAAAAACCATTTGTTAGGAAGTACTATATACTAGAGAACCCATGGCAAAATTTAAAGGAGAGTTTAAGTGTTTAAGATATCCTAAGGGAATTTAATGACTAAGGAGGTACTAGGAGTGTTCTATGGGTTGTCTTGATGAAAAAGGGTGAAGTTAAGGTGTTTTAATGAGTTATAATGATTTAGGCATTACTATGAAGGATTTAGAAGTCAAGAGGATGTATTTGAGTATTTAGGACTTAGGCAAATGTTGGTGCACAACTAAGAAGGAAATAAGGTGTTGTGATGGAAGTTTAAACTTGTGAAGGAACATTAAGTAAGTGCTTAAGAGAGTTTTGATAGTGGAAGATGCTTGGGAGATGATGTTATAGTGGTGAGGAAAACATTTGGTATAGTGGCTACATTAGGTATGAACCACCACCTAGAAACCTAAAGGAAAGCATTACAAGTGTAGCATTATCACAAGGAAAAATGCATAATGACTAAGGTGGATTTTGGTGAATGATTTAATGTGTTTAGAGGAGGGCTTAAGGTGTATTTGAGGTGCCCAAATGAGGTTATAGCATATTAGAAGACATGAGGAGAAGTTTGGAGTTGAAAGAGGCAATTTAAGAGGAAGGTCTGTAGAGGACCGACCCAGGGTCCGACCCAGTCTTGGGTCGGTCGGGCCAAGTTAAGCCATCCGGAATGCCTCTGGACTGGACCGACCCAGGGGGTTTGGGTCGGTCGGCTTAGCCTTGGGTCGGTCGGGTAAGGTTTAAGCAGGAAAATGGGTTCTGTAAGGGACCGACCCAGAGGGTTTGGGTCGGTCGGTCTAGCTCTGGGTCGGTCGGATGGGTTCCAAGAGACGGAAGAGTTTCTGTAATGGACCGACCCAGGGGTAGGGTCGGTCGGTGGGTCGGTCGACCCTTAACACTTAGAAAAAAAAAAAAGAAATTTCAATTTCTAAAAATGGTAATGGGTAATGAGGTATGCCCTTGGTAGGGTAGTAATGATTGGGACCCTAAGAACTTGAGGAATTAAGTTAAGATTAAGTATAAGTTTTAATGTTTAAAGTTAAGTTTGTAAGACTAAGTGAGGAAGACTTGAGAGGTTATTGAATGGAAGTCCTTAGGGACTAAGTGAGTTGAGTAAGGTGCAAATAACTAATAACCTAAAAATGAATGAATATTTTAGGTTTGTGAGTTGGGACCCCGAAGAAGATTAGTCAAACAACGATCGACGGTGAACGGTACAATCCTTTTCGTGACCTGCTTGCTAACGAGGTGTCCCTCGGCTTGTGTGCTATCTGTTTATTTGCTATGACTAAAACAAGATAAAGCATGCAACCGGTTATATTGCTCTCGTTGCGATTGTGTTACATTTACACTAACCCGCGAGGCTTGAGATTGTTACTAACCAAGGTTAGTACTTACTGAGTTAAGGTTGAGAACTAAGTATCGGTGATTGTTGGTTTTACCCGTCAAGGTTTAACTAACACTTGGTAATTAAGGCTTTCACTAACCATAACTTGGGGTGGGAGTGAGGAATCCGGAATGGTACCGGCACATGTGTATTGGGGGAGGTCGGTATCTGAATCAGATCCGACTTCCAAATAAGACTGGTCATTAGACTCGTCGCCTAGGGTCAACAAATCGACCCGACCACCCGGGCTACTGTTCGAGGTGGGAGGCACATTAAGGAAGGCGTGGAGGGATCAAGCCTACATCCCTAATAAGTTAAGGAAGGTAGCTTATCGTCGGATAGTGCACTGCTACCGGCTAGGGTTAACCAAGCCCTACAAAGATAAGCAACCAATTAAGGGCTAACCAATCTAATAGTGGAGAGGTTGGCAAGATAAGATTGAGATTAAGATTAAGGTAAGTAAGGAACTGAGATTAAGGAAATGAGAACTAAGGAGGGGGTTACTAACCCACTTGTTAAGGGAACGCTTGAGTCGTTCATTATTTGTGAACTGTATATGTTCATCTGTGGTTATTGTTGTTGCACTTCATATTATGTTTGTGTATGTAATCAATTTCCATGCTATCGACAATTAGTCGTCGTAGCCCCGTTAGCTTGGGGGCCATGAGAGGGTGTACCAGCATTCGTGCTGACCCCCTCGGGGGCTATTTTTACACTTGCAGGTAAGAGGCCCATGAGGACGCACTACGAGAGTAGGAGCGGTTAGACTTGGGAGGGGACATTTATTTTGAATTCGGGTTGCGCCTGTGCACCCGACTGTTTATAGTAAATTGTTGTAAGTTTGAGATTACGTTTGAGATACTAGTACTCGGTTGGTTGTGGGATTGTGGATGTCGATGTTTTGAATTGGATAAGTATTTTGGTTAGGTATTGTATATATTAAGCCGGTATATTCTAACGATCAGACCGTGGCAAGGTCCAGGAGTTGTTTATTTCCGCTGCGACGTATTCGATTAAGTGCTAAGACTGCGATAACCACGATAGGCTTTGGATGGGGTGTTACAAAAAGTGGTATCAGAGCGTAGTTACGCTCTGATCAAGAAATACCGGATATAAGTGACCACCGAGTTAGGATACAAGTTAAGGAATAAGTGTTGGGTTAAGGGTGTGAGAAGTTAGAGTGAGTAGAGTCAGATGACCACTAATAAGTGTGGATTGTCTTTACCGTCTACGGACGTTATAAATTTACTAACCAAACAGTGGTGAATGTGAATCTAATGTAAGTTATGCTTGTTCAGATGGCAGGACGCCCTAGAGGAGGCCGAGGTCGCGGCCGGGGTGAGGATATTCCAGGGATACCTGGAGGGCAGACGATCGCAGAGATCGTAGCTGCCGCTTTAGGGCACATGGGCTATCAGCCTGGTGTGGGTGCACCACCTCCACCGCCACAACCTAGGGAACCCAACTGGGTGAAGAGTCTGTCAGATCTTCGACCCGCTCATTTCAAGGGGGAGACCGATCCCGCCAAGCTTGAGGCGTATCTCCGAGCTGGAGACCGCCTTCGAGACCCTTGATGTCCCTGCAGGGATCAAGGTGCGCTTAGCTGCTTTCTACCTGAAGGGGGCGGCGGGCGATTGGTGGAAGCTGGTGAGGGCCGAGCATGTGGCCAACCCAGAGTTCGGCTGGGAGCAGTACACCGCCTTGCTACGGGCAAAGTACTACCCCGCCCATGTCCAGACGAAGAAGCGCTTGCAGTTAGATGCGCTTAAGCAGTCGGACAAGATGACGGTGGACGAGTATTACTCAGAGTTCACCGCCTTGCTCCGTCTTCTGCCAGGTCTAGGGTATTCTGACCAGATCTTGGTAGACCGCTTCTATGGCGGGCTTAGCCATCGACTCCGCTACGGCATGGGGCCGACGAGTTACACTACCTTGCAGGTAATAAGAATGATTGAGAATTGAGTAAGTGATGAATAAGATTTAGATTATGATGAATAAGTATGACTAATACCATGGAAAAGCAGGAGTGCTATCATGCCGCTGCTAAGGTTGAGATTACCGTCCAGCTGAGGGACGAGGAGAATGCAAAGCGGAAGAGTGCTGGGAAGAGCTCGGAGAGTCAAGGGCAAGGAGGGTACAAGAAACAAAAGTACCAGCCTCAAGCCCAGAAAAATCAGAACCCGAAGGGGAAGGAGGGAAAGGAGAAGGCTCCAGAAGAGCCATTGAAGCTGACATATGCTTATGCAGCTACACCCCTGCGCTCTAAGGCGCCGAAGGGTAAGGAATTGGTATTACATAAGTTAAGAAACAACTAGTAACTATTTGGGATGTGAATATTGACATTGTGAATGATCAGGATCAGAGGCTGAGAAAGGAGCCGGTGGTGGCTACCATCGACGCTACATCTGTAGATGGTGTCACAAGGACCACCCGGGGCTCGACTGTAAGGGGAACAAAGTAGAGTGCAACTTCTGCGGAGTACTTGGACACCGAGCATATGAGTGCTACGGGAATCCGGAGAGTAAGAATTTCAGACCCAGTTTTAAGGTTAAGGCCAAGGCTGATCAGGGATCTGGATCTGACGGTCAGAGGAGGGGGCAACCAGCTGCAGACAAGAACCCAAGGGCGACCCAGAAGACGGGGCCCACTCTACACATGGTGGACCGGGACGATGAGCCTGAGCCCTCATCGAGGCCAGGTACCACTATAACCATTTAGTAATAAAACTACCTGCTTACCGCATTATCATGCATGTTTGGTGAAATATATGAGTTAGGTGAAAATAAGATGAGATTAGAACCTAAGTAAGATATAACCTACTACCACTTTAGGAAGATTCAACATCTGCTACCCTATACCATCTACATCTAACCCGGAGCACACCGACATCGAAACCACGCACTTTCCAACCGAACAATGTCAGGTTATCCGCCCAGGTATGATTTTATTAAGGGGATACCTGACACCCGACGCACAAATAGCCATCATCAGGAGATGCAATCAACTAGGAATGGGACCGGGAGGTTTTTACACACCGGAGTACCCAGGGGGAGCAAGGATGAAGTTAAAGATGATGAGCTTGGGCAAGGATTGGAATCCGTATGCCAAGAATTACCAAACCACAAGGGAGCAAGATGGAGTCTCACCACCGGGAATACCCGAAGAGTTCCATCCAGTTATTACACAAGTCGTGGAAATCGCTCAGCAGTTGGAAGCTGAACCGATTCCAGACATCCAGCCAGACATTTGCATTGTAAACTTCTACGAAAAAGATGGGAAACTGGGACTACACCAGGATAAGGACGAGACAACGGAGTCTCTCGAGAGGGGATACCCGTAGTGTCTTGGTCCATTGGAGACGATGCAGAATTTTTATACGGCGAGCAGAAGCGTGCGGACCGTGCAGATAAAATAATACTTAAGTCGGGTGATGTATTAATTTTGGGAGGAGAATCAAGGATGTTATACCATGGGATTAAGAGAATCAAGCTGAATACAGCACCGTCAGCAGTAATCAATGCGACGCATATGAGACCAGGAAGATTAAACCTAACCTTTAGACAATATTAGCCATGTAATGTTAGAATGAGATGAGAAATGAGATGTAAGATTGAAGCACATGTTGTAAACAGGATGGTCATGAATAAAATAACAGTGTTGTTCATATAAATTGTTACGACTCTTGTTATACCATCAATACTCATGGAGCTTGTGAACACAATTAGGTCATGGACTCGGTACGGAAGGTGCACTAAGCATACTCACAGAGGCACAGGCCGACGCAAGCGGTACTATCCTCACCGGCACCTTTCCGATCAATGGAATTGAGGCATCAGTTCTCTTCGACTCAGGGGCCTCGCATACCTTTGTCTCTGCATCATTTGCGAGCAGGTTGGGGCTAGACGCTGATGAGCTACCCGACTTCACGGTTACGCTCCCGTCTAAGGAGAAGGTTCGTTGCACTCGCTACTACCGAGGAGCCACCATCAGAATTAAGGGGGAAGACTTCCCAGTCAGTTTCATTGAGTTCAGTAAGCTAGGATTTGATGTTATATTCGGGATGAACTGGTTGGAGCGGCACAAGGGACGTATCCTCTGCGCCGAGCATATTGCTGCTCAGGAGTCCGTCTGGGGTAACAATATCATACCGCCAGAGGCCCAGGGAGCCTTCGACTAAGATCATCACCGCCATGGCAATGTACAGAGAATTAAGGAGAAAGGAAGAAGTATACCTCTGCTATGTACAGGACATAGAGAGAGACCCTGAGTTCGACCCCGACTTACCGGTAGTGTCGGAGTTCCCCGACTTATTTCCACGGGAACTGCCCGGCATGCCACCCACTCGGGAGGTAGAGTTCACCATTGAGCTGCTACCTGGTACCGGACCGATAGCCAAAGCACCATACCGTATGGCTCCGGCAGAAATGACTGAGTTAAAAGAACAACTGAAAGATTTGTTGGATAAGGGATTCATTAGACCAAGTGTGTCACCATGGGGAGCGCCAGTCCTCTTGTGAAGAAGAAGGATGGTAGTCTCCGCCTCTGCATCGACTACAGAGAGCTGAATGCAGTGACAGTGAAGAATAAGTACCCACTACCCCGCATTGACGATCTGTTCGATCAGTTGAAGGGAGCATCTGTGTTTTCCAAGATTGATCTCAGATCGGGGTATCATCAGATAGCCATTAAGGAGGGAGACATTGAGAAGACGGCATTCCGGACACGATACGGCCACTACGAGTTTACAGTGATGCCGTTCGGTTTGTCGAACGCGCCAGCGAAGTTTATGGATCTGATGAACCGCTTGTTCCGGGAGCAGCTGGACAAGTCGGTGGTGGTTTTTATTGATGATATTTTGATATATTCAAAGTCTAAGGTTGAGCATGAGGAACATTTGAGAAGGGTGTTGGAAATATTAAGGGAGAACCAGCTATATGCTAAGTTCTCCAAGTGTGAGTTTTGGCTTGACCAGGTCTCTTTCCTAGGTCATGTCATCTCAGATGCTGGGATCGCAGTGGATCCAGCAAAGATTGATGCCGTACGTACCTGGCCAAGGCCGAAGACTGTTACCGACATCAGGAGCTTTCTCGGTCTGGCAGGCTACTACAGGAGGTTTGTTAGAGATTTCAGCAAGGTCGCGAAGCCGATGACCAGTCTGATGAAGAAAGATGCACCATTTCTATGGACAGTCGACTGTGAGAGATCATTTCAGCGCTTAAAGGACTCACTGACCACTGCACCGGTTCTGACCATTCCAGACGGTACAGAGGGCTTTGAGGTTTATTGTGATGCATCCGGCAGAGGGCTGGGTTGCGTGCTCATGCAACATGGCAAGGTGGTGGCATATGCCTCACGCCAGTTGAAGAAACATGAGGAGAACTACCCCACACATGATTTAGAGCTGGGAGCTGTAGTCTTCGCTTTGAAGATATGGCGCCACTACTTATACGGGGTTAGTGTCACGATCTACACCGATCATAAAAGTTTAAAATACATATTCACTCAGAAGGAATTAAATCTTCGACAGAGGAGATGGTTAGAATTTCTGAAAGACTATGACATTGACCTCCAATACAAAGAAGGGAAGGCCAATGTTGTAGCAGATGCCCTGAGCCGTCGAGCACACTCACTCCATTCGCTAGTTTCTTTCTCCAGCTTGGTTGATGAGGTGCGAGAGGCTCAGAGGACTGATGAGTATATGAGAGAGGTCAGACAGAAGCTGACAGATGGTACCTTTGAGAGTCAGAAATACGACTTCAGACTTCATGATGATGATCTGATCAGACTTAAGGGCCGATTATGCATACCACGAGGTAACACGGATCTGAAAGACCGTATACTTAGAGAATCACACTGTTCTTCAGTTTCCATCCATCCGGGAGCCTCTAAAATGTATAAAGACATGAAGAGATACTTCTGGTGGTCGGGGATGAAGACAGATGTTACCGAGTTCGTCTTGAGGTGTCTCACATGCCAGAAGGTGAAATTCGAGCACAGACGACCGGGCGGAATGGTACAGTCGATGCCAGTTCCGGAGTGGAAGTTCCATGATATCTCCATGGACTTCGTAGTTGGGCTTCCACCTGCTAGGGGAGGTCTCAACATGATATGGGTGGTGGTGGATCGCCTTACCAAAGTAGCCCGATTCATACCGATGAAGGATACTTGGAAGGTGACCAAATTAGCTGAGTTATTTGAGAAAGAAATCATGAGACATCATGGCATACCAAAGACCATAGTGTCAGATAGAGACACCAGATTCCTTTCGAGGTACTGGAGAGCTACCAGAGAAGCGTTAGGTACAGAACTCAAACTGAGTACCGCGTTCCATCCTCAGACAGATGGTCAGACTGAGCGTACTATTCAGACACTCGAGGACATGCTGAGAGCATGTGCCTTAGACTTCCAGGGCAGTTGGATTGACAGATTGCATCTGATCGAGTTTTCATACAACAACAGCTATCACGCTTCGATCAAGATGGCACCTTTTCAAGCGTTGTACGGTAGACCATGTCGTACACCGCTGCTGGGATGAGTCGAGTGAGACGGTCATTATAGGACCAGAGTACTTAGAACAAGTTAAGGCTGAAGTTCAGCAAATCAGGGAGAACATGAAAGCTGCTCAAGATAGGCAGAAGTCGTATGCTGATGTTCGACGACGAGACCTGGAGTTCGCAGTGGGCGACCGGGTATTTCTGCGAGTATCACCGATGAAGGGTGTATTCAGGTTTGGGCAGAAGGGCAAGTTAAGCCCGAAATTTGTTGGTCCTTATGAGATTACGGAGCGGGTGGGCCCGGTTGCTTACAGGTTGAATTTACCTGCTGTGGGTAAAGTGCATGATGTCTTTCATGTTTCACAGCTGAAGAAATACATGCACCACCCCTCCCATGTGTTAGAACCTGAGAGGTTGACCTTGGAACCAAACATGAGATCCGTGGAGACTCCTCAGAGAATCTTGGACAGTAAGACTAGGGACACTCGCCACAAGTCAGTGCGACTGGTGAAGGTTCTCTGGTCTAACCAGGATGTCGAAGAGGCCACGTGGGAATTAGAGGATAAGATGAGGGCGAAGTACCCTTCTTTATTTACTGACTAGACCGTCTGTATAGGGTACGGGGCATACCCCTTTTTAAGGGGGGTAGAGCTTCCTCGCTTTTGAGTTAGGAAACGATCATGTTTGTCGTTTGTTTGGTTGTTTAAGATGTGATTTGGTAAGTTGCTACACTTCGGTGTAAGTTTGAGTTGAGTTATGTATGATACTTATGTATTGTATTGAGATTGACCTTTGAGTCTTGAGATGTATGAATGTGAATATAAGATGTGGTATTAAGATTAAGAGAACTGTGTACCGTGAATGGTTAAACACATGTGTGAACTTTGAGGACAAAGTTCTTTTAAGGGGGGTAGATTGAAATACCCCAAACTTAGATATGGTGTTTAAATGATAAACCAATATATAAAACTAAATAATGCCTTAAAACATTAAGAAACATTCTAATCAAAGAAATATAAGGAAACACACCAAAAAGAGCAGTTTAAGAAGCAAAACGTTGCTCTACGCTTGGAGAGACGTGGGAGAGTACCCAAATATTGTTTCTAAGACCTTAGTAATATCCTAATGGTCATTTTAAATCAATTACCAAAGAAAACCAAGATTGAAAACAAGTTAACACAAAATGTGCTTTAAGGAGTCTTAAAGCACGTTTTTGAAAAATTGTCTTGTAATGAGTTTTGAATGGCTAAATGTCCATCATTACTCTTTAATTAATATGTGTACTATATAGTATCACATTTGGAGGTCTATATCAATGGAAATCAAAAATTCACAACAATGTGCCTTGTTTTTGATGAATAGTGAATTTATTAAGCTAGTTTATACATAAGTCTATATAAGTGAGACATTTGGTCAACAATGACTAAACTACTACCTCATTCACTAAAGGGGGCCCTTTTTCTTTAAGTGTGACTCACCACACTTATCTAACTAAGTAAAGAGAAAAGCAAATAAGTAAGTTATAAAGCATAAAACACTATTCACCTTTTAAGATAAATATCACTTTTGCTTACCTCTCTCCTCACTTCTTCATTTTCCCTTGTTTGCCCACGATTTCTTGCTCTCTTTCTCTTCTCCATTCACGTAGAGCTCACCTCCATGAAAGCTCCACCTTCTCTTGCAACCACTTGCTCATTTAAGCTCCAAATCCAAAACAAAATACATATTCCTCTTATTAGCTCAAGCTCCTTCTTCCTATCTTTTCAAAACTTCAAGAGCTTCATTTTGGTGCCAAGTCAAACACCATTAAGGAGGAAATTCAAGTTTGGAGACTCCATTGGCATCTCCATTCTTTTAAGGTAGAAAGTGTAAGAAATCGAGGTTTCCACATTTTTCTTCACTTGACCGAAAATATATACTCATGGGACTCCATGTTTATGCCTTGTTCTAGCTGTTTCTTTCTCTTCAAAGGAGAGAGGAGGTCCTTCTTGCTTCACATCCAAGTTGTCTTGAGAAACTAAGGTAAAACAATCACCATTAATACCTTAAACATATTTTTTAAACCTAGGGTTTGTTCCTTAGGGTTAATGTGTTATCTAGTACTCATTGGAGTCATTGAATATTGGTTAGAACATTGGCAAGGAGAATCACATTGGTGACCGAGGTTGAACAAAGAAAACCTAAGGAGAAAAGCTTTAAGCTGTGAGAAACAAGGTAAATTACTTACCTTAAGGGTCTTGTTGTTAAGGGAATGAGATGTGGGTATGTGATGAGTTTAGTGTCTAGTTTATATTTTGAAGGTGCTATTAAAACCTAGGAGAAACAATGTCTATACTTGTGACTTGTGACTAAGAGCAAATGAGAAAGGAGATAGTTTAAGAATATAAAGGTGAAGTACAAGAAGCATTTTATTTCAATGGGAGCCTTGTTGAGTGTATTCGCAGGTTGAAGGCATATATATGTGGAAATTCAGTGGTTAAGATTATTGTCATTAAGGGCCTAAGTGCCAAGCATTTTAAGTTTAAGCACTATATGATAATGTGGTGTGGTTTTGGTGTAAATTGGGTGTTAAGCTATTGTAATGAGAATTTGTGTGGTATTGGTTTTTGATGGAGAAAAACCCATTTGTTAGGAAGTACTATATACTAGAGAACCCATGGCAAAATTTAAAGGAGGGTTTAAGTGTTTAAGATATCCTAAGGGAATTTAATGACTAAGGAGGGTACTAGGAGTGTTCTATGGGTTGTCTTGATGAAAAAGGTGAAGTTAAGGTGTTTTAATGAGTTTAATGATTTAGGCATTACTATGAAGGATTTATAAAGTCAAGAGGATGTATTTGAGTATTTAGGACTTAGGCAAATGTTTGGTGCACAACTAAGAAGGAAATAAGGTGTTGATGATGGAAGTTTAAACTGTGAAGGAACATTAAGTAAGTGCTTAAGAGAGTTTTGATAGTGGAAGATGCTTGGGAGATGAGATGTTAATAGTGGTGAGGAAAACATTTGGTATAGTGGCTACATTAGGTATGAACCACCACCTAGAAACCTAAAGGAAAGCATTACAAGTGTAGCATTATCACAAGAAAAATGCATAATGACTAGGTGGATTTTGGTGAATGATTTAATGTGTTTAGAGGAGGGCTTAAGGCGTATTTGAGGTGCCCAAATGAGGTTATAGCATATTAGAAGACATGAGGAGAAGTTTGGAGTTGAAAGAGGCAATTAAGAGGAAGGTCTGTAGAGGACCGACCCAGGGTCCGACCCAGTCTTGGGTCGGTCGGGGCCAAGTTAAGCCATCCGGAATGCCTCTGGACTGGACCGACCCATGGGGTTTGGGTCGGTCGGCTTAGCCTTGGTCGGTCGGGTAAGGTTAAGCAGGAAAATGGGTTCTGTAAGGGACCGACCAGAGGGTTTGGGTCGGTCGATCTAGCTCTGGGTCGGTCGGATGGTTCCAAGAGACGGAAGAGTTTCTGTAATGGACCGACCCAGGGGTAGGGTCGGTCGGTGGTCGGTCGACCCTTAACACTTAGAAAAAAAAAAAAAGAAATTTCAATTTCTAAAAATGGTAATGGGTAATGAGGTATGCCCTTGGTAGGGTAGTAATGATTGGGACCCTAAGAACTTGAGGAATTAAGTTAAGATTAAGTATAAGTTTTAATGTTTAAAGTTAAGTTTGTAGACTAAGTGAGGAAGAATTGAGAGGTTGTTGAATGGAAGTCCTTAGGGACTAAGTGAGTGAGTAAGGTGCAAATAACTAATAACCTAAAATGAATGAATATTTTAGGTTTGTGAGTTGGGACCCCGAAGAAGATTAGTCAAACAACGATCGACGGTGAACGGTACAATCCTTTTCGTGACTGCTTGCTAACGAGGTGTCCCTCGGCTTGTGTGCTATCGGTTTATTTGCTATAACTAAAACAAGATAAAGCATGCAACCGGTTATATGGCTCTCGTTGCGATTGTGTTACATTTACACTAACCCGCGAGGCTTGAGATTGTTACTAACCAAGGTTATACTTACTGAGTTAAGTTGAGAACTAAGTATCGGTGATTGTTGGTTTTACCCGTCAGGTTTTAACTAACACTTGGTAATAAGGCTTTCACTAACCATAACTTGGGGTGGGAGTGAGGAATCCGGAATGGTACCGGCAATGTGTATTGGGGGAGGTCGGTATCTGAATCAGATCCGACTTCCAAATAAGACTGGTCATTAGACTCGTCGCCTAGGGCAACAAATCGGCCCGACCACCCGGGCTACTGTTCGAGGTGGGAGGCCCATTAAGGAAGGCGTGGAGGGATCAAGCCTACATCCCTAATAAGTTAAGAAGGTAGCTTATCGTCGGATAGTGCACTGCTACCGGCTAGGGTTAACCAAGCCCTACAAGATAAGCAACCAATTAAGGGCTAACCAATCTAATAGTGGAGAGGTTGGCAAGTATAAGATTGAGATTAGATTAAGGTAAGTTAAGGAACTGAGATTAAGGAAATGAGACTAAGGAGGGGTTACTAACCCACTTGTTAAGGGAACGCTTGAGTCGTTCATTATTTGTGAACTGTATATGTTCATCTGTGGTTATTGTTGTTGCACTTCATATTATGTTTGTGTATGTAATCAATTTCCATGCTATCGACAATTAGTCGTCGTAGTCCCCCCCTTAGCTTGGGGGCCATGAGAGGGTGTACCAGCATTCGTGCTGACCCCCTCGGGGCTATTTTTACACTTGCAGGTAAGAGGCCCATGAGGACGCACTACGAGAGTAGGAGCGGTTTAGACTTGGGAGGACATTTATCTTGAATTCGGGTTGCGCCTGTGCACCGACTGTTTATAGTAAATTGTTGTAAGTTTGAGATTACGTTTGAGATACTAGTACTCGTGTTGGTTGTGGGATTGTGGATGTCGATGTTTTGAATTGGATAAGTTTTTGGTTAGGTATTGTATATATTAAGCCGGTATATTCTAACGATCAGACCGTGGCAAGGTCCAGGAGTTGTTTATTTCCGCTGCGACGTATTCGATTAAGTGCTAAGACTGCGATAACCACGATAGCTTGCTTTGATGGGGGTGTTACAATTTGTATACGTGGACTAGAGGTGGATGTGGTGGAATGTGAAATAAATAAAATGGAGAAGGCGGGAGAAAAGAAATGAGATGGCGTGAGGTGAAGTGGTACGGTGATGGATTGTATGGGTGCTGGATGTGTTGATCCCTGTTTGTGGTGAAGTTACGTGCGTTTATATAGGGAAAGGAAGAAGCAGCAGAGGAGATAACAGATGCGTGAGCAAGTTGAGGAATTGATTGAGGCGGTGGATGAACATTTATTGCGTTTGATTGCAGCTCACTGATTGCTCATTTATTGCAGGGGACAGACAGCTGAACACAGGCGTGAATTAAGGTAGGCGCTGCAAGTTGGAGACAGTGGACGAGTTGCAGCGGGCGAGTTGCAGACAGTCGGCGAAAGCAAGTGGAGACGACGACGACGGGCGAAGAAAACTGGTCGCGCGCGATTTTTATTCACGACCGCTTGTTGTCCTCCTAGCGTCCGCCCATGAAGCATGCGGACATCTCACTATGTCGACCTCTGGCCGTCCGCCCTCGCTTCCGCCCATTTCCCAAGCGGTCACTCTTCTTCCGCCGTCCGCATCTGCTACCGCCTATTTCCCAGGCGGACACAAGTTGGTACCGCGTGTTGTCCGCCTTAATCCCACGCGGACACACATGTGTTACTCATTTTTTTTCTACAAACTTTGACCGGCTCTAGATTCTTCGTTTCGACTCCGTTTCCTGAGCCGTTTACGTCTATGCGTTCGTCTCTTCGTCTACTTCACTCCCGGCTTGGTTTTCCGCATGTTAAACCAATAATTTTGTGAGATAAACAATAAAACATAAACTAGAGGAAAACTAACTAAAGTGGAGAAATGAGCTAGAAAAGTGCTAATATAATATATGAAATACACCTATAAAACATGCTCATTTGGACACTTATCACACCCCCACACTTATCTTTTTGCTTGTCCTCAAGCAAAACCACGTAACCAAGTAGGTAGGGAATGCTCAATACTAACAAATATTATTATGAAGGGTAGGATAAACATGATCTTTTTAACTTATTGAGGAGTGTGAAAAATTAACTGCTGTGGCATAGGTGTGCTCAGGGTAAAAATAAAATATAGAGTTTCGGGGTATGATCTAAGGTACTTCAATGTTTCTTTTGTTTAGGTGACTGAGAACTTTTACCATGGCCAACTTCTCTCAAGAATGGGCATTGAGGAAAAAACAAAAGGAAAAATAGATTTATGCATTTGTTTCACTTTTGCATAAGAGATGAGAAAATTAGGCATCACGCCTTTGTATTTAAGAACACTCAACTCTCTTTGTTAGTTACCAATGGTGTCTCGCAAGTCCCTTATTATTATTATTTTTCTTTCTTTTTAACAGAGAAGCACCCCTTAGCAATCCCTAAGAGAGAAGACAGAAGAAACCCTAAGCAATAAAATCCACCATTTGCAGATTATTTGGTCACACCGCATATAAAATGCTCCTCAAAAGTAATCAAATTTTAAAATTTGTACCATTTATCCCACAATTCAAATAGTATTTATTCTTAAAGAGAACAACCCACATATAAGGGTCCATAATATTTGAATTGACAAACGCATGATAAGGAGAGAGATTAAACATTAAGCATAAAATGGTCACCGAAAAGGGCACACTCCCCCACACTTAAATTGAACAATGTCCGCATTGTTCACCAGAAAAACAAGGGAAGGTTTCAGAAGACCTTTTCGGTAAGTAGATAAAATAGAGATAACACATAGGTCACAAATAAACATTTAAGCACATAAACGCTCCTCTTGCAATTTTTATTTAAATAAAAGCATAATTAAAGAAACTGGTACTGCCCCCTGATATTATTTTTGCTTTTTGTTAGGAGTTCCCCCACACTTGAGCTTCAGCCTCAAGTAGCGTAGCTTGGTTGCGGTGTAGATATGAAGGTGCACCTGCATAAGACACTAGAAGCATCCATACTAAAAAAACGGGGTTAAAAGTTAGCAAAAATAAAATTTAAAGAGAACCTGAAAATTAAAGAGCATAAAAGCAAATAAAATAAAAGTACACCCGGTTTGGCTCCCGGGAAGCTGCCCTTTTTAACGTCTTTGGCTAGACGCCTGCTTCGTTATCCTGGATCAAAACAAAACGTTACCTCGGCATATAAAATAAGAAAATTATACTCCACAAAATCTGGGTTTTTGAGGAGGTACTGTCGGGAACGTAGTTCTAACAGAAGACCCGGTGGTGCTGATTTTTATTCCTCAAATTGGAGGATGAAAACATCCTCCTCTTGTAGGTGAGGCTCATAGAAAGAACGCTGATTGATATCATCTTCAGAGAAAGTTAATTCTTCGAAGGTGATAGTGGCGTTCTGTTTGGATATTTTGGTGGGAGGTGATGGCAATTCCTTCTCTTCATTTTCGAGGATGTAAGTATCCTCATCTTCTGGATAGAGCACAGAGAAGGATGGAAACTGGCGGTAGGCGATTGTAGAGGGAAGAGAATAACTTACATCCGTAGTGGGTGTTCTACCTCATGAATTATTTCGCTCGTTGGTTGTTGTTCTTGCTGAGCGAGTCTCTCCAGGTAGTCTGGTTGATCCTCTAACCAGAGCTGTTCTTGGAATATGAGACAATCCTCATAATCATGAGCTCCCCCACATACGGAGCAGTATAAATACTGTGAATAGCAAAACTCTTGCTCGAACACCTGCTCCATTTCCTTTTTTTTTTGTGTTTTTTTATATAAAACAAAACTACTGAGACAGATTAGAAAATAAAATAATTAGAAACAAACATAATAAATATAGACAAAATATAAAAGATAATTATATAAACAACAAACAAAAATAATATAGACAAAATATTCTAATATAACAAGTGAATAATCCGGGGCTTAGGGACTAGAATAAACTAGTCCCCGGCAACGGCGCCATTTTGCAGACGTTATATGGTGAGTGGTTAAACTGGTGTAAAATTAAAAAAAAGAAATTAAAACTCAAAATAAACGTCGGGCTGCAAACAAATCCCGGTCGTGGTAGTATAGTGAATTGTAAGCGACCGGATGTCGAACCGTGGGACTAATATACATATAATAGTACCTAAGCGTGTCACAAGAGGGGGGATTAATTGACTTGTAAAATAAATAAAAGAAAAGATAAAATAAACTAAGTTGACAGATAAATTAAATGGAACTCTGGGTCAGGTTATTATAATCTGCATAATTAAGCTATCTCTACTGGTTTAATAATTTGGCAAGGTTCCTGTTATTTTCTTAAGGACTAAGTCATAGCCTCATAAGAACTCGTTCACCTGTAATGCAAGGTCCGATGAAAACTCAAGCAAAAGCCTGCAAACGGCAGAGGAGTGTTGAGGAATTACATTTGCAACTGAATACTAACTTATTAAATCATAACTAGTTTCCTCCAGTTTTACGTCTTAATTAACCTATCTATTTATCACCGGTCTGATCAAATAGACTTAGGAAAGCAATTTAATAAACTCATGACATTTATTAAAAAGGTGCGAGATAACCTTTAAAATGTAACAAACTGTATTTAAATAACCAGTAAAAATATTGCACAATTAATACAAACACATAATAACCATTCCCAGAGTATACGTAACTAGCCTAACATATTAAATAGAAAAACAGAAACAAGAGTAATAGAAATCATCTGTAATCACTCCAGCTCGTTCTGCTATTTTGTATACGTGGGACTAGAGGTGGATGTGGTGGAATGTGAAATAAATAAAATGGAGAAGGCGGGAGAAAAGAAATGAGATGGCGTGAGGTGAAGTGGTACGGTGATGGATTGTATGGGTGCTGGATGTGTTGATCCCTGTTTGTGGTGAAGTTACGTGCGTTTATATAGGGAAAGGAAGAAGCAGCAGAGGAGATAACAGACGCGTGAGCAAGTTGAGGAATTGGTTGAGGCGGTGGATGAACATTTATTGCGTTTGATTGCAGCTCACTGATTGCTCATTTATTGCTGGGGACAGACAGCTGAACACAGGCGTGAATTAAGGTAGGCGCTGCAAGTTGGAGACAGTGGACGAGTTGCAGCGGGCGAGTTGCAGACAGTCGGCGAAAGCAAGTTGGAGACGACGACGACGGGCGAAGAAAACAGGTCGCGCGCGATTTTTATTCACGACCGCTTGTTGTCCTCCTAGGCGTCCGCCCATGAAGCATGCGGACATCTCACTATGTCGACCTCTGGCCGTCCGCCCCCGCTTCCGCCCATTTCCCAGGCGGTCACTCTTCTTCCGCCGTCCGCACTGCTACCGCCTATTTCCCAGGCGGACACAAGTTGGTACCGCGTGTGTTGTCCGCCTTAATCCCACGCGGACACACATGTGGTACTCATTTTTTTCTACATACTTTGACCGGCTCTAGATTCTTCGTTTCGACTCCGTTTCCTGAGCCGTTTGCGTCTATGCGTTCGTCTCTTCGTCTACTTCACTCCCGGCTTGGTTTTCCGCATGTTAAACCAATAATTTTGTGAGATAAACAATAAAACATAAACTAGAGGAAAACTAACTGAAGTGGAGAAATGAGCTAGAAAAGTGCTAATATAATATATGAAATACACCTATAAAACATGCTCATTTGGACACTTATCAGTGAGAAAAGATGCTTGGGAGTTGATGTTATAGTGGTGAGAAAACATTTTGGGATAGTTGTACCATAGGTATGAAACACCACATAGAAACCTAATGAAAACATTTCAAGTGTTAAGTGAATTATGAGGAAAATTGAGTAACAAGTTGGACAAGAATTAAACAAGTTTAAGGTGTTATTTTGGCATTGGAATATGCCTAAGATCATTTGGGAAGTTTATATACATAATGGATGTGGAGAACCATTACAACAAGACTTAGAAAATGTAAAAATGCAAAATCTGTAGCAGTGGTCCGGGACTTAGGTCTAGGGTAAAGTCCTGGACCATGCATTAAAGGGGCCGAGAGTTCTTACACTACCTTGGTCCGGACTTAGGTCTTGTACTAAGACCCGGACTACCCCCTTATTTAACCCCGAGAGATTCAGCCTATAATGGTACGGGAATTAAGTCCCGTATAAAGTCCCGGACCACAACACAAAACCACCCGAGAGTTAGACCATGGATAGGTCCGGGACTTAGGGTGAGGACCAAGTCCCAGACCACTTGAAAAACATTGTTTAAGACTATAAAATGATGTCTAATGATGGTGATTGATAAGTAATGAGGTTATAAGGATGTTTAAGGCATGTTAAGTTTGTTATAATGACAACTAAAAGGGTGGAAAGTTATAGTGAAGTGTGAAAGTAATAAACAAGAAATGTGAAGTAATAAGCTAATCAAGGTAAAGTACAATAATTAACCAACGTTACTGAATGTGTATAGGAGTTCCCCACAGTGGAAAACAAAAGCAGCAAGGACCAGGTATGGTTTTCTGGCAACCTATGTCCTACCGGATTACACCGGCTTGTATGCCAATGTGTTTTTTCTGTAGGTTTGCCACGTTATAAGATAAAAACATGTAATGAGTTTACAGTAATTCGTTTTTGTGGCGACTTTAGTTCCGATACCATTTAACCTCAACTATGTGTTAAAATTAACTAACTGACTCTAGGATCACATACGAGATCAGTATTCGGATCTAACGACCTAAACCATGGGAACGTTCTAACCACGGCTATGCGTGAGTTAGTTGTGTGTTGTTTGTGCGTGTATGTATGTTTACCTCCCCTGTGTGTGTTTAACCCAATTGTAACACCATATGGTGTATAGATGTGATAGGTTCCATAGTGGAACTCTTAACTATGTATATATATATTAGGGGGTGAGGAATCCGGTCGTTCCGGTCGCGCGTGTTGTTTGGCAGTTGATGTATACAGTTTCTTTAACTCTCTCTCTCTGTTGATTGTTTTCCTTCTTGGTCTTCAATCACCCTCAAGCTTAACCAAGGCTGTTAACTGACTCACGTCGGACGAGGGGAATATGTGTACAATATGTACGGTCCTATATTATGACCAGGGTATTAGTAAAGATGTTATGTATAATGTGTACGGTTCTATATAAGACCAGGATATCAGTAAAGTTAATGTGTACGATGCCTTCAGAACTAAGTATCTGACGCATCTTAAGTAAGTATACGTTCTCTAAGTAGAACAACAAATTATTGTATAACGAACTTAGCATGGGAATAAAAAGATTTCTCTTAGTTCCAATGAGATTACTAACTCACATCTCGGGGTACGTGTCCTCACATGACCCTCCCCAAGTTATGTTGTAATATGTTAAAATGTGATTTGTTTTGTATGTGGAGTATGTGGATCATCGATATGAATCCCAGTTTATAAAAAGAGGAATCTAAGTATAACCCGACTAGTGGGTGAGTGTCGTCCAACAAGGAAATAGCTCCATTAGAGGAGAAACCCTCAAGGGTTGAAGAACACAATGAGTGATCTAACGAGTTTTGTTGTTTGTTGATTGGTTGGTTGAACCCCATTGTTATGGGTATGCAATGTGTTATGTGTTTATAGTTTCCATGCATGATTTAATTGTAATCAATCGCATGTTAAGACGACAATTAGTTGTGCGTGGCCCCGGTAGCATGCGGGCTGCACGATTACCATACCAGCAAAGGTGCTAAGCCCTTGGAGGCCACCCTTTCTTTCCTATTTTAGGTACAAGGAGCTGGTAGCCGTTCGAGAGTAGGAAGGGGTAGTTGTTTACATATGGGAAGTTCATTTAACTATTTATGATTTGTAGGTGTAGTAAGACCGACGTTGTTGTCGGCATTAGTTTGTAACTACTCGTGTAGTTGGTATGTAATTGTTAATAATTGCTGAGATGGGAAAGTGATTGTAATGTGTAGTTGCTCGGGAATCTGGTCCATCAGACCAATACAATGTAAATGTATTAGCCTTGTTAGGCACGTGGGTGGTTAACGGCGTGTAACACCAACAGTTTAAGTAAGTAGTTGAGTTGTGTTCCGCTGCATTGTTTTGTTAAGTACTATGTTTGTTGTTGGGGTATTACAAAAAGTCGTATCAGTGAGTACTGGAATTACCGAGCTTAGCAAGTACCAAGTTAGGAATTTAGTACTTTGGGTTAAGGGTTGAGTGATAGCGTGAGAGATACGCTAGTTAGGGACTACCAGTGAGTACTGGAAACCTATAATATCCTTTCCGCCCTCCACAAACCCTGTTTTATAACATGGGAAAGAATGCGAGAGATATGGAAGTCCTCTCTTACTCGGGAAAACCCGATCCGGCTGTTATTAAGTACATCAGTAAGTACGGAGAACCTGTCATACGGTAGATTCCAAAAAGTGAGAATCCCGGAGACGGTTCCCATCTAAACAATGTTAGCCGCATTTAATAGCAAAGAATGAAGGATCCTATGCATAGGAGAATGGAATTTTCAGCAACCTGGGTCGACATGCCGAGCAGTCGAGAACAACCAGCTTGCAACGCACCAACCGTGCAACGGACAAGAAGTGAAGTAACGAAACCCGAGACGAGTGTCTACGGGACCGCAGATGTTAAACAATACCACCAACGGTATATCAACGGACTAAGGAACTAGTCAGGAGTGGGTAGTAACAGACCCACAATGCCAAAGAGGTTGTAATACCCGATTGTTATAGTTCAGACAACTATAGGAGTGTACATGGAACCTACCACAAAAGGACTACAACGTAGTACCCAAACAAGAGACAAGTATCAGTAACCATGACAAATGCGTGGGATGGGCTACGGAGAAGATAAATACTAAGTGAAAAGGGGACTCCAAGAATGGGAAGCACCCTAGTTAATGATTACCATGTGAGGACCAATGAGAAGTTGTGCGGAAGATTAATTACCAATTAGAGTATCAAAGTAAGAGCCAACAAGGCCACTGAATATGGTGCAGATAAAAACAATACCGCAACCGGTAATTATTCAACCGATAAACCAATTAACATGGCGCATTTGCCATGGCAAGTGCTGTTATAATAGGACTGTTCGGGAAATTTTAACAACTACAAGTACTTAGTAAAGTACCATGAAGTTGAGTGAGATAATTGTAACCGTGGAAGGGCTTAACAGCCTAACCTTTGTAATTTGGAGTACACCAGTCAGTAAGAAGCTAGACTCGGTTAAGACAAGATGACATTGTAATACCATGAGAATTTTTCTTTCAAAATCGGATTTGTTTCAAACTCTTTTTCAAAACAAAATTTTCTTTCAAACCCATGTTTATTTCAAACCTTCTTTTAAACCAAACCAGAGAACCTACACCGGCCTCCGCGCCACATAGTAGGTAAGTTATACCCAGTTCACTTTTGAACAACCAGACGGAAATCAGATAACCCGAGGTAGCAACCCGAGGGAAGGGATTGAGTTCATAGTAATACAACAGTGGATAGATTTTTCGTTGATTAAGTTCAGGAAGCACTGAATTCATGTATCATAAGACGGTATAAGAGGAGTTGACAATAAAATCTTCACCTAGGCGTGTGACGAACACTACGAGTGTACAAAAAATTAAGGGAAAACATCCCGCACCCATGTGGTTTGACGTATTTTCATAAATCACCCATGTAGTTTGCATAATTATTTTGCCCACCCATGACGTTTTGCTCTGTCTTACACCCGTCACCATTTCTCCTTATTCCCCTTATTCCGTTAATAATGTCCACATGTCAATTTTTAACTTGTTCCCTGTGTGCTGACATGGCATCTTCTCCATCTTAGTTTCAAGGTCGTCTTCATTTCCCAGAGAGGGACAAAATTCAGGAAAAAAAATCACGGTCGTCTCCATTCACTCACTGTAATTTTGCAACCCTAACTTGCAAACTAGGAACAAACATGCTCTATTCCATTCTTCATTCTCTTCTTGTCTTGTGTCTGCGCCTTTACTAGGACAAATCACTTGAATTGCTCCATGGTCGACTTCATTCAGAGAGGGGCGAAATTCAGGGTCTTCCTTCACTCACTGTAATTTCGCTACCCTAACTGGCAAACAAGGAATAAACATGCTCTGCCGATAATTTCAAGGGCATCTTCATTTCTGGTGGGGGGAGAAAATTCAGGAAACAAATTCATGGTCGTCTTCCTTCACTCCATGTAATTTTGCAAGCAAACAAGGAACAAACAAGCTCTACTGATAATTTTGAGGTCGTCTTCATTCTCGGAGGGGGACAAAATTCAGGGAAAAAAATTCACGATCGTCTTCCTTCCCTCACAGTAATTTTGCAACTCTAACTTGCAAACTAGGAACAAACATGCTCTGAGCCATTCTCCATTCTCTTGTGTTCTGTCTGCGCCTATACGGAAACATATCCCTGGAATTGCTGCACGACTGTCTCCATTCTCAGAGAGGAGCGAAAATTCAAGAAGATTTTTCACGGTCGTCTTCCTTCACTTACTCTAATTTTGCTACCCTAACTTGAAATGGTCGTCTTCCTTCATTCTCAGAGAGGGGGAAAAATTGCTACGGCTGTCTCCATTCGCAGAGCATGTTTGTTCCTTGTTACCAGTTAGGGAGAAGAGAATAACGAATGGCGCAGAGGAAGAGGATGGAGGAGATGGAGAAGATGCCATGTCAGCGCACAGGGAACAAGTTAAAATGGACATGTGGACATTATTAACAGAATAAGGAGAAATAGTGACGGGTGTAAGACGGAGCAAAACGTCATGGGTGGACAAAATAATTATGCAAACTACGTGGGTGATTTATGAAAATACGTCAAACCTCATGGGTGCGGGATGTAATTTTCCCAAAAATTAAATATGGGACGACCGCACTCCGATAGGAGCTTGTGGGCCTGACAGACCTTCCTATGGGTTAGTCGGGTAAGTAGCAATGTATCAGTAGGATACCCCACATATGTATACGAGTAGAGTCGGGAACACGGGAAGTAATCGACTCCATACTACGGTCCGCCGTAAAAGTCATACAAAAGCGAAGGATTACCATGAATGGTTGAAGTAAGGGAACCCAGTTAAGTTAAAGCGACTAAAGGAATTAGTGAGTTTGTTTCAAGGAAATGTTTAAGAGTAAGGAAGTGTGAAGTGCACTGGTTAGTAAGTAAAGACATAGCATATGTCTCAAGAATCCTCAGGGATAAACATGATAGCTGGAATAGTGACCCAACCTATACATGGCAAGGCAGATGCCTGATATGGACATATTAATGTGCAATGAACGGGATGAAACTCCCAGAATGATTACTTAGACTACCAGAAAATATCGATCTTCACAGAAGAGGATAGTAAACACAGCTAAGAATGCAAAACGGCGTAGCCAACTAAACATACCAATAAGTGCAAGCCAAATGTGATGGCATAACTTAGCAACACCCAGGGGCTGTCCTTGAAGGGTGTATGGGTCAAATGAAGTTGAACGAAATGACGTGAGTGAAACGCAAGGGTTGAAACTAACACTCAGGTTAAACATAAGTCAACAGGAGGCAGACTGACTTTTCTAAGGGGCATCCCATGAAAGGAAGTGTGATGAAATGACCTTGTCATGGAGCCCAATACTACCTCTAATCATGTATTGTTGTACAGAGAAGTAAATGTGTGTGGACAGCCTACAATGAGCAGAGCTCGAGGCAATAAGTCTTATACACCACAAACAAAATGTGTTATATAAATTTAATCGATTATGGGATTTTATGTTGTACAAGTGAATAGAGCGGAGAACGAACCACAGCTTTAAGAGTGGGGATACCTGTTGATATTGTGAGACCGCGGGAGCGGTAGTTATGCGAACCAAGTTCAAGAAACATGTTAAGGATTGACCATGTTGTTATTGCGGGAGAGCAGTTAGTTTAGTAGCATGTGTGTATAAAGTGAAGCACCGAGCTGAATAACGCCGGCTTGTAACTCGAGTGAGCAACGCTCAAGGAGCATAAAGATTCAAAAAATAGTGTATTCAGTGGTCATCCAAATGAATGATGAGCCGTAATACGAATGAGGAAGTACATGTGCAGAAGCTAATAGGACAGTGGATGCCATGTAAGTTAGTGTTGTACATGAGTAAGAGCACAGTGCGCAGTAAGCGACTGTTGTATTTTATTGTTAAATGATAATATGGCAAATAAGCAGAGTTATGAGTTAGACTCAGTGGAGATACAACTGTAAGTGATAGCAAATAGACTGGGCAGTAAGCCAGTAGACTATACTATGTGATAAGGGTCTCTTGGGGACACGGTGTGAATTCCTATTGCAACCGCATAAGAGATTTACTGCCAAGAGTTTACGCCTCTGCACTCTGTATGACTGAGTGTTTTGGTATTGCACTTGTGCAGTAATGATCGGGTGAGATAGTTAGGAATTTGGAAAGTGTAAATTGTGGTAGAAGTAGAAAGAGACTTATAACGCTATAATGACCGATGCATAGAAAATGCAAGGTCGCACCAATGAAATGATACTTGTACAGAACCAAGTGTGGAGGCATGATCAGGAATAAGTGACTACAGTAGCACAAAATACCAAATATCGGTATAGAATATACCTCAAGTGTGGGGAATAACCGAGAGAGCACAACACATTAGGTAGTAGCTAAAACCTCAACCGACAGTAAGTCAGAAGAAATCAAGTTAATCATTGTGAAATACATAGCAGTATACACAGTAGATTATCATGGAAGTGGATAGAAAGTTTAATAACTCACCGAATTCACTCACGGTAAGAGATACAACACGTCGGCTGAGAAACCATTATTACCAAAATGAAGGTGATAAATGGGAAATGTACAATACATTATGACAAATGAATGGGGCAAACTAACCTCCAAAGTTATCAGAGTCGCGTAGCAGAAGCTAGTGAACCAATGATTCAGCTACTGAATGTGCATAGTGAATGGATAATTATTAACGTCTAGAAGCCTCACAGGCTGGAACCGAAACCGGTTATGAGTTGAACAAACTCCAATGAGAATTCTTGGTTTAGGGACTAAACCGCCATTATGGTTAAGATCCTCTAACCAGAACGCATTGTAAGAGACCGCGTGGAAGTTAAAACACTTCTCGGATGCAGAACATTTTAAACCAATGTTCAGTGATTGATTACGTGGGCGTAATCCCTTTTAAGGGGGTAGAGCGTAAAACTGCTTAGTGTGTTTTACCGTACAAGTACGATAACTATGTTGTGCATAGCACAAAGTAATTTGTCCGGATGATTGGTGTGTGTGTTACATAAACATACGCATTCATTCATGGTCTAATTATGGTAATTGCGCACAGTAGATGTGAATACCATTGTGATAGGTGTGTCTATTTTGTTAATTGTTGTGTAAGAGTACAAGAGTAAGGGAGTAGAGAAACTTGGGGAACAAAACCCCGACAGTATATAAATGTAAAACCGTGTATTGTATTTTGATAAAATACATATATATAGTATTGTGATTTATGAAGGGGTATGAAACCGACATAGAACCTAGTGAGAAATAGATTTCCTAGGTAATTCGATTAAAAGTGAATGGAGATAACTGATAGACGGAGTTCTACCCTTTGGAGATGTAATGATTATGACTAGAATGACTAAAAAGATAGAAAATTGGAAATGAGTGTATTATTTGATGCTTGAAAATGAAGTGGGAGGTGGAACTTGATTTGCATGTGATCAAGGGAAGCCGAACACAAATTGGGGTGGAAGGATAGTTCAACACTGATGGTGATCACATCAGGGTTGGATGACTCTTGAAGCTCCCTATAAGTGGTCACAAATAACCACGCTAAGGAAAGATACAAAGAGAATAAATTGGACTTAGAGTTGTATTACATTTTCAAAAAGGATTTTCAATTGGTATTTCCAAAATTTTCGATTGATACCTTAAGTAAAGAAATTTCTCTCAACTTAACCTCACAAAGAATGTTTTTGTAGTACTTGCTCACGAGTTGAGGATGTATGAGCCTTTGTCTTCGGACTGGTGACATGAGAAGTATATATGTTAAAAATTAAGTATTGTTTTGATCGCCCAAAGGAACGGGGACCAGAAGGTGTCCATTTTGACCGGGTTCTGCGGGATCACAGTGTATATATACTCGACATGGGACTCTAGCCCATGAAGAGATGGAAAAAGGTATTTTTGATAGCTATACATGCTAAGACATGTTTTATGGTAGGTGTAATAAATATTATCTTGACCTTGAGTCCTAGGGTGGGTGAGTTCTGAGTCTGGTTATGTTACCCAGACCTGAGAGTCTGAGGGTGGATATGTGGATACAACCGTGGTTGTGTTACCTCGACCTTTAAGTCCGAGGATGTTATGTAAAGTACGATATGTTATGGATTTGGTGATGTTGGTTATGTGAAGGTATGTTTTGGTATGTTTATTTGGCAAGTAACCCCCGGATTTTAATTGAAGGATACGAGAGGAACTATGAACTTCGAGGACGAAGTTCTTTTAAGGGGGTAGATTGAAATACCCCAAATCCTTATGTGTTAATTAATCGTGTAATTATGACTTCTAAGGCTAATTAAGTCCTTAAGAAACCTTGGTAGACAGTTTATACCGAAGGAAACACCATAAGTCAATTTAAGCAAATACTTGCTCTAGACTTGGTGTGAATTACCCCAAAACCAAATATGTTATTTAAATGTTAAACTATGGTATATTAAGGCTAAAAGGTGGCTTAGAAATGTTAGTGAACAATTTAAACCATAGAAAACACAATTAAATACCTTAAAGACAATATGGGTGAAAATGTGCTCTAAGCTTGGGATAATCCTGGTTAAGACTTAATAAGCTCATCAAGACCTTATTGTCTTGTAAATGGGTTTTGAATGGCTAAATGTCCATCATTACTCTTTAATTAACATGTGTACTACTTAGTATCACATAAGGAAGTCTAAATCAATGGGAAATCAACATGTTAATGGACATATTAAACTAATTACCAAAGGAAACCAAGCTTGAAAACAAGTTAAAACACAAAATGTGCTTTAAGGAGTCTTAAAGCACATTTTTGAAAAATTGTCTTGTAAATGGGTTTTGAATGGCTAAATGTCCATCATTACTCTTTAATTAACATGTGTACTACTTAGTATCACATAAGGAAGTCTAAATCAATGGAAATCAAAAATTTCACAATTATGTGCCTTGGTTAGTGAATAGTAACCAAAAGTGGTCAACAAAGACCCTAAAACCCCTAATAACTAAAAGTGGGCAAGTTTTTATTGTGGTAAGTCACCACTCTTGTTAGTTTAATAAGTAAATAAAGATGACAACTAAAGTTTACTATTTGCTTTTGTATAAATATCATCCAAAAGCAACCTTTTCTTCTCATTCTCCATTTCCCTCCTTTGTTCCCACCGTCTCCAACCTCTCTTCTTCCTTCTCCATTGGTTTAGCTACATCACTCACACCATTTTTCATCTTCAAGCTCCTATATCTCCTAGCTCCATGAACCAAAATCAATTCTAAGACCACCACCTTCTTAGTTTGATCAAGCTCTTCAACATAGTCTTTTCAAATCTTCAAGACCACCATTTCGGTGCCATAGGGATCCACCATTTAAGGAGCTTGAGCTTGTCTTTACATGCCTTGTTGATCACCTTTGCTTCAAGGTAAAGAAAACCAAAGAAAAACATCATCTTCTTTTGTTTTGTCATGACCGAAAATTCACCTTGTAATGGTGTTCTCTTTTGCTTTGGTTAAGCTTCAATAAAATCTTCAAAGGGCTTGGTGGAGTTCTCTCTTGCTACTTATTCAAACTCTTATCCTTTTCCAAGGTAAAACAATCATTTTTAATGTTTTAAGACATTATGAAACTTAGGGTTTATTAATGGGTTTAAGCATGAAGCTTGAATGCTCATTACATTGATTGTATATTGATTAGAAAGTTGACAAGCAATCAAGAGTCCTTGCCAATTTTAATCAAGAAGGAGCAAGGAAAAACAAGTGAGAAAGTTGTGAAGGAAAAGAGGTAATGTGTTAACCTAATGTAGTTTAATGCCTTAGGAAAAAAATGAGCTTGTGTTGCTTATTAAAAACAACTTAAGGAGCCAATGGTAAATGAGTTAGTAAATACTCTCAAAGATATTATTAAGGGCATATTGTGATGTTGAGTGTAATTGCAGGTCAAGGGCAATATATTTGTGGAAATTCAGTGTTTAAGGTTTATGTTATTTAAGGGCCTAAGAGCCATGTTATTTAAGGGCTTAAGTGCCAAGCAATTTAAATTGTGCACAATATTGTGATGTAGTGTAAATTGGGTGAAGTTTTGTGTGTGAGAATGTTCTTAATGGATTTAAGTGCTCTTGGATGTTTAATGGTGAAAACAATGTGCTAGTAGAACCCATGTCAAAATTTGGATAATGTACAAGGAGTTCTAAGTGTTTTTTTATTGAGTTTTGGTGAATTGTGAAGTGTTAGTAATGATTAAGTGTTTTACAAGAGAAATAAAAATGTATTAAGGTGTTCTTGAGTGTTAAAAAGGACTTAGCCATTATCTTGGAGGATTTAGGAATCAAATGAGTGTTTTGGGATACACTAAAGTCATGGAGGAATTGTGTTTAGAACTTATGCAAATCTTGGTAAACAAGGAGAAAAATAATGTTGTGTAAAGAGGGGGTGTAAACTTGTGGAGAAATTTCAAGGAGAGGCATAAAGGAGTTTTGGTTAGTGGGAAAAGATGCTTGGGAGATGATGTTATAGTGGTGAGAAAACATTTTGGGATAGTTGTACCATAGGTATGAAACACCACTACATTTTAATTGTTAAGTGAATTATGTGGAAAATTGAGTAACAAGTTGGACAAGAAATTAAACAAGTTTAAGGTGTTATTTTGGCATTGGAATATGCCTAAGATCATTTGGGAAGTTTATATACATAATGGATGTGGAGAACCATTACAACAAGACTTAGAAAATGTAAAAATGCAAAATCTGTAGCAGTGGTTCGGGACCTAGGTCTAGGGTAAAGTCCTGGACCATGCATTAAAAGGGGCCGAGAGTTCTTACACTACCTCGGTCCGGGACTTAGGTCTTGTACTAAGACCCGGACTACCCCTTATTTAACCCCGAGAGATTCAGCCTATAATGGTCCGGGACTTAAGTCCCGTATGAAGTCCCGGACCACAACACAAAAACCACCCGAGAGTTAGACCATGGATAGGTCCGGGACTTAGGGTGAGGACCAAGTCCCGGACCACTTGAAAAACATTGTTTAAGGCTATAAAATGATGTCTAATGATGGTGATTGATAAGTAATGAGTTTATAAGGATGTTTAAGGCATGTTAGGTTTGCTATAATGACAACTAAAAGGGTGGAAAGTTATAGTGAAGTGTGAAAGTAATAAACTAGAAATGTGAAGTAATAAGTTAATCAAGGTTAATTACAATAATTAACCAACGTTACTGAATGTGTATAGGAGTTGCCCACAGTGGAAAACAAAAGAAGCAAGGACCAAGGTATGGTTTTCTTGCAACCTGTGTCCTACCGGATTACACCGGCTTGTATGCCAAAGTGTTTTTTCTGTATGTTTGCCACGTTATAAGATAAAAACATGTAATGAGTTTACAGTAATTCGTTTATGTGGCGAGTTTAGTTCCGAAACCGTTTAACCTCAACTATGTGTTAAACTTAACTAACCGACTCTAGGATCACATAAGAGATCGGTATTTGGATCTAACGACCCAAACCATGGGAACGTTCTAACCACGGCTATGCGTGAGTTAGTTGTGTGTTGTTTGTGCGTGTATGTATGTTTACCTCCTCTGTGTGTTTAACCCAATTGTAACACCATATGGTGTATAGATGTGATTGGTTCCATAGTGGAACTCTTAACTATGTATATATATATATATATATATATATATATATTAGGGGGTGAGGAATCCGGTCGTTCCGGTCGCGCGTGTTGTTTGGGAGTTGATGTATACAGTTTCTTTAACTCTCTCTCTGTTGGTTGTTTTCCTTTTTGGTCGTCAATCACCCTCAAGCTTAACCAAGGCTGTTAACTGACTCACGTCGGACGAGGGGAATATGTGTACAATGTGTACGGTCCTATATTATGACCGGGGTATCAATAAAGTTGTTTTGTATAATGTGTACGGTTCTATATTAAGACCGGGATATTAGTAAAGTTAATGTGTACGATGCGTTCGGAACTAAGTATATCTGACGCATCTTAAGTAAGTATACGTTCTCTAAGTAGAACAACAAATTATTGTATAACGAACTTAGCATGGGAATAAAAAGATTTCTCCACATCTCGGGGTACGTGTCCTCACGTGACCCTCCCCAAGTTATGTTCAATGTATGTTAAAATGTGATTTGTGTTGTATGTGGAGTATGTGGATCATGGATATGAATCCCACTTTATAAAAGAGGAATCTAAGTATAACCCGACTAGTGGGTGAGTGTCGTCCAACAAGGAAATAGCTCCATTAGAGGAGAAACCCTCAAGGCATGAAGAACACAATGAGTGATCTAACGAGTTTTGTTGTGTTGATTGGTTGGTTGAACCCCATTGTTGTGGGTATACAATGTGTTATGTGTTTATATTTTCCATGCATGATTTAATTGTAATCAATCGCATGTTAAGACGACAATTAGTTGTGCGTGGCCCGGTAGCATGCGGGCTGCACGATTACCATACCAGCAAAGGTGCTGAGCCCTTTGGGCCACCCTTTCTTTCCTATTTCAAGTACAAGGAGCTGGTAGCCGTTCGAGAGTAGGACGGGGTAGTTTTTTACATTTGGGAAGTTCATTTAACTATTTATGATTTGTAGGTGCAGTAAGACCGACGTTGTTGTCGGCATTAGTTTGTAACTACTCGGTGCAGTTGTATGTAATTATTTAATAATTGCTGAGATGGAAAGTGATTGTAATGTGTAGTTGCTCAGGAATCTGGTCCATCAGACCAATACAATGTAAATGTATTAGCCTTGTTAGCCACGTGGGTGGTTAACGGCGTGTAACACCAATGGTTTAAGTAAGGAGTTGAGTTGTGTTCCGCTGCATTGTTTTGTAAAGTACTATGTTTGTTGTTGGGGTGTTACAAAAAGTGCTATCAAAGCGACGTATCGCTCTGATGACTGGAATTACCAAGCTTAGGAAGTACCAAGTTAGGAATTTAGTACTTTGGGTTAAGGGTTAGTGATAGCGTGAGAGATACGCTAGTTAGGGACTACCAGTGAGTACTGGAAACCTACAATATCCTTTCTGCCCTCCACAATCCCTGTTTTATAACATGGGAAAGAACGCCAGAGAGATGGAAGTCCTCTCTTACTCAGAAAAACCAGATTTGGCTGTTATTAAGTACATCAGTAAGTACGGAGAACCTGTCATACGGTAGATTCCAAAAAGTGTGATTCCGGGAGACATTTCCCATCTGAACAATGTTAGCCGCATTTAATAGCCAAGAATGAAGGATCCTATGCATAGGAGAATGGAATTTCCGGCAACCTGGGTCGACATGCCGAGTAGTCGAGAACAACCAGCTTGCAACACACCACCGTGCAACGAACAAGAAGTGATGTAACGAAACCCGAGACGAGTGTCTACGGGACCGTAGATGTTAAACAATACCACCAATGGTATACCAACGGACTAAAGAACTAGTCAGGAGTGGGTAGCAACAGACCCACAATGCCAAAGAGGCTGTAATACCCGATTGTTATAGTTCAGACAACTATAGGAGTGTACATGGAACCTACCTCAAAAGGACTACAACGTTGTTCCCAAACAAGAGACAAGTATCAGTAACCACGACAAATGTGTGGGACGGGCTACGAAGAATATACAATACTAAGTGAAAAGGGGACTTCAAGAATGGGGAACACCCTAGTTAAATGATAACCATGTGAGGACCAATGAGAAGTTGTGCGGAAGATTAATTACCAATTAGAGTATCAAAGTAAGAGCCAACAAGGCCACTGAATATGGTGCAGATAAAAACCCCAATACCGTAACCGGTAAGTGTTCAACCGATAAACCAATTAACATGGCGCACTTGCCATGGCAAGTTCTGCTGCTAAAATAGGGTTGTTCGAGAAATTTTTAACAACTACAAGTACTTAGTAAAGTACCATGAAGTTGAGTGAGATAATCGTAACCGTGGAAGGGCTTAACAGCCTAACCTTTGTAATTTGGAGTACACCAGTCAGCAAGAAGCTAGACTCGGTTAAGAAAAGAAGACGTTGTAATACCATGAGAATTTTTCTTTCAAAATCAGATTTGTTTCAAACTCTTTTCAAAACCAAATTTTCTTTCAAACCCATGTTTATTTCAAACCTTCTTTTAAACCAAACCAGAGAACCTACACCGGCCTCAGCGCCACATAGTAGGTAAGTTATACCCAGTTCACTTTTGAACAACCAGACGGAAATCGGATAACCCGAGGGTAGCAACCCGAGGGAAGGGATTGAGTTCATAGTAATACAACAGTGGATAGATTTTTCCTTGATTAAGTTCAGGAAGCACTGAATGCATGTATCATAAGACGGTATAAGAGGAGCTGACAATAGAATACTTCACCTAGGCGTGTGACGAACACTACGAGTGTACAAAAAATTAAATGTGGGACGACCGCACTCCAATAGGAGCTTGTGGGCCTGACAGACCTTCCTATGGGTTAGTCGGGTAAGTAGCAATGTATCAGTAGGATACCCCACATATGTATACGAGTAGAGTCGGGAACACGGGAAGTAATCGACTTCATACTACGGTCCGCAGTAAAAGTCATACAAAAGTGAAGGATTACCACGAATGGTTGAAGTAAGGGAACCTAGTTAAGTTAAAGGGACTAAAGGAATTAGTGAGTTTGTTTCAAGGAAATTTTTAAGAGTAAGGAAGTGCGAAGTGCACTGGTTAGTAAGTAAAGACATAGCATATGTCTCAAGAATCCTTAGGGATAAACGTGATAGTTGGAACAGTGACCCAACCTATACATGGCAAGGCAGATGCCTGATATGGACATTTAATGTGCAATGAACGGGATGAAACTCCCGGAATGATTACTTAGACTACCAGGGAATATCGATCTTCACAGAAGAGGATAGTAAACCCTGCTAAGAACGCAAAACGGCGTAGCCGACTAAACATACCAATAAGTGCAAGCCAGATGTGATGGCATAACTTAGCAACACTGTAACACCCCTACCGCTAATACTGTCGTTACCGTCCAATCTCCTTATACAATCCAGACTCACGCAGCGGATACTTACATACTCAACGGTGGGTGATACAATGCCGTTAGTCACCCATGTGGCTAACAAGGCTACTACTACTACATACAACATCGGTCTAATGGACCGGAATATCCGAGTACTACATAATCACAATACATACTTCATATACCTACAAATACTACAATGCTCCATTTCATACAATGCTCCATAAGTTCAATACATTACAATACTATACACCGAGTTTACTAAGATCCTTATACAAATATAATACCTCTTCCAAATTCATACCTACATCTACCCATTCCTCACAAACTACTTACTTTCTAAGTATTGGGGTGTGCCACTTAGTACACCTCTACTTTCTATTTCTAACTATCCAAGTGTAGCCACCGGTCTCTTACCTTGACCATATCCGCTTGGGTACCTGCACACTAAAAACGTTCCCCCTAGGGGGCCTGCTTTCGCTGAATATGATAACCGCATACCCCGCGTACTAGTGAGGGTACGCCGACACTTGGTCGGATACATGCAGTTCATTTTATTCATACATACATGCCTTCATGCATAATACTACAATACTTTACATAAGGAATACACACATACACTTCATTACACACAAGGAATACAATATCCGCCATCCAATACATACTTACCTTCTTCCGAAATACACATACGCATTACATACACCATACATGCTCAATACATACAATTTACACAATACTTGTTAGCTTCATTATGCACCCAGGTTAGAAATGGGTGCTCTTTACTCTTTTACTCAGGGTCAATGACTTACACCAGCCAAGACCATTACACATACAATACTATTACTTTACTTTTACTACTTACTCAAGTCAAGTCGTCGGGACCTCCGGCCCGGGGACTACTCTGTCCCACCACCGGGATTTACTTGGTTCACTAATCCAGGATGCTCCCCATTTAAGGGATTTGGGCTGTGGACCAGCTTAAGAACCAGGAATCGGTTCCAACCTCTTGTGTCTCCTCATCCTCACGCGTGGCCGAAACTATATCGGACTTCTCTACTCATTCCAATTTACTCAATACTTACGTTAGGAGTTAGGTAGTTAGGAATTAGTAGAAGTCACACATTCAAGCCACATACACAATTACATTGCTCATATTCACATCCATACAAAATACAACACAATACACAAGTACAATACAAGATACAGATTCACTTCATCATCATTCATATATTTCATGAATTATACAAACTATTGTTCAAGAGGAATATACCAAGAACAATATAAACAAGCACAGGTAAGTGCAATATAGTCCGATTCATGCATTTATCTTATTTAGGTGATCAAATAAGCACACAAATCGGGGTAACCAGATTAAGATACAGAGCATGAAGAATTCATACCTTTCACCATTGATTTCGGACTCACCGACTCCTCTTCGGTGTTCGACTAATCAAATCCTATCACATACATACAGTTGGGTGGTTAATTATCCATAATTAACCTTACTCATTACTTTACTAGAGTTTCCTAGTTTATACTTACTAATTCTTCATTGTTCAAATACCTTTACTTATGTTACTTACTTAGAATTATTTCCTAAGCTTGTTTATAGCCTTAATGACCTTTAAACATCATTAATCATGCCTTAATTACCTTATACTATCATTACCCTTCAATTCCCCATCATTAGAATGCAAGATTATACTTTCTGGACAAGTTTTGGGGTGGTCCAGGTTTGTGTCCAGGGATACAAACCCGGACCAATACTGGAATTCACTCTCGGGTGCCATTTGGGTGTGGTCCGGGTTCAGGGAAGGGTTTACAAACACGGACCATGACTGTGTAAATCTCTCGGGTATGTTTTCTTTGTGGTCCGGGTTTAGGTCAAAGTTTACAAACCCGGACCATGTGTTTGTAAAACCTCTCGGGTGTATTTTAAGGGTGGTCCGGGTTTAGGTCTTGGTTTGCAAACCCGGACCATCCATTCTGAAATACATTCTGCCGTGTTTTTTTACTGGTCCGGGTTTGTGTACTTGTTTACAAACCCGGACAAGTTGCAGTATTGTAAAATATATATGTTTTTGATTATGTTTCAACTCCAAACTTCTACCAATCTCTTCCCTAATATTCCTACATATAATCTGGGGTGTTTTGACCCTAATTAGGCAATCAAAACTAACCTAATCCATCTCTACACAAATCTGTTACATAATACACTCCACTGTTAATTTTTCCTCTGTTACAGTTTTTCCTTCTTCCACATATGCTACATATTTTTCCTCTCTTCTTCCCACTAATGCTATGATTCTTTCATTGCCTCATTTGCATTATACTCAACCCAAGTCTTACTACCATACTCATTTTACCAAGTCTTACACATTAATTCTTCCTTGCTTCTCCAACACATTCAAAAATCCCTTGCTACAGATCTTATATCTTTTCATTCTCTTACCACAACTACTACTCCTTAGTTACTAAATCATCTCTACTAAATCCCAATACACACCTTGGTTCTCCCATTCACCAAGTCATTCTTAATGCATAGTTCCTACTAAAATTTCGCCATAGTTCACCTACTTTTCTTGCTTAACCACACATCTCCTTTCTCATCAAATTCATCCCTATTCTAGCCAAACCACAGGGGTTCTACCAGCACACATACAAAATCTCAATACACCAATACTTCGTCAATTACAATACCAATACATCATTACTTCCTCAATTCACCATACTAATTCACATACACAATTTATTTTGCTCTAAGGCCTACAATCCAAATACAAACTCATAAATACTCAAACTTCCACAAACTACGATTCTAATACAATAGTTTAGGTTCTTTATTTGTTCACCCATTCCCATTACTCTAATGCATTAAAATATAGCATTGAGAAAGAGCTCTTACCTTAAAGCTCTTATTTCCTCCTTCCTTTTCTATTCCTTCTTCTCTCTTTTTCTTGCACAATCGGTCACATGGGGAATGGAGTTGCCAACTCCATTCCCATTACCCAATGCACACAAAATAAGTGCAATTAACATACTAACCCTTAATTTAATGCTAATTCATTGAGATGTTTTAAACAAAAATCTAGGGTTTACCTTTTGAAGATTTTAGGAGGGGTTTTAGCCCTTGACTCAAGAAGGGGATTCCACCTCCATTGCAATTTTGGAGTTATGCTCAAAAGAGAGAGAGAAAATGGAGCATTACAAGGGGGCAGAAATCGGTTACAAAAGAAGATGAAGGAAACATGAGTTTTTCATGTAGATTTTTACCTTAATGGGGAGAGGAGACTGCAAGCTTTACTTTGGTACCATTTTCTCTTTGAATGGGGAAAACCCATGGAGATAAAGTTCTTCCTTTTTGAATTTTGGAAAGATGGAATTGTAGAGAATGTTGAGGGGAGTTCAAATATGTAATTTGTTTTTGATTTGGAGCTTTAATAAAGCTTGGGCAAGATTGAGAAGGTGAGCTTCCATGGAAGAGCTCAAAAATCGCTTCATCATGGGGGAGGAAGAAGAAAGCGACGGTGGGGAAGAAAGAAAGAAGAGAGAGAAGAGGGAAATGAGAGGAGAGAGGTAAGTTTTTGCTTTTTATACCTTTTTCTTCCTTTCTTTCTTTTTCTTTCTTTCTGTATTACTTGTGTGTGTGTGAGGGGCTGCTCTCATATTAAAAACCGGCCCCACATATATATGTAAGCTGGAGCATTTTTCGTCTTTTATAGAAAACACTCGTTATTTTACCGGTTTTGGTACTATTCACTAACCGGGCCCGTTTTCTGGAATTTTCTTGTTTATTTAATTTTATTGGTTATTAAGCTTCCATAAATGCTTAATCATTGTTATTTAATGATTTATAATTTTTACGGGTTCGTTTGACCGCTTAAAGTCACGTTTTCGGGTTTTCTCAAAAAACGTGCACTAAAGCTCTATTAGCGTTTTAATACATTATTTGGATCCGTTTTCTTAGGGAGTTGTTCCCATATATTATTTAGGTCTTATTAAGCCCTTAGAATCCATATAATACGCTAACCGAGGTCTCATACCTCCTATCGTTATTTAACGCTTATTTAGTGTTTTTTGCTTTTTAAGCATTTCTTCATTTCTTTTGGATTTATTTTTCCTCACCAATATTACTTAAGCATTATTAGGCTCTTAAATAATGGTTATAATAATCTTAATCACTATATTTAAGTTCGGGGTATTTCAAACACCCAGGGGTTGTCCTTGAAGGGTGTGTGGGTCAACTGAAGTTGAACGAAATGACGTGAGCGAAACGCAAGGGTTGATACTAACACTCAGGTTAACCATAAGTCATCAGGAGGTAGACTAAATTTCCTAAGGGGCAACCCATGAAAGGAAGCGTGATGAAATGACCTTGCCATAGAGCCCAATACTACCTCTAATCATGTATTGTTGTACAGAGAAGTAAATGTGTGTGGACAGCCTACAATGAGTAGAGCTCGAGGCAATAAGGCTTATACGCCACAAACCAAATGTGTTATATAAATTTAATCGATTATGGGATTTTATGTTGTACAAGTGAATAGAGCGGAGAACGAACCACAGCTTTAAGAGTGGGGACACCTGTCGATATTGTGAGACCGCGGGAGCGGTAGTTATGCGAACCAAATTCAAGAAACATGTTAAGGATTGACCATGTTTTATTGCGGGAGAACAGTTATTTTAGTAGCATGTGTGTATAAAGTGAAGCACCGAGCTGAATAACGCCGGCTTGTAACTCGAGTGAGCAACGCTCAAGGAGCATAAAGATTCAAAAAATAGTGTATTCCTTGGTCATCCAAATGAATGATGAGCCGTAATACGAATGAGGAAGTACATGTGCAGAAGCTAACAGGACAGTGGATGCCTTGTAAGTTAGTGTTGTACATGAGTCAGAGCACGGTGCGGAGTAAGCGATTGTTGTATAATTATTGTTAAATGATAATATGGCAAATAAGCAGAGTTATGAGTTAGACTCAATGGTGATATAACAGTAAGTGATAGTAAACATACTGGCCAGTAAGCCAGTAGACGGTACTATGTGAAAAGGGTCTCTTGGGGACACAGTGTGAATTCCTATTGCAATCGCATAAGAGATTTACTGCCAAGAGTTTATGCCTCTACACTCTGTATGACTGAGTGTTTTGGTATTGCACTTGCGCAGTAATGATCGGGTGAGATAGGTAGGAATTTGGAAAGTGTAAATTGTGGTAGAAGTAGAAAGAGACTTATAACGCTATAATGACCGATGCATAGGAAATGCAAGGTCGCACCAATGAAATGATACTTGTACAGAACCAAGTGTGGAGGCATGATCAGGAATAAGGGACTATAGTAGCACAAAATACCCGATATAGAATATACCTCAAGTGTGGGGAATAACCGAGAGAGCACTACACATTAGGTAGTAGCTCAACCTCAACCGAAAGTAAGTCGGAAGAAATCAAGTTAATCATTGTGAAATACATAGCAGTATACACAGTAGATTATCATGGAAGTGGATAGAAAGTTTAATAACTCACTGAATTCGCTCACGGTAAGAGATACCACGCGTCGGTTGAGAAACCATTATTACCAAAATGAAGGTGATAAATGGGAAATGTACAATACATTATAAAAAATGAATGGGCAAACTAACCTCCAAAGTTATCAGAGTCGCGCAGCAGAAGCTAGTGAACCAATGATCCAGCTATTGAATGTGCATAGTGAATATGAGTAAATGGATAATTATTAACGCCTAGAAACCTCACAGGCCAGAACCGAAACCGGTTATGAGTTAAACAAACTCCAATGAGAATTCTTGGTTTAGGGACTAAACCGCCATTATGGTTAAGATCCTCTAACCAAAACGCATTGTATAACAGACCGCGTGGAAGTTAAAACACTTCACGGCGGTAGAACATTTTAAACCAATGTTCAGTGATTGATTACGTGGGTGTAATCCTTTTTAAGGGGGGGTAGAGCGTAAAACCGCTTAGTATGTTTTACCGTACAAGTGTACGATAACTATGTTGTGCATAGCACAAAGTAATTTGTCCGGATGATTGGTACGTGTGTTACATAAACATACGCATTCACTCATGGTCTAATTATGGTCATTTGCGCACAGTAGATGTGAATACCATTGTGATAGGTGTGTCTATTTGTTAATTGTTGTGTAAGAGTACAAGAGTAAGGGAGTAGAGAAACTCCTGGGGGAACAAAACCCGACAGTATATAAATGTAAAACCGTGTATTGTATTTTGATAAAATACATATATATATATAGTATTGTGATTTATGAAGGGGTATGAAACCGACATAGAATCTAGTGAGAAATAGATTTCCTAGGTAATTCGATTAAAAGTGAATGGAGATAACTGATAGACGGAGTTCTATCCTTTGGAGATGTAATGATTATGACTAGAATGACTAAAAAGATAGAAAATTGGAAATGAGTGTATTATTTGATGCTTGAAAATGAAGTGGGAGGTGGAACTTGATTTGCATGTGATCAAGGGAAGCCGAACACAAATTGGGGTGGAAGGATAGTTCAACACTGATGCTGATCACATCAGGGTTTGATGACTCTTGAAGCTCCCTATAAGTGGTCACAAATAACCACGCTAAGGAAAGATACAAAGAGCATAAATTGGACTTGGAGTTGTATTACGTTTTCAAAAAGGATTTTCAATTGGTATTTCCAAAATTTTTGATTGATACCTTAAGTAAAGAAATTTCCCCTACTTAACCTCTCAAAGAATATTTTTGTAGTACTTGCTCACGAGCTGAGGACGTATGAGCCTTTGTCTTCGGACCGGTGACATGAGAAGTATATAAGTTAAAAATTATGTGATTGTTTTGATCGCCCAAAGGAACGGGGACCAGAAGGTGTCCATTTTGACCAGGTTCTGCGGGATCACAGTGTATATATACTCGACATGGGACTCTAGCCCATGAAGAGATTGAAAAAGGTAATTTTGATTGCTATACATGCTAAGACATGTTGTGTGGTAGATGTAATAAATATTGTCTTGACCTTGAGTCCTAAGGTGGGTGAGTTCTGAGTCTGGTTATGTTACCCAGACCTGAGAGTCTGAGGGTGGATATGTGGATACAACCGTGGTTGTGTTACCTGGACCTTTAAGTCTGAGGTTGTTATGTAAAGTACGATATGTTATGGATGTGGTGATGTTGGTTATGTGAAGGTATGTTTTGGTATGTTTATTTGGCAAGTAACCCCCGGATTTTAATTGAAGGATACGAGAGGAACTATGAACTTCGAGGACAAAGTTCTTTTAAGGGGGTGTAGATTGAAATACCCCAAATCCTTAAATTTAATTAATCGTGTAATTATGACTTCTAAGGGTAATTAAGTCCTTAAGGAACCTTGGTAGACAGTTTATACCGAAGGAAACACCATAAGTCAATTTAAGCAAATACTTGCTCTAGACTTGGTGTGAATTACCCCAAAACCAAATATGTTATTTAAATGTTAAACTATGGTATATTAAGGCTAAAAAGTGCCTTAGAAATGTTAGTGAACAATTTAAACCATAGAAAGCATAATTAAATACCTTAAAGACAATATGGGCAAAAATGTGCTCTAAGCTTGGGATAATCCTGGTTAAGACTTAATAAGCTTACCAAGACCTTATTTACATGTTAATGGACATATTAAACCAATTACCAAAGGAAACCAAGCTTGAAAATAAGTTAGAACACAAAATGTGCTTTAAGGAGTCTTAAAGCACATTTTGAAAAATTGTCTTGTAAATGGGTTTTGAATGGCTAAATGTCATCATTACTAGTTAATTAACATGTGTACTACTTAGTATCACATAAGGAAGTCTAAATCAATGGGAAATCAAAAATTTCACAATTATGTGCCTTGGTTAGTGAATAGTAACCAAATTGTACTAGTTTATAACATAAGTCAATATAAGTGATTTAATTGGTCAACAAAGACCATAAAACCCCTAAGTACTAAAAGGGGGCCGGTTTTTATTGTGGTGAGTCACCACTCTTGTTAGTTTAATAAGTAAATAAAGATGACAACTAAAGTTTACTATTTGCTTTTGTATAAATATCTTCCAAAAGCAACCTCTTCTTCTCATTCTTCATTTCCCTCCTTTGTTCCCACCGTCTCCAACCTCTCTTCTTCCTTCTCTATCGGTTTAGCTACAACACTCACACCATTTTTCATCTTCAAGCTCCTATATCTCCTAGCTCCATGAACCAAAATCAATTCGAAGACCACCACTTTCTTAGTTTGATCAAGCTCTTCAACTAGTCTTTTCAAATCTTCAAGACCACCATTTCGGTGCCATAGGGATCCACCATTAAGGAGCTTGAGCTTGTCTTTACATGCCTTGTTGATCACCTTTGCTTCAAGGTAAAGAAAACCAAAGAAAAACATCATCTTCTTTGTTTTGTCATGACCGAAAATTCACCTTGTAATGGTGTTCTCTTTTGCTTTGGTTAAGCTTCAATAAAATCTTCTAAGGGCTTGGTGGAGTTCTCTCTTGCTACTTATTCAAACTCTTATCCATTTCCAAGGTAAAACAATCATTTTTAATGTTTTAAGACATTATGAAACTTAGGGTTTATTAATGGGTTTAAGCATGAAGCTTGAATGCTCATTACATTGCTTGTATATTGATTAGAAAGTTTACAAGCAATCAAGAGTCCTTGCCGATTTTAATCAAGAAAGAGCAAGGAAAAACAAGTGAGAAAGTTGTGAAGGAAAAGAGAGGTAATGTGTTAACCTAATGTAGTTTAATGCCTTGGGAAAAAAATGAGCTTATGTTGCTTATTAAAAACTACTTAAGGAGACAATGGTAAATGAGTTAGTAAATACACTCAAGGAGATTATTAAGGGCATATTATGATGTTGAGTGTAATTGCAGGTCAAGGGCAATATATTTGTGGAAATTCAGTGTTTTAGGTTTATGTATTTAAGGGCCTAAGAGCCATTATTTAAGGGCCTAAGTGCCAAGCAATTTAAATTATGCACTATATTGTGATGTAGTGTAAATTGGGTGATGTTTTGTGTGTGAGAATGTTCTTAATGGATTTAAGTGTTCTTGGATGTTTAATGGTGAAACCAATGTGCTAGTAGAACCCATGTCAAAATTTGGATAATGTACAAGGAGTTCTAAGTGTTTTTAATGAGTTTTGGTGAACTGTGAAGTGTTAGTAATGATTAAGTGTTTTACAAGAGAAAGAAAAATGTATTAAGGTGTTCTTGAGTGTTAAAAAGGACTTAGGCATTATCTTGGAGGATTTAGGAATCAAATGAGTGTTTTGGGATACACTAAAGTCATAGAGAAATTGTGTTTAAAACTTATGCAAATCTTGGTAAACAAGGAGAAAAATAATGTTTTGTAATGAGGGGGTATAAACTTGTGGAGAAATTTCAAGGAGAGGCATAAAGGGGTTTTGTTTAGTGAGAAAAGATGCTTGGGAGATGATGTTATAGTGGTGAGAAAACATTTTGGGATAGTTGTACCATAGGTATGAAACACCACTTAGAAACCTAGTGAAAACATTTCAAGTGTTAAGTTAATTATGTGGAAAATTGAGTAACAAGTTGGACAAGGAATTAAACAAGTTTAAGGGTTATTTTGGCATTGGAATATGCCTAAGATCATTTGGGAAGTTTATATACATAATGGATGTGGAGAACCATTACAACAAGACTTAGAAAATGTAAAAATGCAAAATCTGTAGCAGTGGTCCGGGACCTAGGTCTAGGGTAAAGTCCTGGACCATGCATTAAAAGGGGCCGAGAGTTCTTACACTACCTTGGTTTGGGACTTAGGTCTTGTACTAAGACCCGGACCACCCCCTTATTTAACCCCAAGAGATTCAGCCTATAATGGTCCGGGACTTATGTCCCGTATGAAGTCCCGGACCACAACACAAAAACCACCCGAGAGTTAGACCATGGATAGGTCCGGGACTTAGGGTGAGAACCAAGTCCCGGACCACTTGAAAAACATTGTTTAAGGCTATAAAATGATGTCTAATGATGGTGATTGATAAGTAATGAGTTTATAAGGATGTTTAAGGCATGTTTGGTGTGTTATAATGACAACTAAAGGGTGGAAAGTTATAGTGAAGTGTGAAAGTAATAAGTTAATCAAGGTTAAGTACAATAATTAACCGACGTTACTGAATGTGTATAGAAGTTGCCCACAGTGGAAAACAAAAGCAGCAAGGACCAAGGTATGGTTTTCTTGCAACCTGTGTCCTACCGGATTACACCGGCTTGTATGCCAATGTGTTTTTCTGTATGTTTGCCACGTTATAAGAAAAAAACATGTAATGAGTTTACAGTAATTCGTTTATGTGGTGAGTTTAGTTCTGATACCGTTTAACCTCAACTATGTGTTAAACTTAACTAAGCGACTCTAGGATCACATAAGAGATCGGTATTCGGATCTAACGACCCAACCCATGGGAACGTTCTAACCACGGCTATGAGTGAGTTAGTTATGTGTTGTTTGTGCGTGTATGTATGTTTACCTCCCCAGTGTGTGTGTTTAACCCAATTGTAACACCATATGGTGTATAGATGTGATAGGTTCCATAGTGGAACTCTTAACTATGTGTGTGTATATATATATATATATATATATTGGGGGGTGAGGAATCCGGTCGTTCCAGTCGCGCGTGTTGTTTGGGAGTTGATGTATATAGTTACTTCAACTCTCTCTCTCTCTCTCTCTCTCTCTCTGTTGGTTGTTTTCCTTCTTGGTCTTCAATCACCCTCAAGCTTACCCAAGGCTGTTAACTGACTCACGTCGGACGAGGGGAATATGTGTATAATGTGTACGGTCCTATATTATGACCGGGGTATCAGTAAAGTTTTTCTGTATATTTTGTACGGTTCTATATTAAGACCGGGATATCAGTAAAGTTAATGTGTATGAAGCGTTCGGAACTAAGTATATCCGACACATCTTAAGTAAGTATACGTTCTCAAAGTAGAACAACAAATTATTGTATAACAAACTTAGCATGGGAATAAAAAGATTTCTCCAGGTTCCAATGAGATTAATAACTCACATCTCGGGGTACGTGTCCTCACGTGACCTACCCCAAGTTATATTGTATGTATGTTCAAATGTGATTTGTGCTGTATGTGGAGTATGTGGATCATGGATATGAATCCCAGTTTAAAAAGAGGAATCTAAGTATAACCCTACTAGTGGGTTAGTGTCGTCCAACAAGGAAATAGCTCCATTAGAGGAGAAACCCTCAAGGGTTGAAGAACACAATGAGTGATCTAACGAGTTTTGTTGTGTTGATTGGTTGGTTGAACCCCATTGTTGTGGGTATGCAATGTGTTATGTGTTTATAGTTTCCATGCATGATTTAATTGTAATCAATCGCATGTTAAGACGACAATTAGTTGTGCGTGGCCCGGTACCATGCGGGCTGCACGATTACCATACCAACAAAGGTGCTGAGCCCCTTGGGGGCCACCCTTTCTTTCCTATTTCAGGTACAAGGAGCTGGTAGCCGTTCGAGAGTAGGACGGGGTAGTTGTTTACATGTGGGAAGTTCATTTAACTATTTATGATTTGTAGGTGTAGTAAGACCGACGTTGTTGTCGGCGTTAGTTTGTAACTACTCGGTGCAGTTGGTATGTAGTTGTTTAATAATTGCTGAGATGGGAAAGTGATTGTAATGTGTAGTTGCTCGGCAATCTGGTCCATCAGACCGATACAATGTAAATGTCTTAGCCTTGTTAGCCACGTGGGTGGTTAACGGTGTGTAACACCAACGGTTTATGTAAGGAGTTGTGTTGTGTTCCGCTGCATTGTTTTGTTAAGTACTATGTTTGTTGTTGGGGTGTTACATCGACCGATCTTGGGACCAACCTTGCCAAGGTCGGTCGGGCCTAAATTTACAAAGGGAAAAACTCTCGGGAATAGACCAACCTTGGGGACCGGACTTGCAAGGTCGGTCGGGGTAAAATTTTCAAACAGTAATATGTTCTGGAATGGACCGACCTTGGGTAAGGTCAATCGGTAGGGTCGGTCGACCCAAAAACTTTGAAAAAAAATCTTTAAGTTATAAAGATGTTAATTGGTATTAGGGTATGCTGATAAGCCGCAAACTTATCATATTTTAGGTGTTAGATTTAGTATTATATTTATCTAAATTAGGTTATATATAAGTTATTTGTGCTATATTAGGTATTAAAATGTTTTATTAGTTCAGTCTTATGTTTTTATATGTTTTTCTGTGCAAGGGATGATTTTCTAGCCAAAAGTTCATTGATGCCGGACTCCCTGCCGGATAACTTCTGCACGGCACGAGATTAGATCAGGAAAGAGGCTTTGCCGGACACAATGCCGGGTAGATTCCATCCGGCATAAGTAAAGAGTCGCCACGGTTGACCAAGCGATAGCAGGTATTGACCGTTGGTGATTAGGCTGTTGCCGGGTACAATGCGGGTATATCCTACCCGGCATATGCACTGTTTTGCGCGGATTTTTGCGGTTTCGACCGTTGAGCAGTTGACACGTTTTCCACATGTGCCGGCTACTCCTCATCCGGCACGACGCCCGGCAACAGACACAATTGAGCCCTATAAATAGGCCGAGAGTCTACATCATTGAACACACTTCAACATACCAAATCCACTCCATTCACTTCTATATTTCCGCCTCACTCCATTGTTGGTGTCCAAAGAAGTCTACGGATCCATCCACGCAAGAGAAGAAGAAGACCTTGTCGGGTTAAGGCTATTGACATCTCCTTCTCCCTCTTTGTATTCTCTTCTTATAGTTGTGTGGATGGCGATGTAGAATTCTTTGTCTTCTCTGGTTAGAAATGGTCTCTTTGTAAACATACTATGTTCACTCAATAAAAGATATAAGTTTCAACTTGGAATTTTGAGTTTATTGCAAATTAGGAATGAAGTTGTTTCTTCTTCCCCAAGTACCTTCAATTCTGACCTTGGTAAGGCAGAAAGTTGAGGAATTCCAAGTGGTCTTTCTATTGTCTTTTAATAACTTAAAGGATGAAATTTAAGGCTTAGAATTCTCCCTTTTCACTTCGTTGATTACCTAGATATTGTTAGTTTTCGATATTGATTAGGGAGTGCTTATTCCGGCTTCAAACTGGAAGAGTAAATCGACATTTTTGAGAAGGCCGGATGGCATGCCGGGTGCAATACGTCCGGCAATTCAAGGTTCTTGTCTTTGCGGGTGCATCTTGTCCGGCATAAATCCGGCAGTACCAAAAGTTGTTGGTTCAGAATTTATTCTTTTCCCTTGGTGTTCATTTGTGTTTTTATGACGTTGCCATTTCGAATCTGGGGTAGAATCATTATAATACTATTTTAGTTTAGGTTTAGATTGTTTCTTAATTCGTACTTACACTAGTTTCCCCCTTGTTATAGAATAGGCTTTTGCCCGGATTAGGACTAATTTTCTATAAGTCCCTTGGGTACGATTCTCCTGGTCGTAATATATTTAAACTATACTCCGACCGGGTTTTTTTTGCTACCCGTAGTAGAGTTGTAGGTTTAGTTTATTTATTTTATCCATTTTGTATATAGTTTTCCTACAATTTTTAGTTAGCAAATTGGCGCCGTTGTCGGGGACTTGGAATTAGTCCAAGTCCTACATCGTTAAAACGCCCTAGTCTTTATTCTTTATTCTTATTCTTTAATTCTTTAATTCTTTACTTCCTAATTCTTTAATTTCATTGTTTTCGGTTGAATAGGCCGGGTGTAAAGGCCGGATCCTCATACCACCATTCAACATTTAATTTTCTTTAATTCTTGTATTCTCTGCTGATTCACTCCTTAGTTTTTGCAGAATTAATATGCCGTGCCGATGCCGGGCAACCGATACCGGCGTATTCGGAGGAAGTCCGATGCCGGACAAAGTTATCCGCATGATGACCGGCATGTTTCAAAATTATTTTCAAAATTTCATACATTGTTATGCTTTTAACAATTTGAATTTATTCTTGTTTACCTCTTCGTTTATTTATCTCTTCTAATAGTCCCTACCTTGATTATTTAAATTAATTTCAGAGTTTGAACTTGCCGTGTATTATGCCGGGTTTCTTACACCCGGCTTCTCGAAGGAAGTCCAATGCCGGATATGAAATATCCGGCATTACACCCGGCTTGTTCAATTTTACTCTCCAATTTTTGTCGTAAATAGTAGAGACACATATAAATGATCTCTTACGTTTTATGTCATTCACTATTTTTATTTCTCCTTGTTGCATTTCTTTGATTATTTCTTTCGGTTTGAACAAGCCGGGCAATATGCCGGGTAAAATCAACCCGGCATTAGTGGAGGAAGTCCACTGCCGGGTACGCAATGCCCGACACACGGTCCGGCATGTTCAATTGATTTATTTTTCTTTTAGTTTCGTAACATTTCTATATTATTGTTTTTTATACTATTTTGTTAAATTAATATTTTGTGTTACTCCTCATAAGTAAATAAGGTGAATGCATCTCCGATCACATAATCTTCATGAAGATTTATCTGACCGCGATCAGGAGACAAAGAAGCCATTTCTTCGTTCCTTAAGGCAACGACGAAAGTTCTGGACCATTCGCATGGAGCATAAGTCGATGCAGTTGCAAATGCAGCAACTTTTTGCTCAACTATGACCACTTGGTCAACTCCCGTCTCCAACACTAAGTTGATCAACGGGAGTATGCGAGATCGATCTTCGTTTCTATCGAGATCTCTGATCACTCGGCCAAGTAGCCGAAGGCTAAGTGTAGGGCAGCCACATGCATCTGGTCTTCTTTCACCGTAGGGGAGTCACTTCCTTTCCTTATTTCTTTATATTTCTTTTGAACACTGGGGACAGTGTTCCTGCCAAGTGTAGGGCAGGGTCCCCCCTTAAAAAATATTTTATTTTAAATATATATTTTTATATAGAAAATAAATCACTAGTATATTCGATATAATAAGTTTAAAGTTTATCAATGTTTTACTAAACTTTTTGCATGTTTTTGATTGAGATAAGATTAGGAATGACTAAATGCTTGTTCTCTCAAGAGGTAAGCTTTTTAATGACTCGTAGATTCCTGTTTTTAACTTTTCGATTCTTTTTATTTAACATGAGTACATGATCTTTCTCCTAATTCTTTCCTTTATGTACTTCTAGGTATTTGTTTCTTTTCTTTTCAAATTGTGAAAAATCTTTTGGGTGAAAATCTTAAAAAGGGTTTTTGTGAAAAAAAGAAAGAAGAAGAAGAAAAAGAAAAAAGAGAAAGAAAAAGAAATCTTCTTCCAAAGGAAAAGCATTATATTCTTTGAGGTTGCAATGAACTGCCTCATAATGAAAGCAAGAAACGAGAGTTTTTCCTTTTATTTTTCTCCTAAATTCCCCGTTCTTCAATGCAGAAAAAATCATGGTTGATTCAGAAACCCTTGCAAAATAGGGCTGAATAATAAAAACCATCGATGAGTGTCTTGGCCACATTCAGAAACTCTTGAAAAATAGAGCTGAATGATGGAAACCGGAAAAGGGAGAGATTGCAAATCCCTTATGTAAAATAGCCCAAAAGTTTTTGATCGGTTTTGAAATTTTTTATTTTATACCCATTAGTATGTTACTGATGGAATAAGGAGGTTTAAGTGATACTTGTGAAATAGAGTCAGAGAGTTGAGAATATTTATCTACATTTCATTCTAGAGTTTATCTGTTTTGTGCATAAGTAATTAGTCCTTTCTAATCTTGTTTTGCTCGAGGACTAGCAAAAGGTAAGTGTAGGGCCTTGATAAGCCCCAAACTTATCATATTTTAGGTGTTAGATTTAGTATTATATTTATCTAAATTAGGTTATATATAAGTTATTTGTGCTATATTAGGTATTAAATGTTTTATTAGTTCAGTCTTATGTTTTTATATGTTTTTCTGTGCAAGGGATGATTTTCTAGCCAAAAGTTCATTGATGCCGGACTCCCTGCCGGATAACTTCTGCACGGCACGAGATTAGATCAGGAAAGAGGCTTGCCGGACACAATGCCGGGTAGATTCCATCCGGCATAAGTAAAGAGTCGCCACGGTTGACCAAGCGATAGTAGTTATTGACCGTTGGTGATTAGGCTGCTGCCGGGTACAATGCCGGGTATATCCTACCCGGCATATGCACTGTTTCGCGCGGATTTTTGCGGTTTCGACCGTTGAGCAGTTGACACGTTTTCCACATGTGCCGGCTACTCCTCATCCGGCACGACGCCCGGCAACAGACACAATTGAGCCCTATAAATAGGCCGAGAGTCTAAATCATTGAACACACTTTAACATACCAAATCCACTCCATTCACTTCTATATTTCCGCCTCACTCCATTGTTGGTGTCCAAAGAAGTCTACGGATCCATCCACGCAAGAGAAGAAGAAGACCTTGTCGGGTTAAGGCTATTGACATCTCCTTCTCCCTCTTTGTATTTCTTCTTATAGTTGTGTGGATGGCGATGTAGAATTCTTTGTCTTCTCTGGTTAGAAATGGTTCTCTTTGTAAACATACTATGTTCACTCAATAAAAGATATAAGTTCAACTTGGAATTTTGAGTTTATTGCAAATTAGGAATGAAGTTGTTTCTTCTTCCAAGTACTTCAATTCTGACCTTGGTAAGGCAGAAAGGTTGAGGAATTCCAAGTGGTCTTTCTATTTGTCTTTTATAACTTAAAGGATGAAATTTAAGGCTTAGAATTCTCCCCTTTTCTTCGTTGATTACCTAGATATTGTTAGTTTTCGATATTGATTAGGGAGTGCTTATTCCGGCTTCAAACTGGAAGAGTAAATCGACATTTTTAGAAGGCCGGATGGCATGCCGGGTGCAATACGTCCGGCACATTCAAGGTTCTTGTCTTTGCCGGGTGCATCTTGTCCGGCATAATATCCGGCAGTACCAAAAGTTGGTTGGTTCAGAATTTATTCTTTTCCCTTGGTGTTCATTTGTGTTTTTATGACGTTGCCATTTCGAATCTGGGGTAGAATCATTATAAATACTATTTTAGTTTAGGTTTTAGATAGTTTCTTAATTCGTACTTACACTTACTTTCCCCCTTGTTAGAATAGGCTTTTGCCCGGATTAGGACTAATTTTCTATAAGTCCCTTGGGTACGATTCTCCTGGTCGTAATATATTTACACTATACTCCGACCGGGTTTTTATTTGCTACCCTAGTAGAGTTGTAGGTTTAGTTATTTTATTTTATCCTTTTGTATATAGTTTTCCCTACAAATTTCTTAGTTAGCAAATTGGCGCCGTTGCCGGGGACTTGGAATTAGTCCAAGTCCTACATTCGGTAAAACGCCCTATTCTTTATTCTTTATTCTTTATTCTTAAATTCTTTACTTCTCTAATTCTTTTAATTTCAATTTGGTTTCGGTTGAATAGGCCGGGTGTAAAGGCCGGATGCCTCATACCCGGCACATTCAACATTTTATTTCTTTAATTCTTGTATCTCTGATTTATTCACCCTTAGTTTTGCAGAATTGAATATGCCGTGCACGATGCCGGGCAACCGATACCCGGCGTATTCGGAGGAAGTCCGATGCCGGACAGAAGTTATCCGGCATGATGACCGGCATGTTCAAAATTATTTTCAAAATTTCATACATTGTTAAGCTTTTAACAATTTTAATTTATTCTGTTTACCTCTTCGTTTATTTATCTCTTCTAATAATCCTACCTTGATTATTTAAATTAATTTCAGAGTTTGAACTTGCCGTGTATTATGCCGGGTTTCTTACACCCGGCTTCTCGAAGAAAGTCCGATGCCGGATATGAAATATCCGGCATTACACCGGCTTGTTCAATTTTACTCTCCATTTTTGTCGTAAATAGTAGAGACACATATAAATGATCTCTTACGTTTTATGTTCATTCAATATTTTATTTCTCCTTGTTGCATTTCTTTGATTATTTCTTTCGGTTTGAACAAGCCGGGCAATATGCCGGGTAAAATCAACCCGGCATTAGTGGAGGAAGTCCACTGCCGGGTACGCAATGCCCGACACACGGTCCGGCATGTTCAATTGATTTATTTTCTTTTAGTTTCGTAACATTTCTATATTATTGTTTTTTATACTATTTTGTTAAATTAATATTTTGTGTTGCTCCTCCTAAGTAAATAAGGTGAATGCATCTCCGATCACATAATCTTCATGAAGATTTATCTGACCGCGATCAGGAGACAAAGAAGCCATTTCTTCGTTCCTTAAGGCAACGACGAAAGTTCTGGACCATTCGCATGGAGCATAAGTCGATGCAGTTGCAAATGCAGCAACTTTTTGCTCAACTATGACCACTTGGTCAACTCCCGTCTCCAACACTAAGTTGATCAACGGGAGTATGCGAGATCGATCTTCGTTTCTATCGAGATCTCTGATCACTCGGCCAAGTAGCCGAAGGCTAAGTGTAGGGCAGCCACATGCATCTGGTCTTCTTTCACCGCAGGGGAGTCACTTCCTTTCCTTATTTCTTTATATTTCTTTTGAACACTGGGGACAGTGTTCCTGCCAAGTGTAGGGCAGGGTCCCCCCTTAAAAAAATATTTTATTTTAAATATATATTTTTATATAGAAAATAAATCACTAGTATATTCGATATAATAAGTTTAAAGTTTATCAATGTTTTACTAAACTTTTTGCATGTTTTTGATTGAGATAAGATTAGGAATGACTAAATGCTTGTTCTCTCAAGACGTAAGCTTTTTAATGACTCGTAGATTCCTGTTTTTAACTTTTCGATTCTTTTTATTTAACATGAGTACATGATCTTTCTCCTAATTCTTTCCTTTATGTACTTCTAGGTATTTGTTTCTTTTCTTTTCAAATTGTGAAAAATCTTTTGGGTGAAAATCTTAAAAAGGGTTTTTGTGAAAAAAAGAAAGAAGAAGAAGAAAAAGAAAAAAGAGAAAGAAAAAGAAATCTTCTTCCAAAGGAAAAGCATTATATTCTTTGAGGTTGCAATGAACTGCCTCATAATGAAAGCAAGAAACGAGAGTTTTTCCTTTTATTTTTCTCCTAAATTCCCCGTTCTTCAATGCAGAAAAAAATCATGGTTGATTCAGAAACCCTTGCAAAATAGGGCTGAATAATAAAAACCATCGATGAGTGTCTTGGCCACATTCAGAAACTCTTGAAAAATAGAGCTGAATGATGGAAACCGGAAAAAGGAGAGATTGCAAATCCCTTATGTAAAATAGCCCAAAAGTTTTTGATCGGTTTTGAAATTTTTTATTTTATACCCATTAGTATGTTACTGATGGAATAAGGAGGTTTAAGTGATACTTGTGAAATAGAGTCAGAGAGTTGAGAATTTATCTACATTTCATTCTAGAGTTTATCTGTTTTGTGCATAAGTAATTAGTCCTTTCTAATCTTGTTTTGCTCGAGGACTAGCAAAAGGTAAGTGTAGGGCCTTGATAAGCCGCAAACTTATCATATTTTAGGTGTTAGATTTAGTATTATATTTATCTAAATTAGGTTATATATAAGTTATTTGTGCTATATTAGGTATTAAAATGTTTTATTAGTTCAGTCTTATGTTTTTATATGTTTTTCTGTGCAAGGGATGATTTTCTAGCCAAAAGTTCATTGATGCCGGACTCCCTGCCGGATAACTTCTGCACGGCACGAGATTAGATCGAGAAAGAGGCTTCGCCGGACACAATGCCGGGTAGATTCCATCCGGCATAAGTAAAGAGTCGCCACGGTTGACCAAGCGATAGCAGTTATTGACCGTTGGTGATTAGGCTGCTGCCGGGTACAATGCCGGGTATATCCTACCCGGCATATGCACTGTTTCGCGCGGATTTTTGCGGTTTCGACCGTTGACCAGTTGACACGTTTTCCACATGTGCCGGCTACTCCTCATCCGGCACGACGCCCGGCAACAGACACAATTGAGCCCTATAAATAGGCCGAGAGTCTACATCATTGAACACACTTCAACATACCAAATCCACTCCATTCACTTCTATATTTCCGCCTCACTCCATTGTTGGTGTCCAAAGAAGTCTACGGATCCATCCACGCAAGAGAAGAAGAAGACCTTGTCGGGTTAAGGCTATTGACATCTCCTTCTCCCTCTTTGTATTCTCTTCTTATAGTTGTGTGGATGGCGATGTAGAATTCTTTGTCTTCTCTGGTTAGAAATGGTTCTCTTTGTAAACATACTATGTTCACTCAATAAAAGATATAAGTTCAACTTGGAATTTTGAGTTTATTGCAAATTAGGAATGAAGTTGTTTCTTCTTCCAAGTACTTCAATTCTGACCTTGGTAAGGCAGAAAGGTTGAGGAATTCCAAGTGGTCTTTCTATTTGTCTTTTATAACTTAAAGGATGAAATTTAAGGCTTAGAATTCTCCCCTTTTCTCTTCGTTGATTACCTAGATATTGTTAGTTTTCGATATTGATTAGGGAGTGCTTATTCCGGCTTCAAACTGGAAGAGTAAATCGACATTTTTGAAGGCCGGATGGCATGCCGGGTGCAATACGTCCGGCACATTCAAGGTTCTTGTCTTTGCCGGGTGCATCTTGTCCGGCATAATATCCGGCAGTACCAAAAGTTGGTTGGTTCAGAATTTATTCTTTTCCCTTGGTGTTCATTTGTGTTTTTATGACGTTGCCATTTCGAATCTGGGGTAGAATCATTATAAATACTATTTTAGTTTAGGTTTTAGATAGTTTCTTAATTCGTACTTACACTTACTTTCCCCCTTGTTGTAGAAAAGGCTTTTGCCCGGATTAGGACTAATTTTCTATAAGTCCCTTGGGTACGATTCTCCTGGTCGTAATATATTTACACTATACTCCGACCGGGTTTTTATTTGCTACCCTAGTAGAGTTGTAGGTTTAGTTATTTTATTTTATCCATTTTGTATATAGTTTTCCCTACAAATTTCTTAGTTAGCAAATTGGCGCCGTTGCCGGGGACTTGGAATTAGTCCAAGTCCTACATTCGGTAAAACGCCCTATTCTTTATTCTTTATTCTTTGATTCTTAAATTCTTTACTTCTCTAATTCTTTTAATTTCAATTTGGTTTTCGGTTGAATAGGCCGGGTGTAAAGGCCGGATGCCTCATACCCGGCACATTCAACATTTTATTTTCTTTAATTCTTGTATTCTCTGATTTATTCACCCTTAGTTTTTGCAGAATTGAATATGCCGTGCACGATGCCGGGCAACCGATACCCGGCGTATTCGGAGGAAGTCCGATGCCGGACAGAAGTTATCCGGCATGATGACCGGCATGTTCAAAATTATTTTCAAAATTTCATACATTGTTAAGCTTTTAACAATTTAATTTATTCTTGTTTACCTCTTCGTTTATTTATCTCTTCTAATAGTCCCTACCTTGATTATTTAAATTAATTTCAGAGTTTGAACTTGCCGTGTATTATGCCGGGTTTCTTACACCCGGCTTCTCGAAGGAAGTCCGATGCCGGATATGAAATATCCGGCATTACACCCGGCTTGTTCAATTTTACTCTCCAATTTTTGTCGTAAATAGTAGAGACACATATAAATGATCTCTTACGTTTTATGTCATTCATATTTTTATTTCTCCTTGTTGCATTTCTTTGATTATTTCTTTCGGTTTGAACAAGCCGGGCAATATGCCGGGTAAAATCAACCCGGCATTAGTGGAGGAAGTCCACTGCCGGGTACGCAATGCCCGACACACGGTCCGACATGTTCAATTGATTTATTTTCTTTTAGTTTCGTAACATTTCTATATTATTGTTTTTTATACTATTTTGTTAAATTAATATTTTGTGTTGCTCCTCCTAAGTAAATAAGGTGAATGCATCTCCGATCACATAATCTTCATGAAGATTTATCTGACCGCGATCAGGAGACAAAGAAGCCATTTCTTCGTTCCTTAAGGCAACGACGAAAGTTCTGGACCATTCGCATGGAGCATAAGTCGATGCAGTTGCAAATGCAGCAACTTTTTGCTCAACTATGACCACTTGGTCAACTCCCGTCTCCAACACTAAGTTGATCAACGGGAGTATGCGAGATCGATCTTCGTTTCTATCGAGATCTCTGATCACTCGGCCAAGTAGCCGAAGGCTAAGTGTAGGGCAGCCACATGCATCTGGTCTTCTTTCACCGCAGGGGAGTCACTTCCTTTCCTTATTTCTTTATATTTCTTTTGAACACTGGGGACAGTGTTCCTGCCAAGTGTAGGGCAGGGTCCCCCCTTAAAAAAATATTTTATTTTAAATATATATTTTATATAGAAAATAAATCACTAGTATATTCGATATAATAAGTTTAAAGTTTATCAATGTTTTACTAAACTTTTTGCATGTTTTGATTGAGATAAGATTAGGAATGACTAAATGCTTGTTCTCTCAAGACGTAAGCTTTTTAATGACTCGTAGATTCCTGTTTTTAACTTTTCGATTCTTTTTATTTAACATGAGTACATGATCTTTCTCCTAATTCTTTCCTTTATGTACTTCTAGGTATTTGTTTCTTTTCTTTTCAAATTGTGAAAAATCTTTTGGGTGAAAATCTTAAAAAGGGTTTTTGTGAAAAAAAGAAGAAGAAGAAGAAAAAGAAAAAAGAGAAAGAAAAAGAAATCTTCTTCCAAAGGAAAAGCATTATATTCTTTGAGGTTGCAATGAACTGCCTCATAATGAAAGCAAGAAACGAGAGTTTTTCCTTTTATTTTTCTCCTAAATTCCCGTTCTTCAATGCAGAAAAAATCATGGTTGATTCAGAAACCCTTGCAAAATAGGGCTGAATAATAAAAACCATCGATGAGTGTCTTGGCCACATTCAGAAACTCTTGAAAAATAGAGCTGAATGATGGAAACCGGAAAAAGGAGAGATTGCAAATCCCTTATGTAAAATAGCCCAAAAGTTTTTGATCGGTTTTGAAATTTTTTTATTTTATACCCATTAGTATGTTACTGATGGAATAAGGAGGTTTAAGTGATACTTGTGAAATAGAGTCAGAGAGTTGAGAATATTTATCTACATTTCATTCTAGAGTTTATCTGTTTTGTGCATAAGTAATTAGTCCTTTCTAATCTTGTTTTGCTCGAGGACTAGCAAAAGGTAAGTGTAGGGCCTTGATAAGCCGCAAACTTATCATATTTTAGGTGTTAGATTTAGTATTATATTTATCTAAATTAGGTTATATAAGTTATTTGTGCTATATTAGGTATTAAAATGTTTTATTAGTTCAGTCTTATGTTTTTATATGTTTTTCTGTGCAAGGGATGATTTTCTAGCCAAAAGTTCATTGATGCCGGACTCCCTGCCGGATAACTTCTGCACGGCACGAGATTAGATCGAGAAAGAGGCTTCGCCGGACACAATGCCGGGTAGATTCCATCCGGCATAAGTAAAGAGTGCCACGGTTGACCAAGCGATAGCAGTTATTGACCGTTGGTGATTAGGCTGCTGCCGGGTACAATGCCGGGTATATCCTACCCGGCATATGCACTGTTTCGCGCGGATTTTTGCGGTTTCGACCGTTGACCAGTTGACACGTTTTCCACATGTGCCGGCTACTCCTCATCCGGCACGACGCCCGGCAACAGACACAATTGAGCCCTATAAATAGGCCGAGAGTCTACATCATTGAACACACTTTAACATACCAAATCCACTCCATTCACTTCTATATTTCCGCCTCACTCCATTGTTGGTGTCCAAAGAAGTCTACGGATCCATCCACGCAAGAGAAGAAGAAGACCTTGTCGGGTTAAGGCTATTGACATCTCCTTCTCCCTCTTTGTATTCTCTTCTTATAGTTGTGTGGATGGCGATGTAGAATTCTTTGTCTTCTCTGGTTAGAAATGGTTCTCTTTGTAAACATACTATGTTCACTCAATAAAAGATATAAGTTCAACTTGGAATTTTGAGTTTATTGCAAATTAGGAATGAAGTTGTTTCTTCTTCCATGTACTTCAATTCTGACCTTGGTAAGGCAGAAAGGTTGAGTTATTCCAAGTGGTCTTTCTATTTGTCTTTTTGTTAGACATGGATTAGTAGGATGTATCTAGGTTACATATATGTACGTTTTTAGTTTTGTAATCTAGGACTTATATTGTATCATTTCTATCCGTTGTCTGTTACTTGGGCATAGGCATATAAAAGCCCAGCCCACTCTTTCTTTTCATTGCTTAAGAAACTAAACACCGCAACAGTAAAGGGCCGGTTGACCCTCTCTGTAATATCGACGACTAAAGTCGTCTTCTCCAAAGATCAAGAAATAATATAGCAGATGTTTCCTCTCGATAAACTCTGTCATGGTATCAAGAGCAATTTGAGATCCTCCAACAAAGAACAATGAGTGAAACCGGAGACAAAAACGCCGTAGGCAAGACCAACACCATCGATCAAAATGATCCACTCTACGTCGCCTCCACCGAACAGACGGGACTACCTCTGGCTCCCAAGTTTACCGGCGAAGGCTTCTTAGCCTAGAAGTGGACGATGCAAGAGGTTCTTACGGCGAAGAACAAATTCGGTTTTATAGATGGCACCGTCACCCAACCAGATAGCAAAGATGCGCTCCGGACCGCGTGGTGGAAGCGAGCAAACTCCCTTGTAACCACATGGATAATCTCTTCATTAGCTCCCAACATTGCTCGAAGCGTAATGTATACGAGCAGTCCAAAATTGATTTGGGAATGGTTATGCAAGCGATTCGAGAAAAAGAATTACGCCACCTTGCAAAACATCAAGACCCAAATCGTAAACCTAAAACAAGGAGAAGATTCGATTACCGAATATTTCATGAGGTCAAGGGAAGTGTGGGCTCAGTACGATCTTGCAAGACCAATCGACGAATGCAGCTGTTGCTCCTCTTGCAAATCCACCGAAAATCAAACCAAGCGACGGGCTGAGGAAGAGACCATCCACTTTCTGATGGGATTGAGCCGTTCTTACGCTCAATTGCGAGGGCAGATTTTAGCTATGAGCGAACTTCCCACTCTTGAAGAAATATTTGCTCTCATCGTCCAAGAAGAGGAGACAAGAGAGAATCTCGACACGCGGGGCGAATCAGACCAATCTGTCGCTTTAATCACGAAAGTTGAGGGAAACGGGACCTTCAACAACAAGAAGAACCCTAATTACTCTCCCAACTCTAGAAACTCAAACAAAAGAAGCCAGAGCAAACCCGTCGCTACCACCAAGAGGGATTCGCAAAAATGTTCAAACTGTGGAAAATTGGGCCACAATCGGAACGATTGTTGGTGGCTGGTTGGTTTCCCCACCGACAATTCGAGAAAAACGAAGGAGACCAGAATTAGTTCGGTGATCTCAGAACAAACCAAAGGCGTCACAAATGGAGATGATGCAGTACAAGAATCCCCCGTGAAAGGTTTTAGTCCAGACCAACTTCAGCAGCTAGTCTCGTATCTTCAACTGCAGAAGGACGGATCTGGAACATCTCAACAGACCAATTTCGGTGAATTTGCAGGTAAGCCTGAAAACCCTAATACCACATTACCATGTTTAATGCGTAGTGTTAACTCTGTGATGCATAATTTTCAATGCTTGCCTGGAAAACTCAATGCCGCATTACCATGTTTGGTGAGCAACACTAATTCTGTAATGCATGATCTCAAGAACTTGTGGATTTTAGATTCTGGTGCCACTGAACATGTCAGTGGCAATAAAATTCTGCTTTCAAACTCTGTTAATTTAGAAACGAAGAGGGAAATCACTCTTCCAGATGGAAACAAAAGGAATGTCCTCTCTGTTGCGCATCTTTCCTTATATAATGTTGTCTGTTTGAGGAACATAATGTTTGTTCCCTCATTCTTATTTAACATTATATCAGTGTCTAGATTAGTGGAAGATTTACATGTAACTGTAATCTTCAAAGACAATGCTTGTTTCTTGCAGGACTGTAAGAGTAACCTTACAAGAGAAATAGGAAGACAAATCTGTGGCTTATATGTTGTAGATATAGGATTCCTATATGATTTCATTTCTTACAGAAACCGATTGTTGGCTGTCTGTGTAAACACTTGTATAAACTCTTTTGATGTGAATAATGAAAAGGACTTATTACTGTGGCATAATAGGCTAGGCCACATATCTTTACAAAGAATGAGAAAATTAATGAAGGTTCATATTCCTAGACAACTTGAAAAGGCAGTTCTTCCATGTACTATATGCTATAAGGCAAAGGCTAAGCGGCACACATTTCCTCTCTCTGAAATTAAAACTAGTCAACCATTTGATCTGATTCATATAGACATTTGTGGCCCAATAAGAACTCAAACTTTAGAAGGCCACAAATATTTCTTAACCTTAGTTGATGACTACACTAGAGGGACTTGGGTGGTCCTCCTAAGGTCCAAATCAGAGGCTATGGAAAAGATCAAACATTTTGTCAAAATGGTAGAAAGGCAGATGAATAAACAAATAAAGACAATTCGAAGTGACAATGCTTACGAATTAGGGAAATCAAGAGAAGGAACCGAATTTTTTGCCCAAAATGGAATAATACACCAAACAAGTTGTCCCCACACACCCCAGCAAAACGGGGTGGTTGAGAGAAAACAAGGAAACCTTATGGAACTCACTAGGGCCCTCCTTTTCCAATCAGGATTAGAAAAACACTTCTGGGGACATTGTTTACAACATGCCGCATACTTAATAAATAGGATGCCCACCAAGGCCATTCAAAACTTGACTCCTTTCCAAAGATTATACGGAAACACACCAAATTATAATGAGATTAGGAGTTTCGGCTGTTTGTGCTACATGACTAATGTCAACCCCACCAGAGGCAAGCTCGATCCTAGATCTTCTGCTTGTGTCTACATTGGCATACCCAAAGAGACCAAAGGCCACAAAGTCCTTGTCCTCGAAACCAAGGAGCTGAAAGTCACACGTGACTTAACCTTTTTTGAAGACATTTATCCTTTAACAGATGAGAAATGGACCGAGACCACAAAAACCAGCCAACATGACCCAGATCTCTCTTCCCTCCCCCCAATATCACCATTGAGGATGACTCTTGTACGTCACAGTTTCTGAGGCAAGAGAAGAGCCTCATCCTCACAATCCCATCACAGAACCAATCACAAATCCAGATATAGAGACACATAGCACCACCACACAACTTGAGATTCCTAGAAGATCAACAAGGACACACAAGCTTCCCTCACGATATGATGACTACATCATGACTTCCAGCATGGATGACAACGATCCCTTCTCGGTCATTCTAGCCCAAAGGCTTGACAACACCAATATAGATTTCCTCCATCAAACCAATTTGAACACCCTCACTGACTACACACCTAACACCACCATTCTCTCTTGCTCCCTTCATCAAAACACAAACAAATTATTAGATCATCTCCATAACCTGAAGGAGCCTACAAGCTACAAACAAGCCAGCAAGAACCCAAATTGGGTCAAGGCCATGTCCGAAGAGTTCAATGCTCTTCGTCATACAAAAACTTGGACTATTGTAGACCTTCCCAAAGGTAAACGACCCATTAGTTGCAAATGGGTCTACAAGATCAAACTCAAAGCCAATGGAGACATCGAAAGATACAAAGCCCGCTTAGTCGTGAGAGGATTTACCCAAAAACACGGTCTTGACTACGAGGAAACCTTTTCCCCTGTAGTCAAATTGACTACAGTTCGAGCCCTCATCATTACCGCCATAAAGAATGGATGGATTCTAGACCAACTAGACGTCAACAATGCCTTTCTCCATGGAGACCTCCATGAGGACGTCTACATGAACATACCCGAAGGTTTACAGGTCCATGGACAAAACAAGGTGTGTAAGCTTCATAAGTCTCTATACGGTTTAAAGCAAGCCTCCCGCCAATGGTACGAGAGACTTGCCAATTTCCTAAAAAGTCTTGGATTCCACCACTCCCAAAACGATCACTCCCTTTTCGTCAAACGACACAAAAACAACATTACCTTATTAGGTGTCTATGTAGACGACATCCTAGTGGTTGGAAATAACATCAAGGAGGTAAAATTCTTAAAGAGACAACTTGACAAGGAATTCAAAATAAAGGACCTAGGAAGACTAAACTTTTTCCTCGGTATGGAATTCCTGGAAACCAACAAGGGTGTCATCATGTCACAACAAAGATACATCAATCAAATCTTGCATGACTTTGACGCCCAAAACATTAAACCTTCAGCCTCACCTCTTCCGGTCAACATCAAACTCTACAAAAACAGTGGCTCCAAACTAGAAAACCCCACAACATATAGATGTCTTGTAGGGAAATTAAACTTCCTTACCAACTCTAGACCCGACATTTGTTTTGCCGTCCAATTTCTTAGCCAATTCCTACAAGAACCAACTTCAGACCACCTAAAGGCTGCCTTTCACACACTTTCCTATGTTAAAGGAACATCCGGATTTGGCCTCTACTTTAACAAAGAACCCAATTTTAAACTAGAAGCCTATTGCGATTCAGATTGGGCCTCTTGCCCTAATACACGCAAATCAATATCCGGATATTACATTCTTTTAGGTGGTTCCCCCTTAAGTTGGAAGTCTAAGAAACAAACCACGGTTGCCCTATCCTCTGCCGAGGCAGAATACCGGGCAATGCGGCAAGTTACGGGAGAACTAAGTTGGCTAAGCAGGCTCTTGCACGAGATTGGCATCAAGGACATCACACCCGTTCCCCTAAAGTGTGATAACTTAGCAGCTATACACATAGCTAGAAACCCTGTGTCACACGAACGCACAAAACACATCGAACTAGATTGCCATTTTGTGCGTGAAAAACTGCAGGCCGGCCTCATGCAAGTGCAGTATGTTCCTACCTCACACCAGCTGGCCGACGTCATGACGAAACCACTCACAGGTAAACAGTATCATAACTCTTTTCATACCTTAGGTCTGAAACATCAAGACAACGGATAGCTTCTTCTTTTTTTATGTTTTTTTGCAGGTACCTATCGGTGCATCATCCCACTTCCTCCATGCGGCAAAGAGCACACCTCCCACAGCTTCCTCGGTCACCTGAAGAGTGTACTCTTTGAGGGGGGGTGTTAGACATGGATTAGTAGGATGTATCTAGGTTACATATATGTACGTTTTTAGTTTTGTAATCTAGGACTTATATTGTATCATTTCTATCCGTTGTCTGTTACTTGGGCATAGGCATATAAAAGCCCAGCCCACTCTTTCTTTTCATGCTTAAGAAACAAACACCGCAACAGTAAAGGGCCGGTTGACCCTCTCTGTAATATCGACGACTAAAGTCGTCTTCTCCAAAGATCAAGAAATAATATAGCAGATGTTTCCTCTCGATAAACTCTGTCACTTTTATAACTTAAAGGATGAAATTTAAGGCTTAGAATTCTCCCCTTTTCTCTTCGTTGATTACCTAGATATTGTTAGTTTTCGATATTGATTAGGGAGTGCTTATTCCGGCTTCAAACTGGAAGAGTAAATCGACATTTTTTAGAAGGCCGGATGGCATGCCGGGTGCAATACGTCCGGCACATTCAAGGTTCTTGTCTTTGCCGGGTGCATCTTGTCCGGCATAATATCCGGCAGTACCAAAAGTTGGTTGGTTCAGAATTTATTCTTTTCCCTTGGTGTTCATTTGTTTTTATGACGTTGCCATTTCGAATCTGGGGTAGAATCATTATAAATACTATTTTAGTTTAGGTTTTAGATAGTTTCTTAATTCGTACTTACACTTACTTTCCCCCTTGTTGTAGAATAGGCTTTTGCCCGGATTAGGACTAATTTTCTATAAGTCCCTTGGGTACGATTCTCCTGGTCGTAATATATTTACACTATACTCCGACCGGGTTTTTATTTGCTACCCTAGTAGAGTTGTAGGTTTAGTTATTTTATTTTATCCATTTTGTATATAGTTTTCCCTACAAATTTCTTAGTTAGCAAATTGGCGCCGTTGCCGGGGACTTGGAATTAGTCCAAGTCCTACATTCGGTAAAACGCCCTATTCTTTATTCTTTATTCTTTGATTCTTAAATTCTTTACTTCTCTAATTCTTTTAATTTCAATTTGGTTTTCGGTTGAATAGGCCGGGTGTAAAGGCCGGATGCCTCATACCCGGCACATTCAACATTTTATTTTCTTTAATTCTTGTATTCTCTGATTTATTCACCCTTAGTTTTTGCAGAATTGAATATGCCGTGCACGATGCCGGGCAACCGATACCCGGCGTATTCGGAGGAAGTCCGATGCCGGACAGAAGTTATCCGGCATGATGACCGGCATGTTCAAAATTATTTTCAAAATTTCATACATTGTTAAGCTTTTAACAATTTTAATTTATTCTTGTTTACCTCTTCGTTTATTTATCTCTTCTAATAATCCCTACCTTGATTATTTAAATTAATTTCAGAGTTTGAACTTGCCGTGTATTATGCCGGGTTTCTTACACCCGGCTTCTCGAAGAAAGTCCGATGCCGGATATGAAATATCCGGCATTACACCCGGCTTGTTCAATTTTACTCTCCAATTTTTGTCGTAAATAGTAGAGACACATATAAATGATCTCTTACGTTTTATGTCATTCAATATTTTTATTTCTCCATGTTGCATTTCTTTGATTATTTCTTTCGGTTTGAACAAGCCGGGCAATATGCCGGGTAAAATCAACCCGGCATTAGTGGAGGAAGTCCACTGCCGGGTACGCAATGCCCGACACACGGTCCGACATGTTCAATTGATTTATTTGTCTTTTAGTTTCGTAACATTTCTATATTATTGTTTTTTATACTATTTTGTTAAATTAATATTTTGTGTTGCTCCTCCTAAGTAAATAAGGTGAATGCATCTCCGATCACATAATCTTCATGAAGATTTATCTGACCGCGATCAGGAGACAAAGAAGCCATTTCTTCGTTCCTTAAGGCAACGACGAAAGTTCTGGACCATTCGCATGGAGCATAAGTCGATGCAGTTGCAAATGCAGCAACTTTTTGCTCAACTATGACCACTTGGTCAACTCCCGTCTCCAACACTAAGTTGATCAACGGGAGTATGCGAGATCGATCTTCGTTTCTATCGAGATCTCTGATCACTCGGCCAAGTAGCCGAAGGCTAAGTGTAGGGCAGCCACACGCATCTGGTCTTCTTTCACCGCAGGGGAGTCACTTCCTTTCCTTATTTCTTTATATTTCTTTTGAACACTGGGGACAGTGTTCCTGCCAAGTGTAGGGCAGGGCCCCCCTTAAAAAAATATTTTATTTTAAATATATATTTTTATATAGAAAATAAATCACTAGTATATTCGATATAATAAGTTTAAAGTTTGTCAATGTTTTACTAAACTTTTTGCATGTTTTTGATTGAGATAAGATTAGGAATGACTAAATGCTTGTTCTCTCAAGAGGTAAGCTTTTTAATGACTCGTAGATTCCTGTTTTTAACTTTTTGATTCTTTTTATTTAACATGAGTACATGATCTTTCTCCTAATTCTTTCCTTTATGTACTTCTGGGTATTTGTTTCTTTTCTTTTCAAATTGTGAAAAATTTTTTGGTGAAAATCTTAAAAAGGGTTTTTGTGAAAAAAAGAAAAGAAGAAGAAGAAAAAGAAAAAAGAGAAAGAAAAAGAAATCTTCTTCCAAAGGAAAAGCATTATATTCTTTGAGGTTGCAATGAACTGCCTCATAATGAAAGCAAGAAACGAGAGTTTTTCCTTTTATTTTTCTCCTAAATTCCCCGTTCTTCAATGCAGAAAAAATCATGGTTGATTCAGAAACCCTTGCAAAATAGGGCTGAATAATAAAAACCATCGATGAGTGTCTTGGCCACATTCAGAAACTCTTGAAAAATAGAGCTGAATGATGGAAACCGGAAAAAGGAGAGATTGCAAATCCCTTATGTAAAATAGCCCAAAAGTTTTTGATCGGTTTTGAAAATTTTTTATTTTATACCCATTAGTATGTTACTGATGGAATAAGGAGGTTTAAGTGATACTTGTGAAATAGAGTCAGAGAGTTGAGAATATTTATCTACATTTCATTCTAGAGTTTATCTGTTTTGTGCATAAGTAATTAGTCCTTTCTAATCTTGTTTTGGTCGAGGACTAGCAAAAGGTAAGTGTAGGGCCTTGATAAGCCGCAAACTTATCATATTTTAGGTGTTAGATTTAGTATTATATTTATCTAAATTAGGTTATATATAAGTTATTTGTGCTAATTAGGTATTAAAATGTTTTATTAGTTCAGTCTTATGTTTTTATATGTTTTTCTGTGCAAGGGATGATTTTCTAGCCAAATGTTCATTGATGCCGGACTCCCTGCCGGATAACTTCTGCACGGCACGAGATTAGATCAGGAAAGAGGCTTTTCCAGACACAATGCCGGGTAGATTCCATCCGGCATAAGTAAAGAGTCGCCACGGTTGACCAAGCGATAGTAGTTATTGACCGTTGGTGATTAGGCTGTTGCCGGGTACAATGCCGGGTATATCCTACCAGGCATATGCACTGTTTCACGCGGATTTTTGCGGTTTCGACCGTTGAGCAGTTGACACGTTTTCCACATGTGCCGGCTACTCCTCATCCGGCACGACGCCCGACAACAAACACAATTGAGCCCTATAAATAGGCCGAGAGTCTACATCATTGAACACACTTCAACATACCAAATCCACTCCATTCACTTCTATATTTCCGCCTCACTCCATTGTTGGTGTCCAAAGAAGTCTACGGATCCATCCACGCAAGAGAAGAAGAAGACCTTGTCGGGTTAAGGCTATTGACATCTCCTTCTCCCTCATTGTATTCTCTTCTTATAGTTGTGTGGATGGCGATGTAGAATTCTTTGTCTTCTCTGGTTAGAAATGGTTCTCTTTGTAAACATACTATGTTCACTCAATAAAAGATATAAGTTCAACTTGGAATTTTGAGTTTATTGCAAATTAGGAATGAAGTTGTTTCTTCTTCCAAGTACTTCAATTCTGACCTTGGTAAGGCAGAAAGGTTGAGGAATTCCAAGTGGTCTTTCTATTTGTCTTTTATAACTTAAAGGATGAAATTTAAGGCTTAGAATTCTCCCCTTTTCACTTCGTTGATTACCTAGATATTGTTAGTTTTCGATATTGATTAGGGAGTGCTTATTCCGGCTTCAAACTGGAAGAGTAAATCGACATTTTTGAGAAGGCCGGATGGCATGCCGGGTGCAATACGTCCGGCACATTCAAGGTTCTTGTCTTTGCCGGGTGCATCATGTCCGGCATAATATCCGGCAGTACCAAAAGTTGGTTGGTTCAGAATTTATTCTTTTCCCTTGGTGTTCATTTGTGTTTTTATGACGTTGCCATTTCGAATCTGGGGTAGAATCATTATAAATACTATTTTAGTTTAGGTTTTAGATAGTTTCTTAATTCGTACTTACACTTACTTTCCCCCTTGTTATAGAATAGGCTTTTGCCCGGATTAGGACTAATTTTCTATAAGTCCCTTGGGTACGATTCTCCTGGTCGTAATATATTTACACTATACTCCGACCGGGTTTTTATTTGCTACCCGTAGTAGAGTTGTAGGTTTAGTTATTTTATTTTATCCATTTTGTATATAGTTTTCCCTACAAATTTCTTAGTTAGCAAATTGGCGCCGTTGTCGGGGACTTGGAATTAGTCCAAGTCCTACATTCGGTAAAACGCCCTATTCTTTATTCTTTATTCTTTGATTCTTTAATTCTTTACTTCTCTAATTCTTTTAATTTCAATTTGGTTTTCGGTTGAATAGGCCGGGTGTAAAGGCCGGATGCCTCATACCCGGCACATTCAACATTTAATTTTCTTTAATTCTTGTATTCTCTGATTTATTCACCCTTAGTTTTTGCAGAATTGAATATGCCGTGCATGATGCCGGGCAACCGATACCCGGCGTATTCGGAGGAAGTCCAATGCCGGACAGAAGTTATCCGGCATGATGACCGGCATGTTCAAATTATTTTCAAAATTTCATACATTGTTAAGCTTTTAACAATTTTAATTTATTCTTGTTTACCTCTTCGTTTATTTATCTCTTCTAGTAGTCCCTACCTTGATTATTTAAATTAATTTCAGAGTTTGAACTTGCCGTGTATTATGCCGGGTTTCTTACACCCGGCTTCTCGAAGGAAGTCCGATGCCGGATATGAAATATCCGGCATTACACCCGGCTTGTTCAATTTTACTCTCCAATTTTTGTCGTAAATAGTAGAGACACATATAAATGATCTCTTACGTTTTATGTCATCACTATTTTATTTCTTTCTTGCATTTCTTTGATTATTTCTTTCGGTTTGAACAAGCCGGGCAATATGCCGGGTAAAATCAACCCGGCATTAGTGGAGGAAGTCCACTGCCGGGTACGCAATGCCCGACACACGGTCCGCATGTTCAATTGATTTATTTTTCTTTTAGTTTCGTAACATTTCTATATTATTGTTTTTTATACTATTTTGTTAATTAATATTTTGTGTTGCTCCTCCTAAGTAAATAAGGTGAATGCATCTCCGATCACATAATCTTCATGAAGATTTATCTGACCGCGATCAGGAGACAAAGAAGCCATTTCTTCGTTCCTTAAGGCAACGACGAAAGTTCTGGACCATTCGCATGGAGCATAAGTCGATGCAGTTGCAAATGCAGCAACTTTTTGCTCAACTATGACCACTTGGTCAACTCCCGTCTCCAACACTAAGTTGATCAACGGGAGTATGCGAGATCGATCTTCGTTTCTATCGAGATCTCTGATCACTCGGCCAAGTAGCCGAAGGCTAAGTGTAGGGCAGCCACACGCATCTGGTCTTCTTTCACCGCAGGGGAGTCACTTCCTTTCCTTATTTCTTTATATTTCTTTTGAACACTGGGGACAGTGTTCCTGCCAAGTGTAGGGCAGGGTCCCCCCTTAAAAAATATTTTATTTTAAATATATATTTTTATATAGAAAATAAATCACTAGTATATTCGATATAATAAGTTTAAAGTTTATCAATGTTTTACTAAACTTTTTGCATGTTTTTGATTGAGATAAGATTAGGAATGACTAAATGCTTGTTCTCTCAAGAGGTAAGCTTTTTAATGACTCGTAGATTCCTGTTTTTAACTTTTTGATTCTTTTTATTTAACATGAGTACATGATCTTTCTCCTAATTCTTTCCTTTATGTACTTCTGGGTATTTGTTTCTTTTCTTTTCAAATTGTGAAAAATATTTTGGGTGAAAATCTTAAAAAGGGTTTTTGTGAAAAAAAGAAAGAAGAAGAAGAAAAAGAAAAAAGAAAAGAAAAAGAAATCTTCTTCCAAAGGAAAAGCATTATATTCTTTGAGGTTGCAATGAACTGCCTCAGAATGAAAGCAAGAAACGAGAGTTTTTCCTTTTATTTTCTCCTAAATTCCCCGTTCTTTAATGCAGAAAAAATCATGGTTGATTCAGAAACCCTTGCAAAATAGGGCTGAATAATAAAAACCATCGATGAGTGTCTTGGCCACATTCAGAAACTCTTGAAAAATAGAGCTGAATGATGGAAACCGAAAAAGGAGAGATTGCAAATCCCTTATGTAAAATAGCCCAAAAGTTTTTGATCGGTTTTGAAATTTTTTATTTTATACCCATTAGTATGTTACTGATGGAATAAGGAGGTTTAAGTGATACTTGTGAAATAGAGTCAGAGAGTTGAGAATATTTATCTACATTTCATTCTAGAGTTTATCTGTTTTGTGCATAAGTAATTAGTCCTTTCTAATCTTGTTTTGGTCGAGGACTAGAAAAGGTAAGTGTAGGGCCTTGATAAGCCGCAAACTTATCATATTTTAGGTGTTAGATTTAGTATTATTTATCTAAATTAGGTTATATATAAGTTATTTGTGCTATATTAGGTATTAAAATGTTTTATTAGTTCAGTCTTATGTTTTTATATGTTTCTGTGCAAGGGATGATTTTCTAGCCAAAAGTTCATTGAGGCCGGACTCCCTGCCGGATAACTTCTGCACGGCACGAGATTAGATCAGGAAAGAGGCTTTGCCGACACAATGCCGGGTAGATTCCATCCGGCATAAGTAAAGAGTCGCCACGGTTGACCAAGCGATAGCAGTTATTGACCGTTGGTGATTAGGCTGTTGCCGGGTACAATGCCGGGTATATCCTACCCGGCATATGCACTGTTTCGCGCGGATTTTTGCGGTTTCGACCGTTGAGCAGTTGACACGTTTTCCACATGTGCCGGCTACTCCTCATCCGGCACGACGCCCGGCAACAGACACAATTGAGCCCTATAAATAGGCCGAGAGTCTACATCATTGAACACACTTCAACATACCAAATCCACTCCATTCACTTCTATATTTCCGCCTCACTCCATTGTTGGTGTCCAAAGAAGTCTACGGATCCATCCACGCAAGAGAAGAAGAAGACCTTGTCGGGTTAAGGCTATTGACATCTCCTTCTCCCTCTTTGTATTCTCTTCTTATAGTTGTGTGGATGGCGATGTAGAATTCTTTGTCTTCTCTGGTTAGAAATGGTTCTCTTTGTAAACATACTATGTTCTCTCAATAAAAGATATAAGTTCAACTTGGAATTTTGAGTTTATTGCAAATTAGGAATGAAGTTGTTTCTTCTTCCAAGTACTTCAATTCTGACCTTGGTAAGGCAGAAAGGTTGAGGAATTCCAAGTGGTCTTTCTATTTGTCTTTTATAACTTAAAGGATGAAATTTAAGGCTTATAATTCTCCCCTTTTCACTTCGTTGATTACCTAGATATTGTTAGTTTTCGATATTGATTAGGGAGTGCTTATTCCGGCTTCAAACTGGAAGAGTAAATCGACATTTTTGAGAAGGCCGGATGGCATGCCGGGTGCAATACGTCCGGCACATTCAAGGTTCTTGTCTTTGCCGGGTGCATCTTGTCCGGCATAATATCCGGCAGTACCAAAAGTTGGTTGGTTCAGAATTTATTCTTTTCCCTTGGTGTTCATTTGTGTTTTTATGACGTTGCCATTTCGAATCTGGGGTAGAATCATTATAAATATTATTTTAGTTTAGGTTTTAGATAGTTTCTTAATTCGTACTTACACTTACTTTCCCCCTTGTTATAGAATAGGCTTTTGCCCGGATTAGGACTAATTTTCTATAAGTCCCTTGGGTACGATTCTCCTGGTCGTAATATATTTACACTATACTCCGACCGGGTTTTTATTTGCTACCCGTAGTAGAGTTGTAGGTTTAGTTATTTTATTTTATCCATTTTGTATATAGTTTTCCCTACAAATTTCTTAGTTAGCATATGCCATTAAGAGGGCAATGATGATTAGGAAGATAGAGACCTAAGGGATTAAGTTAAGTATAAAGCTTAATGTTTAAGGTTAAGTAGGTAAGGTTAAGTTGTAAAACTTAAGAGGCGTTAGGTGGGGATCATTAAGGGTTACGTAAGTTAAGTAAGTTAAGTAATGTGTAAGTAATTAATAATCTAAGTTGGGTGAATGTTTTAGGATTTGAAAGTTTGGAACCGGAAGAGAATTAGACAACCGGGACAACCGACGGTGAACGGTACAGTTTTCTTGTGACCTGCTTGCTAATGAGGTGTCCCTCGGCTTGTGTGCTATTTGTTTATGTGTGCCGACTAAACAAGATAAAGCATGCAACCGGTTATACTGTACTTATTGTGTGTGTGTGTTGATTTACACTAACACGTGAGACTTGAGGTTAGTTACTAACAAAGTTTAGTACAATTTGGAATGAGATGAAGAGTTATATTGTTTAACAGTTGGTTAATACCCGAGAAGGTTTAACTATGTAACACCCCTACAACGGACTTCACAACTAATTGAAATCGCAGCGGAAATAAACAACTAAACATTAACTAAACGCTTCGGTGCTACAACGCCGTCAACCACCCACGTGGTTAACAAGGCAGAATAAATACAAGAGTACCGGTCTGATGATCAGACTCCCGAGCATAGAACTAAACCATAAATACATCATATACAATACCGAGTATTTAAATACATTCCTTCACTGTAAACTGTCAATATACCGCCATAGTAGTTTCAACGGGATCAAAATATAATGCCACGGGAGCACAGGCGCATCCCGGGCTCAACATCCAAAATAAACCAAAGTACAACTGCAGCCTAGATCCTACAGCCACTCTGCTTCCTCGATCCTCATCCTGCAGTAAAAATATGGAGCCCCCGAGGGGGTCAGCAACCCTTAGCTGGTATGGTTAACGCGCAGCCCATCGGCTACCGGGATACGCGCAACTAATTGTCATGATAACATGGCATTCATTTTAAACATAACATAACATAACATAATATGTGATAGCATCAATAGTGCATAGCACAACATCACATACACAGTGGATACTCTTTCCACAATAACAAACCCAGAAGGTTAAACAACATAAGAGCCTAGAGAATGGTTCACCCTCATGATAAGCTCGTTACACACACTCATTACCGTTCTTTTATTCGAACGAGTAACTTAAGTCATAGATGGTTCGGATATAGTGACCCGAACACACCACACAAACACATGTTCCCACTTACCAATCATAAGTCAGAATAGGTAAGCTTTGGAGGAAGCTAGCGGGAGATCGAACGCCAAATTAAGGAGAACAGTCTTAACAACATAAGAGTTGAATCTGATTCAGATATCTACTCTTAACTTACATGCATGACCGGACAACCGGATTCCTCACTTCCCAGTTAGCACTTGTTAGAAGTTCACGGTGGAACTTAACAACCAATACACAACAGGTGGTAAGTCACGTTAGACACACACAAGGGAAATGAGTCACATCATAACATCACAATAATATGAACAACGGTAAACTCATTACATGATTAAGTCTTATAACGTCATAAACACACAGAAAAACAAACAACACACAAGCCGGTGTAAACCGGTAGGCAACAGACTGCAAGAAAACCATACCTTGGTCCTTGCTTCGATTTGTTTCCACCGTAGGTCACTCCTATACATGTTTAAGAATGTCGGTTAATTATTTACTTAACTTCAAACTTACTAAATGTTTAACATGATTATATGACATGTTTTAATGCCCAAACTAATCCTTCATTACCTACATTATACCCCCTAGGATTAACTACATTTGCCACATTCTTTACTGTTTTTTTTATAAATTTTGGTCTATCCGACCCACCATCCAACCCACAACTGGGTCGGACCCTTCCAGTGATTTTCGGGTTTGAAAAACTTAACTTGTCCGACCCATGTCCGACCCAACCATCTAGGTCGGACCATTCCAGAGATTTCATCACCCTTTGAACATACACGTCCGACCCATGTCCGACTCACTCGACTGGGTCGGACCATTACAGAACATCTACCGCCTTACAAAACAACCATGTCCGACCCATGTCCGACTCACTCGACTGGGTCGGACCATTCCAGAACATTTTTCGTCCTTCAAAACATGACCGTCCAACCCATGTCCGACCCAAGTCCTCTCGGTCGGACCATTCCAGAACCAATTACTGACGTCTTACAGAGGCTGTCCGACCCAAACTTGGGTCGGACCCCTGGGTCGGACGCCACCAAAACTTGCCCAAACTTTGTCAAATCTTCACCAAACTTTTCCTAAAGCCTCTTAATGTTTCCTAACATCATTTGGTACCCTCAAACCCTCATACAACATCCATAAAATTCATTATCTATCTCCTTAACACTTACTCATTCCATACCAAAACTCTTAACACTTATGTTATTTTCTCCTAGGTCTCTAAGTGGTGTTTCATGCCTAAGATAACCACTATGTCAATAATGTTTCCTCACCACTACTACATCATCTCCCAAACATCTTTTCTTTCTAAACAATTCCTTAAACATCTTCACAAGTTTATAGCTTCTCATGTAACAATTCACTTCATCCCTTTTTCACCAACAATACACAAGTCCTAAATACAATCTCATCAAAAATCTTGAAATGTCCCAAAGCATTCTTTTGCATTCTAAATCCTCTAGAACATCACCTAAGCCTTTTTACATCTTTAAACACTTTAATGCATGTTTCTTTCACTAGGAGCACTTAACCATCCTAAACATTTATTAACTTATCAAACTCATTTTAAACCCTTAGAACTTTTTGTTTGTTACCTAAATTTTGACATGACCTCTCCTAGAACATTACTAAACCAAGACACATTGTCTTCACCATCAAACAACCACGAACACTAAAATCCATCAAACACATTTCTATACACAAACTTCACACATTTAGCACTACATCACAATATAGTGCATAATTTAAATTGCATGGCTCTTAGGCCCTTAAATAACATAAATCATAAACACTGAATTTCCACAATATATTTGCCTTTGACCTGCAAATACACTCAACAACACATATGCCCTTTTACTAAGCCTTTAAGAGCATTCTTCTAAGTCACTTCCCATTGGCTCCTTAGATCATTTTCATAAGCAACACAAGCTCATTTCTCCTAAGACTTTAAACCACATTAGGTTAGCACATTTACCTCTTTTCCTCACAACTTCTTTCTTGTTTCCTTGTTTAAAATCGGCAAGGCTTTTGATTGTTTGTCAACTTCTAAACATTATACAAACAACATAATGAGTATTCAAGCTTTAAGCTTTATCTCATTGTAAACCCTAGTTTCACATTATTTCAAAAGCATTAAGATAGTTGTTTTACCTTGGTATTTGAAGAGAGTTTGAATATCTATCAAGAGAGGACTCCACCAAGTCCTTGAAAGGTTGGAATAAAGCTAGAACAAAGCCATATAAAGAGCACCTTCAATGGGCATTTTCGGTTAACAACAAAACATGGAGGAAATGAAGTTTTTATTTGAGATTCCTTACCTAGAAGCAAAGGAGAACAATAATATGTAGAAATATAAGCTCAAGCTCCTACAATGGTGGAACTCCATGGCACCAAAATGGTGGTCTTGAAGTTTTGAGAAGATAGGAATGAAGAGCTTGATGAGAGGAAGAAAATGGTGGTGTTTGTTTTTGATTTGGTTAAGTAATCTAGGAAATACAAGTGGTCAAAGATGGAGTCTTGGTGTGTATTATTGCAAACCGTAAATGGAGAATGAAGAAGAGGTAGAAGAGAGCTTGCAACCGTGTGAAATGAAGAAGGAAGGGAGAAATGAAGATGAGTTTTGCTTTTAGAAGATATTTATATCTTAAAGTAAATAGTAACTTAAGTAGTCTTCTTTATTTACTTAACATGTTAACAAGAGTGGTGAGTCACCACACTACAAAAACCGGCCCCCAATAGTTACTTAGGGGTGTTTTAGTCTTTTTTGATCAATTTAATTACTTATAACAACATATGTTACAAACTAGCTTATTTTAGTACTATTCACTAAAACAAGGCACATAGAAGTGAAATTTTTGATTTCCCATTGATATAGACTTCCAAATGTGATACTATATAGTACACATGTTAATTAAAGAGTAATGATGGACATTTAGCCATTCAAAACTCATTTACAAGACAATTTTCCAAAAATGTGCCTTAAGACTCCTTAGAGCATATTTTGTGTTTTAACTTGTTTTCAAGCTTGGTTTTCTTTGGTAATTGGTTTAATATGTTCATTAGTATATAAATATGGTCTTGTTAAGTTCATTAGGTCTTAACCAAGCTTATCCCAAGCTTAGAGCACATTTTGGCCTTTATTGACCTTAAAGCACATTTTGTGTTTTCTATTGTTTAAATTGTTTACTAATGTTTCTAAGACTCTTTTTAGTCTTAATATACCACATTTAGGTGTTTAAACAATATACTAAGGTTTGGGGTATTTCAATCTACCCCCCTTAAAAGAACTTTGTCCCCAAAGTTCATACTTCCACATATCCTAAATATTAGAACACGGGAATACATATAAACAATACTTCCATAATAATATTAATCAACACACTTACATAACATTGGACACGAAGTCCATACAACATAACATCGGATACATAACATTGGACACAAGGTCCATACAACATCATCCACATCATTCAGACTAGAGGTGATCATAATGTGTCCTGCCCGGCAGCCCGGTCCGACCCGGCCCGTAAAAAAGCCCGATAGGCCCGAGCCCGATTGGGCTTCCGGGCGGGCCTGGACATAAAACCAGGCCCGAATAAAAAACCGGGCCGGGCTGCGGCACATTTTTTGAGCCCGTGGGCAAGCCCGGCCCGGCCCGATTTTATATTTTTTATTATTATTTTTTAAAATGTAATATATACATATTTAATTTAATTTAATTTTTATATAATATATACAAAAATTATATAAATTTTAATTAGTTATATATTAATATCTGTAATCTATATTAAAATATATTAATTTAATTTTTTTATTAATTTATATAAATAAAATTAAAAACCGGGCCGGGCGGGCCGGGCTTCGGCAAACTTGAAAAAACCGGGCCTAGCCCGGCCCGGCCCGACATATAAAAAACCGGGCTTGGTTTTTTGAAATAGGCCCGACAGGCCTAAAATTTTCCTTCGGCCCGGCCCGAACCCGGCCCCCCACCCCGAATGATCACCTCTAATTCAGACACAACGGTCTGTAACATAACAACATAACATAGACGAGTATTTAAATACACTCGTACACATAACCACACGGCTCTAAAACTAACCACTAACCCCCCCCCCCCCCCCTTAAAAGGGGGTACGCCCCGTACCCTATACACATAAACACTAAGAAGTAAACATGACGGGTACTTCGCCTTCATCTTATCTTCCAGCTCCCAAGTGGCCTCCTCAACGTCCTGGTTAGACCAAAGAACCTTCACCAGTCTCACAGACTTATGGCGAGTGTCTCGAGTCTTAGTATCCAGAATCCGTACCGGAGTCTCCACTATGATCGCATGGTCGGCTCTAAGCTTAGCCTTTCAGGCTGAAGCACATGAGACGGATGAGGCATATACTTCTTCTTCACTGGGACACATGAAATACATCATGTACCTTGCCCAGCTCGGCGGGTAGATCAGTCTGTAGCTACCGGGCCGATCCGCTCCGTCACAACATAAGGCCCCACATATTTTGGGCTCAACTTGCCTTTCTGGCCAAACGAATACTCCCTTCATGGGGGATACTCTCAAAAATACCTGATCGCCCACGGCGAACTCCAGGTCACGTCTGCGCACATCTGCGTACGACTTTTGTCTATCCTGAGCTGCCTTCATGTTAGCCCGGATCTGGCGAACTTCTGCCTGAACTTGTTCAAGATACTCTGGTCCTATAATGACCGTCTCACTCGACTCATCCCAGCATAATGGCGTGCGGCATGGTCTACCGTACAAGCCTGGAAAGGAGACATCTTGATCGAAGCATGGTAACTGTTGTTATAACTAAACTCGATCAGATGTAACTTATCAATCCAGCTGGTCTGAAAGTCAAGTGCACATGCACGTAACATATCCTCAAGTGTCTGGATGGTGCTTCACTCTGACCATTTGTTTGTGTGAAACGCTGTACTCAATTTCAGTTCGGTACCCAGTGCTTCTCGCGTAGACTTCCAATACCTCGATAAGAATCTGGTATCTCTGTCAGATACAATGGTTTTCGGTACCCCATGATGTCTTACAATTTCTCTGTCAAAGAGTTCTGCTAGTTTTTCCACTTTCCAGGTGTCCTTCATCGGTATGAATCGAGCCACCTTGGTCAGTCGGTCAACAATAACCCAAATCATATTCAGACCTCCCCTGTAGGTGGAAGCCTTACTACGAAGTCCATAGAAATATCATGGAACTTCCACTCAGGCACTGGCATTGGCTGTACCATACCACCAGGCCGTCGGTGCTCAAACTTGACCTTCTGGCAAGTGAGACACCTCAATACATAATCAGTAACATCCTTTTTCATTCCAGTCCACCAAAAATATCTTTTCATACCCTTATACATCTTTGAAGCTCCGGGGTGAATCGAAGTCGTAGAACAGTGGATTCACTCAGTATGCGCTCCTTCAGCTCAGCGCTACTCCTCGGAATACACAGTCGGCCATTCAGCCTAATCAGGTCATCATCGTGGAGTCTGAAGTCGTACTTCTGACCCTCGAATGTGCCATCAATAAGCTTCTGTCTGATCTCCAACATATACTGATCCGTCATCTGAGCACTCCGCACCTCTTCAACCAAGCTAGTATGAGAGACTAGCGAATGGAGAGAGTGTGCTCGGCGACTCAATGCGTCAGCTACCACATTTGCCTTACCCTCTTTGTACTGTAGATTAATGTCGTAGTCGTTTAGAAACTCAACCCACCTTCTTTGTCTCATTTTCAACTCCTTCTGAGTGAACAAGTACTTTAAACTTTTGTGGTCCGAATAAATTGTCACACTTACCCCATACAAATAATGTCGCCATATCTTCAGTGCGAAGACAATGGCCCCCAGTTCTAAGTCGTGGGTAGGGTAGTTCTCCTCATGCTTCTTCAGCTGTCGGGAGGCGTAAGCTACGACCTTCCCGTGTTGCATCAACACACACCCATACCTCTACCTGATGCGTCGCAATAGACCTCAAAACCATCTGGAACCGTCTGGTATGTCAGGACTGGTGCAGATGTCAGAGCATCCTTGAGACTCTGGAAAGAACTCTCACAGTCGACTGTCCACTCGAATGGTGCATCCTTCTTCATCAAGGAAGTCATCGGCTTCGAGACACTGGAGAAGTCCTTCACAAACCTCCTATAATAACCTGCCAGACCGAGGAAGCTCCTGATATCGGTAACTGTCTTCGGCCTAGGCCAGGTGCGCACTGCATCAATCTTTGCCGGATCAACAGCGATCCCGCCTCAGAAATCACATGACCAAGAAAAAATACTTGGTTCAACCAAAACTCACACTTTGAAAATTTAGCATACAACTGATTCTCCTCAATGTTTGTAACACATTCCTCAGGTGGCTTTCATGCTCACCTTTCGATTTCGAATACACAAGAATATCGTCGATGAAGACTACCACTGACTTGTCCAACTGATCTTGGAACAAGCGGTTCATTAAGTCCATGAACTTCGCTGGTGCATTGGATAAACCAAACGGCATAACCGTAAACTCATAATGTCCATACCTAGTTCTGAATGCTGTCTTCTCAATGTCACTGTCACGGATGGCAATCTGATGGTATCCGGATCGTAGATCTATCTTGGAGAATACTGATGCTCCCCTCAACTGATCAAATAATCGTCGATGCGTGGTAAAGGGTAACGGTTCTTCACCGTAACTGCATTCAGTTCTCGATAGTCAATACACAGGCGGAGACTACCGTCCTTCTTCTTCACAAAGAGGACCGGCGCTCCCCATGGTGAAACGCTAGGGCGGATAAATCCCTTGTCGAGTAGGTCTCTCAGCTGCTCCTTGAGCTCTGTCATCTCTGCTGGAGCCATACGATAGGGCGCCTTCGCAATTGGTCCGGTGCCCGGAACCAAATCATCTTTCAAACTCCACTTCCCGTGCTGGCGGCATGCCCGGCAGTTCCTTAGGAAATACATCAGGAAACTCCGACACTACCGGCACATCAGGACTAAACTCTGGGTCTCTCTCTATGTCCTGGACATAGCAGAGGTATACATCACTCCCTCGTCGTAGTTCACGACACATAGCCATGGCGGTGATGATCTGAGTCGAAGGCTCCCTGGGCCTCTGGCGGTAAGATATAGTAACCCCAGATGGACTCCGAAGAAGCAGACGATGCTCGGCACACAAGATTCTGCCCTTGTACCGCTCCAACCAGTTCATCCCGACAATCACATCAAAACCAAGTCCGTCGAACTCTATCAAGTCGATCGGAAACTCTTCACCTCTGATTCGTACAACAACATCTCGGTGGTAGCGGGTACACCTGATCCGCTCTTTCGACGGGAGAGTGACTAGGAAGTCTGGCATCTCATCACCGTCTAACCCCAGCCTCTTCGCAAAGGATAGCGAAATAAATGTATGAGAGGCTCCGGAGTCGAACAAGATCGAAGCGTCCACGCCATTGACTGGAAAGGTACCGGTGAGGATTGTGCCGCTCTTGCCGGCTTCTGCCTCATTGCAGACACTCAGTATACCTCCCGTTCCGAGGGCACAGCCTAATTCATTGGCAAACTAATAAGTATTGGGTAACAACACGGTTTATATACTTCAACAACTCCACTTTATTCATTAACACACTCTTCTTACATTATACGTTGGTTTACACTGTTGACATAACTAACACATATATAACATCCTTAACATACACTGGCTTAACACATTACATAATTATACAAGGCTTCAAAACTGTCTGAAGGTCAAATTCAAACGTCCGGGTTTCATGTGTGTGGCATTGATCACTGCCGACGGTGCGGTATTCAGTTTGATCTTCCTGATGCCATGATATAGCATCCTTGACTGCCCACCCATGATTAACACATCTCCTGATTTTAGTACTAACTTCCTTGCGAGATCAGCACGCTTCTGCTCGCCATATATAAACACTGCGGTATCACCAATGGACCAAGACACCACGGGTACTCCCTTACTTAGAGACTCGGGTGACTCGTCCTTATCTTGGTGTAAACCTAATCGTCCACCTTTCTGGTAGAAGTTCACAATACACAAATCTGCTTTAACACTTGGAATTGAATCCTTTTCAACTTGCTGAGCAATTCCCACGGCGTGATTAACGACCACAAGGAACTCCTCAGGTATCATCGGTACAGTTGCTCCGTCTTCAGCTCGCACTTCTTGATATGTCTTGGTGTAAGGGTTCCAGTCCTTACCCATGCACATCATCTTCAATTTCATTCTTGATCCGCTCGGGTATTCGGGTGTGTAGAAACCTCCAGGTGTTTCTCCAAGTTCATTGCATCGTCTGATGATATGGACTTGTGCTTCCGGTGTCAGGTATCCATTTAAGAGTATCATACCTGGCTGGATAACCTGACATTGCTCCATTGGAAAGTCGGTGATGTTGATGGTGGTTTCTTCAGGGTTTGGTGTGGGTGGGATTGGATAACATATATTGAAGGTTCCTTAAGTTTAGAATTACCTAATTAGGTGACTTTCACACTATACTACTTTAACTCTTTACTCACATATAATACACTTGAACTCACTAATACACACATGCATGAAATGCGGTATGCAATCACTTATTTCATTCACAGTTTAGGCGGTACCTGGTCTAGAAGAGGGCCCTGGCGCCTCTGACCGGTCCACCACATTCAGGGCGGCCTTGCTAGGTCCCGACCCCTTCCCCTTCTGGGAATAGTGTGCCTCTGATCTGTGGGTGGCTGGTTAGCCGTCTTCGGGCCATCAATAGTCGCTGTGGCCTTACCCTTCCACTGCCCCTTGGGCTTGTTGACTCTGCTGTTGGGGTTCCGGTAACACTCGTAGTCACGGTGACCCCACTTCTCGCAGTAACGACACTGTACGTCGTTTCCTTTGCAGTCCTTGTCGGGGTGGTCTCCGTTACACCACTTACAGTAGTAGTGGCGCTCCGGTCCAGAACCCGTGCTAGCTGCTATCACAATACACAATCAATACTTATTTCACAACTTAACATCATACACTTCAACTTGTCACACATGATTAATAATTACCCTTAGGTGGGTAAGAGCGTAGGGGTTTCGCCGCGTAAGCATATGTGAGCTTCAGTGGCTCCTCAGCTGTGGTGGTCTGGGCTTGGCCCTTGTCACCCTGGTGCTGACTCTTCTGGGCTGGGGATAAGGTTTCTTCTTCTTCTTTCCTCCCCCGTACCCCTGCGGACTCTGGCCCTCGCTCGTGGCCTTGCGCTTGTGCGCATTCTCCTCGTCCCTCAGACGGACGGTAATCTCGACCTTAGCAGCGGCATGATAGCACTCCTGAATTTAGGACGTCAGTCATGCCCCGCAATACATACTCACAAACTCACATTAATACTTACTTATGGATTACACTTATTCACATCACACTTCATTCAAGTTACCTGCAAGGTAGTATACTCAGCTGGCCCCATCCCATAGCGAAGACGGTGGCTGAGACCGTTGTAGAAACGGTTTACCAGCACCCGGTTCGAGTATCCCAGGTCCGGTAACAGGTGGATAAGGCCGGTGAATGCAGTGTAGTACTCATCAACCGACACCTTGTCCCCCTGCCTCAGACTATCCAGCTCCAGGCGCTTGGCCTCTTGAACATGCACAGGGTAGTATTTGGCTCGCAGTAGTGCCGTGTACTCCCCCTCCAACCAAACTGAGGATCCGCCATCCGGTCCTCTCTCACAAGCTTCCACCAACTCTGTGCCGAACCCTTCAGGTAGTAAGCGGCAAGACGGACCTTGGCCCCAGCAGGCACATCCAAGGTCTCGTAGGCGGTCTCCAACTCGGAGATGTATGCCTCCAGCTTACGTGGGTCGGTCTCCCCATGAAACGACGGGGGTCTAAGATCTGCCAATGCCTTGACCCAGTTGGTCTCTCGTGGCGGTGGCGGTGGTGGTTGAACTTCGGGCTGTTGCCCCTGCTGAATTGCAGCTACAAGTTGTGGGACCATTTGGGCTACGGCGGCCGCTACAGCTTCGGCCATAACCTGAGTGTAGTATTCTCGCCCTGGTCATCCGTATCTCCAGTACCGCTTCCGCGGCCTCTACCTCTCGGTCTACCTGACATCTGAATTCACACGAACATTATTAGCATTATGCTTACATACTTATCGGTTCCAACGGTTGTAACGTTTTCCCGACAACAAGGTATCTCCACACTTGGTTAATGGTTAACCTTCCTATAACTGCTCACTTAGGTAACTGTAGTTAGGTTTCCTAACTCGGTATTTTGTAACACCCCTACAACGGACTTCACAACTAATTGAAATCGCAGCGGAAATAAACAACTAAACATTAACTAAACGCTTCGGTGCTACAATGCCGTCAACCACCCACGTGGTTAACAAGGTAGAATAAATACAAGAGTACCGGTCTGATGATCAGACTCCCGAGCATAGAACTAAACCATAAATACATCATACAATACCGAGTATTAAATACATTCCTTCACTGTAAACTGTCAATATACCGCCATAGAGTTTCAACGGGATCAAAATATAATGCCACGGGAGCACAGGCGCATCCCGGGCTCAACATCCAAATAAACCAAAGTACAACTGCAGCCTAGATCCTACAGCCACTCTGCTTCCTCGATCCTCATCCTGCAGTAAAATATGGAGCCCCCGAGGGGGTCAGCAACCCTTGGCTGGTATGGTTAACGCGCAGCCCATCGGCTACCGGGATACGCGCAACTAATTGTCATGATAACATGGCATTCATTTTAAACATAACATAACATAACATATGTGGCATAGCATCAATAGTGCATAGCACAACATCACATACACAGTGGATACTCTTTCCACAATAACAAACCCAGAAGGTTAAACAACATAAGAGCCTAGAGAATGGCTCACCCTCATGTTAAGCTCGTTACACACACTCATTACCGTTCTTTTATTCGAACGAGTAACTTAAGTCACAGATGGTTCGGATATAGTGACCCGAACACACCACACAACACATGTTCCCACTAAACCGATCATAAGTCAGAATAGGTAAGCTTTGGAGGAAGCTAGCGGGAGATCGAACGCCAAATTAAGGAGAACAATCTTAACAACATAAGAGTCGAATCTGATTCAGATATCTACTCTTAACTTACATGCATGACCGGACAACCGGATTCCTCACTTCCCAGTTAGCACTTGTTAGAAGTTCACGGTGGAACTTAACAACCATACACAACAGGTGGTAAGTCACGTTAGACACACACAAGGGAAATGAGTCACATCATAACATCACAATAATATGAACAACGGTAAACTCATTACATGATTAAGTCTTATAACATCATGAACACACAGAAAAACAAACAACACACAAGCCGGTGTAAACCGGTAGGCAAAACTGCAAGAAAACCATACCTTGGTCCTTGCTTCGATTGTTTCCACCGTAGGTCACTCCTATACATGTTTAAGAATGTCGGTTAATTATTTACTTAACTTCAAACTACTAAATGTTTAACATGATTATATGACATGTTTTTATGCCCAAACTAATCCTTCATTACCTACATTATCCCCTAGGGTTAACTACATTTGCCACATTCTTTACTGTTTTTTTTTATAAATTTTGGTCTATCCGACCCACCGTCCGACCCACAACTGGGTCGGACCCTTCCAGTGATTTTGCGGGTTTGAAAAACTTAACTTGTCCGACCCATGTCCGACCCAACCATCTGGGTCAGACCATTCCAGAGATTTCATCACCCTTTGAACATACACGTCCGACCCATGTCCGACTCACTCGACTGGGTCGGACCATTACAGAACATCTACCGCCTTACAAACAACCATGTCCGACCCATGTCCGACTCACTCGACTGGGTCGGACCATTCCAGAACATTTTCCGTCCTTCAAAACATGACCGTCCGACCCATGTCCGACCCAAGTCCTCTGGGTCGGACCATTCCAGAACCAATTACTGACGTCTTACAGAGTTGTCCGACCCAAACTTTGGTCGGACCCCTGGGTCGGACGCCACCAAAACTTGCCCAAACTTTGTCAAATCTTCACCAAATTTTCCTAAAGCCTCTTAATGTTTCCTAACATCATTTGGTACCCTCAACCCTCATACAACATCCATAAAATTCATTATCTATCTCCTTAACACTTACTCATTCCATACCAAAACTCTTAACACTTATGTTATTTTCTCCTAGGTCTCTAAGTGGTGTTTCATGCCTAAGATAACCACTATGTCAATAATATTCCTCACCACTACTACATCATCTCCCAAACATCTTTTCTTTCTAAACAATTGCTTAAACATCTTCACAAGTTTATAGCTTCTCATGTAACAATCCACTTCATCCCTTTTTCACCAACAATACACAAGTCCTAAATACAATCTCATCAAAAATCTTGAAATGTCCCAAAGCATTCTTTTGCATTCTAAATCCTCTAGAACATCACCTAAGCCTTTTTACATCTTTAAACACCTTAATGCATGTTTCTTTCACTAGGAAAGCACTTAACCATCCTAAACATTTCTTAACTTATCAAACTCATTTTAAACCCTTAGAACTTCTTGTTTGTTACCTAAATTTTGACATGACCTCTCCTAGAACATTACTAAACCAAGACACATTGTCTTCACCATCAAACAACCACGAACACTAAAATCCATCAAACACATTTCTATACACAAACTTCACACATTTAGCACTACATCACAATATAGTGCATAATTTAAATTGCATGGCTCTTAGGCCCTTAAATAACAGAAATCATAAACACTGAATTTCCACACAATATATTTGCCTTTGACCTGCAAATACACTCAACAACACATATTCCTTTTACTAAGCCCTTAAGAGCATTCTTCTAAGTCACTTCCCATTGGCTCCTTAGATCATTTTCATAAGCAACACAAGCTCATTTCTCCTAAGACTTTAAACCACATTAGGTTAGCACATTTACCTCTTTTCCTCACAACTTCTTTCTTGTTTCCTTGTTTAAAATCGGCAAGGCTTTTGATTGTTTGTCAACTTCTAAACATTATACAAACAACATAATGAGTATTCAAGCTTTAAGCTTTATCTCATTGTAAACCCTAGTTTCACATTATTTCAAAAGCATGAAGATAGTTGTTTTACCTTGGTATTTGAAGAGAGTTTGAATATCTATCAAGAGAGGACTCCACCAAGTCCTTGAAAGGTTGGAATGAAGCTAGAACAAAGCCATATAAAGAGCACCTTCAATGGGCATTTTCGGTCAACAACAAAACATGGAGGAAATGAAGTTTTTATTTGAGATTCCTTACCTAGAAGCAAAGGAGAACAATAATATGTAGAAATATAAGCTCAAGCTCCTTCAATGGTGGAACTCCATCGCACCGAAATGGCGGTCTTGAAGTTTTGAGAAGATAGGAATGAAGAGCTTGATGAGAGGAAGAAAATGGTGGTGTTTGTTTTTGATTTGGTTATGTAAGCTAGGAATACAAGTGGTCAAAGATGGAGTCTTGGTGTGTATTATTGCAAACCATAAATGATAATGAATGAAGAAGAGGTAGAAGAGAGCTTGCAACCGTGTGAAATGAAGAAGGAAGGGAGAAATGAAGATGAGTTTTGCTTTTAGAAGATATTTATATCTTAAAGTAAATAGTAACTTAAGTAGTCTTCTTTATTTACTTAACATGTTAACAAGAGTGGTGAGTCACCACACTTACAAAAACCGGCCCCCAATAGTTACTTAGGGGTGTTTTAGTCTTTTTTGATCAATTTAATTACTTATAACAACATATGTTACAAACTAGCTTATTTTAGTACTATTCACTAAAACAAGGCACATATAAGTGAAATTTTTGATTTCCCATTGATATAGACTTGCAAATGTGATACTATATAGTACACATGTTAATTAAAGAGTAATGATGGACATTTAGCCATTCAAAACTCATTTACAAGACAATTTTCCAAAATTGTGCCTTAAGACTCCTTAGAGCACATTTTGTGTTTTAACTTGTTTTCAAGCTTGGTTTTCTTTGGTAATTGGTTTAATATGTTCATTAGTATATAAATAAGGTCTTGGTAAGTTCATTAGGTCTTAACCAAGCTTATCCCAAGTTTAGAGCACATTTTGGCCTTTATTGACCTTAACACATTTTTGTTTTCTATTGTTTAAATTGTTTACTAATGTTTCTAAGACTCTTTTTAGTCTTAATATACCACATTTAGGTGTTTAAACAACATACTAAGGTTTGGGGTATTTCAAACTAACACTTGGTTTATAAGATTTTCATTACTGGAACTTAAGGGGGGGAGTGAGGAATCCGGGACTGACTCCGGTCATGCATGTTAAGGAAAGGGGGTCGGTATCTGAATCAGATCCGACTTCCACTTGAGGACTTGTCTTCGGACTTGTTGCCTAGGGTCAAACATCGACCGGCTACATTGGATTTTTAGTCCAAGGTAGGGGGCAGATTAAGATGGTGCGGTAGGATCACCTAAATCCTAAGATTAAGATAAGTTGTTTATTCAACCAATGGAGTGCTCATTGGCTAGAGTTGCTTTTGACCCGACAAAAAAAACATGGAGATAAGATACAACCATTTCTATTTAAAGAACGGTTTGTATACTGAGATTAAGATAAGGACAAAGATTGAGATAAGTTAAGGTGGACTGAGGTTAAGTGGATTTGGAATTTAAGGAGTTAACTTATTAACTCGCTTACTAAGTGAACGCTTTTAAGTTGTTCTTTGTGTGTGAACTATGTTGTTCATTGTGGATTGTTGTTTTACTGCATTATTACTTATTATGTTATGCATCTAATCAATCTCTATGCTATCGACAATTAGTCGTAGTAGCCCCGTTAGCTTGGGGGCCATGAGAGGATCGTACCAGCAATTGCTGACCCCCTCGGGGGCTATTTTTATTTTGCAGGTAAGCGCCCCATGAAGACTCATCACGAGAGTAGGGGTGGTTAGACTTAGGTGGGTTTATTTTTTAGCACTGGTTGCGCTTGTGCACCCGTCTGTCGTTATTTATACTTGAGGAGTATTATGTGATTTTTGAGATACTTGTAAACTCAGTAGGTATATTTTTTGGATTAGTGTTTGTAAATGTTAAGGGTCGGTATTTCCTGATGTTTAGACCGTAGCAAGGTCCTGGTGTTGGTTTATTGCCGTTGCGATGTTATATTTATGTTGTTAAGTTTGCAATAACCATGATTGGCTTATGACGGGGTGTTTCACATACAGTGAATTGGTGTATGCGGGGCATACGATGTGTTGTTTGTGTGTTGTTTGGTATGCGGGGCATACGTTATTGATTTGTTTGTGTAGTGTGCACTGGTATTTATGAATGTATGTATCCTATGTGATACGTGTTTGAATGATGTGCATACACCCATGTTTGTAGTATTTTTATGACACTGATGATATATATATATGGATTGGATTGATTACATATGGTATCGCCTAGATACGAAATGAATCATTAGATATGGAATGTGGAATGATGGGAGGATAGGGACACCTCGGGGAGGTTGTCAGGGTTTATTGAACTGATAGGAAATAATGGTGCTGATGGATCGCCTACTTCCATATGTTTGAATTAACGCCACAAATGATGGCCATGTGCTGTATAAGCACAATACGATGTGTGTAAATGATATATCACATAGAAATACATTATGGGGATATATGGGCAGTTATTAACACACCTATTTGAATAAAGCGACTTCGGGACAAAGTCTTTTTAAGGGGGTAGATTGAAATACCCCTAACTAATAAAACATTGATTAATCATCTAATCAAATGAATTAAGGCCTAAACATGCCTTAAAATCAATATAACACAACAATGGTCAAACATAAAGCAAATATTGCACCATTTGACCATTTAGGGTAATTATATAACCAAATGAACTCTTTAGGACCTAAAATTTTGTCCTAAGCACTAAAACACATAAATTAATGTACTAAATTATTGGACAACACTCCAACACAAAGAACATGCACTAACATGCTTAAAAGTCACATAGGGCAAAAATGTGCTCTAAGGAAACCTTAAAGGTCTTATGATATCCATTTGATTCCAAATAGGATTCCTAAGTTCAATAATCATGTAAAGAATGTAACAAAACCGTTCTCAAAGAAAACCAAGCTCAGAAACACCTTGGGACACAAAATGTGCACTGAAACACCTTAAAGCACGTTTTTATGTATCAGCTCCAAGATATTGACTTTGTCATTTTAAGACCTAGATTACATTCTTTATAACATTAATGGAACATGATAGACTATATATAAAGTCTAAATCAAAGTTTAAAAATAAAATCAAAATGGGTGATTATGAGTGAATAGTACCCAAAATAACATTTTAATTCCTAACTTAAACCATGGTCAATGGTCATCCCTTGACCTAACCACCCATTGTAACACCCCTACAACGCCCCTACCAACTACCGAAATCACAGCGGAAATAACCAACCAAACAATAACTAAACGCTTTGGTGTTACAACGCCGTTAACCACCCACGTGGTTAACTAGGCAGAATAAATACAAGTGTATCGGTCTGATGATCAGACTCCCGAGCATAGACCTAACATCCATATATAAACATAACCAACCATACCGAGTATTTAATTTACATCACACCTACCAACCGTAAACGTCCACCACTGTTTATCAAACGGTACCAAAATGTAATGCCTCGGGAGCACAGGCGCATCCCGGGCTCAACAATCCAAAATAGCCAAAGTACATCAACGACTAGGATCTAGAGCCACTCTGCTTCTTCGATCCTCATCCTGCAATAAAATATGGAGCCCCCGAGGGGGTCAGCAACCTTTGCTGGTATGGTTAACGCGCAGCCCATCGGCTACCGGGATACGCGCAACTATTGTCATGATAACATGGCATTCATTTTAAAACATCCAACATATATATATATACCATAGCATAGCAAGGGAATTTGCATAGCACAACACCAATACATAACACCATAAAATCGGTTCTCACAAGGAACCTTCCACCATAGTTAGTATACATAGTGAGCCTAGAGATTATTGCCAACCCCATGTTAAGCTCGTTACCAACCTCGTTACCGTCCAGTTATATCGAACGGTTAACTTATACCCAAGGTGTGTCGGATATAGTAATCCCAAGCACACCGAAAACAACATTCGTATGCCCCTGTGGCCCGACGTGAGTCAGTAACTAGCTTTGGATAAGCTAAGGGTAGGTTGAAACCAAATTGGAATACAACCTATACATACACCAAGAGAGTCGAACCGGATAGACATCGACCCCCATCCATCACACGCGTGGCCGGAACAACCGGACTCCTCACTCCCCCGATTAGCACTTGTTAGTGATCACACAACGTTTTGTTAAGTCACATACAAGCAAATATTTAGGTCTTGTTAGACAACCAAGGGGAAAGAGTCACAACACTACAACATCATAATGTATAACAACTGTAAACTCTTTTCATGCCTTAATCTTATAAGGTCGTAACACACAGGAAAACAAACAACACACCCAGCCGGTGTAAACCGGTAGACAACAGACTGCAAGAAAACCATACCTTGGTCCTTGCCTCGATTGGTTTCCTCCGTAGGTCACTCCTATACATAATTAATAACGTCGGTTAATTATTTATTCAATTCAAACTTGTTAAGTATTTAACATGATTGTATGACATGTTTTAATGTCTATCTTACCCTAGGTTACCTTCACTATACTCCCTAGGGTTTACTACATGAGTCACATTCTTTTCTGTTTTTTTTATTATTTTTTGTATGTCCGACCCGACCCACCGTCCGACCCACACTGGGTCGGACCCTTCCAGTGGTTTTCAGGTCTGAAGAACCTTACCGTGTCCGACCCATGTCCGACCCAACCTTCTGGGTCGGACCATTCCAGAGACATGTCCGACCCACGTCCGACTCACTAGACTGGGTCGGACCATTACAGAGAATTCCATCGACCTCAGAACATCCATGTCCGACCCATGTCCGACCCACCCTTCTGGGTCGGACCATTACAGAACATTTCACCGCCTTACCAAACAAGCCCGTCCGACCCATGTCCGACCCATCCTTCTGGGTCGGACCATTCCAGAACAATTTCCAGACGTCTAACAGAGGCTGTCCGACCCAAACTTGGGTCGGACCCTGGGTCGGACGCCCTCTAAATTTACCCAAACTTTGTCAAATCATCACCAAACTTTTCCTAAAGCCTCTTAATGTTTCCTAACAACATTTGGCAACCTTATATCCACCTACAACATTCATGAAACTCATTTTCTAAGTCCTTAAGCCTTTACTTATTCCCTTGTGAAATTTCTTAACACTTATAACATTTTACACTAGGTTTCTAAATGGTGTTTCTCACCTATGATAACTACTATCCCAAAATGCTTTCTCCTCCTCTCTAACTTCATCTCTTAAGCATTAATTCTCACAACTAACTCCTTTTATCATTCTTGAAATTCTTTTCCAAGTGTACACTTTCTCCTTATTTTACCAAAGTTTGCCTAAGTCTTTATCTAAGTCCAAAATGACTTTGGTACATACTGAAATCTCAAGATCATGCCTAAGTCCTTATTACACTCTAGAGCACTTCCTAGTTCCTCACATTTCCTTTAAAACATCATGAACTCCTTATACATTTCCTAGATTTCGACATAGGTTCTCCTAGCATTTTGTTACACCAACGCACATTGTTTTCACCACTAATCACACATGAACACCTAAATCACCAAGAACACTCTCACCCACAAAACTTTACTCAAATCACACCACATTACAATATAAAGCATAACTTAAATTGCATGGCACTTAGGCCCTTAAAATGCATGGCTCTTAGGCCCTTAAGGTGCTTAAATCATAAACACTGAATTTCCACAATATACATGCCTTTGACCTGCAATTACATACAACAAGACATATGTTCTTTTACTAGTCTCCTTGAGGACATTTACTAGGTCATTCACCATTTGCTCTTTAGGTAGTTTTAATAAGCATTTATAAGCTCATTCCTCCTAAGGCATTAAACTACATTAGGTTAGTAGATTTACCTCTTTTCCAAACCACTTCTTTCTTGTTTCCTTATAAAACCGGTAAGGTATTTGTTTCCTTGTCAAGTTCTAAACAATATACAAACACCATAATGAGTATTCAAGCTTTAAGCTTTAAGCTTCATCTCATTGTAAACCCTAATTTTACATTGTTTCAAGAACATTAATGTAGTTGTTTTACCTTGATCTTTGAAGAGAGTTTGAATATATATCAAGAGAGGACTCCACCTAGTCCATGAAGAGTTGAAATGAAGCTAGAACAAGGTCACACAAAGAGCTATGTCAATGTGTATTTTCGGTCAAGGTAAAAACATGGAGGAAACATGATTTTTCTTTGAGATTCCTTACCTAGGAGCAAAGGAGATCAACAATATGTAAAAAGACAAGCTCAAGCTCCTTCAATGGTGGAACTCCATGGCACCGAAATGGGGCTCTTGAAGCTTTGAGAAGATGGAAATGAAGAGCTTGATGAGAGGAAGAGATTGGTGGTCTTAGAATTTGATTTGGACAAGTGAGCTTGATTTAGCAAGTGGTCAAAGCTAGAGTTTTAATGGTGGTGGTGGTATTACCGTGAGAGAGCAGCAAGGAGTGAGGAAGATGGTGTTTGGAACTGTGGGAAATGAAGGAAGGAAAAGAGAGAATGAGAGATAAGGATGGCTTATAAAAGATATGATTGCTTTAAGGAGATATTTATGCTTATAACGTAAAAGTAGTTTTAATTAGTTCTCTTTACTTGTTAACAAAATAACAAGTGAGTGGTGAGTCACCACACTTAAGAAACCGGCCCCCCCTTTATTAATATGAGGGTACTTTAGTCTTTGTTGTCAATTTAATTACTTACTAATACAACATATTATAAACTAGCTTATAAAAAGCATTATTCACCAAACAAGGCACTTAGAAGTGAAATTTTTGATTTCCCATTAATATAGCCACCCAAATGTGATACATATAGTACACATATATATTTAAGAGTGATGATGGACATTTAGCCACTCAAAACTCCATTTCATACAAGACAATTTTTCAAAAATGTGCTTTAAGACTCTTAAAGCACATTTTGTGTTTTAACTTGTTTTCCAAGCTTGGTTTTCTTTGGTAATCGATTTAATATGTTCATTAATATATAATTAAGGTCTTGGTAAGTTCATTAGGTCTTACCCAAGCTTGATCCAAGCTTAGAGCACATTTTAGCTCTTATTGACTTTAAAGCACATTTGGTGTTTTCTTTTTGTTTAAATTGTTTACTAATGTTTCTAAGACTCTTTTTTAGTCTTAGTAAATCATGTTTAATGTTTAATCAACATACCAAGGTTTGGGGTATTTCACCCATTGCCGCCCCCACTTAGGCAGTCATCCTTACCCATTCCAACCTAAAATATCTACTAATAGTCATCTAATGACTATTCCTAAAGTAACCAAACTTTACCTTATAAGCCTAATTCTTTCTCTTTCTCTCATTACCTCCTTCCCAACATAAGTACCTATCTCCATCCTCCTCTTCTGCTCCGTCTTGAACCGTGAGGAGACACCAAACTCATCTGATGAGATCTCATGATCTAGGTAAGCTTCCAAGGCATAAATTGTCCATTATCTTCACCTTTCTTGCCTCTTTCCATTGATCTAAGCTTCAGCCATTCCATCCACGTATGTAGTGAGTTTTTGGAGGTTTAAAAGAAGGGTTATTCTCAGCTGTAACAAGGGAAGAAGGAGGGAAGTTCTAAGCTTGACCATTTAAGGTAAAAACTTGCTTTAAGCATGATTTTTCTTCTTTCTCTTCATTTACGGTTGGAAAACTTGGTTCCTTTGGCTTATTTTCTACTCCTTTTCATACGTTAGTTGGTATACCAAGATCTTCAAGGAATAGCCATATCCATGCCAAAAACACCATTTTTGGCATCTTAATCAAGGTAAACATTAGCCATCTCTGCCTGAGACATTACGGTTTTAAAGCCTTGATTTTGGAGACCTTTGATGCTCTTTTGTTTCTATAAACATAGGCCGAAGAACCCTTGTCGCCCTTGATTTCTAAGGTAATTTTACCATGAATTTGTACATTAAACACTTCCTTTGTTAGCTCTTGTTAGGTTTAATCATATCTTATTTTGCTGTTTAAAACATGTCTAACAAGCTGTGGAAATTTCCCTCAAGCTTGTCGTGGCCAAACAAGGCCTTACCCTTTCTAAATCAAGGTATAAATCACTTAAAACTCAACTTTGATATAATTAATATGTGTTTAAGTTGTTGCATATTAATTTACCGTGAGTGAACATAGGTTATATGGTCTGATTTTGACCTTAGGTGGTTAAGGAATGACTTAGTAATTTATCTAAGTACATAAGTAACATAAAGGTCAAATTAAAACTTTATGTGGAAGTTTTGTTAATTAATGGAAAATATATGGTGAGGCCGAGAGTTATATGTATTTTGGGGCATTTATGTGTAATTTATTTTATAAGCTAATGTAGTAGTAGAGGCCATGTACTTTAGCCATTTTTATTATGTATTTTAAAGTTTTAATTAAGTTTAGGTAATAAATAAATATTAGCGTAAAGCATAGGGGTTAAAACTATAATTAAATCAAATTTGGGGGCTAAATATTAATATATCCCGAAAATTAGTGTTAAAAGGATTTAAAATAAAAATTATAAGATTTTATAAAGTTTTGGGGTTAAATGTAAATTCTGGAAAATTGCGGGTTAAAACCATAAATAAGGGAAAGTAGTGGTCAAGGAATATTAAGGAGGGTCAGCCTTGACCATAGGGTAGGTTTTGACCAATTAGATAAGTTTAAATATTTAATTATGGTTATATAATAAGTTATGTATTAAATTGTAACATTTTTATAACATATGGGTTATATGTTACTACCGAAACATTAGGGTGAAAATGGTATTTTAAAAACCCATGGGCTATTAGGAATTTTTATGAATTTATGGGCTGAATTTAGAATTAAAATAAACTATATATTTATAATATATATGGTTATTATGTCATTGTTACACTTTGGAAAGTAAATGGGTGGAAATGTAAATACCGAGAGTTTAGGGGTAAGAAATATATTTATAACCCTTGGGTGAAATTTGGTGATTTTTAGAATAATATAAGAGTGTTTAATAAGATAAGTGTATAATATATAGTTTTTAATGATGTTATAAAGCTATACGTTATAATTGGGTCAAATTGTAATTATAGAAAGTTGGTGGTAAGAAATGAATTAGAACAGAATTTAGGTTTGTTCGAAATTTGGAACATATATAACTATCGGTTATATTTATATTAAGGTTTAAAATGTTTTAATATATTATATATATATATATAACATAACATTATATATGTGGTCAAATTGTAAATTTGGCAAGTTAAAGGTGCTGGAAAATAATTTAAGACAGACAAGGGTATGTTCGGTATTTTGCAAATATAAAACCATAGGTTATACCTTTTATAAAGTTAAAAATGTTATATTATATGGTATACATAAATAGTATAAAATTATGGGTGGTTTTGTAATAAAAGAAAAGTGTGGGTTATGGAAAGAAATAAGGTTTTAACGTAGTTGCCTTTTCGGCGATATAAAATAGTTTTGTATAAAAAATATGGTTATAAGTTATGTGAAATAAAAATATCATATTACATGATATTAGTATATGGTATAACATTACATAATGTTATGTGGTCAAAATGAAATTAAATTAAAATAAAGTGCTGTACCGAATTATAAAGGTTGGAAAATGAATTTTAGACTATGGTCTACAATGTTATAAATGTAAAATAACATTATATGGTATTAATGTGGTTGTTTAAATGGAATAATATAAGTAAGGATATTCACATTAAATAATGTGACAAACAATAAATAAAAGAAATTTATAAACCAAGGTATTTATTGAATAAACCTTAGGAGTTGTAATTATACAACATAAAATGTTACATAATATTTAAGATAATGATCTTAATACAAGTTGTATAATATGATACAATTAATAAGAATAATCAATCTAATATAAGATGATAAAATGTGACATATAATATAAGAGTTTTATAATCATGAAACCTACACTAGTAGAAAAAACATTTTAAATGACGACACTTAAACCACGTTTAAATGAAAAACCGTGGTTTAAAGTTTATAAACCACGGTTTCTAGGGAAACCATCATTTATAGTACACACGCCGAAGAGAATAAACCACGGTTTTTGGAGAACCGGGTATATAGTTTATTTATAAAACCACGGTTTGTAGGCCAACCGTCATTTATAGTACATGCCGGAGAGAATACCCACGGTTTTTGGAGAACCGTGGTATATAACCGTCACGCCGGAGAGAATAAACCACGGTTTTTGGAGAACCGTGGTATATAACCGTCACGCCGGAGAGAATAAACCACGGTTCTTTAAGAACCGTGGTATATAACCGTCACACACCGGAGAGAATAAACCACGGTTTTTGGAGAACCGTTGTATATACTCTAAGCGGGAATTTTAATTTTTGGCCCAATTAACGCGGCTCTTCTCTTCGGAATGTACTATAAATGACGGTTGCCCTACAAACCGTGGTTTATAAGTAAACAAAGAGAGCCGCGTTAATTTGGGCCGAAAATTAAAATTCCCGCTCAGACTATATACCACAGTTTTTATAGAACCGTGGTATATAACCGTCACACCGAGAGAATAAACCACAGTTTTTTAAAGAACCGTGGTATATACCGTCACTCTCGAGAGAATAAACCACGGTTTTTTGGAGAACCGTGGTATATAGTCTGAGCGGGAATTTTAATTTTCGGCCCAAATTAACGCGGCTCTCTTGTTCTCTTATATATTTCTCTTACTGTAATTGCAACCCACACTGGCGAACAAGGATTGAACGCGCCTCTTCCTCATTCTCTTCACCTCCCCGGTAATTTTACAACCCACGCCGGCGAACATGGAACATGCTCTACGCCATCTATTCAACCTCCCGTAATTTCGCAAACCATACTAGTGAATAAGGAACATGCTCTATGCCATATCAACCGCACTGTAAATTTGCTACCCATACTGGCGAACAAGAAACATGCTCCTACCTCTCTCATTATCTTGTTTTCATGGTAATTTTTGCAACCCACACTGGCGAACAAGGAACGTGCTCTGCGTCTCATCCTCATGTTCACTCATTGTAATTTTGCAACCCCAGCCGACGAACAACGAACATGCTCTACGCCGCATCCATTTTCTTCAACCTCACAGTAATTTTGGAACCCACCGGCGAACAAGGAGCATACTGCGCCTCCATTCTTCACTCACACATTTTCGCAACCTTAATTCGCAAACAAGGAACATACATAATCTGGCATCTTCATTGTCTTGTATATGCGCTCTGTTGGGATTTCCAGATTGAAGGCGAAGATTTGAAAATTCATGGACTATAAACCACGGTTTCATGTATAACCGTGGTTTATTCGTTGTTTTTTTCACCTTATATACCACGGTTTTTAGAATAACCGTGGTTTATTTCTCTCCGGCGTGACGGTTTATATAACCCGGTTCCCCAAAAACCGGTTTATTCTCTCCGGCATGTACTATAAATGACGGTTGCCCTACAAACCGTGGTTTTATAACCGTGTTTTTTTTTACATTATATACCACAGTTTTTAGAATAACCGTCATATATTACTCACTATAAATGACGGTTTATAGAACCGTGGTTTTTATCTTCATTTAAAACCACGGTTTTGAACCGTGGTATATAATATTTTGGCATTTACGACGGCCGCAAATACCACGGTTTTAACCGTGGTATAAAGCAAAATAACCGTGGTATATATGTTTTTTCTACTAGTGTTACCTATATTGGTAAATATATGCATATGCGAGAATTATGTATATAGGATGGATATTGCAGACGTGTATATCTGAGTGGTTTAGAACTGGTGTAAAATAAAAGAAAAGAAATTAAAACTCAAATAAAAACGTCGGGCTGCAAACAAATCCCGGTCGTAGTAGTATAGTAAAGTGTAAGCGACCGGATATCGAACCGTGGGACTAATGTGCATATTATAGTACCTAAGTGTGTCACAAAAAGGGAGGATTAATTGTCTTGTATTATAAATAAAGGAAAGATAAAATAACTAAGTTAATAGATAAATTAAACGGGACTCTGGGTCACGTTAATATAATCTGCTCTTTCATGCTATGTCTACTGGTTTAATTATAATTGTTTGGCAAAATTCCTCTTATTATCTTAAGGTCCGATGAAAACTCATAAGAACTCGTTTACCTGAAAATGCAAGGTCCGATGAAAACTCAAGCAAAATGCGTGTAAACGGACGGTTTAAAATATGAGAAATTATTTATGCATCTGAGTACTAAACTTAAACGATGAAAATAAGTTTCCTCCAGATTTACGGCTTAATTAACCTATCTATTTGTCACCGATCAGATTAGAAATAGATTTAGTAAAGCAATTTAATAAACTCATGACATTTATTAAAAAGGCGAGATGACCCTTTAAAACGCAACAAACTGTATTTAAATAAACCAGTAAACATATTGCATAATTAATACAACACATAATAACCATTCCCAGAGTATAAATATTCTAGCCGAACATATTAAATAGAATAACAGAAACAAGGGTAGTAGAAATCATCTATCTGTAGTCACTCCTGCATTCGTTCTGCTATATTGTATACGTCGGACTAGAGGTGGATATGGTGGATGAAAGAAAATAAAATGGAGAAGACGGGAGAAGAGAAATGGGATGAACGTGTGATGTGTGGTCTGTAGTGAATCGATGATGTTGGGTGGTGGATGTGCCAATGAAAGCAAAGGTACGTGTGTTTATATAGAGGAGAGGAAGAGGCAGATCTGGAAGAATTGATTGCTGATTGCTCATTGATTGCAGGGGACAGAGGTGGAGACAGACGCGTGAGGGAATTAAGGAATGGATTGGGTGGCTGAACGCGTGAGTACTGTCGGTAGGCGCCTGATAATGTGGAGGAGTAGATGGATAAGTTGCAGGCGCCGCGAAGAAGATAAACAGCTCGCGTTAATTATCTGGACATTTACACGCGTCCGCGTAGATGTCCCTTGTTATTATGCTGTTGTCTCACGGTCCTTAGCCTTGTCCGCGTAGACGTCCGCGTATAATGGGGCGGACAAGCTTCTCCTCTTGTGCTGTCCGCGTGGTTGTCCTCCTTCCATGAACTTGTGCTGTCCGCGTGGCTGTCCGCGTAGAATGGGGCGGACACATTGTTTAGGCGCGCTCCATATCTGTCCGCATGGCTGTCCTCGTGGCTGTCTGCGTAGAATGGGGCGGACACATTGTTTAGGCGCGCTCAAGTCTTGTCCGCATGGCTGTCCTCGCTTGTGTCCTCGTTGTTTTGGGGCGACGCTCATGCGGACACCATGCGGACACAAACTTTGACCGGCTCTAGATTCTTCGTTTGGACTCCGTTTTCTGAGCCGTTTGCGTCTATGCGTTCGTCTCTTTGTCTACTTTGCTTCCAGCATGGTTTTTCCTCATGTTTAAACAATAATTTGTGAGATAACAATAAAACATAAACTAGAGGAAAACTAACCGAAGTGGAGAATGAGCAAGAAAAAAGTGCTAAATAATATATGAAATACACCTATAAATCATGCTCATTTGGACACTTATCAGATATATATTATGTTGGAAACCATATAGTATAATGGTGAAGGTTATTACATGGAAATACTTTATAAACTATAAGTTATGTTTTTGAATTCAAATATAGTTTATTAAAAGATTAATGGATTATATAATACAATGTATTATAGTGGATGGTGGGGAAATAATACCATACGATAAATAATGCATGTATACATGCAACCATAGTTATAAAATATATTATGCATGCAACTATAGGTTACAATACGTGCCTACGCATGCGATGAAACAGTCGAATTAAATGTACGAGGACGAACGAACTTATGTAAAAGCGTAACGCTTAAAACTACTACGAGTTGGAAAAAAATATATTCTTACGTTTGAAAACGTTAACTACGATGTTCTTGTAAACCGACTCTATTGTTAAACCTAGTATTAATACATGCTACGAGTAAGGAGTTTAAAAGATAACGGTACCTTAACTAATAACAGTTGAAATCGGAGATGTAATACCGGGGTTACTGACGTTATTCAGAAATACCGAGTCATTTTCTCATGTGGATTGACACTTAGTGTTCTTCGTGTTTTTAGATCACATTCAGACATGCGCGCTCTACAAGCTTAGTGGACTACACTGCGCATCCTAGGTCTGAGGTGTACAGTATGAAAAGGGGTTTAATCCAGTTGTTCTGAGGAGTTCCTCGGGCTCGAATTTGGTTGATATATACTTATATGTATGTGTGTGGATACGTGTATGTGATTATGTGTTTACGGCATTATTTAATTTACGTGAGCGTCCTACGGGACTACACTATGTCGACTATAGATCGACCTATATAAACATACATACGCGTTTTCATGTGATGACATGATGATACTTAATATAATACCCTTAGTGTTAATATTAAGTAGATGGTAACCTAAGTAAAACACTAGGTACGAGATACGACATTGTCGGTCTCTAGAGAAATGGTTCTCGAACATTAAGATAAAACCACGGATTCTGGATGAAGATAAAACCACGGGTACTTCGCCTTCATCTGTCTTCCAGCTCCCAAGTGGCCTCCTCAACGTCCTGTTAGACCAAAGAACTTTCACCCAGTCTCACGGACTTATGGCGAGTGTCTCGAGTCTTAGCATCCAGAATCCGTACCGGAGTCTCCACTGATCGCATGGTCGGCTCTAAGGTTAGCCTTTCAGGCTGAAGCACATGAGACGGATGAGACATATACTTCTTCAACTGGGACACATGGAATACATCATGTACCTTGCCCAGCTCGGCGGGTAGGTCTAGTCTATAGGCTACCGGGCCGATCCGCTCCGTCACAACATAAGGCCCCACATACTTTGGGCTCAACTTGCCCTTCTGGCCAAAACGAAACACTCCCTTCATGGGGGACACTCTCATCAAAAACCTGATCGCCCACGGCGAACTCCAGGTCACGTCGGCGCACATTGCGTACGACTTCTGTCTATCCTGAGCTGCTTTCATATTAGCCCGATCTGGCGAACTTCTGCCTGAACTTGTTCAAGATACTCTGGTCCTATAATGACCGTCTCACTCGACTCATCCCAGCATAATGGCGTGCGGCATGGTCTACCGTACAAGGCCTGGAAGGGAGACATCTTGATCGAAGCATGATAACTGTTGTTGTAACTAAACTCGATCAGATGTAACTTATCAATCCAGCTGGTCTGAAAGTCAAGTGCACAAGCACGTAGCATATCCTCAAGTGTCTGAATAGTGCGCTCACTCTGACCATCGGTCTGTGGATGAAACGCTGTACTCAATTTCAATTCAGTACCCAATGCCTCTCGTGTGGACTTCCAATATCTGGATAAGAATCTGGTATCTCTGTCAGATACAATCGTTTTCGGTACCCATGATGTCTTACAATCTTTTATCAAACAGTTCTGCCAATCTTGCCACTTTCCAAGTGTCCTTCATCGGATGAATCGGGCCACCTTGGTCAGTCGGTCAACTATCACCCATATCATATTCAGACCTCCCCTTGTAGGCGGAAGCCCTACTACAAAGTCCATGGAGATATCATGGAACTTCCACTCAGGCACTGGCATTGGTTGTACCATACCACCAGGCCGTCGGTGCTCAAACTTGACCTTCTGGCAAGTGAGACACCTCAATACATAATCACTAACATCTTTCTTCATTCCAGTCCACCAAAATACCTTTTCATACTCTTATACATCTTTGAAGCTCCGGGTGAATCGAAGTAGTAGAACAATGGGATTCACTCAATATGCGCTCCTTCAACTCAGCGCTACTCCTAGGTATACACAATCGGCCATTCAGCCTAATCAGGTCATCATCGTGGAGTCTGAAGTCGTACTTCTGACCCTCGAATGTGCCATCAATAAGCTTCTGCCGGATCTCCAGCATGTACTGATCCGTCATCTGAGCACTCCGCACCTCTTCAACCAAGCCAGTATGAGAGACTAGCGAATGGAGAGAGTGTGCTCGGCGACTCAGTGCGTCAGCTACCACATTTGCCTTACCCTCTTTATATTGCAAATTAATATCGTAGTCATTCAGAAACTCAACCCCACCTTCTTTGCCTCATGTTCAACTCTTTCTGAGTGAACAAGTACTTTAAGCTTTTATGGTCAGAATAGATTGTCACACTTACCCCATACAAATAATGTCGCCATATCTTCAATGCGAAGACAATGGCACCCAATTCTAAGTCGTGGGTAGGGTAGTTCTCCTCATGCTTCTTCAGCTGACGGGAGGCGTATGCTACGACCTTCCCGTGCTGCATCAATACACAACCCATACCTCTGCCTGATGCGTCGCAGTAGACCTCAAAACCATCTGGACCGTCTGGTATAGTCAGGACTGGTGCAGATGTCAGAGCATCCTTGAGACTCGTGAAAGAACTCTCACAGTCGACTGTCCACTCGAATGGTGCATCCTTCTTCATTAAGGAAGTCATCGGCTTCGAGATACTGGAGAAGTCCTTCACAAACCTCCTATAATAACCTGCCAGACCGAGGAAGCTCCTGATATCAGTGACTGTCTTCGGCCTAGGCCAGGTGCGCACTGCATCTATCTTTGCCGGATCAACAGCGATCCCGGCCTCAGAAATCACATGTCCAAGAAAGATACTACTTGGTTCAACCAAAATTCACATTTCGAAAATTTTGCATACAACTGGTTTCTCCTCAGAGTTTGTAACACATCTCTCAGGTGGCTTTCGTGCTCACCTTTCGATTTAGAATACACAAGAATGTCATCGATGAAGACTACCACTGACTTGTCCAACTGATCTTGGAACAAGCGGTTCATTAAGTCCATGAACTTTGCTGGTGCATTCGATAAGCCAAATGGCATAACTGTGAACTCATAATGCCCATACCTCGTTCTGAAAGCTGTCTTTTCGATATCACTGTCACGGATGGCAATCTGATGGTATCCGGAACGTAAGTCTATCTTGGAGAATACTGATGCACCCCTCAGCTGATCAAATAGATCGTCGATGCGTGGTAAAGGGTAACGGTTTTTCACCGTAACAGCATTCAGCTCCCGATAATCAATACACAGGCGGAGGCTACCGTCCTTCTTCTTCACGAAGAGAACCGGCGCTCCCCATGGTGAAACACTAGGGCGGATAAAGCCCTTGTCGAGTAGGTCTCTCAGCTGCTCCTTGAGCTCTGTCATCTCTGCTGGAGCCATACGATAAGGTGCTTTCGCAATGGGTCCAGTGCCCGGACTAAGTCGATCTCAAACTCAACCTCTCGTGCTGGCGGCATGCCCGGCAGTTCCTTAGGAAATACATCAGGAAACTCCGACACTACCGGCACATCTGGGCTAAACTCAGGGTCTCTCTCTATGTCCTGGACATAGCAGAGGTACACATCACTCCCTCGTCGTAACTCACGATACATGGCCATGGCGGTGATGATCTGAGTCGAAGGCTCCCTGGGCCTCTGGCGGTAAGATATGGTAACCCCAGATGGACTCCGAAGAAGCAGTCGATGCTCGGCACAGGATTCTGCCCTTGTACCGCTCCAACCAGTTCATCCCGACAATCACATCAAATCCAAGTCCGTCGAACTCTATCAGGTCGATCGGGAACTCTTCACCTCTGATTCGTACAATGACATCTCGTGGTGGTAGCGGGTACACCTGATCCGCTCTTTCGATGGGAGAGTGACCAAGAAGTCTGGCATCTCCTCTCCATCTAACCCCAGCCTCTTCGCAAAAGATAGCGAAACAAATGTGTGTGAGGCTCCAGAGTCGAACAAGATCGATGCATCCACGCCATTCACTGGAAAGGTACCGTGAGGATTGTGCCGCTCTTGCCGGCTTCTGCCTCATTGCAGACACTCAATGTACCTCCCGTTCCGAGTGCACAGCCTAATTCATTGGCAAACTAATAAGTACTGGGTAACAACACGGTTGATATACTTCAATAACTCCACTTTATTCATTAACACTTCCTCTTTACAACATTGTTGGTTTACATGGTTGATATAACTTAACACATACATAACTCCTTAACATATACTGGCTTAACACATTACAAAGTATACAAGTTTAGAATTGTCTGAAGGTCAAATTCAAACGTCCGGGTTTCATGTGTGTGGCATTGATCACTGCCGACGGTGCGGTATTCAGTTTGATCTTCTGATGCCATGATATAGCATCCTTGACTGCCCACCCATGATTAATACATCTCCTGACTTTAACATCAACTTCCTTGCGAGATCAGCACGCTTCTGCTCGCCATATACAAATACTGCGGTATCACCAATGGACCAAGACACCACGGGTACTCCCTTACTTAGAGACTCGGGTGACTCGTCCTTATCTTGGTGTAAACCTAACCGTCCACCTTTCTGGTAGAAGTTCACAATACACAAATCTGCTTCCACACTTGGAATTGATTCCGTTTCAACTTGTTGAGCAATTCCCACGGCGTGATTAACGACCGCACGGAACTCCTCAGGTATACTTGGTACCGTTGCTCCATCTTCAGCTCGCACTTCTTGATATGACTTGGTGTAAGGGTTCCAGTCCTTACCCATGCACATCATCTTCAATTGCATTCTTGATCCGTTCGGATATTCAGGTGTGTAGAAACCTCCAGGTTTAGCTCCAAGTTCGTCGCATCGTCTGATGATATGGATTGTGCTTCCGGTGTCAGGTATCCACTTAAGAGTATCATACCTGGCTGGATAACCTGACATTGCTCCATTGGAAAGTCGGTGATGTTGATGGTGGTCTCTTCAGGGTTTGGTGTGGGTGGGATTGGATAACATATATTGAAGGTTCCTTTCAGTTTAGAATTATCTAATTAGTGTCTTTTCACACTATACTTTAACTCCTTACTCACATGATAATACACTTGAACTCACTAATACACATAAGCATGAAATGCGGTATGCAATCACTTATTACATTCAACAGTTTAGGCGGTACCTGGTCTAGAAGAGGGCCCTGGCGCCTCAGACCGGTCCACCACATTCAGGGTGGCCTTGCTAGGTCCCGACCTTTCCCCTTCTGGGAATCAGTATGCCTCTGATCAGTGGGTGGCTGGTTAGCCGTCTTCGGGCATCAATCAATAGCTGCTGTGGCCTTACCCTTCCACTGCCCCTTGGGCTTGTTGACTCTGCTGTTGGGGTTCCGGTAACACTCGTGGTCACGGTGACCCCACTTCTCGCAGTATCGACACTGCACCTCATTTCCCTTGCAGTCCTTGCGGGGTGGTCTCCATTGCACCACTTACAGTAATAGTGGCGCTCCGGTCCAGAGCCCGTGCTAGCTGCTAACACAATACACACTCAGTACTTGTTTCACAACTTATCAACATACACATCAACTTATACACATGATTAAACAATTACCCTTTGGTGGGTAAGAGCGTAGGGGCTTCGCCGCATAAGCATATGTGAGCTTCAGTGGCTCCTCAGCGGTGGTGGTTTGGGCTTGGCCCTTGTCACCCTGGTGCTGACTCTTCTGGGGCTGGGAATAAGGTTTCTTCTTCTTCTTTCCCTCCCCCATACCCCTGCGAACTCTGGCCCTCGCTCGTGGCCTTGCGCTTGTGCGCATTCTCCTCGTCCCTCAGACGGACGGTGATCTCCACCTTAGCAGCGGCATGATAGCACTCCTGTATTTAGGATGATCAGTCATGCCCCGCAATACATACTCACAAACTCACATTAATACTCACTTGTAGACTATACATATTCACATCACTCTTTATTTAAATTACCTGCAAGGTAGTATACTCAGCTGGCCCCATCCCATAGCGAAGACGGTGGCTGAGACCGTTGTAGAAACGGTTTACCAGCACCCGGTTCGAGTATCCCAGGTCCGGTAACAGGTGGACAAGGCCGGTGAAGGCAGTGTAGTACTCATCAACCGACACCTTGTCCCCCTGCCTCAGACTATCCAGCTCCAGGCGCTTGGCCTCTTGAACGTGCACGGGTAGTATTTGGCTCGCAGCAGAGCCGTGTACTCCCTCCAGCCAAACTGAGGATCCGCCATCCGGTCCTCTCTCACAGCTTCCACCATTTTGTGCCGAACCCTTCAGGTAGTAAGCGGCAAGACGGACCTTAGCCTCTGCGGTACAGCCAAGGTCTCGTAGGCGGTCTCCAACTCGGAGATGTACGCCTCCAGCTTACGTGGGTCGGTCTCCCCATGAAATGAAGGGGGTCTCAAGATCTGCCAATGCCTTGACCCAGTTGGTCTCTCGTGGCGGTGGCGGTGGTGGCTGAACTCCGGGCATCTGCCCCTGCTGGATCGCAGCTACAAGCTGGGGTACCATCTGGGCCACAGCGGCTGCTACAGCCTCAGCCATAACCTGAGCCGTAGTGTTCTCGCCCTGGTCACCCCCAGTACTAGTACCACTTCCGCGGCCTCTACCGCGTGGTCTACCTGACATCTGTATTCACATGAGTATTCATTAGCAATATGCTTACACACTTATCGGTCCAACGATCGTAACGCTTCCCGACAATAAGGTATTTCCACACTTAGTTAGTGGTTAACCTTTCCATAACTGATCACTTAGGTAACTGTAGTTAGGTTTCCTAACTCGGTATATTCCTAAGCTCGGTATTCTAGTCATCAGAGCGATACTTCGCTCTGATACCACTTTTTGTAACACCCCTAATACGCACATGATACTAAATGAAATCGCAGCGGAATAAAACAACTAAACAGTAACTAACGCTTCGGTGCTACAACGCCGTCAACCACCCACGTGGTTGACAAGGCAGAATAAATACAATTGTACCGGTCTGATGATCAGACTCCCGAGCATAAAACTAACCATAAATACATTATATACAATACCGAGTGTTACATACATCCTTCACTGTATACATCACTGTAACTGCAACAACCCATAATACATAACGCCACAGGCACAGGCGCATCCCGGGCCAACATCCAAAAGTATACAAAAGGGATTACATCCTAGGATCTAAAGCCACTCCGCTTCTTCGATCCTCATCCTGCAGTATAAGAAATATGGATCCCCCGAGGGGGTCAGCAACCCTTGGCTGGTATGGCTAACGCGCAGCCCATCGGCTACCGGGATACGCGCAGCTACTTGTCATTATAACATGGCATTCAATTATATACATAACATAACATACATGGAGCATGGCATCAATGGTGCATAGCTCAACAACACATACACAGTGGATTTCACTCCACGATAACAAACCACAAGGGTCAAATAACATAAGAGCCTAGAGAGTGATTCACTCTCATGTCAAGCTCGTTAAACACACTCATTACCGTTCTGTTAGACGAACGAGTAACTTAAGTCACAGATGGTTCGGATTTAGTGACCCGAACACACCACACAAACACAGGTTCCCACTAAACCGATCATAAGTCAGAATAGGTAAGCTTTGGAAGAAGCTAGCGGGAGATCGAACGCCAAATTAAGGAGAACAATCTTAACAACATAAGAGTCGAATCTGATTCAGATATCTACTCTTAACTTACATGCATGACCGGACAACCGGATTCCTCACTTCCCAGTTAACACTTGTTAGAAGTTCATAGTGGAACTTAACAACCAACACACAATAGGTGGTAAGTCATGTTAGACACACACAAGGGATTGAGTCACAACATTACATCACAATAATATGAACAACTGTAAACTCATTACATGTTTAAATCTTATAACGTTGTAAACACACAGAAAAACATACAACACACAAACCGGTGTAAACCGCTAGACAACAGACTGCAAGAAAACCATACCTTGGTCCTTGCCTCGTTTGGTTTCCTCCGTAGGTCACTCCTATACATAATTCAAGAACGTCGGTTAATTAACTTACTTAACCTCAAATTTACTAAGTGTTTAACATAATTGTATGACATGTTTTAATGTCTATCTTACCCTAGGTTACCTTCATTATACACCCTAGGGTTAACTACATAAGTCACATTCTTTTCTGTTTTTTTTTTTTTTTCAAGTTTAGGTCCGACCGGACCTTGCCGCGACCGACTTGTCAAGTCCGGTCGATTCCAGAGAGTTTCTCCCCTTCGGAAATTCCTCCCGACCGGACTTGTCAAGTCCGGTCCCATGTCCGGTCGATTCCAGAACTTATCCGTACTAAATTTCACTCCGACCGGACTTGAAGTCCGGTCCTATGTCCGGTCCATTCCAGAGAGTTTATTCTCTTGTAAATTGGCCGACCGGACTTGTCCATGTCCGGTCCCTAGCCCGGTCCATTCCAGAAACAATTCTCGCAGGGTAAACAGGCCCGACCGAGCTTGCAAGTCCGGTCGCAAGTCCGGTCTGCCCCAAATCTTGTTTTTTCCTTTTACATTCAACTCCAAACTTCTCCCCATATAACCTAGTACTTCCTAACCTCATTTGGGCACTTAAACACAACTTAAGACATCCTTAAACACTCATAAAACTCATTTCCTAATTCCTTAAGCCTTTACTTATTCTTCACAAAATTCCTAACACTTACAACATTTTCACTAGTTTTTCAAATGGTGTTTCACACCTATGATAACTACTATCCCAAAAGCTTTCTCCTTATTTAACATCATCTCCAAGCATCATTTCTCACAACTAACTCCTTATATCCTTCTTGAAACTCTTTTCCTAGTGTACACTTCTCCTTATTTTACCAAAGTTTGCCTAAGTCTTTACTACCTAAGTCCCAAAATGACTTTGGTACATACTAAAATCTCAAGCTCATGCCTAAGTCCTTGTTACATCCCAAATCACCTTAATGCATGTTTCCTACACAAGAACAACACTTAACCATTTTAAATACTCCTTAACTTATCAAACTCATTTTAACACTTAGAACTTCACATTTGTTCCCAAATTTCGACATAGGTTCTCCTAGAACATTACTAAACCAAAAACATTGTTTTTACCAACAAACAACCAAGAACACTAAAAATCCATCAAGCACTTATTATACACAAACTTCACTCACAAGGCACTACACATCACAATATAGTGCACAATTAAATTGCATGGCACTTAGGCCCTTAAATGACATGGCTCTTAGGCCCTTAAAATGCACAAATCATAAACACTGAATTTCCACAATATATTTGCCTTTAACCTGCAAATACACTCAACAACACATATGCCTTTTACTAAGCTCTTGAGAACACTTTACTAAGTCATTCACCATTGGCTCTTTAGGTAGTTTTAATAAGCATTTATAAGCTCATTTCTCCTAAGGCATTAAATAACATTAGGTTAGTAGATTTACCTCTTTTGCAAAATAACTTCTTTCTTGTTTCCTTTAGAAAACCGATAGAGTACTTGATTCTTTGACAAGTTCTAAACAATATACAACATTATAATGAGTATTCAAGCTATAAGCTCCATCTCATTGTAAACCCTAGTTTTACATTGTTTCAAAAACATTAATGTAGTTTTTTACCTTGCTCTTTGAAGAGAGTTTGAATATCTAGCAAGAGAGGACTCCACCTAGTCCATGAAGAGTTGGAATGAAGCTAGAACAAAGTCACATAAAAAGCTCCTTCAATATGTATTTTCGGACATGACAAAAACAAGGAGGAAATGAAGTTTTTATTTGAGATTCCTTACCTAGAAGTCAAGGAGAGTAACAATATGTAAAAATACAAGCTCAAGCTCCTTCAATGGAGAAACTCCATGGCACCGAAATGGTTGTCTTGGACTTTTGAAAAGATAGGAATGAAGAGCTTGATGAGAGGAAGAAGATGGTGGTGTTTGTTTTTGATTTGGACAAGTGAGCAAGGTTTTACAAGAGGTCAAAGTGGGAGTTACAATGGGGGTAGTAGTATTACCGTGAGAGAACAGCAAGAAGAAGGAAGAAGAGAGGTGGGAAACCGTGTGAGCAAGAAAGAAATGAGAATAAGATAGAACTTGCTTTAGAAGATATTTGTACTTATAAAGTAAAAAGGGTACTTAGTAGTTTACTTATTTTCTTAACAAGCTAACAAGGGTGGTTGGTCACCAACCTTAAAAACCGGCCGGCCCAAATAGTAGTAGGAGGGTAATATAGTCTTTGTTTGTCAATTTAATTACTTATACAAACATATGTTACAAAATAGCTTATAAAAGTTACTATTCATAAAACAAGGCACATAGAAGTGAAATTTTTGATTTCCCACTAATATAGACACCCAAATGTGATATTATATAGTACACATATATATTTAAGAGTAATGATGGACATCTAGCCACTCAAAACTCATTTACAAGACAATTTTTCAAAAATGTGCTTTAAGACTCCTTAAAGCACATTTTGTTTTAAACTTGTTTTCAAGCTTGGTTTTCTTTGGTAATTGATTTAATATGTTCATTAGTGTATAAATGAGGTCTTGGTAAGTTCATTAGGTCTTAACCAAGTTTATCCCAAGCTTAGAGCACATTTGGCTCTTATTGACTTAAAGCACATTTTGTGTTTTCTTTGTTTAAATTGTTTACTAATGTTTCTAAGACTCTTTTAAGTCTTACTACCCATATTTAAGTGTTTAACATATATTAAGGTTGGGGTATTTCCGAAACAATATTAAGGTTTGGGGTTTTTCAGTGATATGTAATGACTGTATTGGTTGGATGGATGGCTCTGTGTTTATGCATGGTTATTACAGTATTGGTTATATCTGTAAACTGGTAAAGCATGAAACCAATCTAATAACAAGATGGTTAAAATGACTAAGTGACCAATAGGGTCCAGGCCCGGCATACTCAACGTTTATCGCTGAGCCTTTATGGCTCTGTGCAGGTTGCTGATCAGCGTCGAAGCCGAAGTGCGGGACTCTGGGTAGTTAGGGTTTACTTTAATTACCGCACATGAAAATTCTTTTGTATAACTATGGTTAGACTGTGGATTGTATTATGGTACGGTTGTATGTATTCGGGTTTGGGTGGTAATGTTTATGGACTTAGTATGATGTATAAGGTTTATCTTGTTGTCACAGCAGTTTAGTAGTGTTGTTTATTGGTTGTTGGATTTAGTTTCTGCTTCATTACTCGCATGGGCGAGTAATGGCAGGTGACACTCGTGTAAGTATTAATGTTGTTTATTCTTCCACTGTAATACGTCTTTTAATTATGCTTCGTGAGAGATTATTACGTGTTTATAGAGAGGGGTGTTACAAAAGTGGTATCAGAGCGGAGTACCGCTCTGATGACGAGATACTAGGATCAAGACAGTGAGCTTAGGACTTGGGATATTACGGGAAACGTTTGTGAGGTACGAGATGACTCGTCTTAAACTAAATTATGTTTAGTAACGCAAATTGCGTGATATGTTAGCCTTAAAGGCAATTCAATATCCATTGGTTATGTACGGTATATATACCGAGTAATGATACGACATTCTGTACTACAAATGTCAGGGGGGACTAGAGGCCGTGGTACCGGTAGAGGTGGTGGCGGTGACCCCACGAATCCAGGAGTTGCCGAGACGATTGCTACCGTTCTTGCACAGCTTGGTACTCAGATTGGAGGAGCACCAGCCCACGCCATAGCCCAGGGAGACGAACTGGCTGAAGTCAGTTTCCGAGACCGACCGCCCACTTATTCAGGGAGCCAGACCCCGTAGCCTTAGAGTGTTTTATAGTAGAACACGAGATGGCCTACAAAGCTTTACAAGTACCTGCTGACAAGAGGGTCGTCATTGTTGTTTTCCATCTAAAGGATGCAGCCAGCACTTGGTGGAGGTTGGTCAAGGACCATCACCTGGCTACGCCCGACTTTTCGTGGGCTGCCTTTGTGGAGTTGTTGAGGGAGAAGTACTACCCGGCACATCTCAAGCAGAAGAAGAGCAGAGAGTTTGAGACACTCCCCCAGGGAGGTCTGACCGTGGATGAGTACTATGCTCGATTCATCGGTCTGCTGGACTTCATCCCCGGAGTCAACTACTCAGAGACCGTGAAGGTCGAGAAGTTCCGGGGGGATTGTTGTTTCACATCCAGATGGCGATGGGTGCTACCCTCTATACTACTATCCAGGTATAAACATGAATGCCATTAATTCTTTACTTACTAAATTACTATCAACTTTGTGAGGATTTACCAATGAGATTCCAGGAGTGCTATGATGCTGCCTCGAGGACGGAGCTACTGCTCAAGACTCGGGAAGAGACTCTTGGGATGAAGAAGAAAAAAAAACCTGAGGGAGAGTCTGAGGGTGGAGGAGCGTCTCCAGGCGATGGCAAGAAGAAGGGAAAGTAAGGACTTATCCCATTCTAAATTGTTTACCATATTAAACACCTTTAATGAATGCTGACCCGAAACCTTAAACAGGAAACTCTTTCATAAGAAAGGGCAGCAGGGTCACTAGGGAGCGAAGGGGAAAGAGCCCGTCCCTCGGTTGACCGGCCTAGCTATAGATGCTCAGCCCCTGAGATCTGCACCTCCTAAGGGTGAGAACACCTTCCTCTTAAATTCAATTATAACCTTAACCTTTATTTTGTCAAATTTTAACCTAAACTAAATACCATCATCAGGCACCGGACAGCCCCAGCTCCACTTCTATTGTAAGCGTTGCGGGAGGGACCATCCTAGGGTCGACTGTAGTGGCCGCAAAGTTGAGTGCTGGTACTGCAAGAAAGAGGGCCACCGGGAGTTCGAGTGTTGGATGAACCCAGAGGGCCGCAACTACAGGCCACCAGACAATACTCAGAAGACCTCAGCTGGAGGATCTAGAGTACCACGAGGTGGTCAGGAGGGCCAGACATCTGCTGATGTTGGAGACTAGAAGGGGAAGGGAGTTGACAGGGCATGAGTACCCTGAACTCTGAGAGACCGCTAGTGGAAGACTTTTGTTTACTTTGTTATGTACATAGCTGGAGATTATAGAGAAAAATATGATGTAAATATGTCAGAGTGCGTCGGTGACCACTCGCCTTTTTGTGTATGACTTTTGGGATTAGTTATGTGTACTCGATACCACTAATCTTAAAACCTTGACGAATCATATATAAATGAATGGAATTTTTAACGCTTACGCTGTCATGTAAACCATACTCAATGACGAGAGAGTCAACGAGACCAGTAATTACTGAACCGATATCTCAACCTGCATGGTGCTCTTGCTACTACAAGCGCTATGACAATCAACCCACTGAAATTTCCATCTGCCTTGCGCAATTGCCACAGCAAGTGCTGTAGCTACCATTAAAATTTTAATCTCTGAGTAAATACCAAAATTTTCATACCAGTTTTTCATACAAACCTTTAAGATTAGAAGCCTATGGAACCTCGGGAAGACCTACTAGTCCGACCATCGCAACTAAAGGAATTATATAGCCATTGTAAACCACACTAGTTTATTAGCCAAATACCGAAGTGTATCCCAGCCTTTAATGCTAATCACTAATAGTGATGAATGTTTAGTCCTTATGGACAAGAATAACTTTGTGAGAAATGGCATACCCTTTGTAGATTCACTACCGTCAATGAGGATGGTTGGAAAGTGAAGAGCCGCGTTACTTAAAACTATTATGCAATCTGCAATACATCCAATTAAACGGATGAGGGAACAGATATAAACTACAGGTGAGATGTGATAATAATTAACCAAGAGGAAAAGAATATGTAAAGTACTCAAGGAGATCGAGATAGGAGAGCTAATGTTGCTAAACCCAGCACGAATATTACTTAACCGATTGTAGCCATAAAGGCGAATCAATATTTAACGATTAACTGATTGACAACTAAAGTACTACCTTTAGAAAGGAGTGCCACATGAAATATATTACTAGAAGGACACGAGTCCGGGGAGCAAAAATATTGTCTCCAACCACTTTGCCCACCCATGCCACTAGGGCAATAACACTTATGACAAGATGACCGACAATGCGAACTAATTAATATCAAACTACAACAAGGACATCCATCAAAAGGGAGATTGACAACAGAATACTTCACAATAGCCTTGTGACGGACACAACCAGTTTACTAAACGAGACGTGGGACGACCGCACTCCGATAGGAGCTTGTGGGCCTGACAGACTTATTTATAAGTTAGTCGGGTAAGTAGTAATGTATCAGTACGGTACCCCATGTATGTAGACAAGTAGTGTAAGGAACACAAGAAGTAGTCAACTCCGTGCCAAGGACAGTGATGCAGATTACCTCGAAGATGGACGAGAAGAGCCACAGTTAAACCAACGGGCTAGAGAAACCAAGAACCTTTAACACAGAGTAGCAGACAATACACAGTGAAGACAAAGAAACCTTACGAAGACATGGACACTGATGACAGAAATAGGAAACCTGTTACATGGGCGAATAATATGTAGAACCCTCATAAGGATCGAGCAAATTCTTGCAATCAGAGGAATCTACCAACTGATGTGAACATAAATGCATGACTACGCAATGATGAAAGACAAAGCTAGTATACTAGCAGATGCCATAAGCAAGGAACAAACGTTATGATAACTAACAACCGTCGAACTGACTGAGATATGGTGCGCGTAGAAGCGACTAACAGGAGCAGCCATCAATAATGAATACGTGGGCGAACTTAGACGAGTAAAACTCGCATATAATAATGTGAAATGGAAGATGAAGTTGAAGAACTCTAATACGAGCACAACATATGGATTCCCCTGGCATAAAGCAGGGAGAACCATACGAACGTTGATGCTAACCCGACACATGGTAAGATGTAATGGATATCAACACGAGGTAAGTATCAAAGAACTACAACAGTGTGTTACTCCAGAACAAAACCACCAGGAGACACGGATGACAATCACTATCTCCGTGGACATGAAGGCTAGTACGTCTCAGTATTACAAGGATGAGTGCAAAGAGCACTAAGTACTAACAATAGTTGTAATACCCCTACCGCTAATCCTGTACTTACCGTCTAATAATCTCAATTATACATCTACACGCAGCGGAATTACTATTACTACGGCGGGTGATACAATGCCGCTAACCGCCCATACGGCTAGCTAGGCTTACACTACTTACAGTCACGGTCTGATGTCTAAATGATACCGAGCTACTATATTACTTACCAAATATCGAATATCAAATACTTACAAAAAGCGGATTACCGAGTATCAAAGTGTATTCAATTACATCCTTTCTCTAGCTTCCAAAAATAATGAGTTTACACAATCTACTCATCTATACCAGTCATAATCCTTCTTTATCCAAAAGGGTGTACCCCATGGTACACCGGCTAAACAAAAGGGGCCTATAGCCATGTACAACTTGGTACACCTTTCAATCCATTAATTACATTCAAAAAGAAATCATCTCTACTTCACTACCATCTTCACCCTTCACGAGTACCTGCAAATATTAAAAATGGTGCCCCAAGGGGCTCAGCAAAAAGCTGCATATAAACTTCGCATATACCGCGTGCTAACAAGGGCACACCGACTATTTAAGGTCGACTGTACATGCGGTTCATTTTAAACAAACATACATGCTTTTATATATACAATACATTCATACAAGATACAATATACACAACTGAAGCAATACGCAATCCAAACATTACATTGATACACTTCACAATCCACACTATAATCACTGTTAGCCAAATTACCCCTCCAGCTTAGAATGGAGGTTCTTTACTCTTTTACTCATTACATAATACTTACACAAACTTTCTCTTACTTTACTTACTTTTCCATACTTGTTTACTCATTCTTACTTACTTACTTTTACCGACCTTCGGGCAGGGACTACACCATCCCACCACCGGGTTTTACTCGGCTCATCAATCCAGGATGCTACCCATTTAAGGGTTTGGGTCGTGGACCAGTTTAAGAGCCAGGAATTGGATCCAACCTCTTATGTCTCCGCCTCCTCACGCGTGGCCGAAACTATATCGGACTTCTACTCATTCCAATTTAATTACCAATTTATTAAGTTAGATTGGTTAGCTTGTTAGGAATCAGTTAGAAGTCCAATCACACTAACATTCGGTCACAATACAGTACATCAAGCATACACACATTCATATTCATCCATACATTTCATGAATTATATAAACTATGATTTAAAGAGAATATCCAAACAAAGAAACAATCTCATGATAATCACAAGTAAGCATAATATATCCTATTCGTGTGTATATCTTATTTGGTGATCAATTAGCACACAACACACAAATCAGAGTAACCAAGGTAGCATACGGGGCAAGAGAAGTTCATACCGTTCACCGTTGTACTTGTATCCGACGTTCCTTCGGTGTTCACAATCCAAGTCCTGTAACATACATGTGATCGAGTGATTAATTACCCTTACTTAACCTTACTAATCACTTTCCTAACATTTCCTGGTTTATACTTACTATTTCATTGTTATTCAAATACATGTACTTAAGTTACTTACTTAAAATTATATTCTAAGCTTGTTTATGGCCTTAATGACCTTTATACATCATTAACCATGTCTTAATTATCTTATACTACCATTACCCACCATTACCCTACCTTATATTAACTTTAAAACAGATTCTGTGTAAAATTTGAGGTGGTCCGGGTTACTGTCCGGGTTTACAAACCCGAACCACCACTTGGAAAATCTCTCGGGTAAGTTTTCTGTATGGTCCGGGTTTGTGTACTCCTTTACAAACCCGGACCACATGCATTGTATAACTCATGGGTGCGTTTTATGTATGGTTCAGGTTTGACCGGACCACATGTTTTGATAACTTACGGGTATGATTTAGGGGTGGTCCGGGTTACTGTCCTAGTTTGTAAACCTGAACCACTCCATTGATATAACAATCTGTCGAGTTTTCATGCTGGTCCAGGTTTCTGTACTAGTTTACAAACCCGGACCAGTTGAAATTTTACAAATTATATATGTTTTTGAACTTGTTTCAACTCCAAACTTCTACCAATCTCTTCTCTAATGTTCCTACATATAATCTAGGATATTTTGGCATTGATTAAGCACTTTAAACTACCCTAATCCTACCTATATCTTAGTCTGTCAACTTACATATTTTTACTGCTAAATTTTTCCCTCTGTTACAGATTTTCCTATTCTTCTTCCCACTAATTAGATGACTCTCCAACTAACCTAACTTAGTTAAACACTTCCCCATGCACCATTTCTAACTCTACTCAACCGCATCTCTTCCTCCTGTTACAAAACAAAGTGAAAATCTCATTCTTTTCTTCTCTGCAAACCTCTTTGTTTCTTTCTTTTCTAACAATTACCAAATCTCTAATATCTAACCAAATTTTGACGTAGGTTCCCTACATTTCTAAGTGTTCTCACCACATAGTTTTGCTCACTCATTACAGTACACAACCTGTTCAATATATGCATTATTTCCACACAACTTCTAACACCTACTGCACACTTCATATTTAACCTTAGCATTTTGTTTATTTGTTTTCAAAAGCTTCAAACTAAAAATACAATTAGCATTAACTTACTCCATCCCTTCCCTACGGTTACAGTGGTTTAGACCATCGCTAAAGCAACATACTTATACATACACAAACATTAAAACTGTACAGAGACATTTCATTACCTTGAGTTCTTGTTTCTTTTTCCTTTCTCTCCTTCTCCTTTACAGCTCTTCTTCCATTCTTTGTTTTCTTGGTTTATTTAAGCCGAGCTACACCATGTAACAAGGCATACACACACACACACACACACAAAAACTAGTACATTTTCTACGTAGGTTTTAAAACCCTAGCTTATGAGAATTCCTTTAAACTCTTAGGAAGTCTTACCTTGAGCTTCTAATGGAGTTTTTGAGTAGAAAATGACAAGGCTTCAGCTCTTAAGGTGAAACACCAAAGCGGTTGGGTGTGGGAAAATAATGGTGTTCACGTGAGTTTTGTTTTTGCATGGAAAAATGGAAAAGAGGAAAGCTTTGGTTCCTTTCTTACCTTAGGACATGAGGAGGATGATGGAGCTTCAAATGGTGCTCCCTAGACTCCAAAACGATTATACCCTCAAAAATGAAGTTGGAGGTTTTGATTTTTTGAGGGTGTTAAATGATCTCCAAAGCGATACGAATTCAACGGTATAATTTTTGTAGCATTTAGAGGTGATTTGGGGTTTCAAAAGTGAGAAGGAAATGAGCTGCTGTGTGTGGGTTTTTCAAATCGCCATTACTGGGACAAGAGAGGAAGAAGAAGAAATTCTGGGCAGAGAAAGAAAACGTGAGAGAGAGCTTCTGAGGGAGGAAAGAGATTACCTTTTTGCTTTTGTTACTTTATTCCTTTGTCACTTAGCACATAAGGAAGAAATAAGAGAGTGAGAGAGGGGCATGGGCTACTAAAATCAGCCGGCTACACACTCCCTCACATGGGTTTTAAAGTTTTATTTACAGTAGTGGACACACTAATTTATTTTATTTACACTTCCACCCCACAACTTCCCGTTTTTGACCGTTTTTACTATTTCCTCGTTTTATCGGTTTTATTGGCTCTAGACCTTCACTAATGTTTATTAATGACTATTTGGTTGACTAAAATTGTTACGAGTCTATTTGACCCGCTTAAAGTCACGTTTCCCTGTTTCCTTGAAAAACGTGCTTTAAGATTCGTTTGTGTTTTTAATCCGTTTTCTCCGGGATTTGTTCCTTCATGATTATTTTGACATAATTAAGCTTCTAAATTACTTATTAGCCTAATTAACCATAATTTTTAACATCACCCACCCATGACGTTTGACGAAATTACACAGCCCACCCACGAGGTTTCAAAAATTACTTTGCCCACCCATGTGGTTTCCACAATTTTACATCCAGCAACTTTTCTAATATTTGATCAACTTAAAAGATGGTTAAATGATATCCAAATTTGATGAAACTTTACATGGACGATGCTAAGGTGTTATATTTTTGTTCAATGCCAAATCCAAAGTTTTTTAAGGTTATATATGACCTGTGGGACCCAATGAAACATGAGACACGTTCATCGGGTCCCACGGATCATATATGAGCTTAAAAAACGCTGAACTTCACATTTTACCAAAATATAACACTTTAATATTGTCCTTGTAAAGTTTCATCAAATTTGGATATCATTTAACCATCTTTTAAGTTGATCAAATATTAGAAAAGTTGTTGGATGTAAAATTGTGGAAACCACATGGGTGGGCAAAGTAATTTTTGAAACCTCGTGGGTGGGCTATGTAATTTCGCCAAACGTCACGGGTGGGCGATGTAATTTTCCCAAGGTTTAATAATTTACTCATTAGGCAAACCAATTGACATAATGCATCTTACTACCACCTATGAGGTGTTTGCTTTCTCTACATTACCCGCATACACAATTCAAGCACCATACGAACTTCACATACACAATCCACCATTTCCAATTCATACCATCACACAATACACAATTGCAATCCACAATACACATTACACCAATACATTACACATCTTACATACGCATCCATACATTATACACATACATACATTACACATTACACATACATACATACCAAATACACTCCGCACTACATGTGCCATCAAAACATACTACAGTACCTACACACTATGCAATGCTAACCCGAAGCAATGCAAAAGCAAAAAGGCTCTACCCCCCTTAAAAGGGGTACGCCCCGTACCCGTATCTACTGAGTGCTAGACTATCTATTCTATGAATAACTGTGGGTACTTCGCCTTCATGGCGTCTTCCAACTCCCATGTCACTTCTTCGACATCATGGTTTGACCATAGGACCTTCACCATTCGTATCGACTTATGGCGAGTGTCTCTGGTCTTCCTATCAAGGATTCTCACAGGGGTCTCGACATATCTCATGGTCGGCTCAATGGATAGTCTCTCGGGCTCTAGGACATGAGAAGGATCAGCAATATACTTCTTGAGTTGTGACACATGTCATACATCATGGACACGCCCCAAGTCCTCAGGTAAAGCTAACCTATAGGCTACAGATCCAACTCTCTCGGTGATAGTGTACGACCCTACAAAATTTGGGCTCAGCTTGCCCTTCTGGCCAAATCAGAATACGCCCTTCATAGATGAAACGCATAGGAACACTTGGTCGCCCACGGTGAACTCAAGGTCGTGTTGTTGCATATCCGCATAGGATTTCTGTCTATCTTGGGCTGCTTTCATATTAGCTCGGATTTGTTAAACTTCCGCTTGGACTTGTTCCAAATACTCCGGTCCTATGATGTCCGCTTCGCTTGACTCGTCCCAACACAAAGGTGTACGGCAAGGTCTACCGTATAGGGCTTGGAAAGGCGACATCTTAATCAAAGCATGATAGCTATTATTGTACGAAAACTCGATAAGATGAAGCTTATCTAACCAACTCTCCTGAAAATCTAAGGCACATGCCCTAAGCATGTCCTCTAGTGTTTGGATGGTCCTTTCTGTCTGACCGTCGGTCTAAGGATGGAAGGCGGTACTCAGCTTCAATTCTGTACCCAGCGCTTCCCGTGTAGCTCTCCAGTATCTCGAAAGAAATCTGGTGTCGCGGTCAGATACTATGGTTTTCGGGACTCCGTGATGTCTGATAATCTCCCTGTCGAATAGCTCTACGAGTTTCACTACCTTCCAGATGTCCTTCATCGGTATGAATCTGGCAACCTTGGTGACTTGATCGACTACAACCCAGATCATGTTGAGTCCTCCCCTAGCAGGTGGGAGTCCTACAACAAAATCCATGGAGATATCGTGAAATTTCCACTCCGGAATTGGCATTGATTGTACCATTCCGCCTAGTCTACGATGTTCAAATTTTACTTTCTAGCATGTTAAGCATCTCAATACATACTCTGTCACATCTGATTTCATTCTAGACCACCAGAAGTACCTCTTCATGTCTTTGTACATCTTGGAGGCTCCTGGATGGACTAACAATGTAGAACTGTGTGACTCTCGCAGGATGTGATCCCTTAGCCCAGCATTGCTTCGGGGGACGCATAGCCTGCCATTCAGCCAAATTAGACCATCTTCATGCAACTTTAAATCATATTTCTTCTTCTCAAATGTACCGTCTGTGATCTTTATCTGATTTCGGTTAGGTAAGGGTCGCTCAACTAAGCATCTCGCACCTCGTCAACCAAGCTAGAAGAAGCGAGTAGCGAATGGAGTGAGTGTGCTCGACGGCTCAGGGCGTCAGCTACCACATTTGCCTTCCCTTCCTTATACTGTAGGTCAATGTCGTAGTCTGAGAGAAACTCCATCCACCTTCTCTGTCTTAAGTTCAATTCTTTCTGCGTGAATACATACTGTAAGCTCTTGTGGTCGGAGTAGATGGTGATGCTTACCCCATAGAGATAGTTTCATCATATCTTCAAGGCGAATACAATGGCTCATAACTCTAAGTCGTGAGTAGGGTAATTCTCCTCATGATTTTTCAGCTAGCGGGAGGCGTAAGCTACAGCCTTGCCATGCTGCATGAGTACGCATCCCATTCCCTTGCCTGATGCATCACAATACACCTCAAATCCCTCTGTGCCCTCTAGAAGAGTAAGGATGGGCGCTGAGGTTAATGAGTCCTTTGGGCTTTGAAATGATGCTTCGTACTAGTCTGTCCATACAAACGGTGCATCTTTCCTCATTAGTGTGGTCATGGGCTTAGTGACTTTCGAGAAGTCCTTTATAAATCTCCAGTAGTAACCGGCTAGACCAAGAAAGCTCATAATGTCGGTAACAGTCTTGGGTCTAGGCCATGATCGTACAACTTCAATCTTAGAAGGGTCAACTGAAATGCCTGCGTCGAGTAGACATGATTCGAGGAATGATACCTGATCTAGCCAGAACTCGCATTTGGAGAACTTCGCATACAGCTGGTTCTCGCGCAGTGTCTCAAGTACTTTCCTCAAATGAAATTCATGCTCTTCTGCTGATTTTGAGTATACAAGGATGTCG